>CM046952.1:150493351-151946030 GCA_025698515.1 Gossypium sturtianum | reverse complement strand
ATTTGACATTCCCGGAGTTGCGGGAAGCGGATCGAAGACATCGATCGTGATCCCCGAGTTTGCGGGGATCGATTGAAAATAGCGATTTGACCTTTACGAAGTTGCGAGGAAGCGGTCGAAGATATCACCGTGATCCCCGAGTTTGCGGGGATCGATTGAAAATAACAGATTTGACATTCCCGAAATTGCGAGAAGCGGATCGAAGACATCACCGCAGTGATCCCCGAGTTTGCGGGGATCGATTGAAAATAGCGATTTGACCTTTACGAAGTTGCAGAAGCGGATCGAAGATATCACCGTGATCCCCGAGTTTGCAGGGGATCAGATTGAAAATAGCGATTTGACCTTCCCGAAGTTGCAAGAAGCGGATCGAAGATACAAGTCTTATCTCCATAAAGGCGCAAATGCAGATTGGAGCTACAAGTTCTGTCTCTGACAAAGCGAAGGTGGAGGGGATCAAAGCGACAAAATACGGTGGACAAAAAGCCACCGAGAAAGAGCACTAAAGAAGTCAAGACTCATGAGACCCGGCAAAATTGGTCTTTCTTGGAAGTCTTTGCTCTATTCCCCACACGGCAATTAGCAAAGAGGGGCAAATGTACAACCCCAATTTTGCCCAGGAAAATAAGCCCAAATAATATAAGCCCATTATACCAAACCCATTACAACAAACTGCACCCAAATCACACTAACCAAGCCTAATACAAAATTTTTATACCCCAATTGGCCCAATACCTAAATTAGCCCAATCCAAGAATAAACAAAAAACCTAAAAATCCGCTTTGTTCCTACGCCGCTTCGCCCTCGTCCATTCGTGTCCCATCCACCGCCATTGTCGAAACAAAGACCTCCACCACAAAGAACTTGCGCCATTCGCCTGCAAACATTAAACAGAAAGGACATAACCGAGTCCAAGTTGTAAAAACAAGGCTATAAAAGCCGATTTGTATTTCATTCAAAAAGAAAACTTTTTTCAAATATCAAAAAAGAGAGAGATTCAATATAAAAAAATCTTCAAAGACAAACCAAAAGATTCACAAGCAGATCCAAAAAAAGAAGAAGGCGTAAAACGCTAGAAACCACTAAAAAAATTGAACTCAAATCGGAGGCTAGGAAAGGTGATTATTTTTCCTCAAATCCCTCCTTTTCGCTTCTGGTTCCTTTGTTAATACATATATGCGCACACACACACACACATACATATATATATATATTAGAATAAAAGAGGAAAAAGGTAAAGAAAAGAAAAAAATAAAACTTTTTACCTTTTCCGCCACCGTCTTGCGGTGTATGGCACACGTCGCGTGAGACGAGGACGGCGGTCCGGCGACGGACTTCGCCAAGCTCCCATCCCCGCAGAGAAAACAAGAGGGGTTAGAAAATTTTTTTCTTTTAGCAAATGAAAGTGATTTTTTTGGGGTTTTTAAACTTATATAGGCCATGTAAAACGACGCTGCTTTGGCGGCGTCCATAAGCCCCAAAACGACGCCGCTTTCGTCCCCTAACCGACCCGATCCGACCCGACCCGCTCCAGGATCCGCGTGTTTTTGTTGAGTGGGCTAATTGCGCGTTCTCACCTTCCGCATTTTCAGTCTTTTAAATCAGTTTTTCTATTATTGCGATTTTGGCCTGTAATTTTGGTACGATTGCAAACAGGCCCTCTCTTAAAACGCTGCGTTTTACGTCTTGGAAAAATTCCCCTCTGGTCCTCCAATTGCTTATGCGCAAATAAGTCCCCTAATCTTATTCTTATTTTAAATTGGTCCCTAAATTTTATTGCTTATTTAGTTTAGTCCTTTATTTGTGTATTACTATATTTTTATATACATATATATTATTATTATTACTATATTGTTATTATTATTATATTACCATTATTACTATGTTATTATCATTATTATTTCCACACATATATATATATATATATATATATATTATTATCACTATATTATATTACATTATTACTGCTAATATATTGCTACCTTATTCTTATTATTTAACACCATTATCATTACTATTATTATATCATAATTTTTTGTTATATATATACGTATATATATTTCTTTGCTTTGTTTGGTCTTTTATATATATTATTATTTATTTCTAAATTAATATTACTATCATTTTATCCTTTCTTTTCAATGTTTTTTTATTATTTCTCATCTTCATTACTATTCATATATTATACATTATAAATGTTAGTTTTATTATCACCTTCATTTTATTTTTATTTCTACTAGTATTATTCCTATTACTACTATTATTATTATTTTTATTTTTATTATTTTCCATCATTATTTTATTTATCTTCTATTATTGTCATTTACTACATTATGCTTATATGCATTATATTGCTTTTATTAAATATGTATTAACTATTTATAATTACTCGCTATCATTATTATTCCTCAACATGCATATATTTTACCTATTTTATATTACCACCACTATTATTGTCATTATTCTCTATCATCGCCGATATATATATATGTACTATTGTCACAAGATTTTCCTTTTACCATTACTTACATTCTCACTGTTCGCCGCACTAATCCTTCCCGATACCTCAGTTTTTATAGCGACCAATATTTCGCAACTAGCAATTCGAGTGAATCAAGCCCTAACTTATTGGGTTCTGATTTTTCTCGTTTAAGCTAAACGACGGAAGATCCTTTTCAAAAATCGTAAATTCAAGTTTTCAATCGACATCCCGTATTAGCAATCCGAGTAAATCGAGCCCTAACTTACTGGGTTCCGGTTCTTCTTGTTTAAAGCTAAATAACGGATATCCCTTTTGAAATCGAAATTTAAATTTTAAACAAAACACTTAATCTCGATATTCAAAATGTCGCGCCCTAACTTACTGGACTCAACATCTAGACACTTCGAGATAAGTTTCTTTTCTTTCTTCTAAAATGGAGGCAATATTCCTAATTTGGACCTTCGAGAAAACGAGCCCTAACTTACTGGGTTCGATTTCTCGTTTGACAAATGACGGAGATCCTCTCCAAAAATAAAACCAAGTTTTAAAAGGCGAGCTTAGTTTCAAGAGTCTAAAGTGTCGCGACCTAACTTACTCGGACATGATACTTTATCTCTTCAAAATAAGAGAGCCTTAACGTCTCTTCCAATTCCTCCAAGTTTTGGAAATAAAAAGTATCTATTTTCAAACCATTTCAAAGTTTTCAACATTAGGACATCAATCAATCAGTTTGGTACCAATTTCGGGCGTGACGAGGGTGCTAATCCTTCCTCGCACGTAACCGACTCCCGAGCCCATTTCCTCAAAATTCGTAGACCAAAAACATTATTTTAGTAAATTGAAATATTTATTAAAACAAAGGTGATCCGATCTCACCCAAATAAAGATCGGTGGCGACTCCCTTCCTTTTCATTTTTTTAAAACCACGAGTCGACCGCGCCGTTTACTGTTTCATCAAAAAATGGTTACGACAGCACCCAACACTTATTGGTTTTAAACTTATTGTTTTAAATACAAACTATTTTCTAAAGCCATATGTGTTGCATGTAATGCTATACATTTAGTTTTTACTTAATTTTCTAAATAATGTATTTTTAATTATTATAATTAGTTTTTTAATTTGTTATTTGAATTGTTAAATATAATTAAAATATATTACCTTATTATTAATGAGAAGGGTTAATATATATGTATGTACCTAAATTTGTTCAAATTTATACCTACTTAAGACCTAAACTTTTTTTGGACCTCACTAGTATCTGAACTTGGAAACTGTAAGTCAACTTGGTACTTTTTTCAGGTACCTATCCAACATTGTTAAAATATGCTGACCTGACATTGACATGGCACTAATGACCAATAGCATGGTGATACATGGCAATCTCATATTTTGACACTTAACAAAAAAATAATAATATATTTTTTATAAATATGTAAAATATTTTTAAAATTTGTCACATATCAAAATGTGGGGATGTTACATGTCACCATGATGTTGGTCATCAATGTCACATCATCGTATTTTAACGGTCTTAGTCAGGTATCAGTTAGGTCCAAAAAAAATTTTAATACCAAATAAATATAAATTGTCAAGTTTAAGTACCTCAGTATATATTAACTCTAAGGAGGAAGAAAAAGTCTTTTTGTTTGAAATAAAAATTTTAAAATGAGATTGTTCGGTTGAAATTTCATATCATTTATCATATTCTAAGAAAAAAAATTAAACTAATAAGATTTGAACACAATTTAACCTGAAACTTCTTGTTATCTTTCTCCATCGTTTTTACGTAGAAAACAAAAATCAGACATGGGTCAACACAAGAAGCTTCTATTTAATTATGTTCCTTCATATTTGTGACGTATCAATATAAATAATAATAATAATAATAATTTCTTTGAAGCTACAAATACTAATTATAATCACCATCAAGTATGGCAAAATCCAATAAATTAGTAACCGATACTATCAACTTAGGCCTCAGTTTTGTTATAAAACTAAGTGTGATTGACAAATAATAATAGTAATAGTAAATTAAAAAAAAATTTGATCTAGACGTGTGGAAGAAATAACCAATGAAGGAGCATACGGGAGCTATTTGTTCTATAAATACATAACTTCACATGGCTCTTTCCAATATTCCAGATTATTAAAGCCTTCAAAGAATTTATTAACCAGCTTGGTTCCTACGTTCGTTCAAGGTTGTTTCCTTTTATATTAGCTATTATTAATGCATAATTGTAGAAGCAGTTTATTTCTTTTATAAATATATTGGTTTTTATAACAATAGAATTTCTAAGGGTTTTTTTTCTATATATGAGTCTTAGTTTTTCCTTTTAACCATCTAGCTGTGTTCACGAAATGATTAATTGCATATATTTCTTTTTATGTGGTTTTAATTTAATCTTTGGTCTTTAGATTTTAAATTTTGATAATGTTTAATTCTTTGATTTGTTTTGTTACCCATCACTAAAATTCAATGAATGTTATTGTGAATATTCATAAAAATAAGTAATTTAATTCAAGTGACAATGAGTTGGTATGTATTTATACTTTCAAATTACGAATAAAACAAAATTTTGTATGAAAGTAACCTTAGTTGCATGTATTTGTTTGAATTAGTTGATGATTCAATTCAATTCAATATTTGTGTTTGCAGAAAAGCCAATTCGGAGAGATGGCAGGATTGCTAGAGATACATGATAAAGATGGTCACCCAGAGCATAAGCTTAAGTTGGAAAGGAGTGAAGTTCCTTTCATTTGTGGTGGGTGCAAAGAGCTAGGATTTGGACTTCGCTACCAATGTCCCAACATGAATTGCAATTACATACTTCATGATGAATGCGGATTTGGGCTTCAATACCGACGTCCCCCGACTCAGAAATTTTTCAAAAAATGCGACTTCCAATTTCACCAACAAAATCCATTACTAGGAACAAGAATTTGCAACATTTGTGCCTTGGACATACAAGGATTCTTGTACCAATGCTCCCATGGAGATATTGATTTACATCCCCATTGCGCGAACCTTTCTTTGACCATTACCCTTCCGGATTCCAACGAAGTAATCGAACTTCGCGAAAATACCAAATCAAGATGCTTGAAATGTCAAAGAAAGGAAAGAGCATCAGGCAAAGTCCAGGGTTTGTCCTATGTTTCCTCAGATGGTAACCTATGTTACCATGTGGCATGTCTGAAAGAAGCATGTCTTGACAATTGGAAAAGGGGTTATTTTCAACTTGATGTTCTCGCTAATGAGGAAAATAAAATCCTTGCACTGCAAAATCTTGCTCCAAACCAAGTGGTTAACCCAAGTGAGGGAAAAAGCTCGAAAGCAATGAAGGGTATCAAATTGTTGATCACATTTCTCAAGTTGGTCGTTTCTGCTATACTTGGAGAGCCATTTACTTTAGTTTCCACTTTATTTCAAATTTCTCAGAACTAGTTAGTCCAGGGCTTGTGTTTGTTTATGATTTTGTGTGCTTTGTTAAATAAGGCTTGAACTTGCTCATCCAACAAGTCAATTCAAATGGGTGTGATTTTTGTTGTTGATTGTGTTGTTAGTGTGGTCATCCGCAAACTTAATTTGTAATATGTTCGCTATTTCTATATGTTTGAAAGAAAATTTGAAAATTTGAAAATTTGAAATTTTGGATTTTTTTTTTTTTTGTTATATAAATTATGAGAATAATGAAAGGCATACAATGTGTACTAATTTGATGAGGTAGTTATGTGAGTAGTGACTCGTGCAATACAAGAAGCAGTGCCCATGCTCCTAGCACTACACAAGTCACATAATTGGCAATATTTTGAAACAAAATGTTGGGATTGTATTTCTCACTGATACTTTGGATATGTGATAGCCAATCTCTTAAGACCAATCTATTTCAAGGAACTTATTTTAAAGATTGGATTAGATTAAATCAAGCAATTGAGTCCCCTAAAATTAGAAGATTAGATTGAGACTACTTGAAGACTTGTCTATGATATTTCCTCGGTATTCTAGACTTTATTAATATATTGTATATGTTAATTCAATTGCTTTTCAGAAAGGAAGATTAATTGTAATTGATTTAGTATATTAATAGGTTGAAACAAGTATATATGCTTAAGACTTGTATAGGTCTTGTACGAAGAGTTCTAGCACTTATATGCTCATTAAGGAACTTGTGATTATGAGTGCATTGAAAATGTAAACAAGTGTTTTACTTGGTTTACTGCTTGAGTTTTTAGGAGAGAACTTAGAGGAGAATGATCTACATCTTTAAGTGCAAAGGTGAGCTCGTTGTACAATATTGAAAGATAATAGATTATCTCTCTTGGCAAGGTGCCGCAGACGTAGGAAAATCAAGTTGCATAAACAATTAGAGTTGTTTATGTTTTTCTTTGTTTATCATAGTTACACTCTAGTGCCTAATGCATGTGTCTCTACTCATATCACTACTTACTTTATTCTTGTAATTATTGATGTCTTTTCAAATTTGTATCAAAGCTACCCTCTTAAACAAAACAAGTGTGTTCCTTGTGTCGATAATTGTCGAAAATGGAAAGATCATTTGTGTCTCACCCCCTATGTTTGATGCATTTATCTAATGCCTATTCGAAGGTTAGAATGAAGGAATTCATCAAATCAATGGATGAAAAGGCTTGACATGCTATTCTTATTGGGTAGGAGCTTTATGTTATTGAAACATCTGCCGTATATTTCAATTTAAGGGTTGGGGAAGGACTATGGTTAGTTCTAGACATTGTATTAAAAAGTACAGATATAATAAGAACCTATAACGAGATTAATATTCAAAAATACATATACATACATATACCATATAGGTGCATATATTTCTTTTTATGTGGTTTTAATTTAATCTTTGGTCTTTAGATCTTAAATTCTAATAATGGTTTTTAAATTATCTTAGTTCTTTAATACCCATCATTAAATTTCAATGAATGTTATTGTGAATATTCAAAAAAATAAGTATTTTAATTCAAGTGACAATGATTTGGTATGTATACTTTCAAATTACGAATAAAACAAAATTTTGTATGAAAATAACCTTAGTTTCATGTACTTGTTTGAATATGGTTGATGATTCAGTTCCATTTTATTCAATTCAATTCAATATTTGTGTTTGTAGAAAAGCCAATTTGGAGAGAGGGCAGGATTGCTAGAGATACATGATATTGATGGTCACCCAGAGCATAAGCTTAAGTTGGAAAAGAGTGAAGTTCCTTTCATTTGTGGTGGGTGCAAAGAGCTAGGATTTGGGCTTCACTACCAATGTCCCAACATGAATTGCAATTACATCCTTCATGAAGAATGCGGATTTGGGCTTGAAACCGACATCCCCCGACTCAGAAAATTTTCAAAAATTGCGACTTCCAATTTCACCGACAAAATCCATTACCAGGAACAAGAATTTGCGACATTTTTGCCTAGCATATATAAGGATTCTCGTACCAATGCTCCCATGGAGATTATGATTTACATCCCCATTGCGCGAGCTTCCTTTGACCATTACCCTTCCGGATTCCAAAAAAGTAATCAAACTTTGCGAAAAAATCAAATCAAGATGCTTGAAATGTCAAAGAAAGGAAAGAGCATCAGGCAAAGTCCAGGGTTTCTCCTATGTTTCCTCAGATGGTAACCTATGTTACCATGTGGCATGTCTGAAAGCAGCATGTCTTGACAATTGGAAAAAGGGTTATTTTCAACTTGATGTTCTCGCTAATGAGGAAATTAAAATCCTTGCACTGCAAAATCTTGCTCCAAACCAAGTGGTTCTCCCAAGTGAGGGACAAAGCTCGAAAGCAATGAAGGGTATCAAATTGTTGATCACATTTCTCAAGTTGGTCGTTTCTGCTATACCTGGAGAGCCATTTACTTTAGTTTCCACTTTATTTCAAATTTCTCAGAACTAGTTAGTCCAAGGCTTGTGTTTGTTTACGATTTTGTGTGCTTTGTTAAATAAGTTGCTTATGTTGTTGATTGTGTTGTTAGTGTGGTCATCAGCAAATTTAATTTGTAATATGTTGGTTTGTCGTGTATGTTTGAAACTAAATTTGAAATTTTGGATTTTATTTTTGTTATGTAAATTGTGAGAATAATGAAAGGTTGGACTCATTTATTGAGGTAGTTATGTGAGTAATGACTCATGCAATGCCATAGCAGTGTTCATTGCTTTTAATGCTTCGCAAGTCACATATTTGTTTTATTTGAAGATTAACAATTTTTCGAAACAAACCGGTTCATTTGAAGCAACTCATTTTAAAGATTTGATCAGATTGGATCAAACGATTGAATCCCTTGAAATTAGAAGATTGGATTGAACTTCAAGAACAGATTGCTTTGCTTACTCAAAATTTCAACAAAACCTTTAAGAAGCAATCAGGAAAATTCAAGAAGTTCGAGGAATCCAAAAATATTCCCAAAACAAAACCCAAAGGTGTTATTAATAAAGAGACCGAGAAAGAGAAGAAGAGGACGAAGAAAAAGGGAATCTAATGTGCTAACACTCAGAAGAAATCTCTGTGCGTGACTTGAAGTGATGCACATTCTTCGAGCAACTCAAAATCTAATGAAAATCATCTATTTTTAATTTTTTTTATTTTTGATACGTATTTTTTAAAATTATATAAAAATTTTAATTAAATAATTTTCATTGTAATTTATAAGTTCAAAATTTTAGATGAAGCTCTTACTTGCAACTTTGGGAGTTGGGTTTAGGATGATTTGATTTATATATAATTGTATTAAGAATTGAAATTTATATATTTTTATGAATTTAAGAACATATTTTTATCCAATTCACCCGCGCTCTTTGTTCCCAGTACTGTTCATCTTTTTCTATCTCAAAATTAAGTTGTATTCTGGTATCTATGATATCTGCCAAATTATCATCATTTCTCTCAGCTTCCATCAACTTCTCCAATTTTTGTGACAACGTTCTCTCCTTCTCCTTTCTGTTATACTGAATTTTTCCCGCCCACCTCTCCAATCCCTTTTTCACACTTTCTAATTTATTCAACAGGTCACCTGTGGAATTTTCCCATATTTTCTTAACTTCATTGTGAAACGATTCCTCCATCATCCACCATGCTTCGAATTTGAATTGTTTAGATTTGCTCACCTGTCTCTTTTCCATATTCACCAAAACCGGGCAATGATCTGAGAATGTATGAGGCAGATGCTGAACTTGAAAATCTGGAAATTGTGAAAGCCATTCCTCCGTTGCCACTCCCCTATCCAGACGTTCTTGAATATTCGTTCCTGGCAGATTGCCACGCTCCCATGTAAACCAATTCCCTGTAAATCCTATGTCCATTAGGTTGCAGTCCTCCAAAACCTTTCGAAACTCATCCATTCTTCCTTCATCACGAGGTAATCCTCCCTTTTTCTCAAAACCATATAAGATTTCGTTGAAATCCCCACAAACCAACCATGGAAGCTCTTTAAAATCACCTAAATGACGTAACAAATTCCATGCATCAGATCTGTCTTGTGGATATGGGGACCCATAGTATCCTGTAAATCTCCACTTTCTACCACCTTCATTTTCTTCTATACTCACATCAACGTGTCTCTGTGAAAAACTCCTTAGCTGTATTTTACTACCTCCCCTCCACGCCAAACAAAGCCCCCCTCTAAACCCGTTAGAATCAACATCTATCCCATCCAGAAAACCAAAGCTCCTTCGAATTCTTTCCATCCTGCTCTTGCAAATTTTTGTCTCCATAAAGAAGACAATTTGGGGGTTATATAACTTCAGCACATGCCGAAGTCTTCGGGTTGTCCGCGGGCTCCCCAATCCCCGGACATTCCAACTTAATATTTTCATTGCGACCGGTCGGCTTGCCCGTTGGCAGCCGCCGATATTAGTTGACTAATTTCCCCTTTCCTTCTACTTCTTCCCCCCGAGCTATATACCTCATCGATCCTTGAAAAATCCTCCATTTCTCCTCTATTCCGCTTTTTACCCTCTTCTCCTTCCAGCACTCTATCTTCAATATCATGCTCCATTAGATTATTGAACTGGCCTTCATTTTCTTTTTCCTTTCCATGCCGTACGATTCGTTGACTTCCCTCCAAATTAATCCCCAGAATGGGATCAATATTACTTCTGTTACTTAATATTGGCATTTTGGCTCTATCATTACTTCTCAAAATCTTTGTTCCTTCCTTAGCATTGCCCCACTCCCTATCATCCTCATCACGTAACCACACACTATGCATCGACAGAGCTCTACGTGATTGAGCCCTCAGGGATAAATCCCATCCCATTTCAGCAACTTCCACTCCTAAAAGCATCTTTGCTTCACAAAAGGAGTCACTATGTCCCAGTCTTCCACAGTAAAAACAAAATAGTGACAGTCTTTCGTATTTAAAAATGACATAAGAGCATTTTCCATAGCACATGATTTGTTTCTTCCTTTTTAAAGCTTTTCGAATATCAATTAACACTCGTATTCTCAGAAAATTCCTATTCTCCTTTCCCAGATTTGAACCATCATATTCCATGAAGGTTCCAATAAAATTACCCATTTGAATTGCAAATCTTTCTGAGAAGAAACCAACAGGAACGTCATGTAATTGTACCCAAAAAGGAGAAAAGATAAGAGGAACTTTTAAGGGATCCTCCCCCCACTGTAACTTATGTAGGACTAATAAATGATTATTAAAAGTCCACGGTGAACCCTTGATAACTCTATCGAGATCCATAATGTGAAAAAATTGAAATAAATACCTTTTATCTCCCAGATCTCGGATCTGAACCCCTCGAACCGGATGCCATAGGTTTGCCATTGTGCTCTTCATGGCTGGAAAGTGAATCATACTTGCAGTCAGAAAACACCCCACCAGGCAATAAACTTCTCCTCCCCCCTCCGTTGTGGGCTCGTTCGATATCTGAAGGATCTCATCTTCCTCCTCTTCTATTGTTAATCTCGCAAATTCTGTTTCCATCCTGAATCATCAACTAATTGACTTAACCAGATAGTCAAAACCAGTAACAGTTAAACGCCACACAGCCGTCACACAGAACAAATTAACAAAATAAAACCTAAAATAAATATGATTTATAATTAATTTTATTAGTAATGATATTAGTATTACATAATAAATCATATTTAATCATTTATGCTAATTATAACCCTAATCATCATATTATTAAGTTAATAGATTATATATTTTCTATTATCATTAAATTTAAATTTTATAGATTTGAATAATTATTAATTTTATATATTTTTATAAATATATAATTATTGTATTAATAATATTTTATAATCATAATAAATGTGTTTAAAATTTTATTTCATTTTATTATTTAACACAAAAAATTATTATTAATTACTTTTGCTATTAATAAATTTTTAGAAAACTATGTAATGTTTATGAATATATTTCATAAATAAATAATTATCATTTATTTATATTTTAAGTGATATCATATAATTATATCAATTAATAATGTTTGTTCTTGTTGATCATTTATAAATTTGGGATTTTTCAAGTTTTGCATCAGATTAATCTCGGCTCAGTCCAGATCGGTCTCTAATTCGAGTCATTACAAGTTCAGACTTTCTCATACTCGGATCATTATTGGCTTGGGCCTATTTTGCTAGCTCTAGGTATAGTAACTCTCCCACTAATTATTAAGCAAATCACTTTTCATTACTTGTGAGAAAGTAACTCACAAGAAAATGTTATATTCCAATGAAAGTAAATCAATAATTACAAACCAAACGATGGAATTACATTACAACCAATTACATTATTTGGATAATAACCATATTTTGTTGAAGTCAAGTGTGGATAAAGTTCGGATTGAGTTTTCATTTAAAGAATTTAGTATTACTGTTTGATATATTTTCTTAAATTTTGGTTTTTATTATTTAATCTATTATATATATACACAAATATACATGCATACTCACATTAATCTCTATGGTGAAATCTAAAGTCAAACTCACAGGGGTGAAGCCAAAAAAAAATTTTAGGGGACCAAAATTAAATTGTAAATTTTACTGTTAAAGTTATGTGACCTAAATTCTAAGAGATTGCTTGCAAGTCAAGTTAAACAAAATATATCTTCTTTCTAGAAGATTTAGTATTTATGAGTATAATATATTTAGCATTTATTAGCATAATATATTTGATTTTGATTAGAATTAGGTTTTTTTCAATCTATAAATAGATGTAGTCGAAACTCCTCTTGATTCGAATTCGACATAGTAAATTTTCTTCTCCTTTGCCTGTGGTTTTTTCCAGAAAGGGTTTCTACGTAAAAATCTGTGTGTTCTTTATTTTTTTATTTCTCTTTTCTTTGCAATATATTATCATTACTGACGTTCTATTTTTACAAATTGGTATCAAAGCTTCCTGGTTGTTCATCTCGATCACAGTAATGGCGTCTTTGAAGTATGAAATTTCGTTGTTGGATCGTAACACCAGATTTGCGTTGTGGCAGATTAAGATGCAAGCAATTCTTGTGCAGATGGATCTGGAGGATGCCTTGCTAGGGATAGATAAGATGCATTCGACATTAACAGATGAAGAGAGGAAGCGTAAGGATCGAAAAGGCGTTAACACAATTACATCTGTATTTTTCTAACGAAATTTTACAGGATGTGATGAAGGAAAAGACCGCCGCTGCATTATGGAAGAGGCTGGAACAAATATGTATGTCGAAAACTCTAACCAGCAAGTTGCATATGAAGCAGCGTCTTTATACTCATCGTTTGGATGAAGGTGCGTCTGTGCACGAACACTTAACAATGTTTAAAGAAATTCTCTCAAACTTGGAGGCCATGGAGGTTCAGTATGATAAGGTAGATCTAGGGTTGATTTTACTTTGTTCGTTTCCCCCGTCTTATTCAACCTTTAGAGACACAATTTTATATAGTCGTGAGTCTCTCATAATTGATGAGGTTTATGATTCTTTGACCTCGTATGATAAGATGAAGCATCTTGTGGTTAAACCCGACTTTGAGGGAGAGAGTCTCATTGTTCGTGGGAGACAAGAACGGAATGCTAATGATGATCGTGGAAGGACACAGGAACGGAATCCTTGCGGTAAATCTAAGGGTATATCGAAGTCTTCAAACAGAGATAAAACTTGTAACTTCTGCAAGAAGAAAGGCACATTAAATCTGAGTGCTACAAGCTACAGAACAAGATCAAAAGGGAGGCTGCGAATCAAAAGGGAAAACAACTAAAAAATTTTGGTGAAGCTGATGTTGTAGAAGACTACAGTGATGGTGAACTTCTAGTCGCTTCTGTCAACAATTCTAAAGTGAGCGAGGAGTGGATCCTTGATTCAGGCTGCACCTTCCACATAAGTCCCAATCGGGATTGGTTTACAACTTACAAAACAGTGTCTGAATGTGTTGTTTTGATGGGAAATAATACTTCGTATAAAATTGCAGGTGTTGGAACGATTAAAGTTAAGATGTTTGAACGAGTTATCAGAACACTTAGTAACATGTGACATGTTCCAGAATTGAAGAGAAATTTAATTTCGTTGAGTACTCTTGATTCAAAAGGGTACAGATACACAACTGAAAGTGGAGTTTTAAAGATTTTCAAAGGTTCCCTCGTTGTGATGAAAGGGTAGAGAAAGACTACCAAATTATATGTTTTACAGGGTTCTATTGTTACTGGTGATGCAGCTGTCGCTTCCTCTTCCTTGTCAAATGATGATATTACTAAACTTTGGCATATGCGCCTAGGGTATATGAGTGAGAATGGCATGGCAGAATTGAGCAAAAGAGGACTTCTTGATGGGCAAGGAATTTGCAAACTAAAGTTCTGTGAGCACTGCATTTTTGGAAAGTAAAAGAGAGTTCGGTTCACTAGAGGAATCCATAACACGAAGGGAACGTTGAAGTATATTCATTCTGATCCGTGAGGGCCATCCAGAGTGCCTTCGAGAGGTGGAGCTAATTCTATACTAACTTTTATTGATGATTTATCCAGAAAAGTTTGGGCATTCTTCCTGAAGCAGAAAAGTGATGTGTTTTCCGCATTTAAGTCTTGGAAAACTATAATTAAAAAACAGACTGGAAAACAAATAAAATACCTCCGACAGATAATGGCTTAGAGTTCTGTTCTAATGAGTTTAATAAACTGTGCAAGTCAGAAGGGATCGTGAGACACTTGACAGTTCGCCATACTCCACAACGAAATGGCGTTGTAGAACGAATGAACAGAACGATCATGGCGAAGGTTCGATATATGTTGTCAAATGCCAACTTACCAAAGTCGTTTTGGGCGGCGACCTCATCGCATGTTTTTGATCAACCAATCTCCATCCGTTGCCATTGAGAAAAAGACTCCACAAGAGGTATGGTCTGGTAATCCTGCTAACTATTCTGATTTAAAGATCTTTAGGTGTCCTGCGTATGCTCATGTTGATAATGGAAAATTGGAATTGAGATCCATTAAATGTGTTTTTCTTGGTTATAAAGCTGGTGCAAAAGGGTATAAGTTATGGTGTCCTAAAAATAGAAAAGTTGTAATTAGCAGAGATGTTGTTTTTTATAAACTGTTATGCTACCTAACTTATCTCTTAAAGACTCTTCCAATAAAGAAAATCAAAAGCAGGTGGTGCGTCAGATTAATCCAAAATCTACAACATAGTCGACTCCTCAAGCCAGTACAAAAATTCAGAATAGCCACAGTACTCTATCGTCAAAAACAGAACTAGAAGAGAAATTAAACCTCCAAAGAAGTATGCCGAGGCTGATCTAGTTGCTTATACTTTAAATGTGGCTGAAGATATAGATGCAAACCAAGAGCCATCTAATTATTCTGAGGCGGTTAGTTGTGAAGACTCATAAAAATGGATGTTTGCTATGCAATAGGAGATGGAATCACTCCACAAAAACAGAACATGGGATCTTGTGAAACTTCCTAAAGGTAAAAAGGTTGTTCGTTGTAAATGGGTGTTTAAAAAGAAAGAAGAGACTCCAAGAGTCGAAGAACCCAGATATAAAGTAAGGCTTGTTGCAAAGGGTTACAGTCAAATTCCAGGAGTGGACTTCACAGATGTGTTCTCCCCATTTGTGAAGCATAGTTCGATTCGACCTTTGCTTGGTATCGTGGCCATGCATGATTTGGAGCTTGAGCAGTTAGATGTAAAAACTGCATTTTTGCATGGAGAACTTGAGGAGGATATTGACATGCAACAACCAGAGGGTTTTACATTCTCAGAAAAAGAGGACTATGTTTGCTTGCTGAAAAAGTCCCTTTACGGGTTGAAACAGTCACCAAGACAATGGTACAAGAGGTTTGATTCCTTTATGACTTCTCATGATTTCAAAAGAAGTAGTTTTGACAGTTGTGTTTACTTTAAGAAAAACAGTGATGGTTCTTTTTTGTATCTACTTATTTATGTTGATGACATGTTGATAGCAGCAAAAGATAAATGAGAGATAAGAAAGGTCAAAGCCCAACTAAGTGAAGATTTTGAGATGAAAGATTTGGGACCAACAAAGAAGATACTTGGTACAGAGATTCTCATATATAGAAAAGCAAGTAAATTGTACCTAAGTCAGAAGGGGTACATTGAGAAAGTTCTTTGCAAGTTCAATATGCAGAGTGCTAAGCCTGTTAGTACTCCTTTAGTAGTCCATTTCAGACTTTCATCGACTTTGTCTCCACAATCAGATGATGAGATTGAGTACATGTAACATGTTCCATACTCTAGTACAATAGGATTTCTCATGTATGCTATGGTTTGTTCACGTCTAGATTTATCATATGTAGTCAGTGTAGTTAGCATATACATGGCGAATCCTGGTAAAAAACATTGGAAAGCAATATAGTGGATTTTAAGATACTTACGAGGTACTACTGATGTTTGCTTACAGTTTGGAAGAACTAGAGATGGAGTCATTGGGTATGTTGATGCTGATTTTACTGGAGACCTTGATAGAAGAAGATCTCTCACAAGTTATGTCTTTACAATCGGAGGTTGTGCAATCAATTGGAAAGCCACTTTGCAAACTAAAGTCGCTTTGTCTACCACTAAACCTGAGTACATTGCGATTACTGAGGCTTGTAAAGAAGCTATTTGGTTGAAGGGACTCTTTAGTGAACTCAATGAAGACCTTCAAATCAGTACAGTATTTTGTGATAGTCAGAGTGTCATCTTCCTTACAAAATATCAAATGTTTCATGAGAGAACAAAACACATTGATGTTCGGTATCATTTTGTTCGTGATATTATTGCTCGTGGTGATATTGTTGTGGGCAAAATTAGTACTCATGAAAATCCTACAGATATGATGACTAAGTCACTTTCTATAACCAAGTTTGACAATTGCTTAGACTTGGTTGGTGTTCATTGTTGAAGTTAAACCCTTAAGGGGTTTTATGGAAGAGGTGAAAAACTTGCTCGTTGAGAATTTGTGTCAAGGTGGAGATTGTTAGAGTTGTGTGACCCAAATTCTAAGAAATTGTTTGCTAGTCAAGTTAAACAAAATATATCTTCTTTCTAGAAGATTTAGTATTTATGAGTATAATATATTTAGTATTTATTAGCATAATATATTTGACCTTGATTAGAATTAGGTTTTTTCAACCTATAAATAGATGTAGTCGAAACTCCTCTTGTAATCATTCGAATTCGACATAGTGAATTTTCTTCTTCTCTACCCGTGGTTTTTTCCCGAAAGGGTTTCCACGTAAAAATCTGTGTGTTCTTTATTTTATTTTTATTTCTCTTTTCTTTGTAATATATTGTCATTACCGACGTTCTATTTTTACATTTACGATAGTAAAAATGTAATTTCACCATTTGAATAGCCCATATTTTTATAATTTTTAAAAGATTAAATCAAATTTTTATAATTTTTAGGAGGAAAATGCAATTTTACCTTAATTAATTTTAAATTTTAAATTTTTTATAAGACATAAATGAATTTTTTTCATTTAAGAGGGTTGGATCCTACCACCCTGCTAGATACCCCTTCAAACTCACATCTCTTGAAACCAAGAAGGGGTTGAAGAAACCTGGAGAGACGAAAGAAAAAGAAGAATCGAAAAGAGCAAACCTTGGAGAAGGGATCTGCAGCAAAGTGGAGGAAAATAATTGGTATAATTTGTCACAATTAATCCTCGTTTATACCTTTGGTATGTGATGAAGTCACAATTAATCATTTTTTATTAATTCGTTAAAGTCAATGCCCACTTTTGAATTGTTTTTAAAGCCCAATCTATTTTTAAAGTCCCAATTCATTAGAAGCCCATTTTAACTTTTTCAGGGCCTGAGTTCATTTAAAGCCCAACTCTAGTCCTAATTCCAAAGCCCAATTCATTACAAGTCTGCTGGTTAGAGTTGAAACCCTAAGAGCACGTTTGGTTGGATGTAATAGGAATAGATTACAGCCCAATTCAATGGGCCCACCACCCTGTAATGGCTATTACATGCTGAATGGAATCAGTTTCTATTATAGTACGGCCTGTAATAGCAAGTCAGAGGCTTGGGATCTGATTAGATATTCAAAGGCACGGGTAATAACATTTTGCCATATTTTAGACCAAAATATCCTCCTGTCTCTCATCTTCATCTTCGTCATTTTCACTTTCACACTTCAGACAATTTCTTTCTAAACGTTTTTCCCAAAGTAAACCCTATAGAAATTGGATCCTTAATCGACTACAAATCAAGCTTCATTCACCATCTTCATCTTCCTTCCGTTGAACCTCCTTATATACGGTAAGTGATGGCCTTTGATTCTTTTTTTTTCTCTGATTTTGTTAGTTAAAGTTCTTTTTCGGTCTCACTCTGATCCTTCTCGGCTTCTTCATTAGATCCTCATAATTTTTGTGTTCTTTTTTCTGGGTTTATAGAGTTTGATTTGGTAGCTGAATTGTTTTAGGTTTTAGAACAAAGCTTTTAAGCACCCCAAATCCCATCTATCTACACCTCAAAGTCGGTCCACTGTTCTTCGCTTTGCTTTTCTTCTTCTTCTTCAGGTAAACGTCAATTCCATTTTGTGTTAATATTTTATGCTAAAAAGTATATAATAATTGCTTCCTTTTTCAAGATAGAACCTTAGATCTCTTTGTCTTCACACTTTTTGTTTATTTATTATTTTTGGCATAAAAAGGGTCAAGAATCGTGAAAAATGAAATGGGTATTTTTCTTGTTTTTAAGAAATGTTTTATTTTAAAGATTTGATTTATTTTTTTTCTGATATATTTTTTTCCACATAGGACATTGATTCAGTGCAGCTGAAGTGGGTATTTCCTGGTTTTGAAGGAAAGAAAAAGGGGAAATTTTTTTGGTTCACATAAGAGCTTGGTTTAGTGTTTAAACAAGTCAAGAATGGTGAAAAATGAAGTGGGTATTTCCTGGTTTTGAAGAGAACAGGGGAAATTTGTGGTTCAAAGGGATTATCTATCTTAATTTTTGTTTCATGATTTAAGGGGTCTGTGCTATGGTGTTGTCCCTTTCCAATTTCTTGTCGTCGATCTCACGACTTGAAGCTCGCCATGCCACACCGTCGTCTCAAATCGCCGCGTATCGTGTCGAGTTCAGGTGAGGCTATGCTTCCATTTTTTTTACCAACTTTTTGTTTGTTTGTTTGTTTGTTTGTTTGCGTAGCTTGGGTTGTAAGATGTTAACAAATTTAAGTTGTTTGTTCTGCTACTTGCGTCTGTTTGAATGCAAAAGCAAAATGGAATTCGGTTTCATTTTGTTACGTTTGGAGTAAGAAATGTTAACTTTGTTCATTTTCTGATTTTTTTGCTTTTTTATGTGTTGTTTAATTGTTTTAGAGCTGCAGAATTCTCACTGTAAATAAGTGCAAAAGTCTGTAATAGAAATTTGATAAATTTGTATAGTTCACTTTTCACAATCTTCCTAACTGCTGATGTGCTTTAGTGAGCTACAATAACAGAAAATTAACTAAAATAATTGTTCCCCCCCTAAAACTAAAGGTAGAGCTTTGTGATGTTGACAATGGAAACAAAGTAAGTTTACGCTTCGGCCCTGAGGAGCCTGTTGAAAGTATGCATCTTAACTTGTTGAATTCTTTACCCAGTTTGCTTAAGTTTAAGTATTTGTGGGCTATGGTTATGGTATTGCATTGAGCTTGAACATCAGATATGACTTAAGGTCATTATTTGTCTGTATTAGATTAATGTCTCATTATTTTTTGCAGGAGTATTTGTTGAGGAGAAGTCTTTCACGTGTTTGTATACAGAGAAAAACACTGCATTTCTGATTGAGTGAGTTTGATTTGTTTTCACTGTCATCTTCTTAAGACTTGCATAAAATATTTTGCATTTAAAGAATTTATAGAGTGATGGAAAGATTCTGCTACGAGATCAATTATATTCCTTTTATATTGTTTTGCAGGCCTGAGACATTTGACCAACTGCAAGTACCATTGGACTTATCGGCAAGTCTGCTGCTTACCTAAAAGGTTGAAAAAATTAAGATTGGACTTGTTGTGCACTTGGTCTGCTGGAAGTAATTTTAATTCTCCTTTTATAACTTTTACCTCTGTTTTCTGTTATGGATTTGACACTTCCATTACAACAGTCACTAATTATCGTTGCACTCATCTTCATCATCCTTAAGATCTTGCTATGCCATTAAAACTTGAATGTGATCTATGGTTATGGTATTGCATTGAGCTTGAACATCAGATATGACTTATGGCATTGCAGTTTTTGTTGGAAGAGTTTTTCTAAAGTGCCATTGAATATTAATCCCCAATACAAAGTAAAAGTGTTTGTTTGGCCCTGTTGTAGTGTTCATTTTGCCTTTGGTTTTTTTCTAAGTTTATTTTTATTTGAATTTTTTAGTTGGAACCATTATGTGTTAAATGTGTAGTGGTATATTATATCCAACCCTGGTTTATTATTCCCTTTTTAATTAGTTTAATACAATACAAAAATGTTAATTGCCTCTAAATCCCCGCCCCTTACCAACAAATAAACAATAATTACTTTTTAATAATGCATATTATCACCTATTTTATAATAAAAAAAAACTATAATGTTTTATATAATCACATTATGCAATATCATAATACCACTTGTCAAATTTTAGTACTAATGTGAAAAAAATAAATTTAGAGATTAAATTAAAAATATATAATATAATATAATATCTATAAGGAGGTAAATGTTAACACCCAATCTAAGTTGCTGTTTTGCAAAAAAAATAAAAATAAAAGATCGAACAAATCAATCTAAATGCTTGATAAATTATTTACTTTTATATAAGCAAATATAATTTTAAACAGTATATAAGCAAATATAATTTTAAACAGACTTATCCTATTTATTATTTTTTCTCTATAAAATTATTACTTTAACTTACCTCATCAACCATTCAAATGAGTCATAAAATAGGATTTAAAAAAAAAAATGGATATTTTTTTGTAGGATAAAAACATAAAACAAGCGCATTGTAGGATAAAGTAGTGAATTTATTTTCTATTTTTTTAAAGATTCTTAATATGTATTATTCATTTTTCTTAATAAGTATTTTTTTTAAAGATTCTAAATAGACCATTCAAGAAAGTGCTCTGAAATTATATCCAACATTATGTGAAGTAAAAGGTTTAACTGAGGATGAGCGCTATCGAGCATTGAGCAAAATTTCAGATCATCCAACGCAAATGCTCATTTTCTTTAGTTTACCTTCTGCTGTGCGGTTGGAATGGGTCAGAAGATTTCTTGCTGACCATTAAAAATCATGGTTGTGTTGATGATATTTTGGTAACTTTTTGTGCTTGTAATATTTGGATGGTATAATGACATGATAGAATGTCATTACAATGTTGTAACTTTTTGATGTTGTAAAATTTTAAAACATATGTATTATGACATTTAAACTAATGAAATCATGTAACTTTTTGTTAATATATGAATATTATGCTTGGATGTGAAATATAATTCTCAAGTTATTTATTACTTCTAATATTTAATTATTTTTTATTGTAGAATAATTAAATTATTTGTTTCAGTAATGATATTTTAGCACATTAAATATGTATTGTAGTTTAAAAATAATAAAGTAGATTATATATTTTTTATAGTATTATATATTTTGATTCTTTTAAATTCATATAATAATAATTATATTAAGAATGTTATTAATTTATATTTTTATTAAATTATATTTAATAATAATTATGTTAAAATATGGTTAAATTATTTATTATTTTTATTAAATTATTGTCAATAATAATCTTATTAAAATTTAATAACAATAACAATAATCATCTAACTAAAAAAAAATTATGCTAAGGGTGTTCTGGTCATTTTAGTTTTTTTCCTTATGCTATTACAACATCATTCCATTCAACCAAACACAAGAATATTATTACAGTTCTATTCCATTCCATTCCATTCAACCAAACAGTTGAATTACTGATTACAGCTCTATTCCATTACAGCTCTATTCCATTACAGCTCTATTCAATTACAGTCCTATTCCATTACAGTGAACCAAACGTACTGTAATAGTTTTGTGTTGCTAGTGTGAACACGAGAGGAAAAACAATCAGCCAATCAAATTTAGCACCCCTTTGGAAATGAATGGGTAGTGTGTTTATCTGTGATTAATAGAAAAATAGTGATGACGGTAATACTAAATATTATAACAATACTGTAGCGTGAGATAAAAAAACTAAACGTACTACACTAAAAATAAACGCTCATTCAAAAGGGCCCTTAATAGTATAAGTAAACGTACTCCCAAATTCAAATTTTGATAATAAAATGAAGCCTTAATTTTAAGATTTTCTTTCAATCTATCTTAGGATTAATTCTAAAATTATTAGGTGATAGGTGACTAATGGAGTGGTTTTTAGGTTTCTTATAAGTTCATTTCATTGAAAATGAGTGATCTGATGCAAAGATTTAGGGCCTGTTCTTCTGTGCTTAAAAAAAATACTTCTAACTCCAAAAGTAATTTTGGAAAAAAAAGTTGTGCAAAACAAGCTGCTTTTTGCTGGAATTTTTGGCTTTTCAGAAGTGTTTTTCAAAAGCATTTCTGAAAAGAAAAAGTTAAAATTTTTAGCTTTTCCTCTCCTAAAAGCACTTTTAGTGCTTAATTACTTTTTCACCCCTCCAATAACATAGTACTTTCTCTTCTTTTTTTTTTGTGCTTAATTACAAATGTGTTAAAATCATTAATTAAAAATAAAAAAAATATTTTTTTAAAATACTAATTACAAATATTTAATGGTTATATTTAAAATATTTAAAATGTAGTTTATGTATTCTAATTAAATTTTATAAGTAATTAATATTTATTACTTAAAAATATTTAAAATTTATATTTCATATATTAAAATATTAACAAGTTATAGTAATTTTTTTATATTCTTACTAAAATATAATAATATTAACTAATTTAAATTTTATTTAAATGCATATTTGTTACTTGATAATAACATGTCTAAAATGGACATTTTATTTCTCAAAAGCTCTTTTTGACAGCAATACTAAACACTCAAATTTTAAACTAAACTTTTAAAAGTACTTTTCAAAAACATTTTGCAAAGTAAATTTTAAAAGTATTGCAAAACTAGCTCTTAAATCTTTGGTTTCAATGCATAAACATGTCTGTGCGGGTGAAACGTGATTTTGATGTACATATTGAAGATTATTCTCTATCATATTTAATGAAGTCAGTTGGGGCTTATGGATGTTTCGCTTACATAGTTAGGTAAGGTGTCCCACATATTTTGAATGCTTGTTTTGCATTTCTATTTGCTAATGGTAGTATGTGTAGGTGCATAAAGTCAATGGCATGTGGCTTTAACTTCTTCCTCGCAAGTGTCAAAAAATGTTTCTTCTAAGCTTTGAATGATGGGTGTAATAACATGGTCGCACGTCTATCCCTGTGTATACATACATTCATATATATTTTTACTACAACAATAATTCAGATTTAAATGAACATTTAATTAACAGTCTACAAATTCGACTTCATATATAATAATCATAAAAAAATAATTAAAAATATATTTAAAAATTAATTAAATATTAGACGCATAAAATTGCATACAAGTGATATTTGGAACTAAGAGAAAATTTGAAAATTTTAAATTCTTGGTAACTTCTTGATAAGCGTGACTAATTATTGACTAACCCTCAACATTTTAAACAATATATTTGATGGGTCCATTTATTTTGTAAAATTATTACTACTATTCCTAACTATTTCCATGATTTTAGGTTAAATATTTCTTCATGATTACTATGGGACCTAGCTTCAATATTTCTAATTGCATAAATTCTTTTATTTATGCATGTGAAAGTAACAATTTTTTCCACAAATAAATTCTTTGACCTAATAATTGACCTTGATTTATGCACGTGAACGTTTTAATCTTTCTAATTTTACAGCATTACAATTACTACACGTCTTGAGTTTTTGGTGGCTCCCGTTATTCTAATTTGTCGTGATATATTATAGTTTCAAAATCAGTAATAAATTACAGTAATCATATTTTTTATTGAGTCTTAGTTCGATTAGCATAGATATTGCTGTCAACGTAAGAGAACATAGGTGCATTGAAGCACATTATCCTTCCTATTTATGAGTTGAGAGAGACAATAAATAATTCTAAACATTTATAATAAAAAAAACAGATAAATACCAACCTGCACATAATTAAAACACAAATACATAGTATTCTTAGGTCTAACCACTAAAACATTAAGGTTAGTTTTAAAATTACATAATTGTTGTTCAACTATTCAGTATCATGCCATACCCTAAATTTCTTAATTAAAATATTCTTAAACTTCATATGATTATTATGTATTTTTTATGCAATTGTTTAGTATCATTTATAACATTATTCTATTTTTAGGTATTTATAACATTATTCTTAAACTTTATATATATATTAGAAATTTTATTACATGTATATAAGTGTAGAAATCACGAATTTAAAATACAGTTATAAAACTTATGAAAGTAATAAAGACTACATAATAAAATTATAAGGTGAATATCAAAAAATAATGTTTCATTGATAAAAATAGCATGGTTCAAAACTCACTAAATGTAAGTTTTTTATTGATTTTTTTAAATAAAAAAATTAAAATACCTTCGCATAATGTATTTTGTATTTTTTCTAATCAAGTTAGTGCGCGATTAAGTCGTGACACCAACTCAGTTAAGGGCTTAATTAATAGTATAGATATAAGAAAAAAACTTTATATAAATTTTAAATATGTTGGGGATCGACCCATATAAACAACAAGATAATAAAAGTGGAGAAGAACGAACACAAATATTTTACGTGGAAAACCCTCAAAGAGGGAAAAATCATGGGCAAATGAGGCTTCGACTTTTCTAAATAAATAAACAAACAGGAGTACAATATGGAGAAATGAGGATTTTGTCTTGGAATATAAGGGGTATGAATTCAAAGGCTAAACAAGACTATGTTAGAAGAGTGATATGCAAAGCTAAACTGGACATGTGCTTTATTCAGGAATCAACATAAGTCTCGGTTACTGTCGACATTATTAGGAAGGTTTGGGGTGATGATAATTTTGATTTTAGATTTTCGACAGCAGAAGAGTCTTCTGAAGGTGTTATAACAATACGAGATAAGAGTAGCTCTCAAATAGGTAATTATTTCGTTTCTAAGAGATTTGTATCAATGGAAGGCAAACAGATTGGTGAGGAGATGTAAGTATCCAATGGGGTTTCGGATAAAATATTACTAGGGAGGGATATTCTAGATTTAAAGAATTCATTTGATAGTTCATGGATCATTGGAGGTGACTTTTATGGGTTTAGTGAGGCTCAATTGGGATGATATTTTCTCTAGGCCGTTATTAGATCCGAAAAAGGAATATTGAGCAGGTTGAAATCATTGGTAGGGAACTTGGGTCTTGATCCTGTTGTTGATGATCGTCTAATGTGGAGTCATAAAAAAGGTGGGTAGTTTTGTAATCCTCACTTTTTACAATAGACTAGGAAATTGAAGGTTTCAAATAGAGTTCGGAATTTATTGTGGATGATGGTAATTGAGCAAATCCCAACTATGGATTTTTTACTAGATGGGGTGTGCGATTGGATCTGTCAAAATATGGTTGTTCGTGGTGTGGCAGGGTGACAGAGAGCGTAAATCACTGTTTCTTTCAATCCAAATTTGTTGATGGTTTTAGGTGCAGGATTTTCCATTGGTGGGGTTTTCAATGGAAACATGTTGGGAGTTTTGATGATTTCTTTTCGCTATGTTGTAATGTGATTTTGACAGGACTCCATAAAAGCTTATGGTTGTTATCGTTTTGATGTCATGTTAGGGCAAGGGCGACCCATGATGACCGTCAATTTTTGGAAGGATATTGGTCGTGTTGGCCTATGAAATGTAGTTCATTGAGAAGCATAGTCAACAAGAATGTTATTCTGTGGAAACCACCTCCCTCTAGGTGGTAGAGGGTCAATGTTGCAGGTGTTGTTATGGAGGATAAAGCGGGATGTGGTGGGGTATTGAGAGACGATAAAGGAGTTGTAACACCCTCAACCCGTATCCGTCGCCAAAACAGGGTTACGAGACATTACCAAGGAGTACAGACCACTTACAGATAATTTGAAATCATTATCGTTCAAATACCGAGACTAATTATAAGCGTTCCTTTAACGGACTTTCGAGGTCCAAATCATGCATTGAGATCGGGTCGAGACTAAACCGGATCCTTAGGAAAATTTTTCGCGACTTTTAAAATTTTTCTCGCATATAAGGGTCACACGCCCGTGTGACTGGGGACACACAGCCGGACCATACGCCCATCGGGTAGACCGCTTGTCACACACGGCCTAGACACACTCTCGTGTCTACCCGTGTGGACGAAAATTAAGCTATTTTCCAAGCCATATTTCTCACTCACTTGATCCTTTATCTTTACCAGCATTTTAATATAGTCAAGAACCAACTTAAAATATTCAACCAAGCCTTATACTTATTACCGTTTGTTAGTCATACACTTCATATAAATAACAAGAAATATATATAGGCTCAATTCTTATTAAATTCCTCTTATACCTATACTTTTTCACATTATGTATTCATATCACATATAATAATCATACCTCTGTATTTCATATACATTTTTATAACAATTTTTCTTGGTTTCTAACTACTTCATATTTGAGTTCTACTCATCAAATCATTTGAACATCATCTTTACACAAATAGTACACTTGAGGTGTACAGTTCTATAATTATGAATAAACACATTTATCAAACATATTCCATGTTTTTATATATCACAGTCTCATATTTCCATATATCAAGTACTATCATTACCTCGTATTTCAGACAAATACGTGTAACAATTCATAAACATGCAACTCACTAACTCTTCCTGCCATTCACAACCACTGTTATAATACTTCACATAGTTGAGCTCAACATTAACAACTACTCAATCTCTTTCATTTGGTTCACTCCTCTTGTATTACTTATTATCAAATTAGGAAACGTCTTACGAATTTGAGTACGTCGTTGCTCAGTGCCACGTTTCACAACTCAGTATGGTTTTCCTCATTGAAATATCATACCTACATTTCACAACTCGGTATGGGAAATACCATACCTACGTTTCTTAACTCAGTATGGTTAATACCATACCTACGTTTCACAATTCAGTATGGATGATACCATACCTACGTTTCACAACTCAGTATGGATGATACCATACCTACGTTTCACAACTCTGTATGGTTAATACCATACCTATATTTCACAACTCAGTATGGATGATACCATACCTACGTTTCACAACTCAGTATGGTTAATACCATACCTACGTTTCACACTTTGCCATGGATCAACCATGGTCTTATCCGTCAATTCATCACATGTCACGATACAAATGTACTCAATCCTGCGTTTTTTTCCTAATTTGAATTATCACCTTTATTCTTTCATTTTATTATAATTTTCACAATCCCACAGCAAATTCATATTTAATAACACATTATATCATTCAATCATTCACAAATAAACATGTAAATTCAACCATATGAACTTACAAATTCAATTTTTATATCATGACGATAATCACAATTTCATAGTAAATATTCGAAATAAAACATTATATCATTTCTAATTTAACATTTATCGATTATAATCGGGCATGTGATCAATTTATACACAAGTCATTCATATATTTTTCCTCCCCCTCCTCTCCATCGACATCCTTAGTATAAATAACACACTTGTAAGTAACATTATCTATAATTTTCACTATTTACTTATATGGATATTCAAGCTGTCCATCCGTGCCATAGTCGCTAAATTATTTTTATCTTGAGCTACAGAACTCCAAAATAAGATCCGCTAATTTTTCCTGAAACTAGACTCACATATCTTCTTACCATAAAATTTTCAGAATTTTTGGTTTATCCAATGAGTACAGTTTATTCTTTAAAGTCACCCCCTATTCTGTTTGTTCGCACGCCCCGACCCTTCTTCACTAAAAATTAATTATCTCATTGTACGGGATTCGGATTGGAGGTGTGCATAGGCCGGGCCGGGCCGGGTTCGGGCCGGGCCCAAAAAATGGGCCTAAAATTTTGCCCAAGCCCGGCCCATATAAAAATGCTAAAACCAGTGCCCTGTCCGCCTACCAGATATTAATTTTTATATTATTTTATATAATTTTTAAATATATATAATACATCAAAAATATTAAAAAATCAAAATAAATATTTTTCAACAAATTGAAAATAAATTTTAAAAAATATGTAGACTTAAATAACATTAAAATAGATGCAACTTAAATAGCAAATGCCTCTAAAATAATAACAAAATTAACAAATGTCTTTAAAATAATAACAAAATTAACAATAAAATAAGTTTTATATAATATCTAAACAATAACAACAAAATAATAGAAACATAATAGTAAAATAGTAGCAAAATAAGGAGAAAAATAATAAGAAAATAATATTAAAAATACAATTTTTTTTCCTTTAATGAATTCGGGCCGGGCCGGGCTGGGCCCGGGCCAAAAATGCCTTACCCGAGCCCGGCCCATTTTTTAAACGGGCCTTATTTTTTTGTCCAAGCCCATTTTTCGGGCCTATATTTTTACCCAAACCCTCCCACATTTCGGTCGGGCCGCCCGGCCCATGCACACCTCTAATTCGGATGATGTTCCTGTTTATTTCTCTTGAATATAGACTCATTTAGGATTTTAAAAATATAACTTTAAGGCCATAATTATTTTTCTCCAATTTTTTTATGATTTTCCAAAGTCAGAACAGGGAAACCCGAAATCATTCCGACCTTGTCTCACAAAATTTATTATATCTCATGATTCACAATTTCATTTCTTACACTGTTTCTTCTATAAGAAACTAGACTCAATAAGCTTTAATTTCATATTTTATTCATTCCCTAATTCGATTTATACATTTTTTTTGTGATTTTTCAAAGTTAGACTACTGCTACTGTCCAAAACTGTTTTAGTGCAAAATGTTGATTTTCATTTTGCCCCAAATTTCACAATTCATACAATTCAGTCCTTTCTCAATTAACCCCTCAATTGAGCTAATTTTTCTCAACTAATACTTTATTATATCATTTTAAACTATTTCATAACCCTTGGAAATCAAAACTTTAGCACTAGACCTTAATTCCAAACTCTTTCACTATTAGGTCCTAAAGTGAATTTCCATCAATTTTACTTGATAAAATCATCATATATCAAAATTAAAGCTTCAATTCTATGTTTATTCATCATATTCTTCCAGCACTCATCCATATCAAATTTAAAAATTAGCCATGGAATCCAAAACTAATGACATAGTAAGTTGGACCCAATTGTAAAAGTCCAAAAACTTAGAAATTTCAAGGAGAAAGCAAAAATTAAACTTACATGAAGCTAGAGTATAAAAACCAGCTTGAACCCTCTTCCATGACTGTTTTTCAGCTGATGAATATGAAGAAAAATGATGAGAATTCTAGATATTCCAATTTGGTCTCATTTTTATTTAACTAATTTTGGCAATTTTCCAATTTTGCCCTTATTTCACCCATTTCCTGATTTTTCTCAGCTATTGCCGCCCAAAATATCTCCTTTGGGCTTATTTTCACTTTAGGTCCTTCCTCATTTGACAATTGAGCTATTTAATTTTTCTAGCAACTTTTACACCTTTTTCAATTTAGTCCTTTTTATTTAATTAACCACCCGAACGTCAAAATTTTCTAACGAAATTTTAATAATACCTTATTGACACTCCGTAAATATTCATAAAAATATTTATGGCTCGGTTTATAACACCGAGATCTCGATACCTCTTTTTCTCAATTTTTTGACCAAATAAATCTTTATAAAACACAATTTACTATTTCAAAATTTTTTTAAAAGCTACATTTGGCTCGTAAATATTAAATAATATAATCTACGAATTTATTTATCGGATTTGGTGGTCTCGAACCACTATTTCTGACATTGCTGAAATTTGTGCTATTACAGGAGTGCCCTACGCTATGTTCTCTGGGCTGATTGAGGCTACGAGATCGGGGATAGCTGAGGTAAGAGCTATAAAAACAGTCGTGGAGATGTTTATTAGTATGGGTTGGCATGAGAAAGTTCCTCTAGTCATTGAATCTAGCACGAGTGTTGTGCTGGAGTGGTTGTTGGATAGGATCTATAGACCGTGGATGCTGCGGAATCTATTCATTGGTATCGATTGTGGTATTAATCAGTTGCTGCATGCTCAATTTGCAATTATTCATCAACAAGGTAGTAGTATGGCTAATGATTTGGCAAAAGCAGGTATAAAGAGACCTTTGATATTTAAAGCCTGATGGAGATTATTGTGATTGTTTAAGTTGTTGTTGGCTGCTTCAAGTCATGTTGTTATTCAGAGTGTAAGATTACTATAGGTATTTTGTAATCTTGTCGTCTTTGAAACAGGTTGGATTTCTCCAACATCTTTCAAGATTTGTTATCGAGAAAAAAAAAAAACAATAATAATGAACAAATTTATATTTAAACCATCATTAAAAAAAATTCTAAAATTAAATTTATCTTACTTTATTTCACTATGAAATTATATACCGTGAATACATTAAATATAAATATATAATAAACTAAAAAAAATGAACTTTATAGTATAAAAAAATCTTATTGTTTGGCTAAAAGTGAACTTGTTTCTTACGAAATTTGTCAGAAATAGTCTGAAGCCTTAAGAAACTTTGTCATCTCTTAAGTGTTATCTCCAATGATCAGAAAGAGTGCCAACTATATACTTATTTGTTTCCCACACCAGGGCTCGGGCCGGAGTCGGTAAACCTATTTCCCGTTCCAGGGCTTTGACCGGAGTCGGTAAACTTATTCCCCGTTCCAGGGCTTGGACCGGAGTCGGTATACTTATTTCCCGTTCCAGGGCTTGGTCCGGAGTCGGTAAACTTATTTCCCGTTCCAGGGCTTGGTCCGGAGTCCTTGATGCCACCAATGGTTCGGCTATCAATTAACTTATTTCCTACTCCAGGGCTCGGACCTTCGTCTGTAAACTTGTTTCCTACACCAGGGCTCGGGCCGGAGTCCTTTAAACCTCCAAGAGCCAAACCATTAAGTAACTTTTGTCCCTCAGCAAAGCTTGGGCCGCCGTTCTTAATGCCTCCGATGGTGCGACTACCGGTGAACCTATGTCCCTCACCACGACTCGGACCCGCCTCTTTGATTGCTCCAAGGTACAAGCCAATATCAAAGATATTAGAAACCCTTCCACCTGCAAAATTTTGGGCCGTCAGGGTATTGAAAGGATCACGAGCTTCACCCACAATGGCAATGGAGCTCAGCAATAAAATAATAGAAGCAAAGCTTAAAAAATATTGATTGGCTACAATATTCATCTTGTCGGAAAATGTGAGAAAACAAAGAGTGTGTGGGATTATTTGGTATGAACAATAAGAAGCTTTGCTCTCCATTTATAGGGATAAGTGATGAAATTTGTTGTCGGTATTTTTTGACTAAGAAGAGATTTATTCCAATTCATCTACCTATATTCAACAGAAAAAACGTGGCCATCCTACTCCTAATTTTTCTTCTAATATTCTTATATCCAACATTTACGTTCCCTGTATTTGTATACATGGGAAAATTAGATTTTATAGATGATAAAAAATCAAAATATTCTTGTATTAATATAAATTATTATACTAAATTAGTGTGCAGTTAATTCGTAACATTAATTTAATTAAAAATTTAAAGTTAATAAACATGAAAAACATATTAAAAATATATATATACAATCGAATACATGTTTATACATTAAACACTCGAGTTAAAGTAACATAGAAAAGTTTGAAATTGCTAGTCTAAGCTAGAAAGTTGAATTTCATTGAAAAATTAGAAGTTGAAGCTAAAATTGAAGTGTTGATTCTTTTTTTTTTTTTTTTTTTTTTTGGGGGTGGCTTTTTCTGGCTGCCGGCCTGAGTCACCGCGAAAGTATGTTATTTTCCACCGGCGGCGTCTACCGGGGGGACCAAAGAACATGCAAAAAATCTTTGACTTTCCAAGGCCTTCAGTATTTAATTACAGGCTTGACGAGATTTAATGTGAAAACAAAAGGTTTGACTGATGACTGACTTTTATAGTTTGCATTCTAAATCACTTAAGTTAGTATTGATTTTCATTTACGTCATAAACCTTTAATTTCATCAAATTATATAATTAAATTCTAATAGTTAATAAATTTAGTCATTAATGCTAACCCATTACATATACACATGAAAAACTTTTATCATTAAACTTCAATTCTCATGAAAAACTTTGCTCAAATATCATACACATGACTCAACACGAAATCTTGACAAGTCACATATGTATAGTAAGGTGGTTCTTACATTAAAATTAGCATAAGCAATCTAATTTTAATTTTTTAATAATAAATTATAGATAAAAATTTTAAAATATATATTATAAAATATTTTAAATTGAGTAGTTTTTAAATATAATTTTAATAAAAATTAAAATAATTAAAAACAAATTTTAAAAAATTTGACCGTGACATTTTTGAGACATAGGGAATATAATTTTATGTTTCTTAATTTCTATATTAATCTATTTAGCAATTGAAAGAAAGTGTAAATAGATTTTAAGTTTGAGACGTAATATACAATATCAAAGTCCAAGTTCTGTTTCCTTCAAAAGAAAAGTCAAGTTTTGGTACGAGGATAGATTTTATGTTTGATATTTTGGTACAAGGCTCTTATTTTCTAACAAATTTTCAATAAATTATTCTTAGTTCCCATTAACATGTGACAAAAATAAGTGAAAGTATTTAAGAGATTCCTATATTATAGGGATTATATTATTAAATGGATCAATTTAATCTCTAAACTATTAAAAAGAATCAAATAAGGATAAATTGGAACGGAGTTAACATTTACTATTTAAAAAATATCTTTTACTATTTAACATCGTTAATATTTTTAAAGTTTTTATAGTTTTGTAAATGAAATTTTTGTTTGGAATTGAATTGCAATTGAAAAAGTAATTTTCAAGATATCTTTTATACAAAAAATGTTAACTCTAATACAATTTGGACTTAGATTCTTTTTAATAGTATAGGGATTAAATTGATCCGTTTAATAATAGAGAGACTAATTTGATATAACTTGTAACACCCCATACCCGACCTGATCGTCAGGTCTGAACAATAGAATGCCACATTCATTGTCGGAGCAACTACAGTTACAATTTCTATCCGTTCAATATTTTATATTCACTAACATGTTCATTAAATCATCATATTATATTGTATAATCTGGTCTGGGGTTTATCAGAGCTTACGAAAGCTCTTTGGTTAACTGGAGACCATTGGAGGACTAAAATGTAAAGTTTGCAAAATATTAGGTTGACATCGCGAATTTAGGGGTTCCTCGTCACAACGCAACTTACTAATAATCTCTCGCCACAACGATAACGATTCAACGTCGCGGCGTGACTGTCTATTTGCAAAATGGTCCATTTGATACCTATTCAAATCACTTAAACACAACCAATTCTTCCATTCAATCATTTAACCAAAAATACCACATGCATATGCTCAATTCTAACCATTAATCAACACCTTTACATGCACATTACACAAAACTTCAGTTCATACTTGATACCTATAACAAATACTACACTTTTAACGATTTGACCATTTGATACCATTTCACTACATTTAACATAACATAACGTATTAAATTCATTTTAATTTCAACCATCTCAAAACATGACGTTTATAAAGACATTTCTACTTAAATACCAACTTATTCATATATGATATACAAAATCGACTCAAACCTAGGTATATGTCATATATTAAACAAAAGAGAGATTATACAAACATTACTGAGTCGAGGATCATTGTTTGAATGCTGGACCACACCTTGGGAATTCGAGATTTACCTAAATTTGCACACGAAATGAACAAACCATACACTAAGCAATAACACTCAGTGGTACTTTCATGATTCAAGTCAATAACACGAAAGCATTAACATAATAAAGATACAATCAACATATGATCAAATTACAACCATTTGAATTACCATTCATGTATCGAATGCTAAATATTCTACACGACCTTATTTATGCAAACCATATGCATATTTCCTATGTATGCCAAATAACAATTATTCTAACGATTACCGGTGAAAAAAACTGACTTTTAAAGTAAATCCAAGTTTCCATACCGACGGTATGAGCATTGGTGATATAACACTTCTGATGTAGGTATCGTCTTCACTAGTTAATTGCTCTTACATATAACGAAGGATATGTTCATTAGTATAGGTATAGCGACGGCTCTTTCCATCGATCACTATAAGGTGTGGAATTGTCGACAACGAGAAAGGATTGTATGAAATTGTGATTCCATGTCATTCTTATCCATTTCCAATGGGAGGATGACAAATTAGATTTTTCCTCCTGATTTTCAGCTTTTCCTCCTGAAAAAAATTCAAATCCAACTAAAAATGCTAAAAATTAGGAGGAAAAATCTAATTTGTCATTTTCCCATTGGAAATGGATAAGGATAACGTGGAATCAAAGTTTCATACAATCCTTTCTCTGTCAACAACATTGCCAAACGTACAGCAACACTTACTACTGTATAGCGTGAAATTCCAATTATACCCTCCTCTTACTACAACAATATGGATCGTCAATATAGAATGAAATTTAAACCCTCCACTTCTACAACAATATGGATCGCCAATATAGAATGAAATTTAAAGATGATTAATATAGAGTGAAATTTCAATTATATCACTAAACATGTAATGATAGTATAGAAAATGTCAGTGTAGGGTCCAATTATTAATATTTTAATTTCAGTTAATAATATAGTCCAAGCAAAATCCAATTAAACCAAATAAATAATTCAAACAAAGTCTAAACAGTCCTAGACATATTCCCATGGAAGATCACCTTGTAAAATTAGAAAAAAAAAAAGTAATTCAATTAAGAGTAATATAATCATGAAATTAATATAAAATAATAAAGTATCAAAACTTATATAGAGTAATGCTTAAAGTTTTTATCTAGTATTTAGATAATGCGGGTTTAAGCTCTGTCAATTGTCATCCTCTCTTCCCCTCCTTCAATAGAATAATGATGAATATTATTTTGACTTGGTTAATAACAACAAATTCCACCTTCTTCTAGTTTCTTTGATGTAAGTGTACCATATGTAATAGGGAAAGGAAGATGTATGTTTCTGATTGTTAAAAACTCGGAATAGTGGTTGAATCACTAATTGGATCATTAGTTTGATCTCAATTAAATAAATTATTAAAAATTCATAAAAGTATAAATAAATTATTTAAAAATTATAAAATTAGTTTAGCTGTTGATTCAATAAATTCTAAGTGGTTCGATGAAGTATATCAACTAATTTCTAGTTTAACCGGTTTAATCCGATTCCAATTTCTATACAAATATATCATTTTATTATTGTAGAAACAATATTTTGTAAGCTCAAATAAAAAGAATTCAACAAAATTCTTTTTGCCCAATTTAATTTCTAAAATTTCAAGGCCCACAAAATCACTCCTCTATTGGACTTGTCTAAGTTTTGGGTTAATGCTGATTTGGGCTGAGATTTTATTTGTAAAACTTGCTTTACAAAATTGAAACCATTGAATTTTGGGTCCGTTTCTTCTTTAAGCCCCTCCTTAATAGATTTGGAGCTTGTATTTCAAATTCTTGGATCATTTGGTCTGTCACTTTTATATTTATTTTCACATCAATTCCCTCTAAAATAGTTCTATTTGTTTATTATATTATAGAGAGGTGAATCTTATATTCGAGACATAATAATATGTATATTGACAGCAATTCTCTCTAAAATAGTTCTAAAATATTGAATAATTGCTATTAGACCCCCTAAAATTTTCTAATTTAATCTTAGCCCCTAACACAAAATTTTTAGCCTCATCCCTAACTCCACATCATATTGAAACTAGCATTTAGAAATCCAATTAACAACTAAGTTGATAGAAATACCTAATTGATATGACAATAATACTTGAGAACTTAATAAGAATGTTTTAAAATTTGAGGACCAATTTAAAATCTAAACCACAGTTTACGGATGTGTAGCGCAATTAACTTTAAATGTTATGATAACACGTTAATATAAGCGAAGACATACTCTAATATAAACATGTAAGTAATTATTTTACATGCAGAACTTTACAACAGTTGAGACAAATGTAGATAACAGAGGGAAAATTTTAGCCCCCCTTGGCATGGGCTTCAATTGTGTATGTCTGATATCCCTTACATATGCAATTGATGCAATCAGCTAGGGTTGGGACTATGTTACCGAAGTTCCGGTACGCACTACAGGTTCGATCTTCATGCTGAATGTCGCCGGCCTCGCCTTCTCGAACCTTATTTCCACCCATGTTGTCCGAGCTGCAATTTCATTTTTTACTGGTCGCCTCCGTCTCGACTGTATTATAACGGAACAATATTGTGCCAAGCATGTGGAAGTAATGTAAATGGTTATACTTACTATTGCAATAGACATGGACATTATTTGCACCCAGTTGTGCAAATCTGCCATTGATTTTCCCTAATTATTTCGGAGTTGAATTCAAGCTTTACGAAGAGGCTCCAACGAAATGTTACTGTCGGGTCATCTCGAGTTCGGTCAAGGGCTGGCCCTATTTTTCTTCTTCTGGTCAGTAATCTTTCACACGAAATGCATGGAGAGTTTGATTCATAATAACTGGAGATCGAGGTTGAACACGACGGGAAATCAAACGGCGGTAGCTTTACGGAATAATGGTGAAATTGCGAGGACGAACTATGGTAGGATTATGCCTTTGCTGAAATATCTCAAGCTTTCTATTACGCTCGGATTCAGTTTCTTTCATTTCGGGCCTTTTACCATTTCTCTAAATGCCTCCCATAAAGATTCAAACCATGCATATCTATATATATACAAGAAATCACAACTAAACATTTGGTTCACAGAATAAGATTACTTTTTTTATAATAGAATTATGGAAATATAAAATCATTTGTAATTTGTCATGTAGGTGACATTATTTAATTTATTTAACTCTAATATAATTTTATTGTTTAATAGACGGATTATAAAAGCATATTTTTATAAAGTGTCTTCTTAATTTTTTTTTTCTTTTCATTAAACATTATTTGATTCATGTCTTTAGTAGAAAGGTATTACAAGACAAGAGGGTCTTATTGAGCATTACACTTTCAGATCAAGATTCGAGTTTAAACTTTTAAGACGGCATTGTTAAGAAAATCAACTACGAACTTCAAAAAAAATAATCTTCTTAGACCAAATTCCTACAAACATAAATGTAATCCTCAAACTGTCTAAACAATTTATATGTATTCTTATATTTTATGTTTTCCGCATCTATCTCAACATTTGAAACAATAACATTAATAATTAGCTTGACCTTTCAAAAACATATAAATCTTCCTTACCTAACTTGAAGTTCTAAAAAAGATTGATGTGTATAAATGAATTGTCAGCCTGAATTAACCATTTTGGGGAGCGCATAAGATGAGAAAACAGATAAAATGGCAGCACATATAAATGCAAAGAGAAGCAAACTAGCCGATGCATAAGCTTTATCAAAATAGTCATCAAGGTCATCCACATTTGTCGCGTCAGCAAGTGCCTTCAGATCTTTGGTTGCACCAAACCCAGCTGCCGAACCACTGGCTAATACATACGATATTACCTGCACCAAAATTAATATGAATATAACATTAAAAATATAACACGAATTACTATGATGTCAAAATTTATATAAATATAAAATATATTGTTATTAGTATTATATATATGGATAACTGTGAAACTCTTACATGGGATTTGTGCATGCAATTTGAAAGGCTCCTCCAAATTTTCATTGGTAAAAATCATGGTTATTGGAATCATATATACCAACCAATATGTATCGTTTCAGCTTTTAATCAATATGAAGTAGTTTAAGTTTTTTTAGTTAAAATTTCGATATGCTTCGATACATTTTAGTAATATTGGTTTATACTAGTCAAGGGCAGAGGGAGGGCCACCAAAATTGGAAATTTGTTTTTTACCTTTTAAAATGTATAAATTTATAAATTAGTAATGGTAAAATTATACTTTAATCTCTTAAAATGGTAAGATTTTAATTTAGTTCTTTAAAAAGATTATAAAGATATTAGTTAATACAATGATGAAATTACATTTTAACTCTTGTCAAAATTTATAACTTAATTTCAGCCTCAAAAAAATTTCTAACTTCATCCTTGATACCGTATGTACTAATAATCTGTACCAATTGATACAAGGTATTTATTTTTATTAACCAATTTTTAGTACTTTAATTATCATTTTTTTTATAATTACATTCAAAAACAAAATATAATAATTAAATTAAGTTGTTCAACTTATTAATAAATTTAAAATTTATATTTGCATGTAAACATATTATATGTCTGAAATTGAAGTATATTTGGATGCATATATAATATATATTTTATGAAAAATATTTGGTACACTTCCGGTAGAGTGTTTAAACTCTATAAGTAGGGTTAGGGGTTTGACATGTGTCCTATAAAGATATAATAAATTATTAAAAATATATTTTAAAAAATAGGCATATGTCAACTTTTTAAGATTGCTAGTGGAATAAGAAAAATTACACTATCAATGTACTAAATACTCATGCATATTTTATCAAGAAAATAAAAGTTAAACTATAAGTGTGATACTAGATTATGGCACACCCACCATGTTGAAACAATATATGGAACATACGTATTTGTTAAAATTTGATATAAAAATTAAATAAGGCTTTGGTTGAAATCGTAAAATTACATATTTAAAATTAATTGTGATGGTTGTCGATTCCACCAATATAAACCTACACCTAGTTGCAAATTTTAGCAGTATAGGGAGTAGGGTCGATCCCACAGAGACTGGTTTTACTGAAAAATTGTCTATCTCTTGACCAGATTAATGTCTGGGCAATTGTTGTGCCCGCGACGTTTCGGGGGGAATAAAATATTAAACCTGAAACAAACACAGAAAATAAAAACGTAAAAAGAAACAGACTAAATAGGAAAAAAATTGAAGTAATCTGAAAAGAAGTCGATTAAACTTAGCTCAGCCTTAAGCGCGGGTTTTTCCGTCTTTGACCTGATCCTCGAAATTAGATGAACTCGTCTTTTCCAATAAGCTAGTTATAGCTACCAAGGACGCCTCGGACACCAACTCTTCCTTGTGTAAATTAGTTATGGAACATCCTATAACTAACCCTTACCGATCGAACAACCTACGAAACGTTCGTGGTTTAGAACTCCGGCAGCTTTGCGTTTTAGAAAAGCCTAGCTTGAACCAGTGCCCTCAAACGTTGGGACATTTAAATCCGGTTATTACTTCCCTCGACGGAACCAAACAGCAATCCCCACTTGGCACGCCAATGTGTTCACGGAAAACCGATTACGATCCTTTCGGAATCCCAACTGTACGTCTAGCCGTACTAACTCAAACGACGTCTTTTTTGACTTAGCATGACTTGACTTTGTGAGTTGACGAAGTCATACTCTTAATTCGGAGAAATAATAAGTATCGGAAATCGGGAGTTGAATAGCTCGGGTTCGTAACTCACGGGTTTTTGACGGGGTTAATACCGGCTTAAAGCTGAAAGGGGTTTAGTGTGGCATGATTTTACTCATGCTTGAAGGTTGTGGAAAGTGTTTGGGCTTTTGTAAAGGATGATGGAATTTGGGAAAGGGAAGGGGTTGGGTAGGCAATTAAACCAATTTTGGGAAAACAAACAAATGGGATTGAAATAGGCAGAATGTTAGACGTTAGCTTGAAGAAAAAAATAAAAGAAATCCTATTCTAAATTGAAATAGGAAAAGAGAAATAGAACTTCAAATAGGAATAGGAAAAGAAATATTTGATTGATGATTATCCAAATACAAATAACCCCTATTTATATACATGGGGTTTACTAAAAATAGGCTTAATTAATTTAATATAAAATCCTAAATAATTGAGAGATGCTAATAAATAGGTCTGTCACTTTGGCACCTTTTTTTTTCTGCCGCTCTTTGGCACGATTTCTAGGGTTTTTCGTAGGTTTTCTGGAATTCTTGTGTCTCGTGTTCGTGGAATTCTGTTTACAATTTAGTTTTGGGGAAATTGCCTCACACCGAGTATGGAAAGGGGTATCGAAGATCTGAATCTGAAAGATGGGGAAGATGATGCGCTCGCTCTACCGGAAGAATTAGAGGAACAAATTTCTGCGTCTAATTTATGTTTGGTGGGCTATTTTCTTACAGCTAGTGTAGTCCACTTTCCAGCCATGAGGAATACTTTGGCAAACATTTGGCATCCATTGGAAGGAGTGCAAATATCAAATCTGGGAGAAAAGCGTTTCTTGTTTAAATTTTTCAATGAAATTGATATTTCTCAGGTGATCACAGGTGCTCCTTGGACTTTCAATAACCATCTTCTAATTTTCAAATGAATACAGGAGAATGAAGACCCTATGTCTATCCCGCTTGTGTATGCAGACTAGTGGGTTCAAATTCATGATTTGCTTCCAGGTTTTTTAGGGAGATAATGGCTGCAGTTCGGAAATTTTATTGGTAGATTTTTAGAATATGATACGAAGCAGATTATTAATGGATATAGGAACTTTATGCGTATTCGTGTGCAACTGGATATGCGAAAACCTTTGAAGAAAAGGGAAAAAGTGATGATTGCTGAGTCAAAGTTCTCGTATGCGAACTTTAGATATGAAAAATTAACATTGTTTTACTTTTTATGTGGATGCTTGGGACATGGAGAGAATTTTTGCCCGGTAAGATTACGAATTGGAACAAGGAAAATAGAGTTTGGGTGGGATTTATCACTAAGAGCACCAACGAGAAGGGCTTCCACGTCTAACAGCATATGGCTGAGAGAGGAGGGAGACAACGGTCGATTTGGAAAAGCTTGGGTAGGACAACAAGATAGCCACAAACAAAAGGAAGCTAAAGAAGATGAACAATGGAGAGTTGCTAATAATACTCTTGGGATAAATTTGGAAGGGTACAAACCTATGGAAGTGGTTCATGATAACCAGGAAGGGGAAAAATCTTGTCATATATAAGGAAAAAATGGGGAGCATAGGAGGGATCAAATGAAAGGTGCACCGTCTACTAACAAGGCTATCAGAGACGCTTTGGTGAGTATGGGGATATCGAATGAAAGGGAGTTGTCAACTATAGAATGTGATTTAGAGGATGATCCGATAAGTAATGAAGAGGGAAACAAAAGACAACGCTACGACTCTTTAACTTCCAACGTTTCTAATAAACAAGATTCGATGGAGGTTTGTGTTGGGTCTTTCGCCCACAATAAACAGATATCGGTGGCTGCCTCTGGGCAAGCCGACCGGAAGTAATAAAAATTCTTTGCTGGAATGTTCGTGGATTGGGGAGTCCGCTAGCAGTCAGAAGACTTCAGCACATGCTGAAATTTTATCATCCCCAAATTGTCTTCTTCATGGAGACAAAACTGAACGCTAATAGAATGGAAAAAGTTAAGAGACGATGTAGATTTTTCAATGGCATTGATGTGGCGGCAGAAGGTTCTCGTGGAGGATTAAACTTAGGGTGGAATGGGGGACAGCTAGTCACCTTGAAGAGTTTTTCAAAAAATCACATCGATGTGGAGATTCGAGAAGAAGAAAACCCTCGATGGCGATTCACGGGTTTCTATGGGAATCCTGAGGTTAGGAACAAAGCGGAAACATGGGAACTACTTCGACGGTTGGGAGGGAATAACACGTTACCTTGGTTGGTTGGAGGGGATTTTAACGATATTCTTTTTGCTCATGAGAAAAAAGGTGGGAACCCAAGAGAAGAGGCTAGAATGGAGAACTTTCGTAGAGTGCTAGAGGATTGTTTGCTAGGTGATATCAATTTTTCGGGTACCTGGTTTACTTGGAAGAGAGGACGAACTTTGGAGCGGAATATTAGAGAATGAATTGACAGAGGAGTTGCGACGAACTCTTGGATTCAAAATTTCCCAAATTATTCATTGAGGCATCTTTCACATTCGTTTTCGGACCATTTTCCTTTGCTTATTGAAACGGAGGTTGCAAGGAGAGGGAGAAAATTTAGCCGCTTTTGATTTGAATCTTGGTGGGTACCTGAAGATACGTGTGAGAAAGAAATACAAAAGCTATGGGAAAGGAGCTCGGGGCCACACCTTACTCGCATGAATTCTCTTTCAAATGGATTAAAAGCTTGGGGGAGAAAATTACAGTTCAAACACAAGGGTGAAATACAAAGGTTAAATAGAAGAATTGAAGAATTGAATGATGATGAGAACTCTGAAGAAAAGTTAGCGGAACTCATGGAGGTGAAACTTCATTTAAACATGGAAATAGACAAGGAGGAAAGATATTGGGAACAACGCGCGAGAGTTAACTGGCTACAAATGGGGGACAACAACACCTCATTTTTTTCACAAAAGCACTTCACAAAGACGGCGTATTAATCAAATTAGGGGTCTACAAAGAATTGATGGGTCTATTGCAACAAATGAGAAAGAGATTGAGGAGATTGCCCGAAGATACTTTACTGATTTATTTAATTCAAAGGGAGTTGGTGATGTCACGCAAATTTTATCAGGAATAAACTCTTGCATATCAGAAAGCATGAATCAAAATCTGATGGCACCTTATACGGAGACGGATATTATTGAGGCATTGAAGGGAATAGGTCCGACAAAGGCTGCTGGTGTTGACGATTTTCTGGCAATCTTTTATAAAACATTTTGGCATATATTCGGTAAGGATACTAGCGACTTTTGCTTGGAAGTGCTGAATCATGGGAGGTCGCTTGAGGAGATCAATAGAACTCTGGTGGTGCTAATTCTGAAAATTATGTCTCCCAAAAATCTCAAGAACTTTCGTCCTATAAGTCTATGTACCGTAATATATAAGATCATTGCAAAGTCTGTTGCCAACCGGATCCAAAAGGTACTGGAAAACTGTATTGACGATGCTCAAACTGCATTTGTGCCTGGAAGACTTATTACCGACAATGTGCTGCTTGCTTACGAGATTCTTCATTCTTTTAAGAATAAAAGATCAGGTCAAAAAGGTTTCATGGCGCTTAAACTTGACATGAGTAAGGCCTATGATAGAGTGGAATGGCCTTTTTTAAAAGCTGTAATGTCAAAGCTGGGTTTTGTAGAAAATTTTATTGAACTCATTATGCGTTGCCTTAATTTCTATCCAGTATTCTATTTTAATAAACAGGGAAGAAGGATTGAGCTTTAGGTCCTCAAGGGGTTTACGTCAAGGAGACCTTTTAAATCCCTATCTATTCTTGTTTTGTGGAGAAGGATTAGCAGCTTTAATGAGACTGGCTTGTCAAGGAAAAATGATTAGTGGTGCAAAGGTCTGTAGAGCTTCTCCAACAATCACTCACCTGATGTTTGCAGATGACTGTATTATGTTCGGGGAAGCGTCGAATAGAGAAGTTAATATTTTTAAAGACATTCTAACGGAATATGAAGCATGTTCAGGACAGTGTGTTAATTTTGAGAAATCAACGGTGATCTTCAGCTCAAATGTATTCGACCAGAATAGGAACTTGGTAGTTCAGGTTCTTGGAGTTCGTTACTCGGATGATTCGGAGAAATACTTAGGACTTCCTAACATGGTGGGACGAAAAAGAAAGTTGGCTTTTCAAGTGTTAAAGGACAGGCTAAGACAGAGAATTAACAGCTGGAGCATTAAATATATATCACAAGGAGGTAAAGAAGTTTTTATAAAAGTAGTGTTGCAAGCTATTCCCACTTATACAATGTCTTGTTTCCTTTTACCAAATTCTCTGTGTTCGGAATTGGAGAGTATAATGAGCTCTTTTTGGTGGAATAAAAAAATAGAAAGAGAGGCATGCATTGGTGTACTTGGAAAGCGTTAAGCGTATCTAAGGAAGAAGGTGGGATGGGCTTTCGGGATTTGAAGTCATTTAATATTGCTTTGCTAGCCAAACAGGGTTGGCGTTTATTGCGTAATCCTAATTCGTTACTAGCGCGTACTTTGAAAGCAAAATATTTTAAAAATTCTGACTTTATCAGATCAGAATTGGGTAATTTACCTTCTTTTACCTGGAAGAGTCTATGGACGGCGAAAGGCCTTCTTTTACAAGGGATGGGCTGGAGGATTGGAGATGGATAGAAGGTATCTATTTGGAGCGACAAATGGGTCCCTGGAAATGAAGCACTTAGTAATCAAAACTCAAACAGTAATTTTAATCTAGAAAAAGTTGCAGACCTATTTGAACCTAACAAAAGGGAATGGAATGAGGACTTGGTCCTAAATACCTTTTCAATGAGGGATGCTGAGAGGATCTTATGTATTCCATTGTCCCAAAATTCACATGAAGACCTTGTTATTTGGCGAAAAGAACCAACGGGGGAGTATATAGTGCGAAGCGGTCATAGAGTCCTTTCACAAAACGGACAGACTCGAATACAGGACAATTACAAACAATTTTACAAACAATTGTGGAATCTTGATCTACCCTCTAAAATTAAGATTACAGTTTGGCCAAGCTCTTGCAACTACTTGCCTAACTACAGTAATCTATTTACAAGACGATTAATAGGCCATGTCAATTGCCGAAGATGCAATCTGGAAGCAAAGACGAGGGAGCATTTATTCAGGGATTGTCCTGTCACAAAAGAAACATGGGAAAGTTTTGATATTCATGGGCTTGCTTCAAAAGAAAATATGGAGTACACCGAGTGGATAGGAAAATTTTTTAAAGTTAACTCAAAAAGCATGTGCAGAAAATTTGTCTGTACGATATGAGGAATTTGGACCTTCAGAAACAGACTCATTCATGAGCAAGAAATAAAAACAGGGATACAAATTGCAGAGTTTGTCACAAACTATTTATAGGAACTTGACGGGGTGAAGCAGATCTTACCGGATAGAAGTGTCTACACAAACAGATGGAAAGCTCCTGCTGGGACGTGCTTGAGGATTAACTTTGATGCGGCTTATAGTAGACAAAGGAAAGAATCGTGTTCGGGGTTAGTGATTAGAAATGAGAAAGCAGAAGTTTTGTTTTTAGAGACTGTTATAAACAAGAACATACCGTCTAGTTTCGCAGCCGAGGCATTAGCATGTTATCAAGCCATAGATCTGGGACTCCAACTTGGATTACAAGATGTGGAAATAGAGGGAGATGCCAGGACAGTGATCAGGAAACTGCAAGAAAAAGAAGAAGACAGATCAGAAATTGCAGCATCTATCAAAGATTCAAAGGAAATGGCCCTTCAGTTCAGATACTGTGTTTTTCTGTTTATAAATAGAGAAGCAAATGAAGTTGCACAGAAAATAGCTTCCGAGGGATTAAGAAGAAAAGAAAATACTTATCTGCCACAAAGGGTTCTGAATGGCGCTGAATCGACGGTGATGGAAGATAGAAGATGGACGGACATGAAAAGGAGACAGGAAGGAGAAGCTATTGAAGAAGAAGATGAAAGGTTCTAAGAAGGGTTCTGATGGTATTTTGGATGCTCTGATTTTTCGAAGAAGAGTCTCTGGCTTCAGAGGCGATTCATCTGGAAATGATGACTGGCATTAAAGGGTTCTGGAGGGCGCTGAAACGGCGGTGATGAAAGATAAAAGATGGACGGACATGAACAGGAGACATGAAGGCGAGGCTATTGAAGAAGAAGATGAAAGGATTTAGGAAGGGTTCTGATGGTATTGGATGCTCTGATTTTTCGAAGAAGAGGCTCTGGCTTCAGAGGCGATTTTTTCATCTGGGAAATGATGACCGGCATTAAAGGAGGTTCTGATAACTTCTCCAACAATTTTTGTGAGTTTCAAGATGGTATTAATATTGGTAAAGAGTTGGGACGCAGTCCCCATAGCCCCCATCATTATCTGCTACTGGTTCTCATGGGTATTGGGCCGAATCCGTTTTATTTGTTTATTTCCTGTTAATTTTGCTGGTATTTAGACTTGGGCTTAGGATCTCTTGCTTAGTTTTTATTTCGCTTCAGATTGCTTTTGTTCTTTAACTCTGGGTTTGGCCTATATTTATGAAAGTCCAGTTTCTTATCCAAAAAAAATCCTAAATAATTAAAAATAAAATAAACTAAAAATAGGATTTTCCATATTTGGCTTTTTACAAAGTCAAATTGCTTGATGAGTCCTTGGCTTCCTCCATCTTTTTTATTTGGCCCCACTTCCATGATTTTCTTTCAATTTGGCCCTTTTCAGCATGCTTTCGATCAATTGCACCCCTGACAAGAATTAAATCATAAAAATACTAATTTAGCAGGGACTAATTCAGAAATAAACCGAATTATACACAAGAAATCATGCAAAATAATCATATTATCAAATCCCCCTACTTAGCTCATGCTTGCCCTCAAGCATGTTGTTCTTTCAAACATTAGAACTGATTCTACAATTTATTAAAACCCGAGCCTCTTTTCTGTATCCTTACTCAAAAACAACATAGGCAAAAATAATTAAATAAATGCTCAGATCATATAGTTTAATCAACAAGACAAGTGTCATAAAATTTGACATATGCGAACTAGATAATTTCATTAAATTGAGTTTGAATCCCATAAATTGCAAGGCATTATTAACTAACTATACTTTTAGAAAAATAAATTAGACATGGTCAAACCTTTTTACGCGAACTAGGATGACAACCCAAGCACCCTATCCTGGTTACTCAGTTCAAACAGTCTTTATTATTGGGCTCTGTTAGCGGAATGTTATTAAGTTATCGACTCGTCACTCGAACCTTTTTACGCGAGATGAGATGACAACCCAAGCACCTCACCCCGGTTACTCACCCCGGTTACTCAATCCGGTCACATTTTCGAGACTTTCACTCATAACTTGAGCCTTTATTTATTTATTTATTTTTCATTTTTCATTTTTCATTTTTTCTTTCATGCACAAGCAAATATTTTTTTTTCAAACAATCAATTCATGAAAATCTAGCTACATACATCAACCTTAAAACACAAGTGTCGATTAATCTATATGCTTGAGCATTTAAAAAAAAAAAAAATCCCAATTGTCCAAGTTGACTAAGTATGAGATTAAAGGCTCAATGTCAAAATAAACTGTTGAATGAATTCAATGCAAGATTGAACATATGCAAAAGAGAAATATGCAGCAAGAACCAATCAACCATCCATGCATACTTACTATATTCATATATATATTCATCCCCCCTACTTATTCTAAGCTTGTCCTCAAGCATGCATGTGTCATATTATAGATAAATAAAGAAAAAAATATAGCAGCTCAAATAAACAAAATGAAAAGTTCAGAGTACTCCCCATGTGTGTCTTCAATGATTTTGTCGATGTTGGGGGTAACGGTTTTGTAGGATATCAAGGATTGTGGAGACTTGAGTTTCCATCGTTCCAAGTCTCGCCTCGATTCGTCCTAAACGATCCTCCACAGATGGAGGTTGTTCCTCGCGCTCTCTAATGTCAATGTGTGGGCGTTGGCGAAAAACCATATTCTCGCGAGTAGTCCATGTACCTGGAGGAACAAAATAACACGAAGTAGGGGTGCCGGCAAGCAATCCCATAGAATCCAAACAATATTTATCTAGACTGCTCATACTATATGCACATGTGAAAGTTGAGAAATCAATTTCAGAAAAAAGTCGAGAGGCTAACTTTGAAATAAATGATCCAAGTATAAGTGGACGGTTGTAACGCAAAACGACGTGAAAATTTCATGCAAACCAATATCCTAAATTGACTTTAAAGCCCGAATGCATACACCACAAAAAGAATAGTTCAGTTTTAGTCAAAGCAGCTGATGCATCATTTCTACCTAAAAAGCTAAATGCCAAAAATCGGTGTATATATTTTAAAGCAGGTTCATGCACCAATAAGTCTTTTGTGGTCTTTGGGTTATAAAGATGATCAGAATTAGTTAAAACACGATAAACATGCTGAGCATCAAAGTTGTTCGGAATATCTAACAGAGCAGAATGATAAGAATCGGACTGAGTATCATCAGGGTCGATGAAACCCATAGCAATGTTAAATTCTAAAATTGACATCCGAAAGTCCTTCCCAAGCAAACGAAAACATACAATATTTTGTGTTTCAACAGTATGCAATGCATTTATATCGAATCTAAATGTGGTGTAGAATTCATATACTAATTCATATTATGCATTACAAGTAATATTAGCATATAAAGTCTAACCAATAGCATCAAAATAATGAAGCACAGCATCACGAATATCTAAAAGTTCAAGAGTGGGAAAATCGATTTGCTTACAGACCGGGAGCGAGCGTTGTCGGATGGCGTCGTATCGTGTTTGATGCTCCGATGTCGAGAAGTCGAGAAATCCATGAAGACGACTTTCGGTAGGAATTGTATTGGCACGACTACGTCTGTTGCGTTGACTGTCTCGGAGTGGTCGAATGTGCTCGTTAGGCGAGTCGGGTGGGTTTTCTTCTTCAGCAGCGTCAGTACTGCTGTTCGGGGGTGTCGATGGCTCTCGTGTCGGTTGTCGACGACTTCGGGTTTGGTATTGAGAGACTCGTTCGTCGACGGTGGGGGTAGCTTCGATATGGTCGTTAGAAGTCCCAACTTCTTTGGGACTACCCGAAGTGTCTGACTCGATCGGGGTCAGCCTTCGTTGACGGCGGGTTCTCGATGGGCCGGCGGTTTGTTGTGGAGGAGGTGGAGGAGCATCATCGTCATCTAAATCAACGAATGGAGGTGCTAAAAATCGGTGCCGGTTTCGGTTGAGCGAAACCGAAACATTTTCGGCTGTTTGGTTTCACGTTCGGACCATTGCGTCTGTGCTAATGTGGCGAAGAATTTGGTCTGGTGCGACGACGACGGTGGTGATGACGACAGCGAACGACGGTGGTAGCAGCGGCGCTCGGTGTTTGGAGGCGGTGAGTGGTCACGGTGCATTTTTTAGGTGATTCTTAAAGCGGCGACAGTAGTGGTGTCGAGTGTAGTGTTGTTTAGGGTGGTGGAAGGTGGTTTTGTTGTGAAAAGAAAGAAAGAAAATGAAAAATAAAGAAAGGGTGGTGGTGTTGGGGGTTTGGGCCCGACTGACGAGATTATGGCAGTGGGGGAGTGTAACGGCGACGATGGGCGAGGTGAACGGCGGTGGAGTGGGGTTTGACGTGGTGGAGGAAAAGAAAAGTGAGAGGGAGTTGGGTGGAAGCTTTCGACGTCGGTGAAGAAAGGAGGGACGGCGGCGTGTGAGGGTGAGTCCGACGGTGACGACAAGTGCTGTGCAGCGGTGATGGCGACGGTGAGGCATCGACGACGGTAATGGCAGCGTGGGTTGGGTTTTGGGGGTAAGGGTTTGTTTGGGGAAGATGAAGATAGAAGAGGGGTTGGGGGTTTGGGTGTTTTATTTTCTTTTTCTTTTTCTATTTTCTTTTTTTCTTTTCTTTTTTTTTCTTTATTTGGCCGGTTGGGCCATGGTATTGGGTTATGGGGTTGTTTGATTTTTTTGGTTAGATGCATTGGGTTTGTGTTGTTGGGTTTTTTTGGGTAAGTTTGGGTAGGGTGAATAGGTGATGGGTAAATGGGTTAGGTTATTGGGTTAGTATTTTGGGTATAAATTGGTGGATTAAATGGATGGGTTTTGGGTTTTGGGTTTTGGTTTTGGGTAGATGGGTTAAGTTTGGGTAATGGGTATTTGGGTTAAATGGGTTGGTGGGTGTTTTATATAGGTTGGGGATTTTTATTTTGGTAAATATTTGTCACCATAATAGCATGTCGTGCCCGCGCCACCACTGTTATCCGACTCTCCAAAAAAAATTCATGCTCTCCATTATTTTCCTGGAAACATCAAGTTAATTGAACTAAGTAAAAATTTATTTATTTACACCCTAAATTTACTAAAACTTAAAATTAAATAAATGAAAAGAAATTTGGGTTGCCTCCCAAAAAGCGCATTTGTTTAACATCGTTAGCTCGACAACCTGTTATTCAAATTCTGGGCTCGTCGAGAATAATCTCCTCAACTGTGTGTGTTTGAAAATTCTCGAAAAAGGGTTTTAGTCGTTGCCCATTCACCTTAAAGCACTTTCGTGTTTCTTCACTTTGAATTTCCACTGCTTCGAAAACAAATTAGTAATAGTAAATGGTCCTATCCATTTGGATCGAAGCTTACCAGCGAAAATTTTTAAGGTGGAGTCGTATAAAAGAACTTTTTGTCCTATTGAAAACTGCTTCCTAGTGATGAATTTGTCATGAAACGCCTTCGTCTTTTCTTTATAAACTCAAGCATTTTCATACGCATCGTTTCTAATTTCCTCGAGTTCTTGGATGTCCAATTTCTGATATTTTCCTGTAGACTCCATTTCCATATTACACTACTTAACTGCCCAAAACGCCTTGTGCTCTAACTCGACCGGAAGATAGCATGGTTTACCGAAAACGAGTCGGTAAGGTGACATGCCTATTGGTCCCTTGTAAGCTGTCCTATAAGCCCAAAGTGCGTCATTTAGTCTCAAACTCCAATCCTTCATGTTAGGTTTAATCGTCTTTTCCAGAATAGACTTGATCTCTCGATTCGACACTTCGGCTTGCCCGTTTGTTTGTGGATGGTAAGCAGTGACAATTCGTTGAGTCACTCCATATTTCTCCATCAGTGCACTTACGAGCTTATTGCAGAAATGAGTTCCTTTGTCACTGATTATTGCTCGTGGAGTGCCATACCTGGAAAAAAATAAAACTTTTAAGAAAGTCAACCACGGTCTTAGCATTATCATTGCGAGTGGCTTTCACCTCTATCCACTTAGAGACATAATCAACAGCTAAGAGTATATAAAAATTACCGAAATAAGAAACGAAGGGACCCATAAAGTCGATGCCCCACACATCGAAAATTTCACAAATATGAATAGGAGTAAGGGGCATCTCATTTCGATGACTAAGGTTGCCAACTCTTTGGCATTTTTCACATGTTTTGCAGAATAAAAAGGCATCACAAAATATGTTTGGCCAAAATAGTCCACATTCGAGAATTTTGTGTGCAGTGTGTTTAGGTCCAAAGTGTCCTCAACATGCATAAGAATGACAAAAAGTTAAGATAGACTGTACCTATGTTTCAGCCACACACCGTCGAATTACCTGGTCTGAGTAATGTTTCCAAAGGTAAGGATGGTCCCAAATGTAATACCGCGCATCCTTTTTTATCTTATCTCTTTTAGACCTTGGTAATTCCGAAGGAATAGTACATGTAACGAGGTAATTTACTATGTCTGCGTACCAAGGATGAATCGCATTTGCTGCAAACATGTTTTCATCTGGAAAGTTGTCCTTCAATGGTGTGTCGTCTACTGGAATCGGTCATCGACTCAAATGGTCAGCTACTAGGTTTTCGCATCCCTTTTTATCCCGTATTTCAAAGTCGAACTCTTGTAGGAGCAGAATCCACCTGATCAGTCGGGGTTTTGCCTCCTTCTTCCCTATCAAGTACTTTAAAGCTGCATGATCAGAAAAGATAATTACTTTAGTTCCCAATAAGTAAGATCTAAATTTATCTAAAGCAAACACAACAGCTAATAATTCTTTCTCAGTGGTTGTGTAATTGCTTTGGGCAGCATCCAAAGTTTTCGAAGCATAGTAGATAACATGAGGCTCTTTCCCTATTCTTTGGCCAAGAACAGCTCCCACACTTTGGTCACTTACATCACACATAATTTCGAACGAGAAGCCCCAATTTGGTGGCTGCACTATGGGAGCGGAGACCAATTTCTGCTTCAACACGTCAAAGGCGTCTTTACAAGTCTGGTCAAATTCAAATTCTTTATCCTTTTGTAACAGACTGCAAAGCGGTCGCGCGATTTTATAAGAAATCATTCATGAATCGTCTGTAAAATCCTGCATGGCCAAGAAATGAACGAACCTCCCTCACAGATGTGGGGTAAGGTAATGAGTTAATAATATATGTTTTTGCTTTATCGACCATAATTCCTTCCGAGGAAACTATATGACCTAAAATTAACCCTTTGTCAACCATGAAATGGCATTTCTCATAATTTAAAACAAGATTAAATTCTAGGCATCTTCGTAATATTTTAGCAAGATTATCGAGACATTCGTTAAAAGAGTTACCGTATACCATGAAGTCATCCATAAAGACTTCAATGATCCTCTCGACATAATCGGAGAATATACTCACTATGCATCTTTGAAAAGTAGCCGGAGCATTGCAGAGTCCAAACGGCATTCGTCTATACGCAAACTTCCCGAAGGGGCACGTGAAAGTTGTTTTGTCTTGATCCTCCGGAGCCACCGGAATTTGGAAAAATCCTGAATATCCATCGAGACAACAGTAATGGGTCTTACCAGCTAATCGTTCGAGCACCTGATCGATGAAAGGAAATGGAAAATGGTCTTTCCAGGTAGCTGCATTCAATTTCCTGTAATCGATGCAAACCCTCCATCCATTCTGGACTCGTGTAGGGACCAGCTCTCCTGACGAGTTTTTCACCACTGTCACGCCAGTTTTCTTGGGCACGACATGAACCGGGCTAACCCAATTACTATCGAAAATCGGGTATATCATTCCAGCATCTAACAGTTTCTGGATCTCCTTCTTCACTACCTCCATCATGGGTGGATTAAGACGCCTTTGAGCATCTCTCTTTGGTTTCGTGTTATCTTCGATGAAGATTTTGTGCATACAAGTTGATGGACTTAGCCCTTTTATGTCGGCTATCGTCTAGCCAATAGCTTCCTTATAATCTTTCAGCACTCGGACTAGACTTTCCTCCTCGTCTTGGGTTAGTTTCTTTGACACTATCACCGGTAAGGTGTCTTTCTCTCCCAAAAAGACGTATTTAAGGTGGTCCGATAATTCTTTAAGCTCCAAGGTTGGTGGCTGCAAAACCGAAGGTAACATTTTAGTTTGGGAAGGTAATAGTTCAAATTGGTTACCTTGGTTCGTCAATGATGGTTGCGTTTCTAAGTGTTTGACAATTTCTCACAACGGATCTTCAATGACTGCTAATTCCTCCAGATGACGTAAAACATCCATGTCAATGCTTCTGTAAAGGACAGTTTCCAACTCATCAAAGTTATGATATTCGGAATAAGATTGAGTTAAACAATCTAAAATATCGATGCTAAAAATATTTAATAATGAGTTAGGATGACTCATGGCTTCGTAGACGTTGAATTTCACAATTTCGCCATCAAACTCCATTGTCAGCGTTCCGCTTCGAACATCGATTTTTGCGCTTGCGGTACTTAGGAACGGCCTTCCAAGCAAAATGTCAGACGAATTAGTTGAGTTATCATCTTCCATATTAATAATGTAGAAATCTGCATTGGAAAACTAATTCGTCAATTTTAACAAGGACGTCTTCAAGCAGTCCCTCGGGATAAACGACTGACCTGTCCGCCAACTGGATTATTACTCATGTTTCTTTCAAAGGACCCGCGTTAATCAACTTATAAGAAGAATAAGGCATAACATTAATTGAAGCCCCTAAATCACACATGGTTTTCTTAATGCCTACATTACCTATCTCACAAGAAATAGCAAACATACCTTGGTCCTTGTATTTGAGAGGAACTTTCTTTTGCAGTACTGCAGAGACATTTTCTCCTACATTTACTCTTTCGTTACCTATCAACCTTCTATTGCTAGAACACAATTCTTTAAGGAATTTCGCATAACGAGGGATTTGTTTGATAGCGTCGAGTAAAGGGATATTTACCTCTACCTTCCTGAATGTATCGAGGATTTCTTTTTCCTCCTTCTCTTTCTTATCCTTTGCAAGCCTCCGTGGAAAAGGAGGTGGCATCACAATTGGTCTCTGAATTTCTAATTCCGGCCTAGCTATTGGATCCGTCATTTGCTCTTCCCGCTCCTTGTCTTGCCCACGACTTTTGGCTGGCACTGTTTCCAGAACCTTACCGCTACGAAGAGTTATTACACTTCTGTCGAGGATTCGGTTCTGTCTGGGAAGGTAATTTACCTTGAGACTCCAAACGATTAACTGCCATCGAGAGTTTACTAACTTGATTAGTTAACTCTTGTATTGATGCGTCTGTCCTCTGTTGATATTTTGCAACATCGGCAGCAAGTCTTTCCATAATAGCTTCTAGAGATGTGCTCGGCTTGGGTTGCTGTTGTGGTGGTTGCAGAGGTCTCAGTTGGTACGATAGATTATATCGGGGATTAGCTCCGTAACTCAAGTTGGGATGATCCTTCCACCCGGAGTTGTAGGTGTTGGAGAAAGGATCATAGTGCCTTTGTGGAGGTCTCGAAAAACCTCCGACAACATCAACATGTGCCATTGAATTGTCGTTAAGGATTGGGTACGAATCCGTCAGATGTTCGGATGTAGAACAAATTCCGCACAGTTGGGTTGGATTCTTCTTCTCTGTAAGCAAAGTTTGAACAACATTGGTAAGCTTATCCAATTTATCTTCTAAAGATGAAATGTTTACCCCATGAACCCGTCTTGTGGGTTCTGAATTCGGTCGATATTGTTGAGAATTTGCCGCCATGGTGGATATCAGTTCTCTTGCCCTTTGAGGAGTCATATTGACAAGCGCCCCTCCACTAGCAGCATCGATCATCTTCATTTCCATAGGGAGCAAACCCTATTAGAAATATTGAAGAAGTGATTGTTCGGTAACCCGTGTTGAGGATAACTTGCACATAGTTTCTTGTACCGCTCCCAATAGTCGTAGAGCGATTCACTCTCCATTTGGCGAATTCCCACTATGTCCCTTCGAAGTTCAGCTGCTCGTGATGCTGGAAAAAATCTGTCAAGAAATACACGAGATAAGTCATCCCACGTTATGATAGAACCGGGGGGTAAGTAAAATAACCATTCTTTTGCTGTATCAACTAAAGAAAAAAGAAAGACCCGAAGTTTGATTTCATCTTCGGTTACTCCCTGAGGCTTCATGCTTGAGTAGACCATGTGGAATTATCTCAAGTGAGTGTGTGGATTTTCGTTCTTCAAGCCTCAAAAAGTAGGCAGAAGGTGAATCAAGCCCAACTTCAACTCGAAAGGGGTTCCTGCAGTTGGATAGTTGATGCATAACGGTGTTTGCTCGTAGGGAGCAGCGGCTAGTTAACGAATGGTTCGGTTTGCCATCCTTTCTGGTTCACCGAGATTGCCTTTTGCTTCCTTTGTTTCCAAAAGTGGTTCGGTCTCAGGTTCAACCACTTCGACTTGTTTCCCACGTCGAATTGCTTCTGCACGAATTACTTCGCTCAATTCAACGTCGGATTCTAGGATCCCTTGTCCTAGCTCAACTCCTGCTTTGCGTTTAAGAGCTTCCGTCTCTTTTCGTCGTGCTCGCGCTGATTTCTCGATCTCTGGGTCGTATTCGAGATCTCCTGATGAAGATCTGGTCATGAAGACGATTTAAACAATTGTAAGTGTTGCCAGTCCCCGGCAACGGCGCCAAAACTGATGGCTGTCAATTCCACCAATATAAACCTACACCTAGTTGCAAATTTTAGTAGTATAGGGAGTAGGGTCGATCCCACAGAGACTGGTTTTACTGAAAAATTGTTTATCTCTTGACCAGATTAATGTCTGGGCAATTTTCGTGCCCGCGACGTTTCGGGGGGAATAAAATATTAAACCTGAAACAAACACAAAAAATAAATACGTAAAAAGTAACAGACTAAATAGGAAAAAAATTGAAGTAATCTGAAAAGAAGTCGATTAAACTTAGCTCAGCCTTAAGCGCGGGTTTTTCCGTCTTTGACAAGATCCTTGAAATTAGATGAACTCGTCTTTTCCAATAAGCTAGTTATAGCTACCAATGACGCCTCGGACACCAACTCTTCCTTGTGTAAATTAGTTATGGAACGTCCTATAACTAACCCTTACCGATCGAACAACCTACGAAACGTTCGTGGTTTAGAACTCCGGCAGCTTTGCGTTCTAGAAGAGCCTAGCTCAAACCAATGCCCTCAAACGTTGGGACATTTAAATTCGGTTATTACTTCCCTCGACGGAACCAAACAGCAATCCCCACTTGGCACGCCAATGTGTTCACGGAAAACCGATTAGACAAACGATCCTTTCGGAATCCCAACTGTACGTCTAGCCGCACTAACTCAAACGACATCTTTTTTGAGTTAGCATGACTTGACTTTGTGAGTTGACGAAGTCATACTCTTAATCCGGAGAAATAATAAGTATCAGAAATCAGGAGTTGAATAGCTCGGGTTCGTAACTCACGGGTTTTTGACGGGGTTAATACCGGCTTAAAGCTGAAAGGGGTTTAGTGTGGCATGATTTTACTCATGCTTGAAGGTTGTGGAAAGTGTTTGGGCTTTTGTAAAGGATGATGGAATTTGGGAAAGGGAAGGGGTTGGGTAGGCAATTAAACTAATTTTGGGAAAACAAACAAATGGGATTGAAATAGGCAGAATGTTGGACGTTAGCTTGAAGAAAAAAAATAAAAGAAATCCTATTCTAAATTGAAATAGGAAAAGAGAAATAGAACTTCAAATAGGAATAGGAAAAGAAATATTTGATTGATGATTATCCAAATACAAATAACCCCTATTTATATACATGGGGTTTACTAAAAATAGGCTTAATTAATTTAATATAAAATCCTAAATAATTAAAAATAAAAATAAATAAAAATAAAATAAACTAAAAATAGGATTTTCCATATTTGGCTTTTTACAAAGTCAAATTGCTTGATGAGTCCTTGGCTTCCTCCATCTTTTTTATTTGGCCCCACTTCCATGATTTTCTTTCAATTTGTCCCTTTTCAGCATGCTTTCGATCAATTGCACCCCTGACAAGAATTAAATCATAAAAATACTAATTTAGCAGGGACTAATTCAGAAATAAACTGAATTATACACAAGAAATCATGCAAAATAATCATATTATCAAATTGTATTGTGGGTTCAAATCTTAGTTATTTTATTAATTTTATATAAAAATACAAAAAAATACACTTACAATATACAGCATAACCTACTATGCATATAAAAAGATATTTTAGTAATTTTTAATTGAGTTGATGCCTAGTTGACTCGTGACACCGACTCAACTAGGAACTTAAACTTAAGTAAAGATATATAAAAAAAATAACGATAAATATACCTGTGTTGTACCCGAGGCGAATTACATTTTGATCAAATGATAAAATTACAATTTTAGTCTTTCTCAAAAAAAAAATTAAATTTAAACTATTGTAACACAAAATTTTCAGCTTTAATCCTCAAAATTTAACAATTTTTTTCACCCGAAACAAAATTTTTAAATTCACCCCTACAGACAATCTCGATAAAAATTCTATTGAAATATAGAATTAATACTTTCAAAGTTTTAATATCATAGGATGATTAAGACTTAATTGCAATTTAATCCACATAAAAATTGAAAGAGGTAAAAAAGAATTAATGAAAAAAAATACAAAATATATTAGTTGGGGAATGATTAAATTGTACCTTATCCCCGTAGAAATCAACAAGAAAGGCACCATCCCCAATTACCAATCTTTTTCCAGTAGCAATTGACAACCTACTAAATAACCTTTACAATTCCGCACGTGATTCACACTACATGATCATGGGTGGGGTTAAGTTTTTATAGAATTTTAGGTCGATTTTTTAGTTTTAGGTTCAGTTTAGCTTAAAAAATGGGTTTAAATCTTTGTCTAAATGGGCCAGGTAAAAATGCTAAAATTTGAGTCTGGTATGGTCTGTTTGTATTAATTTTTTATATTATTATTTTTATATAAAAAAATAAAAAATATATAATACATCACATATACAACAAACATTAAAATAAATATTTTCCAATAAATTAAAAAATTATTTATATTTAAATAACACTAAAATAGATGCAACTTAGGAAACAAATACTTCTAAAATAGTATCAAACTTAACAATAAAATAAAAGTTATACAATATTCAAACACTAACAACAAAATAGTAACAATATAATAGCGAAACGATGACAAAACAGTAACAGTTTTTTTTTTTTTCAAATTTGAGTGAGGTCAGACTTGGGTCAAAAAGATAAACTTATACGGACCTATTTTTTACCCAAATCTTTCAGACTTATATTTTGTTCAAACCCTCTCACATCTAGAACAAATCTTCGGGTCAAATCGATTACTTCAACCATGGTACACAATAATGGGCGACTCTTTACGCGTTAGTCATAATAAATTCTGTGCTTAGGTCCCTACTTTTACCAAACGAGGTATGTTGTAATTTAAAAAAAGAAAAAACTAAAGTCACCTACTACTCCCTTGGACCCTTGCTCTCTTATTCCAACTTTTATTCCTTTCTATATACCGAACCTTGAGGGGCGGCTGCTTTGGAACCACAGGATCAACCACTTTTAACGTGTTAATTATTTTATTTTCAATATTAAAACTATAAAAAATAATTCAACAAAAATTGATCAACATGCTTATTTCCTTGAAGTTTAGTTTCAAAATCTAATTTAATTATAAACTAACAGTCTTATTTTATCTATAAATTTGCTCCAATCATGCCTGTATCCATGATATGCAGTTCTTTTTCATTGTCAAACCTTGGGAGAGACATGTTCACAATCAAAACAGTAAACCATTCTAGTCACCCGCAGCATGATCTTTGTCAGAAATCTACTTCCGATTTTTACATCTGCAAAATCTGCGGGCATTACGGGTTCGGACCGCGGTTCTCGTGTCCTTGGAGCTGCAATTTCAATCTCCATGAAGAATGTTGCACCAATTTTACTTACCATACTGCTTTCAATTTCCCCTCTTTTTTTCTAGCTGGCTCTAACTTCGCCATTTCCAGAGATCCTCCCCGAAATCTACCATGTACTGCCTGTCGGTTGCCCATAGAAGGTCCATATTATAAATGCAAGAACAGGATAACCAATTTACATCTTCTTTGTGCAAGGCTTCCGACCACCCTAACCATAAGTGGGACGCAAACGACACTTAGAAACAGATGCAACGTTAGATGCTCGTACCGATCGTGTCCAAATATAAATGGTGGCTGGTCCTATGTCTCTATTGGTACCAAATATCATGTTGCTTGTTGGAAAGCTATGATGCTGAGGCCCGATAACGTACCTCAGAGATTTAATCCCTAGTCATTTTGGAACAAAAACCCTCGGTCTAGCTTTTATCGAAACAATTGAAACTCGTTTTTGCTGCTCATTGCTAGGCTGTGTGTGGAAGCCCTTTTTTGCCTTGTTTTTTGTTTTTGTTGTTCTGCATATTGCCATGTTAGGTTTGTATGTGTAGTATGTGGAGATATAGGAAGCTATTTTGCTTTTTGTGTGTCGCTCGGGCAGTCAAGTTACAAATCGGAAGAAAGGATTACATCAACAGGCTTAAACCTAGATCATTATTGGGATGCTAACCTTGGGACTTAATCACTGTTCCGTTGCCTATTTTGTTTCTTCTCCCCTATTTTATCTTCGTGTTTGGATGATTTCTACCTTAATATACTTTTGTTGGTTGAGAAAAAAAAAAACTGCAGTCTAATTTCCTCCAAAAAATCAGCTTGGATGTTCCAAACTCAATTACCAATCTATTTCATTTACTCAGATTTGGGTTAATTTCACCAAACATTCTCAGTCAATTTTTAAAAACTTCAAAATAGAAACCTTGCACAATCTATACAATTCTAATCCAGTCCTTCCATCAGTCAATCTATTTAAATAATAATTTCTTCTTTTGCTTGGCAATGGCAAGGTTGAGGTCCTAGGATCTTTGAGGTCCTAAATTCGAGTCTCACCTTATATAAAATATGTGGATTCTCTTTGTTGGTCGTAGTTGTTAGTTGGCTAGCTATTCAGTTTAGTTGTAGAGTTAGTTATTAAACGCTTGTAATGATTGATTGTATTGGAATTATTATAACTTGAAAAGAAAGAACTTCTTTCGTCAGGCTATTGAGATGACGATGAGCTCAAGTCAGAGAGTCACGTCATGTTGAGAAATTCCTTGAGGTCGCAACAAGCTGCGTCATTCAATATTAGTTTCCTTTTCAACTTATCTATTGATATATATGGTGTGCCTTCCTTAAAATACTCGCCTTTTGGTATCATTCACGTTTGTTTCACGGTTTATATTTAATGTTTCGTGGGTGTCCCTCTCAATAAAGTCAATTTGAAGATTTGAACATGCATCTCTCTTTGAGAGTGTAATTTATCTTACCATTACATCTAACATTATCTCATTTGGAGAATATTTATATGTATTCTTATATTTTATGTTTTACGCATCTGTCTCAACATCCGAAACAATACCATTAATAATTAATAATTAACTAGACCTTTCAAAAACATAAATCTTCCATACATAATATAGAGGAAAAAAAAAACACTTGAAGGTCTAAAAAAGATTAAGGTATATAGATGAATAGTCAGCCTGAATTGACCATTTTGAAAGGAGGAGAGGGAGTTAGGACTTAGACTTATCCCCAGGCATTGAGTGTTACACACTATTAGCTTTAGTCCCAAGGTGCACACGTCGAGTCTCTATAAGAGGGTCAGAGGTAAGTGGACTAGTGGTCTATCGTTATAGGTCTGGGTGGAGTGGCACTATAATGTGCTTTTAGTTACATCGGATGAAACGTGGCAATTTCATGAGAAAATGAAATTGGCAGACGATGCCATACGGTTGTGTGTTTGGCTGTGTGTGTCACACGACTATGTGACTGGCTGCGTGTTGGGCCGTGTGACCCACAGAGGCATGTGGTTAGCTGTATGGGCCACACTGTTTGGAAAGTATGGTGTGTGGGTCAGACAGGCGTGTGGGCCCATTTTGTGCAATTTGTTGGGCCTTGTGCGGGTCGACTGTGAGTATTCTAAAATCTGATCTACATGCGCTCATGAAGGATGTTAGACTCTGAGTAAGCTTATTCGTATGATTTGTTGTATTATCTCATATGTATGAAAAACATGTATCTGGTTTGTTTTTGAGTAGGTGTGGCATGCTATGATACATATACATGATCTTTTAGTATGACTTTGCATGTGCATTTGGGGTGGGATATATGGATGTGATTGAAGAAGTGTGATTCTGGCAGCACAGCTGCATATTATGGTGTGATGGATGGATGGGTTCTTGTAACCCTATTTGGTGTGATTGGTTGGACGAAATCGGTGTGTAGCGGATGGGGTAGGATTTTTCTGTTTGATTATGCCATGCTAAGCATGTGTAATATCTGATATAACTGCTCTGATGTGTGTATCTAAGCATGATTCTGTTGTGATTTTAGCTTGTAGGCCAAGGCACACACTGAGCTTTATAGCCCATTCTTTTTATTTAATATTTTTTAGGTAATCCTCAGACTTAGGATTTGGCGACACTTGGGAGCTTGATTAGGTTTTCCTGTGTTAAACTCTTTAAAAATTTCTTATTTTAGATTTTATGGACTATTGGACTATTTTTCGGACTTTAATTTTGGTTTTGGGGATTTGTTAAGTATTTTAATCAGTATTCTAAAAATTAACATGATTTTTGATAATTTAAGTTAAACGATCAATTTTCAAAGTTAAACAATTCTAAGAATTTTTTTGTTGCAAAGTTTAAATCAAGATAATGCATTTTTTAGAACAAGTAAATAAAGTCGATAGCGTGATGGTTTTATAAAATCAAGTTTTATAAGTAAATGTTTCAAAGTTTCACATATACATTTGACAAATTCTCCTACCAAAGAGTTGAGATGAGTTCCTATAAAATCTTCGATTTTCTATTTCGATATAAGATGTGCTTTGAAAGTAAATTATCAAAGTTTCAACTTATTAATATAACATTCAAAATTCGACTATAACGTCTAGGCCGGGTTTTGAGTATTACTTGAATTAACCATTTTGGGGAGTGCATAAGATGAGAAAACAGATAAAATGGCAGCACATATAAATGCAAAGAGAAGCAAACTAGCCGATGCATAAGCTTTATCAAAATAGTCATCAAGGTCATCCACAGTTGTCGCATCAGCAAGTGCCTTTAGGTCTTTGGTTGCACCAAACCCAGCTGCCGAACCAGTGGCTAATACATACGATATTACCTGCACCAAAATTAATATGAATATAACACCAATACGATTGAAAAAGTAATACCAATTATTATGATGTCAAATTTTATATAAATATAAAGGATATTCTTATTAGTATTTTATATATATATATATATATATTAACTGTGAAACTCTTACATGGGATTTATGCATGCACTTAGAAAGATTCCTTCAAATTTCTATCGATAAAAATCATGGTTATCGGAATCATATATATCAATCAATATGTATCGTTTTGGCTTTTGATCAATTAGAAGTAATTTAAGGTTTTTTTAGTAAAATTTCGATGTGCTTCGATCCATTTTAACAATATTGGTCTATACTGGTCAAGGGCAGAGGGAGGAAATTGCACTTAAATTTCTAAAAATAGTAAAATTTTAATTTAGTTCTTTAAGAAATTATAAAGATATTAGTTAATACATTGATAAATTACATTTGAACTTTTATCAAAATTTATAACTTATTGGCCCAAATTTTTTTTCTAGCATCATCCTCCACACCTTGATGCGGTATGTGCTAATAATCCATACCAATTAATACAAGGTATTTGTTTTTATTAACCAAATTTTAGTACTTTTATTATCATTTTTATCTTTTTAATTAAATTAAAAAATATAATATAATAATTAAATTAAGTTGTTGAACTTAATTAATAGATTTAAAATTTATATTTGCATGTAAACATATTTATATGTTTGTAATTGAAGTATATTTGCATGTCTATATAATATATATTTTATAGAAAAATATTTGGCACACTATCAGTAGATAAGAGGGTTGACAAGTGTGTTATAGGGTATAATAAATTATTAAAAATATTTATTTTAAAAAAATAAACAGATATCAATTTTTTAGAGATGCTAGTGGAATAAAAAAACTACACTACTAATCTACCAAATACTCACCAATATTTTATTAAGAAAATAAAAGTTAACCTATAAGTGTGATACTAGATTATGGCACACTAAAAAATATATGGAACAAATGTATTTGTCAAAATTTGATATATAAATTAAATAAGGTTTTGGTTGAAATGGTAAAATTAAATGTTTAAGGTTTAAATCTCATCATAATTATTTTTTATTAATTTTATATAAAAATACTAGGTATATTGAAGGATAGTTTGATAATTTCTTAATTGAGTGGATGCTCAGTTGGCTCGTGACACCATCTCACTTAGTGATTTAATTTAAGTATAGATATGAAAATAATTTTAAAAATAACGATAAACATGCCCATGCGGTATGGGACGCAAATTACATTTTGATCAAATTTTAGTCCTTTAAAATTAATAATTTTTTTCACCCAAATCAAAATTTTTGAATTTGCCCCTAGGGACAATCACGGTAGAAATTTAAAATCCTTTTGAAATACAAACTTAATAATTTCAAAGTTTTAATATTATAGGATGATTAAGACTTAGTTGCAATTTAATCCACGTAAAAATTGAAGGAGGTAAAAATGAGTTGATGAAAAAAAAATACAAAATATATATTAGTTGGGGAATGATTAAATTGTACCTTGTCGCCATAGAAATCAACGAGAAAGGTACCATCTCCAATTATCAATCTTTTTCCATTAGCAATATGGTATAAAGAGAGAGCGGTTTGCAACACTGAGTATACGAGTCCCATTATAATTGACGCAAGCACGTATCTGCAATATATGTAAACTCTATTAATTAACTAGAAAATTTTAAATTTTGGTCCCTCTAAAATATAAATAATTTAATTTAAAAAAATTTGGTCCCTCTCTCTCTCTATTTATATATATAGGACCTAGAATGCCCTTAAGGATTGAATCAAATTATTCCTTCTACTATTAAATTGATCAATTTAGCCCATGTATCATTCAAAAGAGTCAAATAAAACCAAATTTCAATAGAATTAACATTTATTGCTTAAAAAATATCATTTATTGTTTAACAGAGTTATGTTTTGAAAGCTTTTTATGATTCTACAAATAAAATATTTTGTTCAAAATTGATCTCTAAATGAAAAAAAATCCTATAATTTTTAAACAATAAATGTTAAATATGTTCCAGTTTGACTTTATTTGATTGTTTCTTAATAATACATGTATTAATTTGATCCATTTAATTATAGAGGGACTAATTTTAATGATCGGTATCATCAGGAGCGATTGGACCCAAAAATATAAAATTATAGTTTAGTTCCTTCAAAAATAATAAAATTGTAAGTTAATAAAATGATAAAATTGTATTTTGGCCCTAAAAAAACCTATGACTTCGACCTTGAGTAAACTATCCATTGCGAATAAATTCGAATCCTATTTTATTTATATATACTTGTAGAGAACTCATCTGATGCAGCAAATAATTTCAAAAACAAAGAAAGAAACCAATATGTGTATATAATTAGGGACTTACCGGTAAGTATAGACATCATCGAAATGAATTTTGGACTCTACGAAGGTGGTGTAAAAGGTAAGTGATAGAGTTGCAGTATCAGTGGCGAGAACAACTAGCGATGCTAAAAGCAAAACCAACATTAAAATCTTCAAAACAAGAGTAATGATAATTGGGGAAATTGTTGAAGTTGGTGGAGGTGCCATCTTTAGGCTTTTTATCTTTTGGTAATTTGATATTTTTACAAACAATATAAAGCCTCCTTTTACTTGGAAAATGTCGTCTCTTTTTTGTTTCTAACGAGTGTCATATTTGTTAAATTATATAACCAATGATTTTTAATCAATTTAAATTAGGTAAAAGTATCATTGAGGTTTTTGTATTAGGATTCGGATTAAATTTTGTTCTCTCTATTCAAAAAATAACAAATTAGTCCATATACGTTAGATCAAAGAGCAATCTGGTCATTCTATTAAAAATCTCATCCACTTCTATTGTTAAAAACTGGTCTATGTACGTCAGAATGAAGTACATGTAACTGTTTATTTATTTTGTCAACCCCACTAGTTTTTAATAGTAGAAATGGACGAAATTTTTAACAGAAAACACGAGTTTGCTCTTTGATCTAATGTATAAAGACTAATTTGTGAATTTTGTGAGTTAAGGGGGCAAGATGCAATCTAACTCCTAATACACAGGCCTCCATGATACTTTTACCTCTAGATTAATATTGGATGAATGGTTATTGGGTTTACACTAAATGTGTTCATGGGTTGGATTGGCCGATCCAAGTCAAATCCATACATAATATCAATACCATACATAATTGCTCAAACTTGACCCGAAATCTTAGCATTAAATTTGTTCAAACTTGTACATAGTTGTAAATGACTAATACAAACTTATTTAAGTTTGTTAATATCATTTTTTATTTTAAAAATGATTATTTTAATTAATATTTATCATTTATATATATTTATTGCCGTTATATATTTTTTCTTTTATTAAATTTCTAAATATTTACAATATAATAAAATATATTTAATTGTCACATAATATAAATTAAATAATATGTATAATAAAAATGGCATATTATAACTTGAAAATGGGTAGAGCAAGGTCCAGCTCCAACTTTAAATATTGGAACCTCAATTCAATCTATATTGTAAATAAGCTTATTTCTATTTTTTTATCTAATATTTTTATCTAAATTTTCTCTAATTTCGAATGGGTTTTTAAGATTGGACAAATAATTTATCCCTTAAAGTTGTCGGAATTTGAATATAAAAGTTATAATACAATATTAAATTGAGTGACCAATTATATCTAAAAGATTAAATTGATAAAAAAAAGCTAAATATATACATATTAAAATAATAATTAACTTGAGAGATAATGAGATTTCTTTGTTATTGTTCTTTTCTTTTTAATTTATTATGTATCAATTTGAGGCATTATCATTGATGTCTTGTTTGAGGCTAATTTGGATTATATTTAGACAAAAAAGAAACGCTAGAAACCTATTGAAAATCGTTTTATTTTGTGATCTTCAATTTATATCTATTAACAAATACAATTATCCAATTCTTAAGTAAATAAATTTAAATTTAACAATCAAATTATATGATGAATTATAAAAAAAAATATGAGATGAATTGAGAAATCAACATAAATACATAAAAATAATAATTAGAAAAAAAATACGTGAACAATACAAATATATATTTGTTGTAAAATTTATATAAAACAAATTTATATAAATCAAAAAACCAAAATAATTAATTATAAATGAATCATTCAAATTTCATTCACTAAGCAATCTCATACCCCATCCTCAATTATAAAAAAAAAAAAAATTTAAAAAGTTAAATTCTACATTTAGATTTAATTGGAGATAACTTTGATATATATATATATATATATGTGTGTGAGAGAGAAAGAGAGATTCATTTAAAATTAATTTTGATAGAAAATTTGATCATTAATTTGTTATATATATATATATATATATGAATGAATTTATTATATCTACGTATAGTAAATTTTGTTACATTCACGATGTGGGTGAAATAAAATATTGTATGTTAAAACTTCATTTAATAATGAATATAGATAGAGTAGTAATGAACTTGTATTTTAATATTGTTGAACACTTGTTCAATCTTTGGATGTGCAGTTTTTAATTATTTTATTTAAAGACGGCACCATAATAATATTAATTATAATTTAAAAGAAATAATATTTTTTGTAATTTTATAACTAAGTTAGTAATCTAATTAAAAGTGATACCAATTTAATAAAGTGTTTGAATATAAATATTAGAGGTATATATAAAGTTTTAGGTTGAGGATGTTAATGACATAAATCCTTTTATGCTATAAAATAAATAAAAATATGCAACTTTTAGTATTGGAATTTTAGTTTAAAGATGAATAAAACAAAATTTATATTATTCTTATAAAAAAAAACCCAGACGTATGGGTTAAGTTAAAGATAAATAAAAACCACAAATTGAAAGGTGAATCTTAAATTAATAAATAAATTAAGATGATAAATTCATTTAATTATTTTTTTAGAAAAGGAGAACGACTGGCTACTTAGCTGGTTTTGGCCGGCCAAGTCCTTATCGATCTCCCGCTGTTAGACAAGGTATAATTATATGATATAAAGATGTTATATAACACAATTTATTAATTTATTAAATTTATGTTGATAGAAAATAATTTTTGTAAGAACCCATTTATGCCCGGGTCCATTATAAACCATATTAAAACAGAAATAAATAAAATATAAAAACCAAATGAAAAATAATAACAGTCCATTTGCACAAAACCCAAAATTACCAGCCCAAATGTTTTCTAAATAGACCTAAACCGAATGGCCCAATTTTAGAACGGCCCGAATGGCCCAAATGATTCTAGACAGACCAAAACCCTAAGGGTTCCAGAGGTTAACAGCGCCGCGCGTGTGCCCCTATGCGCGCCACCACGCAGCCTCCGTACCGCCAGCAAGCCTCCGTACGCCACGTCCGCCTTTCGTACCTGCAAACGAATAGCAGAGAAATGACAGCAAAAAGAAGAGCATTGTATTTTTGTTCTCTTTTTTTTGTTTCGGCTATATAAACAAGAGGCCAATCAATGTTTTTTTTTTACGCTCACTGTTATTACACTGAATACAGAGAAATAGAGAAATCAAAAAATTCAAAGGTGATTTTCGATTTGAGTTCCTTTTAAATTTCCGATTCTTTTTTTTTTCTTCGACTGGATTCATTTTCATTTTTTTTTTTTTTTAATCTATTGCATGCGAAAACCATAAAGGAAGGAATACTTACCCGTTTAATGCCGTCGCCGGATTCTTCTTCGTTTCGTCGAAATCGAAGATAGAGTAGGGATCTGGACAGGCTATATTTGGCTTTCAACCAATGTCATCGCTGACCTCTGAAGCATGGCAGTCGAATGGTTTGGTTTTCTTTGAGGCGGCTGAGCAAAAGGGGATTAGGGTTTCATTTAGATTTTTTTTTTCCTTTTTTGTTTTAAGTGAAGGGGGGATTAGATTAGGTTTAATTTGGATTTATTTAAAGCGCATAAAACGGTGTCGTATAGGGTGACCCGTTTTGACCCGACCCGTTATCCATGGGATCCGCGCGTTTTTGCAGTGATGGTGTAATTGCGCGATCGGTCCTCTGTTTTGTATTAAAATTTAATTAAGCTTCCTTTTATTTCTTTCATTTTTTTAATTTTGCCCAAGGGTTTGCGCGCCTTTTTAAATTAGTCCAATTTGTACACTGCGTTTCGGCTATGGGAATATTTGTGCTTTTACCCCCTGATTATCTGTGCGCATCTCAGTTTGATACTTGACTTGATTAAATAATTTTATTTATTTATAAATTAAACCTCTAATTATATTTTATTTCGATTAAGCCTTAATTTTTGTTTTAATTCTCATAACTTTTTATAGCATTAAATTTAGCTATTATCAAGGTTTTTTTAAATAAAATCGTTTTGGAAATTGAATTTATAACGTCTTAAATTATTTTATTCTTCATTTAAATGTATTTTATTCCTTGTATTACAATTATGTGTTATTATTTTGTACAAATCATTGATTCTCACATTATTTCATATATATATGCCCTTTTAAATTTATCTATATAAATTTATTTTCTTTTAAAATTGCTTATATATATATATGTTTTTTCTATTTCAAAATTAGTGTATATAATTTATTGATTTGAAAGATCATATTTTATTGTATATTTTGATTTATTTCATATATTGTTTTATATTGTTACTTATATACGTTATTATATATTTGTGCGATAAATTTTATCTACAATTACGTTCATTCTATTAATGTTGAGTTTGTATATTACTTCGTGCTTAATACTATGCTTGTTCTATTCGTTATTGTTTATATCTCAAACTCTAATGTATTCGAGCCTTACTAAGTGTTTCATTTTTATTACGTGTATATCAAATAAAAATGCATTTAGTCAATTTTAAAATCACATATTTGAAAAATTTTCAAAATAAGGGAATATTTCGTGTTTGGAAACTCGAGGAATCGTGTCCTATCGTGCTGGATTTCGGTTTTTCATTTATCCAAATAATTGAATATCCTTATAAAAATCTCACTGCATAAACTTTGGAAATCATGAGAGGATCTCGGCATCGAGGGTTTGAAACGTCATACCCTATCGTGCTGGATGTAATATTTTATTCCTTCGGAACAAGGGAATCTCAATATCCAATTTGAGTTATTTAAAATTTTTTAAAAACGGAATTTCAAAATCGTTTCAAACTTTTCGACATTAGGACATCAATTAATCAATTTGGTACCAATTTTGGGCGTTGCGAGGGTGCTAATCCTTCCTCGTACGTAACCGACTCCTGAACCCGTTTTCTTCTTGAAATTCGTAGACCAAAATTAATTTCTTTTAAAATAAAACAAAATGTTTTATAGGTGACCCGATCACACCTAAACAAAAAGGATTGGTGGCGACTCCATTCCCGTTTTTAAATTCGATCACCGTTTTTTTTAAAATAAAAAAAATGGTTTCGACAGCTTGGCGACTCCACTGGGGACTGGTTGAGAGTCAGGCCATAGGTTGATTAATTTTTGTCCTTTTGATTGAAAATTTGAAAATTGTTTTGAAAAATCATGTTTCTTTTGATGCATTTGCAATAGTATTGAGTCTCATAAAATACTTTGGCATGGCATTGCATGACCGTTGTGGTCACACCTTTAAGTGGGAGTGAGAAACTATGCCTTCGTGAGGTTTTCACCTTCGCATGGGCTAGTGGACTGCTTCCGGGATACATCTGTACCTATGTGCTTCGTGAGATTTTCATCTTCGCATGGCCGTAGGGAAATGTATTCCCCTGAACCGAACTCGATCCATATGAGCCTATAATGGGTGAGGATTGAGGAATCTGCTGGTTCAGGTACCTCTCTTTAGAATCAAACCACATGTAGAAAACCCTAAGAGCCAACCCTAGGTAGAGCCACGCCAAACAAAAAACACATGTTTCGTGTTAGATTAATTATTTGTTTATATTAAATTATAGAGTAAAAATTTGAATGTTAGAATATGTTCTAAGTTTTTATATATTTTATACATTTGGAATTAGTCTCCTATTTTTATTTTCGAGAATATAGTCACCTATTTTTCAGATATAAAAATTCAGGTAATGTTGTTATCATTACTAAAACTCTTCTGTGAAATTCTCTTGTGTGACATTTCTGAAATTTAAAAAAATGTTCACTTACTAGTTATGTAATATGATGTTTTTAATAAAAAAAAACGCATTCAAAATCGCCATGATAAAATAATCTTGTTGTTGGAATAATGTTTGTGTTAAGATATCACCAGATATTGAAACTATCGATTAAAATAAAAAACAATCGATTCAAGAGTAGGAGAATTTCGTATTGCTCTTGAGTGAATATCAAAGCTAAAGGTGTAGAATCGGTTGCAAGAGAAACTTTAGTTGACAATTTGGTGGGTCCAACTTGATTTTCCATTGAAGTATTGGACTTACGTTTAGTGAATTTGAAGTCTGGAGGAAAGTCAATCAACATTGGTTGACCTTATCGTAACGTTCCTTAAGGTCTTTCCATAATTGGGTAACATTGGTTGCAAACACGATTCCAGTGGACAGATCGATATTAACAGTTCCCAAGATCCATGAAAGAACATCGCATTACATTGATCCCATTGTGACTGAAAGATTGATTGCATTGACTCTCTTGTGCAAGATCTATCAACAAAGTCAAGCTTATTCTTGGCCAACAAAGCAATTCGCATTGATCGGCTCCAAATGACATAATTTTTATGACCATTAAATGATACGAATACAATGGATTATTGAAGTCCATGGTGATTGACTCTCCACCTTTTCCATTGCAATCTGTAATGGTCATTGAAATAGAGAAATCCAAGAAACACATAGCACAGCAGAAAAGAAACCAGGAAAACTTGAAACAAAAAGCAAGAAAGCAGAAGCAAACTAAAACAAAGAAAGACCACGAAGCAAGACGATTAATCAATCGGCAGCCTCCGCTGCTATCACCATCGTGAATAATATCTTTGATACCATGTTGAGATATCACTAGATATCAAAATAATCAATTAAAACAAGAAACAATAGATCGATTAACTAAAGAAAAAAATCAATTGAAATAGGAGAACAATCGATTCAAAAGTAAAAGAATTTCTTACTTGATTCAATTCAATAAGCTTATAATAGTTAACTTATATACACCATTCTACTAACAACTTACTAAACAAACTTAATGTAACATCCAAAACCTGGCCTAAACGTCCAGACCAAGTTGGAGAGTTACATCATCTGATTTAAAAACCATACTACCATAACGAAATCAACTTATACCAATAGTCACATAGTATTCATCACAATAGTAATTTAAATACATAGCCTTCATAAATCCATAACATCATAAAACATATATCCCTAATAGTAGTGTTAAAAAGCAATGTTAAGTGTTTGACCGAGCTTCCGCAACACCTACCCGATCAAGACTGATTACCACCTGAAATCCAAACAATAACCGGGTGAGTTGTGAACTTAGTGCGTAAAAAGGAATGTAAATCAACAGCAGTGGCTTATAGAGAATTTCCAGTTCAGAGATTCGGTTTAACATAGAAACATGTTCAATCTAGGCTCAGAGCAGAGGTGTTACATATGTATACATGTATTATTCCAGTTTAGATATAGTTCAGATCAGATTCAGATTCAATGTTCCCATCTCCATCCACTACACACCAACTTCGGCCATCCCAACACACCACTATCGACATTTAGTGCCCATCCATCCCTGCACACCTTTAAAGTGTTCAATGACACTTTCACAGAAATGCAGCTTAGTTGCTAGTTCAATATGCGACAAACGCCAGGATCACAGTGATACTCATTGTGGCATAGCCACGATTTCATTACAGACTCCCCTTTCTCTTCACATTCTCCCACCACATGATAATGTAGAATGCAATTATCGGTAACACATGTTCAGCCATTCTAATTCATTACATGATTAATAAAATAGTTCAATATCAGAGTGGTATTACAGTGCACATTCAAGTATGTGATTCTCAGATCAATCTCAGTGTATCAGACAGTTCTCATATAAGCAAAGCCAGTCATTCGTATATCGAGGAAACCAATATCAAAGTTTAGTAACTTTTTCAGCCTCAGAAACAGTTCTTAGACCCAACATCATGCCACATGGCCTGGGCACACGCCCGTGTCCTTGGCCGTGTGGTTTTTATACCTAAAACAATGAGTTACATGACCTGAGCACATGCTCGTGTCCCTGGCCGTGTGATTTTTATACTACAAACAGTGAGTTACACAGCCTAGGCACACGCCCGTGTCCCTGGCCGTGTGAACCCTACACTAGTATGGTCACACACAGTCTAGACACATGCCCGTGTGGCTCACACGGCTTAGTCACATGCCCGTGTGCCTGGCCGTGTGGCGTCGACAGTCATCATTTTTGGTGATAAAACTTGCAAAAACTAAGGTTTCCGAAACGCACCTGAGATGATTTCAAAGTAGAAACAATGTAGAGAAGTTTTGAAGCCTAAAACGACCATCCAATAACTCAATCAATCAAGTTTATCAACAACAATGCACAAGTATACTCGAAATACCTATGTTGAAAGTTTTGACACGAACTTTCAACAAAATCAATACTTATAAAAGATCAACGAAGATTACTCGAATTGACGTGATGAGGTTCCCTACTCTCAATATTCCTACCTAATAGGGAAACCAAGCGATTGATTATCAGAGATTCACACAACATACTCGAACAACCATTTCAAAGTATACTATGAAAAACAAAAAGAGAAACCCAGAAATTTAATGAATTAACATTAAAACTTACTTAATAACCTCCCAACAAAGAATGCTAATAGCGTAACTTCACTAGTCCCGTATTCCTTACGACAATTAAAGAAGAAAAAGAAAAAGGATCGAAAAAGAAAAAAAAGTAAAGAGGAAAGAATAAAGAAAAAGAAAATATGGAAGAAGAACTAACGTTAATTATTAATTAACTTCCACCTAGATTTCCAGCATTTAGCAAAAATGTTTTCCCTACGCATATTACGGGATTCGAACTCGAAACCAGACAAAATACATGCATATGTTTAACCAGTGAACCAGCAGGTTCATTCTTGTCACCATTTCCTATAGCATTGAAATTAAGCGGGTAGTGCATGCTTGTGGGTTGATTCTAAAACAACAAAACTTTTAATGGTATGACTCGAACTCCAGACCTTAAACCTAGAAGTAGAGCACAGGACCACAGATACAGAAATTAATTACCGTAAATTTTCACAATAAAGTTTTTAAAATTTTGGGGCGTTATAACTCTCTCCCCCTAAAAAATTTTTGGCCTCAAAATTTTACCTGAGTCAAACAAATACGGATACAGCAGTCGAATTGATTCCTCCAGTTCCCACGTGGCTTCCTAAGTACCGTGGTTCTGCCAGAGGACCTTCACTAGAGAAACAGTTTTCTTCCTCAACATTTTAATGTCACGATCTAATATCTGAACAGGTTCTTCTTCGAATGTTAAATCCGGTCGTAACTCAATCTCATCAACATGGACAATATTTGACAAATCCGACCGATACCGTCTCAGCATCGAGACATGAAATACATCGTGAATCCGATCCAAATCTGGCGGTAACTCTAACCGGTACGCAATAGGTCCAACCCGCTTCAGAATGCAGTAAGGTCCGATGAAACTCGGGCTCAGCTTAACCATGTGCCCAAATCAGAGAACCTTCTTCCAAGGCGATACTTTCAGAAACACATGGTCATCTACCAAAAACTCAATATCCTTTCTTTTCAAGTCTACATAAGACTTCTGTTTATCGGAGGAGGCTTTCAGACGATCCCGAATAACTTTCATTGTGTTCTTAGTTTCAGATACCAATTTAGGGCCAACTACCCAATGTTCACTTAATCCAGTCCAACATAACAGAGTACGACACCTACAACCATATAAGGCCTCGTAGGGTGTCATCTGTTTACTAGATTGGAAGGTGTTGTTATATGCAAATTCAGCCAGCGGCAAGTACTCCTCCCAACTACCCCTGAAGTTTAACACTCAACCTCGGAGCATATCCTCTAAGATATGAATAACCCGCTCCGACTGTCCATCATTCTGGGGGTGATACGTAATGCTGAAATTAAGTCGGGTGCCTAAGGCCTCGTGGAGTTTTTTCCAGAATCGCAAAGTAAATCGTGGATATCTGTCAGAGATGATCGAGACCAAAATCCTGTGTAGTCTTACAAATTTGGCGATATACAGTTTAGCTAACTTCTATAAGGAGTAATCTATTCGAATAGGAAGGAAGTGAGTTGATTTGGTCAATCGATCAATGATGACCCAAACAGAATCTTTCTTAGTGGGGGTTAAAGGCAACCCCGTAACAAAATCCATTGTTATCCGCTCCTACTTTCACTGAGGAATTTTAATTGGTTGAAGCAACCCGGATGGCAATTGATGTTCTGTATTAACCTTTTGACACGTCAGACAACGGGACACAAAAGCTACCACCTCCCGTTTTAGTCTGGGCCACCATTAAAGTTCTCGGAGATCCCGGTACATTTTACTCCCACTAGGATGCATAGCATAGGGACTGTTATACGCCTCCTGCAGGATCGAATGACTTAACTCTTTATCATTGGGTACACAAATCCGCCCTTTGAAGCATAACACGTTATTGTTATTCACGCTAAAATCGGAGTTCCTGTTTGAAACCACATGTCGTAATCGCTGCACTAAGGTCTCATCGTTCAGTTGTTTAACTCGAATCTTCGGGCAATTGACCCATAAATACCAAAAAATAAAAAAATTTACGGAAAAAGGGCCGGGTGGGAAAAATTACGGAAAAGGGCGAATCCCCAAAAACGCGCCACGTAAGCGCGTTTTGGGATTTCCGGAGACAAAGCGCCTGCCGAAAGCGTTTTTGTCCACGCCATCCAAAAAGCGCCCCACGCGGACGCCGCTTGCCGACGTGGACAAAAACGCTTCCAGCAGGCGCGTTTTTGGTCCCAACCGGTCAAATTTTTTGACCGCTGGCTCCCAACTGGCCAAAAAAAAACTATAAACCCCCACCCTTTATTCTTCACATTTCAATCCTTTCTCAATATTCTCTCAATTTTCTCTCAATTTTCTCTCAATTTTCTCTCAATTTTCTCTCAAGGTCCTTGAAATTAACGCTCAAATTTCAAAATAGTCCTTTACTATTTACTAAAAAGCCCTTAATTTTTTTAAGATATTTTTATCGGAAAATTTTAAAGCCGATTACAATGGTCGGGAATTACTTCGCCTAGGCGAGAAGCACATGCACGAGCAAATAAAAATGGTAAGTTTTAATTTTAATTTTGAAATATTATTTAATTTTTATCCAATTATGTAATTTTAATTAATTTTGAATTTTATGATTTTTAAACAATCAATTGTAGATCGGGTGTTGGAATGTTATATTGCGCAACATGCATGATCCCCATCGCCGTTGATCGAGAATTACTCGCGTGAAGCGGGTTTTGGCATGTGGCCACGATAGGCCGAGGTTCAAGTTGGAGCCGCTTTTGATCGGTAGCGTTGATTGAGAGGTGGAGACCGAGACGCACACTTTCCATTTGCCATGCGGAGAGTGTACCATCACCTTAGAAGATGTGCGATTCTGAGCTTGGGATTACCGGTGGGCGGGGCGGTAGTCACCGGGTCCGTAACATCTCTCGATTGGATGGCCGTATGCTACGAGCTTCGGGTGCCATTCCGGATAGAATTCGAGGAGCTCTGATCGATATGGCGTGGTTACGAGACACATTCCCGCAAATTAACGAGGATTCGATCAAGTAGAAAGAATACGGTATGCTCGAGCATACATTCTTCAAATAATTGGAGGCTATCCGATGCCTGACCTCTCTAGAAACCTCGCCCACTTGAGATGGCTCCTGAAACTTGTTGACTTCAGCGAGCAAATGGTGAATTGAGTTGGGTCCGCTGCGTGCTATCGAGGTTATACCGAGAGATGTGCGAAGGCGACGCCGCCGAGTAAACAAAAAATCTGAGGTTGCCTATCACTACCGCAATCATGGGCATGGTTTCGATTTCCATTTTTACGCCCTCGACTCGACCGACCATATTCATTCCCACCGATAACGAGGTAAATTTAATATTATATTTTACAATTATGTCGTATATTTATAGTATAATTGTATGCTAAAAGTTTATTTAATTAGGTGGAACCATCCGGCGAATCATGTTGGAATACCAAATCGCTTGAGGATATACGGCTCTGTTGGACCAAAGGTCTGAATCGTAAGTAAGTTTCAAATTTGTTATTATAATTTAGTATTTCGTATGTAGTGTCTAATATGAGGTATATGTCTAAAATTTTCGTAATGTGAATATAGTTTGAATGGACACCGCATTTACGACCCGTAAATTGCAGCAATAATTCCGAGGAGTTCCTCCAAAATCCGAACGGTTGGCACGTAAAGGTCCCATTGATCACCTACTCGACCGTGGAGATGCACCAGTGCGAGATCGGGTTATGCGGCAATTTGATTTCGGCAACGGATTCCAGTACCACCGAGGTGCTCGATGATGAGCACAAAGTAGACTTACGGCAAACACATACGAATTGGGCAAGATTTTGGTCGAACATATCGAGACGTGGGAGAACCGATATGACTATATACCCGACCGAGAACCGATAGTCGTTCCGAGTTAGCATGCGTGCTTGAGTACATGCCATGGTTTAGGATCCATGGCAAGCCATATCTATTGTCGGAAGAAGAGAGGCGACGACAACTTCGAGAGCGAAGGGAACGCCGAGGCCCTTTACACCCAAGGAGAAGGGGGTGATGAGGCGGGCAATCATCACCGCCGACACACGATCACCGGCCCAAAGAACGCTACTACGATCACGGGCCCATCAGTTCAACCGACAACACCGCCCATCACAAAGATCTACCGCTTCATGCCAAAGTACACCTTCCCCTTATATGTATCCTCCTAACCCATATATGTTTCGATTTCCTATTCCTAGCCCAGTTTGGAGTGCATGGCGGTTCGAGCCGTTATCGACTACTTCCGCCGCCATCCGATGGTGAGGCCGACGCCGCATGTGGGTTCGCAGAAGGCGGCATCGGAAGCACTTCTTTCTGCGCCAGTTCGCCGTCGGGATGCAATCACCCCGCCGTGGTTTATGCAAACACCTCCGGCGTCAATATTTTATCGAGTGGGTCACCATCGCAACATCCGAACCGGACCCATCACGAGAGAATCGATTCCCGCCCGAGGTTCCACAACCCCGCGGAAGCCGTAAGAAGGAGGAATCCAAATACAGAACCGTCGACCGCCCTCGTGTGGCACTCGGTTCCCACCCCATCATCACTAGAATTTTTAATTAAGTTTTTTTGTAATTAATGTTTAATATATTTAATAAAATTTGAGTTTAACTTGTTGCCTTGTCATTTAATTTTTATATTTGTTTTACTTATTTTAATAAAATTTGAGTTCAAATTGTTGCCTTGTAATTTAATTTTTTAATTTGTTTTACTTATTTTAATAAAATTTGACAAAATAGAATTGTTTTTTTTTTGTAATTAATGTTTAATATATTTAATAAAATTTGAGTTTAACTTGTTGCCTTGTCATTTAATTTTTATATTTGTTTTACTTATTTTAATAAAATTTGAGTTCAAATTGTTGCCTTGTAATTTAATTTTTTTAATTTGTTTTACTTATTTTAATAAAATTTGACAAAATAGAATTGATTTTTTTTTGTAATTAATGTTTAATATATTTAATAAAATTTGAGTTTAACTTGTTGCCTTGTCATTTAATTTTTATATTTGTTTTACTTATTTTAATAAAATTTGACAAAATAGAATTGATTTTTTTTTGTAATTAATTTTTAATATATTTAATAAAATAAAAGTTATTGTACAAAAGTTAACCGCTTTTCCTCCAAAAATAGATATTACATAGCTTCCATGAGACAAAACACCTAAGAACACGGTCAACTATTCCGACTTGGACACGAGCGAGATGTATGCCCCGGGTTCCTACACCATCCGCACAACCGACTTTGGTTGCTTGTTTCTCGGATATCCATATTGTTGCGTATTCTAGACGAGCAAGGTCGACCTTTTGGTTTGCGCCTCAATTGTCTATCCGGTAATAGCTTATACGGTGCAAGCGATACCAAGGGCCACTTACGCTCATCCGGGATCGGTGGGAATACGTGTCTCCACACGCGTTGTACATGTTTTGTAATTTATACACTTCGTCGACATATCTCATTGGATCAAGACGGAGATTCGACAAGCCGCAAGTACATGGGCGCATGGGTAACGGTGCATCAAATTTCCACGATCGCAGTCCTATTTGTCAAGTGTACACGATAATGGCCGCCAACAATACCTTGGTTCGGCTCTGTCAAACTCCGTGACACGAAACCATAGTTTGTCGCGATCGTGACACACCGCGTGTGCATGGTGTTCGCCCGTGCCTTCCCACGGTTGATTTCTTGCAAGACCTTCGGGCTCCATACATGGCCTCCTTCCATCGCCTCTCTATAAATCGCCGCTCTCTTCGGAAATAGTGCCGCTAACCGAAAATATGTCTCTCGCACGATCGATGTAATGGGCGGATGACGGGTTCCTTTCGTAACGTAGTTTATGCATTCGGCAAGGTTTGTGGTCATATGCCCATATCGTAGGCCGCCATATGCTTGTGTCCACTGCTCCCAAAGGAATGTTGCACGCATGTATCTTGCGCCTTCGGCGTTATCTCGAGCGCAAATCGCCAAAGATCTCTCGAAAACGGTCTTTATTGATCTCATACCACCGCCAATATACGTTGATAGCTAATATTACATACCACTCTTCAATTGCAAATAAATTGAATTTTTCAAAAGAAATTGTATTAATAGATATTTCATACCCATATCGATCACTTGTTGTCTCTGTCTTTTAGATCGATGTTGCCCGTAGTAGTTGGATGCGACATGCCTCAGGCAATATCGATGGTGTGTGCGATGCCATACGCTTCCTCGGCGTTCTATTGCCGCAAGTATTCCAGGGCCCCGATCTGATATAACGCATATGTCAGGTTCGGGGCAAACATGCCTCCTTAACCTACTTAGGAAGAAGTCCCAATCATCAGCTGACTCTCCCGGTGTTATTGCGAATGCAATCGGAAGGATTCTCCCACATCCGTCTTGTGCCACAGCTAGCAATAGCCGATGGGTATATCTACCATACATAAAGGTACCGTCAATTTGTACCAATGGCTTACAGTATTTAAAGGCATCTCGGCATTGCTTAAATGTCCAGAACAGACGCTTGAACACTGCGCATCCACGGAGCAGACGATCGTTGTAGTACGCAGTTCCGCTTTCAAAGAGTCCGTCATGCTTTGCTCGGGACATATCTATCCAGCACCTGACACCACTGCCACACTTCATTATATGAAGTGTCCCACCCACCGTGTAACTTTTCTAACGCCTTCTGCTTGGCTATCCAAGCCTTTCTGTAAGAGGGCGTGTACCCCAATTGGCTACGAATACTGCCAATTAAGGTCGGCACCGTAGTATTTGGATCGGCCTTCAACATCGGGATTATCATGTCAGCCAACATCTCTGAATCCATCCTCGGATGATCTTGTGTTACACTCACAACGGCAGTCGTTAAACAATGCAATATTACATATTATTACCGTTATTCAAATCACCGAACACATAGTGATACTGTCATCGCAAGACATGTATGTCGACCTTTGTACTTTTAATCTCCCACAACCTCGTCTTTTTTTTCTTCAACGAGGCCATGATTTTCCATTGACATGTGCCATCTTGCATCGCACACTACGCCTCGAACTTATCGAGCTTCGATTTAACCACCGTAGTTAACCCCGCTTCTTAATGTCAGATTGTTTCAATGCAACAAGAAAATTATTCTTGTTCGCAAACCGGTTACCAACTTCTAATTCGTCGGAATCAAACGATGTATCTGTATGCGGTCCACGCGTCCAGGTGTGTTAGTTCGAAACTCCAATGCATCATCATGAGATAGATCGACATTATGCATGTGGGCCGGAGGCGAGTACGCCCGAATAGCGGATCTTCTTCTTCTTCGCCGAACCGCCTCAACGCCTTCAGTACAATTGGAACGGGCTCCGGTCGTAAAATAATCCAACTTCGCACCGTCGCCCTCGCCTCTCGAGGTGGATCCACATCGGATTCATCGTCCGACCCTCCATAACCTCGCAACAAACGAGGGCCCTCGCCGGTGGATGTCGCCGGGAGTTCATCATCCCTCCTTAAACATCTTTCGTCTGATTCCAATCGTATGTGGATTGCCAACCACTAGAACTTGCCGACGCCCCCAAGACGTATTTCTATCATCGGACGTCGATCGACGGATATGCATGTCCCATCCACCAACCGAGTGTCGTGGCGGGGTTATGTTTTCCATACTACGACCGCACACGGGCACTTCTTCGTGTTTGGCCTCCCACTTACAGTGTGTGCTCGGCAGGGTCGTGTATTCCCCTCGAACGGCAAACATGTCGAGGTCGCAGAAAGATCACTTAGAGATGAAAATTCTACATATACCTCCATATAGGGTGATCCACCGGCAATATGAGTCTCCACCATTGCCTCAAAGCCCCGAGCACCTTTGATGTCGAACGACTCATATCTCACCGGATCAACCGGCGCAAAACCTATACTTAATACACCGAACTTTCATTGGCGTTGTTCCAAATATTTTACGCCTAATTCTTTTGCTAAGTTCAACCAAATCGATGTTCCGATTAAAACTCGATCGCCACACAGTTCTCTCCGATAAGAAAACAACGCCATTTTCGTGTCACGAACTTCACCGTCGTAGTAAATAACAAAGATTAATACGCTTCACTCATTTTCAATTTTTTCCTTTGCCTCAATTTCCCTTTCTCGCCAACCGAGAATGAATTTTCACCGATTTATAGCCTAATTTTGCCGGAGGCTATCAGAGCAAAGGCGCGTCCCACGTGGGGCGTTTTTCATTACGCATGCCGACGATGCGCCTGCTGAAGCGCTTTTGGCCATCGCTTATTCGTAAACGCCCCTCAAAATTATTTCTCCGTGAGACTCAGAGTAGCAAAACGCGTCCACGGCGGCGCTTTCCGAACGCATGCCGCTTTTGGCCGGTGTTTGTTCGTAAACGCCCTCAAAATTATTTCTCCGTGAGACTCATCAGAGCAAAAACGCGTCCACGGCGGCGTTTTCGAACGCATGCCGCTTTTTGGCCTGTTTGTTCGTAAACGCCTCCTCAAAATTATTTTGCCGAGACTATTGGGCCAAAAACTTCAACACGGTAGTAAGGACCAAAAACGCGCCTGTGGGCGTTTTTGTCCACGCCGATAAGCGCGTCCACGTGGGAGCGTTTTTGGATGACGTGGACAAAAACGCCTCAGCAGGCGCGCGCTTTGGTCCCCGCCCCCAAAACGCGCTTACGTGGCCGCCTTTTTGGGGGATTCGGCCCTTTTCCGTAATTTTTCCCAATTCCGGCCCTTTTCCGTAAATTTTTTTATTTTTTGGTATTTATGGGTCAATTGCCCCGAATCTTCTCCACCCAACTCGGTTTAACCTGAAGTTCTGCCAATAATCCTCCATCCCCAACCAAATTCAAATGAGCGAACATTGCTCTCAGGTCAGTCATCGCTCTACCAAACGCAATCAAATTATACCAATAGTAACATAGTATTCATCACAACAGTAATTTAAAGACATAGCCTTCATAAATTCATAACATTATAAAACATATATCCCTAAGAGTAGTGTTAAAAAGCAACGTTAAGTGTTTGATCGAGCTTCCGCGACACCGACCCCGATCAAGACTGATTACCACCTAAAATCCAAACAATAACTGGGTGAGTTGTGAACTCAGTGCGTAAAAAATGAATGTAAATCAACAACGGTGGCTTATAGAGAATTTCCAGTTCAGAGATTCAGTTTAACATAGAAACATGTTCAATCTAGGCTCAGAGCAGAGGTGTTACATATGTATACATGTATTATTCCAGTTCAGATATAGTTCAGATCAAATTTATATGCAATGTTCCTATTTCTATCCGCTACACACCAACTTCGGCCATCCCAACACACCACTCTGGACATTTAGTGGCAATCTATCCCTGCACACCTTTAGAGTGTTCAATGACACTTTCATAGAAACGCAGCTTAGCTGCTAGTTCAATATACGACAAGTGTTAGGATCAAAGTGATACTCATTGTGGCATAGCCACGATTTTAGTACAGACTCCCCTTTCTCTTCACATTCTCCTACCACATGCTAATATAGAATGCAATTATCTGTAACACATGTTCAGCCATTCTAATTCATTACATGATTAATAAAACAGTTCAATATCAGAGTGGTATTACAGTGCACATTCAAGTATGTGATTCTCGACGCCTCGATGCAGATCGAGACACCCTCATATAAGCAAATCTAGTCATTTGTATATCGAGGAAACCAATATCAAAGTTTAGCAACCTTTTTTTACCTCAGAAACAGTTTTTGGACCCAACGTCATGCTACACGGCTGGGCACACGCCCATGTGCCTTGGCCATGTGGTTTTTAAGCACAAACAGTGGGTTACACGGCCTGGGCACATGCCCGTGTCCTTGGCCGTGTGGTTTTTATACCTCAAACAGTGAGTTACACGGCCTTGGCACACACCCGTGTCCTTGGCCATGTGGTTTTTGTACTACAAGTAGTAAGTTACATGGCCTGGGCACACGCCCGTGTCCCTGGCCGTGTGAACCCTACACTAGCATGACCACACAAGGCCTAGACATACACCCATGTGGCCTTAATTCAATAAAGAGTTAGTTGCACAGCCGTTCACACGGCCTACCACACGCCCGTATGGCTCACACGGCCTAGTTACACGCCCGTGTGCCTAGTCGTGTGGCGTCAATAGCCATTATTTTCGGTGACAAAACTTGCAAAAGCTAATGTTTTCGATACGCACCTGAGACGATTTCAAAGTAGAAACAATATAGAGAAGTTCCAAAGCCTAAAATGACCATCCAATAACTCAATCAATCAAGTTTATCAACAATAATGCACGATTATACTCGAAATACCTATGTCAAAAGTTTCGACATGAACATTCAACGAAATCGATACTTATAGAAGATCAACGATAATTACTTGAATTGACGTGATGAGATTCGCTACTCTCAATATTCCCGCCTAATAAGGAAACCAAGCGATTGATTACCAGAGATTCACACAACACACTCGAGCAACCATTTCAAAGTATACTATGAAAAACAAGAAGAGAAACCCAGAAATTTAACGAATTAACATTAAAACTTACTTAATAACCTCCCAACAGAGAATGCTAACAGCGTAACTTCACCAGTCCCGTATTCCTTACGAAAATTAAAGAAGAAAAAGAAAAAACGGATCCAAAAAGAAGAAAAAGTAAAGAGGAAAAAATAGAGGAAAAGAAAAAATGGAAAAAGAACTAACGTTAATTATTAATTAACTTCCACCCAGATTTCCAGCATTTAGCAAAAATGTTTTCCCTACGCATACTACGGGATTCGAACTTGGAACTAGACAGAATACAGACACATGTTTAACCAGTGAACCAGCAGACTCATTCTTGTCACCCTTTCTTATAGCATTGAACTTAAGCGGGTTGTGCATGCTTGTCGGTTGATTCTAAAACAACAAAACTTTTAATTATATGACTCGAACTCCAGACCTTAAACCCAGAAGTAGAGCACAAGACCATAGATACAGAAATTAATTACTGCAGATTTTCACAATCAAGTTCTTAAAATTTTGGGGCGTTACACTAAATAACTACCTAACCATATTTACAACTTCTACAATTTGTAAGAGAAAATGACATCAACATTTTGGTTGAAACAGTTGTAAGAGCCCAAATTTGCCCGGGCCCGATAAAACCAAAAACAAAAACCAAAATTAAAAAAAAAACAATTAATAAACTAGCCCAATAACAGTCCATTTTACAGTTTTTTACAAACCCAAAAATTAAAACAACCCAAACCAGCACCCAACCCAAATGTTCGGGCCCATTTTTAACAGACCCTAAAACCCTAGATATTTGGCCTCCAGCGCCGCGACTGTTTCTCCCACGTGAGCCACAACTTCCAGCTGTACCTACAACAAATGACAATAACATGCAGCAATTTGACAGCCAATAATGCAACAGAAAAATGAAGAAAAAAGAGCTTTGTATTTTTTTTATTTATTTAGCTATAAAAAGCCAACATCATCACTGTATAGGGGCTAGGTTTTGAATACAATAAAAAAAGAATTAAAGAATAGAGGTATTCTTCATGTTTTCGCATGGCAAATACATAGATATACTTTCAAAAAATATATTTTTACCTGAGTTTCAAATCAGGTTTTGACAAAGCTTCATCTATGTTCTTTATTTTTTATTTTTTTGATGCGTTTGTTTCAAGAATGAGCCGAGGGAGAATGAAGGAGCGAAATCATTTTTTCCGATGAACTCCAGCCACCGATGGCTGAGGCGGAGCCACGGTGGTCTTTTAGGCCAGGGGTGGGATAACTTTGAAAGGTTTTGAGAGGAGTGTTTTGTTTTTTTTTTTTTTTTTTTTTTTGGATGAAAGAATGAAAATGAAGTTAAAAAAAAAAACTGGGCTTTTATGGAATAATCAAAACAGCACCGTCTGAAGAAGAGGAAACCCACGCGTCGACCCAACCCATGTACTGGGTCCGCGTGTTTACGCTTTATAGGGCGATTTGCGCATATGGTCCCTCCATCTTTTTGTGCCATTTGATTTAATCCTGTTCCATTTTCTTTTGATTATAGTTTTTACTTGTAATTTTATTCCTATTCTGATTTAATCCTGTTAATTTGTTATTTATTTATCCATGTCAATATTTCATGTATTATTTGTGTTAAATTGTTTTATTTCATTTATTTTAAATCGTTCTAGGTATTATTTATTTAAAATCATCTTATAAATTATTTATTTTATATTGTTTTATTTTATTTGTTTTAAACTCTCTTTTATTATGTATTTTTGAGTTATTTTATTATTATAAATCTTTGTGTATATACTCATTTTAGTTTATTTATTTTCAATTCTTACATACTGTTGTTTATAATTTTTTTTTACATATTATTCATTTTAAATTTTTATATACTATTTATTTTGATTTTCTTTTTACATATTATTTATTTTGAACTTATTATATATTATTTTAAGTTATTTTATATATTATATGTTTTAAATTCGTATATATTATTTAGTTCAAATTACGCTATATGTTATCCATTTTAATTTTTATTACTATTATTTGTTTTAAAATTGTTTTATTATTACTTATTTCAAGATTTTGTACATTGTTTATATTAAACTGTTTCGTATTTTTTTATATATTATTCATTTTAAATTTCTTTTACATATTATCTAGTTTAAACTTTTATATGTCATTTTAAATTGTTCTATAAAGTAGATATTTTAAATTGGCTTTATATTATTTATTTTTAAATTGTTACTTATGTTTTAATTCATTTGTCCTCGATTATTGATATTGGTATTTAAAGGGTGCATATTATGTGATTATTGCTATTGTATGGATTATAATTCTTAATTTGTAACTATCAATTATTTACGATTCATTAGTGTAAGACTTCGTGTATGTATCGCTACCTTGCTTTGTATACTGTTATTCCTTTGCATTCTATTTGTTTAAAAATCAAGTTTAATATCGTTTAAGTTTAAATATTATTCTATTCAAAGGTTTAAAATAAGGCAATGTTCGTGTTTGGAAGCTTCGAGAAAATCATGCCCTAACTCACTGGGTTCCGATTTTTTTCGTTAAATCTAAGCAACCGAGTATCCTTTTCTTTTTTAAGCCAAAACACATAAAAATTTTAAATAAATAAAAAAATTATTCTCGAGAATTTGAGATGTTGCGTCCTAACTCACTGTATGTGACGTTTTATCATCTCGATGTAAGAATTTCTAAAAAACAAAGGCAATATTCCGTATTTGCGAGTTTTGAGAAATTGTGCCCTAACTTACTGGGTTCCAATTTTTCACAAAGCCCAAATAATTGAACACCCTTTTCAAACTTTAATACACGAGTTTTAAAAATCAAAAGATAGGCTCAGTTTCAAGAATATGAATTGTTGCATCCTAACTCACTGGGTATGACATTTTATTTCTTCGAAATAAGAGAGCATTGGCATCCAATTTGATTTGCTCAAATGTTTTTTTTTTTAAGTAAATGGATCGTAATCTAGAATCTTTTCAAATTTTCGGCATTAAGACATTAAATAATCAATTAGGTACCAATTTTGGGCACTACGAGGGTGCTAACCTTTCCTCGTACGTAACCGACTCCCGAACCTATTTTCTTGAGTTTTTAGACCAAAATATGTTTTTAATAAACCAAAGTTTTATTAAAGTTTTCAATTCCAAGGTGATAAACCGAAATAGTAACATATTCTAAGCCCACATTTAGTATGCTTTTGGATGATTTAAGCCCCGATTTATGTAAAAAGGTGCTCTTAATCCTTTCTTTTCATGTCTTATACTCAGGAAAGCACCAGGGGATGAAAAGAACGTAAAATGGGCTTAAAACGGGACAAATGGGCCAAAGCATGAAATCGACACGGCCTGGACCAAAGATCACACGGTCGTGCCAAGTCAATCATCTAGAACACGGTCTAAACCCGACTCACACGGCCGTGTCTCATTAAAGAAATCCGAACACGGTTGACCACGATTTACACGGGCGTGTGCCATGGCTTCGCCTCTGCCGTGGAAAAGAGCAATTTCATTCGGGAAAGGATACTTAGGGAGAAAGAAACGTGTTTCAAAAGCCTGTAAATATACCCTAAGTATGACCTGAAAGGGGGAGCCCAGAGCCATTGTCTAGGGGCGTCGTGCTAGGCGAGAAGCGGCAGTGGGGATTCGCTCGTGGATAGCCAGTTGATCCATCTCAAGAAGCCGAGTTATACTCAAGACGGAGGATCTCCTCTTCAATTCCTTCAGGGGTTTTAGGGATTTTTATGTTTTGTTTTATCTTTTCTCTTGAGATGTTTTCCTTTATTGTTATGAACTAAACCTTCTGGATACACCAAGGGGATGAAACCTATGATGAATCTTGTTATTTGATTATTTGAATTATATGATAAATACTTAGTTTGTTCTTAATTATGTGAGCTTCATCCAATTCTAATGTGCTTAGGTGGAGGAGGAATAGACCCTGCCTAAGAGTAAATCCAACATAATTAAGCGGAGTTGATCGCACGCCTAGAGATAGGGTGAAGAGATTTTGCCGGATTAGGGTGAAACCTAATATGGAAGTCCACGGATCGATTTCTTTCGCTATTCTAGGGGGTTATTATAAGAGAACGAGAGTTCCACTAATTAACCTAGGGTTAGACGTTATTCGCCTCGAGAGAGGATTTAATATACGTTAAGGAGTCTTACGGATCAAACTAAGTGAATAAATCGTATGGTTCAGTGTTAGATAACAAGTGAAGTCTAGGTGGATTCTTCCTAGGGTATCGTCTAAATCAACTGCGTTTTTCCCAAGTTATTTTCCAAATTCATTCTTCTTTGTCTTAGAGTCTTTAGTTTAGTAGTTAATTAATTTAGATTAATAACAACTTCACTTATTTTAGGCTAAATAATAAAAAGAAAGTTAGTATTAGTACTTTTAGTTCCTTTGGGTTTGATAATCCGATCTTGCCTAAACTATACTACTGTTCGATAGGTGCACTTGCCTTTAATCGTTGTCAGAGTTAGTTTCCAGGTTCGATCATTCTTTTATAAATTTTAAAACTCTGATTTACAGCAATCACAAGGTGATCCGATCACACCTCGAAAAAAGGTCGATGGCGAATCCATTTTTGTTTTTAAAGTCGACCCTATTTTCCAAAACGAAAAAAATAGTTTCGACAGCTTGGCGACTCCACTGGGGATTGAGAGAGTCGAGCCATAAAATTGAGTGTTTTCTGTCTTCTTGTCAAAAATTAAAAATCTGATTTGAAAAATTACGATCCTATTATTGCATTTGTTCGTATTGTTATTACCGTGGTTTGAGTCTCGCATCATGTTGCATATGGACCATTTTGGTCTTACCCCTTTAAGTGGGAGTGAGAAACTACTCCTTCGTGAGGTCTTCACCTCTGTGCAGGATAGTGGATCGCTCTCGGGATACATCCGTACCTATGTCTTCGTGAGATTTTCATCTCCGTGTAGCCATAGGGAAATGTATTCCCCTGAACCGAACTCGGTATGTATGAGCCTATAATGGGTGAGGATCGAGGAGTCTACTGGTTCGGGTACCTCAACTTTAGAACCAAACCACATATAGAGAGACCTAGAGCCTACCCTAGATAGAGCCTCGCCAAACCCTAGTAGTCACCCGAACAGGTGTTCTGTGTTGTTTATTTCTCTTGTACTAACGTGTTTTCTTTTTTTTTTGATTGCATTGCATTGCATCATCATAGAAAGGAGGTGTTGATTAATATTCGATTTCTAAATAGAAGAACTTGTAATGGGAAAACAGATTTCTTGATAAAGTGGATTAGAATACGGTCGTCCGAATATAGTCCAAGTAAACAACGAGAGAAGGCTGATAGTTCGCAGAAGAATACAAGACTTCGCCTAAGGATTCAAGTCGACAAAAAACTATTCAAGAGCCGTCACGTCTTGACTTTCTTAAAGAAGCTAACGAGCATCCTGGGGATAAGTGAGCAAAGAGTCACGGCCTGGATCAAGCAACAATGAGCTAGAAGAAACAACTATTGAGAAAGTCCATGGGACACGACCATAACGTCCGGATATGAAGAAAAAGATTGGTGTCCTCACTTGGACTATGAGGACGAAACCGCATGTGTAATCCATTTTATGTAAAGATATTTGTTTTCTGGAAAAGTTATTCTAATGGAATTGAATTTAGAATCAACGCCTCTCTTTTTTCTTGCATTCATTTCATGCATTTGTATTACATCATTTGCATTGCATTTTGTGCATTAGATTTTCACATAAGTTTCCTAATTAGGTAAAATTATTTCAGTTAACCTGAGGAATCGAAAAGTCTATTGAACTGAGCATCGTTATGGTACTTACGCAAGAACAAAATACATGGACCGAAGGTTGGAAAGAATAGAGAAAATGAAAATACAGATGCAGGAGCAATTGACCAAATTTCAACAAGAAATGTGGGAACAAATGCTAGAATTCCAGAGGAATATGATGGGCCAGTTAACCCAGTTACTAGCCGGAGGACTTGAAAAAGGAGTGGCACAGTGGTCAACAATATGGATGATAACGAAGACATCATTTATTCCCGAGGATTTTCCTCAATAAGTGTCCCGACTCAAACAGACAAGCATTCGCATGGGGTACCCGTCATTATCGGACCCCAATGTCAGACTGATACTTCGACCTTGTTGAACTTCCTGATGGGTTCAAGTTTTAACCCGGAGGATGATCGAGCCAAACTGGTTGTTCTGGCGGATTCAAAGGAAATGGGAGAGTGGACTTTAAAGGCCTCGAAGAAGAAGGAAGCGAATAGCACGAGTAAGTATAACAAGGGTAATTCAAAGCCGATTACGGTAAGCCAGCCAAAGACAGCAGCTACCAGCTATCAGGTTTCCCCAAGACAAAAGCCCAATCCAAAATCAAACTCAGAAAAACTCCGGTTCGCTCCCATTCTAATCTCGTATAGGGAGTTATACCAAATTTTGTTTGAAGAGCATGTTATATCCCCTTTTTACGTGGAACTAATACAGCCTTCATACCCTAAATGGTACGATGTGAACGCCTAATGCGAATACCATACAGGAATCACAGGGCATTCGATCGAGAACTGTGCCGCTTTAAAAAAGATAATCAAAAGACTCATCAAAATAGATATTGTAAAGTTCGATAATCCCTCTGGTACAGAAGATCTGTTACCCAACCTTTCTGTTAAAGGGGTAAATATTGTGAGGGCCACGATGGATAGCAGCATGATATCCAAGAATACGTCGAGTTCAGGGCTCTAGTGTAAGACCAGATATTGGAGAATCTAAACATTAACGACATATTCGAAGAGAGAACCGGGGAATAGACTTTTCCAAGCTTCTGCCTTTACATACTTGGGGTGTTTTGAACAATGGGACTGTGGAAGAGATCCTTGTATTTTTGGAGCTAATTTAGAGTAATATTCAAAACATTCTTGTTGCTTTAAGCCTAGAAGTAACAAGAATTCCTTTGTGAAATAGGCTTGTGTCCAAAATTTTTATTTCAATAAAATGCATCTTCCTAAGTAAATATTTTCATTCTTTACATTTCATACTGTACATTTTTTGTTCTTTCATCCTTTATTCATGACCATATCATACAAATAATCATCCTTAGAATCATTTATTCTTTGGATTTGTTGCCTTCGTACCTAGGTACCCAGATATCAACGACATGAGCGACGTTGTTACTGGCTCCCTTTTTAAATGAGATGTGAGTCTAGGGGATCTAAGGAGTTTGAAGATGAAAGAGATTGCAACTTATTTCCTAATTTGTTAAGAATGGTAGATCCTACCTTACGAGGTGTTAGAAGACACTACGAGCTAATGGAAAAGGTGAAGATCGAAGCCTAGCTCACCACGAAAATAAGGCGAGACATCATTGAGCTATTTTTAAGAATTCAAAGATGTTTTCGCACGATCATATCAAGGCATGCCAAGCTACTGAAACGTGGGTATGCTGTTAAGGTTGGGAGAATCTTAGAAAAGATCCATGAAGGTGTTTAAAGAACCCATGTTAATGGTTCTACAATGGCCAGGCTAATCAAGAGGTTCGGGCTACTGGTTTACCAAGAAAGGGAAATTGCATCAGTTACACCGTAAATGCCAAATTGAGGAAGACAAGACCTATGTGCCTCCTCTATTTCTTCACAGACTTCCTATATGTGGGCCATGGATGTTATCAAGCCAATCTTGTCAAAAGCTCCCAAGCCAACACTGATTCATCTTTGTGGTCGCCGGTTACTTCATTAAAAGAGTGAAAGTCTCTTCTTATGCCAATCTTACAAAGTCAACAGTTATCAAATCCCACTCTCAATGCCAAAAAAAAACCAAAAAAAAAACCAAAAAACCAGGTGCCAGCAAAGAATGCCAAAAAGGATCATGCATAACCGCACAATGTCAAAAAGTTTACAGTCTGTTCAAAAATCAGACGCTATATCAGTGCAGTAAAGGCAGCCAAAAAAAAAGAAAAAAATAGAAAGAAAAATAAAAATAACAAAACAAGAATCATTGGAAAAATGATCGAGATTTGTGAAGATTGGCATATAGAAGTTACGTTTACCCTTCATGCTTATTAAACGTCGCCCAGGACCTTCGTCGGGACAGCACCCTTTCTCATTGGCTCATGGAATGGAAGTGATTTTTCCCATTGAAGTCGAGATTCCTTTTCTTCGAGTCTTGTCAGAGCTGAAATTGGATGAGGCGGAATTGATCCAATCTCAATATGATCAATGGAATATGAGAGCTTAAAAGCTATAAGAGAGCTTGAAAGCTATTCGTCGTGGTTCAATGCACCAGAAATAAATGACGCGAGCTTATAACAAAAGGTTCGCCCCAGAGAATTTCATAAAGGAACATTGAAGAACATCTTTCCATGAAAAAAATACTTCAGAGGAAAATAGATGCCAAGTGAGGAAGGACCTTATGTAGTAAAGAAGGCTTCCTCGAGAGAAGCATTGATATCGGTCGAGATGAATAGCAAAGATCTACCCAATTTGGTGAATCCAGAAGTTTTTACCTAAAAGGGGAGTGGCTAAGGTAAAAAACCTGCAAATGGCGCCTTAAAAAAAGAATCAAAAATGGAAAAAATAAAATTTTCATCAAAAAAAGAAGAAAGAAAAAGGATAGGCCAAGGCGAAAACCCGTAAAGGGCGTTTTGAGACCAAAGGGGATTTGAGTTGAAAACCCGAAAAGGGCAGCTCAAATTTTGATCGAAAGTGGGGCATACAGTAGTCTTGCTATACTTGAATCAACAGTGAAGAAGTATGTTATGTCTTGGGCATCGACAAAGTACTCCGGATCCCCTAAACGGCATATCGAGCTTAAAATGGTCCTCAAGAAGTTGGAACAGAGAAGCTCAGGCTGCGATATCTGGGGCACCTAGTTTCTATTTTACCCATTTTTAAATTTGTTATATGTGATTATATTATTCTTTTTAAAATAGGTTCACAATAAATTTCCTTATTGATGCGATTGCTATCTTTGCTTAACTTATTTGTTTCGAGCTATGCTCCTAATTAATTTCCTTCTTGTCCATTGTTATGATCTTTTTCAAGCATTTTGCATTGAAATAACGATTAGTGGACTAATAATACTTTCATAAAAGGAGTTTCGCATATTACTTTGGAAGCTTCTAAATAATACAAGAACCTGAAGCAGGACTGTTGCTTAGAACTTACCAAGCCTAAGGTTTGGAAATATTGGAGAAAGATGATTATCTCTTTGGACTTTTTATTGGTTGAACAAAAAGACAAGACATTTCATCGGTGATAAAACCTCGACAAATAACGAGCAATGTCAACCCAAGTGTACGAGGGGGTCATTTTCGGGAAAAAAATGATACTCTGCATTCATCGTGCATATACATCCGGTCATTACACCCAAATAATGGCGAATGTAGATCAAATTGATTGAAGATGATACAAATCATATACCTCAGAGTTGCAGCAGGATGGATGGAAGAAACCAAATGTTTTTCTCCTGAAGTTGTAGTAGGAGGTACAAAATTTATGTCCCAGAAGGTACAGTGGAAGGGACTCTGAAATTACAGTGGGGCAAATCTGTTGATCAAGATATAATTTTTTTTGGGTTTTCTGTTCAGAATACTAGCCGAACGAGATGACAGCACAATACGTCAGTGATAAAGCACTGATAAACAATGAGCGATGTCACCTTAAACATTTAAAAATGGATATTCTCATGAAATTCTGCATTCATGCAAGACACATTTAGTTAGGAGCATTTGACTTATTCCGATCATTGCATCATGATCCTTATACATTTAACAAAAGACCATTCTCATGACATTCTGCATTCATGCAAATGTCGTCCATAATACATTTAGTTAGGAGCATTAGATTCATTCTGATCATTGCATCCTAACCATTTTGCATAAGCATAAACACATAAAATCGATTTTATAGGATAGGTCCCCCAAAAGACGGTGTCGCAACATCGGTGAATTCACAGATTTTGTCTTCTTGAGTTTGCAGTGAAGCGGATCGAAGATACCAGTCTGGCATCCTTGAGTTTGCAGTGGAGCAGATTGAAGATAGCAAATCTTGTCTTCCTGGGATTGCAGTGAAGCGGATATAAGATACCAGTCTGGCATCCCTGAGTTTGCAGTGGAGCAGATTGAAGATAGCAGATCTTGTCTTCCTGAGTTTGCAGAGAAGCGGATCGAAGATACCAGTCTGGCATCCCTGAGTTTGTAGTGGAGCAGATTGAAGATAGCAGATCTTGTCTTCCTGAGTTTGCAACGAAGCGGATCGAAGATATCAGCCTTATCTCCCTGAAGCGGCAGTGTAGTAGACTGAAGATTACAGATATTGTCTCCCTTAGCAGTAGTGGAGCAGATTGAAGATGGCAAATCTTATCTCCTTGAAGCAGCGGAGTAGATTTAAGCCATCAGCCTTATCTCCCTAAAGCGGCAGTGGAGTAGACTGAAGATTACAGATCTTGTCTCCCTAAGCAGTAGTGGAGCAGATCGAAGACGGCGAATCTTATCTCCATGAAGTAGCGAAGTAGATTTAAGCCATCAGCCTTATCTCCTTGAAGCGGCAGTAGAGTAGACTGAAGATTACAGATCTTATCTCCCTAAGCAGTAGTGGAGCAGATCGAAGACGGCGAATCTTATCTCCATGAAGTAGCGGAGTTGATTTAAGCCATCAGCCTTATCTCCCTGAAGCGGCAGTGGAGTAGACTGAAGATTACAGATCTTATCTCCCTAAGCAGTAGTGGAGCAGATCGAAGACGGCGAATCTTATCTCCATGAAGCAACGGAGTAGATTTAAGCCACCAACCTCGTCTCCTTGAAGATACAGCGGAGCAGGTTGAAATTACCAGTTTTCATTTCCTTGAAGTTTCAGTAGAGAAGATTGAAACTACGAATCTTTTCTCCCTGAATTCTTGTTTCCTCGAAGTTCCAGCGAAGTAGGTTGAAATTACAAATCCCTCCTCCCTGATATTACATTGAGGATCAATCTTTATTTCCTAGAAGTTTCAGTAGAGAAGATCGAAGCTACAAATCTCTTCTCCCTGAATTCTTATTTCCTCGAAGTTTCAGTGGAGTAGGTCGAAGCTACAAATCCCTTCTCCCTGAAATTACCTTGAGGATCAATCCTTATTTCCTTGAAGTTTCATCTCCTTAAAGTTCCAACGGAGTAGATCGAAGTTACAAATCTCTTCTCCCTGAAATTACATCGGAGTGGATAGAAGAACTATTTCCTATACCCCTGAAGACGCAGTGGGATGGAATGGGGCTACTTGAAGAAAAAAAGTGCCAATAAGCCAAGATCTTACAAGACCAGGCAAATTTGGCCCTCTTTAAAGTCTTTGCTTCATTCCTGTTACACGACAATGAGCAAAGAGGGGCAGCTGTAAGAGCCCAAAATTGTCCGGGCCCGATAAAACCAAAAACAAAAACCAAAATTAAAAAAAAAAACAATTAATAAACTAGCCCAATAACAGTCCATTTTACAATTTTTTACAAACCCAAAAATTAAAACAACCCAAACCAGCACCCAACCCAAATGTTCGGGCCCATTTTTAACAGACCCTAAAACCCTCGATATTCATCCTCCAAGGCGGCGGCTGTTTCTCCCACGTGAGCCACCACCTCCAACTGTACCTGCAATAAATGACAATAACATGTAGCAATTTGACAGCCAATAATGCAACAGAAAAATGAAGAAAAAAGAGCTTTGTATTTTTTATTTATTTGCTATAAAAAGCCAACATCATCACTGTATTGGGGCTAGGTTTTGAGTACAAAAAAAAAAAATTAAAGAATAGAGGTATTCTTCATGTTTTCGCATGGAAAATACATAGATATACTTTCAAAAAATATATTTTTACCTGAGTTTCAAATCAGGTTTTGACAAAGCTTCATCTATGTTCTTTATTTTTTTTTTTTTTGATGCGTTTATTTCAAGAATGGGCTGAAGGCGGAGGAAGGAGCGAAATCATTTTTCTGATGAACTCCAGCCACCGATGGCTGAGGCGAAGCCACGGTGGTCTTTTAGGACAGGGGTGGGATAACTTTGAAAGGTTTTGAGAGGAGTGTTTTGTTTTGTTTTTTTTTTTTTTGGTTGAAAGGATGAAAATGAAGTTTAAAAAAAAAACTGGGCTTTTAGGGAATAATCAAAATGGCACCGTCTGAAGAAGAGGAAACCCGCGCGTCGACCCGACCCATCTACTGGGTCCGCGTGTTTACGCTTTATAGGGCGATTTGCGCATATAGTCCCTCCATCTTTGTTATGCCATTCGATTTAATCCTGTTCCATTTTCTTTTGATTATAGTTTTTACTTGTAATTTTATTCCTATTCTGATTTAATCATGTTAATTTGTTATTTATTTATCCATGTCAATATTTCATGTGTTATTTGTATTAAACTGTTTTATTTCATTTATTTTAAATCGTTCTAGGTATTATTTATTTAAAATCATCTTATAAATTATTTATTTTATATTGTTTTGTTTTATTTGTTTTAAGCTCTCTTTTATTATGTATTTTTGAGTTATTTTATTATTATAAATCTTTGTGTATATACTCATTTTGTTGTAAATTAAATGGATGTCATAACCCCCCTTTAAGCATATTAAAGTAATGAGATAAAACTCTTTACTTAATTTATAATCAGGAGATTACTAAATAGAGTAATTAAGAAACTTTAATTCATTAAATGTAATACATTTATTAATTGAATGTAAAGGAGCTTATAAATAGCACCTTGTAAGTGAAAATAAAACAATGAAATTCTCTCGTATTTTCCATCCTATTTTATTTATTGTTTTATTAATTTTTCTATAACACGTTATCAGCACGAGCTTCTATGAGTTCATAGTGAAGTTCACGTCATTTCTACTTTATATAATTTGCCCATATAACTCCCGTTAAAATATATACGGTATACGTATTTTCATAATTCTTTTATTTTATTTTCTAGATAAAATATTTGCTTTGGGTAACATTTGCACATTTATTTTTACAACTAAAATCTAATAATGATAATTATATATACATGTTTTTTTTATTAAAAGAAATTTCAATTAATTTAATTTGTGTTAAGTTATTATTATGACTATTCCTCTTTATGCCAATATTTGACATACATATTATTATTTAGCAAATCTGGTATATATAGTTGAATTATTTCACGATTGAGAATACTTATTATTTTACTAATATTTTTTTTTTATTTTAATTCAAGTGATTATAATGTTCAATCTTGCCAAACTTGAATTTGCGGCTTTAGACATCTCAGGCAAGAATTATTTGTCATAGGTGTTAGATGCTGAAATTTACCTAGATGCTAAAGGTCTAGGAAATACTATATTAGCAGATAAAGAAGCATCTAATCAAGACAAGGCAAAAGCAATGATTTTCATCCGTCATCATCTGCATGAAGGATTTAAAGTCGAATATCTCACTGTGAAAGACCCTCTTGAGTTGTGGAAAAATTTGAAAGAACGATTTGACCATCAGAAAACTGTGATACTCCCTAAAGCTCGTTATGATTGGATGCACTTACGATTACAAGATTTTAAGATTGTAAGTGAATACAATTCAGAACTTTTCAAAATTAGTTCTCAACTAAAATTATGTGGAGAAAACATAACTGATGGGGACTTGTTAGAGAAAACATTTTCAACCTTTCACGCTACTAATGTGCTCCTGCAGCAGCAATACCGTGAAAAAGGTTTTAAAAGGTATTCTGAATTAATTTCATGCCTTTTGGTGGCTGAACAAAATAATGAGCTATTGATGAAAAATCATGGAATTCGTCCCACTGTTCTTACGCACCATTCCACAAGTGAATGTAGCAAAGACACAATAATTATGAAAATAGAAAATATAGAAGTCGCGGCCATGGTCGTGGACATAATGGGGGATGTGGTCGAGGACGTATTAGTAATCGTTATCATGGTGGTCATAACAATGATACTTCTAACCACCAGAAAAAGAACAACAATGAAAGACAAGAAAGAAGCGGTCAAAATAATCCTTCAAAGATTGTTGAGAATATATGCTACCGATGTGGTATGAAGGGGCATTGGTCACGTACCTGTCGTACGTCTGAGCATTTAGTGAAACTTTATCAAGCATCCATTAAAAGGAAGGGAAAGCATATAGAGACAAATTTTATATCCCAAAATGATGAAATGGAGGCAAAAGATGAAGATATTCACTATAATAATAAAACTAACCATGCCTACGAGGATGATAAATTTAATGACCTTAATAATATAACTCACCTGGATGTGGCAGATTTCTTTGAGAATCATTTGAAAAATTGATGTTATTTTGACATTTTTATGTTGTTTTAAGTATATTTTATTTTCTTGCATAAAGAATAATTTATATATTTAATAAATAATTGCAATGTTTCTCATATTATATTTTGTTTGTTTTTATGAAGAATATGAATATTCAACAAAATTTCGATGGACCCAAAATCAATGAAGACATGTGTCTTGCAGATAGTGCTCAACACATACGATACTCAAAGATAAAAAATATTTTTCTCATTTGACAATGAGTAATGCCCATGTTAATACAATATCGGGTAGTTCAAAACTTATTGAAGGCTCTGGAAGAGCTATTATATTATTACCTAAAGGTACAAAATTTATCATTGATGATGTTTTATATTCCACCAAGTCTCAAAGAAATTTATTGAGTTTTAAAGATATTCGTCTTAATGGATATCATATTGAGACTTTGAATGAGAAAAATGTTGAATATATATATTACAAATGTTGAATATGGAAAGAAATATATTTTGGAAAGGTTACCTGCTTTTTCATCAGGTTTATATTATACACATATTAGTGCAATTGAGTCACATGTTACTACAAACCAGAAGTTTGTAGAACCACATACTTTTACTATTTGGCATGATCGATTAGGCCATCCCGGATCTATTATGATGCGAAGAATCATCGAGAATTCAATTGGACACCCATTAAAGAAATAAAAGATTCTTGAATTCAAGGATTTATCTTGTGTCACTTGTTCTCAAGGAAAATTGATTATTAGACCATCACCAGCTAAAATTGGGATTGAATCTCCAGCATTTCTGGAACGTATTCAAGGTGATATAAGTGGGCCCATTCATCCACTATGTGGACCATTCAGATATTTTATGGTATTAATAGATGCATCTAGTAGGTGGTCACATGTGTGCTTATTATCGACTCATAACCTGGCGTTTGCGAGATTACTTGCTCAAATAATTTGATTAAGAGAACAATTTCCAGATTATGCAATCAAAACTATTCGTCTTGATAATGCTGGTGAGTTTACATCCCAGGCTTTTAATGATTAATATATGTCAATTGGGATAAAAGTTGAACATCCTGTAGCTCATGTTCAAACACAAAATGGTTTAGCTGAATCATTTATCAAACGCCTCCAACTAATAGCTCGACCATTGCTTATGAGAACAAATCTCCCTGTTACAGCTTGGGGATATGCTATTTTGCATGCAGCAACACTTGTGCGCTTAAGGCCAACAAGTTATAATAAGTACTCCCCATTACAATTGGCTTTTGGTCAGGAGCCAAATATTTCCCTTCTTAGAATTTTTAGATGTGCAGTATATGTTCCAATTGCTCCACCACAACGTACAAAGATGGGTCCTCAAAGGAGGTTGGGAATATATATTGGTTATTGATAAACCATAAAAGTAACATATTTAAAGCCCATATTTAATATGCTTTTGGATGATTTAAGCCTCAATTTATGTAAAAAGGTGCTCTTAATCCTTTCTTTTCATGTTTTATACTCAGGAAAGCACCCGATGACGAAAAGAACGAGAAACGGGCTTAAAACGGACTAAATTGGACCAAGCCACGGAATCAGCACGGCCTGGACTTCAAACCACACGGCTGTGCCTCCTTAATTATCTAGAACACGGCCTAGCCACGATTTACACAGCCGTGCCTCATCAACGGAGTCCAACACGGCCTGGCCACGATTCACACGGGTGTGTGCTATGGCCGTGTCCCTGCCGCGGGAAAGAGGAATTTTACTAGGATTTGGATGCTTGGAGGAAAAGAAAAACATTCCTAAGTCTACTTAAACTCCCAAATAGGAATTGCACTCAAATTAGGATACTTGGAGGCCAAGTAACACATCTCAAAGCCTATATAAACACCCTAGGGGCAACTTAATGGGGATTTCTACAGGCTTCTTACGCCGGGCTTTTTGTCGGGCGTCGTGCTAGGCCGTAGAAGGCGGTTTGTGGGGATTCACTCGTGATAGCCAGCTGATTCATCTCAAGAAGCCAGAATTCTACTCAAGACGGAGGATCTCCTCTTCAATTCCTTCAGGGGGTTTTAGGGATTTCTTATGTTTTGTTTTATCTTTTCTCTTGAGATGTTTTCCTTTATTGTTATGAACTAAACCCTTCTGATACCAAGGGGATGAAACCTATGATGAATCTTGTTATTTGATTATTTGAATTATATGATAAATACTTAGTTTGTTCTTAATTATGTGAGCTTAATCCAAATTTAATGTGCTTAGGTGGAGGAGGAATAGACCACTGCCTAAGAGTAGATCCAACATAATTAAGCGAGTTGATCGCATGCCTAGAGATAGGGTGACGAGATTTTTTTCCTGGATTAGGGTGAAACCTAATATGGGAATCCACAGATCGATTTACTGCTATTCTAGGGGGTTATTATAAGAGAATGAGAGTTCCACTAATTAACCTAGGGTTAGATGTTATTCGCCTCGAGAGAGGGTTTAATATACGTTAGAGAGTCTTACGGATCAAACTAAGTAAATAAATCGTATGGTTCTGTGTTAGATAACAAGTGAAGTCTAGGTGGATTCTTCCTAGGGTATCGTTTAAATCAACTGAGTTTTTCCCAAGTTATTTTCCAAATTCATTCTTCTTTGTCTTAGAGTCTTTAGTTTAGTAGTTAATTAATTTAGATTAATAAACAACTTCACTTATTTTAGGCTAAATAATAAAAAGAAAGTTAGTATTAGTACTTTTAGTTCCTTTGGGTTTGATAATCCGGTCTTGCCTAAACTATACTACTGTTCGATAGGTGCACTTGCCTTTAATCGTTGTCAGAGTTAGTTTCCAGGTTCGATCATTCTTTTATAAATTTTAAAACTCTGATTTACAGCGATCAAGTTTTTGGCACCGTTGTCGGGGAACTAAAATATTAAGAAAACTCTATTTTTATTACTTTAGCAATTATTTTTATTTTTCGCAATTTATTTGTAACACCCCAAACCTGGCCCATGCAATCACATAAAATCAGTATACTTATAACATTTAATCAGATCATTTACTAACTTTTGTGATTTGCTTTACCCTCTTTGGGTTCTCGTCTATATGCCTGGGGTTTGGCATTTAACAAAACATGTAATACTTATTTTCATATATTAATCAAACAGATCTAGATGGTGTGGAGAATTACACACCTGATATTGCAAAATCCAATATTCTTAGTCGATGTCCTTGCTATCTGGATCTATTATCCTCAATCTATAGCCTTGCTTAAAAGCCGGAACAATTGCGAAAATAGGCCTCTCCTATATTCGACCATGGTTAGTATTCTACCCGATTTTATATATATAAATAAACAAATCCTCTTACCTTGAAATCCCGAAATTGGAGACTTATGATTTTCGGCTTTTAGGTCTAGTCGACTAAGCTTCCTTCAAATCCCGAATTGTCGCCCATCATAAAACCATTAAACTATTAGCTTTTGGCTTTTGCCTTTCAAAAACCGGGAATAGATCATGAGAACTAATCAAAAATCAACACTTACCTTAGCATAGGAGATTTGGCTAGCACTAGAGAGAGGATTCGGCAATGCCCATGGAAGATTTAAATGCCGGAAGTATAGAACTAATTCTCAAATAGGATGAGTAGAAAAAAAAAACTATGGATGCTTCGGCTTTCTAGAGAAATCGGCACAAGAAGGAAAAAGTGGAGAAGAGTTTTGGCTTTTAAAGAAATTGGAGAAAAGAAATTGGAGAGGGAGAGGCTAGGGAATTTCGGCACAATGGGAGAGAAATTTTGTAACACCCGTAGCCCGTATCCATCGCCGGAATTGGGTTACGAGGCATTACTAAATAAACCTAACCCACAGTGACTCTGAACATCACATACAAATCTATATTCAATTATACCGGAAACGCTTAACTAATTAAACATACTACATCTCTTGTAGACGAAAGTGAATCATCAATAGGTTTATAGGCACAATATTCTCAAATAAAAACATATACATATAAATCTCTTCTATTTACCACTTCTCCTCATTTAGTAAATAGGGAGCACTATTGATTAAAAACAACGAATCCGTTTATAACGACTAACTAGATAACTTAAGCAATTTCGCATATAAGAATTTACCCCAAACAATCAATTCGTCATTAGTTACCTCTTTAATAACCTAAGCCAAATCACACATTGGTATTAGCATGCGATTTATAAGACATGTACGTATCTTAACCATTTCTTCTAATTTCCTAGTTAATCCTACAATTTGCGTTCCCAAATTTTTATATAACCATTCAACCATTATAAACATTTATGACATATCAATATTAAATAGTAATATACATATAAGTAGTCAAGTTATATCAACTAATAACAGGATTCAACCATAGCATTATTCACGCAAGTCAATGAGCGATTTAGGTTACTTACAAGATTTCTATACATATATATATACATATACATTTCCTACCCAAAAGAAAATATAAAAGGGTCAAAGCTTATACATGACATGATCTTTAAAATTTATAAGCAAATCATATTAGTACCAAAAGTGGCGATAATGTGCTTGACTTCGACAAGGATTCCTTGCACGAGCTTTCTCCAAAATCTATACTCAATCAAACAAAACTCAACGGTAAGCTATATAAAGCTTAGTAAGTCCTAGGCAAAGATTATAACTCTTCAATAATTTAACTACTATTTAACATAGCATACAAATAACCATGACATACATCCGGCCATCATTTACCCAACTAGTGCCTACATTTCCAATCGAAATAAACGTGATAATTACATGCTACTCCTTCCGAACTCAATTTAACTTAGTTAATTCCAACATTCGTGCACTGTCGTACCAATCCCGTAACGTATCGCTCACTTAGAGCCGTTACTCATTCCTTCGCACACACGATTGCTAACCTTTAAGTAACGACGTATCGCTCACTTAGAGCCGTTACTTAATCATTCCGCACACACAATGCCAATCTTTCGTAACGTATCGCTCACTTAGAGCCGTTACTTATTCCTTCGCACACAAGCATAACCTTTCGTAACGTGATCGCTCACTTAGAGCCGTTACTTAATCATTTCCGCACACACACGATGCCAATCACGCAATATCACTTAAACATCATTCACAAGTTCACATCTTAAGACATTTGGTATACATAATCATGCATATTCAATTCTTAATTCTTCCATTTACTACTTACCATTATATTCGGCATTATGCTTTTAAAATCCTAATAGTATATTTATTCAATACTATTCGTTTATCCATGCTTTCTAATCACCTACAATTCAACCCAAAGTGTTCATTCATTCCAAATACATACACCTTTCCCATTTACTACCTCATATCAATTAACCGATCCCAAACATCCAACCATTCATATATTATTTGTACATACACACATACGCATGAACATGCATTTATAATTTCATATTGACTTAACTACCATATAATAGTGCCTTAAATCACTTTCGGCCAAAAATAAAATTTGAAGACTTTTATATTACTAAAATATGTATACGCATATACATGTACATTGAGAAATTTCACATTAGTTAAATTGCCTAGGGACTTACTTGGAATTCGATGAATTCGAATTTCTCGGCTATTCGTTCACTTTGGCCTTTTCCCGATCTAGCTCCTTTTCTTTTTGATCACGGTCTAAGAAATATCAAATAACATTTGTTCAAGGCATTTCCAAATAATTCAATTAAATTCTATTCAATTGCAAGGTTTTATAATCCTTACGAGTTCACCCCTATAATTTCACACCTTATTCAATTAAGACTCAACCATATCATTCACAAACAAATATGCTATTTTGTAATTCAATTTCCCCATGGCCGAATACCCTTTATTACTAAATAAATTCATACAATTCAATTTTTTTTAGTATAATTCCATCTTTCATTACTACAAATAAGTCATTCCCATCCATATTTATAAAATTGTTGAATAGCAATTTACCCCTCCTTACTATCGATTCTCTTGAAATTTAGTCCCTAAACAAAGTCACTAAATTTTCATGAAATTTTGACTAATTCCCTTAATAGCCGAACCTTATACCTCACTTTCTAAGTTCATAAAACCATTCGGTCCAGCCATTTAGCTTCCAACCGATTGTTTCCAAAATATCCAAGCCATAACACATACCTATTTTCCTTAATTAACATGTTAATATACTAACCAAGATCAAGATTTCTTCATCAAACATGAATAAGACATAGTTCTTGCTAATGGTCGAATCTAGGGGGGAGCTTTAGGCTCAAAATTTGTACATGAAATTGATAGTATTCAAAACTACTAACATAACCATGCAAAAATTATCAAGAATGGAGCTTGTTACCTCGCCTTAGAGACGCATGCAAGGTCCGGCCATGGAGGTTTTAGAATGGCTTTTTCTTCTTTTCTTTGTTTCGTGAGAGAGGTGAGGAAGATGAGAGAAATTAAATTAAAAGAAAATGTATATTTCCTTATTTTTATTTCACCTTAATCATTTTCATACTTTAATATTATTAATTTAAATTCCCACTACCATAAATCTAATTATTTTATTCCATTTCTCCCATCATTGCCGTCCACTTCCCAAAACATTTGGGTTATTTGACATGCAAATCCCTTTCTTTACAAAGTACTTAAATTAGCCCTTTTCAATTAGTTAATGCCACTTCCATACTTTAACAATTTAATCCTTTCTCTTAATTCAAACATATCAACCATCAAATTCACACAATTTAGCACACATAGCACATCATGTATATAATTATTAAGAGATTTCTGACTCAGATTCGTGGTCCCGAAACCACCGTTCCGGTTAGGGTCGTATTTGGGCCACATTACAACTCCCCCTCCTAAAAGAAATTTTTGTCCCCGAAAATCTTACCGACGAATAAGTGCGGATAGAGTTCTTTCATAGATTCTTGATCTCCTGTGGTTGCTTCCTCAACCCCATGTTTAATCCACAAAGACTTTAACTAGCTCCACTTTCTTATTTCGCAATTCTTTCACATCACGAGCCAAAATGCGAATTGGTTCCTCTTCATAAGTCAAATAAGGCTGAATCTCGATTTCTACTGGACTAACCACATGAGAAGGGTCGGATCTATATCGTCGAAGCATCGATACGTGGAACACATCGTGGATCCTGTCTAGCTCAGAGGGTAACTTCAATCTATATGCTACCGGCCCGATACGCTCAACAATTTCATACGGCCCAATAAATCTCGGACTCAATTTTCCTTTACGGCCAAATCTAATTATCTTTTTCCATGGCGAAACTTTTAAAAACACCCTATCACCAATTTGAAACTCAATATCCTTACGTTTCGAATCCGCGTAAGATTTTTGGCGATCCGATGCTGCCTTCAAATTATCACAAATTACGGCCACTTTCTGCTCGGCTTCCTTGACCAGATCAACTCCGTGTATCTTGTTTTCACCGAGCTCGGTCCAGAACAATGGTGTACGATATTTACGACCGTAAAAAGCTTTATAGGGAGCCATTTTGATACTAGATTGAAAGCTATTATTATAAGCGAATTCAATCAAAGGCAAGTATCGCTCCCACGTACCTCCGAACTCGAGAACGCAACATCTCAACATATCCTCGAGTATTTGGATAACACGCTCGGATTGACCATCTGATTGCGGATGAAAAGCCGTACTAAAATGTAGTTTAGTACCCAAGGCATCCTGTAATTTCTTCCAAAACCTCGATGTGAATCTCGGGTCTTTATCCGACACAACAGAAATAGGTACTCCGTGTAATCGTACGATCTGTGATATGTATAACTCCGCCAACTTATCAAGGGAAAAATTAAATGCGTCTCGGGATAAAATGGGCGATTTCGTCAACCTATCAACTATTACCCAAATTGACTCATTTTTACTCGGGTGTCGAGGGCAAACCCGTTCTGAAATCCATCGTAACCGATCCCACTTCCATTCTGGTATCATGATCGGTTGAAGTAACCCCGATGGCACTTGATGTTCAGCTTTCACTTGCTGGCATATCAAGCACTTCGACACATAATCCGAAATGTCACGTTTCATCCCGTGCCACCAGTAAAATTATTTTAGATCGTTATACATTTTTGTGCTACCCGGATGAACCAAAAATCTACTGTTATGAGCTTTGCCACAAATCATTCGAATCAATTCAGGACTCTTCGGTACACAAATCCTATTCTTGAACCGTAAACATCCTTCAATATCTATTTGAAAGTCTGAATCTTCATCTGAACCACATTGGCTTTTCTTTGGTTTCAAAACATCATCAAGGTCTTGAGCTTCTCGAATTTGCTGTTCAAGCAATGGTCTCACTTTCAACTCGGCATTGATCGTGCCATCTTTGGTTATATCAAACTCTGCATTCATAGCATGCAAAACAATTAACGACTTCCGGCTAAGTGCATCCGCGACCATATTCGCCTTCCCTGGGTGATAATCAATCACGAGCTCATAGTCCTTCAACAATTCTAACCACTGTCGCTGCCTCAAATTCAGATCTTTCTGAGTCATTAAATACTTCAAGCTTTTATGGTCTGAGAAGACGTGGCATTTCTCATCGAATAAATAGTGACGCCAAATCTTCAAAGCAAAGACTATAGCAGCCAGTTCAAGGTCGTGCGTTGGATAATTCCTCTCGTGCGGCTTCAATTGCCTCGAAGCATAGGCTATAACTTTACCTTCCTGCATCAATACACAGCCCAGCCCATTAAGAGATGCATTACTGAAAATAATGAAATCTTTACCCGATTCAGGCTGAACGAGCACAGGGGCTTTCGTCAATAGGGTCTTCAGTTGATCAAAACTCTTTTGACACCTTTCTGACCACACAAACTTTACATCCTTCTGAAGTAGCTTTGTCATCGGGGATGCTATCATAGAAAACCCTTTTACGAAGAGTCTGTAATACCCGGCAAGTCCGAGAAAACTACGAATCTCGAAAACATTTCGAGGGGGTTTCCAATCAAGTATGTCTAAAACTTTACTCGGATCAACCCGAACGCCTGCTGCTGAAATAACATGTCCCAGGAAATTAACTTCGTTCAACCAAAACTCACATTTGCTGAATTTTGCATATAATTATTTTTCACGCAAAATTTGTAGTACTAGCCTCAAATGCTCAGCATGCTTGATTTCGTCTCGCGAATAGATTAGTATATCATCAATAAATACCACAACAAACCAATCTAGATAGGGTTTGAATATCCTATTCATCAGATCCATAAAAACAGCAGGGGCGTTAGTGAGTCCGAAAGGCATCACTAAAAATTCATAGTGGTCGTATCTTGTCTGAAAGGCAGTCTTTGGTATGTCTGATTCTCTAACTCGCAGCTGGTAGTATCCCGACCTCAGATCAATTTTTGAAAATACGGAGGCTCCCTTAAGCTGATCGAATAAATCATCAATCCGTGGCAACGGATATTTGTTCTTCACAGTTACTTTATTGAGCTGCCGATAATCAATGGACATCCTCAAAGTTCCGTCCTTCTTCCTCACAAATAAAACGGGTGCACCCCAGGGAGAAAAACTAGGTCGGGCAAAACCTTTATCCATCAACTCTTGCAAAACAATCTTCAATTCTCTCAATTCGATCGATTGCCATTCTATACGGAGCTATCGAGATCGGTGTAGTCCCTGTCGTTAGCTCAATACTAAATTCCACTTCGCGTTCTGGTGGTAATCCCGGCAATTCTTCCGGAAATACATCCATATATTCACTAACCACTGGCACTGACTCAATCCTCTTTTCTGCTACTTTTGTCTCAATCACGTACGCAAGATAAGCTCCACAACCCTTTCTCAAATATCGTCGAGCCGACATTGAAGATATCACAGTAGGTAGTCCTTTCAAGTCCGCAGATTCAATTCGGATCCTCTCATTATTTTGGCATCTCAAATCAATAGTCTTTCGTCTACAATTTACTACCGCATCATGAACTGTCAACCAATCCATGCCGAGAATGATGTCGAACTCATCAAAAGCCAATAGCATCAGATTAGCCTGAAAGCACATGTCTCGAATCTTCAATAGGCAGTTATTACACACTTTGTCAACTAATACCCACCGACCCAGAGGGTTTGAAACCTGAATTACAAACTCGGTGAGACTCAACGGTAGAGTCTTCTTTGGATGCTAGTGCTTCACACATATACGAGTGAGTCGAGCCGGGATCAATCAAGGCAGTTACATAAGTATCAAAAAGAGTAAAAATACCGGTAATGACATCGGGGGATGAAGCCTCCTCTCTAGCACGGATGGCGTAAGCTCTAGCCGATACACGAGCATCTGATCGAACAAGCGCATCTGAAGCCCCCCTCTGTGCACCACTCCTACCTCCCCCAAAACGAGATGATCTACCTCGAGCCGTAGCGCCGCTCGGTCTCACATTCTGAATAGTACCTCTTCTAGCGGTCTCCGGGCAATATCGAATGAAGTGATCCTGTGAGCCACACTTATAACACGTGCGAGAAATAGATTTACCCCAACACTCTCCATGATGTCGTCTGCCACACTGCCGACACTCCGGTTTGCTCAATTTCTCATTATCCACACTTGCAACTGATGTAGCTCGAGAACTCACTGGCGGCCGTTCTCGTATAGAAATCCCGGTGTTAGGCTTGAATCGACCACCGTCATTCTTAAACTTCTTCATAGACATCTGTGAAAATTTGCTTGCGGGCCTCTTCCGAGTGTCTGTAGATTCAAACTCGGCTTTTTGTTTTTCCCTTCCCAGTTCTTCAGCTTTACAAGCTCGTTCAACCAACACAACGAACTCATTAATTCCCAAAATACCAACCAGAAGCTTTATTTCCTCGTTTAAACCATCTTCGAATCTCCGACACATAGCAGCTTCTGACGAAACGCACTCGCGAGTATAGCGACTAAGTCGCACAAATTTGCACTCATATTCGGATACAGTCATGCGGCCCTGTTTGAGCTCGAGGAATTCTTTGCGCTTAGAGTCAATAAAGCGTTGGCTTATATATTTCTTATGGAATTCTACTTGAAAGAAGTCCCAGGTAACCCTTTCTTTCGGGACAACTGACATGAGTGTATTCCACCAGTAGTAGGCAGAATCCCGTAACAAGGATATAACACACTTCAAACATTCATCGGGGGTGCAGGACAATCCATCGAATACACGAATGGTGTTATCAAGCCAAAATTTGGCTCTCTCCGCATCGTCGTCATCCTCGGCTCTAAATTCTTGAGCTCCGTGTTTTCTAATACGGTCAATCGGAGGTTTAGTCACTCTGTCAAGATTAGCAACTGGAGGTACCACCGGTGTTACTGGGGGTGCATTCGGATCTTGAGATGGTTGAATAGCCGGAGTGGTTCGTAAGTAATGACTGAACCAATCGTTCATCATATTATGGAAGGCCTGCTTTACCCTTTCATCTGGGCCACTCGCAGCAGGTCGAGATTCTTCCGGCGTGGTCCCCTGCGCGGGAACAGGCGCCACACTCTCGATATCATCAGTTAATGCTTGCTCGGGATCCGGATCCATTTCTATATGGAAGAAACAATTACATTTATCTGTCAGAAGTCATCACATTATCTTATCACAGAATATGGCATGTATAGCTAGACCCTTACGCGCTACGCTAGTCCGAGAACCGACTAAACCGTAGCCCTGATACCAATTAAAATGTAACACCCCTAGCCCGTATCCATCGCCGGAATTGGGTTACGAGGCATTACTAAATAAACCTAACCCACAGTGACTCTGAACATCACATACAAATCTATATTCAATTATACCGAAAACGCTTAACTAATTAAACATACTACATCTCTTGTAGACGAAAGTGAATCATCAATAGGTTTATAGGCACAATATTCTCAAATAAAAAAATATACATATAAATCTCTTCTATTTACCACTTCTCCTCATTTAGTAAATAGAGAGCACTATTGATTAAAAATAACGAATCCGTTTATAACGACTAACTAGATAACTTAAGCAATTTCGCATATAAGAATTTACCCCAAACAATCAATTCGTCATTAGTTACCTCTTTAATAACCTAAGCCGAATCACACATTGGTATTAGCATGCGATTTATAAGACATGTATGTATCTTAACCATTTATTCTAATTTCCTAGTTAATCCTACAATTTGCCTTCCCAAATTTTTATATAACCATTCAACCATTATAAACATTTATGACATATCAATATTAAATAGTAATATACATATAAGTAGTCAAGTTATATCAACTAATAACAGGATTCAACCATAGCATTATTCACGCAAGTCAATGAGCGATTTAGGTTACTTACAAGATTTCTATACATATATATATATACATATACATTTCCTACCCAAAAGAAAATATAAAAGGGGTCAAAGCTTATACATGCCATGATCTTCAAAATTTATAAGCAAATCATATTAGTACCAAAAGTGGCGATAATGTGCTTGACTTCGACAAGGATTCCCGAGCACGAGCTTTCTCCAAAATCTATACTCAATCAAATAAAACTCAACGGTAAGCTATATAAAGCTTAGTAAGTCCTAGGCAAAGATTATAACTACTGAATAATTTAACTACTATTTAACATAGCATACAAATAACCATGACATACATCCGGCCATCATTTACCCAACTAGTGCCTACATTTCCAATCGAAATAAACGTGATAATTACATGCTACTCCTTCGAACTCAATTTAACTTAGTTAATTCCAACATTCGTACCTGTCGTACCAATCCCGTAACGTATCGCTCACTTAGAGCCGTTACTCATTCCTTCGCACACACAGTGCTAACCTTTCGTAACGTATCGCTCACTTAGAGCCGTTACTTAATCATTCCGCACACACAGTGCCAATCTTTCATAACGTATCACTCACTTAGAGCCGTTACTTATTCCTTCGCACACACAGTGCTAACCTTTCGTAACGTATCGCTCACTTAGAGCCGTTACTTAATCATTTCCGCACACACAATTGCCAATCATAATATCACTTAAACATCATTCACAAGTTCACATCTTAAGACATTTGGTATACATAATCATGCATATTCAATTCTTAATTCTTCCATTTACTACTTACCATTATATTCGGCATTATGCTTTTAAAATCCTGATAGTATATTTATTCAATACTATTCGTTTATCCATGCTTTCTAATCACCTACAATTCAACCCAAAGTGTTCATTCATTCCAAATACATACACCTTTCCCATTTACGACCTCATATCAATTAACCGATCCCAAACATCCGAACCATTCATATATTATTTGTACATACACACATACGCATGAACATGCATTTATAATTTCATATTGACTTAACTACCATATAATAGTGCCTTAAATCACTTTCGGCCAAAAATAAAATTTGAAGACTTCTATATTACTAAAATATGTATGTGCATATACATGTACATTGAGAAATTTCACATTAGTTAAATTGCCTAGGGACTTACTTGGAATTCGATGAATTCTAATTTCTCGGCTATTCGTTCACTTTGGCCTTTTCCCGATCTAGCTCCTTTTCTTTTTGATCACGGTCTAAGAAATATCAAATAACATTTGTTCAAGGCATTTCCAAATAATTCAATTAAATTCTATTCAATTGTAAGATTTATAATCTTTACGAGTTCACCCCTATAATTTCACACCTTATTCAATTAAGACTCAACCATATCATTCACAAACAAATATGCTATTTTGTAATTCAATTTCCCCATGGCCGAATACCCTTTATTACTAAATAAATTCATACAATTCAATTTTTTTAATATAATTCCATCTTTCATTACTACAAATAAGTCATTCCCATCCATATTTATAAAATTGTTGAATAGCAATTTACCCCTCCTTACTATCGATTCTCTTGAAATTTAGTCCCTAAACAAAGTCACTAAATTTTCATGAAATTTTGACTAATTCCCTTAATAGCCGAACCTTATACCTCACTTCCTAAGTTCATAAAACCATTCGGTCCAGCCATTTAGCTTCCAACCGATTGTTTCCAAAATATCCAAGCCATAATACATACCTATTTTCCTTAATTAACATGTTAATATACTAACCAAGATCAAGATTTCTTCATCAAACATGAATAAGACATAGTTCTTGCTAATGGCCGAATCTAAGGGGGAGCTTTAGGCTCAAAATTTGTACATGAAATTGATAGTATTCAAGACTACTAACATAACCATGCAAAAATTATCAAGAATGGAGCTTGTTACCTCGCCTTAGAGACGCATGCAAGGTCCGGCCATGGAGGTTTTAGAATGGCTTTTTCTTCTTTTCTTTGTTTCGTGAGAGAGGTGAGGAAGATGAGAGAAATTAAATTAAAAGAAAATGTATATTTCCTTATTTTTATTTCACCTTAATCATTTTCATACTTTAATATTATTAATTTAAATTCCCACTACCATAAATCTAATTATTTTATTCCATTTCTCCCATCATTGCCGTCCACTTCCCAAAACATTTGGGTTATTTGACATGCAAATCCCTTTCTTTACAAAGGACTTAAATTAGCCCTTTTCAATTAGTTAATGCCACTTCCATACTTTAACAATTTAATCCTTTCTCTTAATTCAAACATATCAACCATCAAATTCACACAATTTAGCACACATAGCACATCAAATATATAATTATTAAGAGATTTTTGACTCGGATTCGTGGTCCCGAAACCACTGTTCCGGTTAGGGTCGTATTTGGGCTGTTACAAATTTAGGGTTTTCAGTGTCAGAATCAAGGAGCTAGACCCCCCTATTTATAGATATTTTGGCACCTACTGCTAAAAACTGAAAATGCCCTTAAAATTCAAGCTAAAGAGAGGAGAAATTCGGCACCCTCCTTGCCATGCAATGGTCAATTTTACACTCCTCTAGGTGGTGGATTTTCGCCAACACTTCCCTTGAAGATAAGCTCCTAACTTTTCTCCTTTTTATCTATGATATTATCACTTAAAAATCCACATAAATTCTCCTATTTTATAGCCTTGTAGCCGTCCACCTCTACTAATCCCTAATGCCAAATTTAACTCACTTAAATTAAAAGATTTGGGCCTCATTAAACTTAATACTTGGGCCCCCTAATTCCTTGTGTGTGGCGTCACCCTCTCTTCATTTAAAGTGCCGAATTTGGCCTAAAACATGGGCTCCTTGCGACCCAAAACTTGTTCCTTTTAATCATTAATGATGCCACTTTAATCTGGGCCTTTTTGCCTAATTCTAAGCCCAAATTTAGACCCTATCAATTAAATTAACATAGTAAACCTATCCCTACACTAAATGTATAGGCAGTAAATTTAGGATGTTACTGATTCTACCCCCTTAAAGAAATTTCATCCTCGAAATTTCCAACTAACTATTAATCGTACTACCCAAGTCTCACCACTATGCTTTCGCTGTGCACTCCGATTCTAAAGCCAAAAGAAACACTTAGTATACTATGGTAGCGTACGCACCAGTGTTAGCATCTAGAGCGTCCTCGTCCCCTTGGCGACGTGCTGCATAGACCAACGCTGGCTGCCTCGCCTCAGCATAACCTGCACCTCTACCTGGTGCTCCACGACCGCGTTCACTACCATTATCGCCCCTGGCTTGTCTGCGGCCTCTTGGTGGTTGTTGATCACCTCTCCCAGCCTGATCAGAACCTCGTCCCGCGGGCTGTACCCGATCCATCTGAGGACAGTCCTTAATCAGATGTCCTGTGGATCCACACCTAAAGCATCCACCAGTTTTCATTCTGCACTCCCCATAATGCGTCCTCCCACATGTAGGACATGCTCGATTCTCGACCGTCGAGCACGAGCCGCCCATCGATCCTAGGCCTTTCTCGATAATTCCTAGATACTCCCGATTTGCGTCAAACTTATCTTACTCTTACTCCTATCCTTATCCCTTTCTTGTCTCTCGACCCGTTTCACTTCCTCATTATTTTAACCTTATCTACCAAAACAAAGAAAACTCTCTCCCGTTATGGTGCTATCGAGAACCCTTAACTCATTCCTCCAATTGGCGTTTATCGATTAAGAATTTTATGGATTATTAGTTTTCTTTCACTAGTTAACCACTAACAGTCTTATGAATAATAGTTTTAAGAGTGGTTCTTTCGAATTCGCATTCACAATACAGTCTCAAGTTTGTAACCTCTAACTAAAGTAAAACACATACATCATACAAAAATCATCCAAGCACTTACATTCTTCACGTAAAGGTCTTTTCGTTGATTCACTACCCAGGGGTATTTTCATAATTTCATCCTACAGGGGTATTTTCATAATTTTTCATAATAAAGTTCCTTGTTGATTTTGTGAAGTGAGGGTATTCTGGTAATTTTACAATCCGGGGGTATTTTGGTAATTTTGTAATCAGGGGCAATTTAGTAATTTTGCAAATCAGGGGTAATTTGGTAATTGTACAAACCAGGGGTATTTTGGTCATTTGAAAAACGAGGGTAGGTTGGTAATTTTTTCTAACCGAGGATATTTCGATGTTGTTGTTGTTTTTTTTCAAGCAGGTACTTTGGGAAAAATCTAGTTTCATGGTCCGGGTTACTCTTATAAACATGAGATTTTCTGGTAAATTTTCAAAACATAGGTATTTTACAAATTCATGGTTGGTTGGTAGTTTTCACAAATCAAACATATTTTGAAAATTTTGCAAAACTTGAGAAATTTTCTTTCTTTTTTTTTCAACTAGGGTGGTTGGTCCCTTTCGGGTTTTAATTATAAGGTTTAGCCCATCAACAAGTCCTCGTAACTATGGTGAATAGTCACCACGCACTGGTAGGATTCTAGTGAAGAGGAGGTGAGTCGCTAGGATCGCTTAAGTACCAAGCTCTCCCCCTGAATCCACTCCTAGACATGCGTATGCCCATTGCCACACCCTAACTTGGCTAAGGTGAGCAGTCACTACGCACTGGGTAGGATTCAGTGAGAGGAGGTGAGTCACTAGGGATTGCTTAAATACCCGACTCTTAGGATCCAATCCTAGACATGCGTATGCTGTTACCACACCCTAGTCTTGCGGCTCGTTCACGGGTTTATTTAGTGAAGTTAAGTCTTATGAGATTTTAAGAGTTGTTTCATTAGGCCTAAAGTCCATCAAGTTCTAATCTAACTAATCTCACGTCCCATAAAGCCCATCAAGCCCACATATATTATATCACACAATGGTTGAATACTTACAGCGGACTTGGGCGGGAGAGCGCAAGCCATCTTTGAGCTAACAGGACTGTATAGATATGCATGTTTTGAAAACCCAACTTTAGAAAACGTTTTGAGCCCAAAAAACCCCCAGAGCTGAGTTTTGAACCGGGCTCTGATACCAATTTGTAACACCCCAAACCCGGCCCATGCAATCACATAAAATCAGTATACTTATAACATTTAATCAGATCATTTACTAACCTGGTGATTTGCTTTACCCTCTTTGGGTTCCCGTCAATATGCCGGGGTTTCGGCATTTAACAAAACATGTAATACTTATTTTCATATATTAATCAAACAGATCTAGATGGTGTGGAGAATTACACACCTGATATTGCGAAATCCAATATTCTTAGTCGATGTCCTTGCTATCTGGATCTATTATCCTCAATCTATAGCCTTGCTTAAAAGCCGGAACAATTGCGAAAATAGGCCTCTCCTATATTCGGCCATGGTTAGTATTCTACCCGATTTTATATATATATATATATAAATAAACAAATCCTCTTACCTTGAAATCCCGAAATTAGAGACTTATGATTTTTGGCTTTTAGGTCTAGTCGACTAAGCTTCCTTCAAATCCCGAATTGCCGCCCATCATAAAACCATTAAACTATTAGCTTTTGGCTTTTGCCTTTCAAAAATCGGGAATAGATCATGAGAACTAATCAAAAATCAACACTTACCTTAGCATAGGAGATTCGGCTAGCACTAGAGAGAGGATTCGGCAATGCCCATGGAAGATTTAAATGCCGGAAGTACAGAACTAATTCTCAAATAGGATGAGTAGAAGAAAAAAACTATGGATGCTTCGGCTTTCTAAAGAAATCGGCACAAGAAGGAAAAAGTGGAGAAGAGTTTCGGTTTTTAAAGAAATTGGAGAAAAGAAATTGGAGAGGGAGAGGCTAGGGAATTTTGGCACAATGGGAGAGAAATTTAGGGTTTTCAGTGTCGAGAATCAAGGAGCTAGCCCCTATTTATAGATATTTTGGCACCTCTTGCTAAAAACTCAAAAACGCCTCTTAAAATTCAAGCTAAAAGAGAGGAGAAATTTGGCACCCTCCTTGCCATGCAATGTTTAATTTTACACTCCTCTAGGTGGTGGATTTTACCAACACTTCCCTTGAAGATAAGCTCCTAACTTTTCTCCTTTTTATCTATGATATTATCACTTAAAAATCCACATAAATTCTCCTATTTTATAGCCTTGTAGCCGTCCACCTCTACTAATCCCTAATGCCAAATTTAACTCATTTAAATTAAAAGATTTGGGCCTCATTAAACTTAATACTTGGGCCCCTAATTCCTTGTGTGTGGCGTCACCCTCTCTTCATTTAAAGTGTCGAATTTGGCCTAAAACATGGGCTCCTTGCGACCCAAAACTTGTTCCTTTTTAACTGTTAATGATGCCACTTTAATCTGGGCCTTTTTGCCTAATTCTAAGCCCAAATTTAGACCCCTATCAATTAAATTAACATAGTAAACCTGTCCCTACACTAAATGTATAGGCTTGTAAATTTAGGATGTTACATTATTTTTATTTTTAGTTTTAATTTTAAATTTGCTTAACTTTCTTTCTTTCTTTTCCTCACGGGTACCTCTAGTTTATGACTAGAAGGAACCCAACAGGACCATTAGTATACGATAGTGACATTGACGCTACCGCTCGAAGAAATCGCAGAGAAATTAGGCGAGCCCTAAATTACACGGAAGAAGAGCGAGAAGACAGATTCAATCCTGCTGAAGGGATGGACGAAAATAATCTTCCACCACAAAATGTGGGAGAAAATAATGCTCCTCGTACTATGTTTGATTATGCTAAACCGCATTTAACAGGAGCCGAATCTAGTATTGTTAGGCCTGCTATAGCTGCTAATAATTTTGAATTAAAGCCTAACACTATACAAATGATTCAACAGTTTGTTCAATTTGATGGTTTGCAGGACGAAGATCCAAACACTCATATAGCTAAATTTTTAGAGTTCTGTGATACCTTCAAAATAAATGGCGTTTCTGACGATGCCATACGTCTTTGGCTATTTCCCTTTTCACTAAGAAATAAAGCCAAACAGTGGTTAAACTCGTTACCACGAGGATCAATCACTACATGGGATCAAATGATCGAAAAATTTCTATTAAAATATTTCCCACCCAAAACAAAACATTAAATTACGAAATGATATCTCTTCTTTTGTGCGGATGAATTTAGAAACATTATACGACTCATGGGAGAGATACAAAGATCTCTTGAGGAGATGCCCACACCACGGTTTACCTTTGTGGCTCCAAGTCTAAACTTTTTATAACAGTGTGAATCCTTCAACGAGGCAATTAATTGATTCATTGCTTTGTGGAACTTTGAACAACAAAACTCCTGAAGCGACCTACGAATTTATAGAAGAGATGTCATTTGAATAACTATCGATGGCAAGTTACAAGAACAAGGCCAACAAAAACAGCTGGAGTTTACAACCTCGACGCAGTAACCATGCTATCAAATCAGGTAGAGTTGATGAATAAGAAGATTGATAGTTTGTGTTCTTCGCAGGTACATCCAGTCATGCAGTGCGACACAAGTGGAACTGTGGCGAATCCTGAGTACCCACCATACCAACCGAGCACAGAGAGCGAACAGATGAACTCTATAGGTAATAATTTCAGATCTAATAATAACCCATATAGTAATAATTATAATCCAGGTTGGAGGAACCCCCCAAATTTTTCGTGGGGAGGACAAGGAAATCAAAGGCAACAACCTCCTCAAAATTTCCAAAACCAGCCCTATCCACAGGAAAAGAAGTCAAATCTTGAAGAGACATTGAACAAATTCATAGCATCCACAGAAGCACGTCTCCAAAAAACTGAGGTAACACTCGACACCCAACAAACATCGATCAAAACGATCAAAAATCAAGTTGGAGGACTTACAAAGGTAATCGAGGAAATTACCCAGTCAGTTAGAGAAATTGCAAAGCTATTATCCGAACGACCGCAAGGGCGTCTACCGAGTAATACTGAAATTAATCCAAATGAGCAAATCCAAGCCATAACAGCTCAAGAAAGCGAAGAAGTAGACGAACCCAGTCCAACACAAGGAAACGAGGTAGAAAAAGGTAAGGTTGAGGTAACACAAGACAAGCCAAAATCGGTAATCAAGGAGTACTAACCTCGCTTACCTTACCCCAAGGCATTAAGAAGAGACGACACAGAAGAACAGTTCGGTAAGTTTCTTCAACTTTTAAAGAAATTACATATTAACTTACCATTACTCGAAGCTCTTTCGCAGATGCCAGATTCTAGGAAATTTTTAAAAGAGCTTCTGACAAACAAACGGAAGTTAGACGAGTCGTCACATGTGGAACTTAACACAAAGTGCTCAGCAATTCTCCAAAATAGACTACCACAAAAGCTAAAAGATCCAGGGAGTTTTACAATTCCATGTTTAATTGGTAGACTAACTGTGATAATCGTTAGGCTGATTTAGGGGCAAGCATCAATGTTATGCCTTATAAAATGTTTAAACAACTAGGTCTAGGGAAACCGAGACAAACCAGGATGAGCATTCAATTAACGATAAAACTATCGAGAATTCCTAGGGGTATAATTGAAAATGTTCTAATAAAAATTGATAAATTCGTATTCTCGATGAGACTTTGTCGTTTTAGACATGGATGAGGACAATTCGATCCCTTTAATTTTAGGAAGACCCTTTCTAGCAACCGCCAGACTAAAATTGATGTTGAGTGCAGGAGAACTCATTCTTCGTATAGGTGACGAATCAATCGGTTTACAAGCTCTTGACTCGGCGAACATCAAGCGATGAAGGTGAGAAAGTAAAATCGATTGATAATCAATGCATTCAAATTTCACCGCAGAACAACCACGAGAACTACGAACTGAGCCAAAGCAGAACCTTGTGACAACAAAGAAGAAGCATATGAGGAACGAAGCCTTGAGATCAACAAACTAAAAGAGGAAGACACACTTTAAAGAGGAGCCAAACCGCACAAGAAAAACCGAAGGAACCCCTGGACAAGGCGATAGGAACAACAAATCACTTCAAAATAGGGGATTAGGTATTGTTGAATAAGGAAGACCCTCGAATCGCTAATTCAGACCTCAAGACAACCGAAGAAATCACTTTTGAGGTACTTAATGTCTTCCTATACGGACAATCGAGGTAAGCAATCCTAAATTCAAGACTTTTTGAGGTAAACACTACTCGACTTAAATTTTATATCAAAAATCAAGTTGATCGCATGAGGAAGGATTTTCACCTCCTCAAACCACCTTAACCATACGAATGAGAGGTAAAGTCTAGCTTAAGACTATAAACGAGCGCTTCTCGGGAGGCAACCCGAGCACTAACCCTATTAATTTTTACATTTTTTATTTTTCTTTTATTTTTCATTTTAGCACCTAACCATAAACTAACCAAAGTACAGATTTCCATGGTCACACGGCCTTGCACACGGCCGTGGCCGTGGCCGTGTGGAAGCCAGAAGGACAAACCATGGACGTGCTAGTAACCGTGCATGACAAAGAATGATTTCTTTTCCCAACACGGGCTGCGATAAATAGCCACGCCCGTGCCAACTTCCCGTGTGAGGTTACTAACTTATTGAGCACGGGCGAGACACGACTGTGCCCTACAACCTTACGAGGTTACTGACTTGACGAGCACGGGTTAAACACGCCCGATCTAAAGGACCGTGTGAAGAATACACGGGCGTGCTACGAGACCCACGGCCGTGGTAAAACACCTAAACACGCCCAAAATTCAAAATCACAAAAAACACGGACTGATTAAACTCGAACAAGGGCGTGGACCGTATCACTATTTAAATATTTACTTTTATTTCTATTTTTATTTTTATTTTTATTTTTATTTTTATTTTTATTTTTATTTTTATTTTCTTTATTATTTTCTTCTTGTTATTCATTCCATTTAGATTTAGCTTAGGATACAAAAGAAATTAGGATGGCCGCTTCGAGGACTCAACCAGTTCGAGACGCTTCCCCACGCTCACCTCCAATCCTATCCGGTTTCTTTTCATTGACTTCATCCAAAATTCAGGAAGTTTCCCTTCTCTCCCCATCTTACGGTTTTATGATTATTGTGATATTATCTACCTTTGTACATTGAGGACAATGTACATCTTAAGTGTGGGGGGGTTAACTATAGTATTATTTGAAAATCCCTGAATTATGCCTTGTTTGAAAGTAAATTACTCATATTACTAATTAGGATGAAATTTTTGATGATTTATGATTTTTATTGATATGTTTTAGATTAAGTCATTGATAATTGTGCATTGATAAATAAATTTGAAGAATACTAGAGAATCAAGCATGATAAGTCTATGTTTTTGAATTAAAAAATTTTCTAGGTTGTCGAACTAAGTTTAAATATTACTTTGAAGTTTGAATTTTACGAGGTTGACATCAAAATGCCCATAATTTTTTTGAGTTTTTGAGCCTTATAGAGCATATATTCTTTTTCTTGCTCACTTTATTGATTATGAGTATGTCAACACTGATTTGTTATTCTAGAACTTGCATCGATTATACATGTCGAGACCACACTTTTTGATTTGATACACAGAGATGATAAAGACACCTAGGATTTAACCCACTTATTTCATAAAAAGCCTACCTTCATAATTAACCCCTAGTGAACCCCTTTTAATCCTAACAACCCATTTATTGACTTACCCGCTAATATTAACCCAAAACCCTTTTTATTCGTTATCACCATCCTCTTTAACTACCCTTATATCGAGAGTTGATTTTGATTAGTTGCCTAACTATGATTTTTACTTCAGTAATTTATCCTTTATTATGTATTTAGTTTGTTCTTAAAAAAAAGAGAGAGAGACGAAGTATATTCATTATTAGTTATGTGATTAAACGAGCTTATACATTTAAAATCCAAATATCGAAAAAAGAAGCTCGTAGTGTTAGTATTATTAGTTTTCAATTGATGTATTTATTATTATTAGTTCATTAGTTCTTAGTTAGGTAATTTGTCAATTCAATCTCGATTCTAACCTTCTAATTCAGCCTTTTTCCACACCTTAACCCTAGCCAGACATACAACCTAACAAAGACCTTTTGATTTGTGTTTCATCTCATATTTCAGTGGTGGAGATTTGATTTTCATGCAAGCCTATGGGATTAACTCTTCATGTTTGACTTTTGAGTGCCTAAATTTTGAACCTTAAACACTTTGAGTGATTTGAGTGAATCTTTTGTGAGGATCTCAATCCTTGTCGATTTCAAATTAAAGGTAATTATTTAGATAAGGGAAGACACCTATGTTTTCGAGCTACAAAATCTATGACTTATACTGTTTGAATTTTTAGGACACTTTCAATTGAATTATCCATGTATAAATTATCTCTGAATTATGATGAAACACTATCAACGACTATTATGAATTGAGGGAAGTTCGTTTTAATTGTAAGTTGAGAATTTTGCTTGAGGACAAGCAAAAGCTTAAGTGTGGGGGTATTTGATGAACCATAAAAGTAACATATTTAAAGCCCACATTTAATATGCTTTTGGATGATTTAAGCCTCAATTTATGTAAAAAGGTGCTCTTAATTCTTTCTTTTCATGTTTTATACTCAGGAAAGCACCCGATGACGAAAAGAACGAGAAACGGGCTTAAAACGGACTAAATTGGGCCAAGCCACGGAATCAGCACGGCCTGGACGTCAAACCACATGGCCGTGCCTCCTTAATTATCTAGAACACGGCCTAGCCACGATTTACACGGCCGTGCCTCATCAACGGAGTCCAACACGGCCTGGCCACGATTCACACGGGTGTGTGCCATGGCCGTGTCCTCTTGCATGGGGAAAGAGGAATTTTACTCAGATTTGGATGCTTGGAGGCAAAGAAACACATTCCTAAGTCTACTTAAACTCCCAAATAGGAATTTCACTCAAATTAGGATACTTGGAGGCCAAGTAACACGTCTCAAAGCCTATATAAACACCCTAGAGGGCAACTTAATGGGGGAGTTCGACAGAAGCCTTCTGCCAGGGCTTTTGTCAGGGCGTCATGCTAGGCCAGAGAAGGCAGATTTGTGGGGATTCACTCAGGATAGCCAGTTGATTCATCTCAAGAAGCGAAATTCTACTCAAGACGGAGGATCTCCTCTTCAATTCCTTCAGGGGTTTTAGGGATTTCTTATGTTTTGTTTTATCTTTTCTCTTGAGATGTTTTCCTTTATTGTTATGAACTAAACCCTTCGGATACAGAAGGGATGAAACCTATGATGAACCTTGTTATTTGATTATTTGAATTATATGATAAATACTTAGTTTGTTCTTAATTATGTGAGCTTAATCCAAATTTAATGTGCTTAGGTGGAGGAGGAATAGACCCTGCCTAAGAGTAGATCCAACATAATTAAGCGGAGTTGATCGCACGCCTAGAGATAGGGTGACGAGATTTTGCTTGGATTAGGGTGAAACCTAATATGGGAATCCACGGATCGATTTCTCGCTATTCTAGGGGTTATTATAAAAAGAACGAGAGTTCCACTAATTAACCTAGGGTTAGACGTTATTCGCCTCGAGAGAGGGTTTAATATACGTTAGGGAGTCTTACGGATCAAACTAAGTAAATAAATCGTATGGTTCTATGTTAGATAACAAGTGAAGTCTAGGTGGATTCTTCCTAGGGTATCGTTTAAATCAACTGAGTTTTTCCCAAGTTATTTTCCAAATTCATTCTTCTTTGTCTTAGAGTCTTTAGTTTAGTAGTTAATTAATTTAGATTAATAAACAACTTCACTTATTTTAGGCTAAATAATAAAAAGAAAGTTAGTATTAGTACTTTTAGTTCCTTTGGGTTCGATAATCCGGTCTTGCCTAAACTATACTACTTTGTTCAATAGGTGCACTTGCCTTTAATCGTTGTCAGAGTTAGTTTCCAGGTTCGATCATTCTTTTATAAATTTTAAAACTCTGATTTACAGCGATCAGTTATGAATCTCCTTCTATAATTAAATATGTTGAACCATTAACAGGAGATTTATTTACTGTATGATTTATTGATTGTCATTTTGATGAAACAATATTCCCAACATTAGGGGGAGAGAAAATACAAGTGGTAAAAGAAATTAAATGGAATGGATCATCATTATCTCAATTAGATCCTCGTACAAGTCAATGTGAACAAGAAGTTCAAAGGATTATACATTTGCAAAACATTGCCAATCAACTACCAGATTCATTTCCTGACCTAAAGAGAATTACAAAATCTCACATACCAGCTGAAAATGCTCCAATACGAATTGATATCCCAATAAAGCAAATTGTTAGTGCAAAGAAAGTAATCCACGCTGAAGCGTGGAAGACCAATCGGTTCCAAAGATAAAAATCCTCGTAAAAGAAAGGATCAATTATTCAAGATGGTAATATTGTGGAGGCAAGTACCCGAGAAGGGCCAAAGATATAACTAATCAAAAAACCTAAAAGGTTCAATACACGAAAATGGTGATAACGAAGAAATCTCAATAAGTTATGTTACTTGGAAAAAGATGGAACCGAAAAAATATAGTTGCCGACAACAATTTTGCTTGTAATGTTGCTATTGAAATAGCAAAAGAAAATGAGGATCCTGAGCCTAAATCTATTGAGGAATGTAGAAACAGAAAAGATTGGCCAAAATGGAAAGACGCAATTTAAGCAAAATTAAATTCACTTTCTAAACACGAGGTTTTTGGACCTATAGTCCAAACACCTAAATATGTAAAGCTGGTAGGATATAAATGGATATTTGTGCGAAAACGAAATGAGAAAAATGAAGTCGTAACATATAAATCACGACTTGTAGCACAAGGATTTTTCGCAAAGACCCGGCATTGATTATGAAGAGACATATTCTCCTGTGGTGGATGCAATCACGTTTAGATACCTTATTAGTCTGGCAGTATGTGAAAATTTTGACATGCGTCTAATGGATGTTGTTACAGCCTATTTATATGGTACACTTGATAGTGAAATTTATATGAAAATCCTGGAAGGATTTAAAATCCACGAAGGATATAGTGTTTCCCAGAAAATTGCTCAATCAGTTAAAGAAAAGTTTATATGGATTAAAACAATGCGGACGTATGTAGTACAATCGTCTTAGTGAATATTTGTTAAAAGAAGGTTATAAAAAGCGATCCAATCATATGTGTTTTTATAAAAAGTCCGAATCAAACTTTGTGATAATTGCTATTTATGTTGATGATCTAAATATTATTGGAACTCCTGAAGAGCTTCAAAATGCAGTAAATTATTTAAAGAAAGAATTTGAGATGAAAGATCTCGAAAAAACAAAATTTTGTCTTGGTCTGCAGATCGAGCATTTAAAAGATGGAATTCATGTCCATCAGTCAACTTATACGAAAAAGATCTTAAATAAATTTTATATGGATAAAGCACATCCATTGAGTACCCCGATGGTTGTACGATCGTTAGATGTGAATAAAGATCAATTTCGTCCTTGTGAGAATGATGAAGAGTTTCTTGGTCCTGAAGTACCATATCTAAGTGCCATAGGAGCATTGATGTATCTTACAAATAACACAAGACCTGATATAGCTTTTGCTGTAAACTTGTTAGCAAGATTTAGTTCCTCTCCAACACGTAGACATTGGAATGGAATTAAACATGTATTTAGATATCTTAGAGGGACCATTGATATGGGGTTATTTTATTCAAATGATTCAAAATCCCTATTAGTTGGTTATGCTGATGCTGGATATTTATCGGATCCACATAAAGGTCTATCTCAAACGGGATATTTATTTACATGTGGAGGTACTACCATATCATGGCGTTCGACAAAGCAAACATTAGCTGCTGCCTCTTCAAATCATGCTGAAATAATTGCAATGCATGAGGCAAGCCGAGAGTGTGTTTGGCTAAGGTTATTAACCCAACGTATCCAGAAGATATGTAATTTGCCTTTACAGGAAAATATGCTAACTATCTTATACGAAGATAATTGTAACAGACCGAATTTGACCCTAATCGGAATGGTGGTTTCGGGACCACGAATCTGAGTCCGAGAAATATTTTAATATTATATTTTGTGTTTATTATATGTGAATTAATATGTGTGAAAGTTTCGTAGAAAAATTTCATCGTTTGGGTGCTTAATTTGATAAAAAGGACTTAATCGCGTAATTTTAAAAGTCTCAAGCTATAGTGAAAAGTGCCTATTTGATGATGGCTTTTTAAAGTGGAGTATTAAAAAGGTAAATAACCCATTTTTTGAGTTAGTGGGTGGCTTATGTCAAGAATAACCTTAAGTTATATATTATGGAATTTTATATTATAAGGTTAGGTTAGTAATTAGTTAAATAACATACTATTAGTTAAAAATATCAAAAAAAAAAGCCATTATCTTTCATTTCTTCCTTGGCCGAATATGGAGAAAAGAATAAGGGTTAGGGAACTTTGAATTTCGGCAATCAAATTGCTTGATTAAGGTATGTGTGATTTTCGGTTTTTGATAATTTTTACGTTTTTGAGATCGTTGCTTCGAACGGTAGCTTACCCATGTTGAAATTTTTGAATCTAAGCATGTTTGATATTCGGCCATTAATGTGTTCATGTAGTTTTTGATGTTTGATAATTTTATTTTAAAGATATGTTAAAGATTAGTATATTTTGTATTGGAAATTTTAGTGAATTTGAGTATTTTGGACTAAATTGCAAAAATGAATTTTTAGAGGGGGTTATTTGCGAAATAAATGAAAGAAATGGACTTGTATAGTCCCTATACATATTCGGCCCTTAAGTAGTGTTGAGAAATTTTGTGTATTTTGTGTTTTATGCAAATAGGACTAAATTGTGAAAATGTGAAATAGTAGGGGTAAAATGGTAAATTGCCTAATTATATGCTTAGGGACTAAATTGAGATGAAATGTACTTGAATGAGCTAAATTTTAATGTGTTTAGATCAAGAACAAAGAAAAACAGTTTGGATCGAGGAAAACAAAGGTTCTCGAGTAGCCAGGTTTACGTGATCCGTCGATAGTCGAGGTAAGTCCTTAAGCAAGTATACATCAAAGAATTATTTATGAACATAGTATATGATGATGTTTGAAAATTTAAAGCATAAATATAAATGTTGGCCGAATGTGGAGTATGAGTTTGTAGTGAAATTAATTTGGTTAGTGCAATGTGAATATGTATGCTTGAATTAATAGGTGAAAGTAAAATGAAGAATATGAGATGGTTGATAGTTTAGTACTAAGTAATGTGTATCGTATGGTTGAATGTCTTGATATTCGGGCTTAGTGCCTAGCGAGGCTTAGTGCTGGGTGACATATTCGGGCTTCTTGCCTAGCGCGGCTTAGTGCCGATGATATATTCGAGGCCGTGCCTAGCGAGCTTAGTGCTTGCGACACATATTCGGGCTTCTTGCCTAGCGTGCTTAGTGCGGGTGATATATTTGGGCTTCGTGCCTAGCGGCGCTTGGTGCCGGTGATATATTCGGGCCGTGCCTAGCGGGCTTAATGCCGTGATATCACGTTAAGACGAAGGAACTATAAATTGCTCGAGGTGTAACATAGTTAATCTATTGAGTTAAAAACTCGTAAAGCATAAGTCCCATCTGAATTCATTAGCGATAAGGTAAGTTGTGATTAATGTTACTCGAGTTGAAATATTATGTTAAGAACGGTGTTATGTGATTTTGAGCTTATAATCGACGTGTATGAATATATATATATAAATGAAATTTTTAGTGTGATAATGTAGTTGATATGAATGTTGAATTTATATGATTATAAACATGCCATTCATGTAATATATGTACTTTGTGCTTTAATGAGTTGCGAGTTGATGGTAGTGAAGCATAAGTAATTGAGTTAATATATTACTAGTATTCGGCTTTGTATCAATTTCATATCGAAATGTACATATAAAATGTCCTATAATTATTGATTAAAAGTGTTTAAGTGCTTGATTAGTGAATTATCTTTTGCTTAAAACTTACTAAGCTAGTGAGCTTACTCTGTATGTGTTTGTATTTCTGTTTTATAGATCGTTGATTCAACTACGGGCTCAGGGGATCATCAAGAAAGTCGACCACACTATCACTCTCTTTGGTATATATGTTTACTTTTTGAATCAAAGGCATGTATAGGCTGAATTTTGATAAGTAATGAATGATGTTCGATTTTGTAAATGTATATATATGGCCTTGCGAATAAGGCTGTTATTTTTTGTGTTAAGCATCGTTTGAATGTTTGATATAATGGTCTGTTTTAATCTTTGGTATAAGACATACGTATATTAGGCTTGAAAGTTAAATGTAGTTATATAGAAATGATCATATATATGTATAAGTATGCATATTATGTCGTGCGAATATCTCTTCTTAAATTATTATGTGTTTGGTTATAATTCAGAGATGATTATGAAATTGTATATACTAATTCTTTGTGTTGATCATTGAAGTTTTAAATTGAAGATCGAATATATGGTCAATGGATTGGTTGAATATATATATATTTTGGATTAGTCACATATCATGTGTGTTTGGTAGGTTATTCAATGATCTCTGTGTCCATTAATTAATAAGGTAGGATGAATTGATGATTATGGTTGGACATGGCTTTTGTTTTAGGGACATTGCGCATATCATGATAGCATGATGTGAATATTTAGTAATGCTATAATATTCGAGTGTCACATGTGTGAATGAAAGGTTAATAGAGTATCATGGACCTATCCGTTTTAATATGCATAATTGTAGAATGTATAAAATGATATGTTGATATTCGGCTAATGAAATAGATGTAATTATATATATGTTGGACATACAAAATTTGGTGTTGTTATGTGGAAGCTTGATTCAAAACTTGTATGGATTATGAATAATGATGTGTTGCATTATGAAACACAGTTTTGTAACGTAAGTCTTGAACATTATTTGTTGAAATGGAAAAATTTAAATATGCGTATTGGATTTATTCCATAAATGACTCGTAATGCTAAAGCGTGTCTAGTTCGATGCGCCTCATAACCGTAGTTCAAAGAATAGATACGGGTTAAGGGGTGTTACATTTAATTGGTATCGAGCTACGGTTTAGTCGATTCTAGGACTACCGTAGTGTGTATGAGTCTAGCTATACATGCCTTTGAAGTGTATATATGATAGTGTGGTGACTTCTGACAATTTCAATTGTATTTTATATAGTAAATGGATCCCGATCCTGATAGAGCCGTGGCTGATGATGTGGAGAGTATTGCGCCTGGTCTCGCAAGTGGATCAGTGCCATTAGACTCTCGACCAGTTTCGGGTAGCCATGAGGGGGAGGCTAAACAAGCCTTCTATCATATGATGAATGAATGGTTTACCCAGTTTATTCAGACTAATCCGGCTGTACAACAACCTCCACCCCCGAATAATCCAACTCCGGTACCTTCAGCACCCCCGATGATAGATCCAATGAGATCTAGCAGGCCTCCCATTGATAAAATCAGAAAATATGGGGCCAAGGAATTCAAGGCCAATGATGATGATGATGCAGAGCGAGCCGAGATGTGGCTTGATAACACTATTTGGGTACTTGATGAGCTATCCTGTACACCAGATGAATGCCTAAAGTGTGCTATATCTCTACTTAGTGACACTTTGCCTATCACCGGTGGAACACACTGCGGTATCTGTGGTTCAAAAAAAAAAGTAACTTGGGACTTTTTTAAATTGAGTTCCGTAAGAAATATATCGATCGAGATTCATCGATCGAAAACGAAAAGAATTTACGGAATTAAAACAGGGTCGCATGACTGTGACAGAATATGAGCGAAATTTTGTCAGATTGAGCCGTTACGCTCGGGAGTGTATATCTACCGAAGCCATTACGTGTAAAAGATTCGAAGACGGCCTGAATGAAGACATAAAGTCACTTGTTGGCATTCTTGAAATCAAAGAGTTTGTGACATTAGTCGAGCGAGCTTGTAAAGCCGAAGAGCTCGGAAAGGAGAAAAGAAAAGCTGAAGTAGAAGCTAGAGACACTCGAAAAAGATCATCGAGTAAAACTTTCCATTCCGTGCACAAGAAGTTCGAGAGATGACCCGATCGACATAAAGCCACTTCGGACTTGCCTAGACGTGATCGACCTCGGTGAGTTCCCGAGCCACTTTGGTAGCTAGCGTTGGTAATGTTCCACGAGCGGGCCGAGTGTAAACATTGTGGGAAATGGCATCCGGGAGTTGTAGAGTTCGTGATCGGTCCCGCTTTAAATGTGGACCGTCGGATCATTTTATTCGAGAGTGTCCGATGTTAGCCGAGCAAAATGCGACTCGAAACATTTGGACCAAGCGGTGTGCCAAGACCGCGGGGTAGGCCACTCGGACATTCGAACAACGTGGGTGGCAGCCGGAGAGAGGGTCGAAGGACATCGCAAATACGATCGAGGCTAGAGCTCCAGCTAGAGCTTATGCTACACGAGCGAGAGAGAGGATGCTTCCTCCTCGATGTCATTACCGGTACTTTCACCCTTTATGATACTACGTGATTGCATTGATTGATCCTGGTTCGACTCATTCATATGTGTGTGAAACTCTAGTATTCGATGAAGACTCGCCAGTTGAGTCTCACGAGTTTGTGATTCGTGTGCCCAACCCTTTGGGTAGATGTGTACTTGTTAATAAAGTGTGTAAAGGTTGCCCGTTGATGATTCGGGATTCTTGTTTCCCACCGATTTAATGTTGTTGCCCTTCGATGAGTTCGATATAATTTTGGGAATGGATTGGTTAACCATACGATGTAGTGGTGAATTGCAAAAGAAAGCTTATTGATTTGAGATGTCAGAACGGTGAGATCATCAGAATTGAATCCAGTGATTTAAGTGGGTTTCCTACAGTAATATCCTCGATGTTAGCCCTAAAGTATGTGAGAAAAGGGTGCGAAGCTTATTTGGCCTATGTACTTTGGATAATAAAGTGTCTAAAAGCGATTGAATCATGCAGGTTGTGTGTGAATACCCATATGTATTTCCTGAAGAGCTACCGGGTTTACCACCAGTACGAGAGATTGAGTTCGGCATTGAATTAGTACCGGAAACGACTCCTATTTCGATAGCCCCGTATAGGATGGCACCTACTGAGTTAAAAGAGTTGAAAGCACGATTGCAAGAGTTAACAGATAGGGGCTTTGCACGACCGAGTTTCTCTCCTTGGGGTGCACCGATTCTTTTGTGAAAAGAAAGATGGAACGATGCGAATGTGCATTGATTATTGGCAACTGAATAAGGTAACTATAAAGAATAAGTACCCGCTACCTCGGATTGATGATTTGTTTGATCAGTTGAAAGGGGCTTCGGTATTTTCAAAAATAGATTTGAGATCGGGTTATTATCAGTTGCGAGTCAGAGATACAGATGTGCCAAATCGCATTCCTGACGAGGTACGGACATTTTGAGTTTCTAGTTATGCCTTTTGGACTCACTAATGCACCTGCTATTTTTATGGACTTAATGAATCGAGTTTTCAGATAGTTTTTGGATCGGTTTGTAGTAGTGTTTATTGATGATATACTGATCTACTCTAAAGATGAAACCGAACACGCTGAACACTTGAGATTAGTATTACAGACTTTACGGGATCAGCAGTTGTATGCAAAGTTCGAGTAAGTGTGAGTTACGGATGAAGGAAGTCGACTTTTTGGGTCATGTTGTTTCAGCTTCAGTATTCGGGGTTGATCTGAACAAAATATCGGCTATACTTGATTGGAAACCACCGAAGAATGTCTCTGAAATTTGGAGCTTTTTGGGACTTGCGGGATACTACAGACGATTCGTCAAAGGCTTTTCCATGATAGCTACACCTTTGACAGGGCTACTACAGAAAGATGTCAAGTTTGAGTGGTTGGAAAAGTGTCAGGAAAGTTTCAAGCAGCTGAAAGCCCTTTTGACCGAAGCTCTAGTGTTAGCTCAGCCTGAATCGGGTAAAGAATTTGTTGTTTTTAGTGATGCTTCTTTGAATGGGTTGGGTTGCGTTTTGATGCAGGAAGGCAAAGTTATAGCCTACGCTTCGAGACAGTTGAAGCCGCATGAAAGAAACTATCCGACTCACGATCTGGAATTAGCAGCCATTGTTTTCGCATTGAAAATTTGGCGTCATTACTTATTCGGCGAGAAATGTCACGTTTATTAGGATCATAAAAGTCTAAAGTATTTGATGACTCTGAAAGATCTAAACTTGAGACAACGCAGATGGTTAGAACTGTTGAAAGACTATGAGTTGGTGATTGACTACCATCCGGGAAAAGCTAATGTTGTTGCAGATGCGTTAAGTCGAAATCATTATTTGCTCTTCGTGTGATGAGCGCACGATGGTTATGTCTAGTGATGGTTCGATCATAAGCGAGTTACAAAGCGAGACCGATGTTTATTCAGCAAATTTGTGATGCACAAGAAAGTTGACAAAGATTTGATTGCTAGACGAATTCGGTGTGAAAAAGGTGCGGAATCGAGTTTCAAATTGATGCAAATGACTGTTTGAACTTTAAAAGCCGAATGTGTGTTCCAAAGAACTTCGGATTTGATTCAGATGATTCTGAGTGAGGCTCATAGTGGTCGATTATCGATACATCCGGGTAGCACGAAAATGTATAATGATTTGAAACAGTTTTATTGGTGGCCTGGCATGAAACGGGATATATCTGAATTTGTGTCAAAGTGCTTAATTTTTCAAAGAAGTAAAAGCCGAGCATCAAGTGCCTTCGGGGTTGCTTGACCGATCATGATACAGAATGGAAATGGGATAGAATCACTATGGATTTTGTATCTGGGTTGCCTATGACACATTTGAGCAAGAAAGATGCGATTTGGGTTATAGTAGATAGATGACCAAATCAGCTCATTTTGTACCGGTTCGCATGATTATTCACTCGATAAACTTGCTTGAGTTGTATATATCTCAAATTGTGAGATTAAATGGTGTACCGAGTTCTATTATCTCGATGAGAGACCGAGATTCACATCGCAATTGTGGAAGAAGTTGCGGAGGATGCTTTAGGTACTAAACTCCATTTTAGCACCGCCTTTCACCCATGACAGGCCAGTCGATGCTGAGCGAACTATTCAAACACTTGAGGACATGTTGAGATGTTGCGTTCTCGAGTTTGAAGGTGCGTGGGAAAGGTACTTACCTTTGATTGAATTTGCTTATAATAACGTTTTCAATCAAGTATCAAAATGGCACCCTATGAAGCTCTATATGGCCGCAAGTGTCGTGCGCCTTTGTCTTGGGACCGAGCTCGGTGAGAATAAGATATTAGGGGTCGATTTGATTAAAGAGATCCCGAGCAGAAAGTGGCTATAATCAAAGATAGTTTGAAAGTCGCATCGGATCGTCAAAAGTCTTATCTTGATTTGAAACGTAAAGATATAGAATTTCAAGTAGGAGATCGGGTATTCTTGAAAGTATCTCCGTGGAAGAAAGTACTTCGTTTTGGTCGGAAGGCAAAGAGTCCGAGATTTATTGGACCGTATGAAATCATCGAACGTATTGGGCCTGTTGCCTATCGATTGAAGTTACCTTACGAGTTAGAAAAGATACACGATGTATTTCACGTTTGATGCTTCGTAGATACGGATCGGATCCATCACATGTGATAACCCCGTCGAGATTGAAATCACCGGACATGACGTATGAGGAAGAACCGATCCGTATCTTAGCTCGGGAAATAAAAGAGTTAAGAAACAAAAGGATTCCATTAGTGAAAGTACTATGGAATCGGCACGGAGTTGAAGAGGCTACATGGGAGCCTGAGGACTCAATGAGGCAACAATATCCGATGTTGTTTAACGGTAAGATTTTCTAGGGGCGAAAAATCCTTAAGAGAGAGTTGTAACAGACCGAATTTGACCCTAATCGGAATGGTGGTTTCGGGACCACGAATCCGAGTCCGAGAAATATTTTAATATTATATTTTGTGTTTATTATATGTGAATTAATATGTGTGAAAGTTTCGTAGAAAAATTTCATCGCTTGGGTGCTTAATTTGATAAAAAGGACTTAATCGCGTAAATTTTAAAAGTCTCAAGCTATAGTGAAAAGTGCCTATTTGATGATGGCTTTTTAAAGTGGAGTATTAAAAAGGTAAATAACCCATTTTTTGAGTTAGTGGGTGGCTTATGTCAAGAATAACCTTAAGTTATATATTATGGAATTTTATATTATAAGGTTAGGTTAGTAATTAGTTAAATAACATACTATTAGTTAAAAATATCAAAAAAAAATAAGCCATTATCTTTCATTTCTTCCTTGGCCGAATATGGAGAAAAGAATAAGGGTTAGGGAACTTTGAATTTCGGCAATCAAATTGCTTGATTAAGGTATGTGTGATTTTCGGTTTTTGATAATTTTTACGTTTTTGAGATCGTTGCTTGGAACGGTAGCTTACCCATGTTGAAATTTTTGAATCTAAGCATGTTTGATATTCGACCATTAATGTGTTCATGTAGTTTTGATGTTTGATAATTTTATTTTAAAGATATGTTAAAGATTAGTATATTTTGTATTGGAAATTTTAGTGAATTTGAGTATTTTGGACTAAATTGCAAAAATAAATTTTTAGAGGGGCTTATTTGCGAAATAAATGAAAGAAATGGACTTGTATAGTCCCTATACATATTCGGCCCTTAAGTAGTGTTGAGAAATTTTGTGTATTTTGTGTTTTATGCAAATAGGACTAAATTGTGAAAATGTGAAATAGTAGGGGTAAAATGGTAAATTGCCTAATTATATGCTTAGGGACTAAATTGAGATGAAATGTACTTGAATGAGCTAAATTTTAATGTGTTTAGATCAAGAACAAAGAAAAAGGGATTTGGATCGAGGGAAAACAAAGGTTCTCGAGTAGCCAGGTTTCTGTGATCCGTCGACGATCGAGGTAAGTCCTTAAGCAAGTATACATCAAAGAATTATTTATGAACATAGTATATGATGATGTTTGAAAATTTAAAGCATAAATATAAATGTTGGCCGAATGTGGAGTATGAGTTTGTAGTGAAATTAATTTGGTTAGTGCAATGTGAATATGTATGCTTGAATTAATAGGTGAAAGTAAAATGAAGAATATGAGATGGTTGATAGTTTAGTACTAAGTAATGTGTATCGCATGGTTGAATGTCTTGATATTCGGGCTTCGTGCCTAGCAGGCTTAGTGCCGGTGACATATTCGGGCTTCTTGCCTAGCAGGCTTAGTGTCGGTGATATATTCGGGCTTCGTGCCTAGCAGGCTTAGTGCCGGTGACATATTCGGGCTTCTTTCCTAGCAGGCTTAGTGCCGGTGATATATTCGGGCTTCGTGCCTAGCAGGCTTAGTGCCGGTGATATATTCGGGCTTCGTGCCTAGCAGGCTTAATGCGGTGATACGTTAAGACGAAGGAACTATAAATTGCTCGAGGTGTAACATAGTTAATCTATTGAGTTAAAAACTCAGGTAAGCATAAGTCCCATCCGAATTCATTAGAAGTAAGGTAAGTTGTGATTAATGTTACTCGAGTTGAAATATTATGTTAAAACGGTGTTATGTGATTTTGAGCTTATAATCGACGTGTATGAATATATATATATACGAAATTTTTAGTGTGATAATGTAGTTGATATGAATGTTGAATTTATATGATTATAAACATGCCATTCATGTAATATATGTACTTTGTGCTTTAATGAGTTGCGAGTTGATGGTAGTGAAGCATAAGTAATTGAGTTAATATATTACTAGTATTCGGCTTTGTATCAATTTCATATCGAAATGTACATATAAAATGTCCTATAATTATTGATTAAAAGTGTTTAAGTGCTTGATTAGTGAATTATCTTTTGCTTAAAACTTACTAAGCTAGTGAGCTTACTCTGTATGTGTTTGTATTTCTGTTTTATAGATCGTTGATTCAACTACGGGCTCGGGGATCATCAAGAAAGTCGACCACACTATCACTCTCTTTGGTATATATGTTTACTTTTCGAATCAAAGGCATGTATAGGCTGAATTTTGATAAGTAATGAATGATGTTCGGTTTTGTAAATGTATATATATGGCCTTGCGAATAAGTCTCATTATTTTTTTGTGTTAAGCATCGTTTGAATGTTTGATATAATGGTCTGCATTTTAATCTTTGGTATAAGACATACGTATATTTAGGCTTGAAAGTTAAATGTAGTTATATAGAAATGATCATATATATGTATAAGTATGCATATTATGTCGTATGCGAATATCTCTTCTTAAATTATTATGTGTTTGGTTATAATTCGATATATGATTATGAAATTGTATATACTAATGCTTTGTGTTGATCATTGAAGTTTTAAATTGAAGACCGAATATATGGTCAATGGATTGGTTGAATATATATATATATATTTTGGATTAGTCACATATCATGTGTGTTTGGTAGGTTATTCAATAATCTCTGTGTCCATTAATTAATAAGGTAGGATGAATTGATGATTATGGTTGGACATGGCTTTTGTTTTAGGGACATTGCGCATATCATGATAGCATGATGTGAATATTTAGTAATGCTATAATATTCGAGTGTCACATGTGTGAATGAAAGGTTAATAGAGTATCATGGACCTATCCGTTTTAATATGCATAATTGTAGAATGTATAAAATGATATGTTGATATTCGGCTAATGAAATAGATGTAATTATATATATGTTGGACATACTGAAATTTGGTGTTGTTATGTGGAAGCTTGATTCAAACTTGTATGGATTATGAATAATGATGTGTTGCATTATGAAACACGGTTTTGTAACGTAAGTCTTGAACATTATTTGTTGATATGGAAAAATTTAAATATGCGTATTGGGTTTATTCCATAAATGACTCGTATAAAATCATATCTAATTCGTAACGCCATAACCGTAGTTCAGCAATGGATACGGGTTAAGGGGTGTTACAATAATGCAGCATGTATAGCGCAATTAAAGGGTGGTTATATCAAAGGTGACAGAACGAAACATATTTCACAAAAATTATTCTTTACTCATGATCTTGAGAAGAAATGTGACATAGAAGTTCAACAAATTCGTTCTAGTGATAATTTAGTAGATCTTTTTACCAAGGCATTGGCAACTTCAACATTTGAAAGACTACGAAACAAGATTGGAATGCGTCGACTCAAAGATATAATGTGATGTCGCCATTAGGGGGAGTCTAAAACATGTTGTACTCTTTTCCTTTAACCAAGGTTTTGTCCCACTGGGTTTTCCTGGTAAAGGTTTTTAACGAGGCAACTTGTAATAGGAGATTGTGTACTCTTTTTCCTTCATTAGGTTTTTATCCCACAGGGTTTTTCCTAATAAATGTTTAATGAGGCACATTCTTATTTAAAAGACATCCAAGGGGGAGTGTTGTAAATTAAATGGATGTCATAACCCCCCTTTAAGCATATTAAAGTAATGAGATAAAACTCTTTATTTAATTTATAATCAGGAGATTATTAAATAGAGTAATTAAGAAACTTTAATTCATTAAATGTAATACCTTTATTAATTGAATGTAAAGGAGCTTATAAATAGCACCTTGTAAGTGAAAATAAAACAATGAAATTCTCTCGTATTTTCCATCCTCTTTTATTTATTGTTTTATTAATTTTTCTATAACACATTTTAGTTTATTTATTTTCAATTCTTACATACTGTTGTTTATAAAAAAAATTTACATATTATTCATTTTAAATTTTTATATACTATTTATTTTGATTTTCTTTTTACATATTATTTATTTTGAACTTATTATATATTATTTTAAGTTATTTTATATATTATATATTTTAAATTCGTATATATTATTTATTTCAAATTACGCTATATGTTATCCATTTTAATTTTTATTACTATTATTTGTTTTAAAATTGTTTTATTATTACTTATTTCAAGATTTTGTACATTGTTTATATTAAACTGTTTCGTATTTTTTTATATATTATTCATTTTAAATTTCTTTTACATATTATCTAGTTTAAACTTTTATATGTCATTTTGAATTGTTCTATAAAGTAGATATTTTAAATTGGTTTTATATTATTTATTTTTAAATTGTTACTTATGTTTTAATTCATTTGTCCTCGATTATTGATATTGGTATTTAAAGGGTGCATATTATGTTATTATTGCTATTGTATGGATTATGATTCTTAATTTTAACTATCAATTATTTACGATTCATTAGTGTAAGACTTCGTGTATGTATCGCTACCTTGCTTTGTATATTGTTATTCCTTTGTGTTCTATTTGTTTAAAAATCAAGTTTAATATCGTTTAAGTTTTAAAATTATTCTATTCAAAGGTTTAAAATAAGGCAATGTTCGTGTTTGGAAGCTTCGAGAAAATCATGCCCTAACTCACTGGGTTCCGATTTTTCTCGTTAAATCTAAGCAACCGAGTATCCTTTTCTTTTTTAAGCCAAAACACATAAAAAAATTTAAATAAATAAAAACTTATTCTCGAGAATTCGAGATGTTGCGTCCTAACTCACTGGATATGACGTTTTATCATCTCGATGTAAGAATTTCTAAAAAACAAAGGCAATATTCCGTATTCGCGAATTTTGAGAAATTGTGCCCTAACTTACTGGGTTCCAATTTTTCATAAAGCCCAAATAATTGAACACCCTTTTCAAACTTTAATACACGAGTTTTAAAAATCAAAAGATAGGCTCGGTTTCGAGAATATGAATTGTTGTATCCTAACTCACTGTGTATGACATTTTATTTCTTCGAAATAAGAGGGCATTGGCATCCAATTTGATTTGCTCAATTTTTTTTTTTAAGTAAATGGATCGTAATCTAGAATCTTTTCAAATCTTCGGCATTAAGACATTAAATAATCAATTAGGTACCAATTTTGGACGCTACGAGGGTGCTAACCCTTCCTCGTACGTAACCGACTCCCGAACCTATTTTCTCGAGTTTTTAGACCAAAATATGTTTTTAATAAACCAAAGTTTTATTAAAGTTTTCAATTCCAAGGTGATCCGATCACATCTCGAAAAAAGGTCGGTGGCGACTCTATTTTCGTTTTTAAAGTCGACCCCGTTTTCCAAAACGAAAAAAATGGTTTCGACAATATTCAACAATAATAACTATTAAGACTAACTAATGATATTATAAAAGTAGAGGATCAAATTATTCAAGAATTAAAGTATATAAATTAAATCTTAAGTTTCAACATAGTCTAAAGATAAAAATTTAAATTTGACCAAACTTAAAAGAGATAAAAAAATCACGTCTTAGCTTTTAAAACTCTTACATCAAGTTTGGTTGGGGGAATGGAGTAGAATTCTCCCCTTATTCATTGAATAGTAAACTATTCCTTTGTTTGGTTGAACGTAATACTCATTCAATAGAATAACAATTACTTCCTTATTACTTGTATTCCCGTAATAGCCACCAAACAATGGCTATTTCATGCAACCTTGAATAACAAAACAATATTAATTTCCAGATTGGTCCTTTAAAACTTGGACTCAGAAAATATAAAAATAAAATATTTGAAATATTTTAATATAATTTAATATAAAAATAATTTATTAAAAATATTATTAAATTATATATTTTTATTTTTATTAAATTATATTTAGTAATATTTATAATAAAATATGATTAAATTATTTATTATTTATTATTAAATATATATAATAATCCTATTAAAATTTAATAACAATAATCATTTATCTAAAAAAAATTTGCTATGGGTACTCTGGTCATTTCAATTTTTTTCCTTATGCTATTACAGTTCTATTTCGTTCAACCAAACATAAGAATATTATTACATTTCTATTCCATTTCATTCAATCAAACAATTGAATTACTAATTACAGTTCTATTTTATTACAGCTTTATTATATTACAGTGAACCAAACGTACCATTAGAATATTCAAATTATATATATCCACAAAATATTTTAATTAAAAAATTAACAATATTAATTATTTAAACCAATTAATAACATTATAAAAAATATACATAAAATTAAATAAATAGATTCAATAGTTTTAGTGGTATTTGACCTGTATTGAAATTAAATTTGTTTGCTCAAATTGCCCAAGCCTATTTTATAAACGGTTTACTTAGACGAAATGGGCTCACCATTTGCTGGGTTCGATGACCCAAAAGTTGTGGATAAATAAACAAGAATTTGTACTGTTAGTAATTTAAATTTCATCTATCATCATTAAGTTGTGCTCCAAGCAATTCAACCAATTAAATTTTAGTATTTTGTTGTTTATCTTTTTTTACTTTTTGGTGAAATAAAATAATAGGGTAAAGTCTGAACAGCAAACATGACTAGTGCTATTCGAACCCAAGTCACACTTGAGACAATGAATACCTCTAATCATCAGGCCATCACATGAGGTTCCTTTTAATATATATTTGTTATTTTTAATTAATATAAATCCCAAAAAACTTCGAATTTGAATTAAAATATAAATAATTAAATTTGAAATCCTACATAATAATGGTGCTCACTTTTTCAAAACTTCATTTCTCATTATACTTTTAAAAATAAATTTTAATTATCAATAAAGCGTTGGCTAATTATCAAGATTAAGCCTCTAAAAATTTTAAGATTTTATATTCAAGTTTCTCATTGATAAATAAATATAATATATGTAGATTCTATTTGAATAATATTTCGATTATCAACCCGAATCATATTTTTGTAATGATTAATAATAATTTTTCATATATGTTATATTTATAATTGTAATTATACTTTTAATTTCAAAAAAAAAAATTAACTAAGACTATCTTTGAGCAATAATTAAAACTTAGTTTGACACCTAAATAAAATACAATTAAGCCTGTAATCTCAACAGAAATAAGAATAGAGAGGGAGTTGAGAAGTAGAGAGGAAGAATAAAAAAGTGATTGTCTAGAGCCCCTCAAATGAATTATCTTGGGGTTATTTAAACCATGAATTAACTATGAATTTTCGAATTGGATCATCGAATTGGATCTGAATCAGATTATTACATATTATAATTGTTAAACAAAACCCAAACTTCTAAACTGTTAACTTTTTACAGCACCATTGTTTAAATTAGTACCATCAAATTCTTAACCGACAACTAAAATGGAAATAGGGAGAAAGAAACCTTTTTGAGTTTAGATTTATGTCTCAAAATCAATCTCTTGGGGGTTGATTGCAAGGACAAAATAATTATGTTTCAAATGATAATTTGCACAAATTTAAAGGCTGATCTAATCAACTTTAAGACTAAAGTGAAAGACATGACTCAATTTGGAAAAATTAATTAAAAAATTAAAAAAAAAGGGAAATGATTAAGTAGGGACCATCATGTTTTTATATGGTGTCACTAGAATTTTATTTTGATGTCATATTAAATTTGTTGGGGACCCCTTTGCATGTCGCTATAGTATCTTTATACATTCCAATATACTTTATAATTTATCATTCTTTCAAAAAATATTTGTATTCTTTTAAAACATTATGTTTTTAAAAATAAAATTTTAAAATATATTTCTATTTCCTAATTGATTAAATTCTTTTTTTATGATGGATTTGGATGGACGGTGGGCTACAGTGTAATGCGTTTAACTTACTTTTTGTCTTACGCTATAGTATTGCTATAATATCTAATCTCACGCCACCGCTATTTTTATACTAAAATACAAATAAATACACCGTCTATCCAAACCCACCTTGAGTATCAGAACATTTTTTTTAATTTTTAAATTAAAAAAACGCATTTAAACTACTCAAATTTACATCCTCTTAATTACTATAATAACAACGATACAATTGAAATAAAACTGAATCAATTTAAAATATAACTTTAACCTAAATTATTTAATACTAACTTTACCACTTTAACTGTAAATTATATTAAACTTTGGTAACATATTTATAGTTTTTTATATACAAAACTTCATGTACTTTTGGGACCAAATTTTGGTTCAATCAAACTCCACTTTGAAAGATGAGAGAGCAAAGAGGGCCACAAATTTGGCAGTCTATTGGCACAAATCTTTTGGTCAAAGATTATCACCTATATCTACATAAGATATCCTAATTAAATTTGTTTGCTTAGTAGAATCAATGTTGTGTACTGAAATTTATATTATATTGAGAGGAGCTTTTTGTTAAAGGCAAGAGAATTTACTTAAGGATGAAGTTTTATCTTTCAATATTAGTATCCTTTTTAGCCTATCTGATATTGTGTGCCTTTCTTACAAAGTTCTTTAAAGATTTTTCGATATCATTCATTTTCATTTTATGGTTTATATTTAGTGTTTTGTGGATATCTTTTCCAACAATTTCATCTTCAAATTTTAACATGCATCTGTCTTTAAAAGTATAATATGCCTTGCCACTGCAGCTAACAGTATTTTATAAAGAGATAATTATTATAAACTTAAAACAATATTTGATACTAAAATCATATCTAACCTTTTTTTCTATTTTCAAGTAAAAAAATTATAATATATTAATAACATTAGCGAGATTTAAATTATATTTTTAATATAATTTCATTTATTAAAGATTTTTATCATTAATAAAACTATGATTAATAGATTTTTAAGCAAAATTTAAATATTTTATTAAGAATATCTTAAGCAAAATTGATTAATTTTATTTCACTTAGGAATAAAATTAATTTAATGGAGAGATGTTCGAAAAAATAAAAATAAAACAAAAAAAATTTATTCTACAAATAAAAAATGTAATAAATATAATTTTATTAATATATATAACCAAACACCCCATGGGAGGATTGGCTTTCTTTTTCTTTTATTTCATCAATTATTTATTCTTTTGTTGGTAAAGGTGGAGGTTTATGATTTTAAATTTCAATACGTGCAATTTAATTCTCTCCAAAATTTATTTTTATACTAAATTCTTTTTTCTTATTCCGTATTTTTTTAATCATCTTATAATAAGTTTTGATCATATATATTATTTTGACACAATGTCTAGAATTACGCATAGTCCCTCCCCAATCCATAAATAGGAGGATAATATGCTTAAGTGTACTCAAACCCACGTCCTCCTACATTGATAACAATACTTATGCCAATCAAACTAAGGCTCAATCAAGTTACTTATTCTGTTTTATTTCAACAAACTTTTATGATAATCCCATAGTCAAATAATAAAGGGTTTTGGGTATAGTACATAAATGACAAAATTAATTTCATTCCAAAAAGTAAAAGCTACCATAAGATAGGATTTCCTCCCTTTTAATTTCCAATGCTTAAGTTCCTTTCTAAAATTGGTTTCTCAAAAGGGTTGGCTCTTATTAAGTTTCTACAAAAAATAAATCAAAATTGGAGGTAGACAGAAAGATAAATTGCCTTTGTTTAAGGATAATTAAAATAAAAAGAGATAGGTTCGTTTTATTAAATATGAATGTAACTGCTAAAAAAGCCATAGTAATTTCAAAGTTTTAAAACATTCTCTTATAATTTTATGATGTCCAAAGCTAGAAAGGCTAACATACCTTTTAATTACCTTTATGTATGACATCACATTCCAATAAGTTTATATAGTAATTCTTTTTGGCATAAATATAAAGTTGATAATTAAGATTCCATCATAGTATTCACTAAATTCTGTAAATTAAGCTTAATCTAATTTAATCGAATAATAAAAATATTTATTTTTCAAAAAATAATAAAATAAAATAAAATTATAATATATATTAATTTTAGAAATACATTGTCAATTTCTCATTGTTGTAAATATTTTTAATTAATTTTTATATTTTATCTATAATAATTTTTAGATAATAATAGGTCAAAGTTAAAAGAAATTCATTAAAAATTAAAATATGACCAATTTAAAGGACGGATTATATATTGCTTCACCAAACTGATTTCCATTTTTGATTTGTGCCTATGATGACCAAAAATATTCCTTTACAATCAAATATAGTTCTTTTTTTTTTTCATTATTATTCAAAACCCTAAAAATAAACTCTTGATTGAATCAAGGGATCGATGAGGTTTAAAATGTTGGGTTTGAACTATTTTAGTCAAAATTGGTAAAATAATAATAAGTCTATATATATAGTGTGGTTGCTTCTTTATGACATTTTATTTGTAATTATCTAAAAGCAATTATGCAAACAAAACTTAGTGCTTAGTTGCGCAAGCTTCCAGTATTTGCATATATGATTGATTGCATGTTGAATGTACGTGGAATCAAATCCATTATGCATTACCAAACTTTAATCAACTATATCTCGTTCCTAATTTGCATGTTGTTGATTAAATAAATGTTAATAGTGCATAACATTATGAGTATATATTTTTATCCCAACATCTTTACCTTTTTTCTTCATATTTCCAGTTTTTCTCAATTTTAAAATTGAGTAAACTGATCCCTCTAAAAAAAATTAAGTAATTTAATTCTATGAATTTTGAAAGTGAGCATTTAAAGACAATTAATCGCGACATTAATGTTTTCCGTCAATTATACATAATTTTGGTTGGTATATTGACAAAGTTAGCCTTCAATGTTTACATATTTTGTCATTTTGGCCTTAATTTTAAAAAGTTCAAAAAATGCACCCTCAACATTCACACAAATGTTGCGGGTAAATTTGCTAAATTAAAACCAAGTTGACAGAATATATAAACTTTAAATGCTAAATTTGATATTATACCAATTAAAATCATGTACACTTAATGGAAATCATTAACATTGTGATTAATTATTCTCCGTTGCTCACTCTCAAAATTAACGGACATTAAATTGCTTTGACTTTTTTAAAGAGACTAATTTACTCAACTTCGAAATTAAGAAAGATTTTTTACCTAAAAAGATTGAATCAAGATAATTTATTGAATCAAACGTAAATATTTTAATAATTGATTCAAGTACAAATAATTGAATTTGAAATGTTAATTGGTGGCTGAGATATTCGCCATTGGTGAAGCTCTTTCTGTATATCTCTTTGATTGACATGCTTTAATTTAAATCTTTTCGTTGAGAGTGATTCAAAATGGTTGTCATTTCTTTGTTTCCTTTTATTGATTTTTAATAAATATATTTTATTTTTAAGCAATAGGATATAATATATATTTTCCAAGATAACGTTGCTGTTTTTTTCTGACTGTCGAACAGTGATGTTATTTTCTAACTTCATCATTAAATTAAAAGTGCATTTTTTCCCCTTACCAATAGGAATTTTTTATACATAGAACCAATAGGAATTAATTTTTCAATATTTAACATTTAACAGGATGCAAAGCTGAAATTTAAATTTGACCCTAAATTCAATGGTTAAGCTTAATTCGAATTTGTTTAAGTTTTACTTTTGTTAATGTTATAATATTGTTGTGTTAAGAGTTACGTATTTTAGTAGCAACAAAAATAGGATTTTTATGTAATAGGAAACTAAATAATGTGGAGTTCAAGATTTGTGGGTTTTGTACTTTCTTTTATTAAAAGATATTAATTGAAAAGTTCGAAGGATTAAATTGAAAATTATGAAAGGATCTTTTAGCTACATTATACTCATTTCAAGGAGGATGATTCTATCAAGGATGTCAAAAGCTATATAAAAAAGGGATACATCTTAAAATTATACAAATTTTGGTTTAATGTCTAATTTTAGATATGAAATTTTGATTTGATTCAAATATTATAATTTAATAACACGATTATTGATATAGCATCATTTTATGTATAAATGTTGCATACAGAAATAATTATGTTTATCTAATATAAAGATAAATTTATGCATTTATTTCTTTAAATGTGTATGGTTGAATCAAAATTAAATTTTCATATATACATTTGAACCACAATCAAAGTTTCATGGGTATGATTACACCAAATCAAAGTTCATGTATCAAATTGCACACTGAATCATAGTTCATGTATAATTTTGAGATTTATCCCATTATAAAAAAAATCATCCTTCCCTATTGGTACAAGTTGAGAAAGAACATTCTGGTTCAATTAGGAACTTATATCGTTGCAGTTGAGAACTTATCTAATAGCATTTGGAAGTTGTAATATATCAGTGCAATAGGAAAAGTTGGGTTGTTGAGAGTATTCACTTAAAAGTGTACAAGATTAAAACTAAAAAAATCCTTAGATTGTTTGGATTGTAGTTAATGTTTGTACTAGTGGATTCATATTTAGGCAAGGCTCGCAGATGTAGTGGTTCATTAAAAAAACATTTAGTATAACATCAATTCAACCAGACATTTTCAATTTATACCAAAGCCTATCACCAAACATATGTAGTGTAATCTTATTTGCCATAACTACTAGAAATTGGCTTCCCAACAGCCAAATAGACTTTGTTAATAAAAGAATGGCTATACTGTTAACAAAAGTGGTAGAGATGATTGAATTTGGTCTAGGCCAAATCATCTTTGATGGGTTTGTTAAGTTTGCATAGAAGATTTATAACAATTTCCTTCTACTTTATCCTTCACTTATCTTCCAAGTCCTTTACACTCAAAATCTGAGAATTGTTAGTGCCACTGAACAATATGAGAAGGCAGTACTTGAGCTGAAGTTCTCGCATAAATGGTTTGAAGGAAAGCATATTGTAAATGAGCCTACAAAAGAAGCTTTAGGTTTTGACTCTGAAAAAGATGCTAAGGAATATGCTCTACTCCAGGAATTGCCCATTGTTGCAAGCACCAAATCTGTTCCCTCGAGCATGAGGAAAAGAATAACTAATGAACTCAACTCCTCTATTGAATTCAATAAGAGACATGTGACAGTCTATGAGTTGAAGCCAAAGTTGTAAAGAAGCTGATTGATAAACAAAAAGCTATGTGGGCTAACTTGCTAGCCCTCTCTAATGAGGAAAACCTTGGCAAATTTATTGACCAAAAAAGGGGAGAATGAGGTACAAAAGGGGGGAAATGATGGAGCAGTAGGGGGAGATGTGTTGTTAAGGGGGAGTATTTCTTGTGGGGGAGAATTTCTTTTGATGAATTTCATATTGATTTTGAACTACTATTTATATTTTATTTGGGATGACTGTATTCCTTAATTTGCTAGTGCTACTTTGTTTTGATTCTTGATGATGAAGTTGATGTTGGACTTGGTACTGTGGAACTTTATTCATTGGTGAATGGATTGCTTTTACTATTTTTACTTTATTTTTCTTGTTCCATTAGCTTAGTTATAATTATGGTTGGTTTATTATAGATGCACAATTCAACTTAGCATTGATAGTTAATTTGCTTAATTATTATCTAAATTTTTGGAAATAAAGGGAATAAGCTAAGGGGGAGCTAAGGTAACTTGACAGTATAACTTCCTGTGTTGTACAAGTTTTGTTCAAGAAATTGATAAAGGGGGAGATTGTTGAAAATTATGGAAAGGATAAAGGAGTTCTTGCGGGACTGCCCACTCCCTAGCTAACTGCGACAGTTGAGAATGTTTTCATATTTGAGTTATTGACAATTTATTGAACCAGATATTTAGATTGTGTTGATATTGTGGAATGTATCTAGCCCATTAATCACTTGAGGAAACATATAAGACCAGGTCATACTTATCAAATCCCTTAGATCGAGGATAGTGAATTGGATTGAACATTGATATCTTAGTTGCCAAGAGTCCTTGTTTACATTGTTGGTTATTATCGTAGTGTATTCAACTTATTTAATTATTGTTTAATAGGGATTGTGATAGATCTTCTTCATGTTAACAAGTCTCAAAATATCCTATGTAATTGACAGATTTGTATAGGTTATTGTACTGAGATATATAGCACTTAATTTGTTCAAGTGAGAAACTTTGTTTTTAAGAAGTGCATTGTGATAGTAAAACCTGTTATGTTGTGGTTTTACTTGCTAAATTCACAAAGGTAAATTTAGTGGTATCAGTCTTCAAGATAAAAAGTGAGGAGATTGTAATAGATGTGTGATAGATTTAGCTTCATTTGTTGTACGTGTTGAAGATAATGAATATTTCTCACTAAGCTAGGCTTCATAGATGTAGGGAAACCGAATCACGTAAACAATCTTTGTGTCCCCTATTTTATTCTTATTTATTGTAGTGCTTAAAGGAGTACTTACACCCTTAGCCACTTCTTCCAAGCATATAGCTTATATCTCAGCAACTGTTTGGGCCAACACTCTCTTTCTATAGGGCACAAGAGGCATTTTGGGTCCACTATTTCGGTCCTTTTGTCAATTTATGCCTTGCATACCAATGCATTGTTAAGAATCTTCCACATGAGAATGGTTATTTTGACTAGTAATTTTGCAACCCATAGCGCATTCCAAATTTCTCTTGGTAAATACACGATGATATGGTTTTGAGTTCTTTCATGCCTATTGTTAAATTCTTCCAAATAGGCCTATTTTATTGAAAACTCTCATCTAAATAAGAATTTCCATGTAGGTTCCTTCAAAGAAAGATCTCACCTTACTCCATCTCATGTTAGTAAAACTCTAAATTTGCTTCATAGTTCTTCTTTTCGCCTCCTCATCAAACGCTGTCATATCTCGTAATCTATTCTCTCTTTTCCATGTTAGGCCTTCTTGTGCTAAATTCTTGTTTTCGAGGATACTTATCCAGTCCCACGAGTTCCACTATTTGGCTTAGCACTAGAGGAATCCATCTCTCCTGTAATATTTCTTGACTAATTCCTCAATGAGCCAACTATGCTTATAGATGATCCTTGATAGAGTTCTCTTATGCTTCAGCTCATGCGGTTACATTGTTAGCTATTAAGTACAGCTTGCATTTGTTAGTTTATTAAAAAGTTGTTGAAGAACGGTTGTTCTAGTTTTCTATATATTCTATGTACAAATGAACTAAGGCAGGTATTTATTCAAGATACAGAAAGATTAATTTCAGAGTATAGTCATTTACAATACAAAGCATTCTCAACATTACCTTCTACCTCATCTCCTAGCACGACTCCCCCAGTAGTGCAAAGAACCTCGTTGTTCAACTGCTGCGGATTGCTTGATGTTCTTACTGGTTCTGGGAGATAATTGCAGGTTTGATTTATCCATTGAATTTAATAAGTGCCGTATACTTTCCTTTACAGTTTGCAGTACTTATATTAAGATATGCTCAGTAGCTCATATCCTCTTGTGTGTGCTCACATGAGAATACTAGGATTATGTAAATGCATCTTGATATCTGGAACTTATTGCTCCTCATATCATATGGTTTTTCTTCAACTATCTGGAAATCTTTTACAAAAAAAAAAATATGGTTCCGATGGACAACCCCTTGTGTGCCATCTGAAGAAAGCTCTGTATGGTCTTCGACAGGCACCTCGTGCCTGGTTTGAGAAATTGAAACAGTTTCTCAACTTGGTGGGGTTTGTTGTTTCCAAGTCTGATTCGTCTTTATTTGTGCAGATGATAGATGGTTCAACCCTTTATGTTCTTATGTATGTTGATGATATTATAATCACTGAATAAAGTAGTTTGTTGCCAGTGATTATAATATTATCAACATACACAAGAACATAAAGGGTTGAACCATCTATCATCCGCACAAATAAAGACGAATCAGACTTGGAAACAGCAAACCCCACAGAGTTGAGAAACTGTTTTAGTTTCTCAAACTAGGCACTAGGTGCTTGTCAAAGACCATACAGAGCTTTCTTCAGATGGCACACAAGGGGTTGTCCATCGGAACCATACTGTTCATACCCCGGAGGCTGGTGCATGAAGACCTCAATATCAAGATCGCCATTCAAAAGGGCATTGTTAACATCAACTTGCCTCAACTGCCACCCTTTGGAGACAGCAATAGATAAAATAACTCGAATAGTAACAGGTTTTACAACAGGACTAAATGTTTCTTTGAAATCACACCCAGGAATTTGAGAGTAACCTTTCGCAACCAGTCGAGCTTTCCCGGCGAGCAACAGTACCATCTGAATTCGTCTTAATCTTGAAAAGCCACTTACACCCAATAACCTTGCGATTTGGTGGTCGTGGAACAAGCTCCCAGGTGGAATTACGGACAAAAGCATCATACTCTGCCTGAGCAGCAGCCCGCCATTCGAAAGAAGTCAAGGCTTTCTCAATTGTAGAAGGTTCGACAGCTTCAACGGACATGGTTTTGGGTTTGAAAATACCAGCCTTTGACCTAGTCACCATTGGATGTAAATTGACCACAGGGAGAATCATCGCCTAACTGTTAGAAGAAGATTCAGCACCACTCTCATATCGAAGATTAGCATCAGGATCAGAAATAGGAGAACTATAAGGCTCTCGGTCAGACCCGACCTCAGGCTGAGCAGCGATAGGAAAAGACGAGTGTGAACACGACAGAGATGGGTGAGTAATAGAAGGCTCCGCAGAATTAGAGACACCAGTTCGAACAAGAGGAACGAACGTTGAGACAGGCTAATTTTGTGTCGGCAGACACTATTTCGTAGTTGGCTTGGATGACAAAAACTTAGTCTCATCAAACACCACATGCCGTGAAACAACGACCTTGCCAGTTGGTAGAAGATACATATATCCCTTATGCTGAGCACTATATCCCAAGAAAGTAGACGGTTGAGAGCGAAAATCCATCTTATGTGCCATAAATGGGCGTAAGTAAGGATAGCAACAGCACCCGAACACCCGTAGATGATCGTAAGTGGGGTTATGCCCATAAAGAGCCTTAAACGGAGACTGTTCTTTCAGAACTGGAGTAGGAAGCCTATTTATAAGATGTACTGCACAGCAAAATGCATAGCCTCAGTATTCCATAGATAAACTTGCTTAAGCTAAAAGGGTGATGCCCATGTCAACAATATGACGATGTTTGCGTTTTGCGACGCCATTTTATTCAGAAGTATGTGGGTAAGTCAGGCGATGAATGATCCCTTGCGAGGCCAAAACAGACGTAAAAGCTCGATACTCTCCGCCCCAATCACTCTGAAACTATTTAATATTATTCCCAAACTGAGTTTTAACTAGTTGTTGAAACTGAACAAAGCAGTGCAAAGCCTGAGACTTCTGACGAAAGAGATAAACCCACGTAAACCGGGTACACATATCAACAAATGAAATATAATACCAGTTATTTCCACAGGCAACAGATGTAGGACCCCAAAGATCAGAAATAACCAATTCAAATGGATTACTATATTTAGTAGTGGAGAGAGGAAACGACAATTTATGAGCCTTCCCTTTTTGACAAGCAGTACATATGCTACCAAGACAAGTATTAGTCTGCACGAAAATTTACACTTATCTAAAACACTTTTAACAACAGTAGTGGACAGATGGCCAAGATGGTTATGCCACAAAGGCAAAATAGTACAATCATCAGAGTTATTTCAGAGTATATTGGAAGTAGCAACTGGAGCTTCTACAGACTGAGTGGACAGAAGTGGCAGAGAGAACTGATATAGTCCGTCACGAATGTGGCCCTTCAGCAGTGTTTCCCGGGTCATGATGTCCTTAATAACACAGTACGTTGGGTAAAATTCAAAAAACACATCATTATCGTTAGCAAATTGTGATACAGACAGCAAATTTTTCTGAATTCACGACACACATAAGATATCAGATAACCGAAGTAATTTAAACAGTATAGGTAAAACACCATTACCAATCGATGAGATCGGGGCGGGAGTCCCGTCACCTATCAAGAGAGAAGACGTACCTAAATACGGAGTGGTATCCTGCAGTGCCGATGCATCACGACAGACATGATTGCTCACTCCCGAATCAGGGTACCACGATGCCGTGCCAACTGGCATGGGTATATACGAATCCGTGCCACCACTATTTGAATCATACTGAGCGGTGTTAATATATGAGCCTGACGAATAAGAGTAATTAGAGACATTCAAATCATCCACTCGGGGAAGATCAATACACGGGTCAGAGCCAGAGTAGACACGAGCTCGTGGCTTAGTCCTCCAAGGAACAGGTGACGCAGACGCAGGCCCATGTTGGATGCAATTTGCTGTCAGCCTAACACCTTCAAATTGGCCAGGCCCAAAGAATCTATCAAGGTTGCCAACAAAGCTTGGCCTATTAGTGTTATTTGGCCTACTTAGCCCACTTGCATAAGGCGCATGCCCACCCACGTATGGGCTAGGCGGCCCAACATGCAACCCTTGCTCATACATAAAAGAAGGTGGCCGACAATTGTATCCAGTTGGAGGCCAATATAAAAATTGATTTTGACCACCTTGGTGCCAATTTTGACCATTCGAGAATGTAAATTTCAACTATTGAAAAGGCCACTCATCTCCCCCAGCAAACTCTCCATGTGGCGCGACAGAAAAGGGGCCATGGGAAAATCTCGACGCCGACGACGATTGGGATACATCAACGGTCAGCAGAGCAGGTTGCGGCCCATCAAAATCACGGTTGAATCTGTAGAAGCACCGTTGTGCGAGGTGGTTTGTCAGTTGTTGAACAGTAAGTTCTCACTTAAGGATATGGATGATCTACACTACTTTCTTGGGATCGAGGTCACTCGCTCATCCGACTGTCTCCATTTCTGTTAGTGAAATATATTCGTGATATTCTTGGTCAGTGCTCGATGCTCACGGCAAAGAGTGTGCATACTCCGATGATCAGCTCATCTATCATATCCAAAGCTGATGGCGAACCTTTAGAAGATCCAACCGAGTACAGGAGCCTTACTGGTGCTCTCTAGTATATTGTTCTGACCAGGCCTGACATTACTTATGCCGTAAATAGAATCTGTCAGTTCATGCATAGCCCTACTACTGTTCATATGGTGGCACTGAAACGTATTTTACGATATCTGTGTGCCACTCTTGAATTTGGGTTAGTTTTTCGTCCGTCCACCCGGTTGTCATTGGTTGGTTATGCTGATGCCAACTGGGGGCTCAATTTTAATAATCGACGATCAACGTCAGGCTACTGTGTTTACTTCAAGCAAACTCACGTATCATGGGGTTCTAAAAAGTAGCAAGTCATTTCTCGGTCCACGACTGAGGCAGAGTACAGGAGCCTTGCTGCAGCTACAAGTGAGATAACTTGGTTACTTTCGTTACTTCAAGAGTTACGGATTGCCTCTGTTGATACTCTAACCGTTTGGTGCGATAGCTCTAGTGCGGTAGCAGTTGCGACCAATCCTGTCTTACACTCTAAGTTCAAGCATGTAGAACTAGATCTGTTCTTTGTCCGTGAGAAAGTTGCGGATGGGTCTCTTCTGGTAGGTTGCCTGTGACCAAGTGGTTGATATACTTACCAAACCTCTGTCAGTGACATCTTTTATGAGGTTTCGAAGTCTTCTTCACGTCTCACCGATCGAGAAGATGGGTGCATGATAGAGTTCTCTTATACTTCAGCTCATGCGGTTACATTGTTAGCTATTAAGTACAGCTTGCATTTGTTAGTTTGTTAAGAAGTTGTTGAAGAACGGTTGTTTTAGTTTTTTTATATATTCTATGTACAAATGAACTAAGGCAGGTATTCATTCAAGATACATAAAGATTAATTTTAGAGTAGAGTCGTTTACAATACAAAGCATTCTCAACATTACCTTCTACCTCATCTCCTAACAATCCTTAATGTCTGTCTTGCAAGTAGCGCGCTATTCATGACATCCAATCTTTTGATCCTTAATCCACCTATTGCTTTTTCATTGCAAAATTGGTCCCAATTGAGGAAGTGAATTTTCCTCATTCCCTTGTCCTATTTCTACCAGAATTGACACATCAATCTATCTATTTTCTCACATATACTTTTAGGGACTCTAAAGCAAGATAACTAATACATTGGTAGGCTCGAAAGAGTGAACTTTTCACCTTCCATTGTCATAATCTTGACGCCATCTTATTCTTGGAAGAATTTGTTTTTATTGTTCTGAAGACCAATCTAAATTCCTAGGTATTTATTTCCTTCCATCATGGTTCGTACTCTTGAATTTTGGGTGGCAATTGTTGCAAGGTAACACATCATATTTGATAAAATTTATCTGTAATCTTGAATATTCATAGAATCGATGGAGTATTCTTTTGATCTAAAAACATGATTCCTTGTTATCTTTAAAGAAGAGATAGCTATCGTCTGCAAACTGGAGGTGAGAGATGGGAATGCTCCTCCTACTAATTTTAATGTCATGTATTCACTTTTAAATTTTTGCCTTGTTGATCATAAGGGAAAGTACATTTTGGCAAAGAACAAAAAGATAAAGTGAAAGCGGGTCACCTTGTCTCATACCCCTTTTTCGGATGAATTTTATCATTCGAGGCTCTATTGATAAGAACGTTATAGGACACTGAAGAGACACATGTCATAAATAAGTTCACCCACCTCTCCTCCAATTTGGTTAATTTAAGGGCCGCCTTTAAAAATTTTCAGCTCAACCTATCATAGACTTTGTTCAGGTCATGTTTTAGGGCTCATAGAAGGTATTTTCCTTTGTTATTTTTCTTGATCAGGCGGATCATATCCGAGCCAAAAATAATATTATCACCGTTCATCTCCCCCTATGAATACATTTTGGAACGGTGATATAATGGCACTCAAAATCAAATTTAACTGTCAGACGATTATTTTCACAATCACCTTGTAAATCACATTACAAAGATTTATGAGACACATGCAAAGACTACTAACACATTCTCAAGTCATTTTTTTCATTCACCCAAATTTTAATGAATCAGAAAAATATAATGACTAAAATACCATTTTGAGCCTCCTTTGCTTCTTATCAAAATTTCAGAAAAGCTATTAATAAAGGAAAACATGTTGATGACACAACAAATCCTAATGACTTCAACAATTTTTTTAAAGGAATTTGAATAGCATAGGTAAACGACAAATATTCTAAATAATTCTTCAAAAAAAATTCAAGCAAATGTGGAAATATTCAGGTCAAACACCCTTTGTCTCTTGATGTAAATAGCCAATAATAATAATAATAATAATTAAGGGATGGAATTAATGGAGAAATAGTAGAAGTGATGAGAAAGAATCTGTGTCAAATGTATGATTGAGCACATGTGGAAGAACGTGATGGACTGAACCCCATACACAAATCAGAATCACTTAGATTGGAATCTCATGGCAAAGCTAACCCCAATTCAAAAGCAAAAGAAATATATAACAAGGATGTTTCAAAAGTGAAAGCTGCCATTGGAAACAGAGAGAGAGAAACCTGTCCTCACGCCTATACATACATTCATACCAACTAAAAGTTATATTTAATTATCAAACTAAAATAGAGAATTACTAATTTTTTTAAAGAAATTATTATTAATTTTTAAAATTTAAAATTATATTAAATATCGATTAAATTTGAAGTAGAAAATCGGAATTAAAACTGTGACTGTTAAAAGAAAGAGAGAGATTTGCTTTTTTGGAGAGAGAACTTTATTCCATGTTAGTAAGCAGCCTTGGTTATTGCAAAAGCAGATCCAAAACATAGATTCCATTCTCTTATACAATATTACTTGGAAAAACCCTAAACAAAAACGTTTAATTTTAAAATTATTAATGGCATCGAATGATTCATACGTTCTCGGAATAAATAAAATTAAAAATCATGCATTAAGCATTAAATCAAATATTTTATATAAATTACAAACAATAAAATACGAAATAAATAGTAAAACATATATTTAATTTAATAGTATAACATCTTAATAAACTTGATATAAAACCATTTTAATCTAATTTTTTGAACACTAAAACTCTTTATCTGTCGGTTTACTAAAAACCCTAGTTTTTTTTTTAAATATGTATTGGATCCAACAAATTAGATTGATTTGATTTTTTTTCTTTAACATAACTGTTTTCAAAATCGGATTGGGTAGGCTAGTCAGGCTGAGTGGTCCAAAAATTGGTTGGTATACCAATTCGGAATAAGAGATTGAAATAGTTAAGTCAAACTAAAAATTAATTGAATTTATAATTTTTTTTTAAAATAATTTATTCAATTGAACCATACAAACTGGTTAAACCAATCAAATCCAAAATTAGTGATTTGATCGATTCAACCATTAGTACACCATTGATGTAAAAATGCTTAAATGTGTCCTAAACAAAAGCTTAAAGGGAAAAAGTCTTTTGAAATATGATAATTCTTTTTTTTTTTTCCTTTTGCAAACGATAATTCAATTTTTTAATTATATATATAATATACTTTTGACTTGATTTGTACTGTTGGATTTTGGTCTTACGTTAGAGAAAAAATTTGCTGACAAAATTGGAGAATCCTATATGTATTTATCTTTGCATGGTTTTGAGTGAGATTTTGGCGTTTTTCATTTTCTTTTTAAACTTTCTCTTTTCCAAACTCTCAGTTCAGTACAAAAAAAAAAAAATACAAAAAAGCAAAAACAAAAAATTGAAATCAATGTTGTTATTGTTTGATAAAATTCCCTATAATATTTATAAATATATATTTTAAATTTTTTTCCTAATTTTAAAACCACCATTATCCATTTTTTTTTTTTTTTGAAGCATGGTAATATAGGGATGTACAAACAGTATTAAATGCATTGAAGACAAAATAATTATTTATTATTATTTTTGGGTTATTGGGGAGGGTGAAAAATAACTAACCTCAGGTTAAAAACCCTAAAAAATGTAAGGCAAAGCAAACATTTTAGGAATTTGAAATTGCCCAGAAAGATGATAAAAGGGAAAACTGAGATTCTGATGATCAGTGATCACTATAGCAGTAAATGAATTCAATCAATCTTACAGAAAAAAAAAAGTACTGAAACAACATTTACTTAATGTATTTTTCGGTTTTATCTCCAATAGCAATAAACACGACATGATTATAAAAAGATGTTCATATGTCATCAAGTCCATAATGTGTAAGCAAAAGAAGTGAAAAAAAATATGAAATTATTGTCCCATTGCATGAAAGGGATTGAAGCTCACTTTCAGCTATGCTAGAAAGTACTTAAAACAACAGTCACTGATGAAATTTCAAAAGAAAAAATGATTTTCTCAAGCAAAAGAAAAAAGAGGTGGCAAATTTTTTCTTTTTTTTTTTACATAATAGATCAAAGCATTGCTGTTTTTTTCATCATCAACAAATTGACAATACTCTATCTTAATTTCTTCAAAGTCAGATACCCCAAACCCTTTTCTCTCCATGAATTACATATATATATATATATATATATATAAATTAAAACCCTACTTAATTTCCTTAGAGATCATCACAATATTAATACATAGAAACACAACAAATAATTTTTTTCAAGAGTAGAAAATATCTACCATTAATTTTTCTAAAAACTCTTGTTTTTAGTCACCCATTCCTTCATTCAAAAAGTTAGAGCTTGTTCTTCATTGAAAACCCTTTATCTATGACTTGATTTCTCCTTGATGAAACCTGCAAATAATTTAACCAAAAAAACCAAGTATTAGATTGGGTTTTTAGAGAAGAATCTATACATACATATAAATAAATCATGGTTTGAGGAAGAAGAAGTGGAACCAGAAAGGTCAGTCCATGAGTTGCCAGCAGTGGCAGTGCCCCAGTATTGATGATCATTGCCCGAAATTCCCAAAAAATTCCTTGATAAATTCAATCCTTGTTGAGAGTCTTCCATTTTAACACTCGCAAGCTGTGTAATAGCACTCTCTAATGGCTTAGACCGAAATTGATGATGACCGGCATAACTCGGTGGTGGCTCCACACCATCACTTTCAAATGGATATAACCCAGTTTGGGATTGTTCCAAGCTAGTCAAAAATGGAAATTGTTGAACTTGTTGAAGTGATCTCCACTGTTCCACTAATCCAGTTGAGCCTTGAAAATCCATGTCACTAGCACTAGTTCCACAGCCTGTCACCGCCACTTGTGGTGGAATTCCTGCGAAATTCAGCCCGATATCGCCGGAATTGTAGTTGCCGAGATGGTGTAAGGGTGGCAATAGAGGTAATTGAGGTGGTGCTGGTGGGTTCATGTGGGTTAATATATCAGTGCAACTATTAGAAACAAGTGTACTTGAACTTGAACCATGTTGCCGTTCGGTAACAACTGATGGAGACTTTGATCTATTATTTCCTTTGCTTCTTTTGTTTCTCCGGCAACCACCGCCGACCGGCACGCTCCTTAAAGCTCCGCCGCGTGTCCAGTACCGTCTACAAGTCTTACAAAAGTGACGAGGCTGAGAAAGGCTGTAATTGTTGAAATAACAAAACTTAGTGTTGGTTGATTCACAACGAGGACACTTTAGAGCTGATTCAGGTTGTGGTATTTTAGCTAGCCTAGCTCGTTCCGTCATCGAACCAGGCCTAATACCACCACCGCCAACACCCGGTACTGGCGGCGGCGGTGGTGGTGGTGGAAGCTGAGAATTATGATGATGATTCTCACTAGTGATAACCCCAGCTTGCTGATGATGATGACTTGGTGCCTAAAAAATTCCCAACAAAAAGAGAAAAAAAAAATATACATAAGAAAGAAGAAGATCAAAATAAATGGTATATTCAAGTTAAGATCAAAAAAGGGGTAAGAATATTATTTATCTTTTTTGAAGAAGAAGCTAGCCAAGGAAAGAAAAGAAAAGAAAATCTGGGTTTTTTACCTGTTGCCAATTTGGGGGATCAAGATATGGAACAGAAGAGAAAACCATGGTGTATTGAGCTTAAGCTTTCAATCTTTTTTAGAGATATGGTGGAGAATCACATCAAAAGAACAATGGAGAGTTTGCAGAGAGAAAAGAAAAAAAAAAAGAAAGAAAGATAAAAGGAAAGCTTATGGGATTGTTTGTTTATTTATATTTTGGTTTTTTTTTCCTTTGAGTTTCTCTTTCATTCCACTCTTCTCTTTTTGTTTTATTAAATTTTTTTAGGGTTTGAAATTAAAAAAATGGAAAAAGAAAGAGAAAATCTTAGTAAGTAAGGTTAAGTTTTTTATTATTACAGTGCCCGAAAAAGATATTAGTGTGGCCATGCATGTTTTGAGAGAAAGAGGAAACCCTAGATGAAAACTTAGTAATAATAAGATAATAACAATTTATTGTTTATGAATATAATAATAGAGTTTTATGGGGAAATAAAGGGAAAGAAAAAAAAAAAAGGTGGTCTTGGTGGGGGAGACTTTTGGGTGGATGTGCCACAGTCGAATGTACCTTTGTTTCTTGGTTTTGTCCCTTGAATATTTTTTTATTTTGTTTTTGTTTTTTGCATGTAAAATATTTAAGGATTTTCTTTTTATTATTTACTTTCACTCTAGTCCTCCTTTGGTGTCTCTTCATGTATACTATTCTAGTCTTGTAGGTTAAGTCAAGCCCTTCTTTTAAGGGTTAAATTTTTTTTTTCATTCACGAGACTCAAATTCAACACTTTATTTAAGGGATATCGAACTCTTTATAACTCAACCTAATATTTGTTGATAAATGATGAGACTCAACCAATTAATTTAGTAAAATATTTAATATTTTTATAAAGATTAAATAAATATTTTTTTGAGAAAAAAATATTAATTAAATACTAAATGCGGTTGATAATTGAAAGTTTTCATTTTGGTCAAATCTCATTAGTTACAAATCATATTTTGAGTTGTATAAAAGAAATTGATATTTTGAAAAATGTATATAATCAGTTTTTATCGATTAAATCTTTGTTTTCCGAGTCACTTAAGTCACCAAATCAAATAGACAAATGATTCAATCAATTCAATCGGTTAGTCCAATCCCAATTTTTATTTCATGTTAATTTTAATATAATTTTTAATTAGAAATAAAATAAAACTACAATTCGTTCTCTGTTCATTATAATCTCCTTTTAAAGGAAAAAAATACAGTTACAAATATAATTACAATTATAAATATAAATAATATACCCAAATAAAATCACTTAAATAAATTATTATAAAACACAATCCAACTGATAATAAAAATATACTCAAACTTGGATCAAAATACTATAAACTTTCTTTACTCCAAAGGTAGATGAGAAGGAAGGAAAGGTATGTGAAAAGAAATGAAAATAATGTAGGTATAGTAAGGGATTAAAGCAAATCTCATAGTGATACATTCAACATATTCTTGTCAACTTTTTTCATAATCACCCAATTATTATATTTGTTTACACTGTTACTATTTCTGCATGACTTTGATTTCTTTTTAAGTCAATACAAATTTCATTTTAGATTTAAGTCAAAAAAGGAATTAGGAGAATGATGTGAAAAGTAACCAAGGAGGAAAAATAATTGGGGTAGCAATTTTGAACCATTCAATTAAAAAAGTTTATTTACCAATTCTTCAATTAAACTAAAAAACAAACAATATTCTTAATCTTAAAAAAAAAAAAAAAGTGTTGTTAGAACTTAGAAGGTAGACCAAAGTCAATCTTTATAGGACAAAATTAAGAAAGACAATTTCTCTCTTTATTTTTTTTTTTCAAAAGCAAAATCAAGTTCATACTAAGTTGAAAACCAATTAATCTACCCTTTTTTTAGAAAAATACAAAGGAAAAATACTTGATGGGAGAATTAATTTGGATGAGACTTGCTTGTACCTTTTAGCTTATTAAATTTGTCTTGCTATCATTTAAATTTTTGGTTGAAAAGTAATTATCCATTGCATTAAATAAAAATCTTATAGATATAATTACTTAAGAATTCCTTTCGTGTAACTCTTTTTATGTTTAAAAGTTAAAATCATTTTCAAAAAATTATTAGGATGGCAGCTGTTTCGAAAATATAATGAATGTCACAAAATTAAACAAAACCCTAAGCTACTATCTCAATCCATATCACCAATTTATATCACCAAATGTTGCCTAGCATAATGGAGGATTTTTTTTTTGTTTGAAAAAAATTGTCATTGGGATTTTTCTAAATAAAATATTACACCGGACCGGTCGATTGAATTTAAAATTGATTGTTTGTACAATTAAATTTATATTTAAAAATAATGAATATTTGTATTTTTTTTACCCACTTTGTGTGTGAAAAATAATAAAAGAATGTTATTAAAAAATAAGTATGAGGATTTGGTGGTTAAAAAGGTAGTGATTAAAAATATTATGGATAGTTTCTAAATATTTTTATTTTTATTTTTAACTAAAGATATAAAAGAATTTAAATATATTTTTTATTTTTTTATTTTAAGAATTGGATATTTTTAAATTTGAAAATCATATTTTTTTCTTAATTTTTTTATAATTTTAATATGTTTTTAATTTTTAAATAATATAATTAAATTAATTCTTATAAATAAAATAGAATTAAATTAATGCTTATAAATGAAATGGAATTAAATTAATGATTATGTATTACTATCCATATAGTGAAAAGAAGATAATAACAAAAACTATGGAGAGAACCAAAAAAAAAAAAAATAGATATGGAAGATTAAAAAGTTTTAATTTAGGTATTGTTGGATAAATTGAAAATTTAAGTGTTGAAAATTTAGGCTTTGATAGATATAAATTTAAATTATGATAGTAATAGAAAAATAATTAAAGATACTAGAAACCTTATTACACGGGTATGCACGTAGAAATAATGTATTTAAAAAAAATTAAATAAAAAAACACAAGAGATTAAGAATACTAAATGCATACAATTTTTTATTACTGTTTTGTTATCAATCTTGAATTGATGTCAAGTTAATATATACAATTGATTGAGGTAATAAAGTTTGCATAATAAAATTAAAATGTATAAAAATATCAAAATAAAACTTTGGTTGAGTGAAAAATTTAGGGTTTTGCTAACCCAATTGACATGATTTCAAATCTCATAATATGTATATTTTTATTTTTTTTAAAATTAAAAAGATTAAAATATCCTTAAATAATATAATTTATTTTAAACGGGTGGGAAATTAAATTAATTGAATTGGAACCCGATTAATGGGTGATACTAACTTAATAAAAAGCTTAAATAGTATACACTATATGGAGAGAGGAAAAGAGAGCATGCAATTGTAAAAGTTTGTGAAAAGTGTGCAGTAAATTCTAATTGAACTTTTGTTTAATATTTACTCAAATTCTATTACTTAGTAGTTAAGTTTACTTAATAGATTAGTATTTGCAACATACGAGCAAATTTAGGAAATAGGAGTTCTTTATGTTTATATATAGAGTAGGTTTTGCCCTTTAGACTTAAAGAAGAAGAGAGAAACCTATATATTCCAAAAAAAAAGTTACATAGAGGTCTTTTTTTGTGGGGTGAGTAATGAAGGAGGCTTTATAGTTTTGTCTATGCAAAAGTTACAAATTGTCGTTGGATGTAGGCTAGAGGGGTTGATCTACATCAAATTTGCATTGTTTGTTATTATTATTTTTTTCTTTTTGGATGCTTGTTATAGGGTTACTACATTATCCTAATGACTGATATTAGAGCTTTAAGTTCAAGGGAGAAAGTGTTGCCAAGAGGAAAAGAAGGGTGAAGCCATCAAGGTTGTCACATAAGCAACTATTAAGAACGGATAATGCAATGAAATTCAAATTATTGTCCTTTGATGGGAAAAGTAGTTTCAATTTGTTGCCGTATGTCATACAAGAGCTTTTGGTGAAACAAGGTCTTGATATCAATTTAGATGAAACATATAGTCTGATAGGGTTAAAAAAGAGAGTGGCAGTCTATAAAGAAGAAAGCCAAAAAACAATTAAGTTAGCTCTTATTATTGCAATTAAGTATAATTTATTAAATGAGAAAACATCTATTAAGATTCGAAAAATAATAACCAACTGATTGTGCTTAAAGATAGACTAATATACATTTAGCATGGAAAGAGAGGTAATTTACATGATTATTAATGAGTTTAAGCAGCTAGTTTGTCAATTGTTGAATATACTAAGTGATGAAGAGCAAGCAATTGATTTATTAGCTTTCTAGCCGTATTCTTACAAATCAATGGTGATACCACTGTTGAACGGAAAAAAAATATCATTAAGCTAGATGATGTAATTATTGTTCTACGAGAAGACCAAAGGATTCATGGAAGGGATCACACTAACAAGAATGGAAATGCAATAACTATGGAAAGTTATTGAAGATGAAGGAACACTTCCCATATAATAAAAGTGGACAACGAGAGATGTCTAGAGGGAGAGACTATGGTAATGTGAAGTGCTAGTACTATGAACAATATGGCACATTCAAATGTCCATGGATGCAAGACCGATGGTGATGTTGATATGCTTTAAATAAAAGGTAATGATTCGGTTAAGATTCATCTAAATGGGTGTTAAATTCTGCCACTGATGTACATGTATGTTAGGATCAAGCCATGTTTACTATTTTGCAAAAGGATAGCAATTTTGGTTGGATCAATGTAGGGGGTAAAACGGGAGTTCGAAGTTGGAGGCATGAAAAGAGTTCGTCTAAAACTCCATAATGGTAAAATCTATAATGTTTCGAATGTAAAGTATGTCCTTGTTGCCAACCTCAACATTATTTATTTGGAAGAGATGATATGGCATGAGTATGAATATGTGCGAATTGGGAAGACATGCAAAGTGTATAAGGGAAATCGGTTTATTCTACAAGGTAGAAAAGACAAGAAGAATATTTGTTATTTGGAAGGCCACTCTACGAGGGGAATGTTTCAATATAACAAAGTAGAGAGAACGAAGAGACGAAGGCCAATGTTTTAGCAGAATTTGTGCCAATGGGATTTTGTTAGATGTTGACCAAAATTTTTATTAGCATTCAATTTGGATAGTCCTATCACCTTTTAATCTACTGAATCTACCTTTAATATTTCAATATTAAAAAGTTTATCAAACTTATCTATTTAGTCTTAATTTAATTGGCATGAACATTTGTGCCAATATAATTTTAATAGGCAGAAGTGCATTATCCTCTTGTTTATGAGTTGAGAAGAGACTATGGGTAGTACTAAAACTTGTGTCAAAAAGAGTAAATATGATCAGAACTTATAATGAGATTATTAATTTTTTTTTTAAAACTTGAATCTTTCCAAGATTTCAACTTTTTATATAAAATAAAGTAAGAAGAATAGATGTGTTAATGAATAAAATTATTCCGAATATATATGAAGATAAATTCTTTAAATTCTAAGATTAAGACCAACTATAAAAGTTTATTTAAAAAAAAAAAGAATGATAAAAGCATATTACACGAATCATGCTATACACATTTATTTATATATATATTTAAGTGTGTGATTGAACAGATGTTACGAATTAATTGAATATCAATTCAATTGGAAAATAATTAAAAGTTAATTTTTTTATAAAGTAACAAATATTATTACGTGAAAAAATTAATTTAAACCCAGAAAAACTTTAGAAAATAGTCAACCTTATCCTTTCAACTAAAATTTCATGGTAAAAATATATGGAGGCTCATGTACTAAGTGTTAGATTTCATTTTGCTCTCTCTACTAAAAAATAGGTAAAATAATCTTTGTGCTTTTGATCAAAGAGGAAACTGATCTTTTTTATTAAAAATTTCATTTATTCTACTGTTAAAAACTTACATGACTAACAGAATAACCAAAAAGCGACATGTGACGTGCCTTGTATACCTCATCAGGAACCAATTTTAATAGAAGAAATGGATGAATTTTTTTAACAAAATGATTAATTTACTCTTTGATCTAATGTATAGGGACTAATTTTCCTATTTATTGAATAGGGGGCAAAATGCAATCCAACTCCTAGTATTTAAGTGCCTCCATAGTACTTTTACCAAATTTCATTTACTTTCTCCATAATTTTTTTTTATAAATATAATTTTCACATAATTTTTTAACCCCACATATAAAGATATAACCAAATATATTCTTATTCATGAGTTGTTCGCCATGGTTATCACCTAAAGAATCATACCTGAACTTTCCCAGCTATTTCAAAGTAATATCTTAGGCATTGAACTAAAATAGCAAATTCCCCGTTGGATGTCGCCTTCGTGGTGGTTGTTAATACAGTCATAAAATAAATAATCAGAGAAGATAATATCGTTAAACCAAATGTGTATTTTTTTGTTATTTACTAATTATATTTAATATTTATTTTATATTAACAAGACCAATAGATATATTTTTATTAAAAATTTAAAATATCAAACTTAAACAATTATATATATCATTATATCTTAACATAATTGAATCCGGCCCGACCCCACTCATCAACTCGTTGTCATTATAATTGTGATGAATAGTGTATATATAACTAGAAAAACGTAAGGAGGACTGTAATATAAACGAGGAAGCCGCCGTGAGTGGGATGAGGATATTGGTCTTCATCAGATGCTCGCTGTCGGGTTGATTTTCAATTTGTTTTTGTTTTGTTTTGCCACGTCAGATTTGTTGTGGGTCCCACAACACCTTCTTGTAAGGTTCTTGTCTTTGGGTTCTACAACCTTACCTTAGAATAAAATATAGTAGCTTTTTGATATTATTATTATTATTTAAAAAAAAATAAAGCTGGTCTCACAACCCCCACAGGTCTCTAAGGGGTCCCCCACATATGAAACATGAGGCCGAAATTTTCGTTCAAACTTTCATGGAGTACACATAACGTGTATATTCATCACCCCTTTTATTGTCTTTGATGATAATCTCAACATTTACGACGAGGGATGAAATTAGAAAATTATCAGGATTAAAGATGAATTATAGATTTTTGTAAAAATTAAATATTATGTTAATTTATAATTTTATAAATTTCAAAAGAATTAAAAAGTATATTTATCATTTTTAGATATCAAAGTTATTGTCTATCCCTTTTATCTACATTCTACGCCCCTGTTTACGGTCTCTTTTTTTAGTCTTGAATTACTTTTGAATTAAAAATAATATATTGTAAAATTTTATAATATATTTTGTATATATATTAAGTAATTTGAATTATATGAAATTTAAAATTTTAATGAAGGAAAAACTATACAGTAGTAGTAAGTATTAAATAAAAATAACATATTTAAAAAAGTAAAAAAATATGGATAGGTCTAAAAGGATTTAGGTTTAGTTGTTTATAAATATGAATGTGTATAAGTAAATTTTGGGTCGAGTCAAGCTTAAGTAATTATATATGGTGTTGATGTCATAATATAAATTGGACATAAACTTAACCTGAATCATGATCATCTCTAATCGATAATAAAATTAATTAGAACCATTCATCAACTAGTTCCAATCGAGTCAAACTTGAAGTATGGATTAAGTTCATCTAGATTTCAATTAGTCATAATTCCGGTTTGAATTTATTAGATGGAATAAATATGGTAAAAAAATAAAAATAATATTTGGAAACTAAAATATCCCAATGTGATATTCATGCTTATGTATGTAGAACAACAATCAGATATTAATAATGAATATAATCATTATTTTACAACTAAAATTAAAATAAAAAAAGTTTAAAGTTGAATCCCAGGCCTGATGGTTAGGGTGTTCACCGCTTCAGATGTGGCCTGAGTTTGAATCACGCTAGTTGCATTGTTGTTAGAGTTTTACCCTCCCCTTCATCAAAAAAAAATTAAAGCTTACTTGTATTTTTGTGATAATTATATGGGTTTCATAATTAATTAATCAATAATTTTTTTATCGAATATACACTTTTTATTCTTTAATAAAATTTTATTGCTGAGAAAAAAAAAGTAATTCTTATATGATTATACATTCCATTTCACAATAGAAATAGTTTGGAATTTCTTTTTATTTTTAATTTTTCGGTGAAAAAGGGAAAAAAAAAAAAAGCTTGGTTGGTTGCATGGGATGGGGTCCCTACAAAAGCTTTTTCTACTTGAAATTATGAACAGTTTCCTGCAATAACCAATCATGCATATTTATGGCCCCTCAAGTGGGTGGCACAAAATTAAGGACCCTTTTCATCAATGCATTCAAGACTTTTTTTTATGAATATTTATTTTGGGTAAAAAAAATATTCTCGTAAATTTTAATTATTAAATTATACTTAAATAAAATATTAATATTTAATACCAATCAGTGTTTAGAGTAATGGTAAAATATATTACATTTTCAATTGTAAGTGTTAATTCGAACTTTAGAGATTACATTATTGAAAAAAGACAACTACAAGCAGGGGCGAAGGGAAGTTTGCAAGTAAGGGCTTGGCCTACACCATAAAATTGAAAATTGATGCTTTAATCTCAAAATTTGAAGTTAATATATGATAAAATTATAGTTTGGTCCTAAAATATTAGAATTTCGATTTAATCCTTTTGAAAACTATCAAGATATAAGTCAATACATTTCAGCTATCATAAAAATATATAATTTAATCTCGCCCCAAAAAAAAAAAATTTTGACTTCGGTCTTAGCTACGAAACCCCAAACATCAATAATAAAACCTACATGAAAATAACAAAAAAAATTAACAATTAATTTGTACTTAAGAGTAATTTTTTAGAGTACTATTTAGATACAATAAAAATATAAAAGAGATTACTTAAAAAAATGAAAAAGAAAAAAGAAAAAAGAGAGAGGATGAAATCAAGAAATTGAAAACTCATATATATGGTCATTTTCAATATATATATATATAATATTCGAGGCCATTAAATATACAAACCTGTTGTCTATATAGGTAGATCCAAAAATGTTCTTTTTGTTATAATTTTCTATATTGTTTTGTCTACATTTTACCCTGTATAGAAAAATCATGATACGTGAATACATGGAAGGATATGTAGATAATGAAATTTCAACCTCATATCCAATTAGTATTAAGTTTTAAAAGTTTAATCAAAATTTTGAAAAATTTCAAAAAAAATTAATGATAACTTTTGAAATTTTTTACAAGGTTTAATTAAAAATTTTATAACTTTTTAGGGTTTAAAAAATTGAAAAATAAAATAAAATAGAAGAGTTTGTAGTACGAATGCGCGTATATTATTTGCATGCAAAATTGAAAGGACTGAAAATGAAAACTGAGCACGTTTAATTTGACATATATATTTATGAATATAAATATTTATATATGTAAGAAGTGACCTTTGCAAATTAATGGAGGTTGACGATAAGATATGATTATCCCTTTCAACCAACTATATATATTATGTAAGAAGCTATATATATATATATATATATATATACCTACATTTCAATTCAACCATCCACTCTTTTTTATTTCCTTTAATTCCATGTTATGTATCCCAAAATTAGGTGGACTGATTCAACTTCAATTTTGCCTTGCAACAATTTGCTAGGTTCTTTTTATTGAATGACAATGACCTCACTTCTTTATTGTGTGCAATTATAAGAGTTGGGTTCATTATTTAATCCACATTCAATTTGAATATAAATTTATTGGTAATTTTGGATTTTATCAATATGGGTTAATTGTATTTTAATTCATCTCGTTATAGGTAGAAAAAGAAAAGATAAATAGAAAGCTTATCATATAAAAAACTTGAAGAGGATAACGATAGCAGTAGTAAAAGTATCATAGAGGTTTTTGTATTAAGGGTTAGATTGTATTTTATTGTTTTATTCAAAAAAAAATGGGCAAATTAATCCTTTCTATTAAAAAAATCTATTCATTTCTACCGTTAAAAACTGACATTGCTAATAGAATAACCAAATAGTTACACGTGACATGGCACATTTGCCTCATTCTGGCATACAAGGACCAATTTTAACAATAGAAATGGATGAAAATTTTAAGAGAATGACTTTAGTACAGAAACCTCTATGGTACTTTTATCTAATAATAGTAAATAAAATGTAAAATTTGGACTTTGATATCATGATAAACATCCAACTTAAAAGCAATCCTTAAAAAGGACCCAATTTTCATAATAGATAATCCAAATGATACCGCTTTAATAGGCCATAAAAAAAAATAAATAGAAGAGCTTATCATAGAAAAAAACTCAAAGAGGGTAACAATAATAGTGGTAAAAGTATTAGGGAGGTTTTTGTACTAAGAGTCTGATTACATTTTGCCTCTTTTACTCAAAAAATGAGTAAATTAGTCGATGTATGTTAGATCAAAGAGTAAGCTAGTCTTTTCTATTAAAAATCTCATCAATTTCTATCGTTAAAAACTGGCATTGCTAACAGAATAACCAAATAGTTATATGTAACATGACACATGTGCCTCATTTTGGCATACAATGATCAATTTTTAACAATAGAGATGGATGAATTTTTTTTAAAAAAAGAACCAATTTGCTCTTTAATCTAATGTATAGGGACTAATTTGTCCATTTTTTAATAGAAGGGGTAAAGCAAAATCGAACATTAGTACAAAAACCTCTATAATACTTTTACCCAATAATAATAAATAAAATCTGGACTTTGATATCATAATAAACATCCAACTTAAAATCAATCGTTAAAAAAGACCCAATTTTCATAATGAATAATCCAAATGATACCACTTTAATAAGCAATGTCACAAGCAGGTAGAGACAAATAGGCCTATTATATGTGACAAGCTAAGCTCTGGAGGGATAACAAGCAAAAGAAACAAGCAATAACAACAATTAAAAGAGAACTTGAGCTCTAATACCATATATTAAGCATCCAACATAAAAATACGTAAATATAAGTAAAAATGTCAATCTAATTAAGATTTAATTGACATACTATATCACGTATAAAAAGAGATAAATAAAAAATTTTCTCATATGAAAAATTAGGAAGAGAACAAATAATAGTAACATACAATAACAACAAAATAAAATTTGAACTTCCATATTTACATTAAACATTCAATGTCAAATCAATTAATTATATATAAAATTCAAAATAATTCAGAATTTATATAAAATTTGATTTTCAAGAAATTCTTTCTTAATTTTCATTCTCATTCATATTGAAAAAAAAAAAAGAATTTGGACAATAAGGACATAAATTATTCCCAAGAGCATGAGATTGTGAAGGGGTGTCACATCAAGCTGTATGATCCACTGGATCTAAGAATATCAAGTTGTGTCCACTGCCCATGTATTAGTTTGTTGCGAAATTGACCCTTAGAGTTTCACAATTACAATTCAGGCATTTCAAACTTCAACCAATTTTTCTCTTTATAACTAATAGAAATCAAATTGTGACATCCTCTTATATCATCATGCAATCTATACTTTCATAATCAAGCTATATTATATAAACATTAATATAAAACAATTTTTAATAATTTATATTAGTGATAAATAAATTAAGCTCACGAATCAATCTAGTCTGATTCATAAACAAATTTATTCATATTTTGGGTGATCAAATACTAAGTCGATTAAACCAATAGCATTTTGTCAGGTTAATTATGATGATTAATTCAATTTTGTAGGCTGTTAAAATAAATTAAGTCGATTTGTTATCGGTTATGAGTTTTACATAGTTTTTGAAATATATTTGAAATATATAATATAATTTTTTTAGAGAGAACCCAAATCTGACTTCTACAAAGAAAACAATAGAATAATTCAATCTAACCAACTTAGTTGGCCGAACTAATCAATGTTAAGTTGGTTTGATTAGGTCGATTAAAACATAAATCAATCAATTATTCAATTAAAGTACGAATTTAATCGTTTATATTGAATTTTTTTCAATTTTTAACTAAACCGACCAAACCGATGAACTGGTATACAAGAGAGAAGAGAGTTGAAGAAGTGGGAACAACATGGTATGGGAAAGGGTGGAATTCACCTTTAAAGTCATGGTAATGTAAATGTACTGTGTACCCCTAAAATTAGAGGAAAAAGATAAAAAAGAATCTGATAATGTTTTATGGATAAAATTGTTAAGAGACATTGTCATTCATAAAAGCTGAAAAGCAAAATAAAAAAAGAAAAGAAAACATATCTCTGGCTCAAAATTTGTGGTCCTAAACCTCCAACTCATTCACGCAATATGCTTTTTTTACTTCAATTGCAATGGCTATATGGACCAGGTACGAATATACGGATACGAGGCATGATTCTTTTAAAAACCCTCCAAATACACTAAAATTTTAACGTATTCGAGTGTTAGTGTTGTTCATTTTAGTGTTTATGCATACAAAATGAACTAAAACTGACTTGTTTACTTTTATCCCAGACCACTGTAGCTGGAAACCTTTTTGATGGCATCTTCTTCCATTTCGACAAGTTGCTGACAAAAGGATTCGATGTCCCGAGCCTCTTCTTTGAATGTGATCCTGAATTGCTTCCACTGGTATTCGTCAATTTCATCCCCAGTAACTTTACTACGAACCTTTCCTAGGATGTCGAACCCCTTACGATCAAGAGACAGCATGTACGCATCCTAGAAAGAAAGATTAGTTGGTTATCAAAGGACATGTACAATTAGTCTGAGACTATATGCAAGGATATGCGACTTTTCATGGTGGAATTCATAGACTTAACTCTATGTAACACACAGAAAGTACTTGACATTGAAAAAGGATAGGAAACCTTACTCTTGCATTTACGTTCAAGTATATGAAACAGAAAAGGATCAGTCCTCTGCGCCGTGCTTCGCTTTGATTAATACCATCGATTAGCTTAGCTGAATAAGGAGCTATAAAGAGAGAAAATGAAGATATTATTTAATCGGTAATGTCAAGATCGTAATTCATTCCACTACTATCTGTAATAGAGCAGTCGGTTTTTTTTTTTCTCGACAATGATGTCTTACCTAGCAAACTTGCTTTACATTTTTCCATATCTTCAAAGTCTACTTCATGAGTTCCTCCATTACCACCAACAAACATGCAAGACCTGTATAGAAGATATTTCATGTCAAATGAAGTTTGCATATTAGATCACTTTTCGTTTCCCTCTCTCTCGAAGTAAACCTCTTTCTTATCATATTTTATGAATCTATAGGCGAAAAGACTATAGTATTATATCATATTGAAGTTACCATAATACTAAGGTTACATTAAATGACAGGGGATCCCTATTGGATCCTCTTTCATAAAGCACTTAACTAACCACTATTATGAAAAAGTACTATGTAGGCCCTTGTATAAGGAGTCAGATTGCATTTTACCCCTTTAGTTAAAAATGGGCAAATTAATCCCTATACAATAGATTAAAGAGCAAATTGGTCATTTCCGTAAAAAAATTTCATCCATTTCTACCGTTAAAAAGCAAATGAAACAACTAGACAGTTACGCATGGCATGTCACATGTACCTAATCTTGACGTAGAGGGACCAATTTTTAATAGTAAAAATGGATAGAAGTTTTAACAAAAAGACAATTTGCTTTTTGGTCTAACGTACAAGAACTAATTTGCACATTTTATGAATAGAGGGGGCAAAATGCAATCTTGATTCCTAGTACAAGGTTTCCATGGTACTTTTACCACTACTATTATTAAGCAAAAGACATGCTATGGACAATTTAATTTAAGAACTTTAATTCGGGATATGGTATAACATCAATCTTTCAACATTCAGTGGAGACAAAATCGAGCCTCACTGCCACCGGGGTTCATGTGATGGTAATTATCTACAATTACGCTGATAAATTTAACAATCTGCGTGGAAGTTTATACCTTAGATTGAACTTATAAATCACATACTTTTCACCCCCATCAATCAGCTCCTTGAGGTTTTCGCTTCGAGTTGTCGAAAAGTGATTAGAAGAACTTAATACACCCGAAACCGTATAACTAAATTCTTTTAATGCTTTCTCCTCGGAGAGCATCATTTCTTTAAGGTAGTTTGCGGCTGATTCAGCCTATAAAATGAAAAAGAGAAATAAAGTTGACAATGATTGTAAGATTCTTAAAAATTGACATTCAATCTAGATTTACCAAGATTATTACTTCCAAATAAACTTCTTATTTTTCCAGAAAGAGTATCAACAAATTAGTGTAACAAATATGATAGTGTTAAAATATCAAGTAACCAGTGGTATACTAACCATTTAATCAATTAGAATCCGTGAAAATATTTAGACAAAATGATTAATGATCTCCATCTTTTGCAAATATTCGGTTTTAAGCTAATTTATTGACATAAAATCTTATCTTGGTTGCTTTCACATTATATGCCAAGGAACATAGTGTACTTAGTTACTTGAACCGGGAGAAGTATAGTTGATTTGACCAGCATACCCTGTTGCTCTTGACATAAATTGAAAACATGAAGATTTCCACAAAAGACAGTTAATCTTATTTTACCCCTTGAAAGTATAAACATGCAGACATGGTTGCATTCTTGTAGTGTGGTGATTTGCCGCAGCCTAATCATGGGCATATTACTCATAGCTGTACAAAATTCTTATGACCAAGATGGTTTTCAAAATATAGTTACCTTTTTATCTTTGACAGGCACAACATCCCCGGTTAGAGCAACCCGAACTGGAAACTGCAACATAGGAGTATAGCAAATTAAACCATTGTGTCACATTCAAAATACTTGCTCAACACAAATGTCAAGGTATACATTACCAAAAGACAAATTGTGCAGTTCAATAAGATACCAACCTTGTTCATTGATTTGAGTAATTTTCCAAGAGGCCCTGGGTAGGGGGTGGCTACAGAAAATGAACCACGTTCATCAATTATAGTGTTCTGTGTACAAAAAGGAAAAAAATTGAAATAATTAAGAATTCAATTGACATGGTGAACATCAATTTTCTGAAAGTTCTAATAACGAATGCAAACTAAAAGAAAAGGTTTTACATTCGTAAGTGTTTTCAGAAAGGAATTTAAACTTTATACAAATAGTTAAACAAGGCTAACATTTAACGAAAAAGACATGTATGCTTAAACTGTTCAATACTTGACACGAATAAGTACAATAGTTATTCCAAATAGTTCACCAACCAAAGAAAGAATACAAGATAATGAGCTATTCGATTCGTATCCTGCCTAAACGGCACCCAATGTTGCTCTTCATTTTCCTAAAGTATTCATGTCGGACATCCATGTCCAACACATTTTCATATATGGCTATGAGAATACAGCCTTCCAAATACATGGAAAAAAGTGAAGATACTCGTGTCGGACACATACCCTTATCTCACATTCACATCGAAATCCAATAACATATATTATAGAGACCACAAGATACTTGAATATTAAGAGAAAATTACGAAACAAAGAAAGTAGAGCCGTAGCAGCAAAAGAAACATACCACATTGTGCAATTCATGTTCTGGTACCCAGATAAGAGGATTCCCCTTCCTTATAATGTACTTAACCTTCGTCGTGTATATATTCTCTTTGCTGTAAAACAATCATTAAAAGCAATCAAACATTATAACAAATTTGATTCCCAGCTCATCTTTTCCATTTTTTCAACAAATTCATGCCACAAAAACAAATACTATATTACTTAAACTAAATATCATTGTGCTAGAAATCATATATCGAGTCCATGTTACATAAATAATAGGATTCAGCTAACATAAACTATTTCCACTAAAACTACTCTCTTTTTCTTCTAACATTTTGGGATTTTCAACGATTTCATAAAGCTAAAGGCTTTGATAGATAAAACCCGAAAACCAAAACAAAATCCAAAACATACCCAATTGAATTAAATGAAAGGGAAAGCAAAAAAAGCAATATTTGTAAAGAGATATGAAAAGGGTACCTTCCTTGGGCATCAGTTTTGATGGTATTAAGATAACCTTGCCAATTTGAAACCAATATATTCTGCAACATTAGAAAATAAAAGGTAAAAATATGTAATTGCAAAGTTAGAGTAAAGCAATAAACTTGTAGCTTGAAAAAAATGGTGGAAAATATCAAACCTTGCATTTCTCAGCAAGACTTAGAACAGTAGCTTTGTTGCTGCCTTTCATTGAACACCAGGTGCTCGACCAAATTACTCTATCAAAAATGGGCTTTTCAGCATGCGAAGGGGAAAAAACTAAACTAAAATCTTTTAGTGGGTTTTTAGGAGGAGCGAGCCCTTTTGTAGAAAAGGGGTTTATGGAGGTGCGAAGGGTTTTTAAGGAATATGTTAATTTTGGCTAAATTACAAAATTAGCTAACCAATTTCAGTAAATTTTCATTTTGATCATTTAAAAAAATTACAATAAGTTTCTTGGTTAGTTAGTATAAGTGAAGAACTCACCAAATGTCCCATATTTTTTAAAAAAAAAAAGCAATAAATATTATTTTTAGGTCAAATTTATCTTTTCATATAAAATCTAAGAGTGGGTTTGGATGGGCGATTGAGTGTGGTGCGGTGCGTTTAGCTTACTTTTTGTCTCACGCTACAGTATCGCTACAGTATTTAATCTCACTGCCACTGCTGTTTTTACACTAACTGCAGGTAAACGCATCGCCCATCCAAACCCACCCTAAGAAGATGAAAATAAGAAGACTGATTACAAAACCAGCAGTGGAGGCACAACTACATGACATTCATCATTATGGAGCACCTGTTTTATAGCATTAGGCGGCACATCAAACCTCTGATCTTCGAATGTTAAATAGGATTCATTTGTAAGCTGTTAAATTTTACAACTTAGAACTTTTGATCAATTATATATGTTTGAGAGTTTATTTTGTTTCGTTCTTTGGGAACACCTATCGAAGATTCATGTCAACACAATATGCATCATCTTTATTGGCCACTTTAATTTTTTTTTTTGAATAAATTCGATTGGACTTATAATTATGAAAAATGGATCAAACAAAGTTTGGGTCAATTGGACCCCAAAACTAAAAAAAACAATAAAAGAATGGCCCATTGATGCTGGCCCGATCCTAAAACTGTCTAAACAAAATGAAAACAGGAAACTCAAAAATTTAAAATGTCAAACCTAATCCTATCAAATCTGTCCAATCGACATCGGAAAGGCTGGCATCCATTAATTTTCTGATTCTCCATTTCCCCATACCAGCTATTCTTTGATAGCTTATTCAAGACGCATTCAATTCATTGCTATCTCTTCCTTCCTTGTTTCTGTGGAGTCGTCAGATAGACTCTCTCCTTCCATTCCCCTCCCTTTCCATTTGGTACTCTCTCCGTCCATTCCCCTCCCTTTACGTCTGGTGCTCTCGTCGTCCATTCCCCTCCCTTTCCATTTGATGCCCTCTCTGACCATTCCCCTCCCTTTCCATCTGATGCTCTCTCCGTCCACTCCCCTCCCTTTCCATCTGATGCTCTCGCCGTTCATTCCCCTCCCTTTCCATCTGATGCTCTCTCCGTCCATTCCCCTCCCTTTCCATCTGAAGGCTAATGAAGGCTTCACTTTCCAGGTATGTTTCTACACCCGATCTTAAGGCTTCCACTGCAAGATGATGGGCAGCTCCATTTTCAATTCTGCTCACGAACTGAAAATGGCTTTCTTGAAAACTCTGTTTAAATCTCTGTATGTCTCTGATAATCGCACCTAGCACTGATTTGTCTGTTGTTGCTGAGTTGCATTTTTTTATAACTGATCTGGAATCTCCTATAATTGTTATGGACTGAAACCCCATGGAAATCCCCAATTTTGTAGCTTGTAACCCCGCTTGTGCCTCTGCCATGAACGGTGATGAAATTTCGGAGTGTATAACTGTTTTGGAGGCTAACCAGTCGTTCGTCTCCCCCCACACCACTAAACCTGAGGCCGATTTTCAATGTCAATAAATACTAAATAATATTTTTATTTTTAGTTATATTATTGTTTTGATACTTAAACTATACCCAAATTTGAGATTTAACTTTTCATCTATTTTGATGTTATTTGATTTTAGCTATTCAATAAAATGTTGATATGATTGTTTTTTTTTAATAACATCCTTTTTGACACAAAAGAATCTATATCAGCATGAGTCAGAAAAAAGAATCAGTATTTTAATCGAAATAATTAACATTGTTAGATATTTAAATTAATTAATTACATGATTAAATTTTATCAACTTCAAGGATAAAATTAAATCGAGGGATTAAAACCAAAATTTGACCTTATTTTTTTTAATGTCATTAATATTTAATTATATTAAATTCCATCATCACGCCATTGATTGATTTAAGTAGCAAACAAGATGAGATTGCTCGAGATAAGAGGAATGGCTACCATGCTTGTATCCTAAATCTACCATTAATTGTTAATTTCCAGCCAGACAACATAGTTTAAGATCATCAACCTTAGCTGAGATTTTATGGTTTTCTTCAGATTTATTTTAATTATAATTAATTAATTTAAATTTAATTAATTATTAATTATTTAATTCAATGCTGGTAAAGAATTATTCTATTGCCTTAATTCTCCTACATTATCCAGAATAGATAACATAATATCTCCAATAACAAACATATGTCCCCAAGACATTTACAAACATATAAACAAGAGATAATGTAACACCCCTTGCTCGACCCTATCGTCGAGTCTGAGCTACAGAATATTATACTAGTTACCAGAGCAACAAAGATTATATAAATATATGATTTATGTTGATATTCATTAAAATACAATCAAAACAAACATTTGTCATAATATACAATCAATTCCAAGGTTTGCACAAACTTAATAATTCTCATATACGAGTCCACACTTGAATTATGACAACATTGTAAGGTTTTAAAATTTTTTGGACCGACATCACGACTTCATCATCTTCTTGTCGCAACGTGGCCATCTCAGTATGTCACGCCACAACGACATGCATAAACTTGTTGCGACGTCACTCTCTAAGATAGGGACGTTGCGATGTCGAGAACCCACGATCCCGACATTGACTTTTTTTTTAGGCAAAATACACATCTGGTACCCAATTCAAGTGATTTTAAACCATTACATAAGTGGCTTCATTCAGTCCTACAAAAATACAAAGTCAATATACCAAATAATGACAATCAAGTATATACCAATTAACCAACCATGCTATACCTTACAAACTAATCATTTCATATTTAAGCACATTAGTATCCATTTCATTCATCCACATAAAAAATGCTTTCAATTTCAATTCAAGCGTAACACCCCAAAAATTGGGCTAGAAGAAATTAAGTTGTGAAACCAAGAGTGCTTATCTCTCGATTTGTGAATTAAGATTTCAGAAATTCTGACAAGTAAGTTAATCTTATTCAGTGGTTTAGTGTTGTGTTTGTGTGTGTGAGGTTCTGGGTTCAAATCCTTTCTTTAAAATTTTTTTATACTTTTTTCTAAACTCCTATTCTTGAGCATCTAGCATAAATATTATCTTCACATAGTTTATGGAAAGAATGAGCTTGTTGATTCAATGGTTAAGCTTCTATATACCTTGTGGTTTTTTGTTTGAGTCCATGCGAAAGCAATGAGAAGTTGTTCTTGTTATGCTGCCTTGTGAGTTAGTTTCTATTTTTTTAAATTAATTAAGTTTCTTTCAAAGAAAAAACTTTTTTTTTTACGTTTTTTTCCCTTCCATTTTTCTCTCTACCTTATCCTTTTCTTTTCTTCTTGGTTGGGATATTCTCCCACCCTTAGTTTACTGTCCAAATCCTTTCGTATTTGATATTCGAAGTTCTGTTGTGATGTAATTCTTCAGTCGGATTTTGTAAGTGTTCTTTGTCAAGTTTTTCTGTGTATGAGTTTTGATGAATGAAGTTATATTTTCTGTATAGAGTAGATTTCTGATTAGCACAAGTTTGTTAGACAAAGATCTTAAGAGTAACGCCTTTCCTCAATGATTTGAGTTGCGTGTTTCCTTTTACTAGCAAGGGTAAGCGTTTAACTTCGTTTAAGATTTGGTGTCGAAGTCTTTCGACATACTTTGGTTTGGATGTTAATTCAAGCGTTTTATTTCGGTTTATTCGTCTGATTTAGTCATTGTAATGTCTTTTTTTGGTCCCAAGATTGTCTCTGTTACTTCTACATCAAAATCGTATGAGGTGGGTACCAAAAACCCAATTTTTTGTAATTTACGAACATCGAAAAATATGACATTCGATGCCACACGGTCGTGTGTCAGGCCGTGTATTAGGCCGTGTGATGCACTGTTTAGTGTCACACAGGCTAGTGACATGGGCGTCTGTCCAAACCGTGTAACTTACTGTTTGGGACCACACGGCTATGTGAGTCACCAAGAGGGTCACATGGGCGTGTGCTTGGCCGTGTGAGTTACACGAGCCAGACGCCTAGGTAATGTATATCCATACGGGCGTGTGGGTCAAAATTCTAAATTTTTTGCTAATTCTGTAAACGTCGTCTGGATTGAATGTAGACCTTCTGTAGGGTCTGTATGATCTGTTTAAGCTATAAAACTCAGGAAGCATTCATCTATTAGTGTATAATCTGCTATCTGTACATATCTATTTTGATTTAAGATAAGTAAAAATGATTACTAATGTATAATGTACCCCTGTTTGGTTGCTTTGAGGTATGTAAATTATCCAGATATGATTCGTATTCTGTTAAGTCTGATGGTACACCTTGTGTTACTATGTGGATTAAGAATATGTGATATTCGAATATGTGGAATTGAATGGTATTAATTTTGATTTATAACCATGCAAATGACTTCATGGCAATCTAATGTGATCTATTGAGGTTTGATACATCTATTTTACAGAGCATGGACTCCCATGCCTACTGATTCTATTATTGTACGGTACTGTAATCTACATGCTTATCACTCTAACTCTCTATATACATGCCATGACATATTGTATGGGATTTGGGATGATGTGAAAGGAGGAAGTTTCTAGTAGTTTAATGATCTACATTATCTTATGGTTTATCACAATTCTATTCTAGCAGTGTAGCAGGCCCAATTTGCCCGACCCATTAACCAAACAAAAAAAAACAATAAATACAGTCCAATAACAGTCTTTTAACAGTCCATTACAACCCAAAAATATACAAGCTCAATACATAACTCACTACCCAAACAACCCAAACAATCACTAGACTAAACTAGCCCAATTCTAAGCCAGCCCGAATGGCCTAGATACAGAACAGAACCAAGTGGCCCAAGTGGCCCAACAGTGGAGCAGTCTGGGAAACCCTAGAAGCTTCGGGAGTCTCCTGGTGCCTCTGCTCGCGCCTGAGTGGCTCCTCCGTGCAGCCTCGTCACTCCCCGCGCGCGCCTCTTGAGCTTCCGCGTGCACCCACACGCGCGCTCTAGAGTTTCGAGAATACTCTAGCGCGCAAGAACCCCCAGCGACCCATGCACGCGTCGCAGCCCCGCACCAGCCAGACGTTTGGGCCTTCCCCCCCACATGCGCGTCATGCCTCTCCGCGTACGGCCTCCGTACAGCCACGCGATCGTACCTGCAAAGAAACAAAACAGCAGCAAATGGGAGAATAACAGAAAAAAACAAAAAAGAAACAGTGTATTTTGATTTTATTTCATTTTTTGATTTTTCGATTTCGGCTTTAAAGGGCCCGAAATCAACCACTGTAATGTCTACACAATTTTACGCACAGATAAGATAGCAATACAAAAAAAAATCATCAACAGAGATTCAAAAAAAGGTTGTTCTTTTATTTCATTCTCTCGATTATTCCTTTTCGAATTCATTTCTGCATTTTCGTTTCTTTTCTTTTGCCATACGCGAGAATAGAAAGGGGGAAACATACTCTACGAAGGATTTAATCGGCGGACTCTTTTTCACAAAATCGAAACAAATGGGTCCGTCAAGGCTAGATTCGGGCCTGGTTTGAAGGGGAACCGTTCGGTGGTTTCGAATCGGCTATTGATCGCCGATTATCATGGCGTGAAATGGCCGGACCTCCCTTCTCTCCTCTGCGGCTGGGAGTGGAAATGAAATGGGGGCTGAGGGTTTCGGTTTCAAAATGGGCAAATGAAACCTAAACGATTTTAATTAGTTTTTTAAACCTATTAGTAAAACGGTGCCGTTTTGGCTTATAACGGTAGCCCCTAAACAACACCGTCCTGGTCCAAAACCAGCGACCCGACCCGATTTAGTCCCATGAGATCCGCGTGCTCCTGAAATAAAGGGGTTATTTCTGTGTTTAGTCCCCCTTTGTTGTATCATTTTTGATTAAATTCATTGTATATTGCTTTTAATTTCTAATTGGCCTCTATAATTTGCACATTGTTTCAATTTAGTCTAGTTTATACACTGCGTATTGGTTTTTAAATATTGCTATTTTAATCCCGATCATTTGCACGTTGCGTTTAGTCCTTTTCGTTTTCTTTTTAATTTATTACTTTCACTCTCCAATTTTGTTATGATTTCAATATAGTCCTTTAATTATTTTATTTGATTATTTGATTACCGTTTTTTTAATTATCCTTTGTTTAAAATTAATATTATATATTATATATTTTTTGGTTCTAGATATTATTTCTCCATGTTATTTTCATTAAATTTTATATGTATCATATATAATTTATATTAAACTATTTTTTATGTATATATGTTATTAATTTCATGTTAATTTATATATGTATTCTCTTTTAAATCCTTGTACATACATACATATATAATAAGATTTTTCGTACATATTATTGATTCTTACATTATTTTATGTATATACTTCCTTTTAAACTTATCTATATATTTAGTTTCTTTTAAAATTATTTATATATATTTTTTTAAATGCATAATTTCTTTTTAAAATATGTATCTAATGAGTTCATTCATAAATTATTTCATTTTTAAATAATTCCATAAAATGTTAATTTCAAAATCAACTTACTTTATTTATTTCAAATATATTTGTTAGCATCCAAAATTTTATTTTATGTTAATTTGCCATTGTCGATTTTGTAGAATTATTATGTTTTGTAGCTTATTATTAATATTGAATTTGTGTGTATTTCATGCTTAATGCTTGTGTATCTTGTTATTGTTTTATGCTTCAAATTCCAATATATTCAAGTCTTTACCAAAGGTTTCATTTTGTTAAAAAAATATATATTAAGCCAAATTTTAAGATTACTCATTCGATAGTTTTTCAAAACAAGGTAATATTCGTGCGTTTGGAAATTCGAAGAAATCGTGCCCAATCATGCTGGGTGTGGCTCTTTGTTTGACCAAATAAACGAATATTTTTTTAAATTTCGTCCATATTTTCAAAATAAGGTAATGTTTGTGCGTTTGGAAATTCGAAGAAATCGTGCTTGATCGTCTTTGGGTGTGGTTTTTGTTTGTCCAAATAACCAAATACCCTTTCGTAATTTCAATACATGTGCTTGGAGAATTTTGGGGATGATCTCGAATTCGAGGACTCAGATTGTCGTATCCAATCGTGCTGGATGTGATACTCTATTCCTTCGGAACAAGGGAATCTCAATATTCAATCAAGTTATTTAAAATTATAGAAAAAAAAAGGAACATAATTTCAAAATCATTTCAAACTTTTCAACATTAGGACATCAATTACTCAATTTGGTACCAATTTTGGGCGTTGCGAGGATGCTAATCCTTCCTCGTACGTAACCGACTCCCGAACCCGTTTTCTTCTTATTCGCAGACCAAAATTTATTTTATAGGTGACCCGATCACACCTAAACAAAAAGGATTGGTGGCGACTCCATATTGTTAAAGTCGATTCCCATTTTTCAAAACTCGATAAAAAATGGTTTCGACAAGCAGCTTGATTGCAATTTAATGGCTTGATCACATGTATCTGATCTGATAGTTTTAACTACAAATTTAGGTGGCACTGTCCACAGTTATCTGTTGGTGTGATTTTGTTGGACTAGTTTTGGGGAACTCTATTTTGGTGTGTAGCGGAACTGGGTAGGATGTTTTCTGATAAATCTGCACTCTGATTGTTTTTGAAAAATACTGCATCAATATACACATACATTTATTGTTCTGTTCTGTTTTGTTCTGTTCTGTTCTGCTCTATTCTATTTTGTTTTATTTTGTTTTGTTTTGTTCTGTTGTACTACCATTGTTTAAATCTCTGTGATACTCTGGATATATTCCGTGCAGGTTATATGACTGCTATTAAGTTCTATACGTTACTACAATTTATATGTTATGATCTGTATATTTGTATTCGATTTGGTTATATATTGTGCTTTGTTGCTCACTCATTTGTCTGTTTAGGTAGTTTTCTGACTTAGGACCGGACAACATATGGGAGCTCGGATTGTTTTTGCACTGATGTAACTATGATTTGATCTTTTGGGTTTGTAATATGTTTTTGAACTCGCCTTGCTTTTTGCTAATCTCATCAGTAACTGACAATTTCTAACACAAAACTACAAAATCACTTAAGTCGACTAAAATGGATTTCTGGCTTTCAAAGTTAAAACTTTAAAAAAAAAATCGCTACAAATCAAGTACGGTTTTGAGTGTTTTTCTGAGTTCTTATCGAAACCTATTTCAACACGTTAATGTAACTCCTCCAGATTGGCTTAAACTTCTAGGCCAGGTTTGGGGTGTTACATCATGCACATTCATTTTACCAATTGGAAACTATCAATTCAAGAGTTAAACATAAATCAATCAAAACCTACACCAAAGTTATATGACATAATTAACAATTATTGATGTGTGCGATGTCAGAGTCTTAAAATTTATATAAAGAATGATCGAGCCTAGAAACTAACTGTGACAACGATTGAGGCAAGTGCACCTATCAAACAGTAGTATAGCTTAGTGGCAAGACTGGATTGTCGAACCCAAAGGAACCAGAAGTACTAATACTAACTTTCTTTTTATTATTTAGCCTAAGAAACAAGGGAATTGTTGTTTAATCTAATTTAACTAACTACTAAGCTAAAGATGCTAAGACAAAGAGAAAGAATTAGGGAAGATACTTGTGGAAAAAACCAATTGATTAAGACAATTCCCGAAGAAGAATCCACCTAGACTTCACTTGTTATCTAACTCTGAACCAGACAATTTATTCACTTGACTTGATCCGTAGGATTCCCTAATGTATATTAATCCCTCTCTCGAGGCGACTAACGTCTAACCCTAGGTTGATTAATTGAAATCTCTTTCTAATTAAAACCCCTAGAATTGCATTAACTCGATTTATGGACTCCTATATTAGGTTTGACCCTAATCCGGCAGATTTTTGTCACCCTATCTCTAGGCGCGCGAGCAACTCCGCTTAACTATGCTAGATCTACTCTTAGGCAGAGTCTATTCCTCCTCTACCTAAGCACATCAGTACTTGAATTAATATCCTGGAAATATCAAAACAAGAATTAAGAACACATAATTAAGAACAAATCAAGTATTTATCTTATAGTTCAGCAAACGATAACAAGATTCATCTTAGGTTTCATCCCCCTCAGGTATCTGAGGGTTTAGTTCATAATCATAAAAGAATACATCTCAGAAGAAAAGATAAAACAAAACATAAGAAAACTCTAAAACTCCCTGAAGGAAATTGAAGAGAGATCCTCTGTCTTGAGTATGACTCTGGCTTTTTGAGATGAATCAACTGGCTTCCTTTGAGTAAATCCCACAATTCTGGTCCTCTGGCTCGGCTCTTTAGCCTAGCTAGACGCCCCCTGAAGGTTGGCCTTTAGGGTGTATATATAGGCTTTTGGAATGTGTTTCTTTGCCTCTAAGTATCCTAATCCGAGTGAAATTCCTCTTTGTCACGGTAGGGACACGCCCATGGCACACGCCTGTGTGAATCGTGGCCAGGCCGTGTTCAAGTCTATCAATGTGGCACGGCCGTGTGGCTTTGGCCCAGGCCGTGTCAATTTCTTTCTTTGGCCCATTTGGTCCGTTTTAGGCCCGTTTTTCGTTCTTTTCATCCTCCTATGCTCTCCTGAGTATAAAACATGAAATTAAAGGATTAAGAGCACCAAATTACATAATTCAAGGGATAAATCATCCAAAATAATGCTAAATGTGGGCTTAAAATATGTTACTATTACGGTTTATCAAATAACCCCACACTTAAGCTTTTGCTTGTCCTCAAGCAAAATTCTCAACTCACAATTAAAACAAACTTCCCTCAATTCATAATATTCATCAATAGTGTTTCATCATAATTCAAAGATAATTCACAAATGGATAATTCAACTCAAAGAGTCCTAAAGATTCAAACAATCTAAGTCATACATTTGTAGCATAAAACATAGGTGTTTCCCCTCATCTAAATAATTACCTCTGATTCAAAATCGACAAGGGTTGACATCCTCACTAAAGATTCACTCAAATCACTTGAAGTGTTTAAGGTTCAGGAAAAAGCACTCATAAGTCAAACATGAAAAGTTAATCCCATAGGCTTGCATGAAAATCAAATCTCCACCACTATAATATGAGATGATACACAAATCAAAAGGTCTTTAACAGGGTTGTAACGGGGCTTGGTTTAAAGGTATGGATAAAGGCTGAATTAAAGGGTTAGAATCGAGATTGACTTGACAAATTACCTAACTAGAAACAACGAACTGATAATAAATAATTACATCAATTGAAAAATTGTAATACTAATAACATGAGCTTTTTTTTCAATATGTGGAATTTAAACGTATAAACTCACCTAATTACAGAACTAATAATGAATATACTTCAATTTTTTTAAGAACAAATCAAGTAATAAAAGATGGATTGCTACTAATATAACTAAAATAATTAGGTAACCGATCAAATCAAATCTCGATATAAGGGTAGTCAAAAGGAATGGTGATAACAAATACAAGATGGGTTTTGGGTTAATATTAGTGGGTGAGTCAATAAAAAGGGTTATTAGGATCAAAGGGGTTCACTAGGGTTTAATTGTGAAGGTAGGCTTTTAGTGGAGTAAGTGGGTTAAATCTTAGGTGCCTTTATCATCTCTATATATCAAATCAAAGATGTGGTCTCGACATGTATAATCGATGCAAGTTCTAGAATAACAACTCAATGTTGACACACTCATAATCAATAAATTGAGCAAGAAAAAGAATATATGCTCTACAAGGCTCAAAATCTCACAAAAATTATGGCTTTTTGATGTCAACCTCGTAAATTTCAAACTTCAAAGTAATATTCAAATTCAGGTAGACAACCTAGAAAAAAATTTTAATTCGAAAAATCGACTTATCATGCTTGACTCTCTAGTATCTTTAAAATTTAATCATCAATGCACAATTAACTATGACTTAATCCGAAAACATATCAATAAAAATCATAAATCAGAGGAAATTTCATTCTAATCATAATATGAGAAAATTTACTTAAGAGACAATATATAATTTAGGATTTGAGAATAATGCAAAAAGTTAGGCACTTTTAAGATTCACCCCCCCACACTTAAGATGTACATTGCCCTCAATGTACAAAGATAGATAAACAATATAATAGGAAATCAAAAGATAGGGAGAGAAGTGAAACTCCCTGAATTATGGATGGATTCCTTGTGTTGGAGGTGTGATAACTTGATTCGGAGGTGAAAGATAAGTTGGAGGAGTCGTCTTTGATGGTGGTATGGTAGCTGCCCACTATTGCTGCGCTAGATGAAGAAATTGGGTAGCCCATGAAGAATTAGCTAGGAAATAGTAAGACATATTTAAAATAAACTAATTATATATTTAAAGACAAGAAAGATAAAGAGAAATAAAATAGAAAGTAAAATAAAATTAAAAGAAGCGATAAATGGACTGAAAAGTCCTTATTGTTAGATGGTTCGCGAGGTGGGTGTGATTTCTAAGGCCGTGGTGTGTGATTCCCAAGCAGCCTGTAGAACCTAAAACCAAGAAACTAAAGTAAGATAAACTAAATTTAGAGGAAGAGAAGTTAAGATAAGGAAAATAAAGGAGACAAGTAAAGAAAAATAAAAGTTAAATGGCCTCAAATCTCCTTGGCTTGTCGAATAAATGAAGTGGCCTGCATGAACTTATGTAGATCGATCTCCCACAGGGAGACTGTGCTAGGATCCTTCCGCTTCTTCGACATGTATATTGTGGATATCAAGAGTTGGGGAAAGATTAAAGAAGAAAAGTATGGAAAGGGAGAGATCTGAAGAATGGGATGGAAGAAATGAGCTGGGGAGTAGGTTAGAAGAGGGGGTGTTTTAAATAGAGTTTTGAGGTCTGGTGCATCCCCACGCCCGTGTACTGTGGGCGTGTCAAGTCACACGGCCGTCTCGCACGGCCGTGTTGTGCTTCTCCCATGCCTGTGTGCAGGTCGCCACGCCCGAGTTTGATGAAACAGTGTCGACCACGGCTATATCACACGGCCGTGGTGTTTTGTCGGTGCCCATGGCTTGAAGATATTTTATGTCCTTGGTTCGTACTATCTCTGCCATGTCAGTACGGAGATTCGTTGTGTCCACACGGCCACGGCCACGACCGTGTGCAAGGCCGTGTGGTATGGAAATATGTGCCTAAATATGAAAAAGAAATAAAACTAAACTAAATTATTAGGGTTAGTGCTCGGGTTGCCTCCCGAGAAGCGCTCGTTTAAAGTCTTAAGCTAGACTTACCTCTCACTCACATAATTATGGTGGTTTGAAAAGTTGAACATCCTCTCTCATGATATCAGTTCTACTATCATAAAGTTTGAGTCGAGTAGAGTTTACCTTAAAAGTTTCGAACTCAGAGTGTGTGACCTCGATCGTTTCGTATGGAAAGACATTGCATACCTCAAAAGGGACTTCTTTGTTTGTATTCAGGTCCGATGTGGTGTTTCGAGGGTCTCCCTTATTTAACAATACCTGATCTCTTATTTTGAAGTGGTTTGATGTTCCTATCAGCTCGTCTGGTGGTTCTTTCGGTTTTGCTTCGTGTAATTGGGATTTCTCCTTGAAATGTGTCTTCCACTCGTCTAGTTCCTCGATGTGAAGCCGTCGATCCTCATAAATTACTTCTTTATTGGCACGGGGTTTAGGATCAGGTCCAGGGGTGTACTTTCGTGGTGATTCTTGAAAAGAAGGTTTAACCGAATGGTTATTAATAGATTTTATGTTCTCACCTTTATCACTTGATGTCCTAGCCGAGTCAAGAGCTTGAAGAGTGACTGTCTCGTCTCCTACACGAAGTACGAGTTCGCCTGCATCATTGTCAATTTTTGTTCTAGTAGTTGCTAAAAAGGGTCTTCCCAAAATTAATGGGATCATGTTGTCCTCATCCATGTCTAAAATGAAAAAGTCTACTGGGAATACGAATTTATCAATTTGTACGAGTACATCTTCAATTATACCCCTAGGAATTCTAATAGTTTTATCAGCTAATTGAATGTTCATCCTAGTTTGTTTGGGTTTCCCTAGACCAAGTTGTTTAAACATTTTATAAGGCATGAAATTTATTCTTGCCCCTAAATCAGCTAAAGCATTATCAATAGATAAACTACCAATTAAGCATGGAATTGTAAAACTCTCTAGATTTTTTAATTTCCGTGGTAGTCTATTTTGCAAAACTGCTGAGCACATTGCGTTTAGTTCCACGTGCGATGCCTCGTCTAACCTTCGTTTATTCGTCAATAGCTCTTTTAAAAATTTCCTAGAATCTGGCATCTGCGAAAGAGCTTCAAGTAACGGTAAGTTAATATGTAATTTCTTCAATAGTTTAAGAAACTTACTGAACTGTTCTTCTGTGTTCTCTTTCTTCATTGCTTCGGGATATGGTATGCGAGGTTGGTATTCTTTGATTACCGGTTTTGATTTATCATTACTTACCTCAACCTTACCTTTTTCTACCACCTTTTCTTGATTTAAATTGGGCTCATCTATCCCTTCACTATCTTGAGCTGTTATGGCTTGAATTTTCTCCTTTGGGTTAGTCTCAGTGTTGCTTGGTAGGCTTCCTTGCAGTCGTTCGGAGATCAGCTTAGCAAGTTATCCTAGCTGGTTTTCGATCCCTTGAATCGATGCTTGTTGATTTTTAAGAGTTGTCTCGGTGTTTTGGAGACGAGTTTCTGGCACCGTGATGAATTTCGTCAGCATCTCCTCAAGGTTCGACTTCTTTTCCTGTGGGTAGGGCTGTTGTTGGAATTTTTGAGGGGGTTGTTGCCTTTGATTCCCTTGACCACCCCATGAAAAATTGGGGTGGTTCCTCCAACCTGGATTATAAGTATTACTATAAGGGTTATTTTGAGATCGGAAATTATTACCCATATAGTTCATTTGTTCACTTTCCATGCCATGTTCGTAAGGTGGGTACTCAGGATTCGTCACACCTCCACTTGTTTCGCACTGCATAACTGGATGTACCTGTAAAGAACTATATAGACCATCAACCTTTTTATTTAACGTCTCTACCTGATTTGATAGCATGGTTACTACGTCGAGGTTGAAAACTCTGGCTGTTTTTGTTGGCCTTGTCCTTGTAACTTGCCACTGATAGTTATTCAGTGACATCTCCTCTATAAACTCATAGGCTGCTTCAGGAGTTTTGTTATTCAAAGTTCTGCCGGCGGCTGAATCGATTAATTGCCTTTGTTGAAGGGTTTACACCGTTGTAGAAAGTTTGGACCTGTAGCCACAAGGGTAATCCATGGTGTAGACACCTTCTCAAAAGATCTTTGTATCTCTCCCATGCATCGTATAGTGTTTCTAAATCCATCTGCACAAAAGAAGAGATATCATTCCTTAACTTAGCCGTTTTGGCCGGCGAAAAATATTTTAATAAAAATTTTTCGGTCATTTGATCCCATGTAGTGATTGACCCTCGTGGAAGAGAATGCAACCACTGTTTGGCTTTATTCCTCAAAGAGAAGGGAAACAACCGAAGACTGATGGCATCATCAGTAACGCCATTTATTTAGAAAGTGTCGTAAAATTCTAGGAAATTTGCCAAGTGATTATTTGGATCTTCATCCTGCAAACCATCAAACTGAACAAATTGCTGTATCATATGAATTGTATTAGGTTTCAGTTCAAAATTATTTACAGCAATAGCAGGTCTAACAATACTTGACTCAGTTCCTATTAAATTAGGTTTACCATAATCATATATAGTTCGAGGAGCATGATTGTCGGCCATCTCTGAAGGTGGCGGATTGTTCTCAGCCATCTCTTCGGTGGTATAAACTTCGTCTTCTTGCTCTTCTTGTATGTAATTTAGGCTTCGCCTTATTTCTTTTCGATTTCTACGAACTCTGCTTTCAATTTCACTGTCGTAAATTAGGGGCCCTGTCGGGTTCCTTCTAGTCATAAACTAGAGGTACCTAAAAGGAACAAAAGAAAGAAAATTAGCAAAGTTAAAAAAAAATAAGAAATAAAAGTAAATTGAAAAAAATAAAAATGGCTAAAGTAATAAAAATTGAACTTTCTTAATATTTTGGTTCCCCGGCAACGGCGCCAAAAACTTGATGTGTGCGATGTCAGAGTCTTAAAATTTATATAAAGAATGATCGAGCCTAGAAACTAACTGTGACAATGATTGAGGTAAGTGCACCTATCGAACAGTAGTATAGCTTAGTAGCAAGACCGGATTGTCGAACCCAAAGAAACCAGAAGTACTAATACTAACTTTCTTTTTATTATTTAGCCTAAGAAACAAGGGAATTGTTGTTTAATCTAATTTAACTAACTACTAAGCTAAAGATGCTAAGACAAAGAGAAATAATTGGGGAAGATACTTGTGGGAAAAACCAATTGATTAGGACAATACCCGAGGAAGAATCCACCTAGACTTCACTTGTTATCTAACTCTGAACCAGAAGATTTATTCACTTGACTTGATCTGTAGGATTCCCTAATGTATATTAATCCCTCTCTCGAGGCGACTAACTTCTAACCCTAGGTTGATTAATTGAAATCTCTTTCTAATTAAAACCCCTAGAATTGCATTAACTCGATCTATGGACTCCCATATTAGGTTTGACCCTAATCCGATAGATTTTCGTCACCCTATCTCTAGGCGCGCGAGCAACTCCGCTTAACTATGCTAGATATACTCTTAGGCAGAGTCTATTCCTCCTCTACCTAAGCACATCAATACTTGAATTAATATCCTGGAAATATCAAAACAAGAATTAAGAACACATAATTAAGAACAAGTCAAGTATTTATCAAATAGTTCAGCAAACGATAACAAGATTCATCTTAGGTTTCATTCCCCTCAGGTATCTGAGGGTTTAGTTCATAATCATAAAAGAATACATCTCAGAAGAAAAGATAAAACAAAACATAAGAAAACCCTAAAACTCCCTGAAGGAAATTGAAGAGAGATCCTCCGTCTTGAGTATGACTCCGGCTTCTTGAGATGAATCAACTGGCTTCCTTTGAGTAAATCCCACAATTCTGGTCCTCTGGCTCGGCTATTTGGCCTAGCTGGACGCCTCCTAAAGGTTGGCCTTTAGGGTGTATATATAGGCTTTTGGAATGTGTTTCTTTGCCTCTAAGTATCCTAATCCGAGTGAAATTCCTCTTTGTTATGGCAGGGACACGCCCATGGCACACGCCCGTGTTAATCGTGGCCAGGCCGTTTTCGAGTCTATCAATGAGGCACGGTCGTGAGGCTTTGGCCCAGGCCGTGTCGATTTCTTTCTTTGGCCCATTTGGTCCGTTTTCGACCCATTTTCCGTTCTTTTCATCCTCCTATGCTCTCCTGAGTATAAAACATGAAATTAAAGGATTAAGAGCACCAAATTACATAATTCAAGGGATAAATCATCCAAAAGCATGCTAAATGTGGGCTTAAAATATGTTACTATTACTGTTTATCAATTATCTTACCATTTCCTTGACATTAATCAACTTAACCAATTCAAATAGCCTAATCATTAGCTTAACATGCCATACCATTTCAAAGAAAAAATCCTCATTAAAATATCATCAACTTAGCCAAAACATACACCACAAACTTATATACCAAATGGTACATCTGATCTGCCACAATTCATTGTGGCAAATTGAGCTCTTTTCAACACTTAATGATCTTGTTTTTAAAGTAATTTGTTATCTTGTTATTTAGTTTTTTGATTTCATATGTTTATGTTTAAAGTTAATAAATTGAGTCATTTGTGTGTTTTATGACCCATTGGGCCAATCCGGGCCTAAGGGAAGACTAACATGTTGATTGAATGTGCAAGACATCATTTTAGGCCGATGAGTCAGTGGATTGCCCGAGATCTCACAACACCCAGATTGGATGTTGCAACATCAAACTTCGAAGCTAGTAGGGAGCAGCCCGCCATTAATGTCGCGACAACCAACTTCGAGGCAAAGGAAATCACATTTGAAGTCTAATGTCGCGACAACACTCCTTCAATGTCGTAACACCGGTTCGATAAGGTCCAAATCTCAGCCGAGAGTGTTTTCTATCCACAACCTTATTTAACACATTTAGTCATCTGTAATTGACCTAATTCGGTCATCTAACACAACTACTATAAATATTAGTGCTCAATACCTGATTAAGTGAGCTTTTTCCTTAGTTTTAATTCCTTATTCTTAGATTAAGGTTTTTTTTAGGGATTTTTTTGTTCTTACTTTTTTTTTTCTTTCAATTAAATTCACTTTTCAGTTTCAATTCAGCAACTTTGTTATTTATTTCGTTTCTGCTTTCAATCGATCATCATTCAACATTGTTCTACGAGTTTTCAAATTCAAAACTTTATCTACATCAAAAGATTCAATCCTCTTTTCCATTTCTCCTATTTTTGATATTTAATTGAATGTCTAAAATTTGATTTAGGGGGTTTTGCATTTAGATGCATGACGAACTAAGAACTCTAGGGAGATTGATGGCCAAAAATGGAAGTAATTAGCTGAAGTTTTAGGGTTTACTCGAAATTAGTTGAATTTGGTTAAGTGTGATTAAACCTTAGGGTTGACTATCCTAGGAAGTAACTTAGGTAGATGAGGTCGAAAGAATATTCTACTAAGCACCCCTTAATCTATCCCAGTAAGTTTTACTGTAAAAAAGCCATGAAGATGCATAAACATGATGCGGTTGACCTCGTTGGATAGTTGTGTATATCGGCATTACGTGATTCGTTTTAGAAGCAAACTCATTAAGGATTGATTTACAACATTTCGGACCATACACACAAAATATATATATATATCATAAAGTTAAAACAAAGTCATCATCACAACCAACATACCAAGCAATGAAACAATGAAAGATATGATAAATAGTAGAAAAGCTCGGGTGTTTCTCCACATCCATGGTTGTATTTTTTCGTTCAATGGCTTGAAGAGCAACTCGAGCAACGTTTTGGTCGACTTCTTTCCGGTGAGGGAAAGTTAGCCTAGAAGTATAAGTGTCTCAACCGACACGAATGGTGGCTTTGAACCTTAACACATGCGCGAACCTTTCATTACAGCTTTGGTAAACCGGGAGACCTAATCCTAACCTCTGAGTGTGTTGTTGCAAACGATTCTTATGCAAATGCAAAAAACATGCAACTTATGATATTACCGTCCCAAATTGGTTGGACCAGTGGGTGAAAAATTTTAAAAATTTAAAATGCCAATTTTTCAACAAATAAAAAATATTATTACAAAGATTTTTTTTGAGTTTATATAAAAATTTTAAAATAATTTATTTAAAAATCAATATTAAGGTTTCAACCTTAGACCTTAAAGTCTTGCATTTCAAAATTGGATTAGTGGTCAAATCGATTGGGCCATTAGTTTTCGGTTCGACAATTGATTTGGTTTTCATGTAAATATATTATTAAAAATTTAATAAAAGGTTAAAAGTAAAAAATTATAAAGTTGATTCAACCTATTCAAACACTAGCTCAACCAATTCAAAGCAATTTGTTCAAAAACCAATTAAACTCCTTTGTACATATTAGTATATCGACCAATTCTTGGTCCAACCGATTCAGTTTCCAACAACCATTCTTAAGGTAGAATTTCAAAAGCATTTAGTCCCTTTCTCATTAACTGTCACTAACTTGGTAATAGAAGTTTAATGTGCCTTTTTTTCCTAATAACAATTTTAGCCCTCAATATTCACATGTTCTATCAATTTGATTTTAAATGTAGAAGAAAAAAATCAACATATTTAGCCCTTAATGTTTACAAAATTTGCTATTTCAGTTTGAATCCTAAAATTTCAATAAATTTAGCTATCAACATTTACAAACTTTGTCAATTAAGTTCTAATTCTAAAAAAAAAAATTCAAAAAGAAAAAGAAAAATATTTTTAAAAAATTCATTTTTCAATATTCCTTAACATATCTTTGAAACCCACTAAACAATAAGAGTATTTATAACACCTTCCGTATTATACATTGTAAACCAATGCCACATAAAAAGTCAAGTTGGCTTAAATTCAACTATATGAGTTTCATATTTTAAATTAATGTCATATTATTTAATTAAATCATCTAAAAAGTTAATAATTTTTTAATATGAGTTTCATATTTTAGATTAATGCCACAAAATAATTATTTTGAATATTTTCTTATTTTAAAAGTGTACAAGCCCAATTTAGCCCGGGGCCCATAAAGCAATAAACTTGACCCAAACAAATTAAAACCGATTTACCTACCCAAACCAAAACCCAAATCAGCCCAGACTAAACCCAAACAACAAACTAACCCTAGCCCATTACAAGGAAAAGAAAACAGAAGCAAGAAAAAACCTAAAGCCGCTGCCGCCTTTAGCCATCTCTGCACGTCACCGCTGCTACAGGTTAGCCTCCTCCACGCGTCCATACGTCTGACACCACCTGCAAAGCAAGGAGAACACATCAAAGCAACAGAACGAGCAGTAGAAAACAAATAACAAAGAAACAAAAAAATAAAAATCGGAAGTCTTGTAATTTGGCTATAAAAGCCATATCAACATCTTGTATATTTTCTCTTCTTCGATTCCGAATTAAAAAAACAAAAAAAATATGAAAATCAGAAATTCAAAATTAGATCTGAAGGTCTTTGTTCTTTCATTTTTTATTTTTCTTATTTTTTCTTCTACGAATGTACATACATATACTTATTTGTTTCTTTTATTATTTTTATTATTTTTAAATTTCTTTTTTCTTTAAAACGGTATGTATATATACGAATACAGCAAAAAAAAAAGAGCTTACCTTAACGATTTTCCGCCGCCGCATACGGCGGCGCCGGTGAGAGCGCGTGGCGACGGCCCGTCAAACTTCCGTCGAAAAGTTGGCCGGATTCTGGGCCATGCGAGGGGAAATGAGAGAATTCTCTCAGTTTTTTTTTTTTTGGAAAAATGAAAGAAGATGACTTTTTTTTTCTTTCACATTTTTGGTATTTAGATAGTATGTAAAACGACGCCGTTTTGGGCCTTAACACCAGTGGCCAAAATGACGTCGTTTAGGCCATGACCCGATTTTGACCCGACCCGTTCCAGGGATCCGCGTGTTTTTTAGAGGAAGGGCTATTTTCGATTTTGGCCCTTTCACTTTTTCGGCCTATTTCAATTAGGTTCTTTTTTTTTTTAAATTTGGCCCGACATTTTCATATTTATTTAATTTTGGTCCCTGTCGAGACGCTGCGTTTTAGGAAGAGGGAATAATTTCCCAACTGGTCCCCATATTCTTACGCGCGTTACATTGGGCCCCCGATTCCTTTTTTTTTCTTTTTAAATTTGGTTCTTTAATCTTATTCCCATCCTAATTTAGTCCTTTTTATGTTTATTTATTTATTTACTCAATTTCAAGCCTTTATTTTATATGAATAATTACTTTGTTGTATTTTATTTATCTTATTTATTTATTATTTATTCATTTATTTATTGATTCATTATTTTTAGTATTTAAAAATTAGTTCATTTTCTTTTAATGGCTTTCATATTTTATTTTTATTGTTTGGGGCCTTTATTATCGCTGTCATTATTTCATTATTATTATTATTATTTTTTCTTTTCTTACTCATTTATTTATTTATTATTTTTCATATACTTTTAAAATTAGATTATTTATGTTTTGTTTTGACATGTATCATTTTTTTTATTTGTGTTATTATTTCTTTTATTACTATTATCTATCTATTTTTACTATTATATTTCGTTTATTATTATTACTACTATTAGTATTATTATTACTCTTATTTATTTATTATTTTCATTCGTTCATTAATGTATTATTATTATTATTATTATTATTATTATACTTTATTACAAATTACACCCCAACTCTCATTTACATTTTAATTTAGTTTCTTGCTTTTGGTGTTTTATAAATTATTCTTCTTAAATATTTATTTAAGTATCTATTAACTTCCTTGTGCTTATTATATTTAAAAAAAAAACTACATTTTCTTTTATATGCATTGTTTTGATATTATTATTATTATTATTATTATCATTGTTATTATCATCATCGTTATTGTTGTTTATATTATTGTTCCATTATCATTATTATTATCCATGCATATTAATATTTTAGTTTAATGATACCAATATTATGTATTATGTGTATTACGTTATCATTACGCCAAATTTGTGTCACATTACCATTACTCGTCGAGTACAACCCCATTCACGATTTAAATAATTTTTCTTTAAAACATAATCCATTAAACGTATGCCATTCTTAAATATTTTATTAATTTCATCCAAATTCGTACAAAAGGGAAAATTTTTCAAAATAAGGCAATATTTCGCGCTTTGAAAATTTGAGAAATCGTGCCCTAACTTACGGGGTGTCGATTTTCTCGTCAAACCTAAGTGACCTAATATCCTTTTAGATTTCAAAATGCATAAAATTTCAATAAAAATTAAAGACAAACTTGCGCTCGGGAGTTCAAGGTATCGTGTCCTAACTTACGGGATGTGATTACTCTGATATCTCGAAACGAGAAAATCTTTAACAATCATTTTGATTTAATTCAAGCATTTTAAAATCAACACTAATAAAAAGGATCGTATTTTAAATTCATTCTCGATTTTCAACTTTCGATATTAAGACACTAATTAATCAATTCGGTACCAATTTTGGGCGTGACGAGGGTGCTAATCCTTCCTCGCACGTAACCGACTCCCGAACCCGTTTTTTTGAATTCCGTAGACCAAAAACATTGTTTTAGTAAACCAAAACATTTTATTAAAACAAAGGTGATCCGATCACACCTAATAAAGATCGGTGTCGACTCCCGTTCTTATTTTCATTTTTAAACCCTAGTCGATTCCCCTTTTCAAAAAAATAGTTTCGACAGCTTGGCGACTCCGCTGGGGAATGAGAGAGTCGAGTCGTAAAATTGATTATTTTCTGTCTTGTTGTCGAAGATTGAAAATCTGATTTGAAAAATTATGATCCTATTATTGCATTTGTTAGTATTGTTATTTCATAATTACTGTGGTTTGAGTCTCGCATCATATTGCATGGGGACCATTTTGGTCTTACCCTTTTAAGTGGGAGTGAGAAGCTACTCCTTCGTGAGATTTTCACCTCTGTGCAGGATAGTGGACCGCTTTCGGGATACATCCGTACCTATGTTTTCGTGAGATTTTCATCTCCGTGCAGCCATAGGGAAATGTATCCCCCTGAACTGAACTCGGTTTATATGAACCTATAATGGGTGAAGATCGAGGAATCTGCTGGTTCAGGTACCCTTACTTTAGAACCGAACCGCATATAGTGAGCCTCAGGAGCCCACATTAAGTAGAGCCGTGCCAAACCCTAGTGGTTACCCATTTAGGTAATCTATTTTGTTGTTTATTTTTCTTGTGCTAACATGTTTTGCTTTGTTTATGATTGCATTGTATTGCATTGCATTGCATTACATCGCATCATCTTAGAAAGGAGGTGTTGATTCATATTCGATTGCTAAATAGAAGAGCTTGTCATAGGAAAATGAACTTCTTGATATAGTGAAATATAGTACCGCCATCCGAATAGGGTCCAAGTAAACACAACGAAAGAAGACTGATAGCCCGCGGAGGAAAACAAGACTTTACTTCATTGCCCGAGGATTCAAGTCAACAAGGATTATTCGAGAGCCGTCATGTCTCAACTCTTTTAAAAGGAGTTAATGAGCATTGTGGGGATAAGTGAGCAATGGGTCGCGACACGGATTAAGCAAGAAAGGAGACAATAGAGACATCTTTGGGAAAATTAGCTAGATTCGACCATAGCGTCCGGATATGAAAGAGAAGATCGATGTCTTCACCGGAAGTACGAGGGCAAGGCCGCATATGTAATCCGTTTTATGTAAATAAATTTGCTTTCTAGAAAAGTTGTTCTAATGGAATTGAATTCAGAATCAACGCCTTTCTTTCTTTTGCATTCATTTCATGCATCTACATTGCATTGCATCATTTGCATTAGATTTTTCACAAAAGGACCCTTGATAAACTGTAAAAGTAACATATTTTAATCCCACATTTAGCATAGTTTTGGATGATTTAAGCCTTTAATTATGTAAATTGGTGCTCTTAATCCTTTGTTTTCATGTTTTATACTCAAGAAAGCACCGAAGGATGAAAAGAACGAGAAATAAGCTTAAAACGGGCCAAATGGGCCAGATCACGAAATGCACACGGCTTGAGCCCAAGACCACACGGCCGTGCCTCATTAATAGACCCAACACGGCCTGGCCACGATTTACACGGGCGTGTGCAATGGCTAATACAGTCCGCCTCGGGAAGAGTCAAAATGTATGCAAGTGCCCAATCGTCTACGAGGAGTAAATCAAGTCTTCGGTAATATTGAGAAACTATGGAAGAGTTGCGGAAGCTTTAAGTGAATTGGTTTTAAGAAATGGGTTAAGTTAGGAATGGGGGATGGAAAATGAAGGGAATGGGTTTAGATAAATGATAGGATAGGTTCGAGAATAATAATGGAAAGAATATGGTGAAGGAATGATTTGGTTTAGCAAACAAAAGGTAAAGGATAATGATAGTAGGTGGAAATGGACAATGAACTTAAACAAAGAAGCGATTTAACATTAACAAATGTTACCTCGGTTTCTGTATTTGCTTAAGGTGGAATTATGGATATCGATGATGGACCAAAGACCCGTTATCAAGATTGATAAGAACCAATGGTATAGTTAAATGGAAGAACAAGTGATAGACGCCACAAGCACTGCTCGATAAGTCTATGAAACTTGTACAAAATCGAAGAGGAGATAAACTCACTCGATGAACTAAAGTTCATATATATTTTTATCAAAGATTAACCCCTTACAAAATGACATTGAAAAACTATTTATAGACAAAAATGAGAGCTAGCCGAATGGACATGAACATAGCTTATGAACTAAGTGAAATTCAGCCTTTAATGATCCTAGATTAATCTAGAATAGTCTCTCTAGCTTGTTGTCCATATTCATCCATGAAACTCCAAGAATTCAGCTTCTAGAAGAGCTTGGTGCAGCCAAATTCATTGTAAGGGAAAAGGAGCTGAATGGCCCTTAAAATTTAGCCAAGGGACGTGCATGGATAGCCTTGGGAATCCGGATGGCCAATGCTTAGTTCTAGATGCCTTGGGGACGTGAAAGACCACCCAAAAACTGATACCAGCCCTTAAATATTCCTCACGCTTGGAGACACAGACCCAACAACCACTTTAATTTGGTGTCTTCAATGCTGGACCTTTTCCACGCCTTGGAGATAGGAAACAACACATTAATTCACGTCTAGAAGGAAGAAATCAGCACCTTAAATGGCGCTTTTTGTTGAACACGAAAAAACACATTGAAAAATGAAATATTCAGCCATCTTTTGTGCCGTCCAAAGCCATGAGTGCTGCTGATTTATTAAGCTTCTTTAATAGCCTTAATTCCATCCAAAGCATGTTCCCACACTTCCATAAATATGGTCTCACGCATGCTGCTATTTTTGACTTGTTTTAATGTAAATTTGGGAGACATAAATGGCCACGTTGGAAGCATAAACATCAGCCTTTGTTCAAGCATTAATTCGGCCATGGGGGAGAGTGAAAGACTCCTTAATTGCTGCTGCAATTCACGAAACAAACATGCTTTAGACAAGCATTAATTTCGGCTGGAAACAAAGAAACATCATGTATTTAATTCAGTTCAATAAACCATGAGACAAGCATTAATAACATGTCTAAATTCGGCTAGACACTCTAGGACACTTTTATGGACACATTAAACACCATTAATAACATGTCTAAATTCGGCTAGACACTCTAGGACACTTTTATGGACACTTTAGACACATTAAACACTAGTAAGTTCACCTAATAAAAGCAGCATTTATATTTTTAATGTAAAAATCTGCACTTTAGTTTTTGATTTAAAACAACTTTAAAGCATGTAATAAAATGTGACAATTTAATTCAAGCATAGACAAATTAATTTAGACACTAACTAAAATATTTAGACACATTAATGGGCTGTAGAAAAATAAATAAAATAAATGTTTAATTTATTTTAAAGCATTAAAAATTATGTGATCAGCTCAATGAGCCGGAACGAGCTCGAACGAGCTCAAATTGAGCCGAAATAGACTAATCCGGCTCAATTTGAAAATGCACCAAAGTGCATATCAGCTTCATGGCATTTGTAACAATCGTGCCGAGCTCATTCAATTTGAAATTCGTCGGTGCTCCGGGTGTGCCCGTATCATCCCTCCCCTCTTCAAGACGATTCGTCCTCGAATCGACCTGTTGGTTTTCCGAACAAAATTCCTCTTGACTTGGTTTTCCTCGATCAAACGGGTTGGATGATATTCGTGACACCTGTAAAGTATAATCAGAAGTTAGCAAGAGTTTTAGACATACTTGCAACCCAAATGTGGTCATCACCAAACTAATAATTCGCATGCAAACCGGCATAATCACATTATTTACAAAATGAACAGTGCCTTATCAAACATTTGGAACCGAATTGAATAAGCTTCATGACATGCATTTGATTCAAATGGATTCTACAAGTCAAAATGATCAGGCGAATGATAAAACAAATGATAGACATATATGTCACAAGCAAGTAGTTGAGAAAACGCATATGGCACTCGAAATTGAACATTCAAACCTTGCTTTATACTCGCACATGAATAAAAATTATCAAACACAAGTTTCCTTTTGTCAACAGGTAGATCATCAATAAACATGATAGGACATTCAATCACTTTATGATCTAATTGAGTTACAAAAAGGAAAACAGTGACATAATTTGCATCAACATCCAAAGAGAACGAAAATATCTCAAAATCTTCAAGTGGATTGCACATGTGACGCAATATGGACTTTTTCACACTTGAATCAAAATTATCAAACACAAGAAGCCTTTTATCTTTCATCAAAACAGATAGATCACAAACAGGCGGAAAAGAATGATTAAGCATGTAATGATCTAAATGTTTTACAACAACGAAATCAGCAACGCAAAGCTTTTCGCCACTCGAAGAGAACAAAAACGCATCAACAGTTTCAGAAGACTTACCTTTATACTCAGAAAGACAAAGATCAGTCTTACCTCGGTCGAGCAATACAAACCTTCTCTCCACGGGTAGGTAATGTAGTCGAAGCTTTGCGTTTGAATCAACACCTTTCAAATGGATTGTAAATCTCAAATACAACCACAAAATTTACTTAAGGAACGAATAAAAATTGAACAAAAAGTTGACAAAATTCGTTACCTTAATCAGAAGACAAGTATCGAAATGATAGGAATCTTTCAAGCATACCTGATGATACTTGAATTTCCCACAAAGCAAATCAGAACGAATTCCCGGTTTAAAAACATGCGTTTGATTATTTAAAACAAAATGTGGCATTAGTTTTGAAAAATCAAACTTGTTAAACCAATAGGAATTGTGCAAACTCAAGATCAAGCAATCAAAACTCTTAACATGTTTTAGAACCGATTTGCAACAACTCAAAGTTTCCATATTGGACAATGAACAAAACCCGTAATATCCACAATCAAACAAATTGGGATTAAGAGAAAAGTAGTCATACTTACTCGCGTCTTGCACTTATTGGACATTTGTTACTCCACCGTCGTACTTCGCATCACAATGATCATTATGGAATAAATTCGTCTTATCATTGTTTAAAATATCACAATTATTCGAGGGATGGCCAATGACGAAATTATCCATATAATCACAAGCAGTAGAAAAATTTGGTGGCGATTGAATTTCATAAGACTTACCTTCCTTACCTTCTGATTCGGGTGATTCAAATTTACCTTTTCCAATCAAGGAAAAACGTCGCTCATCGGGAAGGTACTGAAGTTGGTAATCGTCACTTGGTTTCTCGAAAACCTGAAGAGAAGAAACAGAAGAAGAATAAAATTCTGATGAGTTAGTTGAATCAACTCTCTCTTTTTCTCGCTCATTCTTTTCTTTCGTTTCCTTTTCAATATCTTTTTCTTTTGTTTCTCTCTCTTTTTCTATCTCAATTTCTTTCTCAATCTCGATTTCAATTTTTCTTTCTTCACTTTCTTTTTCTTTCATGATCTCGAATTCCCTTTCTTCTTTTTCACATTTTTTTTTATTTCGTTACAACTTGTAGATGTTACAAAAGAGTCGAAAAGAGAAGGGTTTGACTCAAAGAAAGAAGTCATTTTCTCGTAGAAATCATTTGCTATCCTTTGTGAAAGGGTTTTCGATCGTGACTTCTTTGAATCATATGTCGAATAACTTGTACTCTCCCGTTCGTCGCCTTGAAAAGAATCAAACTCATAACTTTCTTCTCTCCATCTTGACGGCCTTGTAGAGTAGGACTCTCGATAATAGTCACCTCTCGAATAGTCACCGGGAGTGGTTCTTCGGGAAGAATACTTCGTGGATATTTTCTTTGAAGTTTCTGAATGGCTATATCGATCAACTGGCTCGTCATCTTGGAAGGAGTAAGAATCATAGTCAACTTCTCATCTCGGAATCGATGGCGAAAAGGAATCACGTCGGGACTTCTTCAAGTAATATTCGGGGGTATATCTCCGTGGGGTTCTCTGTTCTATTTTTCGCCTTGAAGCGTCTCGTTCATAGCAGGCTCCTTGTTCCACACGATTCAATCTTTCGTGCAACTTGTCGAATTTTGAATTCACCATTCTTCGCATTTCTTGTGCCAAGTATTGGATCTCCGATTCGGTGAACTCTTCGCGAGACATGACTTTGTTGCTGAAAAAAATGTTAGTGCTCAAAATAAAACAAAAGTAAATACCTTACCACAAAAACTTCACCAATCACTTAGAAAGAAAATTCACTCCACTCGTGTTTACACTCAGAATCGGCTTTTTCTATAATGTAACACTCGTGCCTTTTACCGCTCTCTCTCGCTCTCACAATTTGTACTTTGTTTCGAAAGACTTATTGCGGCTTGAGGTTCGGCTTCAAGTGGGTAACACGAGTAAACGTTAGGGTATCGAGTAGGCTAAAACAAAAGAAAAGGGCAAATAGGGGAGGCTAAGTAAAAGAAAATTTTGGGTATCGGGTCGGTTGAAACAAAGAAAAATTTTGGGTGTGTGGTGTAGTGGTTTTGAAGGGGTGGTGGTAAGAAGGGTGAAAACGAACAAGAACTTGTAAAAACTTTCACACGAAAACTTCACCTTTTTTTTAAACTCATATATTTATTTTTTTCTTTTTTTCTTTTTTTCTTGACTTTTTTTTCACTTCAAAAACATGAAAACAAATACAATAGAAACGGAATTACAACTTTGAAATTTTTTTTATTTCGATTTTATTTTGCTTTTTTTTCAACTTACGAACTTAATCCTGGCTTCACACACATCGTCAAAATCCTCATTTTATAGCTCTGATACCAGATGATACAGTCCGCCTCAGGAAGAGTCGAAATGTATGCAAGTGCCCAATCGTCTACGCGGAGTAAATCAAGCTTTCGGTAATATTGAAAAACTATGGAAGAGTTGCAGAAGCTTTAAGTGAATTGGTTTTAAGAAATGGGTTAAGTTAGGAATGGGGGATGGAAAATGAAGGGAATGGGTTTAGATAAATGATAGGATAGGTTCGAGAATAATAATGGAAAGAAGATGGTAAAGGAATGATTCGGTTTAGCAAACGAAAGGTAAAGGATAGTGATAGTAGGTGGAAATGGACAATGAACTTAAACAAAGAAGCGATTTAACATTAACAAATGTTACCCCAGTTTTTATATTTGCTTAAGGTGGAATTATGGATATCGATGATGGACCAAAGACTCGTTATCAAGATTGATAAGAACCAATGGTATAGTTAAATGGAAGAACAAGTGATAGACGCCACAAGCACTGCTCGATAAGTCTATGAAACTTGTACAAAATCGAAGAGGAGATAAACTCACTCAATGAACTAAAGTTCATATATATTTTTATCAAAGATTAACCCCTTACAAAATGACATTGAAAAACTATTTATAGACAAAAATGAGAGCTAGCCGAATGGACATGAACATAGCTTAGGAACTAAGTGAAATTCAGCCTTTAATGATCCTAGATTAATCTAGAAGAGTCTCTCTAGCTTGCTGTCCATATTCATCCATGAAACTCTAAGAATTCAGCTTCTAGAAGAGCTTGGTGCAGCCAAATTCATTGTAAGGGAAAATGAGCTGAATGGCCCTTAAAATTTAGCCAAGGGACGTACATGGATAGCCTTGGGAATTCGGATGGCCAATGCTTAGTTCTAGATGCCTTGGGGACGTGAAAGACCACCCAAAAACTGATACCAGCCCTTAAATATTCCTCACGCTTGGAGACATAGACCCAACAGCCACTTTAATTTGGTGTCTTCAATGCTGGACCTTTTCCATGCCTTGGAGATAGGAAACAACACATTAATTCACGTCTAGAAGGAAGAAATCAGCACCTTAAATGGTGCTTTTTGTTGAACACGAAAAAGCACATTGAAAAATGAAACATTCAGCCATCTTTTGTACCGTCCAAAGCCATGAGTGCTACTGATTTATTAAGCTTATTTAATAGCCTTAATTCCATCCAAAGCATGTTCTCACATTTCCATAAATATGGTCTCACGCATGCTGCTGCTTTTGACTTGTTTTAATGTAAATTTGGGAGACATAAATGGCCACGTTGGAAGCATAAACATCAGCCTTTGTTCAAGCATTAATTCGGTCATGGGGGAGAGTGAAAGACTCCTTAATTGCTGCTACAATTCACGAAACAAACATGCTTTAGACAAGCATTAATTTCGGCTGGAAACAAAGAAACAGCATGTATTTAATTCAGTTCAATAAACCATGAGACAAGCATTAATAACATGTCTAAATTCGGCTAGACACTCTAGGACACTTTTATGGACACATTAAACACATTAAACGCCATTAATAACATGTATAAAATCGGCTAGACACTCTAGGACACTTTTATGGACACTTTAGACACATTAAACACTAGTAAGTTCACCTAATAAAAACGGCAGCCCCTATTTTTAATGTAAAAATCTGCACTTTAATTTTTGATTTAAAACAACTTTAAAGCATGTAATAAAATGTGACAATTTAATTCAAGCATAGACAAATTAATTTAGACACTAACTAAAATATTTAGACACATTAATGGGCTGTAGAAAAATAAATAAAATAAATGTTTAATTTATTTTAAAGCATTAAAAATTATGTGATCAGCTCAATGAGCCGGAACGAGCTCGAACGAGCTCAAATTGAGCCCAAATAGACTAATCCGACTCAATTTGAAAATGCACCAAAGTGCATATCAGCTTCACAACATTTGTAACAATCGTGCCGAGCTCATTCAATTTGAAATTCGTCGGTGCTCCGGGCGTGCCCGTATCAATGGTCGTGCCCCTGCCGTGGAGAAGAGGAATTTTAATTGGATTTAGATACTTAGGGGCAAAGAAACACATTCTAAAAGCCTATATAAACACCCTAATGGCCAACCTTTAGAGGGGCGTCCAGCGAGGCCAAAGAGCCAATCCAGAGGGGTCAGAATTGTGGAAATTACTCGAAGAAAGCCAGTTGATTCATCTCAAGAAGCCGAAGTCCTACTCAAGACGGCGGATCTCTCCTTCAATTCCTTCAGGGGGTTTTAGGGATTTCTTATGTTTTGTTTTATCTTTTCTTCTGAGATGTTTTCTTTTATTATTATGAACTAATTCCTCAGATACCTGAGGGAGATGAAACTTAAGATGAATCTTGTTATTGTTTGCTGAACTATATTATAAATACTTGATTTGTTCTTAATTATGTGTTCTTAATTATTGTTTTGGTATTTTCTAGATATTAATTCAAGTTTGATGTGCTTAGGTGGAGGAGCAAAAGTCCCTGCCTAAGAGTAGATCTAGCATAATTAAGCAGAGTTGATCGTACGCCTAGACATAGGGTGACAAGATTTTGCCGGATTAGGGTGAAACCTAATATGGGAGTCCATAGATCGAGTTAATGCAATTCTAGGGGTTTTAATTGGAAAGAGATTTCAATTAATCAACCTAGGGTTAGACGTTATTCGCCTCGAGAGAGGGTCTAATATACATTAGGGAGTCTTACGAATCAAGTCAAGTGAATAAATCGTCTGGTTCAGAGTTAGATAACAAGTGAAGTCTAGGTGGATTCTTCCTCGGGTATTGTCTTAATCAATTGGTTTTTCCCACAAGTATTTTCCCAATTTCTTTCTCTTTGTCTTAGTGTCTTTAGCTTAGTAGTTAGTTAATTTAGATTAAACAACAATTCACGTCAATTTTAAGGCTAAATAATAAAAAGATAGTTAGTATTAGTACTTCAGGTTCCTTTGTGTTCGACAATTCGGTCTTGCCTTAACTATACTATTGTTCGATAGGTGCGCTTGTCTCAATTCGTTGTCATATTTCCAGGTTCGATCATTCTTTTTATATAAATTTTTAAGACTCTGACAGCACACATCAAGTTTTTGGCGCCGTTGCCGGGGAACCAAGATATTAAGAAAGCTCAATTTTTATTACTTTAGCCATTTTTTTATTTTCTGCAATTTTATTTTATTTTATTTTTGTTAATTTTTCTTATTTTACTCCTTTCAGGTACCTCTAGTTTATGACTAGAAGGAATCCGACAGGACCATTAATTTAAGACAGTGATATTGAAGGTATCGCTCTCAAAAATCGTAGAGAAATAAGGAGAAGCTTAAACTACATAGAAGAAGAGCAAGAAGACGAAGTCAATACTACCGAAGAGATGGCTGAAAACAATCCACCGCCTCCAAAGATGGCCAAAAATCATGCTCCTCGAACTATGTATGATTATGCTTAACCTAATTTAACAGGAACTGAGTCAAGTATTGTTAGACCTGCTATTGCTGCAAATAATTTTGAACTGAAACCTAACACAATTCAGATGATACAACAATTTGTTCAGTTTGATGGTTTGCAGGATGAAGATCCAAATAATCACTTGGAAAATTTCCTAGAATTTTGCGATACGTTCAAGATAAATGGCGTTACTAATGATGCCATTCGCCTTCGGTTATTTCCCTTTTCTTTGAGGAATAAAGCCAAACAGTGGTTGCATTCTCTTCCACGAGGGTCAATCACTACATGGGATCAAATGACCGAAAATTTTTTATTAAAATATTTTCCACTGGCCAAAAAGGCCAAATTAAGGAATGATATCTCTTCTCTTGTGTAGATGGATTTAGAAACACTTTATGATACATAGGAGAGATACAAGGACTTGTTGAGAAGGTGCCTACACCATGGATTACCCTTGTGGCTATAGGTCCAAACTTTTTACAACGGTGCAAACCCTTCAACAAGACAATTAATCGATTCAGCCACCGGCGGAAGTCTGAATAACAAAACTCCTGAAGCAGCCTACGAGTTTATAGAAGAAATGTCATTGAATAACTATCAGTGGCAAGTTACAAGGACAAGGCCAACGAAAGCAGCTGGAGTTTTCAACCTCGACGCAGTAACCATGCTATCAAATCAGGTAGATATGTTACATAAAAAGATTGATGGTTTATGTTCTTCGCAGGTACATCCGGTCATGCAGTGTGAGACAAGTGGAGGCATGGCGAATCCTGAGTACCCACCCTATGGACAGGGCATGGAGAGCGAACAAATGAACTATATGGGTAATAATTTTCGATCTAACAATAACCCTTATAGTAATAATTATAATCCAGGTTAGAGGAACCATCCCAAATTTTCATGGGGTGGTCAAGGAAATCAAAGACAACAACCATCTCAAAACTTCCAACAACAGCCCTACCCACAGGAGAAGAAGCCGAATCTTGAAGAGATGCTGACAAAATTCATAGCAGTGACAGAAACACGTTTCCAGAATACTGAGACAACAATTAAAAATTAACAAGCATCGATTCAAAGGATCGGGAATCAGTTAGGGCAACTAGCTAAGGAGATCTCTGAAAGACCACAAGGAAGCCTACCAAGCAACACCGAGACTAACCCAAAGGAGTAAATCCAAGCCATAACAACTCACGAAAGTGAAGGGTTAGACGAACCAAATTTAAGGCAAGAGAATATGGTCGAAGAAGGTAAGGTTCAGGTAAGTAAGAAAAAGCCAAAGCCGGTAATCAAAGTATATAAACCTTGCATACCATATCCCGAAGCAATGAAGAGAGACGACACAGAGGAACAGTTCGGTAAATTTCTTAAACTTTTAAAGAAATTGCATATTAACTTACCGTTACTTGAAGCTCTTTCGCAGATGCCAAATCTAGGAAATTCTTAAAAGAGCTTTTGACAAACAAGCAAAAGTTAGACGAAGAATCGCATGTGGAACTCAACGCGATATGCTCGACAGTCTTGCAAAATAGACTACCACAGAAATTAAAAGATCCAGGGAGTTTTACAATTCCATGTTTAATCGGTAGTTTATCTATTGATAATGCGTTAGCTGATTTAGGGGCAAGCATAAATGTCATGCCTTATAAAATGTTTAAGCAACTAGGTCTAGGGAAACCCAAACAAACTAGGATGAGCGTTCAACTAGTTGATAAAACTGTTAGAATTCCTAGGGGTATAATCGAAGATGTACTCGTCAAAATTGATAAATTCGTATTCCCAGTTGACTTTGTCATTTTAGACATGGATGAGGACAACACGATCCCCCTAATTTTAGGAAGACCATTTTTAGCAACTGCCAGGACTAAAATTGATGTTGACGCAGGTGAACTCATACTCTGTGTAGGTGACAAGACAGTCACTCTTCAAGCTCTCGACTCGGCCAGGACATCGAATAATCAAGGTGAGAAAGTAAAATCTATTGATAACCATTCGGTTAACCCTTCTTTTCAGGAAGCACCACAAAAGGAAAAAATTTGAACCCGATCCTAGACCCTGTGCCAACAAAGAAATAACTCATGAGGAACGGAGAATTCAGATCAATGAACTAGACGAGTGGAAGACGCATTTCAAGGAAAAACTAGGGATACACGAAGCAGAACCAAAGCCACCCTACGAGACAGACAAGTTCAAAATCGGAGATCAGGTATTGTTAAATGAAGCAGACCCACAAATATCTCCTCCTGACCCTAACACAAACAAAGAAATACCTTTTAAGGTAATTAATGTTTTCCCACACGGAACAGTCGAGGTAAGTAATCCTATTTTTGGCACTTTTAAAGTAAACGCTACTCGACTTGAACCATATACTATAAGTAAGACAGATAGCATGAGGAAAGATGTTCAACTCTTCAAACCACCCTAATTATGCGAATGAGAGTTAAGTCTAGCTTAAGACTATAAACGAGCGCTTCTCGGGAGGCAACCCGAGCTCTAACACTATAAATTTTTACATTCTTTTAGATTTTTATTTTATTTTATTTTTATTTTTATTTCTACCTCAGCATCTAATTATAGGCTAATAAAAGGTGCAGATTTTCATGCCACACGGCTGTGGCCGTGGCTGTGTGGGCACCACGAATCTCCGTACTGACATGGCAGAGATGGTACGAGTCAGAACGAATCAGATCTTCGAGTCACGAACTCCACTTACCATGCCACGACCGTGGCCGACACTGTTAAATTATATACGGGCATGGTAAATTTAGCACGGGCGTGGGAGAAACGCACGAAGCATAACACGACCGTGTGATATGGCCGTGTGAGTCGACACACTTTTGGTACACGAGTGCGGGGACGAACCAGATTTGAAATACTATTTAAACCACCCCACCTCCCTCCCTTTTCTCACCCATTCTCTACTCTCAACACCCTTTCACCCCTCCAAATTCCATTTTTCTCTCATTCTCCTGCTCCAAACTCTCTATTGTCATCATCTCCATATCGAAGAAATGACAAAATCCAAGCACAGTCTCTCCGAAGGAGACCGATCTCAATAAGTTCATGCCGACCGCTTTATTTATTCGACAAGCCAATGGTCTTTGAGACCATTTTAGTCTTATTTTTCTGTTCTCTTCTCCTTTATTTTCCTTATCTTTACTTCTCTTCTACTAATTTTAGTTTATTTTATCTTAGTTTCTTGGTTTTAGGTTCTAAAGGCTTCTAGGGAATCACCCCACCATGACCACTGCCAACACCACCGCGGCCTTAGAAATTACACCCACCTCGCGAACCATCCAACAATAAGGACTCTTCAGTTTATTAATCTTTTCTCTTAATTTTATTTTACTTTTTATTTTCTTTCTCTTTATATTTCTTGTCTATAATTAGTATATTTTGAACTATTTTAATTATTTCCTGGCTAAGTCTTCACGAGCTTCCCAATTTCTTCATCTAGCGTAGAGATTGTGGACAGCCACTGCCAGAGACACCTCCTCCAACTTATCTTTCACCTCCGAATCAAGGAATCCATCCAAAAATTCAGGGAGTTTTACTTCTACCCCTATTTTTTGATCTTCCACTATATTGTTTTAACTATCCTTGTACATTGAGGGCAATGTACATCTTAAGTGTGTGGGGGTAAAAGTGCCCGACTTTTTGCATTATTCTCAAGTCCCTGAATTATGCCTTGTCCTAAAGTGAATTTTCTCATGTTACTATTAGAATGAAATTTCTTTTGATTCATGATTTTTGTTGATATATTTTGGATTAAGTCATTGATAATTGTGCATTGATGATTAAATTTTAAAGATACTAAAGAATCGAGCATGATAAGTCTGATTTTCAAAAATTAAAAATTTTCTAGGTTGTCTACCTAAATCTAATTATTACCTTGAAGTTCAGAATTTATGAGGTTGACATCAAAATACCCCTAATTTTGGTGAGATTTTTGAGCCTTGTAAAGCATATATTCTTTTTCGTGCTCACTTTATTGATTATGAGTGTGTCAACTTTGATCTGTTATTCTATAACTTGCATCGATTATACTTGTAGAGACCACACCTTTGATTTGATATACAGAGATGATAAAGGCACTTAAGATTTAACCCACTTACTCCACTAAAAAGCCTACCTTCATAATTAGCCCCTAGTGAACCCCGTTGATTCCTAACAATCCATTTATTGACTCACCTACTAATATTAACCCAACACCCCTTTGTATTTGTTATCACCATCTCTTTTGACTACCCCTATATCGAGATTCGATTTGACCGGTTGCCTCATTACTCTATTTATTTCAGTTATTAAAGTTCTTTAGTATTATTGTAATGACTTGATTTATTCAAAAAAAATTGAAGTATATTCATTATTAGTTTATGATTAAGTGGGCTTATACGTCTAAATTCCAATTGTTGAAGAAGAAGCTCGTATTATTAGTTTTCATTTGATGAAATTATTCATTATTAATTCGTTGTTTCTAGTTAGGTAATTTGTCAGGTCAATCTCGATTCTAACCTTCTAATTCAGCCTATATCCACACCTTTACCCTAAGCCTCGTTACAACCCTGTTAAAGACCTTTCGATTTGTGTATCATCTCATATTACAGTGGTGGAGATTTGATTTTCATGCAAGCCTATGGGATTAACTTTTCATGTTCGACTTATGAGTGTTTTTTTTCTTGAACCTTAAACACTTCGAGTGATTTGAGTGAATCTTTAGTGAGGATGTCAACCCTTGTCGATTTTGAATCAGAGGTAATTATTTAGATGAGGGAAAACACCTATGTTTTGTGCTACAAATGTAGGACTTAGATTGTTTGAATCTTTAGGACTCTTTGAGTTGAATTATCCATGTATAAATTATCTCTGAATTATGATGAAGCACTGTTGATGAATATTATGAATTAAGGAAGTTCGTTTTAATAGTGAGCTGAGAATTTTGCTTGAGGACAAGCAAAAGCTTAAGTGTGGGGGTATTTGATAAACTGTAAAAGTAACATATTTTAATCCCACATTTAGAATGTTTTTGGATGATTTAAGCCTTTAATTATGTAAATTGGTGCTCTTAATCCTTTGTTTTCATGTTTTATACTCAGGAAAGCACCGGAGGATGAAAAGAACGATAAACGGGCTTAAAACGGGCCAAATGGGCCAGATCACGAAATGCACACGGCCTGAGCCCAAGACCACACGGCCGTGCCTCATTAATAGACCCAACATGGCCTAGCCACGATTTACAAGGGCATGTGCCATGGCCGTGCCCCTGCCGTGGAGAAGAGGAATTTCAATCGGATTTAGATACTTAGGGGCAAAGAAACACATTCCAAAAGCCTATATAAACACCCCAAGGGCCAACCTTTAAGGGGGCGTCCAGCGAGGCCAAAGAGCCAAGCCAGAGGGGTCAGAATTGTGGAAATTACTCGAAGAAAGCCAGTTGATTCATCTCAAGAAGCCGAAGTCCTACTCAAGATGGAGGATCTCTCCTTCAATTCCTTCAGGGGGTTTTAGGGATTTCTTATGTTTTGTTTTATCTTTTCTTCTGAGATGTTTTCTTTTATTATTATGAACTAAACCCTCAGATACCTGAGGGAGATGAAACCTAAGATGAATCTTGTTATCGTTTACTGAACTATATGATAAATACTTGATTTGTTCTTAATTATGTGTTCTTAATTCTTATTTTGGTATTTCCGGGATATTAATTCAAGTTTGATGTGCTTAGGTAGAGGAGCAAAAGTCTCTGCCTAAGAGTAGATCTAGCATAATTAAGCGAAGTTGATCGCACGCCTAGACATAGGGTGACGAGATTTTGCCAGATTAGGGTGAAACCTAATATGGGAGTCCATAGATCGAGTTAATGCAATTCTAGGGGTTTTAATTAGAAATAGATTTCAATTAATCCACCTAGGGTTAGACGTTATTCGCCTCGAGATAAGGTCTAATATATATTCGGGAGCCTTACGGATCAAGTCAAGTGAATAAATCATCTGGTTCAGAGTTAGATAACAAGTGAAGTCTAGGTGGATTCTTCCTCGGGTATTGTCTTAATCAATTGGTTTTTCCCACAAGTATTTTCCCAATTTCGTTCTCTTTGTCTTAGTGTCTTTAGCTTAGTAGTTAGTTAATTTAGATTAAACAACAATTAACGTCAATTTCAAGGCTAAATAATAAAAAGAAAGTTAGTATTAGTACTTCAGGTTCCTTTGGGTTCGACAATCCGGTCTTGCCTTAACTATACTATTGTTTGATAGGTGCGCTTGCCTCAAATCGTTGTCATAGTTAGTTTCCAGGTTCGATCATTCTCTTTATATAAATTTTTAAGACTCTGACAGCACACATCAACCCTAATTAGGTAAAATTATCTCAGTTAACTTGGAAAACATAGAAAGAAGGTTGGAGAGATTAGAGCAAAGGCAAATATAGATGCAGGAGTAATTGGCCGAAATCCAATAGGCTATGCGAGATCAAATGAATGTGATTAGCCAATTAACCCAGTTACTTGACAGAAGGCTTGAAGAAAGGAAAAGCCCGGTGGTCAATAATGGGAGTGATAATGAGGACCTTTACTATTCCTCAGATTTTACTCCAATAAGTGTCCCAATCCAACCAAACGCGCATTCACAAGGGGTGCCCATCATTATCAAACCCCGATATCAGACTGATACCTCGGCATTGTTGAAGTTCCCAATGGGTTCAGGTTTTAATTCAGGGGATGATCGAGTCAATCCTGTGGTAAATGGCTTAGTCGGAACAAAGAAAAAGGGAGAATAGACCTTAAAGGCCCTGAAGAAGGAAGAAAAAGAAGTGAATAATACGAGTATGTGTAACAAGAGTCATTCGAAACCAATTATAGTAACCCAGCCAAAGACGGCAGCTACCAGCTATCAGGTCTCCCCAAGACAAGAGCCCAATCCAAAATCAAACTCAGAAAAACTCCAGTTCGCGTCCATTCCAATCTCGTATAGGGAGTTGTACCAAATTTTATTTGAAGCACATGTTGTATCCCCTTTTTACGTGGAACCAATACAGCCTCCATACCCTAAATGGTACGATGTGAATGCCCAATGCGAATACCATGCAGGAATCACAGGGCATTCGATCGAGAACTGCACCGCTTTCAAAAAGATAATCGAAAGACTTATCAAAATAGATATTGTAAAATTCGATAATCCCTTTGGTGCAGACGATCCGTTACCTAACTTTTCTGTTAAAGGGGTAAATATTGTAAGGGCTACGATGGATAGCGGCATGAGATCCAAGAGTACGTCAAGTTCAGGGCTCTAGTGCAAGACCAGATATTGGGGAATCCGAACATTAACAATGTATCCAAAGGGGGAATCAGGGAATAAAAGTTTCTAAGCCCTTGCATACTTGGGAGAGTTTTGAACAATGGGACTGTGGAAGAGATCCCTGTATTTTTTTTAGAGCCAAATTCGAAGTAATGTCCAAAACACGCTTATTGCTCTAAGCCTAGGAGCAATAAGAATCTTTTTGTGAAATAGGCTTATGTTCAATATCTATATTTTCAATGAAAATGCATTTTTGTGTCTCATTTTGAGCAAATATTATTTTATTCATTTATTTCATTCATGTTCATACCGTATAAATAATTATTCTTAGAATCATTTGTTCTTTGAATATTCTTTCGTACATACAACAGGTCCCTAGATATCAATGACATGAGCGATGTTGTTACTGAATCAGAGTCTACTTTTGAGTAAGATATGTGTCTAGAGGGATCTCAAGACTTTGGAGACGACAGAGATTGTAACCTATCTCCTGATTTGTTAAGGATGGTAGAATAAGATAAAAAATAGATCCCATCTTACAAAGAATAAGTAGAATCTATGACCTTATCTATGTAGGGCATGGAGTTTATTGGGACGATCTAGTCGGAAGCTTTTGGTAGGCATTAATTATTTCACTAAGAGGGTGGAAGTAGCTTCGTAGGCCAATATTACAAAGTCGGTAGTCATCAGAACAAAAAAAAGAGAAAAAGAAAGAAAGAATACCGACAAAAAAATGTCAAAAAGATCATATTTAACTGCACAATGTCAAAAATTGGCGGTCTGTTCAAAGATCAGGTGCCACATCACAGTGCAGCAAAGGCAACCAGAGAGGAAATCCAAAAAAAAAAGAGAAGCAACAAAACAAGGATCATTAGGAAGATGACCAAGACTTGTAAAGATTGCCATAAAGAAGTTACATTTACCCTCTATGCTTATCAAACATTGGCCAAGACCTTCGCCGGGGCAATGCCTTAATTTGTGGAATAAAAGCATTTTATCTATTGAAGTCGACATTTCTTTTTCGAGTCTTGTCAGAACTGAAGTAGGAAGAGGTAGAATGGATTTAATCCTGATATGATTAGTTGAATTTGAAGAGAAAATGTTAAAAGCTATCTGTCACGGTCAGATGATGCGAACTTACAACAAAAAAGGTTCGCCCTAGAAAATTTCATGATAGGGCTTTGAAGAAGATTTTTCCCATGCAAAAGGGACTTCAGAAGAAAGTGGATGCCAAACTGGGAAGGACCTTATGCAGTAAAGAAGGCCTATTCTAGAGAAGTAAGGATATTGATCGAGATGGATGGCAAGGACCTGCCCAATCCGGTGAATTCAGATTCAATAAAAAGTTTTCCAAAAAAAAAAGAAAGAAAAAAACACAAAAAAGAAAAGAAAGAAAAAGAAGAAAAAAAGGAGAGGCCAAGGCGAAAACCTGCAAAGGGTGCTTTGAGACCAAAGGGGATTTGAGTTGAAAACCCGAGAAGGGCGGCTCAAATTTTGATCAAAAGTAGGGCATACAGCAGTCTTCCTATGCCTGAATTAACAATGAAGAAGTATGTTACGTCCTGGGGCATCGACAAAGTACTCCAGATCCCCTAAACACATATTGAGCTCAAAATGGTCCTCAAGAGGTTCTACAGAGAAGCTCAGGCTGCGATATCTAGGGAACCTAGTTTTCCATCTTACCCATTTTGAATTCGCTATCTTTGATTACTTTATTCTTTTCAAGATACGCTCCCAATAAAATTCATTTGTTATCTTGATTAATTCATTCTCATTCTGTGCTTTTTCAAAATTTGATATCTTGATTAATTTATTCATTTCGAGCTTTGCTCAATAAATTTCCGTTTTGTCCATCATTATGATCTTTTTCAAGTATTTTGCATTGAAATAACGATTAGTGGACTAATAATACTTTCATAAAAGGAGTTCCGCATATTACTTTGGAAGCCTCTAAATAATACAAGAACCTGAAACAGGACTATTGTTTAGAACTCACCAAGCCTAAGGTTTGGAATTATTAGAGAAATATGATTATCTTTTTGGACTTTTTATTGGTTGAACAAAAAGACAAGACATTTCATCGGTGATACAACCTCGACAAATAACGAGCAATGTCAGCCCAAGTATACAAGGGGATCATTCTCGGGAAAAGGAAAATGATACTCTGTATTGATACAAATATCAGGAATATACATCTGGTCATTACATCCAACGAATGGTGTAACTGATCAAATTGATTGAAGATGATACAAATCCTATACCTCGGAGTTGCAGCAGGATGGATGGAAGAAACTAAATGTTATTCTCCTGGAGTTGCAGTAGGAGGTACAAACTTTATGTCCCAGAAGGTATAGTGGAAGGGAATCTGAAATTATAGCGGGGCAAGCTTGCTGAGCAAAACATGGTTGTTTCTTTGGGTTTTCCATCAAGAATAGCAGCCGCACAAGATGACAGCATAATACGTCAGGGATAAAGCCTTGATGAATAACAATGACACCTTAAACATTTGAAAAGGAATAATTTTCATGACATTTATGCATTCATATCATTCATAACACATGAAGTTAGGAGCATTTGAGTCATAGCATCCTAATCATTTGCATAAGCATAAGCACATTCTACAGGACAAGCTCCCTAGAGAACGGTGTAGCAATATCGAAGATTTTAGATTTTGTCCCCTAGAGATAGTAGTGGGGCAGATCGAAGATTATAGTCTTATCTTTCTAAGATAACAAGGAAGCGGACTGAAGATTTCAGATTTTGTTCCCTCGAGATAACAGTAGTGGAGCAGATCAAGGATGACCAATTCTATCTCCTTGAGCAGCAGTGGAGTAGGTTGAAGATTGCAGATCTTGTCTCCCTGAATAGCAGTGGAGTAGGCTGAAGATTGCAGATCTTGTCTCCTTAAGCAGTAGTGGAGCAGATCAGTTAAAGATTGCATATCTTATCTCACTAAGCAGTAGTGAAATAGATCGAAAGCCATAATTCTTATATCCTCAAAGTTCCAATGGAGTAGGTTGAGGTTGCAAATCCCTTTTCCCTGAGTTTACATTGAGGATCAATCCTTATTTCTTTGAAGTTTTAACAGAGAAGATTGAGGTTACGAATCTTTTCTCCCCGAATTCTTATCTCCTCGAAGTTCCAGTGGAGTAGGTTGAGGCTACAAATCCCTTCTCCCTGAGTTTACATTGATGATCAATCCTTATTTCTTTGAAGTTTTAGTAGAGAAGATTGAGGTTACGAATCTCTTCTCTTTGAATTCTTATCTCCTCGAAGTTTCAGTGGAGTAGGTTGAGGCTACAAATCCCTTCTCCCTGAGTTTACATTAAGGATCAATCCTTATTTCTTTAAAGTTTCAGCAGAGAAGATTGAGGTTACGAATCTCTTCTCTCTGAATTCTTATCTCCTCGAAGTTCCAGTGGAGTAGGTTGAGGCTACAAATCCCTTCTCCCTGAGTTTACATTGAGGATCAATCGTTATTTCTTTGAAGTTTCAGCAGAGAAGATTAAGGTTACGAATCTCTTCTCTCTGAATTCTTATCTTCTCGAAGTTCCAGTGGAGTAGGTTGAGGCTACAAATCCCTTCTCCCTGAGTTTACATTGAGGATCAATCCTTATTTCTTTGAAGTTTCAGCAGAGAAGATTGAGGTTACGAATATCTTCTCCCTGAATTCTTATCTTCTCAAAGTTCCAGTGGAGTAGGTTGAGGCTACAAATCCCTTCTCCATGAGTTTACATTGAGGATCAATCCTTATTTCTTTGAAGTTTCAGCAGAGAATATTGAAGTTACAAATCTCTTCTCTCTGAATTCTTATCTCTTCCATTGGAGTAGGTTGAGGCTACAAATCCCTTCTCTCTGAGTTTACAAATGAGGATCAATCCTTATTTCTTTGAAATTTCAGCAGAGAAGATTGAGGTTACAAATCTCTTCTCTCTGAATTTTTATTTTCTTTAAGTTTTAATGGAAAGGATCGAAGCTACAAATCTCTTTTCCCTGAAACCATATTGGCACCACAACCATTATTTCTTTGAAGTTTCAACAGAGAAGATCAATGTTACAAATCTCTTCTCTCTAAATTCTCATCGCCTTGAAGTTCAAGCGGAGTAGATCGAAGCTACAAATCTATTCTCCCTGAAATTACATTAGAGCGAATGAAGCCAGCAAACCTTATCTCCCTGAAATTATAGTGGAGTAGGTTGAAATTACCAATTCTTATCTCGTTAAAGTTCCAGTAGAGTAGATCAAAGTTACAAATCTCTTCTCACTGAAATTACATTCGAGTGGATCGAAACACCAATTCCTACACCCCTGAAGATGAGGTAGAATGGAAGGAGGCTACTTTAGGAATAGCACCAAATAAGTCAAGATCCAGTGAGACCGAGCAAAATTGGTCCTTTTTAAAGTCTTTGCTCCATTCCCGTCACACGACAATGAGCAAAGATGGGCAGCTGTACAAGCCCAATTTAGCCCGAGGCCCATAAAGCAATAAACTTGACCCAAACAAATTAAAACCCATTTACCTACCCAAACCAAAACCCAAATCAGCCCAGAATAAACCCAAACAACAAACTAACCCTAGCCCATTACAAGGAAAAAAAACAGAAGCAAAAAAAAACCTAAAGCAGCCGCCGCCCTTAGCCATCTCTGCACGTCACTGCCGCTGTAGGTCAGCCTCCTCCACGCGTCCATATGTCTAACACCATGATAAACCGTAAAAATAACATATTTTAAGCCCACATTTAATATGCTTTTGGATGATTTAAGCCCTAATTTATGTAAAAAGGTGCTCTTAATCCTTTCTTTTCATGTCTTATACTCAGGAAAGCACCCGATGACGAAAAGAACGAGAAACAGGCTTAAAACGGACCAAATTGGGCCAAGCCACGAAATCAGCACGGCCTAGACTTCAAGCCACACGGTCGTGCCACCATTCCTACTAGAACACGGCCTTACCACGACTTACACGGCCGTGCCACATTCAACAGTGTCGAACACGGCCTGAATACAATTCACACGGGCGTGTGCCATGGCCGTGTCCCTACCGCGGGAAAGAGGAATTTTACTCGGATTTGGATGCTTGGAGGCAAAGAAACACATTCCTAAGTCTACTTAAACTCCCAAATAGGAATTGCACTCAAATTAGGATACTTGAAGGCCAAGTAAAGCATCTCAAAGCCTATATAAACACCCCAGGTAGCAACTTAGAGGGGGAGTTCGGCAGAAGCCTCTGCCAGGGCTTTCGTCTAAGGGGCACCGTGCTAGGCCAGAGAAGGCAGATTTGTGGGGATTCGCTCAGGGATAGCCAGTTGATCCATCTCGAGAAGCCAGAGTTATACTCAAGACGGAGGATCTCCTCTTCAATTCCTTCAGGGGGTTTTAGGGATTTCTTATGTTTTGTTTTACTTTTTCTCTTGAGATGTTTTCCTTTATTGTTATGAACTAAGCCTTCGGATACCCGAAGGGGATGAAACCTATGACGAATCTTGTTATTTGATTTTTGGAATTATATGATAATAACTTAGTTTGTTCTTAATTGTGTGAACTTAATCCAAATCTAATGTGCTTAGGTGGAGGAGGAATAGACCCTGCCTAAGAGTAGATCCAACATAATTAAGCGGAGTTGATCGCACGCCTAGAGATAGGGTGACGAGATTTTGCCGGATTAGGGTGAAACCTAATATGGGAGTCCACAGATCGATTTATTGCTATTCTAGGGGGTTATTATAAGCGAACGAGAGTTCCACTAATTAACCTAGGGTTAGACATTATTCGCCTCGAGAGAGGGTTTAATATACGTTAGGGAGTCTCACGGATCAAACTAAGTAAATAAATCATATGGTTCAAGGTTAAATAACAAGTGAAGTCTAGGTGGATTTTTCCTAAGGGTATCGCTTGAGTCAACTGAGTTTTTCCAAAAGTTATTTCCCGAATTCATTCTTTTTGTCTTTGCGTCTTAGCTTAGTAAATAGATTAGTTTTAGTTTAAACAACCATCACTTTATATTAAGGCTAAATAATAAAAAGACGGTAAGTATTAGTACTTTTAGTTCCTTTGGGTTCGATAATCCGGTCTTGCCTAAGCTATACTACTGTTCGATAGGTGCACTTGCCTCAATCGTTGTCAGAGTTAGTTCCAGGTTCGATCATTCTTTTATAAATTTTAAAACTCTGATTTACAGCGATCACACCACCTGCAAAGCAAGGAGAACACGCCAAAGCAACAGAATAAGCAGTAGAAAACAAATAACAAAGAAACAAAAAAATAGAAATCGGAAGTCTTGTAATTTGGCTATAAAAGCCATATCAACATCTTGTATTTTTTCTCTTCTTCGATTCCAAATTAAAAAACAAAAAAATACGAAATTCAGAAATTCAAAATCAGATCTGAAGGTCTTTGTTCTTTCATTTTTTATTTTTCTTATTTTTTCTTCTACGAATGTACATACATATACTTATTTGTTTCTTTTATTATTTTTATTATTTTTAAATTTCTTTTTTCTTTAAAACGGTATGTATATATACGAATACAGCAAAAAAATAAAAATAAAAAGCTTACCTTTACGATTTTCCACCGCCGCATACGACGGCACCGGTGACGGCGCGTGGCGACGGCTCATCGGAATTTCGCCGAAAAGTTGGCCGAATTCTGGGCCATGCGAGGGGAAATGAGAGAATTCTCTTAGTTTTTTTTTGGAAAAATGAAAGAAGATGACTTTTTTTTCACATTTTTGGTATTTATATAGAGTGTAAAACGACGCCGTTTTGGGCCTTAACACCAGTGGCCAAAACGATGTCGTTTAGGCCATAACCCGATTTTGACCCGACCCGCTCCAGGGATCCGCGTGTTTTTTAGCGGAAGGGCTATTTGCGCTTTTGGCCCTTCCGCTTTTTCGGCCTATTTCAATTAGGTTCTTTTGTTTTTTAAATTTGACCCGACAATTTCATATTTATTTCATTTTGGTCCCTATCGAGACGCTGCGTTTTAGGAAGAGGGAATAATTTCCCAACTGGTCCCCATATTCTTACGCGCGTTACATTGGGCCCCCGATTCCTTTTTTTTCTTTTTAAATTTGGTTTTTTAATCTCATTCCCATCCTAATTTAGTCCTTTTTATGTTTATTTATTTATTTACTCAATTTCAAGCCTTTATTTTATACGAATAATTGCTTTGTTGTATTTTATTTATCTTATTTATTTATTTTTTATTCATTTATTTATTGATTCATTATTTTTTATTCATTTATTGTTTTGATATTATTATTATTATCATTGTTATTATCATCATCGTTATTGTTGTTTATATTATTGTTCCATTATCATTATTATTATCCATGCATATTAATATTTTTGTTTAATGATACCAATGATATGTATTATGTGTATTACGTTATCATTACGCCAAATTTGTGTCACATTACCATTACTCGTCGAGTACAACCCCATTCACGCTTTAAATAATTTTTCTTTAAAACATAACCCATTAAACGTATGCCATTCTTAAATATTTTATTAATTTCATCCAAATTCGTACAAAAGGGAAATTTTTTCAAAATAAGGCAATATTTTGCGCTTTGAAAATTCGAGAAATCGTGCCCTAACTTACGGGGTGTCGATTTTCTCATCAAACCTAAGTGGCCTAATATCCTTTTAGATTTCAAAATGTATGAAATTTCAATAAAAATTAAAGACAAACTTGCGCTCGGGAGTTCAAGATATCGTGGCCTAACTTACGGGATGTGATTACTCCGATATCTCGAAACGAGGAAATCTTTAACAATCGTCTTGATTTAATTCAAGCATTTTAAAATCAACAATAATAAAAAGGATCGTATTTTAAATTTGTTCTCGATTTTTAACTTTCGACATTAAGACACTAATTAATCAATTCGATACCAATTATGGGCATGACGAGGGTGCTAATCCTTCCTCGCACGTAACCGACTCCCGAACCCCTTTTTTTTTTTTTAATTCCGTAGACCAAATACACTGTTTTAGTAAACCAAAACGTTTTATTAAAACAAAGGTGATCCGATCACACCTAATAAAGATCGGTGGCGACTCCCGTTCTTATTTTCGTTTTTAAACCCTAGTCGATTCCCCTTTTCAAAAAAATGGTTTCGACAAAAAGTATATAAAGACTTTTTTTTTTATATAGATAAAAAAAATGGGAGAGATCCAATTCATTATATAACCAAGTAATTATAGAAATGGTAGGGCACATTACACCCTAGTATTACAAACTTTCATAACTTTGTCTATAATTTATATTTTAAGAAATTAAATCTTTGAATTTATCAAAATAATTGTAATTGTCATGCATGTAAAGTTTCGAATCGATCTAATATCTCTATCATATCAATAAAAAAAATATTATTATATATAATGGTTGATAGGGTTTTGTTTCCATAAAATAAATAGTTAGAAATTTTTTATTTACTTCAAATTTGGGATGAATGATCTACCTGAATAGAACATGAAATTTGTGTTAGTGATTTTTAATGTTGGAACTAATAATCTTTTATTACGTAAAAAAGTCTAATAATTTATAATTTTTGTTCAAATAGTTGTGTTGTAAAGATGTAAACCTTATGCATAAAGTTATCATATAAAGACATAACTTTATATATATAAAGTTACTTATAAAACAACACAACTCTCTAACTTTATATAAACCCATCACAATTTACTATTTTATTTTTCTCTTGTTTCAATCTTTATTATTTATTTTTCTAAAAATTTGATGGTTGAATTGTTAATCATTTGTATAAGTATTTTTGTTAAAGATCTATGATGTTCCATTTTATGTAAAGGAAGCATGCTTGCTACAATATGATGAATTTAACTTTATACTATTTTGATGTTGGAAATCATAAAGCAGTAATTGAATATTCTAATTGAAATTGCATAAAGGTACATATGCTTTTCTCATAATAAAATCAATTATTAGAGAACAAAAATATTACAGTCTAGCTTTAGAAAGTTCAAAGCAGATAACCCAAACAAACTTCGAATAACAGAAAAGCATGAAAATTGATACATCAAATGTAAACCATTAAAGCACAAGGCTACTTGCTTCTTTTTAAGATGGAAAATCATAAAAGATTGTCCTCAATAAAATATTGGCAAGTCTTGATGCAGTGTTCAACGAAATAAAACCAATCTCGACGCCAATATGGATTTATATACAGGATGGCTGCAATAACCAATAATACAATTACATAAGAAACAAAAAAGGTCACCTGGAAAACATACATGTCCATCAAACCACTTTCTTCTTCATCATATGAGGCATTTGGTGCTATTGTCGAGGGTGAATTAGGCTCACTGCAATCTTTAGGCAGGGGAGGTCCACAGAGAAAAGGATTTGCCATGTAACTGCTTTCATCGAAGGTTGCAAATTGAGCTTTCTGAGATGGAATACTTCCTGACAAGTTGTTGTATGACACATTAAAAACTTCCAAGGTATACAACTTCGTCAATTCAGAAGGGATTATTCCACTTAGGTTGTTGTGAGAAAGGTCCAAACTCTCAATTTTATTAAGCTTTGAGAACGTTGATGGTATATTTCCAGCCAAATTGTTGTGTGACAAGTTTAATGAACGGACTTCACTCAAGTTTCCAATCTCAATGGGGATTTCACCTGTTAACCTGTTACATGATAAATCAATTCCAGACATATACTTAAGAATGTTTCCCTTGTATATGTAAGATACTCTCTTTGTCGTATAATCCACCTTTTCTTCCCTTTTATTCTCAATAAATAAAGGTGTACTGATTGCAAAAAGTCCACTTCTAGTGCTCCATTCAAATTCGGCCGGTTCACTATAAGTAGGCATGACCGAGGATATCAAAGAATATGACAAATCTGTTTTTGCTGAAGATTTTTCATCATTTGGCTCAAGAGTTAAATTACTCAAACAAGAAGGTATTGGACCTGAAAGATTGTTTTGAGAAAGAACAATGATGCTTAATGAGTGCAATTTGCATAACTCAATAGGAATTTCACCGGTAAAAAAATTGGCCTTGAGAAGGAGGACACTTAAAGCTGAAAGAGTACCAATCCAATTTGGAATTTCACCAGTCAACTGGTTTTCACTAACGTCTAAAGTCACCAAAGAGGAGCAATTAAAAAATGCATTTCCCAATGTGCCACTTAATATATTTCTATTCAAATGGAGATGTTTAATAGATTGTGCACCGAAGCAAGATGGTATTGGGCCAGAGAAATTATTTTGGGAAAGGTCCAAAATATTGAGGTGATCCAGATGGCACAAATCCATTGGAATGGGACCCTCAAGTTGATTGTTGGATAAAGCCAATACCCTCAAATCCAATAGATTTGATATCCATCTTGGGAGCTCGCCAGACAAGTTGTTATTACTTAAAACCATATCCTCAAGGGGAGATAGACGGACAATTGTGACATCAATCTTAGGTAACCTCCCATCAAAATTGTTGCCATCTAAATATAACCAACCTAATGAATGTAAGCTAAAGATAGCTGGAATTATCCTCCCACTCAGACGATTATTCGATAGTCTAAGAAACACTAATGAGTCACTTTTAGCCAATTTTTCTGGTATTCCTCCAGATAACTGATTATGTGATAGATCTAAATAAAACACATTGTCCCGACTTTTCAAACTACCCAAACAAGGAGGAATACTACCTTCAAGGATATTACTAGATAAGTTTAACCCCCATAGTTGTGGAAAAATTGAACAAATGTTTGTCGGAATTTGACCCTGTATTTTATTTTCAGATAGATCAACAATGGACATGTATGGATTTGGATGTGAAGGGAACTGGAGATCACGGTTGATAAAAGAATTGCCCTTCATTGAAAATCCTCCCAATCTTGTATTGTTCTCTAACAACCACAAAGGTACCTTTCCTCCAAAATTATTATATGAAAGATCAATGTCTCTCAGGTCATATTGGTAATAAAGGAATTTGGGAACTTCATTGTGGAGTTCCTTTGTTGTACAATTTGACAAACGGAAAACTTTTATTTGGAACTTTGGGACCCAAGTTGGAATGGTAGACTCTTTGACTAACTTATTTTGATCACTGGAGAGGACTTTGAGATGTGAGTGGTTGGCAAATGACATGAAAAAGGATGGAACTTCAAATAGGTTTTGTGAAAGAGAAACAAATCTAAGCAATGTGAGATTGGCTAGAGCAATGGAGGCACTATTTCCAATGAATTGATTACTGGAAATATCCAAATGATAAAGAGATGATAAGTTAGCCAAACATGAAGGAAGTTCTCCCTCGAGTGCATTTTCACTAAGAACCAACACCTCAAGCTTCCGTAAGTCACACCATCCTGTAAAACAAATTCGTGCTAGTTATTCCAATTTTCGAGCTCATTTTTTGTGATATTCAAAAACAGGTACTTTGCGAAATCAATTAAATAATAAGTACTCATCTCCAAAGTCAATGATAAGAAATCATTTAGTATCGCTTAAATAATTAAATCACGGTTAATTTACCTTGGGTAGGTAGTGTTCCGGTCAGCCCACAGTCATTCAAAGACAAGGCTTTGAGAGAATCCAATACATGAATGTTTTGAAGAATGTTGTTGTTGAGATGTGAACCATCCAACACTAACTCCTCTAAATTGATCAAAACATCTAGTTCTGTAAAGATTTGAAGAAAATAGTTAATTAATGCAGTAACTCAAGAAAGTAGTTTGATTTGTTTAAGAATTATTAAATACAAAGCATTTAGGTAAGTAGATTGGTTACTAAGGGAATACTAAAATTATTTGTATGTATATGTATGAAGTTTGATAGAGTAAAATATATTAACACATACCATGAGAATATTGAAGGCTAATTTTATTGTCACTCATATCCAACTTCTTCAGATTTGTTAGATTGTTCAACACTGTTCAAATCAGTTCAATACTTGTTTTGTCAGTCCACTTAAATAATCATCACAAAAATATAGTTATTGAATTCCAAGTTGCCACCTGTTAATTTGATATTTATTTTTCTTAAAAAATAATTTAGATTTAATTCATTATTGTAAAAAAAATTAACCACTAATCTTTATTTTTTTTTAAAAAGCCATGCACATCTAGAAGAAATAAAAACATAAATATTTTTCAAATTCATTTCCCAAAATATCAATCCTATATGATATGATCCCATATTAGACTATAAATTCTTTTAGGGTAATTATTAAAAAAAATTCTTTTTATCGGTTTATGAAATTAATTGTACATACCTCCAATATCAATTGATCCTTGCAGTAGGTTTCCTCCAATATTCAAGGACTTTAGACTTAGCCCTTTAATATATGTCAGATCACTGTTCTTCAACCTATTCCCACTCAAGTCAAGCTCTTCCAAATTCATCCCTGTAGAAAATTTGTGATATTGTTTCACGGAAATTTTGTTTTATATAACTTCAAACAAAAATTTTAGTTAAAATATGCTATAAGTCCCTATACTCTTCATAAATTTGAAATTTAATTCTTGTATTTTAATTTCAAGAAATTTAATCCATTTACTTTTCAGATTTAAAAATTCAAGTTCAATTGTTAACACCATTTTTTTGTTAAATGTGTTGTTGTGACATGTTAAAACAAAACAAAAATTTAATCACTTGGTAGTAATGTAACTAAAAAAAATGACATTATAATGAACTTGAATTTAAGAAAATATTTAATTGTGTTAAAAATTAGACCTAAATTTTAAAATTTAAAATGTAAAAAAAATTAAATTCTAAATTAACCAACAATACATAGAATACTTATGATATATTTTAACCAAAAATATTCAATTTCTCCCAATGCTTTTATCTAATCTGGTGCAGTAATAATTTATTACTAAGGATTTAATATATTAGCTGAGTTGCTCATAAATTCATGGGTCATACTAACTTGGGAACTTGGTTTATACCTTGTAAATGCTGGAGACTTTGGATCCTATTGTAGCTTAAATCCAACACCTTCAAGTTTGGCACACTCTTCACTTCTATTCAAGAGCAATGAAATATATGTTTAAATAAATAAAAAACCAAAATAAATAGATATATATAAGATCCATGGTAAGATATGAGCCAAAGTAAATACAAACCAAAAATCTAAATGTGATTTAGACGGAATGAGACTCAAACTTTAAAATGAATTTTTCTTTTAAAAAAGATTTTTAATTTCTTTGCTATTATCGTTGTGGCATTATCACTAAATATTTGCAAATAAGTAGTTAATTAATGCAGTAACTTATAGTTTGATTTGTTTAAAAATCATTTAATATATATATATATATATAAAGTTAATTAATTCAAATTATACTTTCAATAAATATAATATTTATTCTCTACACTCAAAAACTTAAAATCCTCCAAGATGTGTCAATAGGTTATTATTAAAGGAATTGTAACTCAAATCAAGCTTTTCTAAATTTAAGTTGTTTCTCACGATCCACAAAAGCATTTAGATGAGTAGATTTGTTATCAAGGGAATATTAAAATGGTTTGTATGTATATGTACAAAATCTGATAGAGTAAAATATATCAAACACATACCTTGGGAATTTTGAAGCCTCTCAATTTCGTTCGAACTCATATCCAACTTCCTCAACTTTGTCAAATTATTCAACACTATCCAAATCAATTCAATACTCATTTTGTTAGTCCACTTAAATAATCATCACAAAAATATAACTAAAAAATTCTAAGTTATGTTCTATTAACCTAAAAATAACATGAGTTTAAATCATTGTTATACTAAAAAAATTAAAATTAAACTGATTATTTTATATATAAAAAAACCAAGCACATATACAAGAAATAAATACATAAATGTTTTTTTAATCCATTTCCCAAAATATGAATCCTATATGATATAGACTATAAATTCTTCTTGCAGTTAAAAAATTATTAAAAACCTTCACTACGTATAACTTAAATTATTGGTTAATGAAATTAATTGTACATACCTCCAATATCAATTGATCCTTGCAGTAGGTTTCCTCCAATATTCAAGGACTTTAGACTTAGCCCTTTAATATATGTCAGATCACTGTTCTTCAACCTATTCCCACTCAAGTCAAGCTCTTCCAAATTCATCCCTGTAGAAAATTTGTGATATTGTTTCACGGAAATTTTGTTTTATATAACTTCAAACAAAAATTTTAGTTAAAATATGCTATAAGTCCCTATACTCTTCATAAATTTGAAATTTAATTCTTGTATTTTAATTTCAAGAAATTTAGTCCATTTACTTTTCAGATTTGAAAATTCAAGTCCGATTGTTAACACCATTTTTTTGTTAAATTTGTTGTTGTGACATGTTAAAACAAAACAAAAATTTAATCACTTGGTAGTAATGTAACTAAAAAATGACATTATAATGAACTTGATTTAAGAAAATATTTAATCGTGTTAATAATTAGACCTGAATTTTAAAATCTAAAATGTAAAAAAAATTAAATTCTAAATTAACAAACAATACATGGAATACTTATGATATACTTTAACCAAAAATATTCAGTTTCTCCCAATGCTTTTATCTAATCTGGTGCAGTAATAATTTATTACTTAGGATTTAATATATTAGCTGAGTTGCTCATAAATTCATGGGTCATACTAACTTGAGAACTTGGTTTATACCTTGTAAATGCTGGAGACTTTGGATCCTATTGTAGCTTAAATCCAACACCTTCAAGTTTGGCACACTCTTCACTTCTATTCAAGAGCAATGAAATATATGTTTAAATAAATAAAAAACCAAAATAAATAAATATATATAAGATATGAGCCGAAATAAATACAAACCAAAAATCTAAATGTGATTTAGACAGAATGAGACTCAAACTTGTAAGCCAAAATCATTAACTTTAAAATGAAATTTTCTTTTAAAAAAGATTTTTAATTTCTTTGCTATTACCATTGTGGCATTATCACTAAATATTTGCGAATAAATAGTTAATTAATGCAGTGACTTATAGTTTGATTTGTTTAAAAATCATTTAATATATATATAATTAATTAATTCAAATTATACTTTCAATAAATATAATATTTATTGATCCTTTAATTAGGTTATTCTCTACACTCGAAAACTTCAAATTAGAAAGTCCTCCAAGATGTGTCAATAGGTTATTATTGAAGGAATTGTAACTCAAATCAAGCTTTTCTAAATTTAAGTTGTTTCTCATCATCCACAAAGCATTTAGATGAGTAGATTTGTTATCAAGGGAATATTAAATTGATTTGTATGTATATGTACAAAATCTGATAGAGTAAAATATATCAAACACATACCTTGAGAATTTTGAAGCCTCTCAATTTTATTGAAACTCATATCTAACTTCCTCAGCTTTGTCAAATTATTCAACACTATCCAAATCAATTCAATACTCATTTTGTTAGTCCACTTAAATAATCATCACAAAAATATAGCTATGGAATTATAAGTTATATCCTATTGACCTAAAAAAATTAAAATTAAACTGATTATCTTTATTTTTTTTAGAAAAAAACTAAGCACATATACAAGAAATAAATACATAAATGTTTTTTTAATCCATTTCCCAAAATATGAATCCTATGGTCATATAATAGACTATAAATTCTTCTTGCAGTTAAAAAACTATTAAAAAGCTTCTTTACGTATAGCTTAACTTATTGGTTTATGAAATTAATTGTACATACCTCCAAATCGATTGATCCTTGCAGTAGGTTTTCTCCAACATTCAAGGATTTTACATTTAGCCCTTTAATATATGTCAGATCACTGTTCTTCAATATAGCTATGAAATTCTAAGTTGTGTCCTATTTTAAAAAACTTCTTATTGGTTTATGAAATTAATTGTACATACCTCCAATATCAATTGATCCTTGCAGTAGGTTTCCTCGAATATTCAAGGACTTTAGACCTAGCCCTTTAATATATGTCAGATCACTGTTCTTCAACCTATTCCAACTCAAGTCAAGCTCTTCCACATTCACCCCTGTAGAAAATTTGTGATATTGTTTTACGGAACTTCTGTTTTATATAACTTCAAAAAAATATTGGTTAAAATATGCTATACGTCCCTACACTCTTCATAAATTTAAAAGTTTTAATTTTAAGAAATTTAATCCCTTTACTTTTTATATTTGAAAATTCAGGTCCGATTATTAACACATTTTTTATTGTTAAACTTGTTGTTATGACATTTTAAAACAAAAAAAAAATTAATTACATGGTAGCAACGTAACTAAAAAAATGACATTATAACGAACTTGAATTGAAGAAAATTGTTTAACCGTATTAACAATTAGACCTGAATTTTAAAATCTAAAAAATAAAAAGATTAAATTTCAAATTAATGAAGAATACAGGGACTCATGGTATATTTTAACAAAAAAAAAACATTCAATTTCTCCCACTGCTTTTATCTTATCTGGTGTAGAAATAATTTATTACTAAAAATTTAAAACATATATATATATATATATATATATATATTCACTGAGCAGGGCAAAGGCAGGGGTGGCATGGGTCCGGCCCCTCTAAAATATAAAATTACTATTTAGGTCCTTAAAATTTTTTTAAAAATTTAAATTAGTAAAGGTAAAATTCACTTTGGCCCCCCTAAAATTATAAAAATTCAATTTAATCTTTTACAAATTATAAATATATAAACTATAAAAAATTAAAAATTTATCTGCCCCTAAAAAATTGTTCTAGCTTCGCCCCTGTCACTGAGTTGCTCATAAATTCATGGATCATACTAACTTGAGAACTTGTTGATTGAATATGGATTTCAATTTATACCTTGTAAATGCTGGAGACTTTCGATCCTATTTCCACTTACATCCAAGATCTTCAAGTTTGGCAGACTCTTCACTTCTATTCAAGAATAATAATTTATTTATTAAATAATTTTAAATAAAAGGATAATTTTATTTTTTGTTAATTAATTATTGTTGTATTCATTTTTATTATCGTCTATCTTTACATATATTAAAATCAATATATATAGGGCCCAAAATAAACTACCGAAATAAGTCTACTCAAAACCAAATAAAATAATTGAGAGATAAAAACTCACTTGATAAAATACTGTCGTGGAAATCATTATCAGATAATCCAAGAAATTCCAAATTGCTGAAGGCAGTTGATAAAGATACTGCAAGAAATATTTTTTTGATCGTTAGTGCCTTAATTTATAAAATATTGAATGAAGAAAATTCAGAACTAACTTTCTATCGGCAGAGATTAATTGATCATAGAAATATAAAGCAACAAACCTTTGTTATCAATAAAATTCGCTATTCCATTCCCGAATAAATCAAGACTCTTCAATTCTTTAAAAGGGAGAAATAAAGAGACATCGAGAGACCTAGATGAATCTCCCCGGTTCCATTTGGGAGGAAGAAAGATTCCTTTCACTCGTCCACTGATATTGTGGCATTCAATGAATACCCAGTGACAACAATTTGAATCTTTCTCGGTTATCCAGTAGCTAACATCAAAAAACGAATTGAGTTGTAATAGAGCAACTCTCTCCTGCTGCCAGCACCCCTGGGTCTGTATGAAAAACAGAGATGTAGTGAGCAATATCCATAACAGTTTAAGATCCATCATCTCAATACGATCTCAGCTGCTACCTTGGAGCATTTGGATGAACCAAAACCTTAAGCTTTATACACAACTATGATTCTCATTTCTCCAAAATGTGGGCCCAGAAAATTTGATTTTTGCTCTAGTTGTCATTAATTCCATTCTCAATTTTCCAAAATATGGGCCCAACTAATTTTATTTTTTGCCTAGTTGTGGTTAATTTCTTTCTCAATTTTCCAAAATTTAAGCGCCATAAGATCAATTGCTCTGAATATTAATATTATTTATAATTATTATATAAGTAATTTTTTAATATTTATAAGAATATAAGGATTCTAGCATCAACTAATAATATAATAACAATAAATATTTGAATGGGTTCTATTTTTGGGGAACAAAGTCCTAAAACTCTCCATAGTAGCAACAGCGTGGATTGACTAAAGGTGTTGAAATCTATGTAAAACATAAAAAGAAAACGTGATTTCGCATGTAGGGATTTATGAACGGAATCTAGACGATAAATTTGACATTGATCCTTCATCCTGATGGATTTGTGAAAAATGTGATTTCGCATGGGGATGGTAGGCTCCTCACCCCCATAAAATTAAAAATTTACATTCAATTTTTATAAAAATATACAATTTAATTTTATCTAAAAAATAATAATAATTTCACTTCAGTTGATGGTGTAAAATGTACAAGGGAGCTCTACCCATTCAAAATAATAAATTGTCAATCTACATATTTTAACAATTAATTTATAACAAAAATTCCATTTTGCACATCAGTATCTTCTTCTTCTTTTTTTTCCTTTTTCCCTTTAATGATTTAACAATGTGAAAGGCTTTAAAGTAAACAAACTTGTCAATGGGACAGCTTTGTTGCCAAGAACCATGTTTATTATGTTGCAATTAACATAATAAACATTTTACATGATAAGAAATTGAATACATCCAACAGATTCAAAACTAAAAAAGCGTAGAATTAGATGTGAACGGTGAAAGCCGACTTCACCACTGGCACTTGATGCAGCATACTTATCATACTCAGCTTTCAAAATTTGCAACTCAACAATTTAAGGCTTTGCACCAACACTTGACCTGTAAAAAATGTGGCTGGTGAACTGGCCTGACCACTTAGAGCTAAATGGAGTTGCTTTTGATATACTATTAATATGTATTAGGGGTCGGGTGCTGATGCAGAGCCTTAAATAGCAGAACTGGAAATTTCGAAAGCCGAGTATAGTGAGTGTACAACCCCAATTTTGCCCGGGCTTACAAGCCCATTTTGCCCAGCCCAATTACAAACCCAAAAGACCCAAACTACAATCAGCCTACCCTCAGCCCAACACTAAACTTTCAGAAAAAAAAGAAACTAAACCCTAGCCCCCCTAATGCAAGTGGCGCCGCAACCTAGCCACTTGCTCTGCCTTCTGACCCTCACCACCTGCTCCACCGCCCATCAACCACCGCCCTAGCACCTGCAAAACAAGACAGAAGCAACACAACACGCAACAACAAAGAATGGCGTAAGAAACAATAATAAAAGAAACAATTGTAGAAGGCTATAAAAGGCCATCAAAAATCTATTGTAAGGGGGGAGTTTTTTTTCGAATACAAAAGGAGAGATTTTCTGAATTCAAAAACGGAGAGAAATCAAAAAACAGACTTTGAAGGTTAAATTTTTTATTTACTATACTTTATTATTCATTTCGTTCTATTTGTTAAAAATCTTTTATAGGCAAAAATAACAAAAGAGAAAGAGGGAAAACGTACCGAAACCCTCATCCCCGTCGTCGAAATTCTCTCTCCGTGGTCGGAGCTTAGCCAGAGAGGGGTGTCGAAGATCCCTTTCTCCGTTGCTTGGGTGGCGCACATAGTGGGGAACCTTCGGGGTCTTCGAACGGGGCGCTCGAGCCCACCTTCATGCGCCGTCGAGGCGGTGGTGGCACCACCCGATTGGAAGTCTGACCGACGGGACTAAAATGGAAAAAGGGTACCTTTTCGTTTTGATGAGAGAAATGGTAGGAGGGGGGGTTTTGATTTTTGTTCTGGAGTATTAAAGAATGAAACAGTTTTTTTTTGACAATAGAAGAAAACGGTGCCGTTTGGATACAAGGGGAACTGCACCTGTCCCTTTAAAGGGATATTTGCGCAAATGGTCCCCTTTTTTCGCAGCCCAGCTCGATTAAGCCCTATTTTGGGTCTTTTATACTTTTAAATTTCGCCCTCAGGTTTTGTTTTGTTTTTGATTTGGTCCCTAAAGCTGCCAACTGGATATGCGCATGGGGATTTAGGGGATATTATTAACTTTAGTCCCTCCTGGCTATTTTTGCATGCAATTTAGCCCTTTCTTCTCATATTTATTTCAAATTTACCCAAAGCATTCCATTTTCGTTCAGTTCTAGTCATTTCTAATTACTTTGGTTGTTTTATTATTAAATTCACTAACTTTATTATTATTATTATTATTATTATTATTATTATTATTATATTTATTATTACTTGTATTATTACTATTATATTATTGTGGATGTTAATAGTAATTTGTATTATAATTTCTCAGTTATTATCGTATTTAATACTTATTTTTAATCATATTCTTAACATTTTAAATCACAATTATCACATTAATTTTTATTATTTTTTTATTATCACTTTTATTTTTTCATTTTTACGTACTATCATCTTATTTATATTTATAAACATTTTTTGTTGTTAGTTTAGTACTTTTATATCACTGTGTATATATTTTACCATGTATTTATTATAATTACTACTATCATTATATTTACACATATATAAACATATTTTTTATATATTATTATTGGTTTACTATTCCTACATTGTTATATATGTATTTTACTATTTATTGTCATTATTCTATCATCATAATATTATTATTATCTATATGTTTATTATTACTATTACAATATTTTTACTATCATTTTGTTTAGTATCATTATCTATTATCACTATTATCATGGTGGTTATCGATTCTTATTATTGTTTTATTATTGTTAGTAATGTATTATTTGCACTTTCATTTCATTATCATTTATCATCTCCTTGTTATCATTATTTAACATCCTCCCTTTTTATATATAGATGCATTTATCTTCTTAGCCTAATATTATGTCTTTAAAACGAAACACATTTCGTAAAATCGTCATATTGCATCTAAAGAGTTTTTCTAAAACAAGGCAATGTTTCGTATTTAGAGATTCGTGGAATAGTGCCCTAACGTGCTGGTTTGCGATTCTCCGTTTCTCTAAATAATTAAACATCCTTCTATCCAATTTCATGAAATATGAGACGACCTTGATTTCGAGAGATTAAAACATCGCGTCCTAACGTACTGGATGTGATGTTTACATCTTTTCGGAGCGAAGAAATCTCGATTTTTTTTGGCCCGAATACCTACATTTATTTTTAGCTCAAACACTATAAAATCAAAGTGCATTTTACAAAACCACTCTATTTCGTCCAAAGGTTTTCACAAAGGCAATATTCCGTATTTAGAAATTCGAGAGGCGTGCCCTAAAAAGTATTGGGTTTCAATCCTTCTCGTTTGATCTAAATAACCGAATACCCTTTTAAAACAAATACATTTTTAAACTAAAAGCTTATTCTCGTGAACTCGAGATGTCGTGTCCTGATGCATTGGATGTGATGTTTTGTTATTCCGAGATAATATTTTCTAAAACCAAGGCAATGTTCTGTATTTAGAAGCTCGAGAAATCGTGCCCTAAAGTATTGGGTTTCCTTTTCTCGTCCATTCTAAATAACAAAATATCCTTTCAATTAAATCCATGAGCTTTGAATAAAAGGCAAATTCAACTTTAAAGGTCGAAATGTGGTGTCCTAAAGTATTGGATGTAACACTTCACCTTAAAACGAGACGGCCCTTGGCATACACTTCCAATTTATCCAAATTTATTCTTCAACAACAAGAGGATCGTATTTTGAATTCTTAAGTTTTCAACTTTCGACATTAAGACATTAGATAATCAATTAGGTACCAATTTTGGGCGTATCGAGGGTGCTAACCCTTCCTCGTCACGTAACGACTCCCGAATCCATTTTCGATTTTCGTAGACCAAAATTGTGTTTTTGATAAATTAATCGATTATTAAAAACAAACACTTTTAAGGTGACCCGATCACACCTCATCAAAAAAAGATTGGTGGCGACTCCGTTTTTTTATTCGCTTTCAAAACCCACGTCGACCACTGTTTTTGCCAAAATTCAAAAATGGTTATTCTGACGACTTAGCGACTCCACCTGGGGACCCAAAAAGAGAGTCGGCCGTAAATTGATTATTTTTTGTCCTTTGTCGAAAGTTTGGAAATTTGATTTTAAAATTTTTTTACTATCCTTGTGTTGCATTCATTTGTGTCATTGCATATGATTTCTATTTTCTTGTGCACAAGACATTGCATGACCGTTGTGGTCGCACCTTTAAGTGGGAGTGAGAAACTATTCCTTCGTGAGGTTTTCACCTCCGTGCGGGATAGTGGATCGCTTCCGGGATACATCCGTACCTATGTCTTCGTGAGATTTTCATCTCAGTGCGCCATAGGGAAATGTATTCCCTGAATCAACTCGGTCTATATGAGCCTATAATGGGTGAGGATCGAGGAATCTGCTGTTTCAGTACCTCAAACTCTAGAACTAAAACCACATATAGTGAACCCTAGGAGCCCACCTTAGATAGAACTACATCAAACCTTAGTGGTAACCTGTAGGTGTTTGTTCATTTTCACTTGTTTTACTTTGCGATCTTGACTCGTTGCATTTTATTTTCGTGCATTCATCTCATTTTCTAAAGAGGTATCGATTCACGGTCGGTTCGAGTTAGAAAGCTGGTTATGGAAAACAGATTCCTTGATAAAATGGAAGGCAATGCGATCGTTCAGATAGTTAGAACCTAGGCGATTAGAAGGGTATGGATCCATTTGAGCAAAAGGAAATGTGGCGATGCTAGAATCGGTGGTCATCCTTTAGGCGACAAGGGGTTGGAAGGAAAGTGATTGGCAGAGGGCAAGAGACCTGTGACATTGAATTGGCTGAAAAGGACTTTGCTTACGACAAGGAGAAAAGTTTATTTACTATTGGTACTCCTCCAAATAACAAGCATGAATTTATAGTTGTATTTGAGGATGTTACATCTAACGAAAAAACAACGGTAATGCAAGACTGATGTCCATGATGACTCAAATGGGCAAGACAGAAAGAGAGTTAAACGGCCTTATCGGTCAAATCAACTTTGTTGCATAAACACCCATGCGAGCAACTCAAAATGCTTGGCGCGGACAGGAATCTGAAAACTCTCAAGAAGCATTGAGGGTGATAGATGTCGTTTTAAGATAGCATGTTTGCGAAACAGGGGATGCCTCTTTGGTTTGCCAATCTTTCAAGATAATCGAAACAACCTCACGACATTGGAAGAGGTGCCCTTGACAATAGGGGCTTCCATTCAAATTTCATGGCCACTCAAAGAGGCCTTTCCCGAATATTGATATTCGTCCCAGCCCTGTTATGGATCCTTCGCCAATCGAATGCTATGGATCCCGGATCGGACCATATCTAAGCAAAGCTTTAAGAACTCGAGGACAAAAGTCACCCATCCAATCACGAGTGCGAGATCACCGGATTGAAGCGACCAGTTGCGCAAAGATCCGTTGTTTTCATTAAAGGAGAAAAGTGTGAAAAAGTTAATGGTGAAGTTTGAGAATCTAGAGATTATCGTCTCTATAATCATTTTGTCGACCATCACAACATACGGTCACGCTTCTCTGTAAGGCTTGCCATGCTTAAATGTTGGAGAGCCAAACAACCTACATATATTCCTTTGGAGCTCCATTCCTTGATGTATTTGCAATTGACAAAGCGCTAACTAGAGAGCTTCTTTGGTTAAGACAGAAGTCTCGGGGAAAGAATGAAAGCTTTATTCTTTGCTTCACGGGAGCAGCACCATAGTGCCGAGCCAATGCCGTGTTCTTATGGTGTTTCTTTCAGCACTAATTTCACCCAAGTTGAAGGTCGTGTCACTCTGTCAGGGCAATGATGGAAATTTCTTTCCAAGAATGGGCGTTGAAATTGGTAACCATCTAGGATTGAAGGATAGGTCATTGTTAACTTCTAGGCTCATCGTGGTGATGCAAACAACATTGCAAGGGATTTGATTCGTAAAGAATCTGAAAGGAATTTGTATTGACCCGATTAGATCGATCCAAAAGAGACAAACCGCAATAGACAACTTTCACCTGTGGTTAGAATTGGAAAAGCTATCGAGCAGATACGATCTAAAATGTCCGAGCTCCGCATGCTTTCTTCTTTGTCTAGAAAAGCTCTAATCTTTATGAGCCTTGGAAGCGGAAGAATCCCTCGGGGTATGGCGCTAGCTAGAGTGAATGATCAATACTTTTCTGAAGAATTGATGCTAAGCTTAGACAGCCTCTTCACTACCATCGAAGCTATAATTCTGCAATCGAGTTGAAGTTAAGCCTGAACAAGATTAAGGAAATGAAAGGTGGGATCGAAAAGTTAGAACCAGCATTACACAATTGTGAACTGCGGATCGAGCTTCTCGAAACAAGAGAGGAGTAGAAGACCTTCATCATTCTTATGATCAACAATTTAAAGAGTCGAGATTACCTCGTGAGGGAAGTAATAGTGCAGATTCAAAAGGTAGCTGGTCATCTATAGATTTTGGCATTACAGGTGAATATGTTAAGCATGAAATACGGGCTGCAGCTTAACCATAGTCAAGAGCTAGATCCACTGCTTGGGAAACCAAAAACCTTTAGGACTTAGGACGAAAGCATATGGTAGTCCGTTTTATGTAAAAGAACTTGTTTTCTAATAAAGTTTCCTAAAATGAAGTTGATCAGAATCGATACCTCTTTGCATTCATGCATTCGTACTACATTGCATTCGCATTACATTGCATTCATTTGTATTAGACCTTTACAAAAGGACCCTAATTAGGTAAAATGTTTCGATTAACTTTTGGAAAACATGGAACAAAGGTTGGTGAGGATTGAGCAAAGGCAAATACAGATGCAAGAGCAATTGACCCAAATTCAACAAGAAATGCGAGAGCAAATGCTAGACTTCCAAAAGAACATGATGGGCCAACTAACTCAAGTTACTAGCCGGAGGACTTGAAAAAGAAGTGACCTAGCGACTGACAATGTGGATAATGATGAAGACATCGTTTATTCCCCAATGAATATCCCAACTCAACCAGACGCGCACTCTCGCGTGGTACCTGTCATTATTGGATCTCAATATAGGACTGATACTTGGTGCTGCTGGACTCTCCGATGGGCCCTGGTAATGAGCAAGTCAATCGTGTTATTTTTGGTCTACCAGAGGCGAGAAAAAAAGGAGAAGGGGCTTCAAAAGCCCCAAGAGGAAGGACAAGGATGTGGCTAGCACGAGTGGGTATACTAAGGGTTATTCAAGCCGTTTACAACAAAACCACCAAAGAAGGTAGTTACCAACACCGGTCCCCAAAGCAAAAACCCAATCCAAAGGCGTATTCGGAAAAACCTCGATTCACTCCTATTCCCATGACGTATATGGAGTTATACGAACTTATTTGATATGCATGTTGTAGCTCCTTGTTATAAAAACCACTGCAACCTCCATACCCAAAATGGTATAACCTAAATGTCCTGTGAGTATCATGCGGGGATTACAGACACTCAATAGAAAATTGCACAAACTTTTAAGAAGTTGGTGGAAAAATTCATCAAAATAGGTGTTGTGGAGATAGGCGACGCACCAAAAGCGTAAGCATAAACACAGGGGCATTTTGAGCAATGAGATCATGGAAGAAATTCCTGTAGTATTTAGAAGCTTACCCGAGTAATGTACGAAATATACTTTGTTTGCGTTAAGCCTAGAAGCAATGAGAACTCTTTTGTGAAATAGGCTCGTGTTAAAAATTACTATTTCAATAAAATGCATCTTTTTGAACCAATATTTTTGTTGTTGTTCTTTTCATGCTTTAAATTCTACTTTGATGTTCTTTTATTCTTCATTCATAAATAACCATTCTTGGAATCATTTATTCTCTGGAAATTACTTTCATCATCGACAATGGGTCCCGGATATCAATGACATGAGCGACGCTGTTATTGCACGGACTCCTTTCTAGTGAGATATGTGTCCGTAAAGAGTCTAAGGACTTAGAAGATGATAGAGATTGCAACTTATTTCCAACTTGATTAAAAATGGCAGATCCTACCTTGCGAAATGTCACCAGGCAACTGCGAGCCAACGAGGGAGATGAAGATGGAAACTTAGCTCACCGCAAGAATAAGGCAAGACATTATCGCAGGGATCACAAACCCCGGACATGTTGGGGCCATCAAACGTGGATTCCTATATGTGAGGCGTGGACGCTATCAAGCTAGTCTCCTCATAATCTTTGAACCAACATCGATTCATATTCATAGCCTTTGATCACCTTACCTGGAGGGTAAAGGTCGCTTCACATGTCAAAATTACAAAATCAGCAGTCGTCGACTTCAACTTCAAATTCAAATTCGAAAAAACACAAAAAAAAAAAAAGAGAGAGTGGTGATAAAAGATACCGAAAAGGAACGTGTTTAACGTGATAACACGAATTTATAGTCTGTTCAAAGGTCAAACACCACATCAGTGCAGCAAGAGAGCCAAAAAACCATCCAAATTCTTTCTGAGGACAACTGATATTTGTAAAAGTTGGCATCGAGAAGTTACCATTTACTTTCTATGTTGGCTAAGATCCTCACCGGGGCTTACGACAAAAAAGGTCCGTTCAAAAGACCTGCATTAAGAAGGATTCTTCATACCCAAAAGGACTCCAGAGGAAAAGTAAGTGCCCTATGCAAAGAAAGAAGGCACTGGCTTGGAAAACATAGGCACTAATCAAGATGGATGATAAGGACTTGCCTAATCCTATGAGTTCATTTGCAAAAAAAAAAAAAAAAAAAAAAAAAAAAAAAAAAGAAAAAAAAACACAAAAAGGGAAGAAAAAGAAAAAGGAGAGGCCAAGATGAAAACCCGCAAAGGGCGCCTTGAGACCAAAGGGGATTTGGGTTGAAAACCCGAGAAGGGCAGCTCAAATTTTGACCGAAAGTAAGGCATACGGTAGTCTTGCCACGCTTGGGTTGACAAATAAGAAGCATGTTGCATCTCGAAGCATCGACAAAGTACTCCGGATCCCCTAAACACATATTGAGCCTAAAATGGTCCTCAAGAAGTTTGAACAGAGAAGCTCAGTCACGATATCCTGGGGCACCTAGCTTCTATTTTACCCATTTTTGTTATTTATTTCCCTTGCAAAATACTGCCAATAAATTTCCTTCCTAATTACATTTGCTATTTTTGCTTTACCTATTTGTTTCGAGCATTGCTCCTAACTAGCTTCTCTCTTATCCGTAGTTATGGTCTCTTTCAGGCATTTTGCATTGAAATAATGATTAATAGAATAACGACACTTTCACAAAAAGAGTTCCGCATATTACTCTATGAAACTTTTGAGTAGTATTTAACTCAAACAGACCATTGCTTAAAACTCCTCGAGTTTAAAGGATCGGGAATAATGATGGAGGAAAATTACAATCGAGGCTATCTCTTTGAATTTGGTTGAAAATAGTGTTCGAACAAAATGACGAGGTATTACGTAAGTAGTATCATCTCGATGAAAAAGGGCGATGTATGAATGGGCAATCATTCGCGCGAAGAATGATTTTGTATCATGCGTGCACACCTGGTCATGAAACTTAGGGAATGGAAGGTGCAGATGAGACCAAATCATTTGAATAAGTTACAAATTCTATACCCCGGAGTCGTAGTGGGATGGATCGAAGATGGCACAGATCCTACACCCCCTGAAGTTGAAGAGAGGGGATCCGAAGATGGTATAAGCCTTGAAGTTCTATCGGTACCATGGAATGGACCTTGAAGTTACATTGGGGCAAGTCATTTGAGCACAATATGATGGTTTCTTTGATTTTTTGAAAAAGGTACCAAAGCAGAGCGAGATAGTAGCGTAATACGTCGAAGAATAAAACTCGATGGACAACGAGCAAAGGACAACCCTAAGCATTAAAAAGGGATCATTTCATACATCATCATTCAAAGCACGTTTAGTTAGAAGCATTCGACTCATTCGGATCATTGCATCCTAATCATTGTAAAAGACCACCCTCATGACATTCTCGCATTCTTCGCAAATGTCGTCCATAGTACATTTAGTTAGGAGCATTAGATTCATTCTGATCATAGCATCCTAATCATTTGACATAAACACAAGCATATAAAATCGAGTCTACAGGATATATCCCCAGAGGACGGTGTAGAAACATTGGTGAAGCCACCATCCTATTGCCACTGACCAAAGATGGAATAGGTTGAAGATTGTCCTATTGCCATTGACCAGCAGTGGAATAGGTTGAAGATCACCCTATTGCCACTGACCAACGCAGTGGAATAGGTTAAAGACCGTCCTATTGCCATCGACCAGCAGTGGAATGGGTTGAGGATTATCCTATTGCCACTAACCAGTAGTGGGATAGGTTGAAGATTGTCCTATTGCCACTAACCAAAGAGTGGAATAGGTTGAAGATTGTCCTATTACCACCGACCAAAGAGTGGAATAGGTTGAAGATTGTTCTATTGCCACCGCCCAAAGAGTGGAATAGGTTGAAGATTGTTCTATTGCCACTAACCAAAGAGTGGAATAGGTTGAAGATTGTCCTATTGCCACCGACAAAGCGATGGAATAGGTTGAAGATTGTCCTATTGCCATTGACCAAAGAAAGGAATAGGTTGAAGATCACCCTATTGCCACCGACCAGCCAAAGGAATAGGTTAAAGACCGTCCCATTGCCATCGACCAAGAAAGTGGAATGGGTTGAGGATTATCCTATTGCCACTAACCAAAGAGTGGGATAGGTTGAAGATTGTCCTATTGCCACTAACCAAAGAGTGGAATAGGTTGAAGATTGTCCTATTACCACCGACCAAGTGGAATAGGTTGAAGATTGTTCTATTGCCACCGCCCATGAGTGGAATAGGTTGAAGATTGTTCTATTGCCACTAACCAAAGAGTGGAATAGGTTGAAGATTGTCCTATTACCACCGACCAAAGAGTGGAATAGGTTGAAGATTGTTCTATTGCCACCGCCCAAAGAGTGGAATAGGTTGAAGATTGTTCTATTGCCACTAACCAGTAGTGGAATAGGTTGAAGATTGTTCTATTACCACTAACCAGTAGTGGGATAGGTTGAAGATTGTCCTATTGCCACTAACCAGTAGTGGAATAGGTTAAAAGATTTCCTATTGCCATTGACCAGCAGTGGAATAGATTGAAGACCGTCCTATTACCACTGACCAGCAGTGAAATAGGTCAAATTTGTAGATCTTGTCGCCCTAACCAGTAGTGGGGCAAGGTCGAAGGCAAATCTCGACTCCCTAAACAGTAGGGGTCATGATTTAAGCCACCGTCCTATTGCCACTGACCAGCAGTGAAATAGGTCAAATTTGTAGAGCTTGTCGCCCTAACCAGTAATGGGGCAAGATCGAAGGCAAATCCTGTCTCCCTAAACAGTAGGGAACATGATTTAAGCCATCATCCTATTGTCTTGGCCAAGCAGTGGAATAAGTCAAGATTACAAACCTTACCCCCCGAGTTGCAAAGTGGAGCGATTTAAAATAAACAAGTCTCATCCCCTCAAGTCGCAGCAGAGAGCAAATTGAAGCTATAGGTCTCATCTCTCTGAAAAGGCGGTGGAGTGGATCAAAGAAACAAGATGCAATGGACTCAAATGAAGCTACTTGAAGAAGATAAGCACCAAAGAAGTCAAGACTCAAAGAAGACCGGGCAAAATTGACTTTTTAAAGTCTTTGCTCCATTCTCGTTACGACAACGAGCAAAGAGGGGCAACAGACAACCCCAATTTTGCCCAAGACATACAAGCCCATTTTGCCCAACCCAATTACAAACCCAAAAGACCCAAACTACAATCACCCTACCTCTCACCCCAACACTAAACTTTCGTAAAAAAGAAACTAAACCCTAGCCCCCTAATGCAAGTGGCGCGCAACCTAGCCACTTGCTCGCTTCCTTCGACCCTCACCACCGCTCCACCGCCCATCAACCACCGCCCTAGCACTGCAAAACAAGACGAAGCAACACAACACGCAACAACAAAGAATGGCGGAAGAAACAATAATAAAAGAAACAATTGTAGAAGGCTATAAAAGGCCATCAAAAATCTATTGTAAGGGGGAGTTTTTTCGAATACAAAAGGAGAGATTTTCTCTCATTCAAAACGGAGAGAAATCAAAAAACAGACTTTGAAGGTTAAATTTTTATTTACTATACTTTATTATTCATTTCGTTCTATTTGTTAAAAATCTTTTATAGGCAAAAATAACAAAAGAGAAAGAGGAAAACGTCATCAAACCCTCATCCCCGTCGTCGAAATTCTCTCTCCGTGGTCGGAGCTTAGCTGAGAGGGGTGTCGAAGATCCCTTTCTCCGTTGCTTGGGTGGCGCACATAGTGGGGAACCTTCGGGTCTCTTGAGCAGGCGCGCCGAGCCCACCTTCATGCGCCGTCGAGGCGGTGGTGGCACCACCCGATTGGAAGTCCGACCGACGGGACTAAAATGGAAAAAGGGTACCTTTTCGCTTTGATGAGAGAAATGGTAGGAGGGGGTTTTGATTTTTGTTCGAGTATTAAAGAATGAAACAGCTTTTTTTTTTGACAATAGAAGAAAATCGGTGCCGCTTGGATACAAGGGGAATCGCACTGTCCCTTTAAAGGGATATTTGCGCAAATGGTCCCCTTTTTTGTGCACTTTCTCGATTAAGCCCTATTTTGGGTCTTTTATACTTTTAAATTTCGCCTCGTGGTTTTGTTTTGTTTTTGATTTGGTCCCTAAAGTCGCCAACTGGATATGCGCATGGGGATTTAGGGATATTATTAACTTTAGTCCCTCCCGGCTATTTTTGCATGCAATTTAGCCCTTTCTTCTCATATTTATTTCAAATTTACCCAAAGCATTCCATTTTCGTTCAGTTCTAGTCATTTCTAATTACTTTGGTTGTTTTATTATTAAATTCACTAACTTTATTATTATTATTATTATTATTATTATTATTATTATTATATTTATTATTACTTGTATTATTACTATTATATTATTGTGGATGTTAATAGTAATTTGTATTATAATTTCTGGTTATTATCGTATTTAATACTTATTTTTAATCATATTCTTAACATTTTTAATCACAATTATCACATTAATTTTTATTATTATTTTTTTTTATTATCACTTTTATTTTTTCATTTTTACGTACTATCATCTTATTTATATTTATAAACATTTTTTGTTGTTAGTTTAGTACTTTTATATCATCATGTATATATTTTACCATGTATTTATTATAATTACTACTATCATTATATTTACACATATATAAACATATTTTTTATATATTATTATTGGTTTACTATTCCTACTTTGTTATATATGTATTTTACTATTTATTGTCATTATTCTATCATCATAATATTATTATTATCTATATGTTTATTATTACTATTACAATATTTTTACTATCATTTGTTTAGTATCATTATCTATTATCACTATTATCATGGTGGTTATCGATTCTTATTATTGTTTTATTATTGTTAGTAATGTATTATTTGCACTTTCATTTCATTATCATTTATCATCTCCTTGTTATCATTATTTAACATCCTCCTTTTATATATAGATGCATTTATCTTCTTAGCCTAATATTATGTCTTTAAAACGAAACACATTTCGTAAAATCGTCATATTGCATCTAAAGAGTTTTTCTAAAACAAGGCAATGTTTCGTATTTAGAGATTCGTGGAATAGTGCCCTAACGTGCTGGTTTGCGATTCTCCGTTTCTCTAAATAATTAAACATCCTTCTATCCAATTTCATGAAATATGAGACGACCTTGATTTCGAGAGATTAAAACATCGCGTCCTAACGTCATCGGATGTGATGTTTACATCTTTCGGAGCGAAGAAATCTCGATTTTTTTTGGCCCGAATACCTACATTTATTTTTAGCTCAAACACTATAAAATCAAAGTGCATTTTACAAAACCACTCTATTTCGTCCAAAGGTTTTCACAAAGGCAATATTCCGTATTTAGAAATTCGAGAGGTCGTGCCCTAAAGTATTGGGTTTCAATCCTTCTCGTTTGATCTAAATAACCGAATACCCTTTTAAAACAAATACATTTTTAAACTAAAAGCTTATTCTCGTGAACTCGAGATGTCGTGTCCTGATGCATTGGATGTGATGTTTTGTTATTCCGAGATAATATTTTCTAAAACCAAGGCAATGTTCTCAGATTTAGAAGCTCGAGAAATCGTGCCCTCTAAAGTATTGGGTTTCCTTTTCTCGTCCATTCTAAATAACAAAATATCCTTTCAATTAAATCCATGAGCTTTGAATAAAAGGCAAATTCAACTTTAAAGGTCGAAATGTGGTGTCCTAAAGTATTGGATGTAACACTTCACCTTAAAACGAGACGGCCCTTGGCATACACTTCCAATTTATCCAAATTTATTCTTCAACAACAAGAGGGATCGTATTTTGAATTCTTAAGTTTTCAACTTTCGACATTAAGACATTAGATAATCAATTAGGTACCAATTTTGGGCGACGAGGGTGCTAACCCTTCCTCGTGCGTAACCGACTCCCGAATCCATTTTCTCGATTTTCGTAGACCAAAATTGTGTTTTTGATAAATTAACTGATTATTAAAAACAAACACTTTTTAAGGTGACCCGATCACACCTCATCAAAAAAAGATTGGTGGCGACTCCCGTTTTTTTATTCGCTTTCAAAACCCACGTCGACCCCGTTTTTTTGCCAAAATTCAAAAAATGGTTACGACAGTGAGTATATTCTGCATCAAATGCCAGTGGTGGAGCTGCCTTTAGTTGTTCACCTGCATTAATTCTAAGCTTTTTAGTTTTGAATCCGCTAGGTGTATTTAATTTCTCATAATGTTCAACATGTTGTAGAGTTGTCTTTAGTCGATCACCTATTATGAAATAATGTTATATACAGCAGAAGTCGTATACCTAATCTATCAACTTTCAATTTCTTTAAATGTTTAAACTCAGTCTTTCACTTATATTAAAGTATACAAGTTACACATATATAGTTCATTATCCACTCAGAATTAAGGTATATTCCACTATAAATGTCATAAATAGATTTAGGATCTATTCTATTTGGTTCCTAGATGATGTATTGTCAGTTTAACCAGTCATATATATGTCTCTATCTTTTAGGAGTCATTTGCTTCGATACCTAAGAAAAGGTATCTCCGTAATTAGACTTAATAGAGGTCATATTAGTCTTTCAATCGATTTGCTCATTTCGAACTAGACAAAGGGTTGATGAGTGTCGAATCCACAAAAAATAAATTCCTACACTTAAACTGAAATTAAATTAAATTTGTAGTATAGTGAATAAGGTCGATCTCACAGAAACTAGACTGATTAATTTTACGATTTGTTATTACTGATATTAGATGAATCTACAAAATTAAAGAAAAGAAGATTAAATCTAATACAAAATAAATAATAGAAACAAAATAAAAACAAGTAAAACAAAATTAAATTTAAATAAAGCAAATAATAGAAAACTCTAGTCTTTGGCGTGATTTTGACTTCAGCTTCAAACAGATCCCAAACAATGAATTCAGTGTTGTAAATTAATTTAGTAGTTAATTTAGTTATTTTAGCTTCGAGCAATTGGATGGACCAAAACCTTAAGCTTTATACACGAATATTATTCTCAATTCTCCAAAATATGGGCCCAACTAATTTGATTTTTCTCTAGTTATGGTTAATTTCATTCTCAATTTTCCAAAATAATAGCAGGAATTGAATCACGGCCTTTTGTATTGTCAGTTAAAAGGCATAAGATTAATTGCTCTGGATATTAATATTATTATATATAAGTATTTTTATTTATTTATAAGAATATAATTATCCTACTATTAACTAATAATATAATAACAATAAATATTTTTATGGGTTCTTTTTTGGGGGAGCAAAGTCCTAAAATTCTCCGTAGTATATCATCTCAGAAGAAGTAGGGATTGACTTTTGGAAAAGCCAAAAGGAAAGATGAATAAGTGGATTCACTAAAACACGTAGCCACATAATAATTTGTTTTCGATAATAATTCAGCGTGGCTTCGTAGATGGTAGCAACAGCGTCAAGAACTGTTGTTCTCGGCAAGTTCGAAGAAAATTCACAGTGGAAAATTTCCGAAGCACAGTCATCATCATTTTCCTTTTTTAGGTAGAAAATTCAGTGTGGCTTCCTAGTTCGTAGCAACAGCGTCATGAAATTAATTTCTCGGCAGGTTCCCAGAAAATTCACGATCGAAAATTTCAGAATCACAATAATCATCAGTTTTCCATTTTTTTTCTTTTTACATAATAGAACAAAACATCAGTAAATTAGGAAGATAAAAAATTATATTCATTTGTGAGCTCGAAGTTAAGAATATCGTTTAGAGGCCGTATATATAGTAGGAGTGAGATTAAAATATGATAATATTAAAAGATATATTGATAATTAGTTTGTATATTCTTGTGATGTACAGATCAGTTGTATATATAATATATAGAGATAGTGTATATATATAGATAAATTATGTATAAATTATATTGAATTTTTGAATTTTCTTTGAAAATAAACAAATGAAATGGGTTTTAAAATTTAAGATTTTGTTTGATTTTGAATAAAATCTCGTCGATTTAAAATTTCAAGATTTTCTCTCCTTTTTTTTAAAAAAAATATTGTTTAAATATTGGATTATATTAGAGCTTCTATAAGCCCTAGGTCCCTTTAATTTTTAATATTATACATTCAACAGATTCAGGCATTTGATGCAGCATACTTACTCGATTCGCACCTGACCTGTAAAAGATGTGGCCGGTCAACTGGGCTGACCAATTACAGCTAAATGGAGTTGCTTTTGATAAACTATTAATATGTATTATGTATGGATCAGGTGTTGATGCAAGCCTTAAATAGCAAAACTGGAAATTTTGACAGCCGAGTATAGTGAGTATATGCTGCATCAAATGCCAGTGGTGAAGCTGCCTTTAGCCGTTCACCTGCTTTAATTCTAAGCTTTTTAGTTTTGAATCCGCTGGAGGTATTTAATTTCTTATAATGTTGAACATGTTGTAGAGCTGCCTTTCGAGGTTCACTTATTATGGAATGATGCTACATAAAAATAATTTTTCTATTAGTCATTTTTTTACTGTTTTGTTTCAAATTTTGAGGGTTTTGTTATATCTTGAAGGCATATAAAAACTTTGAAGAATGTCTTCTACATGCCTCAAAGCTATCACATTTTACTATATTTGATGGCTGAATTGTTAATATCATTTATATAAGTATTTTTGTTTAAGATCTATGTTGTTCCATTTTATGTAATCATTGAAAAGGAAGCATGCTTGCTACAATATGTTCAATTTAATTTTATACTATTTGGATGCTGGGAATCATGAGCAGTAATTGAATATTTTAATTGGAATTGCATAAAATAATATATGATTTTCTCATAATAAAATGTCAATTATTAGAGAATAGAAATATTACAGTCTAGCTTTACAAAGTTCAAAGCAGATAACCCAAACAAACTTCAAATAATAGAAAACCATGAAAACTGAATACATCCAAATGTAAACCATCAAAGCACAAGATCACTTGCTTCTTTTTAAGGTGGAAAATCATAGAAGATTGTCCTCAATAAAATATCGACAAGTCTTGATGCAGTGTTCTACTAAATAAAACCATGCTTTTCGCCAATATGGATTTATATACAAGATGGTAGCAATAACCAATAACACAATTACATAAGAAACAAAAAATGTCACTTGGAAAATGTACGTGTCCATCTAACCACTTTCTTCTTCATCGTATGAGGCATTTGGTGGTGTTGTTGAGGGTAAATTAGGCTCATTGTAATCTTTAGGTAGGGGATGTCCACAGAGAAAAGGATTTGCCATCTAATTGCTTTCATCAAAAGTCACAAATTGAGCTTTTTGAGATGGAATGCTCCCTGACAAATTGCTGTATGACACATTGAAAACTTCTAAGGTATACACCTCCAATTCGATAGGTATTATTCCACTTAGGTAGGTCTAAACTCTCAATTTTATTAAGCCTTGAGAATGTTGATGGTATATGTCCTGTCAAAATGTTTTGCTACATGTTTAATGAATGAATTTCACTCAAATTTCCAATCTCATGGGGGATTTCACCTGTTAACCTATTACATGATAAATCAATTCTATACATATAATTAAAAATGTTTCTCTTGTATATGTAAGAGGCTCTCTTTTTCGTAAAATCCACCTTTTCTTCTATTTGATTCTCATAAGGCAAAGGTACAAGGATTTCATCAAGTCCTCTAAAAGTGCTCCATTTAAATTCGGTCGATTCACTATCATCAGCTATCTTCAAGATTAATAAACAAAATACCGAATATGTTGTTGAAGATTTTTCATCATTTGGCTCAAAAGTTAAATTACTCAAACAAAAAGGTACTCGGCCCGAAAGAGATGATGCTTAATGAATGCAATTCGCATAACTCAATAGGAATTTCTCCAGTAAAAAAAATTGACCTTGAGAAGGAGGACACACAAAACTGAAAGAGTACCAACCCAATTCGGAATTTCACCAGTCAACTGGTTTTCACTAATGTGTAAAGTCATCAAAAAGGAGTAGTTAAAGAATGCATTTCCCAAGGTGCCACTTAATCTATTTCTATTCAAATGTAGATGTTTAATAGATTGTGCACCGGAGCAAAATGGTATTGGGCCAAAAAAATTGTTTTGGAAAAGGTCCAAAATTTTGAGGACATCTAGATTGCACAAATCCATTGCAATGGGACCCTCAAGTTGATTGTTAGATAAAGCCAATGCCCTCAAACCTAATAGATTCGATATCCAACTTAGGAGCTCGCCAGACAAGCTGTTATTACTTAAATCCATAACCATGAGGGGAGATAGACGAACAATTGTGATATCGATACTAGGTAACCTCCCACCAAAGTAGTTGCCATCTAAATATAACCAATTTAATGAATGTAAGCTAAAGATAGTTGGAGTTATCTTCTCACTCAGATGATTATTCGATAGTCTAAGAAACTCTAATGAGTCAATTTTAGCCAACTCTTCTGGTATTCCTCCAGATAACTGATTATGTGATAGATCTAAAAATGATCAAGTGTTCAAACTACCCAAACAAGAAGGAATATTATCCAAACTAGCCAACAGTTTAAGTCCCACCCTTGTATGAAAAATTTTAATATGTTTTCTTTTTCTTTTTCCTAGTAACAATTTTAGCCTGTAATGTTTACACATTTTATCAGTTTGATTTTAAAAATATAAAAAAAAACATATTTAGCCCTTAATATTTACAAAATTTACTATTTTAGTTTGAATCCTAAAAATTCAATAAATCTAACCATTAACATTTCAAAATTTTGTTAATTTAGTTCTAATTCTGAATATTTTCAAATATATAAAGAAAAATATTTTTAAAATATTCATTTTTTAATATTTCGTAACATACCTCTGAAATCACTAAACAAGAAGAGTGTTTAACACCATCCGAATTATACATTTTAATCTAATACCACATTCATGAACATGGTAAAAAATCCTATCGATAAGGATTCGAATAGATCCAATATCTATCATATCAGTAAAAACATTGTTATACATTACAGTGGAAAGGTTTTTTTTTATATAAAACAAGTAGTTAGATTTTTTTTTATTTACTCCAAAATTAATATGAATGATCTACATGAATAGAATATGAAATTTGTTTTAGTAGTTTATAATGTTGGTAGCTATAAAACTTTATTAGATAAAAATATATAATAATTTATAATTATTAATTGAATAGTTGTGTTGTAAAGACGTAACTCTTGTGTATAAAATTATCATATAAAGATATATAAAAACTTACACACCTCAAGGCCATCCCATTTAATTAATTTTTTTCTTTGCTTCAACCTTTATTATTTATTTTCTAAAAATTTGATGATTGAATTGTTAATATCATTTGCAATTTTTGTTAAAAAATTATGATGTTCCATTTTATGTAAAGAAAGCATGCATGATACAGTATGTTAAATTTAACTTTACACTATTTGGATGCTAGAAATTATAAAGCAGTAATTGAATATTGTAATTGAAATTTCATAAAATTATATATGCTTTTCTCGTAATAAAATGTCAATTATTAGAGAACAGAAATATTATAGTCTAGCTTTAGAAAGTTCAAACCACATAACCCAATTAAACTTCGACTAACAGAAAAGCATGAAAACTGAATACACCTAAATGTAGAGAAAACTGAATACTGATGTGGCATAAAACTATTGGAAAGGGATAATATCCCTGTTTCATACAATCCTTTTCCCCAAATGTAAACCATCAAAGCACAAGGCTACTTGCTTCTTTTGAAGATGGAAAAATCATAGAAGATTGTCTTCAATAAAATATCAGCTAGTCTTGATGCAATGTTCAACAAAATAAAACCATGCTCGTCTCCAATATGGACTTATATACAGGATGACAACAATAACCAATAACACAATCACATAGGAAACCAAAAAGGTCACTTGGAAAACATACGTGTCCATCAAACTTTCTTCTTCTTCATCGTTTGAAGCATTTTGTGCTGTTTTCGGGGGTGAATTAGGCTCATTGCAATCTTTATGCAGGGGAGGTCCACAGAGAAAAAGATTTGTCATGTAACTGCTTTCATCGAAGGTTGCAAATTGAGCTTTCTGACATGAATACTTCTTGACAAGTTGTTGTATGACGCATTGAAAACTTCTAAAATATACAACTCCATCAATTCAATAGGGATTATTCCACTTAGGTTGTTGTGAGAAAGGTCCAAACTCTCAATTTTATTAAGCCTTGAGAACTTTGATGGTATATGTCCAGCCAAATTGTTGTGCGACAAGTTTAATGATTGGATTTCACACAAAATTTTCAATTTCATGAGGGATTTCACCTGTTAACATATTACATGATAAATCAATTCGAGACATATACTTAAGAATGTTTCCCTTGTATATGTAAGATACTCTCTTTGTCGTATAATCCACCTTTTCTTCCATTTGATTCTCAATAGGCAAAGATACACTGATTTCATCAAGTCCTCTGAAAGTGCTCCATTCAAATTCGGTTGATTCACTATAATCAGCTATCTCCAAGAACAATATGATAAGTCCCAACTCCCATTTTGTTGAAGATAATTCATCATTTGGCTCAAGAGTTAAATTACAGCTCCAACAAAAAGATATTGGACCTGAAAGATTGTTGTGAGATAGAACAATGATACTTAATGAATGCAATTTGCATAACTCAATTGGAATTTCTCTGATAAAAAAATTGGCCTTGAGAAGGATAACATGCAAAACCGAAAGAGTACCAACCCAATTTGGAATTTCACCGGTCAACTGGTTTTCACTAATGTCAAAAGTCACCAAAGAGGAGCAGTTAAGGAATGCATTTCCCAAGGTGCCACTTAATCTATTTCGACTCAAGTGGAGATGTTTAATCAATTGTGCACCAGAGCAAGATGGTATTGGGCCAGAAAAATTGTTCTAGGAAAGGTCCAAAATTTTAAGGCGATGGCACAAATCGATCGGAATGGGACCCTCAAGTTTGTTGTTGGATAAAGCCAATGCCACCAAACCTAATAGATTCGGTATCCATCTTGGGAGCTCACCAGACAAGTTGTTATTACTTAAATCCATATCCGTAAGAGGAGATAGACGACGAACAATTGTGATATCAATATTGGGTAACCTCAGATCAAAGTTGTTGCCATCTAAATATTACCACAGTAATGAATGTAAACTAAAGATAGTTGGGCTTATCTTGCCACTTAGACGGTTATTTGATAGTCCAAGAAAAAATAATTAGTCACTTTTATCCAACTTCTCTGGTATTCCTCCATATTACTGATTATGTGATAGATCTAAAAATAACCCTGTGTTCAAACTTTTCAAACTACCCAAACAAGGAGGAATATTAACTCCAAGGATATTGCTAGATAAGTTTAATCACCTTGTTATGGGAAAATTCAACAAATGTTTACCGGAGTTTGACCCTGTATTTTATTTTCAGATATTTCAATAACCGACGTGTATGGATTTGAATGTGAAGGGAAATGGAGATCATTGGTGATAAAAGAATTGCCCTTCCTTAAAAAGGCTCTCATTCTTGTATTTTCTCTAACAACCACAAAGGAGCCTTTCCTCCAAAATTATTATACGAAAGATCAATAACTCTCGGGTCATATTGGTAATAGAGGAATTCGGGAACTTCATTGTGGAGTTCCTTTGTTCTACATTTTGACAAACGGAAAACTTTTATTTGGAACTTTGGGACCCAAGTAGGAATGATAGGCTCTTTCACTAACTTATTTTGATCACCGGAACGGACTTTGAGATGGAAGTGGTTGGCAAATGATATGAAAAAAGATGGAACTTCAAATAAGGTTCGTGAAAGAGAAACAAGTCAGCAATGTAAGATTGGCTAGAACAGCAGAGGCACCATTTCCAATGAATTGATTACCAGAAATATCCAAATGGTAAAGAGATGATAAGTGATGCAGTTAGCAATATCCATAACAGTTTAATACCCATCATCTCAATACGATCAAATCCACTCAGCTGCTACCTTCCAGCGTTTGGATGAACCAAAACCTTAAGCTTTATACACAAATGTGATTCTCAATTCTCCCCATGTGAAAACCTTGTATGTGAGAACCCTGTATGAAAATATCTATGTGCGAACCTTTGTGTGCGAACACCTAAATGTGCGAATCCTATGTGTAAACCCTTAGTGAATGTGTGCAACCCTATAGTACGTGGATTGACTAAAAACAGCGTCAAGAACTTTTTTTCTCGGCAAGTTGGAAGCAAATTCACAATGGGAAAATTCCGACGCACAGTAATCATCAATTTCCATTTTTAGTAATTATGAAGACATACATTTACTTTTGGAAAAGCGAAAAGAAAAGATCAATAAATGGATTTACTAAAAAACGTGGCCACATAATAATCTGTTTCTGTTAAAAAGGTGGCTTCGTATTTGGTAGCAACAGCGTCAAGAAAATAATTTCTAGGAAAATTCCAAGAAAATTCACGATTCAAAAATTGAGAATCATTTTCCTTTTTTTTTTTCTTTTACATAAGAAAACAAAACACATCCCTTAGGACTGAAGTTAAAATATGATAATATTAGAAGATATATAGGATTGTATGAAACAGTGACGCTATATCATCTGTATCACTTTTCAATAGTTTTACACCACATCAGTATTTTCATCCTGAATTTCAGAATTTTCATCCTGAAAAAAATCAAATCCAAATTAAAATCTTGATTTTCATCCTGAAAAAATCAAATACAAATTAAAATCTTGAAATTCAAGATGAAAATACTGATGTGGCTTAAAACTATTGAAAAGTGATACAGATGACATGGAGTCACTGTTTCTCTATATAGATAATTAATTTGTATATTCGTCTTATCTACAGATCAATTGTATATATCTCAATTGTATATATACCATTATATATCATTTAGGGGCAGTGCATATATATAGATATTATATATATAAATTATATAGTATTTTAAAATATTTATTTTTATTTTATTTATAAATTAAATAAATTTTACTTTGATTTAAGTAATCACAATTTTTTTATTTGTAATTTGAAAATCGTCCAAATACCTTAAATTTTAAACTCTAAACTTTTGATATTGATGGATTTGTAAACTTGTCAAGGTGACTTTGAGGGAGTTGGCGGCATTCCCAAACCTCTAAATTGGGAAATTTTGATTTTTAGCTTTTTACAATTTATAAAAATTTTAAATTAATATAAAATATTATACTTTAACCCCTACATATGACAATTTTTTATTTAGTCCTTTAAATTTATAAACATATATACTATTAAAATGAAAAATTGTATTTTAACTATCAAAAAAATATCTAATTTAGTTCCGTCCTTTAAAAAAATTTTAGGGGCGAGTAAAAAATATAAGGAGCTCATCATTCATAAATGTTGTAAGACCCTTTCAAAATAATAAATTTTCAATATATATTGTTTAACTCTGTTAATTTTATTATTATTGTAGAGGCATTTGCTTATTAAGTTACACTTATCTTAGAGTTATTTAAGTACACATATTTTTTAATTTATTTTCAATTTATCGAGAAATATTTATTTTAATATTTTTAATATTTTTAATGTATTATATTTTTAAAAAAATTATATAATAAATTAATGCGGGCTGACCAAACTCGAATTTGAGCATTTTATCCAAATCGAATTTGGACAAAATTTTAGACTAATTTTTCAAGTTAAACTAGACCTAGCAAATATGCCTAAAATTTTAGTTAGACTCAAACCATGTACATCTCTACACACAACCCATATATGACCATAAAAAAAATATTGAATCCAAGTGGATGGCTTCAAAGTTCCCTTCCTTTCTTATAGAATTCCCAAAAACTTTTCATTTGACCTTCTCTCCTCCTTGTAGACAAAACCTACAACCAATCAAAATGGAATATATATATATATACGTCAAGTTTAGGGGTGTGCAAAATTCGGGTAAAACTGAAAAAATTCGGTTAACCAATCGAATTCGATTAATCGGTCGGTTAACTTATTTTTTCAGTCGGGGGTCGGTTAATTATTTTGTGATTTTTCGGTTAAAGGTTAATTTGGTTCGAAACCTGTCGATTAACCGAAATTTTTCGGTTTAACCGAAAAAATTAATAAATAAAATTATAATATATAAATAGGCCCACTATTCATCTAAATCCAATCCCTAAATCCAATTCAAACCCAAATATCCAACCCAACCCAAATACCTAATCATAAAAATTACAAATAATTTAATAAATAAAAATAAAATTCTAAAACTAAATCTAAAATTTTGTAATTTTTTTAATTATGTAGTGATTCATTTCGGGTAATTTGGGTAATTCGGTTAATTCGGTTAATTCGGGTAATTCAGTTAATTTTTAACCAAAAATAAAAATATATAATTTTCGGTTAACCGACCGAATTAACCGAAAAAATTTCGGTTCGGTTAATTTTTTCAAAAAATTTCGGTTCGGTTAACGGTTAAAAATTTTGAAAGGTCGATTAATTCGGTTAATGTTATTTCGGGTTGGTTAACCAATTGAACACCCCTAGTCAAGTTCATTTCAACATTGTAGCATTAGCCCCCTTCACTCAACTTAAGCATTAGTAGGATATGATCAAAATGGAGAAACAGAAACCTACGCTGATCAAAATTTGCATTTTCTTCTGATCACGATTCTCGTACTACGGATTCCGCTTGTTTCGTACGATCATTGGCATCATCACTCGGACTGCTTACAATGTAAGTTGGCAAGACAAGGTCATTAGTACTAGGTGTCATTCCCAGGCTTGGTTAATGGATCATTATAGCATCTTACAGCTTCACCATGTCCTAACACTAGTTTTTACCATTTTTAATGAGATGATATGACTTACCACAACATTAACAGGCTATTCAGAAGGGTTTACTAGATCTACAATCAGTAGTTGTTCAATGGCTTTGAACCCAAGCAACGTTTTTCTCAGCTTCTTTCCGGTTTGGAAAAGTGAGCCTAGAAGTGTAAGTGACTCGACCAACACGAACGGTGGCTTTGAACCTCGGAGCATGCCCAAACCCTTCGTTGAAGCTATGGTAAACCTCGGAGCAAACGATTCTTATGCAAATGCTGTGCTAATCCTAAACAAAACAAATAACACATCAAATGATATTAACATCCCACATCGATTACTAGTCATTAAACACGAAACTGTTGACAAACAAATTCTTCTCTTTTTTCTATTATCACATTACAAGTGTTAAGAACATTGGTGGGAATTCCCATGCAAGTAGTGGGAAACTCCTTCATATCTAAGGGCTGAGAAGATGACACCTGTCATCGGGAAAATTGTCATTTAAATAATTTCTTTGTGGGAAAGGATTGTATGAAACTGTGACGCCACATCATCTGTATCCCTTTCCAATAGGTTTATGCCACATTAGCATTCTTATCTTGAATTTCAACATTTTTAGCCTAAAAAATATCAAAGCCAAATTAAAATGCTGAAATTCAGGATAAGAATGCTGATGTGGCATAAATCTATTGGAAATGAATACAGATGACGTGGCGCCACTGTTTCATTCAATCCTTCCTCATTTCTTTGTTAAGAAGTTCATAGATACTCAGACGGGTTAAAAGATGGCATATTCAAGTAATTACTTTCTTTTTTTTCTGAACCTCATTATACCCTCCGCTTTCACTCCGACCGCCGTCAACGGTGTCGAAATATTCAAAAATACCCTCATTATACCTCTCTGAACCTCCTAATAACATGCATCATATTAGATTCTAGAAAATCTTAATGATGACGTGAAGATTTAGATTTCAAACAGAGATTTTATATCTCTATTCCGATGTTTTTAGCGACTTTCAACCACAAAAATCCCGTGCCCTTGCGTGCTCCGGCGTGTCGACACTTGTACGAGGGACTTTCCGGAGAGCCTGTGGCTTTAAATACAACAAAGAAGGTATGCTAAGGCCAAAAGGATTAAGCTGATATTTCAGAACATAATTTTTTTATATAATTTTATATTTATTAATTCATTTGCTTTTGCTTCGGTTTCTTTTGAATATTAAGCTACATTCATACTACATGCAGCAGCGAAACTAGGAGGTCGGGCAGCCTCCTAAAATGAAAATATTTGATACGACTCTTTTAAAATTTTAAATTATTAAAATGAACTCTTAAAATTTTATATTAAAAATTAAAATTATATTTTTTATTGTAAAAATTATGATTTGATTTTTTTTGAAATCTTACGAGGTTAACATTGTAAATATCATATTATGAAATTTGAATTAAGATTTTTTATTATTATTTATTCTAAAATAATATATATAAACAAATTATTTGATACAAAAGAAATTTATATGTGTGAGGTCATTTTTCTAGAAACTACTTGAAATTCCTTTGAAAACCATCTTTCTCTTCGTGGATCACCACCGCCTTAACGAAACCCCGATCATGTCAACTGTTAGACCACAGCTTGAGATTCCTGTAGGGTTTCGGTTTCTTCCCACCAAAGAAGAAATCCTTTGTGATTACCTTCAACCATTCATCAAGGGCCATCCTATACCTTCTGGTGTGATGAAGGAGTTGGATATTTATGGTGCAAATCGCCGCGAGCCTTGGAATATTTTCGACCAAGATTCGGCAGAGTCTTTCTGGGTTATCACGAAGCTGAAGAAGAAGAGCAAATCAAGAATCGAAAGAACCGCGGGAGATGCATGTTGGCTCCAACAAAATATCAAAGAAGTGAAGAGCTCGGACGGCGGCGAAGTCATAGGGTATGATAAATACTTCACGTATACCAGCAAGAAAAGCCATAAATCAAATGGTCAATGGATCATGCATGAGTTCTCCTTGAAAGACCAAGAAGCTCTTGGTTTGAGTGATTTCGTTATCTGTGAGATTAAGAATAAGGATGCTGCTGTTGCGAGCCCGGATTCCGAAGAATGTGAAGGAGAAATCAACAAGAACAAGAAACGTAAGTTGATGGAGGTGCCGTCAACTTCAACAAATGATTTTGCTTTCGTGCCCGTGGCATTTGATTATATGGCTCCAGAAGCAGGAGGCTTCTCACCGTCACTACCCTTTACTGCATGCTTAAACCAACAACCAAACCCTTGGACGTCGGCAGGTGTTGGTGTTGTGCGGAAGCGTGTAAAAGAGTACAATTATTGTACTAAAAAAATCACACTGAGTTCAATTCCCAGGAAAGAGAGGTGGATCACGAGGATCGCTTAAGTACCAGATCTTTCCTAGCCGTATATATCCTCTATCGTAATTTAATAGCACAATAAATAACTACAATCACACTCACAAGATATGAAAAATAAATAATAAAGAACACCAGAATTTTAACGAGGTTCGGCAAATTTTGCCTACGTCCTCGGGCACTACCAAATATATTTCACTCCAAAAATACAAGTGAAAATTTACAAATAAGGAGAGAGAACAATGCCTTAAGTAGAGAATGGCAAGTGTTGGGATGAAGAAAATGAGAAATGGTTAGGCCTATTTATAGTTGAAGTTCAGGGATCAAACTTGCAAAGTACCTATTCAAATAGGGGCCAAAATTGCAATTATCTCATTCCAAAAAAACTTTCGGTGCCATTTGCTCCATTTGCTTCAACTTGCTACAGCCCCCCATCTTTGACTTTTCAAAGATGGGTTGTAGCCAATAATCTCCACCTTGAAGATTTGATTAGGATAATCTTATCTTCACACAATTCTTTCTGCCTTTGCCAACAATGCTTTGATAGTGCCTTCTTCAACTGTTAAACTTGCAGGATATTGATCAAGTTCAAACAATGTTCGAACTTGGTTGCTGCTACCACCTTGGTCATCATATCTGCGGGATTATCTGCAGTCTTAATCTTTTGAAGGCGAATCTTCCCTTCATCAATAATTTCCCGCACAAAATGGAATCGCACGTCGATATGCTTTGTACGTGCATGATAGACTTGATTCTTTGCTAAATGAATAGCACTTTGACTATCACAATACACGTTAATATGCTCCTGAACCAATCCCAAGGTTTTAACCATACCTTGTAACCAAATAGCTTCCTTCTGACCTCCGTTATTCTGACCATGTACTCGGCTTCGTGGTTGACAACAACGCAATCAGAGACCGTAGAGTAGACATCCAACTGATTGGTCCTCTAGCAAGTGTAAACACGTAACCGGTGGTTGATCTTCGTTTATCCAAATCACCGGCATAGTCAGAATCAACGTACCCAATAACACCTTCACCAAGTGTATTATCCTGCTCGAACAGTAATCCAAAATCTACGGTCTTTTGAATATACCGTAGAATCCATTTCCTGACTTGCCAATGTCCTTTTCGAGATTATGCATATACCTGCTCACAATACTAACTGCCTGTGAAATGTCGGGTCTTGTACACACCATTGCATACATTAAGCTACCCACTGCATTGGAGTACGGAACTTGCAACATGTATTCTTGTTCCGTATTCGTCGAAGGAGATAGTTGTGCAGAAAGCTTGAAATGAGAAGCCAACGGGGTACTTACAGGTTTTGTCTGCTCGTTCATGCCAAACTGCTGTAGTACCTTCTTCAAATACTGCTTCTGAGACAAGCTAACTCTGCCATGGGCTCTATCTCTACATATTTCCATGCCAAGAATCTTCTTAGCTTCATCAAGATCTTTCATCTCAAACTCAAGATTGAGTTGAGTCTTCAATCTCTCAATCTCCACTTTGCTCTTAGATGCTATTAGCATGTCATCAACATATAAGAGCAAGTATATGAAAGTTCCTTCTTGTAGCTTCTGGAAATACACGCAATGGTCAAATTTACTTTTTGTGTACCTTTGCCCTTTCATGAACTGATCAAATCGCTTGTACCACTGCCTCGGGGATTGCTTCAATCCATAAAGCGACTTTGTCAGTTTGCAAACCCAATTCTCTTTACCAGCAACCTCGAATCCATCTGGCTGAGTCATATAGATTTCCTCTTCCAAATCACCGTGTAAAAACGCGGTCTTCACATAAAGCTGAACTAGTTCAAGATCATATTGCGCAACCAAGGCTAGCAAAATCCGAATAGACGAATGCTTCACAACTGGAGAAAACACTTCATTGTAGTCTATTCCTTCTTTCTGAGCATAACCCTTTGCTACCAATCTAGCCTTGTACCGAATTTCATTTTTACCAGGAAATCCTTCCTTCTTTGCATATACCCATTTGCATCCAATTGCCTTCTTTCCCTTGGGAAGTGTCATCAACTCCCAAGTCCTATTTTGATGAAGAGACTGCATTTCTTCATTCATGGCTTGCTTCCACTTTACACCATCAGGGTTACTTATTGCTTCTGTGTAAGTAGAAGGAGCATCATCATCTGCAATTGGAAGTGCATAGGCCACAATATCATCAAAGCGAGCAGGCTTTCGAATCTCTCTTCTTGGCCTCCTATATGCAATTGAATCTTGTTGCTGTAGAAGTTCTTGGGTCGGAACTTCTTCATCATTTGTTGTTTCAATATTAGCCGGATCATTATTAACCTTTTCAAGCTCCACTGCCAAAAGTACTACTCTTTGTTTTGTCATCCTTTTGTGAATCCTTTAACATGGTTGATTCATCAAAAGTCACATCTCTGCTAAAGACAATCTTCCTTGTATCAGGACACCAGAGACGATATCCTTTTACTCCACTAGTTATACCCAAGAATAATGCTTTCTTTGCTCTTGGGTCTAACTTCGATTCTTTTACATGATAATATGCAGTGGAACCAAAAACATGTAAAGAATCATAGTCAGTAGCAGATTTACCAGTCCACATCTCCATAGGAGTTTTGCCATTTATTGCAGCTGATGGCAAACGGTTAATTAGATGGCACGCATATGTAACAGCCTCAGCCCAAAATTCCTTGCCCAATCCAGCATTGGACAACATACATCGAACTTTCTCCAGTATAGTTCGATTCATGCGTTCTGCCACCCCATTCTGCTGTGGTGTATCCCGAACAGTGAAGTGTCGCACGATGCCCTCATCTTGACATACTTGAAGAAATGGATCATTTTTGTACTCAGTACCATTGTCTGATCGAAGTCGTTTGACCTTTCGACCAGTCTGAGTTTCCACCATCTTCTTCCATTTCAGAAATGCATCCAATACTTCACTTTTTCTTTTCATTAGATACACCCATACTTTTCTTGAATAATCATCAACAAAAGTAACAAAATAGTGCATACCTCCCAAAGAAGCCACTTTGGTAGGTCCCCACACATCACTGTGAACGTAGTCCAGAATTCCTTTCGTATTGTGAATTGCTGAACCAAACTTTACCCTCGTCTGCTTGCCCAGAACACAGTGTTCACAGAATTCCAATTTGCAAGAATTTGCACCTTTCAACAAGCCTTGCTTCGCCAAAGTCTGCAAAGCTTTTTCACCAGCATGTCCCAAACGCATATGCCATAACCTGGTAGCCTCTGAATCTACATCTTTCGCAGAAACTGTTGATGTTGATCCAATAATTGTACTTCCATTTAAAAAGTACAAGTTATTTCTTCTTGTGCCTTTCATCACCGTCAAATTCCCAGCTGCTACCTTTAGTAATCCATCTCTCAAAGTGATATTGAGCCCTTTAGATTCTAAGGCCCCTAATGAGATGAGATTTTTCTTCAAGCTGGGTACGTAGCGAACATCAGACAAGACTTGGATTGAGCCGTCGTGATTCTTCAATTTGATTGCACCTACTCCCATTGTCTTACAAGCACTGTCATTGCCCATAAGAACAACTCCACCTTCTTGTTCTGTAAGACTAGAAAACCAGTCCTTATTAGGACACATATGGTAAGTACATCCCGAATCCAAAATCCACTCATCAGTATGACATGCCATTGCCATGCCAACCAAGCTAAAGTCTGACTCCTCATCATGTTCTGCTACACATGCATTAGAAATAGCCTTGCCCTTTTGTAACTTAGGACAATTCTTTTTCCAATGCCCTTTCTCACGACAAAAGGCACACTCATCTTTGGCGGGTCTCCCTTTGGACTTTCCCCTTCTACCAGGCTTGCTGCTGATTGAACGACCTCTTGCTGTCAAGACTTCTACAGTTGTATCTCTGTGATCTCTCTTATCTTTCTTTCGAGTCTCAGATCTATACAACGCACTACAAACTGCATCAAATGTGATTGTATCCTTCCCATGAAGCAATGTGGTGGTAAGATGATCATATTCATCAGGAAGGGAATTCAACAACAATAATGCCTTGTCTTCGTCTCCAAATTTCTCATCCAAATTTAGCAAGTCTGCTAAAATTTTATTGAATGAGTTCACATGGTCATTCATCGACATACCGGGTGCATACGTGAATCGAAAAAGTTTTTTTTTCATATAAAGCCTATTTTCAAGGCTTTTCGTTAGAAACTTTTCTTCCAATGTATCCCACAATTTCTTGGCTGATGTCTCCCTCATGACAGAGTACTTCTGCTCTTTGGCCAAACATAGACGGATTGTACCACAAGCTTGTCTATTAATCTTGGCCCACTCCTTGTCATCCATATTGTCAGGTTTTACTTCAAGGGCTATATCCAGCTCTTGCTGACATAAGACATCCAGGATCTCACATTGCCACATACCAAAATTATTGGTACCATCAAATTTCTCTACTTCAAATTTTGCATTGGTCACCGTAGTCCTTGCTGATGACGATGCCTGTGTCATTTTTCTCCTCAATCCCAACTACTGTATACGTGAACAGTACCGTATACGTGAATAGTGGCACAAACGATTGTACTCCCCAAGTACGAATCTAGCTCTGGTACCAATTGTTGTGCGGAAGCGTGTAAAAGAGTACAATTATTGTACTAAAAAAATCACACTGAGTTCAATTCCCAGGAAAGAGAGGTGGATCACGAGGATCGCTTAAGTACCAGATCTTTCCTAGCCAGAATATCCCTCTATCGTAATTTAATAGCACAATAAATAACTACAATCACACTCACAAGATATGAAAAATAAATAATAAAGAACACCAGAATTTTAACGAGGTTCGGCAAATTTTGCCTACGTCCTCGGGCACTACCAAATATATTTCACTCCAAAAATACAAGTGAAAATTTACAAATAAGGAGAGAGAACAATGCCTTAAGTAGAGAATGGCAAGTGTTGGGATGAAGAAAATGAGAAATGGTTAGGCCTATTTATAGTTGAAGTTCAGGGATCAAACTTGCAAAGTACCTATTCAAATAGGGGCCAAAATTGCAATTATCCCATTCCAAAAAAACTTTCGGTGCCATTTGCTCCATTTGCTTCAACTTGCTACAGCCCCCCATCTTTGACTTTTCAAAGATGGGTTGTAGCCAATAGTTGGTGGCAATCTTGGAGTGCCTGATTATAGTTCTCACCATCTGGTACCTGCCTAACCCTTGCTCTATTTTCATTTTATATTTTTACATTTAGCTTAAATATTCAAAACCTTGTTCATGCATGCTTATATATTTGATTCTCAAACCAAACAATTGGCATTGATTTGCATATTTAGGAAGAAGCTGGTGAGGATGTCAACGCCGATCTTTACATCACATTGCAAGAACTGGACAACTTCTTGAACTCCGATTAGAGTTGATGTAAATGTCTTCGATGTAACTCCACACCACATATGAATTTTAGTGATGGCTTTTTCCCGTGGTTTTTTTTTCCCCTTCTATATTCAGAAGGATTTTCCACGTAAATTTGGTGTCTCCCTTTTGCATGCCTTTATTTATTTTAATATATTAATACACTAATTTAAAATATATTTTAAAACTAAAATTGATTTAAATATTTTATAGAAAATAATATTTCATTTTTATCAAACATGATTTTTTTTCTAAACTTAAAAAACCCAATCTATCTGGTTTTAATTACCACAACTTACCGTAAGTAGAAATTTTTAATTATCAATATTATATTAGTTTATATTTTCTTGGTGTACTATTAAATTGTTATTTTTTAAAACTAAATCCCTAAAAATATGACATAATAATATAGTAACTTAATCAAACAATTATCAAAATAACCCCATTTATCACAAACTTTAAAATTCCCATTAAAATTCTTTTTAAATATTTTTTTCCTTTAAATCTACATCTTGAGTCATGGTAGAGTGACCACTTCGTAATAAAATGATAACCTAAGTGATTAAAACGTAACATTTCAAACATAAGTTACTAAAATGTAATCCGAGGCAAACAAAATTGACTATTTTTTTAATTTATCTTTTTTATTTTATTTCTTTTCTTTTCCTCCTTATTCGTTAAAAACTCTAATCGTTGTACTCAATAGCCACTGATGTTGTCGTTTGTGATGATCTTTCGTGCCGATTTTGAGACCAAAAAAAAGATATCATCCTTCTCATTGACTTCTGCCGTTCCAAATCTTTTAAAACAATGACCAAACTTTCAAAATACTCTTTCTACAACGGTTTTTTTTCTTTTAAATATCACCGGTACCACCTGACACAACACCACCACCTAAATATATATATTTAAAATTTTAACGGGTGTCGCCTGATATACTGGAGGCACCAAAAAATAATTTTTTAAAATAATTAGACTGATGTTAGGACTTAAATTATTGGTTGTATCGTAACAAAGATAATGACTGCAAACTTAAACTAAAGTCGAACCGTGTAAACAATCTCGGTATTCATCTTTACAATTTTTGCACTTTTGTTTCTGTGGTTAAAACTGTGACCATAGTTCCAAGCACTATTTTAACCATAATTTCTGTTTACAAAGTAATTACCTCTCATTTTTACAATATTTAATCTAATAATAGTAGTAATAATAATAACACATTTTGCATAAGAAAGTAAGCAAGTGAATTTTAATTTTGTTGGATGGGGATTAATGCCTTAAACATATATCCTTAGGCCACATTATTGTTTTGGATAATGCAATATTTAGGGATAGTTTGATAAATTAAAAAATTAGATGTTATAATATTAATTTTTTATTGTTAAATTTTATAAGTGCTGAATTTATATTAGAAAATTGTTTGTTAAATTAGTAAATATAAGTACAAATTATAATTATGTGATTTGATCAAAGTAAATATTAATTTTTAAAAGACTATTTATTATTTAGTTTTAATCTTGTTAATATAATATTTTATATTATTTTGGATAGTTTTAGAAAAATATAGTATGTTAATTTTAATATCTCACTTTAAAAAATATAATTTATTTCAATTTTTTAATAAAATAAAATCAACTTAATATTTTCTAATAAATATCTACCTATCTAGTTATTTTATTTAACACTTTTTTTTTGTTGAAAATTTTATATTAAAAAAATTTAAAATGATTATCAAACACATTTAAAATATTAGATGAAAATTTTCAAAAGTTTATCAAACAAACCCTTGGTCTCTGAATGTGATAATTTTTTTTCTAATTTAGTCCCTAAACTTATTTGGGTCCATATTACTCCCTAAATATGATAGTTTTTTTCGAGTTTGGTCCACTTGATGCAGGGGCGAAGCCAGAACAATCTTTTAGGTGGGCCGAATGAAATTTTAATTTTTTTATAGTCTATATATCTATAATTTTTAAGGATTGAATCGAATTTTTATGATTTTAGGGGGCAAAGTACAATTTTACCTTTACTAATTTAAAATTTTAAAAAAACTTAAAAGCTTAAATAGTAATTTTATATTTTAGGGGGGCCGGGGCACATGCCAACTCACCTCTAGATTCGCCACTAATTTGATGACATGTTACTTTGAAATTGTGTCACATCATTACATTATCTAAAACTAATAAAAATTGTCAAGGACTAATATGGTCTAAAAAAATCTAAAGACTAAATTAAAATAATCACCAAATTTAAGGGCTAAATAATACTTTACCCTTCTGTTTTGTAGTGCTTTTGGATTTGCCTATGCCAAGCAAAATTTACGTATGTTAGACAACGAAACTTAATGCGTAGCCCTCAAACAAACATAAACACCTACGAATAGATCACAACGCATACAACAGGGCAAAGACACAGTGACGCAGTCGCTTTGCCCCAAAAATGGTAATTTTGACATTTTGCCCTTTTAAAATTTATAAAATTATATCTAAGTATAATGATTCATATCTGCCCCTAAAAGTAATTTCCTAGCTTCTCGTTGTCCATGCACATACAAAACCAATTACCGCTGAAGTGGGAAATAACATATATTGGTGATTTGATTTCTTGTCCACACAAACAAACGAGTTCTTAATAAGAGGACAAGTTCACAGAACCATATATATTATCAGACCATACAAAGCTTATTGAATCCATATGGGTGGTCTCAAAGTTCCCTTCCTTTGTTATAGAATTCTCAAAAATCTTTTGTCGAAACCGTTTTTTTGTAATTGACGGGCCCGGGCAGAAATTGGCTGTACACCTTTCATTTAAACTTATATATATATATATATACACGTAAGTCAAGTTCATTTCAACATTGTTGCATTACCCCCCGTTTGAACTCAAACATTAGTAGGAGTAGGACATTATCAAAATGGAGAAACACAAACCTACAATCGACCAAATCGCATTTTCTTCCGATCACGGTCCTCGTATTGCGGATTCCACTTGTTTTGTACTATCATTGGCATCAGCACTCGGACATTTACAATGTAAGTTGGCAGGACAAGGTCATTAGCATTAGGTTTCATTCATAGGCTTGGTTTGTAACACCCCAAACCCGGTCTACGCGTTAAGACCAGATTTGGTATGTCACACAAAACGAACTTACATCTAGTCATCTAATGATTTAAAGAAAACAGATTCTCTAGACTATTTTGGAAATTAAAGTTTAGTAAAAACTGAGGTTAATTTAAAATCTATGATTTAGGACATAAGAGTTTATAAATTAAAACTTAAAAATTGATTGGTTAAAATTTCGCGAGAAGTTTAAAGGAGTTCAAAAGAAATTTGAAAACAAGTTTCAAAAAGTAATTTTTCAAAAAAAAATTTACGAGAATAAAATATTTAAGAAAAACTCCTTTTTGCACGAGAATTTTACAAAAAAAAATTATGAAATATAGAATAGTCCCATTTAAGTATTTAAACATAATTAAAAATCCATCCACAAGTAAAAATCCATAAAAATAATATCAGAGGCCTTATTACATCATAACTGAAATAGTAATTAAATAAAAATACTTAAGAGTAGTTCAAAGTTCACAAAAACCATCATTCGAAGTATGGCCTCCACGAAGTCATCCCCGGCCCAAGCCTCCATTAATGATCGTTACCTGAGAAGGGTAAAGGAAACGGAGTGAGTTACTTAGAACTCAGTGTATAACCCACTTACCAAATCCACTGGGCCAAAACCATATAAGCATTTAATTGGGCTTGAGCCCATTTATAAATGTAACAATATAACAAGTATAAATGCATGTGATATGCAATTCCCAACCAAGCCTAAATTTCCATCCACTACACACCACCCATACCAACCAACACACCTGTGGGGAGCTTTAGTCACCCACCCCGCCAACACACGAACTGGGCATTAAGCCATACATTAAACTAGGCATGAAGCCATTAACTAGGCACGAAGCCATTAACTGGGCACAAAGCCATCTTCTCTTCATCAAGTATCCCAACCCATGCAATCATGTATATAAAATGCATGACGATTCATTCATATGATGATTCCAACATAAGGCCCATAAAAAAATTATTACAAACTGGCCCATATTACAATTTGGCCCATTTCTCCTCATATCATACTTGGCCAAATTTATCAAATAACTCATATGGCCCATTTATCATATGTGGCCCAAAACATCACATTCGACCCAAAATATCAAATGTGGTCCAAAATATCATTTATGGCCCAAAATATCAAATGTGGCCCAAAATATCACCTTTTTGTCATATTAGCCCATTAAGGGCGATTTCGTAATTTTCACGATTTTTAATACTGATTTCATGCACTTAACACTAAAGTGTTAATATACCATATTTTCCGATTTCACCAACTTTATAGTTTTTAGTCTAATGCTTAATTACGGTATAGTCATCTAACCCATAAGATAAGTGTGAGTTTACACACCTGATTATGGTAAGCACTACTCTCTCTCGATCGTCGACACCTAAAATTTTATAAGGCTTGATTAGTCGACACAAGCGATTTAATAAATCTATTTTAAAACAAACGATCTAAAATTTACCCTCGAAATTGGGAACAACTACGATTTGTCGGTTTTTCCCGGTTAACGATTCACAACCCGATGGAAAGTCTAGAATCGCTGATGTCTCACAATTCCAAACAAATATTAGTCCAAACTAATATTACCTTGTTATGAACGATTGATTTAAGGAATAGGGTCGTCTTACCACAAAAAATCCATATGATCTCAAGATGAAAGATCGAGCGATAGAGTCCCTATAATAATATCGGTTAATCATCACTATCTTAATCGAATAAAAAGTGATTATAAATTCTGAGAAGAATTTTTACCTCTAAGATTTTAGAACCGTTTTCTAGCGATTAAAAGATGACTTTGGAAACTCCAAGTTTCGGCCTTCCACTATATTTTGATTGATCAAGAAGTGGATGTTAATATGGATGAGAAGAAGGAATAGAGAAAAGATGAAAGTTCGGTTATGGAGGAAATAGGGAAACCAAATGAGAGAAAAGAAGAACTCAAGGAGACTAGCAAAAATTGGCACTCTCCCCCCTTAATGACCGAATATCCTAAGATGAAATGAAACAAATCCTAAAACCTATAGAATTTTTTTTTTTGGCACACTTTTAATTAATGGGCTAATGCATTACTTTATTTAGGAGCATACAATGGACGGTTGGAAGATGCTTGGAATGTTAGTGTTGTTGAAATTATCAATTGAAAATAGAGAATAGTGGGTTGATAAGTGGACATGCTTGTTTGTCTAAAAAAAAATGCTTGTGCCGTCCAACAAAGATAACACAAGAGTATGGGCACCAATGTCCAATAATTTATTCATGCTTCTATTTTAAAATCCTCTCCCCTGCATGCTTGTTTTGTTTCAATTTTTTTTTATTCCATGGTCATTTCCACGTTAGCCACACAATTTATCATGCTTCCATTTTTTTTAAAAAAAAAATCAGCCCATTATCTTTCCTCCATCATCCCATAAAATAATAAAAATCATGTCCATCCCTCAATGTGCCATCTTATGTTTATGATTGACTTCCATTGCTTAAAATTACAATCTATTAATTATCCCCATTTATTCACGCATGCATTGATTCCCACCAATGCTTGTTATTTCATTCAATAAAAATAAAAATCGGCTCCACATGAACAACAAACTCCGATGCTATTCCATTAAAATAATGTGCCCATCATCTCTTGTTTTATTCCATAAACATTTTATTGGTAACCACCCACCTTTGAAAAGTCAAAGATGGAGGCTTCAAAGATAGGCAGTAGAAAGTGTAGAAATTAGGCACTGAAAAGTTGAGTTGAAATTTTGCATGGGAAAATTGCAATTTTGGTCCCTATTTGAATAGGTACTTTGCAAGTTTGATCCCTGAACTTCACTTATAAATAGGCCTAACCATTTCTCATTTTCTTCATCCCACAATTTGCCATTCTCTACTTAAGGCATTGTTCTCTCTCCCTATTTGTATATTTTCACTTGTAATTTTGGAGTGAAATATATTTGGTAGTACCCGAGACGTAGGTGAAATTTGCCGAACCTCGTTAAAATTCCGGTGTTCTTTATTATTTATTTTTCATATCTTGTGAGTGTGATTGTAGTTATTTATTATGCTATTAAATTAGGATAGAGGGATATTCTGGCTAGGAAAGATCTGGTACTTAAGCGATCCTCGTGATCCACCTCTCTTCCTTGGGAATTAAACTCGGTGTGATTTTTTAGTACAATAATTTTACTCTTTTACACGCTTCCGCACAACAATTGGTACCAGAGCTAGATTCGTACTTGGGGAGTACGATCGTTTGTGGCACTATTCACGTATACGACACTGTTCACGTATACAGTAGTTGGGATTGAGGAGAAAAATGGCACAGGCATCATCATCAGCAAGGACTACGGTGACCAATGCAAAATTTGAAGTAGAGAAATTTGATGGTACCAATAATTTTGGTATGTGGCAATGTGAGATCCTGGATGTCTTATGTCAGCAAGAGCTAGATATAGCCCTTGAAGTAAAACCTGACAATATGGATGACAAGAAGTGGGCCAAGATTAATAGACAAGCTTGTGGTACAATCCATCTATGTTTGGCCAAAGAGCAGAAGTACTCTGTCATGAGGGAGACATCAGCGAGGAAATTGTGGGATATATTGGAAGAAAAGTTTCTAATGAAAAGCCTTGAAAATAGGCTTTATATGAAAAAGAAACTTTTTCGATTCACGTATGCACCCGGTATGTCGATGAATGACCATGTGAACTCATTCAATAAAATTTTAGCAGACTTGCTAAATTTGGATGAGAAATTTGGAGACGAAGACAAGGTATTATTGTTGTTGAATTCCCTTCCTGATGAATATGATCATCTTACCACCACATTACTTCATGGGAAGGACACAATCACACTTGATGCAGTCTGCAGTGCGTTGTATAGATCTGAGACTCGAAAGAAAGATAAAAGAGATCACAGAGATACAACTGCAGAAGTCTTAACAGTGCAAGAGGTCGTTCAAGCAAAGAAAGAAACTGGTAGAAGGGGAAAGTCCAAAGGAGACCCGCCAAAGATGAGTGTGCCTTTTGTCGTGAGAAAGGGCATTGGAAAAAGAATTGTCCTAAGTTACAAAAGGGCAAGGCTATTTCTAATGCATGTGTAGCAGAGCATGATGAGGAGTCAGACTTTAGCTTGGTTGGCATGGTAATGGCATGTCATACTGATGAATGGATTTTGGATTCTGGATGTACTTACCATATGTGTCCTAATAAGGACTGGTTTTCTAGTCTTAAAGAACTAGAAGGTGGAGTTGTTTTTATGGGCAATGACAGTACTTGTAAGACAATGGGAGTAGGTACAATCCAATTGAAGAATCAAGACGGCTCAATCCAAGTCTTGAATGATGTTCGCTACGTACCCAGCTTGAAGAAAAATCTCATCTCATTAGGGGCCTTAGAACCTAAAGGGCTCAAAATCACTTTGAGAGATGGATTACTAAAGGTAGCAGCTGGGAATTTGACGGTGATGAAAGGCACAAGAAGAAATAACTTGTACTTTTTAAATGGAAGTACAATTATTGGATCAACATCAACAGTTTCTGCAAAAGATGTAGATTCAGAGGCTACCAAGTTATGGCATAGGCGATTGGGACATTCTGGTGAAAAAGCTTTGCAGACTTTGGTGAAGCAAGGCTTGTTGAAAGGTGCAAATTCTTGCAAATTGGAATTCTGTGAACATTGTGTTCTGGGCAAGCAGACGAGGGTAAAGTTTGGTTCAGCAATTCACAATACGAAAGGAATTCTGGACTACGTTCACAGTGATGTGTGGAGACCTACCAAAGTGGCTTCTTTGGGAGGTATGCACTATTTTGTTACTTTTGTTAATGATTATTCAAGAAAAGTATGGGTGTATCTAATGAAAAGAAAAAGTGAAGTATTGGATGCATTTCTGAAATGGAAGAAGATAGTGGAAACTCAGACTGGTCGAAAGGTCAAACGACTTCGATCAGATAATGGTACTGAGTACAAAAACGATCCATTTCTTCAGGTATGTCAAGATGAGGGCATCGTGCGACACTTCACTGTTCGAGATACACCACAGCAGAATGGGGTGGCAGAACGCATGAGTCGAACTATACTGGAGAAAGTTCGATGTATGTTGTCCAATGCTGGATTGGGCAAGGAATTTTGGGCTGAGGCTGTTACATATGCGTGCCATCTAATTAACCGTTTTCCATCAGCTGCAATAAATGGCAAAACTCCTATGGAGATGTGGACTGGTAAATCTGCTACTGACTATGATTCTTTACATGTTTTTGGTTCCACTGCATATTATCATGTAAAAGAATCGAAGTTAGACCCAAGAGCAAAGAAAGCATTATTCTTGGGTATAACTAGTGGAGTAAAAGGATATCGTCTTTGGTGTCCTGATACAAGGAAGATTGTCTTTAGCAGAGATGTGACTTTTGATGAATCAACCATGTTAAAGGATTCACAAAAGGATGACAAAACCAGTAGTACTTTGCAGCAGGTGGAGCTTGAAAAGGTTAATAATGATCCAGCTGATATTGGAACAACAAATGATGAAGAAGTTCCGACCCAAGAACTTCTACAGTAACAAGATTCAATTGCATATAGGAGGCCAAAAAGAGAGATACGTAAGCCTTCTCGCTTTGATGATATAGTGGCCTATGCACTTCCAATTGCAGATGATGATGCTCCTTCTACTTACACAGAAGCAATAAGTAACCCTGATGGTGTAAAGTGGAAGCAAGCCATGAATGAAGAAATGCAATCTCTTCATCAAAATAAGACTTGGGAGTTGATGACACTACCCAGGGGAAAGAAGGCAATTGGATGCAAATGGGTATATGCAAAGAAGGAAGGATTTCCTGATAAAAATGAAATTCGGTACAAGGCTAGATTAGTAGCAAAGGGTTATGCTCAAAAGAAGGAATAGACTACAATGAAGTGTTTTCTCCAGTTGTGAAGCATTCGTCTATTCGGATTTTGCTAGCCTTGGTTGCGCAGTATGATCTTGAACTAGTTCAGCTTGATGTGAAGACCGCATTTTTACACAGTGATTTGGAAGAGGAAATCTATATGACTCAGCCAGATGGATTCAAGGTTGCTGGTAAAGAGAATTGGGTTGGCAAACTGACAAAGTCGCTTTATGGATTGAAGCAATCTCCGAAGCAGTGGTATAAGCGATTTGATCAGTTCATGAAAGGGAAAAGGTATACAAGAAGTAAATTTGACCATTGCGTGTATTTCCAGAAGCTACAAGAAGGAACTTTCATATACTTGCTCTTATATGTTGATGATATGCTAATAGCATCTAAGAGCAAAGTTGAGATTGAGAAATTGAAGACTCAACTCAATCTTGAGTTTGAGATGAAAGATCTTAGTGAAGCTAAAAAGATTCTTGGCATGGAAATATGTAGAGATAGAGCCATGGCAGAGTTAGCTTGTCTCAGAAGCAGTATTTGAAGAAGGTACTACAGCAGTTTGGCATGAACGAGCAGACAAAACCTGTAAGTACCCCGTTGGCTTCTCATTTCAAGCTTTCTGCACAAATATCTCCCTTGACGAATACAGAACGAGAATACATGTTGCAAGTTCCGTATTCTAATGCAGTTGGTAGTTTGATGTATACAATGGTGTGTACAAGACTCGACATTTCACAGGCAGCTAGTATAGTGAGCAGATATATGCATAATCCTGGAAAAGGACATTGGCAAGCTGTGAAATGGATTCTACGGTATATTCAAAAGACCGTGGATTTTGGATTACTGTTCGAGCAGGATAATACACTTGGTGAAGGTGTTATTGGGTACGTTGATTCTGACTATGCCGATGATTTGGACAAACGAAGATCAACCACCGGTTATGTGTTTACACTTGCTGGAGGACCAATCAGTTGAAAGTCTACTCTACAGTCTACAGTTGCGTTGTCAACCACAGAAGCCGAATACATGGCTGTAACAGAGGCTGTAAAGGAAGCTATTTGGTTACAAGGCATGGTTAAAACCTTGGGATTGGTTTAGGAGCATATTAACGTGTATTGTGATAGTCAAAGTGCTATTCATTTAGCAAAGAATCAAGTCTACCATGCACGTACAAAGCATATCGACGTACGATTCCATTTTGTGCGGGAAATTATTGATGAAGGAAGATTCACCTTCGTAAGATTAAGATCGCAGATAATCCCCAGAGATATGATGACCAAGGTGGTAATGACAACCAAGTTCGAACATTGTTTGAACTTGATCAATATCCTGCGAGTTTAACAGTTGAAGAAGACACTATCAAGTATTGTTGGCAAAGGCAGAAAGAATTGTGTGAAGATAAGATTATCCTAATCAAATCTTCAAGGTGGAGATTATTGGTAACCACCCATCTTTGAAAAGTCAAAGATGGAGGCTTCAAAGATAGACAGTAGAAAGTGTAGAAATTAGGCACCGAAAGTTGAGTTGAAATTTGGCATGGAAAATTGCAATTTTGGTCCCTATTTGAATAGGTACTTTGCAAGTTTGATCCCTGAACTTCAACTATAAATAGGCCTAAGCATTTCTCATTTTCTTCATCCCACAAATTGCCATTCTCTACTTAAGGCATTGTTCTCTCTCCCTATTTGTATATTTTCACTTGTAATTTTGGAGTGAAATATATTTGGTAGTGCCCGAGGACGTAGACGAAATTTGCCGAACCTCGTTAAAATTCTGGTGTTCTTTATTATTTATTTTTCATATCTTGTGAGTGTGATTGTAGTTATTTATTGTGCTATTGAATTACGATAGAGGGATATTCTGGCTAGGAAAAATCTGGTACTTAAGCGATCCTCGTGATCCACCTCTCTTCCTTGGGAATTGAACTCGGTGTGATTTTTCAGTACAATAATTTTACTCTTTTACACGCTTCCGCACAACACATTTGCTTATCTAAATAATAATAAAAAAAATGGAAGACAATATGTGTGGGCATTTCTCCAAGAGGGACATTCGGCCATGGCAACAAAGAATGTTTAAATTATTTTTTTTTCCAATTTGCTAGCATGTTCATGGCTGGATATTATTATACTTTCAAAATGATGCATGTGCATGTCTTGGCCGAATAGCCCCTCCATTTCCAGGATGTTACATGGTTAATGGATCATTATAGCATTTCATTGCTTCACCAAGTCCTAACACTAGTTTTTACCATTTTCAATAAGATGAAATGACTTACCACAACATTAACAGGCTGTTCAGAAGGGCTTCCTAGATCTACAATCAGTAGTAAATCATTAGTTCAATATATATACACACGTATATATAATTTGACATGATATTTCCTGGCCTTTGAGTGTCGATCTGACCGATACCATTGCCATTATGTTTGTTCTTAGAGTTTATTGTTGGAAAAAGTATCCTTGAATCAGAAGGGCTTCTTTCTTGCTTCCGCAAACTTGCGATGGTATGTTTTACCATAAAAACCAATGAAGATTTCTAAACCCAATGCAGTTGATCTTGTTCGATAGTTGTGTATATCGGCATCATACGATTTGTTTTAGAAGCATACTCGTTAAGGATCGATTTGCCACATTTCTGATCCTACAAACACAAAAAGATCATAAAGTTAGAACAGAGTCCTCATCAGTCATCACAACCAACATATTAAGCAATGAAATAGTCAAAGACCTGTTGATATATAGTAGAAAAGATTAGTTGTTCAATGGCATTGAACCCGAGCAATGTTTTGCTCAGCTTCTTTCAAGTGTCGAAAAGTCAGCCTAGAAGTGTAAGTGCCTCGACCAACACGAACGGTGGCTTTGAACCTCGGAGCATGCCCAAACCCTTCGTTGAAGCTATGGTAAACCTCGGAGGAAACTATTCTTATGCAAATGATGTGCTAATCCTAAACAAAACAAAGAACACATCAAATGATATTAACATCCCACATCGATTACAAGTGTTAAGAACATTGGTGGGAATTCCCATGCAAGTAGTGGGAAACTCCTTCATATCTAAGGGCTGAGAAGATGACACCTGTCTATCGGGAAAATTGTCATTTAAATGATTTCTTTGTTAAGAAGTTCATAGATACTCAGACGGGTTAAAAGATGACATATTCAAGTAATTACTTTCTTTTTTTCTGAACCTCATTATACCCTCCGCTTTCACTCCGGCCGCTGTCAACGGTGTCGAAATATTCAAAAATACCCTCATTATACCTCTCTGAACCTCCTAATTCTATCACTATTCTGATTTTTTTAACGACTTTCAACCACCAAAATCCCGTGTCCTTGCATGTTCCGGCGTGTCGACACCAGTACGAGGGACTTTCAAGCGAGTCCGTGGCTTTAAATACAACAAAAGAGGTACGTTAAGACCAAAAGTATTAAGCTGATATTTCAGAACAGAATTTTCTGATATGATTTTATATTTATTAATTCATTTGTTTTTGCTTCGGTTTCTTTTGAATATTAAGCTACATTCATACTGCATGCAGCGGCGAAACTAAGAGGCCAGGCAGCCTCCTAAAATGGCTTCTAAAATTTTTAAAATTTTTATATACTGACTCTTCTAAAATTTTAAATTTGTAATTTTTTTATTGTAAAATGACTCTTCTAAAATTTTTATATACCACATTTTGAACCTCTAAAAATATAAAATTTTTATTTAATTTTTTAAAAATTATAATTTAATTTTGACTAAAATTTTTTCTCTCCATATTAAAGTTTTGAGATCTTACGAGGTTAACATTGTCAATTTCATATTATGAAATTTGAATTACTAATTTTTATTATTATTTATTTTAAAATAATATATATAAACAATTTGTTTGATACAAAAGAGATTTATATGTATGAGGTATCTTTCTAGTTTTTTGAAATTCCTTTGAAAACCACCAAATTAATCTCATCTTTCTCTTCGTCGATCACCACTGTCTTAACGAAACCCCGATCATGTCAACTGTTAGACCCCAGCTTGAGATTCCTGTAGGGTTTCGATTTCTTCCCACCAAAGAAGAAATCCTTTGTGATTACCTTCAACCATTCATCAAGGGCAATCCTATACCTTCTGGTGTGATAAAGGAGTTGGATATTTATGGTGCAAATCGCCGCGAGTCTTTCTGGGTTATCACGAAGCTGAAGAAGAAGAGCAAATCAAGAATCGAAAGAACCGCGGGAGATGCATGTTGGCTCCAACAATATATCAAAGAAGTGAAGAACTAGGACGGCGGCGAAGTCATAGGTTATGATAAATACTTCACGTACGCCTTCAAGAAAAGCCAGAAATCAAATGGTCAATGGATCATGCATGAGTTCTCCTTGAAAGACCAAGAAGCTCGTGGTTTGAGTGGTTTCGTTATCTGTGAGATTAAGAATAAGGATGCTACTGTTGTGAGCCCGGATTACGAAAAATGTAGAGGAGAAATCAACAAGAACAAGAAACGTAAGTTGATGGAGGTGCCGTCGACTTCAACAAATGATTTTGCTTTCGTGCCCGTGGCATTTGATTATATGGCTCCAGAAGCAGGAGGCTTCTCACCGTCACCACCCTTCACTGCATGCTTAAACCAACAACCAAACCCTTGGACGTCGGCAGGTGTTGGTGGCAATCTTGGAGTGCCTGATTATAATTCTCACCATGTGGTACCTGCCTAACCCGTGCTCTATTTTCATTTTATATTTTTACATTTAGCTTATATATTCATAACCTTGTTCATGCATGCTTATATATTTGATTCTCAAACCAAACAATTGTCATTGATTTGCATATTCAGGAAGAAGCTCGTGAGGATGTCAACGCCAATCTTTCTATCACATTGCAACTGGACAACTTTTTGAACTCCGATTAGAGTTGATGTAAATGTCTTCAATGTAAATCCACATACGAATTTTAGTGATGGCTTTTTTCCCGTGGTTTTTTTTTCCCTTCTATACTCAGAAGGGTTTTCCACATAAATTTGTGTTTCCTCTTTGCATGCCTTTATTTATTTTAATATATTAATACACTAATTTAAAATATATTTTAAAACTAAAATTGATTTAAATATTTTATAGAAAATAATATCTTATTTTTATCAAACATGATTTTTTTCTAAACTTAAAAAACCCTATCTAACTGGTTGTAATTACCACCGGTTACCATAAGTTGAAAATTTTAATTTTCAATATTATATTATTATTAAATTGTTATTTTTTAAAAATAACTACTAAAAATATGACATAATAATGTATTAACTTAATCAAATAATTATCAAAAAACCCCAGTTATCACAAACTTTAAAATTCCCATTAAAATTCTTATTAAATATTTGTTTTCCTTTAAATTTACGAAAATTAAATGCTTCTATTTTTTTTTCAAATTCCCATTTAATTCTCATTAAAAAACAATTTAATTTCCTTTTTTTTTTTTTTGACGCCAAAGAAGAAATTTTCTCCTTCTCGTTGACTTTTACAATTCATATCTCCTAGTAGTCGGCTTAAAATCTTCTAAAACAATGATCAAAGCTTCAAACTATTCTTCTTACAACAGGTTTTCTTTTAAATATCATTGGTATCACCTAACACAACGACAACACCTAAAAAAAATTATATTTTTTAAAATTTTAACGGGTATCACTTGACATACTGACGACTCCAAAAAGAATAATTTTATAGATGAACCTTTAATATCTCCAAGCAATGTGCCAATCCTATTGGGTCAAATGAGCTTTCTTGAACATGATGGATTACACAATTGTGCCATGATTGTGAGCTCTCATGTGCAACCCATGACACTAGTGTAGTGACACTTCGATGCAAAACAGTGATAATGCACTTCAGTGCATAGTGGTAGTGACATTTTGGTGCATTTTAGTGATAAGCACAATTGTGCTACTGATTTCAATGTTATTCCCATATCTATTGCTTGTTCTGTTGAGTCTACAATAGGTAAAACATAAAGTGGTAAATGAACCTAATAGTAAATTGGCAAGTGATATAAAGTATGAATATTTGAGTTACCTAATGTTTGAAGTTTATTTAGTCCTAACTTAATATATTATATTTATTGTACATACATGTGTAAAGTTAATATTGCAAAAGTAAGTCTAATTATTGATGTATGCAGTGGCGAATCTAGAGGGGGTGGCATGGGCCTCGGCCCCCCTAAAATGTAAAATTACTATTTAAGCCCTTAAATTTTTTTAAAAATTTTAAATTAATAAAGGTAAAATTTTAAATTTTAAATTAGTGTATGGCATGTACATTGGCATTTTTAAGTCTATGTATAATGATGCTAGTGAATGCATTTTTGTGTAGTGTAAATATTTTGATGGCCTACTGGATTTAGTTGAATTATGGTTTGAGTAAATGATGAATTATATGGTATTTCGATGTGTTTTTATGGCCATAAATGATGGGCTTATGTATATATAGAAATGATTGGAATGTGTTTGAAGATGTTTAGAAATTAAATTTAGCAATTGAAGTGGCATTGTCACGACAACACCGAACATGTGATCGCGACAATGATGGTACTGCTCCATTCTCCCAAACAATAAGGTTGTAGTCATGACTGATCCTTTCCGTTGTTGCGACAAGGACCCTTCTTGTATTACCTTCATTCGTTTTGACTTCTTTTTGTGTCCAAACAGTGATAGACGTTCAGAAATGATCTAAAATGCCTTAAATTTAATTTTATTTTATAAACTGTTTTTTTTTTAATAAAAAAAAAAAGGAATTTACTTTGATTTAGATAATAACCGCCTTTTATCTTGAACCAAAACCAAATCTAATATCTTGAAGTTAAACCAAATAATAGGATTATTACCTGGAATGCATTGTAAATTTGACAAGATATTACCTCGCCTTTGAGTGTCGATCCGACTGATGCCGTTGCCGTTAAGTTTGTTCTGAGAATTGAGTATTCGAACAAGTGTCCCTGAATCAGCTCCTTCAAAACCGTACATGAATGATACAAGCACCTGTAAAATCTAGCTTTTGGAAAGAAACTACCGAGAAGAGATTCGACGGCGATCCGTGCGACCAACCGTTGTGCTTCTTTTTTGCTTCCTGTGAGTTTTACCGTCAAAAACCAATGAAGATGCATAAACCGGACGCGGTTGATTCGTTTTAGAAGCAAATTCATTAAGGATCGATTTGCAGCATTTCGAACAACATACCAAGCAATGAAACAGTGAAAGACATGATAAATAGCAGAAAAGCTCGATTGTTTCTCGACATCCATGGTTGTATTTGTTCATTCAATGGCTTGAAGAGCAACCCGAGCAACGTTTTGCTCAGCTTCTTTCCGGTGTGGGAAAGTCAGCTGAAGTATAAGTGTCTCGACCAACATGAATGATGGCTTTGAACCTCGGCGCATGCGCAAACCCTTTGTTGCAGCTCTGGTAAACCGGGAGACCTAATCCCGACCTCTGAGCGTGTTGTTACAAAAGATTCTTATGCAAGTGCAAAAAACACACATCATATGATATTACCGTCCCAAATTGATTGGATTAGTGGGTGAAATTTTTTAAAAATTTAAAATGCCTATTTTTTAACAAATAACAAATATTATTATAAAGATATTTATTCTTTTCAGTTTATATACAATTTTTAAAATAATTTACTTAAAAATACAATATTAAGTTTTTAACCTTAGACCTTAAACTCGTGCATTTCAAAATTGGATCAGTGGTCAAATTGATTGGGTCACTAGTTTTCAGTCCAATCATTGATCTGATTTTTAATTAAATAAATTATTAAAAATTTAAAAATAAAAATTATAAAACCAGTTCAATATGTTCAAATACTAGCTCAACAGTTTTTTGCGTGGGTTCAACCGATTCAAAGCAATTTGCTCAAAAACCAATTAAATTCTTTTGTCTATATTATATAGACCAATTCTTGATCCAACTGATCCGTTTTCTAACAACCATGCTTAAAGTAGAATTTAAAAAGCATTTAGTCCCATTCTCATTAACTCTCATTAACTTGGTAATAGAAGTTTAATGTGGCTTTTTTTCCTAATAACAATTCTAGCCTTCCAATATTCGCACATTCTATAAAGTTGATTCTAAATGTAAAAGAATAATAATAATAAATATATTTAGCATTTAATGTTTACAAATTTTGATAATTTAGCTTGAATCCTAAAAATTCAATAAACTTATCCATCAACATTTATAAATTTTGTTAATTAAGTTCTAATTCTAAAAAATTTTCAAAAAGAAAAAGAAAAATATTTTTAAAATATTCAAATTTTAATATTCCTTAAAATACCTCTCAAACCCACTAAACAAAAAAGAGTATTTAACACCATCCATATTATACATTTTAAACCAATTCCACATTCATGACATTTTAAACCAATTCCACATTCATGAACATGGTAAAAAATCAAGTTGGCTTAAATCCAACTGTCGTAACCATTTTTTTGATAAAACAGTAAACGACGCGGTCGACTCGAGGTTTGAAAACGAGAAGGAAGGGAGTCGCCACCGATCTTAATTTGGGTGAGATCGGATCACCTTTGTTTTAATAAATATTTTGATTTACTAAAATAACGTTTTTGGTCTACGAATTTTGAGAAAATGGGCTCGGGAGTCGGTTACGTGCGAGGAAGGATTAGCACCCTCGTCACGCCCGAAATCGGTACCAAACTGATTGATCGATGTCCTAATGTTGAAAACTTTGAAATGGTTTGAAAATAGATGCTTTTTATTTTTATTATTTTTTTAAAATTCTAAGGAATTGGAGGGGATATTAAGGCTCTCTTATTTTCAAAGAGGTAAAGCATCATGTCCAGTAAGTTAGGGCACGATACTTTAGACTCCCGAGGCTAAGCTCGCCTTTTAAAACTCGGTTTTATTTGAAGAGGATCTTCCGTCACTTGTCAAACGAGAAATCAGGACCCAGTAAGTTAGGGCTTGTCTCCTCGAAAAGTCCAAATTAGGAATATTGCCTCTATTTTAGAAAAAAGGTATCTCGAAATATCTAGATGTCGAGTCCAGTAAGTTAGGGCGCGACGTTTCGAATATCCGAGATCAAGTGTTTTGTTTAAAATTTGAGTTTTGATTTTGAAAAGGGCATTCCGTTGTTTAGCCTAAACGAGAAAAATCAGAACCCAGTAAGTTAGGGCTCGATTCACTCGAGTAGCTAATACGGCATGTCGATTTAAAATTGAATTTACAGTTTTAAAAAAGGGTCTTCCGTTGTTCAGCTTGAATGAGAAAATCTGAAACCCAGTAAGTTAGGGCTCGATTTGCTCGGATTGCTAATACGGAATATTGATCGTTACGAAGATTGAGGTACCGAAAAATTTAGTGGGACGACGATAAGAGTAATGATGATAATAATGAACGGGTAATAATAAGTAGTGGTAATATGAGGATGTTATGATAAAAATAATGATAATGATAATGATAATAATATATATAAATAAATAAAAATATATACATATAAAAGCAAAATATAATAATAGTAATAATATAGTGATAAATATAATATATATGTGCAAAGATGTAATCAATAATATACATGTACGTAAAATAATAATATGATATCAGTAATAACGTAATAATATAGTAACATTAGTATAGTAATATACGTACGTAAAAACGTGATGATAATATTAATAATAGTAACAGGGATTGATAAGTGAATAGTATAACACATGCGAAAGAATAAGCAAGTATATAGTATAATATAATAGTAATAGTAGGGATATAGTAATAGTAATATACATATAAGTAATAATAATAATAATAGTGAAAATAAAATAATAATAGCAATAATAAAATAATAATGTAGTATGCATGTGCATGGAAATAATAATAATACTGTCATAGTAATAATGGTAGTATAGTAATGATAACAATAGTAATAATAATGTATGTATATAAAAATATGGTAATATAGCAATAGTAGTATTAATAATAATATCATAGGATAATAATAGTAATAATAATGACCTAGTAAATATAATAATAATATTAATATAATAACAATGATACAAAAATAAAATAATTAGATAAAGTAATAATACAAGCAAATAAAATGCATACACATATAAAACATAATAGTAATAATAATAATGACACTAATAAAATAAATAACATAATAATATAAACAAACAAAAGGTATGAATATGCAGAATATAATAATGATAATGATGATGCAATGATATAATATGATGCTAATAAAATGATAATAATAATAAGTAATAAGGTGATAATAAGAAAAATAAAAAAAAATGATAGCAAAAGAGGGTAAAAGTGCAAAATAATCGAAAGTGGGTCAAACTGCATCAAAAAGGAAAGTTTCGGGTCAATTGGTGAATAAAACAGGGGTCCGGGGGTCAAAAGGAATGCGCGCGAGCTTGTGGGGACCGAAAAGGCAATATTCCCAAGTAAGTTGAACGCAGATTTGTCAGGGGACCAATTCGTAAACTGTGCAAAATTATTGGGCCAATGTTGTAATTATTGAAAGTTTGATTTTGAACAAACTAAAAACGCGGGAGGACCAACCGCGCAATTTCCCCTTTGGCATAAAAACACGCGGATCTGAGCTGGAGCGGGTCGGATCACAGACGGGTCAACCCCGATACGGCGCCGTTTTGAAGGGTTTTTGGTATTCATCGAAACGGCGCCGTTTCACATCCTTTAAAAGCCTAAAATTTTCTTCTTTTTTTTATTTTGCTGCTTTTTCAACAGAAACTAAAAGAGGGTCCTTAGACCCTTTCTCCTTCTCCTCTCTCGACCGACAGAAAAAAGGGGGTGTTCGTTCGAGCCCCAGCACGTCGCCACCACAATCGATGGCCAAAGGGGGTACAAAGCGGGTCGATAGCCCCGTTCACGGGGCGTTTGAAGGTCCGGTTCTCGGATCCCCTCAAGGTAAGTCTCTTTTGCTTTTCCTTAATTTTTTTAAAATGATATGCGTATGAAATAGAAGAAAAAAAGGAAAAATAGAAGTTCTGAAAATGAAGGAAAGAAAATCACCTCTTCTTCGGTTTTGATTCTAGTTTTTTTTTTTAGAGTTTAATCTTTGTTTTTGCGTTTGTATTTAATTACTTGATTGTTTTGTGAATCTGAAACCTCTCTCTTTTTTTTGTACTCAAAAATCCAAAAAAAAATCCCCCTTGTGTCTTGGTTACAATCGGCTTTTATAGCCCTTTATTTTACAACTTGTTCTCTGTTTTGTCCCATCTTGTTTAATGCTTGCAGGTGCTTGGGCGGCGGCGACATGACGAGGCGGTGGTAGATGCAGTCAGAAGTAGAGCACGCAGCAAGGTCAGAAGCAGAAGACCCTAGGTGCGGCGCACCTAGGGTTTGCAGTTTCTCCTCTTTTTTTTTGTGTGTGTGTTTTATTTTTTATTTTTGGGGTGTTAGGCAATTGGGCTGATTGGTTAGGTTAGTGGGCCTATTGGGTTTTAATTTTGGGTCTGGGTTGGTATTGTGTCTCGGGTAAAATGGGCTTGTACAGTTGCCCCTCTTTGCTCATTGTCGTGTAACGAGAATGGAGCAAAGACTTTCGAAAAGCCCATTTTGCCCGGGCCTGCTAAGCCCCAACTTCTTTTGTAGCCTCGTTTCATCCATCACATCTTGTTACTTTGACTCGTACCATCGCCATCTTGAAGTGGTAGGACTTGCATCTCCAATTTGCTGTTGCGCCTTTAGGGAGATAAGTCTTGCATCTTCGACCTGCTCTTTCAATCCGCTCCTGTAACATCAGGATTGCTGGACTTGTTGTCTTCGATCTGCTCTTGCAGTCAAGAATCGCCAACTCTGTTATTTCCACCTGATCCCTGCAAACTCAGAGATCTCCAGACTAATGTCTTTGATCTCCTTCCTGCAACCTCAGGAATGTCAAATTTGCTATCTTCGATCTGCTCCACTGCAAACTCAGGGAGATAAGATCTGCTATCCTCAATCTGCTCCTACAACATCAGGATTGCCAGATTTGTTATCTTCGATCTACTCCACTGCAAATTCAGGGAGATAAGATCTGCTATCTTCAATCTGCTCCTGCAACATCAGGATTGCCAGATTTGTTATCTTCGATCTGCTCCACTGCAAACTCAGGAGATAAGATCTGTTCTTTAATCTGCTCCTGCAACATCAGGATTGCCAGATTTGCTATCTCCGATCTGCTCCACTGCAAACTCAGGGAGATAAGATCTGCTCTTCAATCTGCTCCTGTAACATCAGGATTGCCAGATTTGCTATCCTCGATCTGCTCCACTGCAAACTCAGGGAGATAAGTTCTGCTCTTCAATCTGCTCCTGCAACATCAGGATTGCCAGATTTGCTATCTTCGATCTGCTCCACTGCAAACTCAGGGAGATAAGATCCGTTCTTTAATCTGCTCCTGCAACATCAGGATTGCCAGATTTGCTATCTTCGATCGTGTTCTTTTGAGGACATAACCTGTAGGATGAGTACATGCTTATGCCTAATGATTGGGATGCCATGAGTATGATGAGTCACGATGTCATGAGTATGATTCCTATTTAAGGTGTCTATCACTCATTTATCCGTCAAGGTTTCGTATCTACTTTTCTTGCAGTAACATTTCTTGCTCAAGTAGCTTGCCCCTGTGGAGGTTTTAGGGCTCATTCCTTTTAGGCCTCGGGATACGAGAAATTATTGACTTTCGACCACCCCCCAAGAATCATAATTTCCACAGTAATTTTCGAATCTCGCTGTCAAAATTTACCTTTTTCTGGATGACTAGGTGATATCGTGTATTTCTGTCACAATTACTTAATTGTTCCAGGAATTTGAAGAAATAGTCTCCCTTAAGACTCTTCTCTTTTTTTTTCTTTTTTTTTCTCAAATATCCTTAATCTGTGTATGTGGAATTTCTCAACAATTGTCCCGTTTCGGTTTCTTGTTTTAATCAGAGATTTCCAGAGTAATACGTAGAACTTTCTTTTGTGAAATTATCAGTTCATCCATTATTATTTCAATGCAACATGTTTATGAATGATAGGCAACAATAAATTAATCTCAAGGAGAGGTTTTTTTTTTTTTTTTTTAGAATCATCGATGATATGAGGAAATTGATCGGGAGTATATCCTTCTCGCGGTAAGAAAGAATCTAACAATAGTAAAAATGAGCAAGACACAAATCAAACACCCTAGACATCGCCGACAGGGCTTCTATACACGTTTCATAAAGACTATTTTGAGCTTTAGCATGTGTTTAAAAGACTCAAAGTATTTTGTTGATGCCCCAATTATACACGTGATTCCTCTTCTGTTGATTCTAGCGATGCAAGATTGCCACGCGTCTAATCAAAATTTGAGCCGCCCTTTTCGGGTTTTCAACTCAAAAGCCCTTTGGTCTCAAGGCGCCCTTTTGCGGGTTTTCGCCTTGGCCTCTCCTCTTTTCTTTTCTTCTTCTTATTCTTCTTTTTTTTTTTTAAATTTCAAAGCGCCGTTCGCGGGTTTTCCCCTTGGCCTCTCCGGTTTCAAGCGAAGTACTTTTTAACTGAATCTGAGTTTACGGGATTGGGCAAGCTTTTCCCGTCCATCTCAGTCAGAATTAGTGCACCTCCCGAGAAAGCTTTCTTTACCACATACGGCCCTTCCCAGTTTGGCATCCATTTTCCTCTGTAATCCTTTTGTATGGGAAGGATCTTTTTCAGCACGAGGTCCCCCTCATGGAACTCTCTTGGCCGAACTTTCTTGTCATAAGCCCGCATCATTCGTCTTTGGTACATCTGACCGTGACGAATAGCCCTCAATCTCTTTTCTTCAATTAAATTTAACTGATCATATCGAGCTTGGATCCATTCGGCCTCATCCAGTTTTACTTCTGACAACACTCAAAGAGAAGGTATTTCTACTTCGATAGGAAGGACTGCTTCCATTCCATAGACCAAAGAAAAAGGCGTTGCCCCGGTAGAGGTTCTGACTGATGTCCGATAAGCATAGAGTGCAAATGGTAACTTCTCGTGCCAATCTTTGTAGGTCTCAGTCATCTTTCCCACTATCCTCTTGATGTTTTTGTTAGCCGCTTCTACTGCCCCATTCATCTTTGGCCGATACGGCGATGAATTGTGGTGTTTGATGTTGAATTGGCTACAAATCCCTGCTATCGTACTGTTGTTTAAGTTCAAGGCATTGTCTGATATGATCCTCTCGGGCATTCCATATCGACAAATGATCTCCTTTTTCAAAAACTGACTAACTGCTGATTTGGTGACGTTAGCATATGAAGCAGCCTCCACCCATTTTGTGAAATAGTCGATGACCACAAAAATGAAACAATGCCCATTTGAAGCTTTCGGAGAGATTGGCCCAATGACATCCATGCCCCACATAGAAAATGGCCATGGAGAAGTCATAACATGTAAAGGCGATGGGGGCACGTGAATCTTGTCTCCATAAATCTGGCATTTATGGCATTTCTTGGCATAGTTGATACAATCTCCTTCCATGGTGGACCAATAATACCCAAACCTCATTATTTGTCTGGCCATTGTGAAACCATTGGCGTGAGTTCCACAGATGCCTTCATGGACTTCTTCCAGGATTAACTTAGCTTCGGCGGCATCCACACATCTCAGCAGCACTTGATCTTTCCTTTTCTTGTATAAGACTTCTCCATCTAGGACGTAATCACAGGCTAGTCTTCTCAGCGTCTTTTTATCGTTCTCAGTCGCTTGATCTAGGTATTCACGATTTTTCATATACCGCAGTATATCATGGTACCATGGTGGGCCAGTTTTCTTCTCTTCCTCGACATTATAGCAATGGGCTGGGTCTTGATGAATGCTCATTTGTATTGGCTTCATATCTTCGCTTTCATTTATTCGGACCATGGAGGCCAGGGTGGCCAAAGCATCAGCCATCTGATTCTCGTCCCTGGGCAAGTAATTGAAAGTAATGTCATCGAACTCTCTGATCAGTTCTTGGGCCAATCTTTTGTAGATAACCAGTTTTGGATCTCTGGTTTCCCATTCTCCTTTAAGTTGATAGATTACCAGGGCAGAATCTCCATAAACTTCTAATACCATGATTTTACGTTCGATAGCGGCGCGGAGACCCATAATGCAAGCTTCATATTCAGCCATGTTATTAGTGCAATCGAAATCCAGTTTGCAAGTAAATGGGTAATGGTCTCCTTTTGGGGATATCAGAACTGCCCCAATTCCATTGCCCACGGCATTTGATGCCCCGTCAAAATTCAGTTTCCACGGATGGCTTTCAGAGGCACCCTCTTCAGCGTCTGCCACGTACATCAAATCTTCGTTAGGAAAATCAAAGTCCAAAGGCTCATAATCTTCAAGGGCTCTACTGGTCAGAAAGTCTGCTATTGCACTCCCTTTTACCGCCTTTTGGTTCACATAGACGATGTCGAATTCAGAAAGCAAAATCTGCCACCTGGCCATCCTTCCATTCAAGGCGGTAGACTCCATCATATATTTAAGAGGGTCTAGCCTCGAGATGAGCCATGTCGTGTGATACAGCATATACTGCCTCAATCTTCGAGTTGTCCAAATCAAGGCACAGCATAATTTTTCGATTGGCGGGTACCTCGTTTCACATTCTGTAAATTTTTTACTAAGGTAGTATATTGCTTTTTCTTTCTTTCCCGACTCATCATGCTGACCCAGCACGCATCCCATTGAATTATCAAGTACTGTTAAATAAAGGATTAGTGGCTTATCTGGTTGAGGTGGCATTAGTACCGGAGCATGGGACAGGTATTGTTTCACCTTTTCGAAGGTCTTCTGGCATTCTTCGTCCCACGTGCCTGGATTGTGTTTCTTGAGGAGACGGAATATGGGATCACATCTCTCGGTCAGTTGTGAAATGAACCGGGCAATGTAATTTAGTCTTCCTAAGAACCCTCTAACTTCTTTTTGAGTACGTGGTGGAGGTAATTCTTGTATGGCTTTGACTTTATCCGGGTCAACCTCAATCCATTTTTCGCTGACTATGAACCCGAGCAATTTTCCAGACCGAGCTCCGAAGGTACATTTTGACGGGTTAAGCTTCAACTGGAATTTTCTCAACCTCAAGAACAACTTTCTCAAAACCTGTACATGTTCTTTTTCAGTTCGGGACTTGGCGATCATATCATCAACGTAAACCTCAATTTCTCTATGCATCATGTCATGGAATAAAGTTACCATGGCTCGCTGGTATGTCGCCCCCGCATTTTTTAGCCCAAATGGCATTACCTTGTAGCAAAATGTCCCCCACATAGTTATAAATGTTGTCTTGTCCATGTCTTCAGGATGCATCTTTATTTGGTTGTATCCGGAGAAACCATCCATGAAGGAGAACAATGAATAGCCTGCAGTATTGTCTACCAAGGTGTCGATGTGAGGCAACGGGAAATTGTCTTTTGGGCTGGCCCTGTTCAGGTCTCTGTAGTCCACGCACATCCGTACTTTTCCGTCTTTTTTGGGGACCGGGACGATATTAGCCACCCAATTCGAGTACTTAACTACTTGCAAGAATCCAGCGTTAAATTGTTTCTCGACTTCGTCTTTTATTTTTAACAAGACATCCGGTCTCATTCTTCGGAGCTTCTGTTGGATCGGCTTACATTCTTCTCTTATGGGCAATCGATGTACTGCGATATCAGTACTTAGTCCGGGCATATCTTGGTACGACCATGCGAATACATCCTTGAATTCATGAAGTAATTTGATGAGGTCCAGCCGGGTTTCTGCAGTAATATGAGCTCCAATCTTTACTTCTTGCCCCTCTCCTAGGTTCACCATTTCTACCGATTCTTTATGGGGTAGGATCTATTTTTCTTCTTGCTCTACCATTCTCAACAAATCTGGAGGTAAGTCGCATTCTGTGTCATTTTCAAAATCCTGAGATTCCTCTGAACACATGTCTTGCTCAAAGCAGACTTCTGAATCTGTAGTATCGTTACTCATACCATTGATGTCTAGAGACCTGTGATGGGTATCAAAGGGTGTACAAAGAACAAATGAATTTGAGGACAACTATTCACATGATATGAATGAGAACAAAGAATAAATGATAAAAAAAATGAAAAATAAAAGAGTATTTAGTAGAATTGAAGATGTATTTATTAAACAAAATGTCCGAACGTGAGCCTATTTCACAAAAAAAATCTCATTGTTTCTAGGCTTAAAAACAACAAGTGTTCTGAGTATTACTCTGTATCATCTCTAAAAACTACAGGAAATTCCTCTGCAGTCCAATTGTCTAGAGTGCTTCCAGGTTTATATGGGCGGATGCCCGACAAGTTTCCTTGATTAGTCACCTCATCATGTATAGCATTGATGTGGGGATATTCGTCTCTAGAAGATTCTTCACCGGGGTAAATTATTCCTCCTGATATGAAGGTCTGAGATATGTGGGGGAATGTCATCGGTTTCCACTTAACGTCTTCTCCGTTCAGTCGGGCCCTTCTCCTTTCTTGCTTCTTTTCCATTTCCTTCTTCATTTGTTTAGCATCTGGTTTGAAACCTAAACCAAAGCGATCTCTTTTCTCCTTTAGCATCGGGGTCTGGACTTTTCCTTGGAGATATTTGCCCAATCCTCTTCCAGGTAGTGCTCCTTTTCCCATCGTCATTTGTAATCCCATCTTGGTGGTCTTGGATAGCTTGGGCACCGGAATTTCGCTTCCCTTCGCGATGAATGTCGCGTTTACGAACTCTAAAGATCGAAAGGAACATTCGATAGCCTCCTCATTAGTTTCTAGGTACGGCGCTTCGCTGTTAACGGTCGCTATGATATCTTCTTCAGCATTTATAGTTACCAACCGATTTTCTGCTTACGCTTTCAATTTACGTGCAATGATGAGGTACGCCTCCCTGAATGAATCCATGGCCTCCCCAACAGGTAGTTGTACGAGGGTTTGATGTCCATGACCAGGAAGTCCACCTCGTAAGTGTTAGGCCCTATCAATAAAGGTACATCTATTCTCCCTACCACTCTTCTTTCAGTGCCGTCAAACGCTCTCACTATGTTATGGCATGCTTTCATGTGAGAACTGTCTATTGGCAACCTCTTGAGTGTAGCCAATGGTAGGAAATTCAACGCTGACCCATTATCTATTAGCACACTTGGCAGTGTGTACCCCTTACAGCGGGTAGTTATATGTAAGGCCTTCGTTGATCCCATGCCTCCGGGTGGGATTTCATCGTCGCTGAAGTAGATGAAATTGCCTGCGCTTATGTTACTAATCAGACGGTCCAACTTGTTGACGGATATATCCTTAGTAACATAGGTCTCATTTAGTACTTTCATCAGTGCTTCGCGGTGCACTTCTGAGCTTAGAAGTAGGGCTAGCACGGAGATACGGGCTGGTTGTCTGTGTAGCTGTTCCACTATGCTATACTCGCTATGTTTCAAGAATTTCAAGAATTCTTTGGCCTCTTCTTCTTTTACGGGCTCGTTGATAGGGGCTTTGGGTTCTTTTGTTCGCCCGCTCAGCACAGTCTTCGGTTTTATCGGTTCTTCTCCTCTGTTTCCTGGATCATAATGCTTCCCACTACGCGTATAGAACCCTTCATTCTTACCCTCCTCAGGACTGCTAGTGGAGCTTTCCGCCCCTGGCATCGTCACATTACAATTATAGTTCCAAGGTACCTTTTTACTATCTTCGTAGGGAAAAGAAGTAGGTTTCTGAATTATAATTTTCGGCCTTCCCTGTACCCCGCCTTTCGTGTTTCGCGAAATGATGATTTTCGGATAATTAACTCCCGGCTTTGTCAATTCTTCCTCGGTCACGCATACATCCTCTTCCTCTGCTCCTTCTTCATAAAACTCCAATTCTTTGTTGTCAATAAGACCCTGCACCAAAATCCTAAACTCGGCGCATTCTTGAATCTCGTGTTCCTTTGTCTTATGGAATTCGCAGTAGTTCTTTATATCCCTCCATTTTTTCGCAAGATCTGAATCTATCAATCCTCTTTTTGCCATTTCCTTCTAGACTATTCGTAATGGGGTTTTCACTTCTGTGACATCCTTCTTAATCTTCATCATCCCTTCTTCACCAATCGCGTTTACCCCTCTCTCCTCGTGATTGGGCAGTGGGTTCCCCTTTTTTACCATGTCGTCGAGTGTTATAACCCCCATCTTTATTAGCCTCTCGACTACCTTTTTAAAGGCGAGGCAATTCTCTATCGAATGCCCTTCTATCCCTACATGGTAATCGCAGTGAGCATTAGAGTCGTACCACTTAGGGTACGGGGGCTGCAATGGTTGCAAATAGAACGGGGAGACGATGTGCTCATTGAATAAAATCTAGTATAACTCTTTTGTACGTTATCGGAATTGGCGTAAATTGAATCTTTTCAATATTCATCGTTCCCGATTCTGTCTTGCAGTCCTTGTTGTCCAAAGATGAGTCGCCTTTGGTTGATTAACCGTGATCGCCTTCGAGTACCCCTTATTGTATGTACTCACGTTATTTACTTCACCATCTTTCTTTTTAGGAGCGGTTCTTCTAGTGCTTTCTCCTACCTCGATCTTGCCGCCCTTATAGCATGCTCGATCATCTCTCCCCATCACTATGTCGGCAAAGCTCTTAGTCGTACTCCCTATCATATGGGTTATGAAAGGGCCTTCTGTGGTATTAATGAAGAGCATGGTGGTTTCCTTTTCTAAGAGGGGTGGTTGGACTCGCATGACGACTTCCTCCACCTCTGCGCATCGTCCAAAACTTTCATTTTGTCTTTTTTCCATGTTTTGCAGAGTAATTCTATCCGGTGCCATGTCCGTGACGTGGCTGTAATGCTTCAGAAACGCTTGGGCCAAATCTTTCCAGGAACTAATGTTGGCCCGACTAAGCTGGTTATACCATCTAGTCGCGCGCTACACCAAACTTTCTTGGAAACAAGTGGATTAAGAGTCGATCATTGCTCACGTAGCCGGCCATTCGCCTGCAGAACATGGTGATGTGGGCCTCCGGGCAACTAGTCCCACTATATTTTTCAAACTCGGGCATTTTGAACTTATGGGGAAGTACCAAATCGGGAACTAGACTTAAATCCTTTGCGTCGATCCCATGATGGTGATCGATGCTTTCCAGCGCTTTAAACTTTTCCTCTAGCCATTTGCAACGATCCTCTAGTTGCCTTGAGGATTCTGTTCTGGATCCCATTCTATCTACTGCATCCAAATCGGGTACAACAGGATTGGCTGGGCTATCTCCTGGTTGAGATCCAGAGCCCACGTGATGGCTCACAGGAGGTCTAGTGTCATCCTGTCCCTGCTGGGGCCTGATCGTATTTGATGGCCTTCGGAGATATTCCTCAGGCAGGGCTCTTGAGTGCGGTGGGGTAAAACCCGGGGGAGCGCCTTCGCTATCCTCCTCGACCGGAGGCATTGGACCTTTCCCTTTGTCCGTTACTCCATTCATCATTTGGGCCATCTGTGCTATCATGTTTCTCTAGACCTCCAGCATTTGGTCCTTCATTTCCTGCTGGAGTTTCAATATTTGCTGTTGCATTTCTTCCTGCATTTCTTTCTGGAATTGTTCAAACCTTTGATCCATTCTCTTGGTTTTAGCACGTGTTCCGTAGTGATGTTCCGCTTCCAGATTTTCTCTTTTCACTTTCTTTTTCTCTCTCTCTCTCTCTGATAATTTTAGCTAGTTAGGCCCCTTTTTTATAAACTTAAATGCGTGTAATGTGATGCAATGCAAATGTATGAATGCAAGAAAAAGACATCGATTCTGATCAACTTCATTTTAGAAGACTTTATTAGAAGGCAAGATCCTTTACATAAAACGAATTACAAATACGCTTTGGCCCTTAAACCTAAAGTTTTGATTTTTCCAAGTAAAGAAGTCAGCTCTTGGTTACAATCTGCCTGTAGCTCGTATTTCATGCTTACGATCTCAGCTTAAGACGCCAGAGCCTGCGGTGTGACCACCACTTCCGAATCAAACTATCGCCGCCCGTATGAGGTAGTCTCGATCTCTAACTTGCCTGTGGGAATGGTGAAGTTCCTCTTTCCATTGCTCTTCTCTTGCTTCTAAAAGTTCAATTCGGAGCTCGCAGCCATGTAATGCTGTCTCTAACTCTTCAATCTTTTCCTTCATTTCTTCAATCTTGTTTAAACTCAATCTCAGTTCGTTTTCTGAATTGCGACTCTGGTAGTGATGAAGGGATCGTCCAAGCTCAGCCACCTTAACTTTTAACCCCTTTTTCTCTTTATGGCTTTCGGCCATATCCTTTCTCAGAACCTCGTTTTGTGTTTGCATTTCGTGGAACTTCTTCTCCCAATTGGTAGCTTTGGCTCTTTCCTCTCGGATCTCGCGTCGCCATTGCTCCGGAGTTTTTCCTAATCCGGCGTTTTTCATTGTCAAACGCATCTTCTTATATTCCATCTTCAGATCATCACGGTCTTCCTCTATTTTCTCTTTTTCTTTTCTTAATCTCTCAGCTTCCAACTTTTGTCCATCTACGTCTAACTTGAGGAGCATCTTCTCTTCTTCCAGCCTCTCTATTTTCCTTTCAAGTTCCGAACTCATCTTTTCAAAATCTCGTTTCACAATTTCCAGTTCTGATGGGACTACCCGCAAATATTCCTCTCTTGACCGGGCACCCTCGGGATTCGGTTCAGGAATGTTGTCATTGATCCTCCTAGTCCTCCACTCTCTGTATTCCGAGGTCGTCATCGGGCCTACGGATAACCTCTTCATTCTGTGGATCTGATTCCAGGCACTAGAGATCTCTTTAACCTTTTTCTTATAGCTCCCCCCTTCGTATGAGAAATCAAATTGAGCCAACCCATATGTCGTTGGTACAAACTGTCTTGAATTATATTGCCTCAGGACCAAAGAGAGGGGCATATGCAAGTGGCACCCCAAATTCCCAGTGAGGGAACCCAATCGAAGCTTCCACAACGATAAAGGATTTGGTCGGTAACCAACCACGGAGCTTTCCAACCGATGTCATCCTCTTGAAGGTTTTGGAAGAGCGCGATCCAATTTTCTTCGGACACATCCTCTCTTCTAGGTGTGGCTGCTATTTCTTCTAGCGGGGAGTAATTCTCTGTCATAAACCGATAGGACACTTTCTCTACTTTCCAGAAGTGATTATGGAACCAAGCCAATAACAGCTGCGCACATCCAATAAACCTACCTTCACCCATTCTCCTACATGCATTCAAGGACCTAAACGTTTCGACTAAGATGGCAGGAACAGGCGTGACCCCTTTGTCTAATCGGCTGAATAGATCAATAACTGCTTTGTCGATATGCCTTAAAGATTTTGGGAATATTACCAGACCGTAAACACACAGGGCGAAGACGTCAATCCTTTTCTTTGCATCGGGATGCGCCAAGATCAAGTCTCTCAAACATATCCAGGGTATGCATTTACCTCCGCCTTTCTTTTGCATTCTGGCTGAAACCCATTGTTCGCTCATTCCGGTGATGTTCATCAATTTCTTCGCGAAGGTTGGGCCATTAACTACTTTGGAATAAGCTTTGTCGACCTGAATTCTCGGGCAATGTAACAAGGTCGTATATTCTTCTACCGTGGGAACCAGATCCACCTTCCCAAAAGAGAAACAGCTATAAGCAGCATTCCAAAACTGGGACATTGCTCGGAATAGGTGCTTATCTATTTTGACATCAAGCAGGTAAGGCAGGTCACCGTAAGTACCATAGAACAGTTGCTTCGTCTCGTTATCCCACTGAGCCCAAATTTCTTTCAACTCTTGGAGCTCGTTCTGTGTGACGCTGATATTGGTGAAATCCCGTAGCTCCGACACATACCCCTCAACTATGCTATCCCCTTTTTCTATTTGGCATTGCTCGGACCACGTGCGAACGGCCGCATTGTCTTCCACTTTATCAAGGAATTTACTTTCCATAACCAGCTTTCTAACTCAGAAACTGATCGTGAATCGATGCCTCTTAAAATATGAAATGATATGCACAAAGAAAAATAAAACATAAAAAGTTAGTACCATGGAATACAAGCAAGTGAAATAAACAAACACCTATCTGGGTAACTACTAAGGTCTGGCATAGTTCAGCTCGGGGTGGGTTCTTAGGCTCTTTACATGTGGTTGAGTTCTAAAGTTCGAGGTACCCGAACCAGTAGATTCCTCGATCCTCACCCATTATAGGCTCATACGGACCGAGTTCGGTTCAGGGGAATACATTTCCCTATGGCCATGCGGAAGTGAAAACTTCACGAAGACATAGGTATGGATGTATTCCGAAAGCAGTCCACTAGCCCATGCGGAGGTGAAAACCTCACGAAGGCATAGCTTCTCGCTCCCACTTAAAGGTGCGACCACGACGGTCATGCAATGCCATGTCAAAATATTCAAAAGATCGAATATAACATTGAAAGTGCATTTAAAGGAACACAAATTTCGAAACCATTTTCCAATTTTAATCACAAGGACAAAAATCGATCAATCAATGGCCTGACTCTTGACGAATAAGTCCCCAGTGGAGTCGCCAAGCTGTCGTAACCATTTTTTTGATAAAACAGTAAACGACGCGGTCGACTCGAGGTTTGAAAACGAGAAGGAAGGGAGTCGTCACCGATCTTAATTTGGGTGAGATCGGATCACCTTTGTTTTAATAAATATTTTGATTTACTAAAACAACGCTTTTGGTCTACGAATTTTGAGAAAATAGGCTCGAGTCGGTTACGCATGCGAGGAAGGATTAGCACCTCGCACACACGCCCAAATCGGTACCAAACCGATTGATCGATGTCCTAATGTTGAAAACTTTGAAATGGTTTGAAAATAGATGCTTTTTATTTTTATTATTTTTTTAAAATTCTAAGGAATTGGAGGGGATATTAAGGCTCTCTTATTTTCAAAGAGGTAAAGCATCATGTCCAGTAGAAGTTAGGGCACGATACTTTAGACTCCGAGGCTAAGCTCGCCTTTTAAAACTCGGTTTTATTTGAAGAGGATCTTCCGTCACTTGTCAAACGAGAAATCAGGACCCAGTAAGTTAGGGCTTGTCTCCTCGAAAAGTCCAAATTAGGAATATTGCCTCTATTTTAGAAAAAGGTATCTCGAAATATCTAGATGTCGAGTCCATGTAAGTTAGGCGCGACGTTTGAATATCCGAGATCAAGTGTTTTGTTTAAAATTTGAGTTTTGATTTTGAAAAGGGCATTCCGTTGTTTAGCCTAAACGAGAAAAATCAGAACCCAGTAAGTTAGGGCTCGATTCACTCGAGTAGCTAATACGGCATGTCGATTTAAAATTGAATTTACAGTTTTAAAAAAGGGTCTTCCGTTGTTCAGCTTGAATGAGAAAATCTGAAACCCAGTAAGTTAGGGCTCGATTTGCTCGGATTGCTAATACGGAATATTGATCGTTACGAAGATTGAGGTACCGAAAAATTTAGTGGGACGACGATAAGAGTAATGATGATAATAATGAACGGGTAATAATAAGTAGTGGTAATATGAGGATGTTATGATAAAAATAATGATAATGATAATGATAATAATATATATAAATAAATAAAAATATATACATATAAAAGCAAAATATAATAATAGTAATAATATAGTGATAAATATAATATATATGTGCATAGATGTAATCAATAATATACATGTACGTAAAATAATAATATGATATCAGTAATAACGTAATAATATAGTAACATTAGTATAGTAATATACGTACGTAAAAACGTGATGATAATATTAATAATAGTAATGAGGATTGATAAGTGAATAGTATAACACATGCGAAAGAATAAGCAAGTATATGGTATAATATAATAGTAATAGTAGGGATATAGTAATAGTAATATACATATAAGTAATAATAATAATAATAGTGAAAATAAAATAATAATAGCAATAATAAAATAATAATGTAGTATGCATGTGCATGGAAATAATAATAATACTGTCATAGTAATAATAATGGTAGTATAGTAATGATAACAATAGTAATAATAATGTATGTATATAAAAATATGGTAATATAGCAATAGTAGTATTAATAATAATATCATAGGATAATAATAGTAATAATAATGACCTAGTAAATATAATAATAATATTAATATAATAACAATGATACAAAAATAAAATAATTAGATAAAGTAATAATACAAGCAAATAAAATGCATACACATATAAAACATAATAGTAATAATAATAATGACACTAATAAAATAAATAACATAATAATATAAACAAACAAAAGGTATGAATATGCAGAATATAATAATGATAATGATGATGCAATGATATAATATGATGCTAATAAAATGATAATAATAAGTAATAAGGTGATAATAAGAAAAATAAAAAAATGATAGCAAAAGAGGGTAAAAGTGCAAAATAATCGAAAGTGGGTCAAATCGCATCAAAAGGAAAGTTTCGGTCAATTGGTGAATAAAACAGGGTCCGGGGTCAAAGGAATGCGCGCGAGCTTGTGGGGACCGAAAAGGCAATATTCCCAAGTAAGTTGAACGCAGCGCTTGTCGGGGACCAATTCAGAACCATGCAAAATTATTGGGCCAATGTTGTAATAATTGAAAGTTTGATTTTGAACAAACTAAAAACGCGGGAGGACCAACCGCGCAATTTCCCTTTGGCATAAAAACACGCGATCTCGAAATGGAGCGGGTCGGATCACAGACGGGTCAACCCCGATACTGGCGCCGCTTTTGAAGGTTTTGGTATTCACCAAACTACACCGCTTCACATCCTTTAAAAGCCTAAAATTTTCTTTTTTTTTTTTTTTTTTTGCTTTTTTCAACAGAAACTAAAGAGGGTCCTTAGACCCTTTCTCCTTCTCCTCTCTCTCGACCGGCGCGAAAAAAAAGGGTTGTTCGCTCGAGCCCCAAAGACGCCGCCACCACGATCGATGGCCAAAGGGGGTGCAAAGCGGTCGATAGCCCCGCTCACGGGGCGTTTGAAGGTCCGGCTCTCGGATCCCCTCAAGGTAAGTCTCTTTGCTTTTCCTTAATTTTTTTAAAATGATATGCGTATGAAATAGAAAGAAAAAAGGAAAAATAGAAGTTCAAAAATGAAGGAAAGAAAATCACCTCTTCTTCTGGTTTTGATTCTAGTTTTTTTTTTTTAGAGTTTAATCTCTGTTTTATGCTTGTATTTAATTACTTGATTGTTTTGTGAATCTGAAACCTCTCTTTTTTTGTACTCAAAAATCCAAAAAAATCCCCCTTGTGTCCTCGTTTACAATCGGCTTTTATAGCCCTTTATTTTACAACTTGTTCTCTGTTTTGTCCCATCTTGTTTAATGCTTGCAGGTGCTTGGGCGGCGGCGACATGACGAGGCGGTGGTAGATGCAGTCAGAAGCAGAGCACGCGGCAAGGTCAGAAGCAGAAGACCCTAGGTGCGGCACACCTAGGGTTTGCAGTTTCTCCTCTTTTTTTTTTTGTGTGTGTGTTTTATTTTTTATTTTTGGGGTGTTAGGCAATTGGGCTGATTAGTTAGGTTAGTGGGCCTGTTGGGTTTTAATTTTGGGTCTGAGTTGGTATTGTGTCTCGGGTAAAATGGGCTTGTACACCATGTGAGTTTCATATTTTAGATTAATGTCATGTTATTTAACTAAAACATCTAAAAAATTAACACTTTTTAAAATTATTACAAAATAATTATTTTAAATATTTTCTAAATTTTAAAAATATATAAAGAACTATTCTTCAATTCGAAAAGACAATTATGAAATCTTTCTTATAGATAAAAAATGAGAGAGACCAATATTTGATTATATAACCAACTAATTATAGAAATGGTAGGGATCCATTACACCTAGTATTACACACTTTCCTAACTTTGTATACAATTTATATTTTAAGAAATCCAACTTTTGAATTTGTTAATATAATTGTATTTGTCATGTATATAAAGTTTCGAATCGATTCAATATTTCTATCATATCAATAAAAAATATTATTATATATAATAGTTGAAAGGTTTTTGTTTCCATAAAACAAATAGTTAAAAATATTTTATTTACTCCAAAATTGACATGAAAGATTTACATAAATAGAACATAAAATTTAAGACGATGGTGGGACTTGTGAGCTGAATGATGAGGTAGAGGATCGTATAGTGTAGATTCACGACAAGGGAGAGGTATTCTTAGTTAAAAAGTTGTCGCAATTGCTGGCTTATGATGGAATGGAAGCTGTTGAATTCGAGTTTGATAGAATTTGGAGTCTGAAAGTTCCTCCAGAGGTGCGTAACTTCTTGTGGATGTTGGCGATTAATCGCATTCCAACAAAAGATTTTTTGATAAGTTGTGGGATACAAAGAGATTCATCAAACAGGGGCTGCCCATGGTGTGATAGAGTTTTGGAAAATACTAACCATTTGTTTTTTGAATGTTCGTTTATCAAAAGCTTCTGGTCTCGCATTTTTAGCTGGTGGGATTTAGTCAGCGGCGGCGAGAAGGCCAAAAGTCGCCATTTTTCCGGTGAAGTAAAAAAAGGTAACTTTTTCTTCTTTTTTTTTAAACTCCCTTTTTAAATCTATATATATAAATGGTTTCAAAAATAAAATAAAATAAAGAGATATATGAAGTGTATAAATAGTCTCGGAGAGAAAGAATAGAATGGAAAGACCTTAGCACGTTTTCTTTTTTCCTCAGTTGCTTTGTTATTTTCTTGATTGTATATGCTCAAATCTGTTTCTTGTTGTCTTCAATAATGGCCGCAAAAAAATATAATGGTTTAAAATGGCTTTTATAGCCATTTTTTACAACTTTGTTCTGTACTTTAATGATTATTCTGCTTCTTTGCAGGCAAAGGGGCGGTGGAGACGTGAGGCGGTGGCAGGCTTGGCAGAGGCTAGGGCGGCGCTTAGGGTTTTGTTTTTTTCTGTTAAGGTTTGGGCTGTATTGGGCTAGGGTAATTAGGTTTAGCTTGGGTTTGAACTGGGTTTAATTTTGGGCTGATAGTTTAGGTTTTTTTGTAGGCTTCAGGTTTTGGGCTTGTTTGTAAAATAAATGGACTGTTAATAATGTTTATTGGGCTTGGGCTGAATTGGGTTTGTACACTCATGAACACCCATTCACTAGGTGTATAAAAAACTGTCATTCAGTTTCAATGCATGTGGCACTTTAACAAACTATGTTTCTTATAGTTGCTCAACATGTAGCTTAATGGTCCATAAGAAATGCATTTCTTTGCCACGTTTCATCAAAAGCATATGGCACGACCATCCTATTTCTCATAAATGCTTTGTTGTAGACAATGAGTGTACAACACATGATTGTGGATTTTGTCACGAGGAGGTGGATATAGAGTGCGAGAGTTATTATTGTTGTAAGTGCAAGTTCATTATCCATGTGAATTGTGCACTATAGGATGCTCGGTGGTATTACAAAATTGAGTCTAAAGATGATTTTGATAAGCTTAATGCAATGTTCGTAGTTAGTGCTATAGAATCAAGCCTTTACGCTATTAAAATGATCAAAATTGGATAAATGAATAGATAATAGGACATTTTAGCCATCACAATAATTTAATATTAAGTGATGAAGTCAAACATAAAAGGTATTGTGATGGCTGCAGTCAATTCATCTTGACTTCCTTTTATGGTTGTTTAGAATGTGATTTCTTTGTCCACAAATCTTGTGCTGAGTTACCCAAGAGGAAGCAAGTTTTTGTTCTCTTTTACCAAGATCCCCCTAATCTTATTCTATATATGTTGCATCTTCACATGCCCATTTTGCGGTTTCATGTATAGCGGGTTTACCTACAAACGTGAGGTTCCTTCGTGCAATAATCATATATGTATGTGTCTAGTGTGCTGAAATTCCTTTGGTCTACATAAGCCAAGGACAGAAGCACCCCATTCACTTTTACCACAAATATAATGGGCTATACTGTAATTCTTGTGGTGGCAGTGTACTGATGGTGTTGCAATATATAGATGCAAGGCTTGCAATTTTGAGGTACATTATCAATTTATTTTCGCACCACAAATAGCTTGGCACAAATGTGACCAACATGTTCTTGCTCTCAAATACCATGAACATAATGATTATTCAAAATGTCATTGTTGTGATATTTGTGAAGAAGAAAGAATCCCCAATACTTAGTTTTACCATTGCAGTCTTGGTTTTACTTTATCCTCCTATTATTAATAATCAAATTTCATAATTTTAACAACACAAATCTTTCTTCATTTATAATAATGATGTCATGAGTAAAGAGAAAGTAAAGAATAGATGGTAGACGAATTCTTTTTATGGAGTGCATCAAAAGAATGGTACAACTTAAAAAGTTTGAAGAAAAAAAAGCCCATTCTTATGGAGGATAATACGCAATTAATTAACTCAAGCACAAGTTATACTTGAAAAGAATGAAGTGATATTCTTTTCTTCTTCGTTTTTTCTTCTCTCTTTTCCCTTTTTCTTTTCCAATTTCAACTTTATATATTTATATCTACACTTTCTTTCAATTAAATGTGAAATTAATCAAATTTAAAAAAAAATGTAAAATCAAGTTCAATTGATTGTTTTGGAAGTTTTGTTAAAATTTAAAAAACGATAAAAATGATAAATCTCAAGTAATTTATAAATTTTGATTCAGTATGTAATACTATACACAAATTTTGAGTTGAAGCAACTGTATATATAGAAATTTAATTTTGATTTTATTTTCATGTAAAAATAAAAATGTTATTGATGAGGCACTATTTTTCTTCAAAGCATGTGAAAATTTCTATTTGACATTTTATTAAATTAAAAAAACGAACGAGTAATGAATTTAATTCATGTTGTTGTTTAGAAATTATTTAAATTTATGTGGTAAATTTAAATTATTTTGATAGTTATTTTCTTACGGCTACAATGATATATATGTGCTTTTTTCATTTTTATGAAAATAATTTAAATTTATTTGTTTATTTCTTAATTTAATAAAATGTCAAATTAGTAATTACCACGTGATATAGCGTAAAATAGTATTACACAAATATTGATGTTAATAAAATGTGAAACTTGAATTAAAATAAAAGGTCTATATATACAACTGCATCAGATTGAAAATCATGCATGATATTGAACATTAGATCAAAGTTCATGTATAATTTTGATATTTATCCTTTATATTTTAAATATATTTAAAAATTTTACTTAATTGAGCCGGATGAGTCTTAGCTCGGTTGGCATCAACATTGTTATCGGTGTAGGATGATATAATTTCGAACGCACTTAAGCATGTTTATCCTCCTATTTAGGAGTTCGAGATGAGTTATGAGTAACTCTATTCCTTGTATCAAAATCACAATGAATTGGCTGTAAGAACAGCATTAGATTCCTTTCTCATAAAAAATGTCATTCTCATCTAATGGAACAATATAAATATCTCAACCATAGCCTTAAGCTTCCACAAAAGCATTTGTTGTTACTTAACCCACAAACTTGCATAGAACCCAAAAAGGAGAAATGGAGCTTCACCACCATTTTAGCCATCAACATCCTTTAGAGTTCATCGAAGAGCACAACCTTAAAAGTGAGAAGGCTAATTGCTCAGGATGTGGGGAGTTGGTATCAGGTCTAAGCTATAGTTGTACGGAGTGTGAGTTTTACCTTGACAAGAAATGCTTCGAGGCCTCCCCAGAGGTAAATCATCCCTTTCATCCCAACCATAGCCTTAAACTTTTAGCAAGTCCACCATATATAGGTTCATGGGCTATTTGTGCATTCTGTGACAAAATATGTGAGAATTTCGTTTATCATTGTTCTTGTAAGTTAGACCTTCATGTAAAATGTGCTTTGTTTTCAAAAACCATTGCTGAAAATAAAATTGGGGAGCTTGAAGGTGTTTCCCAAAAAGATCTATTGGTCTCTTCTGAAAATGGTTCTAAAGAACTTGAAGAAACCGAGTGCTTTGCATGTAGGAAGCCATTACTAGATTCTCCATACATTTCTGATTGTAGATTTCATTTGCATAAAAAATGTCTTCATCTACCTATTGAAGTCAATCATCTTTTTCATAGCCAACACCCTCTACTTTTACAATTCAATAGTCAGCGTCTCCCTTGTCAAATTTGCGAAACAACCCAACCTAGGGGACTTGTCTATTGTTGTTCACCTTGTGAGTTTACCCTTCATATTGCATGTGTTGAGCGACCAACTACAATTGACCTCCCATGTCACCGTGAGCATTCTCTTGTTTTACAGCTCAATTTGAAATCTCTCCTTTGTCAAATCTGTCATGAAACACATAATTTGTCATCTGCTTATTATTGTTCTGCGTGCAAGTTTGGCCTTCACGTTCAATGTGTCTCTCCAGCACCTACTATCAAAGGTGAAATTCATGAACATCCATTCACCTTGTTCTGGAGACAAGTCCCTTTCATTTGTGACGCATGTGGAACGAGTGGAGATTGTATCTCTTATATTTGTTCTCCATGTGGCTTTATAGTTCATGAAAAGTGCATTTTGTTGCAACCCATCATCAAAAGGTTTCCACGACATGGTCACCGAATTTCCCACACATTCATCCATAGGCAACATGAGATCTAATCTTGGAAATGCCAAATTTGCTATGAGGAGGTGAATTCGAAGCATGGGTGTTACTGTTGTTCTGATTGTAATTATATTGTCCATACAAATTGTGGAATAAAAGATTACAGTTGGTACGACATAGTCGATGATGAGTTGGAAGAAACAGGTGAGTTGCTTAACAATTCAGCCTTTGTTGTTATTAAAGAGACCAGGCTTGGAGAAAATGATGTAATACCCACAGAGATAAAGCATTTAAACCATCCTCACAACTTAATTTTCAGCAATGATGTTAAGGATGATAAATATTGTGATGGCTGCGTGTTGTTCATCTCGACTTCATTTTACCATTGTGCACAATGTGGTTTCTTTCTCCATAAATCATGTGCCGAATTGCCTAAGAAGATGTACGATTGGACCCATATTCACCAAAGCCCCTTAACTCTTAATTTACATGCTGATTTTTACTGTCGAGGTTGTTTCTTTGAGTTCAATAATTGTTTCTCCTACGATTGTAATGTGTGTGAGTATCGTAGCTGTGTTCCTTGTCTTCAAATATCCGATACCTTCACATGTCAAGGGCATGAACACCGCCTTTTCTTTTACGAAAAGTATGAAGGGCAATGCAATGGCTGTGGAATAAATCTAATATATGCGTTTGCTTGCAAAGAGTGCAACTTTGCTGTGGAATGCGGTTGTCTTACGCTTCCCGACAAGATTCAACACAAGTGTGATGAACATCCCCTCAAGCTCACATATGGTGAAGACAACATTTATTCACAGTATCATTACTGTGATATTTGTGAAAATGGAAGAAATCCAAGCCGTTGGTTTTACCGCTGTGCAATTTGTGACAAATCAGCCCATAAACATTGTGTTATTGATGCATACTCATATATGAAACTCGGAAAGACCTACACAACAAAGGATCACCCACACCCACTCACTTTCACCCGAAAGATCTATGACTACCCTCCTGAATGCCATATATGTAAGGAGCATTGCGAAGATCTATCTGCTGAGTGTCTAGAGAATGGGTGTAACTACATTGTTCATTGGAAATGTATAGACCCTTATAGAGGGAATATCTTACGGAAGTTGACGTGGCTTCGGAGTGAATAACTTACTGTGGTTGAGGTGGCAATCCAAAGCAGAAGAGTGAGAGGTTCAGGATTGATGGCACCCAAGGCTACTTTCTGCACCCAAGTTTCTAAAAAAAAAAAAATGATAATCACTTTGTTGGTTGGGACTTGAAAGTCTATAAATGCAGTTATAGTATGTTGTTTTATGGTGTTTATTGTAAATAAAAAGTGATGTTAGTGTTACATATGGGAAAATAATTTGGAATGGGAAGAATGACAATCTTTTATAGTCAGTCCTTAGTTATATGGTTCATCAATTGATATTTTTTCTCTTATTGTTTTATAGCGACCTTACAAAACAAATACTTTAATATCATATTGATTAACTTAATTAATATTACAACTTGATTAATTTGTTATTCCTTATGTACATATTATTTCCTTATGCCATGAGTTGTGACATGGTTAAATTTGGGCAGAAAATATTAATTAGCACTATATAAATAAATAAATAATGATATTTTAAAATATTGAAAGTAATAAAGATTAAATTTTAATATTATAAATAAAACGTTGTTAATTAATCATCAATTAAGTGGATGTAATAAAACATTCAGCTGGATTGGATGTAAGTAAGGTTTAGGGTTAGAAACATAAAAAATTAAACCTTGATGAGCATATATTATTGACAAATTTGATTTTGTTTCCTTTATTAATTAACTGTATATAAAATGACTTGTAGAGTGTGTTTGGGTGTAATGATTTGGAGGATGATTTACCAAATTTATAAATGATTGTATATATTTGATTTTTTTTCATTATTTGAATAATTAAAATAATTGTTCAAATTTATTATTTAAAAGTATTTACCAATTATAAATTCTGATTAATTGAATTAAAAAATAAATTTTTGTATTTAATGTTCAAGCTATAGTAAATGTGGTTTATAAAATTTTTAAAATATTAAAATTTCTAATATTTAAAAAAATTAGTCAATTATATCCTTTTTTATCTATAATTTTCTAATATATCGTAATTATCTTATGGACATAATACTTTTTACATTTATTAAATTGGAAATTTGTATTTTGATGGAAGGTGATTTTGAGAGAAGATTAAGGGAAATTTCTTCTTTGATTGATTCAACTACCCTATTCTTATATTAGGATTAGAATAAAGAAAAGACATGAAAACCTAAAAGAGCAAGAAAGGGATCAAATAAATGATTTACTACAATCATAAACAAACTTGAAGATGTATTAAAGTAAATTTCTTTCTTTATTCTTCAATAAAATTAAAATGTTTATTTTAAGTATCTTAGTTCAAAAAAAGTAAGTTTAATGGTTAATGTTGTTAGAGTTTTTTTGTTGAACTCAGTTTTATTATAATGTCATTTTTTTGTTACATGAATATTAAGTGAGTAATTCTTTTTTATATTTTAAAATGTCACACCAATAAATTCAACAGAACAATTTAATGGTGTTAACAATTAAATCTAAATTTTGAAATCTAAAAAAAAAAAAAAAGACTAAGTTATTGGAAATAAAAATAGAAAGACTAAATTCTAAAAGTACAAAGTATACAGGAGTTTGGAGTATATTTTAACCTTATTAAAAAAATTATTATTTATATGTAGAAGTGATAATGGATTGGGCCAGGCTATAGCGAAATTTTAGATTCGCTTGATAGGTTCGAGATTAGTCCGAAAAATAGGCCTAAAATTTTTTTCTAAGCTCAACTGGAATCATAGATATCAAAAGCGGTTCTAGAACTATCTTTTAATGGCGATGCTTCAAAATATATCTATCTTTTATGAGTAGGAAAGAAGGCTGAGGTTGATTCTTGGCAATAGAATCGTGTGGAATTGATTTCTTGAAAGTGAAGTGTATGGCTTTAACTAAAGAGTATAGATTTTCTATAATAAAAAATGCCCTTCTCATTCAATGAAACAATATAACTACTAAAACAACAGGCTTAAGCTTAAACAACTGCACCTTGTTACTTATTCCACAAAATTACATAGAAACCAAAGGAAAAGAAAGATGGAGCTTCACTATTTTTGCCATCAACACCCATTGGTGTTGCTGAGGAGCAAAGCATTAAAAGTAAGAAGGCTAATTGCTTTGGATGTGAGGAGTTGGTATCAAATCCAAGCTTGTGCAGGTTTCATCTTGACAAAAAATGCTGAGGTAAATCATCTTGACATATGGTGAGGACAACATTTATTCAGAGTACTAATATTGTGACATTTGTGAAAAGAGAACAAACTCAATTTAATGAATTAATGTGATTTGATAAAATAAATTATTAAATTATTTATAAAAATAAAAAAATTGAAAATAGAGGAAATTAATTCAACCTTTTTTTAGTTGAATTCAACTTGTCTATATTGATGTACAGGTCAGTCGATTCAACTTCTATCTCTAGACTAGTACTAAAATTGATTCCCGATCCAACCAAATTGACCAGTTTGTTTGGTAATTTTGAAAACATTGATTTTGATAGATAAAAGAATTTTTTTCGATCTATTAGCAAGCAAGCGTTGAAGTTTGAAAACAAAATTAATTGTCAATGTCTCAATATCAAGAGGGTGAATTCCTAGTATTATTGACATTGCTAGACATTTTAAAGGAGGAAGAAAAGAAAAAAACTAGAAAAACAGAAAAATATTTTTTAAAACTTTATATGATTTTGTAGTCTATATTGATTAAAATTTCTTTTAACGGCTATATCATTTTGGTGTAAATTTGTAACAGAAAAATAGTTTAGAGACCACTTATGATCATAGTTATCAACATGGGGAAAAAGGTATAACTTTATTACTAATTTGTGAGTTAAGCATTTAAAAAAAAATTAATAGTTTGACTAAATAAAGTATCAATTTAGGGAAAAAAAAGTAATTTATTAATTATTTTTTTATTAATTAAAGAATATATGGTTTACAGTTAATCTGTCACTATTCTCTTTTCTTACAATTTAATAGTGATCATCTCCCTTGCCAAATATGCCAAGTGACCCAACATCAAGGACTAATTTATTGCTGTTCAATTTGCAAGTTTGTCCTTCACATTGAATGTGTGTCACCACCACACATTATGAGGATCCAAGTACTCATGAACACCCCATTCACTACGTGTATAAAAAACTGTCATTCAGTTGCAGTGTATGTGGCACTTTAAGAAACTATGTTTCTTATAGTTGCTCAACATGTAGCTTAATGGTCCATAAGAAATGCATTTCTTTGCCACGTTTCATCAAAAGCATATGGCACGACCATCCTATTTCTCATAAATATTTTGTTGTAGACAATGATGGTACAACACATGATTGTGGATTTTGTCACGAGGAGGTGAATATAGAGTGCGGGAGTTACTATTGTTTTACGTGCAATTTTGTTACCCATGTAATACCCCAAAAAAACTTTTACAGTAAGATATTATCTTTGATATAGTAAAATAAAGAAATAAAACGACAAAAAGAAAAATTTGGATTATGTCAACATTCGGAAGTATATTATGATATATTACATTATTAATTCAAGAAAGGACTAAACTGTAAAGTGAGAAAAGTGTTGTTGCCCAAGTGTAAATACTCAAAATTTGAGGGGTTAAAGTGTAAATATAAAAAAGTTGAAGGACCAATAGTGAAAATATTTTAGGGGTGGAATAATCTAGAAACTAAGGGAAATGGATGAATTAGGACCAAATTGAATAGGTAAAGAATTATGAGGGACTAAATCATAATTTTACCAAATTATGTAATGATTCAAGGATGGAATTTTAAAAGATCACAAAGGGCAAAATGGTCAATTGGAAGAGAGAGAAATCTAGAAAGTAATGATGATAGTGATGATATTTTATAATTATTTAATTAGATAAATATTATTCTATTAATATTTTGATAAGATATTTTATTATTTATCATTATTTTATTATTTATGTAGTATATAAGGAAGGAAAGATGATGAATTATCATCATCTCTTTCCCATGCAAACCAACGTGAGAAGAAGAGAAAGAAAAGAAAGTTTTGCTTTCTTTACAAATTAGTCCTTTCACCAAAAATCCACCATTTTGACTTAGAATTCAAAAGAATTTCCATAGCCATCAAGAGAGAAAGATGACAAGGAGATTATGGGGAGTAAGAATATCAAGTTTGATTCAAGAAATAGATGCTGGAGGAGAGAGAAAATCAAGTTAAAGATTGAAATCTCTAAAACAAGGTAAGAACATCATGTTTTCAATATATTTTTAAGTTTGATATTGTAGAAAAAGCATGGAAATTATGTTAATGTAGAGTTTTCTTATATAAAGTTTTATGTTCTTGATATGTTAGTGAAGGAAAATAAGAGAAAGTAATGAGAAATGTTGTAGAAAAAGGAAATAAAGGTGTTATAAACTTGATAATTAACATTTTGCATTAAAACAGTTTTGGACAGCAGCAGTAGTCTAACTTTGAAAAATCACCAAAAATTGTAGAAATTGAATAAGAGGATGAATAATATATAGAATTAAATATAATTGAGTCTAGTTTCTTATAAAAGAAATGGTGTAAGAAATAAAATTGTAAATCATGAGATATAATAGGTTTTGTCATACAAGGTCAGAATGATTTTGGGTTCCCCTGTTCTGACTTTGGAAAATCATCAAAAATTAGAGAAAAATAATTATGGGTTATAATTTATATTCATAAAATCCTTAATGAGTCTATTTTCAAAAAAAAAAAAACAAACGGTAACATTATCCAAATCCTGTATGATGAGATAATTAATTTTTAGTGAAGAAGGGTCGGAACTGTCAGACAGCAGAATAGGGGTGACTTTAAAGAATAAACTGTACTTATTGGCTAAACCAAAAATTCTAAAAATTTTATGATAAGAATATATGTGAATATAGTTTCAGGGAAAATTAGCGGATCTTAAATTGGAATTCTGTATCTCAAGAAATAAATAAATTAGTGACTATGACGCAAATGAACAGCCTTAAATAAATTTATGAGTAAATAGTGAAATCATAGATAATGTTATTTATAAGAATGTTATATAAATCAAGGATGTGGAATGGAGAGGAGGAGGAGGAAAATATATATATGAGTATTTAGCTAGTATGGCTAATTTGCATGTTCTAGGCTCAGGGACTAAATTGAATAAAAGTAAAACTTTATGGGCAATTTTGTAAAAATGTCAGAAATGACCAAATTGCATGAAGTGGATTATTTTATTATTTGAATTATAAAATTGAATGAAATTATTAATTTAGATCAAGATCGGGTGAAAATATGTTTTAGGGATTAAATTGAAAAGTGTTGAAATTATGGAAAATTTTGATATTTCATAGAATTCATGGGCTGTTGTCGATACATATAAGAATAATTAGGCTTGGAACAAGGATTAAATTACAAGAATTTTATTTTTCTGAATCTAAGGATGAAATCGTCATTAATTAAAAGTTTAGGGGCAAAATGGTAATTTTGCCTATAGCATTAATTGAATGTAACAGAATATGAAATGAATGAAAATGATGATCAAATTTATTTATAAATATCCGGATAACTCAAATACGATATTTGAACGTGGAAAAGAGAGGACATCGAATTAGTGAAACTATAAACATGAGCAAGCAACGAAGTAAGTTCATGTAACTTGAACTATATTCTTAAATACTTGAAATATATGTTATTGATGTAAATATAATTTGAATGTTCATTGTATGAAGATTGATGATATATTTGATAAAAAGGGGAAGAAATCCCGGTTGAATGAAAGGAAAATTCGATGGATCTCTGAAAAGGAATTGACGGTAAAAAGGATCTAGCCCGGACGGGTGATCCTATTCTGATATAGCCCTCCCGAAGAATATGTGTAAGAAGGATCTAGCCCGGACGGGTGATCCTGATATAGCCCTCCCGAAGAATATGTGGAAAATGGATTTAGCCCGGACGGGTAATCCGAATTAGGGTCTGAATTTAGCCCATTAGAGTAATTGTCGTTGCAGGGGATTTAGCCTGGACTGGTAATCCCGACAATACTCTATGAGTTTATATTACAGGGGATTTAGCCTGGACTGGTAATCCCGCTGTAAGAAATGAGGTTCGCGAGAGTGTGCTCTCTTACAGGGGATTTAGCCTGGACTGGTAATCCCGCTGTAAGGACGAGGTTCGCGGGAGTGTGCTCTCTGGAAAAAGGGTATACCCATATGTGTACGAATTGACAGACTCGAAATTGTACACTATAAGTGTACGACTGGAAAATCCATCGAAATTCTGAGAAATTCAACGGGATAAATATAGAAAATGACAAGTACTTGAAATCATGAAATTAAACTTGAAAGACATAGGAGTGATAATTATTTGATACATTGAAATATGGCATGGAAAATACATGTATGTGAAATTTACCTGATAATTATGCATATTCAAGATTATGAACTGCTACTGGAATAAATATACACTAAACTCATGAAAATGATGGTACATGAAATATTGTCATAATAAATTGAACAATTTATATTTATGAAGAAACAATAAGAGAATGATATGTATCATGACATGTAAATATAATACTATCTTTGATACGTTGATACAGGAAAATTACGTATATTAGGACAAGTAATAAATTGAAGCGAGACATGTCGAGAAAATAAGTTTGTTAATATTAAAGTACGCTAACCATTGTAGGAAAATTTTAGGATTTTGCGAAAAATTCCCTATGATCCCGATTTAATTTCGATTGGCTCCTAATGTATGTTTTGGGCTTCGAGGGCCCAATAGAGGGACGTTATGATTATTTTTAGAATATTAACAATAAATGACTCAGAATTATTCGAAAATGTTCAGTAAACTCCGATAATATCTCTTACTCTATTCCGACAACAGATACGGGTAGGGGGTGTTACACCCTTGGTCGCTAAATATGATAATTTATTTTCTAATTTAGTCCCTAAACTTATTTGGGCCCATATTACTCCCTAAATATGATAGTTTTTTTTCCCGAGTTTTGTCCATTTGATGCAGGGGTGAAGCCAGAACAATCTTTTAGGGGGCCGAATGGAATTTTAATTTTTTTATAGTCTATAATTTATATTTTTTAAAGGATTAAATCGAATTTTTTATACTTTTAAGGGGCCAAAGTAAAAGTTTACATTTACTAATTTAAAATTTTTAAAAAAATTCATGGCTTAAATAGTAATTTTATATTTTAAGGGGGCCGGGCCCATGCCGGCCCCCCTTTACATTCGCCACTGGTTTGATGACATGATACTTTGAAATTGTGTCACATCATCACATTATCTAAAACTAATAATAAAATTTGTCAAGGACTAATGTGGTCTAAAAAGAATCTAAAGACTAAGGGTCTAGTTGTTTACATGTAAAATATTTTACGGAAAATATTTTCTATATTTTCCTATATTTGTTTCATAGAAAATAGTTTGGTCAATGGAAAATGACTTACAGGTCAAGGTAAAATAAGCCATTTTTTCTGTAAAATGACTTGCCCTTTTGAAAAGCGTAAGTCATTTCCCGGGAAAGAGCTCATCTATAGATAATTTTATTTTTATATAAAAGTTAACTTAAATCAAGCTTAATATTGTTATATTGATAATAAATTTTTTTATTTTTAAAAATATTTAAAATATTATATTTTTCAATATTATTAAACATACATATTTAATTATTTATATTTAGTCATATAATAAATTAATAATATAATAAATATAATTTATTATTTTAATAAATTATTTAATATTTCAATTTTATTTTAATAATTTTAAATAATATTATTCACATATTATTGAAAATATTCAATATTAATATTTTGATAATAAATATTTATTACAATTATAAATATATTAATAATAAATGTTTTGTAGTATGAAGGTTAAAATATGTCATAAGTCTAAGTACACTTCACAGATTTGTAATTTAGTCTTTGTACTTTTATTTTCAAGAATTTATTCCCTTACTTTTCAAATTTGAAAATCAAGTTCAATTGTTGACATCGTTAATTTTTTTTGTCAATTTTGTTGATGTCAAATTTTTAAATAAAAAATACTCACTTAATAGTCATGTAATTAAAAAATAACGTTGTAATGAATCTAATTTAACATAATATTTTTAATATATGCAAAAATAATGTAAAATATAAAATTATAGATAAAAATAAATTCAATTAAACAATGAAAAAATAAGAAAATCTCAAATGTATGTTTGTTTAATTGAAAGCAACTTTTATGAAATATTTTTAAGAAATCCACCAAACAATAAAAAATATTTTACACAGATTCCTCCAAACACAAAGAATTATTAGCTTTTCTAGAAAATTAAATCATTTTTCAGAAATTATTTTCTGAAAGTCATTTTCAATAAAACAAACGGAGCCTAAATTAAAATAATTACCAAATTCAAGTGCTAAATGTTACTTTCAACATATCCAACACGAAACAAACGTGTTCTGAATAAGAGGACAAGTTCACACAACCATATATATCATCAGACCATAGAAAGCGTATTGAATCCATGTGGGTGGCTTTAGAGTTCCCTTCCTTTGTTATAGAATTCCCGAAAACCTTTCTTTTGAACTTCTCTCATCCTGGTAGACAAAACCTACAACCAATCAAAATGGAATATATATATATATATATATATATATCAAGCTCATTTCAACATTGTAGCATTACCCCGTTTGCATTTAACTTTAACATTAGTAGGACATGATCAAAATGGAGAAACACAAACCTACAATCGACCAATTTGCATTTTCTTCCGATCACGGCCCTCGTCTCGCGAATTCCGCTTGTTTCATTTATCATTGGCATCAAGACTTCTGACACTTACAATGTAAGTTGGCAGGAGAAGGTCATTAGCATTGGTGTCATTCCTAGGTTTGGTTAGTGGATCATTATAGCATTTCATAGCTACACCATGTATATCATCCTGGTATATCGTTATAGTTATTGAATTCCCGAAAACCTTTCATTTGAACTTCTCTCATCCTGGTAGACAAAACCTACAACCAATCAAAATGGTATATATATATATATATATATATATGTATGTATGTATATCAAGTTCATTTCAACATTGTAGCATTACCCCATTTGCATTTAACTTTAACATTAGTAGGACATGATCAAAATGGAGAAACACAAACCTACAGTCGACTAATTCACATTTTCTTCCGATCACGGCCCTCGTCATGCTGCGAATTCCGCTTGTTTCGCATTTATCATTGGCATCAAGACTTCGGACACTTACAATGTAAGTTGGCAAGAGAAGGTCATTAGCATTGGGTTTCATTCCTAGGCTTGGTTAATGGATCATTATAGCATTTCATAGCTACACCATGTCCTAACACTAGTTTTTACCATTTTCAATGAGATGAAATAACTTACCGCAACATTAACAAGGTGCTCAGAAGGGCTTCCTAGATATACAATCAGTAGTAAATCATTAGTTCAATTTATATACACACGTATATATAATTTTACATGATATTTCCTGGCCTTTGAGTGTCGATCTAACCGATACCATTGTCGTTATGTTTGTTCTTTTGAGTTTATTATTGGAAGAAGTATCCTTGAATCAGAAGGGCTTCTTTCTTACTTCCGCAAACTTGCCACGGTAAGTTTTACCATAAAAAACCAATGAAGATTTATAAACCCAATGCAGTTGATCTCGTTCGATAGTTGTGTATATCGGCATCGTGCGGTTCATTTTAGAAGCATACTCGTTATGGATCGATTTGCCACATTTCAGATCCTACAAACACAAAAAGATCATAAAGTTAGAATAGAGTTCTCATCAGTCATCACAACCAACATATTAAGCAATGAAACTGTCAAAGACCTGGTAATATATAGTAGAAAAGCTTAGGTGTTCAATGGCATTGAACCCGAGCAACGTTTTGCTCAGCTTCTCTTTCCAGTGTGGAAAAGTCAGCCTAGAAGAGTAAGTATTGGCTATAGCCCATCTTTGAAAAGTCAAAGATGGGGGCTATAGCAAGTGGGAAGAAAATGGCACCAAAATTAGGCACCGAAAGTTGATGTGAAAATTGGCATGGGATAATTGCAATTTTGGTCCCTATTTAAATAGGTACTTTGCAAGATTGATCCCTAAACCTCAACTATAAATAGGCCTAACCATTTCTCATTTTCTTCATCCCACAATTTTCCATTCTCTACTTAAGGCATTGTTCTCTCTCATTATTTGTATATTTTCACTTGTAATTTTGGAGTGAAATATATTTGGTAGTGCCCGAGGATGTAGGCGAAATTTGCCGAACCTCTTTAAAATTCTGGTGTTCTTTATTATTTATTTTTCATATCTTGTGAGTGTGATTGTAGTTATTTATTGTGCTATTAAATTACGATAGAGGGATATTCTGGCTAGGAAAGATCTGGTACTTAAGTGATCCTTGTGATCCACCTCTCTTTCCTGGGAATTGAACTCAGTGTGATTTTTCAGTACAATAATTATACTCTTTTACACGCTTCCGTACAACAATTGGTATCAGAGCTAGGTTCGTACTTGGGGAGTACAATCGTTTGTGGCACTATTCACGTATACAGTACTGTTCACGTATACAATATTTGGGATTGAGGAGAAAAATGGCACAGACATCGTCATCGCAAGGACTACGGTGACTAATGCAAAATTTGAAGTAGAGAAATTTGATGGTACCAATAATTTTGGTATGTGGCAATGTGAGATCCTGGATGTTTTATGTCAGCAAGAGCTGGATATAGCCCTTGAAGTAAAACCTGACAATATGGATGACAAGGAGTGGGCCAAGATTAATAGACAAGTGTGTGGTACAATCCGTCTATGTTTGGCCAAAGAGCAGAAGTACTCAGTCATGAGGGAGACATCAGCGAGGAAATTGTGGGATACATTGGAAGAAAAGTTTCTATCGAAAAGCCTTGAAAATAGGCTTTATATAAAAAAAAAACTTTTTCGATTCACGTATGTATCCGGTATGTCGATGAATGACCATGTGAACTCATTCAATAAAATTTTAGCAGATTTGCTAAATTTGGATGAGAAATTTGGAGACGAAAACAAGGTATTATTGTTGTTGAATTCCCTTCCTGATGAATATGATCATCTTACCACCACATTGCTTCATGGGAAGGACACAATCACATTTGATGCAGCCTGCAGTGCGTTGTATAGATCTGAGACTCGAAAGAAAGATAAAAGAGATCACAGAGATACAACTGCAGAAGTCTTAACAGTAAGAGGTCGTTCAAGCAGCAGCAAACCTGGTAGAAGGGGAAAGTCCAAAGGGAGACCGCCAAAGATGAGTGTGCCTTTTGTCGTGAGAAAGGACATTGGAAAAAGAATTGTCCTAAGTTACAAAAGGGCAAGGCTATTTCTAATGCATGTGTAGCGGAGTATGATGAGGAGTCAGACTTTAGCTTGGTTGGCATGGCAATGGCATGTCATACTGATGAATGGATTTTGGATTCTGGATGTACTTACCATATGTGTTCTAATAAGGACTGGTTTTCTAGTCTTAAAGAACTAGAAGATGGAGTTGTTCTTATGGGCAATGGTAGTGCTTGTAAGACAATGGGAGTAGGTACAATCAAATTTAAGAATCACAATGGCTTAATCCAAGTCTTGACTGATGTTCGCTATGTACCCAGCTTGAAGAAAAATCTCATCTCATTAGGGGCCTTAGAATCTAAAGGGCTCAAAATCACTTTGAGAGATGGATTATTAAAGGTAGCAGCTGGGAACTTGACGGTGATGAAAGACACAAGAAGTAATAACTTGTACTTTTTAAATGGAAGTACAGTTATTGGATCAACATCAAGAGTTTCTGCGAAAGATGTAGATTCAGAGGCTACCAGGTTATAGCATATGCGATTGGGATATGCTGGTAAAAAAGCTTTGCAGACTTTGGCGAAGCAAGGCTTGTTGAAAGGTGCAAATTCTTGCAAATTGGAATTCTATGAACATTGTGTTCTGGGCAAGCAAACGAGGGTAAAGTTTGGTTCAGTAATTCACAATACAAAAAGAATTCTGGACTACGTTCACAGTGATGTGTGGGGACCTACCAAAGTGGCTTCTTTGGGAGGTATGCACTATTTTGTTACTTTTGTTGATGATTATTCAAGAAAAGTATGGGTGTATCTAATGAAAAGAAAAAGTGAAGTACTGGATGCATTTCTGAAATGAAAGAAGATGGTGGAAACTCAGACTGGTCGAAAGGTCAAACGACTTTGATCAGATAATGGTACTGAGTACAAAAACGATTCATTTCTTCAAGTATGTCAAGATGAGGGCATCATGCGACACTTCACTGTTCGGGATACACCACAACAGAATGGGGTAGTAGAACGCATGAATCGAACTATACTGGAGAAAGTTCGATGTATGTTGTCTAATGCTGGAATGGACAAGGAATTTTGAAATGAGGTCATTATATGCGCGTGCCATCTAATTAACCGTTTGCCATCAGCTGCAATAAATGGCAAAACTCTTATGGAGATGTGGACTGGTAAATCTGCTACTAATTATGATTCTTTACATGTTTTTGGTTCCGCTGCATATTATCATGTAAAAGAATCGAAGTTAGACCCAAGAGCAAAGAAAGCATTATTCTTGCGTATAACTAGTGGAGTAAAAGGATACCGTCTCTGGTGTCCTGATTCAAGGAAGATTGTCTTTAGCAGATATGTGACTTTTGATGAATCAAGCATGTTAAAGGATTCATAAAAGGATGACAAAACCAGTAGTACTTTGCAGCAGGTGGAGCTTGAAAAGGTTAATAATGATCCAGCTAATATTGAAAGAACAAATGATGAAGAAGTTCCGACCCAAGAACTTCTACAGCAACAAGATTCAATTACATATAGGAGGCCAAGAAGAGAGATTCGTAAGCCTGCTCGTTTTGATGATATAGTAGCCTATGCACTTCCAATTGCAGATGATGATGCTCCTTCTACTTACACAGAAGCAATAAGTAACCCTGATGGTGTAAAGTGGAAGCAAGCCATGAATGAAGAAATGCAGTCTCTTCGTTAAAATAGGACTTGGGAGTTGATGACACTACCCAAGGGAAAGAAGGCAATTGGATGCAAATGGGTATATGCAAAGAAGGAAGGATTTCCTGGTAAAAATAAAATTCAGTACAAGGCTAGATTGGTAGCAAAGGGTTACGCTCAAAAATAAGGGATAGACTACAATGAAGTGTTTTCTCCAGTTGTGAAGCATTCGTCTATTCGGATTTTACTAGCCTTGGTTGCACAATATAATCTTGAACTAGTTCAGCTTGATGTGAAGATCGCATTTTTACAAGGTGATTTGGAAGAGGAAATCTATATAACTCAGCTAGATGGATTCAAGGTTACTGGTAAAAAAAACTGGGTTTGCAAACTGACAAAGTCGCTTTATGGATTAAAGCAATCTCCGAGGCAGTGGTATAAGCCATTTGATCAGTTCATGAAAGGACAAAGGTACACAAGAAGTAAATTTGACCATTGTGTGTATTTCCAGAAGCTACAAGAAGGAACTTTCATATACTTGCTCTTATATGTTGATGATATGCTAATAGCATCTAAGAGCAAAGTTGAGATTGAGAGATTAAAGACTCAACTCAATCTTAAATTTGAGATGAAAGATCTTGGTGAAGCTAAGAAGATTCTTGGCATGGAAATATGTAGAGATAGAGCCCATAGCAGAGTTAGCTTGTCTCAGAAGCAGTATTTGAAGAAGGTACTACAGCAGTTTGGCATGAACGAGCAGACAAAACCTGTAAGTACCCTGTTGGCTTCTCATTTCAAGCTTTCTACACAACTATCTCCTTCGACAGATACAGAACGAGAATACATGTTGCAAGTTCCATACTCCAATGCAATGGGTAGCTTGATGTATGCAATGGTGTGTATAAGACCCGACATTTCACAGGCAGTTAGTATAGTGAGCAGGTATATGCATAATCCTGGAAAAGGACATTGGCAAGCTGTGAAATGGATTCTACTGTATATTCAAAAGATCGTGGATTTTGGATTTCTGTTCGAGCAGGATAATACACTTGGTGAAGGTGTTATTGGGTACATTGATTCTGACTATGCCGGTGATTTAGACAAACGAAGATCAACCACCGGTTACGTGTTTACACTTGCTGGAGGACCAATTAGTTGGAAGTCTACTCTACAGTCTATAGTTGCGTTGTCAACCACGTGCCGAGTACATGGTCAGATCGTAGGTCAGAAAAGGAGGCTATTTGGTTATAAGGTATGGTTAAAACCTTGGGATTGGTTCAGGAGCATATTAACGTGTATTGTAATAGTCAAAATTCTATTCATTTAGCAAAGAATCAAGTCTATCATGCACGTACAAAGCATATCGATGTACGATTCCATTTTGTGCGGGAAATTATTGATGAAGGGAAGATTCGCCTTCAGAAGATTAAGACTGCAGATAATCCCGCAGATATGATGACCAAGGTGGTAACAGTAACCAAGTTCGAACATTGTTTGAACTTGATCAATATCCTGCGAGTTTAACAGCTGAAGAAGGCACTATCAAGTATTGTTAGCAAAGGCAGAAAGAATTGTGTGAAGATAAGATTATCTTAATCAAATCTTCAAGGTGGAGATTATTGGCTACAGCCCATCTTTGAAAAGTCAAAGATGGGGGCTATAGCAAGTGGGAAGAAAATGGCACCAAAATTAGGCACCGAAAGTTGATGTGAAAATTGGCATGGGATAATTGCAATTTTGGTCCCTATTTGAATAGGTACTTTGCAAGATTGATCCCTAAACCTCAACTATAAATAGGCCTAACCATTTCTCATTTTCTTCATCCCACAATTTGCCATTCTCTACTTAAGGCATTGTTCTCTCTCCCTATTTGTATATTTTCACTTGTAATTTTGAAGTGAAATATATTTGGTAGTGCCCGAGGACGTAGGCGAAATTTGCCGAACCTTGTTAAAATTCTGGTGTTCTTTATTCTTTTTTTTTTCATATCTTGTGAGTGTGATTGTAGTTATTTATTGTGCTATTAAATTACGATAAAGGGACATTCTGGCTAGGAAAGATCTGGTACTTAAGTGATCTTCGTGATCCACCTCTCTTTCCTGGGAATTGAACTCAGTGTGATTTTTCAATACAATAATTATACTCTTCTACACGCTTCCGCACAACAGTAAGTGCCTCGACCAACACGAACGGTGGCTTTGAACCTCGGAGCATGCCCAAACCCTTCGTTGAAGCTATGGTAAACCTCGGAGGAAACAATTCTTATGCTGTGCTAATCCTAAACAAAACAAAGAACACATCAAATGATATTAACATCCCACATCGATTAGTCATTAAACACGAAACTGTTAACAAATTCTTCTTCTTCTTCTTCTTTTTCTATTATCACATTACAATTTACAAGTGTTAAGAACATTGGTGGGAATTCCAATGCAAGTAGTGGGAAACTCCTTCATATATAAGGGCTGAGAAGACGACACCTATCTATGGGCAAAATTGTCATTTAAATGATTTCTTTGCTAAGAAGTTCATAGATATATACTGGACGGGTTAGACCTCTTCAAGTAATTACTTTCTTTTTTTCTGAGCCTTATTATACCCTCCGCAATCACTCTGGCCGCCGTCAACGGTGTCGAAATATTTAAAAATACCCTTATTATACCTCTCTGAACCTTCTAATAACATGCACTGTATTAGATTCTAGAAAATCTTAATGATGAAGTGCAGATTTATGTTTCAAACAGAGATTTTCTATCACTGTTCTGATATTTTTAACGACTTTCAACCGTGTTCCGGCGTGTCGACACCAGTACGAGGGACTTTCAGGCGAGTCCGTGGCTTTAAATACAACAAAAGAGGTATGTTAAGACCAAAAGGATTAAGCTGACATTTCAGAACAGAATTTTCTGATATAATTTTATATTTATTAATTCATTTGTTTTTGCTTCAGTTTCTTTTGAATATTAAGCTACATTCATACTGCATGCAGCAGCGAAACTAGGAGGCTGTAACACCCTCCTAAAATGACTCTTCTAAAATTTTTAAAATTTTTATTTACAACTCTTCTAAATTTTTAAATTAGTAAATTTTTTTATTGTAAAATGACTCTTCTAAAATTTTTATATACGACATTTTGAACCTCTAAAAATATAAAATTTTTATTTAATTTTTAAAAAATTATAAATATATAATTTACTAAAATGATAAATTACTTTTTATTTATTTATTGTAAAAATTATAATTTAATTTCGACTAAAATTTTTTCCCTCCGTATTGAAGTTTTGAGATCTTACGAGGTTAACATTGTCAATTTCATATTATGAAATTTGAATTACTAATTTTTATTATTATTTATTTTAATATAATATATATAAAAGAGATTTATATGTATGAGGTATCTTTCTAGAAACTTTTGAAATTCCTTTGAAAACCACCAAGTTAATCTCATCTTTCACTTCGTCGATCACCACCGCCTTAACGAAACCCCGATCATGTCAACTGTTAGACCACAGCTTGAGATTCCTGTAGGGTTTCGATTTCTTCCCACCAAAGAAGAAATCCTTTGTGATTACCTTCAACCATTCGTCAAGGGCAATCCTATACCTTCTGGTGTGATGAAGAAGTTGGATATTTATGGTGCAAATCGCTGCGAGCCTTGGAATATTTTCGACCAAGATTCGGCAGTCTTTCTGGGTTATCACGAAGCTGAAGAAGAAGAGCAAATCAAGAATCGAAAGAACCGCGGGAGATGGATGTTAGCTCCAACAATATATCAAAGAAGTGAAGAACTCGGACGGCGGCGAAGTCATAGGTTATGATAAATACTTCACGTACGCCCGCAAGAAAAGCCAGAAATCAAATGGTCAATGGATCATGCATGAGTTCTCCTTGAAAGACCTAGAAGCTCTTGGTTTGAGTGATTTCGTTATCTGTGAGATTAAGAATAAGGATGCTGCTGTTGTGAGTCCGGATTACGAAGAATGTGAAGAAGAAATCAACAAGAACAAGAAACGTAAGTTGATGGAGGTGCCGTCGACTTCAACAAATAATTTTGCTTTTGTGCCTGTGGCATTTGATTATATGGCTCCAGAAGCAGGAGGCTTCTCACTGTCACCACCCTTCACTGCATGCTTAAACCAACAACCAAACCCTTGGACGTCGGCAGGGGTTGGTGGCAATCTTGTAGTGCCTGATTATAATTCTCACCATCTGGTACCTGCCTAACCCTTGCTCTGTTTTCATTTTATATTTTTACATGTAGCTTATATATTCATAACCTTGTTCATGCATGCTTATATATTTGATTCTCAAACCAAACAATTGGCATTGATTTGCATATTCAGGAAGAAGCTCGTGAGGATGTCAACGCCGATCTTTACATCACATTGTAGGAACTGGACAACTTCTTGAACTCCGATTGGAGTTGATGTAAATGTCTTCAATGTAACTCCACACCACATATGAATTTTAGTGATGGCTTTTTCCCGTGGTTTTTTCCCCTTCTATATTCAGAAGGGTTTTCCACGTAAATTTGGTGTCTCCCTTTGCATGCCTTTATTTATTTTAATATATTACACTACTTTAAAATATATTTTAAAACTAAAATTGATTTAAATATGTTATAGAAAATAATATTTTATTTTTATAAAACATGACTTTTTTCTAAACTTAAAAAACCCTATCTAACTGGTTTTAATTACCACCGGTTACCATAAGTTGAAAATTTTAATTATCGATATTATATTATTATTAAATTGTTTTTTTTTTTAAATAAATACTAAAAATATGACATAATAATATATTAACTTAATCAAATAATTATAAAAAAACCCCAATTATCACAAACTTTAAAATTCCCATTAAAATTCTTATTAAATATTTGTTTTCCTTTAAATTTACGAAAATTAAATGCTTCTATTTTTTTTTGTCAAATTCCCATTTAATTCTCATTAAAAACAATTTAACTTCCATTTATTTTTATTTTTTTTTATTTTAAGAGACTTTCTCCTTCTCTTTGACTTTTACGATTCATATCTCCTAGTAGCCGGCTTCAAATCTTTTAAAACAATGATCAAAGCTTCAAACTATTCTTCTTACAACGGTTTTTCTTTTAAATATCACTGATATCATCTAACACAACGACAACACCTAAAAAAGATTATATTTTTTTAAATTTTAACGGGTATTACTTGACATACTGGCAACACCAAAAAGAATAATTTTATAGATGAGCCTTTAATCTCTCCAAGCAACGGGCCAATCCTATTGAGCCAAATGACCTCTTTTAAACATGATGGATTACAAAATTGTGCCATGGTTGCGGGCTCTCATGCGCAATCCATGACATTAGTGTAGTGACACTTCGATGCAAAACAGTTATAATGCACTTTAGTGCATAGTGGCGGTGAGATTTTGGTGCATTTTAGTGATAAGCACAATTGTGCTACTGATTTCAATGTTATTTCCATATATATTGCTTGTTCTGTTGAGTCTACAATGGGTAAAACATAAAGTGGTAAATGAATCTAATAGTAAATTGGCAAGTGATATAAAATATTAATATTTGAGTTACCTAATGTTTGAAGTTTATTTAGTCCTAACTTAATATATTATATTTATTGTACATTATAAAGTTAATATTGCAAAAGTAAGCTAAATTCTTAATTTACTTACTAAGCTTTCACAAGCTTAACGCGCAGTGGCGAATCTCGAGGGGGTGGCATGGTCCCTGGCCCCCTAAAATGTAAAATTATTATTTAAGCTCTTAAATTTTATTAAAAATTTTAAATTAGTAAAGGTAAAATTGTACTTTGGCCCCCTAAATTTATAAAAATTCGATTTAATCCTTTAAAAATTATAAAGATATAGACTATAAAAATTTAAAATTTCATTCGGCCCCTAAAAGATTGTTCTGGCTTTGCCCCTGTTAATGCATTATTTTTTTAATGCATAGGTAAAAGATTACTTTGAAGCTTTTCATCAAGGGTATGACTTCTACCCATCTCATCACATCGCAAGGCTTGGAAGTATGAAAACAAACTTTTGGTGTTAGTGTATGGCATGTACATAGGCATTTTTAAGTCTATGTATAATGATGCTAGTGAATGCATTTTTGTGTAGTCTAAACACTACACCAAAACATACTTTTGCTGGCGTTTTTAGTGGCGTTTTAAAGCAAAACGCCGCTAATTTTATACATTCGCGGCGTTTGAGGTAAACCGCTAAAAATGAGTAATAGCGGCGTTTATTTTAAAAACGCCGCTAAAATGATATATATAGCGGCGCTTACTACACAAACGCCGCTAAAGCCGCACATGTAGCGGCGCTTAACAAACGCCGCTAAAAGTCGACTGTAGCGGCGCTTCTTTAAAAACGCCGCTAAAAGTCGACTTTGTGCGCGCTTTTTTAAAAACGCCGCTAAAAGTCGGACTCAGAAGCGGCGCTTCTTTACAAACGCCGCTAAAAGTCGGACCAGTAGCGGCGCTTCTTTAGAAACGCCGCTATAAGTCAGACCTGTAGCGGCGCTTGTTTACAAACGCCGCAAGTTTGTATATACATTAATCTTGACGTCGTCGTTTTAGACAGAGTATAATGTTCATTAAGTAGGACGACGTCGTTTTGTGAACGGTAGTGGCGCTTTTCAAAAACGCGCGAACTTTATATTTAGTGGCGTTTTTACCAAAACGCCGCAAGTTTGTACGGACTTTATCTTCACGCCGTCGTTTTATCAACGATGTAATGTTCATTAAGGTGGGCGGCGTCGTTTTCTGAATGATTAGTGGCGCTTGTTACAAACGCCGCAAAACATAAATCGCGCCTTTCAAAGCAAACGCCGCTGTCGCTCGCTCTGCTCGGTTTTATCCCCTTTTTCCCGAAATCCCTAAGTGTTGCTCCTAAAATTTTTCTTGGCTTGGTTTTCTGCTTTCAATTTTTCTGCGAAAAGTCCATCTCCCTAAATTCCTCGTCCCACTAAAATTTTCTGCTCAAACTTGGTGGATTTCGCAATATCCGTCGTTACTCATCGTCCTTTGTTTGCTCATATTTCGCAATATCCCTACATTCAACCAACAACGACGGTATGGAATTTGTAAATAGAAACTGCTTTTGATTTAGGGATTTTGTTTTTTTTTTTGTTTAACTTCTTCATTTTTGTGATGCTGAGTAGTATGATTTAGGTAGAAAAAAAAACTTGGTGGATTTCGTGGCTCAATATCGTCGTCTTCAAAGAAAGGTACGAGGTCGGTTCTCTTCATCTTCTCTGTCAATTTAAAGATTAGAAAATATCGTTAATTCTATTTTGTTTTGTTCTCTGTTCTTAATTTTGTTTTTATTTTGCTTTGTGAATTGGGTTTCTCTGTTTGATTGAAATCGCAAAGTAAGGAGGCCTCTGTTTCAATTACGGTTAAGTTGCCGAAAAGGTAAGCACACTCTTTTTGTTCTTATTCTTGGATATAGGCATTCAATTTTGGTAATAGCTTAGCCCCAATAAGTCAATTGAATCAGTTTGATTTCTCCTGGTATTGGAATTAAGTTTGCTTCATGATCCCAATTGCTTTCGAACCGAAGTTGCAGTTCTCATAATTTTTCCTCCTGTTATAATTGTTCCTCCTGTTATAATTGCCCAAGTTAAGGGCAATGAAAAGCAACTTAGGCCCAAGAAGATCTACTTTATTGTCTTTATAAGGCTCAAAATTGATGTAATAAAGTTTTCTTTCCTAAAAGTTTCCTGTTCTTTTTCATTTTTATTGTTTGAATTTAAAGCCTATGGATGAATTAGAAATGCAATTTCCCTGGTAGTTTTCTTGCAAGTAATAGAAAATGGCATACAAATTTTCTAGTCTTGTGGAAAATATGTTTGTTAGATACCATTGTTCAACATATATAGGATACACATGGTTTGAATTTTCAAGCAGCAAACTTTGAATATATAGAAGACAAGTGATCAGGGATTGTATATCATTGAAGTGTTTTCTATAATACAATCATTCAAGTGTTATTTACTCTGAAACTTTGAACTTCTTTTCCTGCTTTGAATATGTCGGGACAAAATTATTAGTCTTTTTGTGTGTGTGTGTGTGGAATTACTTGTACATTGTGGTGACTTGTAGATTAGGTTTGGGTGACATTGATGATTTTTGGTCTTCTTCACACTCTTAGCTTTTCTCCATCGAAATAAAAACATGATGGTTATCCACAATTTCCATAAAATTTCTTAGACTCTTCATTATCAATGGACTATACCATTAAAATTCTTAGTTTCATATCGGTTTTGTTCTTCCTATAAATAGGGTTCTCATAATTCATACCATGTTAACCTTATTTGAAAACAAAACATGGCCTCCTTAATCACACCCTATCACTTCCTTTACCTATTTTTCTTCTTCCCTCATCTTTCTGCCAAGTATACTAGTTTTCTTTATTTTTATTTTTGCAAATTATTCAGTTGGTTTTATTTTGGATGTTTTAAATTTTGTTTTCTTCTTCTGGTGGTTTCATTATTAGTCCAGGGAATTACCCGATACTGCTGAGGAGACGATCGAGTATTTTCTTGACACCGAGGCTCAAGAGATAGAGTTTGAGATTGAAAGATTGAGGCATAGGTTAGTACTTTAATCTTGCTGCGAAGAAGTTGTGAAATCCTTGTTTGTTGAATGTTGAATGTTGCATGTTAATTGTTTGTTGTTTTGCTTCTTTGGGTATTGAAATTTATTAGAACACTTGAGTTTTATTGAGAAGTAGTAATAATTATGTGGGGTGGTCCAATTTTGGGGGAATCCGGGTTCGATGTGGATGCTACGGTGGAAGCACCAAGAAAAAGGATGGATTTTAAAGAAAAAAGGATTGGGTTTGGATTCCTAAAATGAAGGTAAAGATTGGGTGGAAATGCGGGAGCAAGGTAGGTAGTGAGTCCATTTTCATTTTAAATCTCACATTTCTCAACTCAATAATGCTCCAAATTGGTTTAGAAAAGGAGTTCAACTTTGTGAAGAGAAAGTGTGATGATATTGCTTTGAAACCCACAAAAACTACCAATTTTCACCCTAATTCTCGAATCTTGGAGGGATTTTTGTTTATAAACTTTGCAATTTTCATGTATGTCCATGGATAGGATTAGGCTGGTTGGAAATTAAAATTAATGATTTAATCTATGTTAAGATTAAATAAATCATATGGATATGCTTTTTTTGTTTTATGAGACAATTAAGAATGGGAAACAAGATTAGACAATTGTGTGAGATATATTTTAATTATTACCAGTTTAAAAGGGGGGGGGGTCAACACGACTTTCTTCCAACAACAACAATCCAAATCACCCACAAAACAAGGTTAAATTAAATCGCTCCTGATGTCCTTTAATTTGGTTGCATCAACAAAAGTCAAATAATATGTTATTAACATGCAAACATCAATCCACATACAAAGTATTAAGTTGAGTTTAGTTTGCCTAAGCCAAATTTAAGATAAAATAATATGTTTAATGACACTAGGATCACGACCAGCCTTTTCTTTTTAATAAGAAAACGCGTGGGAACAAGAGTTGGTTAATTGCTTCCCTTGGCTTTTGCCTCTAAAAACAATCCAGCTTTGTTCAATCTGCGATATAATGCGAGATTTGGTCAAATCATTTTACTCAAATAATAATATTAATGCCATGGGATTGCCTCATAAAACAATCTCACTGTTGGGAGACTCTCTCTGCAATATTATCGCCTTTTTTCTTACTTGATTTGATGTGATGGAATATGAACCTAATCTTTGTAAGTATACTCAACATAAAATACCGCTTATATTTGTTAATGCAAATCTTAATTCCCTTTTACAGATTCCTTGAGTTTTGGTTAGAAAGTGTGATGATATTGCTTTTTTTTTGTTGTTGTTTTAATCTATGTTAAGATTTAATCTCTCTAATTTAATATAATCTGATTTTTTTTTAATTTTATAGTATTGTTGTTAGTAGGTTAGTTGCTGACATTAGAATAATGGTGTGAATTTTTTGGTCACTGTTTGCATAAGTTTTTTAGTTATAGAATTAAAAAATAATAATTTTATAGTTACTAATGTTATTGATTTATTATAATATAACGATTAAAGTTGTTCTCTCTCATGTCTACTTCACCTGCGGGGTTTTCATTTTAGATCAAATTGAATTATGATATGGTGACTGAAAGTTAAGCAAATAAAAGAAATCGGATATGAAGCTTAAGCTTAATAATTATGATTAAAGTAGTAATAATAATAACAATAATGATTAAAGTATTAATAATAATAATAATAATAATAATAATAATAATAATGATTAAAGTAATAATAATAATAATAATAATAATAATTAAAGTAATAGTAATAATAATAATAATAATAATGATTAAAGTAATAGTAATAATAATAATAATGATTAAAGTAATAATAATAGTAATAATTAAAGTAATAGTAATAATAATAATAATGATTAAAGTAATACTAATAATAATAATAATAATGATTAAAGTAATAATATTAATAAATAATGTAATAGTAATAATAATAATGATTAAAGTTATAATAATAATAAAAATAATAATAAAAATAATAATAATAATAATAATGATTAAAGTAGTAATAATAATAATAATGATTAAAGTAATAGTAATAATAATAATAATAATGATTAAAGTAGTAATAATAGTAATAATAATAATTAAAGTAATAGTAATAATAATAATAATAACGATTAAAGTAGTAATAATAGTAACAATAATAATAATAATGATTAAAGTAGTAATAATAGTAATAATAATAATTAAAGTAATAGTAATAATAATAATAATAACGATTAAAGTAGTAATAATAGTAACAATAATAATAATAATGATTAAAGTAGTAATAATAGTAATAATAATAATTAAAGTAATAGTAATAATAATAATAATGATTAAAGTAATAATAATAATAATAATAATAATAATTAAAGTAATAGTAATAATAATAATGATTAAAGTAGTAATAATAATAATACTGATTCTCGATTTGAAATTTTAATTTAACTTACATAATACGAAATTTTAATTCTCGATTTGAAATTTTAATTTTAATTTTAATTTCGAGGTGATTGGGCTGATGTGAATACGGCTCATGCGAATTAAAAACGATCAATATGGCTTTACAATGGTGAATTTCTCTCGATTGATTCACACCGGAGAACAAGTGATGGACGAGCCGTATGTGTTTTCTTCTCAAGTTAAACAAGTTTTTACTCCGAAGATCCAACTGATGAGGGTTGGTACGTTGTACTTCGAAACACCCCTAGAGACTTGTTCGACATTGGCAGTGGAAGTAGAGATGACATAGTCGAAAGATCAGAAACTTTGCCTTTTCCAGAACAAGACTTAACTGAAAATATCCCTAGTACTAGTCAACAATTTCAATGGGTTCGTCGGGATGTGGACGAAGATATTTACTGAAATATGATGTAGTAAGATTTAATGATTTATTTTCTATATGTAATATTATAATTTTCATGTTGGTCATGTTATATAATTTAACTATTTTAAATGTCCTATTATTGTTGTTATTTGTTACTAAAATTTTGAACTCTTTTATGTGTTTTGCGAGAGAAAATGCCTAGAAGACGATTACGAGGTTTAAATATTAGCAATTATACTGAAAATTCAGCAGACGTAAATAGTGGGCGGGATACGGTTGTTGGATCTTCTACTCTGCCGGACATAGATGAGAGCATGGAGAATTCCAAAGTAATGTTAAGTTTATTTTACATGCATGTTGAATTTTATTATTGATTCATTTTTCAATTTTAATATAATAATATATCATTTTTCAGTGAGGGTGGTGGGACGCGCAGAGCTCGGGGGCGTCGTTGCTTACGATTTATATGACTTAGAGCCTACCCAATAGTGTTATAGTAAGGAGAAAGCGATTATGGCCAGCCTATCGGATCTCAAGCTCGATTGTTGGCGAGCTATTTGGGCATTATAGCACGAAATTCGAATATGTTGCCCATTAACTATGAATCATGGCATCACATGCCCGATGCCAACAAAAATCGAGCTCTCTCGAAAATATTAAGGTAATAGAAGGTGAATGTAATTTATAATACTTTCATTTAACCTTCATTTATATTAACTTTTTAAAAAAATTCAGGGTAGATTTGATTTAGAGGTCTCCGATGACTATATTAAGAAGACGTTGGGCAAAAATGGAGAGACAATAAAAGCACCCTAAAAACAATATTTTAAAAAGACATCACCTCGATTTAAAATCTGCGAAATGTCCCACGGGAATGTTGAGGTACCAATGGGAAGATCAAGTTAGATTCTGGAATTCAAAGAAAGGAGAGGTATTGCGTACTTTCAAAGTCTTAGAAATTTTTCGGTTTATCGTATTTACTATATAATTAATTCAAATCCCATTATGTAGGACCGTGAGCGAGTTGGAACAAGCGTGACGAAACAACATTTCACGCACACCGCGAGTTCCGTAAGTTTTGCTCGTGTGGTGAAAGGCCGAGGTATTATAATTTATTACTTCTTTCAAATATTAATGATTTATACTATTAACTTATATTTTTCTCTATAATGTAGGAAGTTTAAATCAGTCAAAAAGTTGGCTGGCTTCAACTTTTTGACATTACGCATAGGAAGAAGGATGGATCTCCGATGACATCCGAGGTCACAGAAATTTTGGTATATTTATTTAATAAATGCTTATTTTTATAAATATTTATAATGCTTAATTATAATGGTTTAATTCATCGTTTGTAGTTTTAAATTTCTAATTTTAACTTATGTTCCATTCATTTTTATTATATATTTAGTTTCTAACTCTTTTATTGATTTATTAGGATAAACTAAAGGAGAAAAGGCGGAGTATGAAGCGGTTGCTTAAATCGACGATTCTGTTAATCTCGACGAGGTTGATAACATGATTATTACATCGATGTTTTGGGTCCCGAAAGTACGATCGCTTCGATTGATAGTTTTGTTAATCTTGAGTATATTTATAACAGAATTATCACTAATGTTTTGGGTCTTACAAGGTATGGTCGGGTTCGATGTCAAGGATCGGTGTTACTCCGACCCAATATTTTGATCCGCTCCGGCAATACATGCCTTCCAGAGTCAATCTCGTCTTTGAAGTTCGTAGGACCAAAGAACAGATATCCCCGATGGAAGCGAGCACACCAGCAAATTTCTCAACTTAGAGCGGAGGCAAAGAAATGAGAGAGAGCGGAGCATGTTGCTCAACTTAGAGCGGAGGCGGCGCGCGGAGGCGAGCAGAGAAGTATGAAGAACTCCATTTACACCGCGCGAGTTATGATGAATATGTTCAAGCGGCAATGCAGAGGCCGCCATCTTAGACATTTCTTTTCTTATTGTAAGATTTTTTTAACATTGTTACTGATTAAACATTATTCTAAGAATTGTTTGAATTATGATTCATTTTTAATCAATATCATCTTTTATTAAATTTGAAGTATTTGTTTAGATTTAATGCTTTTCTTGAGAATTAAATGTTTTATTTGTTTGCATTGGGTTGGAATTATATGCAATTGTTGCTTATTATTGGTGGTTTTTTACCGCAGGGAGGGTAGGATATTGGGAAAAAGTACACAAAGAAATCAGTGCAAATTAGTGGCGTTTTTTTAAAAGCGCGCTAAAAGCCCCTACCTATTGCGGCGTTTTTAAAAGCGCCACTAAAGCCCTACCTTTAGCGGCGTTTTTAAAAAGCGCGCTAAAAGCCCCTACCTATAGCGGCGTTTTTCTAAAAAGCGCCGCTAAAAGCTCCTACCTATAGCGGCGTTTTTCTAAAAAGCGCTAAAAGCCCCTACCTATAGCGGCGTTTTTCTAAAAAGCCGCTAAAAGCCCCTACCTTTGCGGCGTTTTTTAGAAAGCGCGCTAAAAGCTCTACCTATATAGCGGCGTTTTTAAAACGCCACTAATTTTTGCGGCGGTTTACTGTGGCGGCGTTTTTGCGCGCTTTTAAAAGCGCCGCGAGTACTATTAGTGGCGCTTAAAAACGCCGCTAAAGGCCCAAAAAAACGCCGCTAAAAGTCTGTTTTGGTGTAGTGAAATATTCTGATGGCCTACTGGATTTAGTTGAATTACGGTTTGAGTAAATGATAAATTATATGGTATTTCGAGGTGATTTTATGGCCATAAATGATGGGTTTATGTATAGAAATGATTGGAATGTGTTTGGAGATGTTTAGAAATTGAATTTAGCAATTGAACTGGCATTGTCACGACAACACCGAACTTGTGATCGCGACAATGATGGTACTGCTCCATTCTCCCAAACAATAAGGTTGTAGTCATGACTGATCCTTTCCGTTGTTGCGACAAGGACCCTTCCTGTATTACCTTCATTCGTTTTGGACTTCTTTTTCTGTCCAAACAGTGATAGACGTTTAGAAAAGCTCGATTGTTTCTCCACATCCATGGTTGTATTTGGTCCTTCAATGGCTTGTAGAGCAACCCGAGCAACGTTTTGCTCAGCTTCTTTCCGGTGTGGAAAAGTCAGCCGAAGTATAAGTGTCTCGACCAACACGAATGGTGGCTTGGAACCTAATCCCGATCTCTGAGCGTGTTGTTACAAACGATTCTTATGCAAGTGCAAAAAACACACATCATATGATATTACCGTCCCAAATTGATTGGACTAGTGGATGAAATTTTTTAAAAATTTAAAATGCCAATTTTTAACAAATAACAAATATTATTTTAAAGATATTTATTCTTTTGAGTTTATATGCAATTTTTAAAATAATTTATTTAAAAATACAATATTAGACCTTAAACTTGTGCATTTCAAAATTGGATCAGTGGTCAAATTGGTTGGGTCACTAGTTTTCAGTCCAACCATTGATCTGATTTTCAATTAAATAAATTATTAAAAATTTAAAAATAAAAATTATAAAACCGGTTCAATACAGTTTTTTGCCTGGGTTCAATCGATTCAAAGCAATTAGCTCAAAAACCAATTAAACTCTTTTGTCCATGTCAATATATAGACTAATTCTTGATCCAACCGATCCGGTTTCCAACAACCATACTTAAAGTAGAATTTAAAATGTATTTAGTCCCATTCTCATTAACTCTCATTAACTTGGTAATAGAAGTTTAATGTGGCTTTTTTTCCTAATAACAGTTCTAGCCTTCCAATATTCACATTCTATAAAGTTGATTCTAAATGTAAAATAATAATAATAAATATATTTAGCCTTTAATGTTTACAAAATTTGATATTTTTGCTTGAATCCTAAAAATTCAATAAATTTAGCCATCAACATTTATAAATTTTGTTAATTAAGTTCTAATTCTAAAAAAATTCAAAAAAAATATTTTTAAAATATTCAAAATTTTACTATTCCTTAAAATACCTCTCAAACCCACTAAACAAAAAGAGTATTTAACACCATCCGTATTATACATTTTAAACCAATTCCACATTCACGAACATGGTAAAAAATCAAGTTGGCTTAAATTCAACTATACGAGTTTCATATTTTAGATTAATGTCATATTATTTAACTAAAACATCTAAAAAATTAATAATTTTTTAAACTATTACAAAACAATTGTTTTGAATATTTTCTAAATTTGAAAAGTATATAAAGACCTAATCTTCAATTAGAAAAGGCAATACAATATGAAATCTTTCTTATAGATAAAAAATGAGAGAGACCAATTCATTATATAACCAACTAATTATAGAAATGGTAGGGATCCATTACATCTATAGTATTACACACTTTCCTAACTTTGTGTATAATTTATATTTTATGAAATCAAACTTTTGAATTTACCAATCCATTACATCTAGTATTACACACTTCCCTAACTTTGTGTATAATTTATATTTTATGAAATCAAACTTTTGAATTTACCGATATAATTGTACGTGTCATGTATATAAAGTTTCGAATCGATCTAATATCTCTATCATATCAATAAAAAATATTGTTATATATAATAGTTGAAAGGTTTTTGTTTCCATAAAACAAATAGTTAGAAATTTTTTATTTACTCCAAAATTGACATGAAAGATCTACATAAATAGAACATAAAATTGAAGACGATGGTGGGGACTTGTGAGCTGAATGATGAGGTAGAGGATCGTATAGTGTGGATTCACGACAAGGGAGAGGTATTCTCAGTTAAAAAGTTGTCGCAATTGCTGGCTTATGATGGAACGGAAGCTGTTGAATTCCCATTTGATAGAATTTGGAGTCTGAAAGTTCCTCCAGAGGTGCGTAACTTCTTGTGGATGTTGGCGATTAATCGCATTCCAACAAAAGATTTTTTGATAAGTTGTGGGATACAAATAGATTAATCAAACAGGGGCTGCCCATGGTGTGATAGAGTTTTGGAAAATACTAACCATTTGTTTTTTGAATGTACGTTTATCAAAAGCTTCTGGTCTCGCATTTTTAGCTGGTGGGATTTAGTTTGGAAGGATGTGGCAAATGTAGATGAATTATGTTCTGTGTGTTGGAGTACGAAGTTGACAGGTATTCAAAAGAGTTTATGGTTATTGGTAATTGCGGCTTCGTGTTGGACAATAAGGCTAGCTCGCAACAAAAAGGTGTTTGAAAGGTCAGTGGCTACAATCGATTCTTTAATCTTTCAATAAAAAATGAGATCGTTGTTGTGGGCTAGTCCGGTACATGATGATTGTATATTTTCGGAGGTTGATTAGTGGGGACGACCTAAGGATTGTAGGTCGGGTAGAAAATTGGGGAGAGATAGGAATTGTGTTTGGGATCCTCCTCCTATGGGTTGGTTCAAATTTAACATGGCTGGAGTAGTTGTGGAGGAGGTTGCGGGCTTTGGAGGGGTGTTGATGGACGAAAAGGGAGTGGTCTCTACTCTTTTTTCTAGTAAATGTGGTGCGTGTGGAGTGGAGCAAGCGGTAGTAATGGCTATTAAAGTTGCAACGGAAATTTTTATTGATTTGATGCGGAAGGTAAATGTTTCTCTGATTGTAGAGTTTGAATTGAGTAGTGTTTCTGATTGGCTGAAGTATAGACGTTTACGACCATGATTGGTGAGAAAATTATTTGTAGATATTTGAAGGAGGATTACAGCATTTGGTGGAGATTAAGTTTGTGGTCACAAATAGTTAGAAGAATGGTATGGCTAATTCATTGGCAAATGTTGGACTCTCCAGGAATCACTTTTTTAAAGTTTGTATACGTCCTTCACATTGAATGTGTGCCACCACCACACATTATGAGGATCCAAGTACTCATGAACACCCATTCACTAGGTGTATAAAAAACTGACATTCAGTTGCGATGCATGTGGCACTTTAGGAAACTATGTTTCTTATAATTGCTCAACATGTAGCTTAATGGTCCATAAGAAATGCATTTCATTGCCACGCTTCATCAAAAGCCAATGGCACTACCATCCTATTTCTCATAAATACTTTGTGGTAGACAATGAGTGTACAACACATGATTGTCCAGTTTGTCACGAGGAGGTGAATATAGAGTGCGGGAGATACTATTGTTCTAAGTGCAAGTTCATTATCCATGTGAATTGTGCACTACAGGATGCTCGGTGGTATTACAAAATTCAGTCTAAAGATGATTTTGATAAGCTAATGCAATGTTCGTAGTTAGTGCTATAGATTCAAGCCTTTACGCTATTAAAATGATCAAAATTGGATAAATGCATAGATAAGACATTGTAGCCATCACCATAATTTAGTATTAAGTGATGAAGTCAAACATAAAAGGTATTGTGATGGCTGCAGTCAACTCATCTTGACTTCCTTTTATGGTTGTTTAGAATGTGATTTCTTTGTCCACAAATCTTGTGCTGAGTTACCCAAGAGGAAGCAAGTTTTTGCTCTCTTTTACCAAGATCCCCCTAATCTTATTCTATGTTGCATCTTCACATGCCCATTTTGCGGTTTCATGTGTAGCGGGTTCACCTACAAACGTGAGGTTCCTTCGTGCAATAATCATATATGTGTCTTGTGTGCTGAAATTCCTTTGGTCTACATAAGCCAAGGACACAAGCAACCCATTCACTTTTACCACAAATATAATGGGCTATACTGTAATTCTTGTGGTGGCAGTGTACTGATGGTGTTGCAATATATAGATGCAAGGCTTGCAATTTTGACGGACATTATCAATTTATTTTCGCACCACAAATAGCTTCGCACAAATGTGACCAACATGTTCTTGCTCTCAAATACCATGAAGATAATGATTATTCAAAATATCATTGTTGTGATATTTGTGTAGAAGAAAGAATCCCCAATACTTAGTTTTACCATTGTGTTCTTGGAGATTACCTATTTATCAAGAGTAGAACTTTCACGGAAAGCGACCATAATTTAAATAATAAATAATAAATAATTTAAAGAGAAGATGGAGATGAAGAAGAAAAGAATGTTTACTTTATCCTCCTATTATTAATAATCAATTCCATAATTTTAACAAGCCCATTCTTATGGAGGATAATACGCAATTAATTAACTTAAGCATAAGTTATACTTGAAAAGAATAAAGTGATATTCTTTTCTTCTTCGTTTTTTCTTTTCTCAATTTCAACTTTATATATTTATATTTACACTTTCTTTCAAATAAATGTGAAATTAATCAAATTTAAAAAAAAATGTAAAATCAAGTTCAATTGATTGTTTTGGAAGTTTTGTTAAAATTTTAAAAATGATACAAATGATAAATCTCAAAAAATTTATAAATTTTGATTCAATATGTAATATTATACAAAAATTTTGAGTTAAAGCAATTGTATATATAGAAATTTAATTTTGATTTAATTTTCATGTAAAAATAAAAATGTTATTGATGAGGCACTATTTCTCTTCAAAGCATGTGAAAATTTTTATGTGACATTTTATTAAATTAAAAAAAGAATGAGTAATGAATTTAATTCATGTTGTTTTTTAGAAATTATTTAAATTTATGTGGTAAACTTAAATTATTTTGACGGTTATTGTCTTACCACTACAATGGCTTACATGTGCCTTTTTTCATTTTTATGAAAATAATTTAAATTTATTCATTTATTTCATAATTTAATAAAATATAAAATTAGTAATTATCACATGATATAGCGTAAAATAGTATTACACAAATAATGATGTTAATAGAATGTGAAACTTGAATTAAAATAAAAGGTCTATGTATACAACTGCATTCGATTGAAAATCATGCATGATTTTAGACATTAGATCAAAGTCCATGTATAAATTTGATATTTATCCTTTATATTTTAAATATATTTAAAATTTTAACTTAATTGAGTCAGTTGAGTCTTAGCTTGATTGGCATCAACATTGTTATTAGTGTAGGATGATATAGTTTCGAGTGCACTTAAGCACGTTTATCCTCCTATTTAGGAGTTCGAGATGAGTTATGAGTAACTCTATTCCTTGTATCAAAAGCACAATGAATTGGCTGTAAGAACAGCATTAGATTCCTTTCTCATAAAAAAATGTCATTCTCATCTAATGGAACAATATAAATATCTCAACCATAGCCTTAAGCTTCCACAAAAGCATTTGTTGTTACTTAACCCACAAACTTGCATAGAAACAAACAAAAGGAGAAATGGAGCTTCACCACCATTTTAGCCATCAACATCCTTTGGAGTTCATCGAAGAGCACAATCTTAAAAGTGAGAAGGCTAATTGTTCAGGATGTGGGGAGCTGGTATCAGGTCTAAGCTATAGTTGTACGGAGTGTAAGTTTTACCTTGATAAGAAATGCTTCGAGGCCTCCCCAGAGGTAAATCATCCCTTTCATCCCAACCATAGCCTTAAACTTTTAGCAAGTCCACCATACATAGGTTCATGGGCTATTTGTGATTTTTGTGACAAAAGATGTGAGCAATTTGTTTATCATTGTTCATGTAAGTTAGACTTTCATATAAAATGTGCTTTGTTTTCAAAAACCATTGCTGAAAATAAGGTCGGGGAGCTTGAAGGTGTTTCCCAAAAAGATCTATTGGTCTCTTCTGAAAATGGTTCCGAGGAACTTGAAGAAACCGAGTGCTTTGCATGTAGGAAGGCATTACTAGATTCTCCATTCATTTCTTTTGATTCTAGATTTCACTTGCATAAAAAATGTCTTCATCTACCTATTGAGGTCAATCATCTTTTTCATAGTCAACACCCTCTAGTTTTACAATTCAATAGTCAGCGTCACCCTTGTCAAATTTGCAAAACAACCCAACGTAGGGGACTTGTCTATTGTTGTTCACCTTGTGAGTTTACCCTTCATATTGCATGTGTTGAGCGACCAACTACAATTGACCTCCCATGTCACCGTAAGCATTCTCTTGTTTTACAGCTCAATTTGAAATCTCTCCTTTGTCAAATCTGTCATGAAACACATAATTTGTCATCTGGTTATTATTGTTCCCCGTGCAAGTTTGGCCTTCACGTTCAATGTGTCTCTCCAGCACCTACTATCAAAGGTGAAATTCATGAACATCCATTCACCTTGTTCTGGAGACAAGTCCCTTTCATTTGTGACGCATGTGGAACGAGTGGAGATTGTATCTCTTATATTTGTTTTCCATGTGGGCTTATAGTTCATAAAAAGTGCATTTTGTTGCAACCCATCATCAAAAGGTTTCCACGACATGGTCACCGAATTTCCCATACATTCATCCATAGGCAACATGAGATCAAATCTTGGAAATGCCAAATTTGCAATGAGGAGGTGAATTCGATGCATGGATGTTATTGTTGTTCTGATTGTAATTATATTGTCCATACAAATTGTGGAATAAAAGATTACAGTTGGTACGACATAGTCGATGATGAGTTGGAAGAAACAGGTGAGTTGCTTAAAAATTCAGCCTTTGTTGTTATTAAAGAGACCAGGCTTGGAGAAAATGATGTAATACCCACAGAGATAAAGCATTTAAACCATCCTCACAACTTAATTTTCAGCAATGATGTTAAGGGTGATAAATATTGTGATGGCTGCGTGTTGTTCATCTCGACTTCATTTTACCATTGTGCACAATGTGATTTCTTTCTCCATAAATCATGTGCCGAATTGCCTAAGAAGATGTACCATTGGGCTCATATTCATCAACCGCTCACCCTTAATTTACATGCTGATTTTTTGTGTGTAAAATGTGTCTTTGAGTTCAATAATTGTTTCTCCTATGATTGTAATGTGTGTGAGAATAGTAGATGTGTCTCTTGTGTTAAAATATCCGATACCTTCACGTGTCAAGGGCATGAACACCACCTTTTCTTTTACGAAAAGTATGAAGGGCAATGCAGTGGCTGTGGAAGGAATCTAGTGTATGCGTATGCTTGCAAAGAGTGCAACTTTGCTGTGGAATACGATTGTCTTAGGCTCCCCGACAGGATTCAACACAAGTGTGATGAACATCCCCTCATGCTCACATATGGTGAAGACAGCAGTTATTCACAGTATCATTACTGTGATATTTGTGAAAATGGAAGAAATCCAAGCCGTTGGTTTTACCGCTGTGCAATTTGTGACAATTCAGCCCATAAAGAATGTGTTATTGATGCATACTCATATATGAAACTCGGAAAGACCTACACAGCAAAGGATCACCCACACCCACTCACTTTCACCCGAAAGATCTATGACTACCCTCCTGCATGCCATATATGTGAGAAGCATTGCGAAGATCTATCTGCTGAGTGTCTAGAGAATGGGTGTAATTACATTGTTCATTGGAAATGTATAGACCCTTATGACCCTAATAGAGACCATATCTTACGGAGGTTTGGGTGGCAATCCAAATTAGCAGAAGACTGAGAGGTTTAGGATTGATGGCACCCAAGGCTACTTTCTGCACCCAAGTTTCTGAAAAAAAAAATGATAATCACTTTGTTGGTTGGAACTTGAAAGTCAATTAATGTAGTTATAGTATGTTGTTTTATGGTTTTTATTGTAAATAAAAAGTGATGTTAGTTTTACATATGGGAAATAATTTGGAATTGGAAGAATGACAATCTTTTATAGTCAGTCCTTAGTTTTATGGTTTATCAATTGATGTTTTTTCTCTTACTGGTTTATAGCGACCTTATAAAACAAATACTCTAATATCATATTGATTAATTTAATTAATATTTCAACTTGATTAATTTGTTATTCCTTATGTCCACATTATTTCCTTATGCCATGAGTTGTGACATGGTTAAATTTGGGCAGAAAATATTAATTAGCACTATAAATAATTAATGATATTTTAAAATATTGAAAGTAATAATGATTAAATTTTAATATTATAATTAAAACGTTGTTAATTAACATCAATTAAGTGGATCTAATAAAACATTCAGCTGGATTGGATTTAAGTAAGGTTTAGGGTTATAAACATAAAAAATTGAACCTTGATGAGCATATATTATTGACAAATTTGATTTTGTTTCCTTTATTAATTAACTGTATATAAAAAGACTTGTAGAGTGTGTTTGGGTGTAATGATTTGGAGGATGATTTACCAAATTTATAAATAATTGTATATATTTGATTTTTTTCATTATTTAAATAATTAAAATAGTTATTCAAATTTATTATTTGAAAGTATTTACCAATTATAAATTCTGATTAATTGAATTATAAAACAAATTTTTGTATTTAATGTTCAAGCTTTAGTAAACGTGGTTTATAAAATTTTTAAAATATTAAAATTTCTAATATGTAAAAAAATTAGTCAATTATATCCTTTTTTTCTATAATTTTCTAATATATCATAATTATCTTATGGACATAATACTTTTTACATTTATTAAATTGGAAATTTGTATTTTGATGGAAGGTGATTTTGAGAGAAGATTAAGGGAAATCTCTTCTTTGATTGATTCAACTACCCTATTCTTATATTAGAATTAGAATAAAGAAAAGACATGAAAGCCTAAAAGAGTAAGAAAGGGATCAAATAAATGATTTACCAAATCATAAACAAACTTGAAGATGTATTAAAGTAAATTTCTTTCTTTCTTCTTCAATAAAATTAAAATGTTTATTTTAAGTATCTTAGTCCAAAAAAAAAAAGTAAGTTTAATGGTTAATGTTGTTAGAGTTGTTTTGTTAAATTCAGTTTTATTATAATGTCATTTTTTTCGTTACATGAATATTAAGTGAGTAATTCTTTTTTATATTTTAAAATGTCACACTAATGAATTCAACAGAACAATTTAATGGTGTTAACAATTAAATCTAAATTTTGAAATCCAAAAATAAAAAGAGACTAAATTATTGGAAATAAAAGTAGAAAGACTAAATTCCAAATGTACAAAATATACAGAAGTTCGGAGTATTTTAACCTTATCGAAATATTATTATTTATATGTAGAGGCTATAGCGAAATTTTAGATCCACTTGATAAGTTCGAGATTAGTCCGAAAAATGAACTTAAAATTTTTTCTAAGCTCGACTGGAATCATAGCTATCAAAAGCGTTTCTAGAACTATCTTTTAATGGTGATGCTTCAAAATAGATCTATCTTTATGAGTAGGAAAGAAGGGTGAGGTTGATTCTTGGCAACAGAATCGTGTGGGACTCATTTCTTGAAAGTGAAGTGTATGGCTTTAACTAAAGAGTATAGATTTTCTATAATAAAAAATGCCCTTCTCATTCAATGAAACAATATAACTACTAAAACAACAGGCTTAAGCTTAAGCAACTGCATCCTGTTACTTATTCCACAAAATTACATAGAAACCAAAGGAAAAGAAAGATAGAGTTCACTATTTTTGCCATCAACACCCATTGGTGTTCCCTGAGGAGCAGAGCATTAAAAGTGAGAAGACTAATTGCTTTGGATGTGAGGAGTTGGTATCAAATCCAAGCTTGTGCAGTTTTCATCTTGACAAAAAATGCTGAGGTAAATCATCTTGACATATGGTGTGGACAACATTTACTCAGAGTACTAATATTGTGACATTTGTGAAAAGAGAACAAACTCAATTTAATGAATTAATGTGATTTGATAAAATAAATTATTAAATTATTTATAAAAATAAAAAAATTGAAAATAGAAGAAATTAATTCAACCTTTTTTTAGTTGAATTCAATTAGTCTATATTGATGTACAGGTCAATCGATTCAACTTCTATCTCTAGACTAGTACTAAATTTGATTCCTGATCTAACCAATATTTGACCAATTTGTTTGGTAATTTTGAAAACATTGATTTTGATCGATAAAAAGAATTTTTTTCGATCTATTAGGCTGAGCAAGCAAGCGTTGAAGTTTGAAAACAAAATTAATTGTCAGTGTCTCAATATCAAGAGGGTGAATTTCAAGTATTATTGACATTGCTAGACATTTTAAAGGAGGAAGAAAAGAAAAAACTAGAAAAATAGAGAAATATTTTTTAAAACTTTATATGATTTTACAGTGTATATTGACTGAAATTCCTTTTTAATAGAAAAATAGTTTAAGGACCACTTATGATCATAGCTATCAACATGATACTAATTTGTGAGTTAAGCATTTAAAAAAAAATTTAATAGTTTGACTAAATAAGGCATCAATTTAGGGAAAAAATAATTTATTAATTACTTTTTTTATTCATTAAAGAATATATGGTTTACAGTTAATCTGTCACCATTCTCTTTTCTTATAATTTAACTGTGATCATCTCCCTTGCCAAATATGCCAAGAGACCCAACATCAAGGACTAATTTATTGCTGTTCAATTTGCAACTTTGTCCTTCACATTGAATGTGTGTCACCACCACACATTATGAGGATCCAAGTACTCATGAACACCCATTCACTAGGTGTTTAAAAAACTGTCATTCAGTTGAGATGCATATGGCACTTTAAGAAACTATGTTTCTTATAGTTGGTCAACATGTAGCTTAATGGTCCATAAGAAATGCATTTCTTTGCTACGTTTCATCAAAAGCATATGGCACGACCATCCTATTTTTCATAATTATTTTGTTGTAAACAATGAGTGTACAACACATGATTGTGGATTTTGTCACGAGGAGGTGAATATAGAGTGCGGGAGTTACTATTGTTTTAAGTGCAAGTTCATTATCCATGTGAATTGTGGATGCTCGGTGGTATTACAAAATTGAGTCTAAAGATTTTGATAAACTTAATGCAATGTTTGTAGATGATTTTAGCAAGTCCACCATACATAGGTTCAAGGGCTATTTGTGATTTTTGTGACAAAAGATGTGATCAATTTGTTTATCATTGTTCATGTAAGTTAGACTTTCATATAAAATGTGCATTGTTTTCAAAAACCATTGCTGAAAATAAGGTCGGGGAGCTTGAAGGTGTTTCCCAAAAAGATCTATTGGTCTCTTCTGAAAATGGTTTTGAGGACTTGAAGAAACTGAGTGCTTTGCATGTAGGAAGCCATTACTAGATTCCCCATACAGTTCTTTTGATTCTAGATTTCATTTGCAGAAAAAATGTCTTCATCCACCTATTGAAGTCAATCATCTTTTTCATAGTCAACACCCTCTACTTTTACAATTCAATAGTCAGAGTCTCCCTTGTCAAATTTTCCAAATAACTCAACCGAGGGGACTTGTCTATTGTTGTTCACCTTGTGAGTTTACCCTTCATATTGCATGTATTTAGCGACCAACTACAATTGACCTCCCATGTCACCGTGAGCATTCTCTTGTTTTACAGCTCAATTTGAAATCTCTCATTTGTCAAATCTGTCATGAAACATATAATTTGTCATCTGCTTATTATTGCTCCGCGTGCAAGTTTGGCCTTCACGTTCAATGTGTCTCTCCAGCACCTACTATCATAGGTGAAATTCATGAACATCCATTCACCTTGTTCTGGAGACAAGTCCCTTTCATTTGTGACGCATGTGGAACGAGTGGAGATTGTATCTCTTATATTTGTTCTCCGTGTGGCCTTATAGTTCATGAAAAGTGCATTTTGTTGCAACCCATCATTAAAAGGTTTCCACGACATGGTCATTGAATTTCCCACACATTCATCCATAGGCAACAAGAGATCAAATCTTGGAAATGCCAAATTTGCAATGAAGAGGTGAATTCGAAGCATGGATGTAATTGTTGTTCTGATTGTAATTATATTGTCCATACAAATTGTACAAGTCAAAACCATTTTTAAATTCGGGTTTTGAAAACGGGTGTCGTAACCGTTTTTCAATTCGGGTTTTGAAAATAGGTGTCGTAACCATTTTTTTGAAAAACGGGAATTGACTTGGTTTTGAAAACAAAAATAAAACGGGAGTCGCCACCGATCTTTATTAGGCGTGATCGAATCAACATTTTGATTTACTAAAATAGTGTTTTGGTCTACGAAATCTGAGAAAATGGGTTCGGGAGTTGATTACGTGCAAGGAAGGGTTAGCACCCTTGTCACGCCCAAAATTGATACCAAATTGATTAATTAATGTCTCAATGTCGAAAGTTGAAAATTTTAAAAAGAATTAAAAAAAATCGATCTCTTTTAGAAGTATTTGAGTTTTTTCGAATTGAGTATCAAGACTTTCCGGTTCCGAAGGAATAAAATATCACATCCAATACTTTAGGATACAATAATTTAAATCTTCGAATCCAATATCATCTTATAATTTTTTCGAATTGAATATCAAGATTTTCTCGTTCCGAAGGAATAAAAGATCACATCCAATACTTTAGGACACGATAATTTAAATCCTCGAATCCAAGATGAATATTGCCTTATTTTGAAAACTTTTGTTTTTGGATGAAATTTATAAAAAAATTTAGGTTATGTTTTAAAGAAACATTATTCAAAACGTGAATGGGGTTATGCGATGAATAACGATAATGTAACACGAATTTAGCATAATACATGTAATACATAACATTGGAATCTTTAATCTATAATATTAACATGCATGAATAATAATAACAATAATGGAACAATACTATAAACAAATAATAAAGATGATGATAACAATATGGAAATACGAATAAGCAAATTATAATACACATAAGAACGGTAATCATATAGCTTACACAATTTAAATATCAATATTAATAGTCAAAGAATAATGAATTAAACAATTCCAAAGGAAATAATACATGAAACATTTTAAAATAATTTACAAAATAATTTTAAGTCAAGAATACATAATAAAAAGTAAGAAATGTGGGAAACAATTTTAAGAGGTGCCAAAAAATGAAAATAAACAATATATAGTTTAATAGAAATGATATACAAAAACTCGAAATAAATAATAATAATAAAAAAATTTTGAATAAAAATAAAATAAAATAAAAAACTTTTTAATACAAGTTGAAAACTAGATTAAAACCGGACCAAAATACTAAGGACTAAAGTCGCAAATATCTAAAAAAGGGGCGGACGAGGACCTGATTAAAACACGACGAAAATAATAGGGTGAGATTTTAAAAAAAAATAAAAAGGAATGCGAATGGGTTTCCATCAACAAGCATCGAAAAAAGGGGGACCAAGTGCGCAATTATCCCTTTCTAGGGATATGCGCAGATCCCCCTCAGCAAACGACGCCGTTTCTTTAGATATATAATGGCCCAGATTATCTGAAAACCACATTTTAAAACCCTAAAGTTTTCTTTTAAAATACAGCAGCCACACAGCCCTCTCCCCTTTTCGTCTTCTCCGGTTAACAAGGGTTCCTCCGGTCGATCGACGTACTACCACGACGTCTGGTGGTCATCAATGCGTGGGGATGGGGTTTTAACCCCTTTTGAAGGCCCGATTCAAGTAAGTTTCCGTCTCTTCCCTTTGTTATTATTTACTTACAAAGATTTAAAAAAAAAAACAAAATAAGTAAACAACAGTAGATAATAAGAAGAAATCAACCTTTTCAATTTTATTCTTTTTTGATAGCTGAAAAAATGCATAAAAGGGAAGAAGAAACAAAATGTTTCACTTCGATTTTTATAACCGATTTACAAAATTTCTTTGTCATTTTTCTGTCTTGCTGTTCGTGTTGCTGCGAGTTTTCTTGCAAGTGATGGGCGAGGTGTGCGTGGGTGTCGCTAGTGGAGATGCATGGGGAGCTGCGGTTGGTCAGAGGAGTGCGGGTGTTGACCAAGGTGCGGGAAGAGAGGCGCAGGCATGCGGCGGCTACTGTTGAAGCTAGGGTTTTCTTTTTGTTTTTTCTTTTTCTTTTTTTTCTGATTTGGGTTTAGTTGGGCTGGTATAATTTGATTTGGGTTTGCTTATTTGGGCTTGTTTGGGCCCCGGACAAAAATGGCCCATTACAGCTGCCGCTCTTTGCTCATTGTCGTGTAACGAGAGTAGAGCAAAGACTTTAAAAGGGCCAATTTTGCCTGGACCTATTGAGTCTTGACTTCTTTTGGCACTTATTTTCTTCAAGTAGCTTCATTCCACTCCACTATGTCTCCAGGGGTATAGGAAATGTTGCTTCAGTCCACTCTAATGTAATTTCAAGAAGAAGAGATTTGTAGCTTCGATCTGCTCCGCTGGAACTTCAAAGAAATAAGAATTGGTAATTTCAACCTGCTTCTCTACAACTTCAGGAAGATAAGGTTTATTATGATCTGCTCTACTGCAACTTCAAAGAGATAAGATTTGTGATTTATAGCTTCGATCTGTTCCACTGCAGCTTTAGAGAAATGAGATTCGCTATCTTCAGTCTGCTCTACTGCAACTTCAGGGAGATAAGACTCGTAACTTCAACCTGCCCCACTACAACTTTAGGGAGATAATGTTTGTTTTGATCTACTCTACTGCTTCTCTGCAACTTCAGGAAGATAAGGTTTGTTATGATCTGCTCTACTGCAACTTCAAAGAGATAAGATTTGTGATTTATAGCTTCGATCTGTTCTACTGCAACTTCAGAGCAATAAGATTCGCTATCTTTAGTCTGCTCCACTGCAACTTCAGGGACATAAGACTTGTAACTTCAACCTGTCCCACTGTAACTTCAGGAAGATAAGGTTTGTTTTGATCTGCACTACTGTAACTTCAGAGAGATAAGATCTGTAATTTAGCTTTAATCTGTTCCATTACAACTTTAGGGAAATAAGATATGCTATATTCAGTCTGCTTCACTGCAACTTCAGGGAGATAAGACTTGTAACTTCAACCTACCCCACTGCAACTTCAGGAAGATAAGGTTTGTTTTGATCTGCTCTACTGCAACTTTAGAGAGATAAGATCTGTAATTTAGCTTTAATATATTCCACTACAACTTCAGGGAAATAAGATCTGCTATCTTCTCTGCTCCACTGCAACTTTAGGGAGATAAGACTTCTAACTTCAACCTGCCCCACTGCAACTTCAGGGAGATAAGGTTTGTTTTGACCTTGCTACAACGTCCTCAGGAGGGACATGTCCTGTAGACTCAATTTTTATGTTCATGTTTATTCCAAATGATTAGGATGCAATGATCAAGATGAGCCCAATGCTCCTAACTAAATGTATTATGAAAGACATTCGCATGAATGCGAAATGTTATGAGAATGGTCTTTTTACAAAGATTAGTATGCAATGATCGGAACGAATCAAATGCTCCTAACTAAATGTGTTTTGCATGAATGTAGAATGAGAACGATCTATTTTTAAATGTTTTAAGGTGTCATCGCTCCTTGTTCATTTGAGTATTTTTGAGGCCACAATTTTGGGTCATTCTTTCTCAATTGCTTCCAACCTTGAACTTGGTTAGCTCTGAATAGTATTCTCATTTTAGATTCTTGTAAGATTTAGAAGTTTTCAGAGTAATGTGTGAAACTCCTTTTATCCGAATATTATTGTCTATTAATCGTTATTTCAATGAAAAATGCTTGAAAATGATCATCACAATGGAGAAAATGGAATTTCATTGAGAGCAAAGCTCGAAAATGAATAAATTGATCAAAAGGTCAAACTTTGACAAGGTACGGAATAAAAATAAGTTAAGATAGCTAATTTGCTAAAAAGAAATGAATAAATCAATCAAGAATAGCAAATTTTGCTAAAATATGAAATGAATAAGATGAAAATAGATGCCCAGATATCATAACATGAGCTTCTCTGCACAGAACTCCTCGAGGACCTTTTGAGCCTGACAGGCGTTTGGAAGACTTAGTAAGCTTCATTGATGTCCCAAGACGTAACGTCTCTCCTTCTTGTTAATTCGAGTTATAGCAAGACTACTACACGCCTCCCCTTCAATTTGAATTGCCCATTCTTGGGTTTTCAATTCAAAACTCCTTTGGTCTCAAGGAGCGCTTTAAGGGTTTTCACCTTGGCCTCTCCATTTTCTTTTTCAAGCTCAAGACGCTCTTTGCGAGTTTTCCCCTTGGCTTTTTTTTTTAGGAGAAGTATTTCTTGACTGAATCTGAGTTCACAAGATTAGGTAAGCTTTTGCCATCCATCTTTGTCAAAATTAGAGCTCTTCCAGAAAAAGCCTTCTTTACTACATAAGGTCCTTCCCAATTTGGCATCCATTTTCCTCTAAAGTCCTTTTGTATGGGAAGGATCTTCTTCAGAACGAGATCTCCTTCATAGAATTCTCTAGGGAAAACTTTTTGGTTATAAGCCCGTATCATTTGCTTTTGATACATTTTTCCATGACGAATGGCTCTTAGCCTCTTTTCTTCGATTAGGTTTAGCTGATCATACCGGGATTGAACCCATTCTGCTTCATCCAACTTTAGTTCAGACAAGACCCGAAGGGAAGGAATCTCAACTTCGATAAGAAGTACCGCCTCTATTTCGTAGACCAAAAAGAAAGGAGTTGCCCCAGTAGAGGTTCTGACTGATGTTCGATAAGCGTAAAGTGCAAAAGGTAACTTTTCCTGCCAATCTCTATAAGTTTCAGTCATCTTTCCTGTGATTTTCTTGATATTCTTATTAGCTGACTGCGCCGTCTACTTTTTGAACGATACGGTGACGAATTGTGGTGTTTGATCTTGAATTGACTACAGACCTCTGCTATCGTACTATTGTTCAAATTCAGTACATTGTCGGATATGATCCTATCAGGCATTCCGTATCGACATATGATCTCTTTCTTTAAGAACTTGCTGACTGTCGATTTTGTAACATTAGCGTATGAAGTGGCTTCTACCCACTTGGTGAAGTAGTCAATAACCACAAAGATAAATCGATGTCCGTTTGAAGCTTTTGGTGAGATTGGCCCAATGACGTTCATCCCCCATATGGAGAAAGGCCATGGAGAGGTCATGACATGAAGAGGTGAAAAAGGTACATGAATTTTATCTCCATAAATTTGACATTTGTGGCACTTCTTGGCATAGCTGATGCAATCTCCTTCCATAGTGGACCAATAGTACCCGAATCTCATGATCTGTCTGGCCATTGTAAAACCATTAACGTGCATTCCACAGACACTCTCATGGACTTCTTTGAGAATTTTCTTAGCTTCGACAGCATCCACGCATCTTAGAAGTACCTGATCCTTCCTTCTCTTATATAGGATTTCTCCATCTAAGAGATAATCACTTGTCAATCTTCTCAACGTCCTCCTATCATTTTAGTTGCTTGATCGGGGTATTCACGATTCTTCACGTATCGTAATATATCGTGATACCAAGGGTGATTATCTTCCTCCTCTTCTTCGCCGATGTTGTAGCAATATGCTGGAGCCTCGTAAATACTCATTTGGATAGGCTTCATATCCTTTTGCTTGTTTATTTTGACCATAGAAGCTAAGGTAGCCAAGGCATCGGCCATCTGGTTCTCTTCTTGCGGGAGATAATAGAAAATGACATCATCAAACTCTTTGATTAATTCCAATCTGATCAACTTGGGATCTCTCGTTTCCCATTCGCCTTTGAACTGATAAATTACTAGCGCAGAATCGCCATATATTTCTAACACTTTAATTTTTGCATTCAATGGCTACACGGATACCCATGATGCACTCTTCATATTCGGCCATGTTATTTGTGCAATCAAAATCTAATTTGCTAGTGAGAGGATAGTGATCTCCGTTTGAGGATACTAGAACTGCCCCAATCCCATTTCCCACTGCATTTGAAGCTCCGTCAAAGTTTAGTTTCCAAGGATGGCCCTCTTTTTGGACACCTTCTTCAGTGATTGCCACATACATTAGGTCTTCATTTGGGAAATAGAAGTCCAATGATTCATAGTCTTCTAAAGCTCTGCTGGCTAGAAAGTCTGCTATTGCACTCCCCTTTATGGCCTTCTGATTTATATAGACTATATCAAACTCAGAAAGCAGAATCTGCCACCGGACTATTCTTCCATTCAGCGCAGTCGAATCCATCATGTACTTGAGAGGATCTAGTTTTGAAATAAGCCAAGTGGTGTGATATAGCATGTACTGTCTTAGTCTCCGGGTGGTCTAAATCAAAGTGCAACACAGCTTCTCAATTGGCAAATATCTCATCTCACATTCAGTAAACTTCTTACTGAGATAGTATATCGCTCTTTCCTTTCTTTCCGACCCATCATGTTGGCCTAACACGCATCCCATAGAATTTGCAAATATCGCTAAATACAAAATTAGTGGCCTATCTGGGCAAGGTGGCATCAGTACTGGAGCTTTGGACAAGTAATGCTTGACCTTATCGAAAGCTTTTTGGCACTCCTCATTCCATACACCTGAGTTGTGTTTCCTAAGAAGACAGAATATGGGGTCACACTTCTCCGTTAGTTGTGCAATGAATCGAGATATGTAGTTTAATCTTCGCAAGAAACCTCGAACTTCCTTTTGAGTGCGTGGCTGAGGCAACTACTGTATAGCCTTTACTTTATCTGGATCAATCTTGATTCCTTTTTCACTGACTACAAATCCTAGCAATTTTCCCGACATAGCCCCGAAGGTGCATTTTGCTGGATTGAGTTTTAGTTGGAATTTTCTCAACCTTAGAAACAGTTTTCTCAAGACCTGTACATGCTCTTTCTCAGTCCTGGACTTTGCAATCATATCGTCTACATAAACTTCGATCTCCTTATGCATCATATCATAAAAGAGGGTTACCATGGCTCTTTGATACGCTGCCCCCGCATTTTTCAGTCCAAATGGCATCACATTATAACAGAATGTCCCCCACATGGTTACGAATGTGGTTTTCTCCATATCTTCAGGGTGCATCTTAATTTGGTTGTACCCAGAGAAGCCATTCATGAAAGAAAAAAGTGAAAAACCAGCCGTGTTATCTACTAGGGTATCGATATGAGGCAGCAGAAAGTTATCTTTTGGGCTGGCCTTGTTCAGATCCCTATAGTCCACACACATCTGTACCTTCCCATCTTTCTTAGGAACGGGTATTATGTTTGTGACCCATTTTGAGTATTTAACTACTTGCAAGAAACCAGCATCAAACTGCTTCCTGACCTCTTCTTTTATCTTTAGCAAAACGTCGGGCCTCATCCTTCCGAGTTTCTATTGAACTAGTCTACAATCCTCCTTTATAAGGAGTCGGTATACCACGATATCCGTATTTAACCCGGGCATATCCTAATATGACCATGCGAAGACATCCTTCAATTCTTGGAGTAATTCAATGAGGTCTCGCTTCATTTTTGCGGTAATGCTAACTCTTATTTTCAACTCTTTTCCTTCTCCTAAGCTCACGATTTCCACTGACTCTTTGTGGGGTAAGATTTGTTTCTCATCTTGCTCTACCATCCTTAACAAATCAAGAGATATGTTACGGTCCTGGTCATCTTCGAAATTTTGAGAATCCTCGATACCCGTATCTTGCTCAAAAGGAGATCCTGAGTTAATAACAGTGTCACTCATATCATTGATATCTAGGGACCTGTCAGAAGGGCAAAGAAAAGTGTAAAAATAAAAGAATCTAAGAATAATTATTTGTATGACTGGTTATGAATAAAATGTAGAGAATATTCTAATTATGAATGAGAAGAACATTTGCTTGGAATGGTACAAAATGTGCATTTTATTGGAATAAAGATGTTTGGACATAAGCCTATTTAACAAAAGGTTCCTTATTACTCCTAGGCTTAGAGCAACAAGTGTGTTTTAAACGTTACTCTAAATTAATTCTAAAGGTTACAGGAATCTCTTCCATGGTCCAATTGTTCAGAACACTTCCGGGAGCATAAGGGCAAATCCCAAATAAATCTCTTCCTTCAGTTTTTTTCTCGGATATGGCGTTAATGCTCAGACTTCCCAACATTTCCTCCGGTACCTCTCTTCTTGTCATTCTTCGTTCTGGGTATATAGTTCCTCCCGACACAAACGTTTTAGATAGGTGAGGAAAGGTCATCGGTTCCCATTTGACCTCTTCTCCGTTTAAGCGCGCCTTTCTTTCTTCCTACTTTTTCTCTATGTCTTTCCTCTTCTGTTTCGCGTCTGGCTTGAACCTAGGCCAAAACGATCTCGTTTTTCTTTCAGCGTTAGTACCTCTGTCTTTCCTTGAAGACATTTTCCGAGTCCTTTTCCTGGTAAGGCTCCCTTCCCGACTGTCATTTGCAGGCCCATCCTCGTAGATTTGGATATTTTGGGCATTGGGATCTTGTTGCCTTCGACAACGAAGGTTGCATTGACAAATTCAAGTGATTGAAAAGAACATTCTATCGCTTTGTCATCTGCCCCTATGTACGGAGCATCACTGGTAACAGATGCTATGATGTCCTCTTCCGTATTTATTGTAACCAATCTACCTTTAGTTACCAATTTTAATTTTTGGTTTAGCGATGACGGCATTGCCCCTGCCGAGTGGATCCAAGGTCTTCCTAACAGGTAATTGTAGGAAGGCTTGATGTCCATTACCAAGAAGTCCACTTCGTATGTACTTGGACCAATCTAAAGAGGTATATCGATCCTGCCCATGACCCTTCTCTCAGTACCATCGAATGCTCTCATGATGTTCTGGCACGTTTTCATATGAGAGCTATCCATGGGCAACCTGTTTAGCTTGGACAAGGGTAATACGTTCAGGGCTGATCCATTAGCGACCAACACCCCCGGCAATGTATATCCCTTACAATGTGTAGTTATATGTAAAGCCTTCGTAGATCCCATACCCCTCGGAGGTATTTCATCGTCATTGATGAAGATAAAATTGTCGGTACTTATGTTACCGACCAGACGGTCCAGTTTGTTGACAGATATATCATCTGCAACATATGTTTCATTCAACACCTTCATTAATGCGCTTCGGTGGGTTTCTGAACTCATGAGCAAGGATAGTATTGATATGCGGGCTGGTTGTTTATGCAATTGCTCCACAACATTGTACTCACTGTGCTTCAGGAATTTTAAGAACTCTTTGGCCTCTTTTTCTATCACTGGCTCATTGACAGGCATTCCAGGTCCGATCGTCCTTTCTTCCTTTTGCTCAACCATTATAGATTTTCCCTTAAACGGTTCTGCCTTTGTATTCGGGGTGTAATGTCTTCCACTGCGTGTGAAGAATCCCACGTCTTGACCTTCTTTCGGTATGTTAGTTTGGTTCTCCTCTCCCAGGATCGTTACATTACAATCATAACTCCACGGAACCCTTTTACTGTCCTTGTAGGGGAAAGCTACAGGCTTCTGAATTATGACCTTCGGCGTGATTGGTACTCCAGTTTCATTAACCCTTGGTCGCGAGATAATTATCACAGGGTGATTAACCCCATAAACCTTCTTCGCTGATCCTTCTTCTAACGCATAGACCTTTCCTTCTTCTGATCCTTTGATCTCTTTATAAAATTCCATCTCCTTATTATCAATGAGATTTTGCACGTTGGCCCTGAACTCGATGCATTTTTGGATGTCATGACCTACCTTGGCGTGGAACTCGCAGTATTTTCCCGCTTCCTTAAGCTTTTCCTTTGATTCTTACGTAATTAAACCTCCGTTTACCATTTATTTCCATACCCATCTCAGTGGGGTTTTTACTTCTGACACATCAGCCTTGATTCTTTTCCCACCATTCTCGACTATCGCATTTACCCCTTTATCAGAATGGTTGGGTAACGGATTTCTTTCTACGTTGGGTCTTGCTAGGTCATCAAGCTTTACGATCCCCATTTTGATAAATCTTTCAATCAACTTTTTGAACGTAGTACAGTTCTCGATTGAGTGCCCCACTACTCCCGCATGGTACTCACACTGAGTGTTTGCATCATACCATTTTGGGAATGGGGGTTACATCGATTCTATGTAGAATGGGGATACCACATGTGCGTCAAATAGATTCTGGTATAGTTCCCCATATGTTATTAGGATGGGCATAAACTGGAGCCTTTTCGTGTTTGGTCTTGCGTTGGATTCCTGCCTCGGGGGGCCTTGATGGCTAGTAATTAATGTCCTTGGTTGGCTTACAGTGACGGGTTTTGAATAGCTCTTGTTGTATGCATTCACGATGTTTACTTCATTGTCCTTCTATCTCGGGGCCAGTCTCCTAGCGCTTTCCCCCGCGTCTATCTTCCCGCTTCAGATTGCATTTTTTATCATCTCTCCCAATATCACTATGTCTGAGAAGCTTTTAGTAGCACTCCCCAACATGTGATTGATGAATGGAGCCTTTATTGTGTTGATGAAAAGCATGGTCGTTTCCTTTTCTAGAAGAGGGGGTTGGACTTGTGTAGCTACTTCTCTTCACCTCTGGGCATACTGTCTGAAGCTCTCGCTCGGCTTCTTCTCCATGTTTTGCAATGTTATTCTATTCAGTGCTATGTCCGTTACGTAGCCATATTACTTCATAAAAGCCTGTGCCAAATCTTTCTATGAACTAACTTGAGCACGACTTAGCTGGTTATACCACTTGGCCGTCGATCCGATCAAGCTGTCTTGAAAACAGTGAATCAACAGTTGATCATTATTGACGTATCCTGTCATCTTTTGATAGAACATCGTTATGTGAGCTTCAGGGCAACTAGTCCCATAATATTTTTCAAACTCCAGAGTCTTGAGCTTTGGTAGGAGTATTAGGTCTGGGACCAAGCTCAAGTCTTTAGCATTAACCCTGCCACGGTAGTCCGCGTTCTCCATTACCCTAAACTTCTCTTCTAACCTTTTACACCAGTCTTCAAATTGTTTAGACACATCTACCCTTGCCTTCTCCATTTCTGCTAGGTCATTGAGGTCGAAAATGACGGGATTAGCTGGGTAATCTCCCGGATTGGAACCCAAGGCCGTTGGAAAATTTACCGGTGCTGACGTACCAGTTTGGTATTGGGGTTTGACGGTAATATGTACCCTTTGTGGGTTTACGTCCGGTTGCATTTCAGTGTGCATTGGGGTAAAACCCTGAGGGTAAGGAGGTTCTTCATTATCGTCACCAGGATTGGTCAAAGGGCCTTTCCCTCTATCTGATCCCCCGGCCAATAGCTGAGTTAGCTGGTTCATCATGTTCCTTTGGGATTCTAGCATCTGATCCCTCATATCTTGCTGCATTTTTGCTAATTGCGCTTGCATCTAATCCTGCATATCCTTTTGTATCTGTTCTAATTTCTCCAGTCTCTGATTCATGGCTTTTGTTTTACGTCGAGTATCGTAGTGATATGTGGTTGGTGGATTTCCGTTGGTTTCCAGGGTAACTGTCATGATTTTAATCAATAAGGGTTCTTTTGTGGAATTTAATGCAAATAATATAATGTAATGCGAATGAATGAGATGGATGCAGAAAAAGGCGTTGATTTTGATTCAATTTCTTTAGATAAACTTTACTAGAAAACAAATTTCTTTACATAGAGCGGACAATTACATATAGACTTCGCCCTAATACCTAAATCTTTCACTTTCCTAAGTAGCCAAGCTAAATTCTGGCCTCGATCTGATCCTGACTCGTACATTAGACTTAATACATCCGCCTGAACCGCCAAAGTTTGCAAATAATCGGCCACCTCTCAAATTTGAGCCACAGCTTCGCCCATTACATAATCTCTATTTCTGATCTGTTCTTGAGAATGGTGGAGCTACTCCTTCCAATGTTCATTGAGAAGTTCAACGCAAAGTTCACTATCTCGTAATGCAGTTGAGCTCTTCTATCTTTTTTTCAGCTCCTCAACCTTGCTTTGGCTGGCTCTTAATTCACTTACCGAGTTGCGATTACGATGCAGATGCAGTGATCTTTCCAATTCTGCTGTTCGGGCTCGTAACCTTTCTTTTTCCTTTTGACTTTCTAACAGACTTTCTTTCAAAGCGTCCTCCCGTGCTTGAGCATCTTGGCACTTCCTTTCCCACTGATCGGCTCTGGTCTTTTCTTCTTTAATTTCCTGCCGCCATTGCTCTGACGTTTTGCCTAAACTAGCAATCCTGATTGATGAGCGCAACTTCTTGTAGTCCATTTTTAAACTATCCAAATCTCCTTCAGCCTTGTTCTTTCCTTTCCTCAACTTCTCAGCTTCTAAGTTATAGATGTCGACGTCTAGCCCTAACTACATTTTTTTCCTCCTCTAGTTGCTCTATCTTTTTTTCCAATTCCTAACTCTTTTTCTCAAAACTTGTTTGATGATCTCTAATTCAGACGATATTACTTGTAATTGTTGCCCTATTGGTAGAGCGTTTCCTTGACTCTACATCGGGATATTGTCATTAATTCTTTTACTCCACCACCTGTCGTATTCAGGAGTCGTCATTGGTCCTGCAGCGAGTCCCTTCATTCTTCGAGTTTGGGTCCACGCACTCATTATCTCACGAACTCTCTTCTTATATTTATCGCCCTTGTATGGAAACTCGCATTGAGCTAGCCCATGCGTCGCAGGTATGAACTGTCTTGATCGATACTGCCTTATTACGAGTAGTAGAGCGTACCCAACAGCTCCCCATATCCCGAGTAAAGGGACCCAGTCAAACTCTCCGCACCGATATAAGATCTTGTCAAGGATCATCCATGGAGCTCTCCATTCGACATATTCAACTTGTAAATTCTAGAGAATCGCTATCCATTTCTCTTCGGAAAGGTCATTCCGCCTTGGCGTAGCCGCTAATTCCTTCAAAGGATAGTAGTTCTCGGAAAAAACTTTATACGAGACCTTTTTCACCTTCTAAAAGTGGCTATAAAACCATGATAGCAAAAGCTGCGCACATCCTATGAACCTCCCTTTACCCGCTCTTCGGCTAGCACTAAACGATCTAAATGTTTTGGCTAAGATTGCAAGGACGGGTGTGACTCCTTTATCAAGTTTATCAAATAGGTCTGAGATTGCTTCCTCTACATATCCTAACACCTTGGGAAAGACAACCAAACCATAGATGCTTATGTTGGAACGCCGGTACCCCATGGAGCAGCAAAATAAAATTAATTCCGGCGATCCAAACCATGAATCCATGTGTGAGGAACGAATCGAGGTAAAATAAAGGTTTAGAAATTACCAAAACTTCAATCTGAATAGAAAGCGATGCTTCGACAACAAGAGTTCTGATCTACTGTCGAATCAAGCCACAACCTTTTCTGATGTCGGCCTCTACGTAATCCACCCGGTTTGACTATGAACGGAAGAAATCTGCAAAACTATTTTGGAGGTTTATTTGCTTGACGGCTGCTAGACCTAACAAGCAATCTATTAGGGTTTTTCCCATAAGCTTTGTCTCTTTTAAATACCTTTTATATTGGGTATCCTTTTAATTGGGCCTTTTATAATGGGTATATTTTTCATTGGGCCCATTTAATTGGTATCCTTTTAATACCCTTTTATAATTGGTATCTCTTGAATGTATCATAAGATTAAATAAATACAATAAATTTTTTAACCGAAAATTATAATTACATTAATTATATCCGAAAATTATAATTACATTAATTATAATAAGGATTTTGGGAAACTATATTTATTTAAATTTATATATGAATCAAATTCATATATTAATAGAATTATGTTGTCATTATGTGTACAACATCCTTGTACATATAATATGTTTAATATTTGATTGCCCAATTAAACTAATTCTTTAATTAATTTAATTCATGTGACAACCAAAAAACAATACCAATTATATTTTATTCCGTTCATTTAAACCATAGGGTGTGACCCTGTAGGTTCTTACAACGTTAGCAGTAATAATAGAACGATTCTAATGTTACAAACAATGAGTGGCATCTAGCAATGCATCATTGCTACCTAAGTTACAAGAAGTCATGATTCCACATAACTTTTTGTGATTAACCTTTCATGCATTAATCCTTAAGTTCTTTATCTCTGGAATGGACACAAGTCATGGAATAGTCACACTTGTATAGTCCATCCCATGTTTCTTGATATCTTGAGTAGACTATGATATACAAATTAGTATGACATCTCAACTTATTTGAGCATGGCCATGCATTTCTAGTCTCACTCAATCAAGTGGCCTAAGATATTACTCCAATTATGTAGGAGGGACTTATCCTATATTGATCAATCATATCCCTCTACATAGATTGTGGTATATCCAACATCGACCTTTATAGAACAACCATTCTGATTATGCGTTTGATCAGTATCAAAATATACAACTCACGATGTTGAGATAATAATTATCTCAAGTCTGAGGATTATATACATATTAATCACTATGAGTAATGTTGTGACAATTACATAATAATCCAGTAAACATACTCATAACGGGTCAATCCAATATGTTGTTCTCTAACACACATATTCATGCATTGATTTTGACAATCCACATCAATGACAACTCTTTATCATCAATCAACTACATGTTAGTCTTAATGCATTATTGTTGTCCTAGTTAACAATAATACTCGACTAAGGATCTTTTAAGAATAATCATATTATTCTCAGGACATTATTATAAAACAGTTTATTTGTATACACAGATAGAAAAACTGAAATAATAATGACAACGCTTTATATTAATAAATATGGTAAAAAAAGTATGTTATTACAACCATCTCATGATTGATCTTTGGGCATACTCTTACAATCTCCCACTAGCACTAAGACCAATCACCCATATATCTAATACCAAGCGACTTAGTGTGACGATCATGCTTCTGCTGTGTCAGAGGCTTTGTCAGGGGATCAACGATGTTATCATCTGAAGGTACTCTGCATATCTCTACATCTCCTCGATCGATAATCTCTCGAATAAGATGGTAGCGCCTAAGTATATGTTTGGATCGCTGGTGAGATCTGGGTTCTTTAGCATGTGCAATGGCTCCATTGTTATCACATCGGAGTTCTATAGCATCTGATATGCTAAGCACAACCCCTAGTCCAGTAATGAACTTCTTGATCCAAACCGCTTCTTTTGCTGCCTCACTGGCTGCAATACTCGACCTCTGTTGTAGAATCGGCTACTGTACTTTGCTTTGAGCTCTTCCAGCTCACAGCACCACCATTAAGGCAAAACACAAAACCTGATTGCGATCGAGAATCATCCTTGTCGGTTTGGAAGCTGGCATCAGTGTAACCGTTTACACTTAACTCTTCCTCTCCTCCATATATTAGGAACGTATCCTTAGTTCTTCTTAAGTACTTAAGGATATTCTTGACTACGGTCCAGTGACCTTCACAGAGATCTACTTGGTACCTGCTTGTCATACTTAAGGCATATGAGACATCTGGACGAGTACATAACATGGCATACATGATAGATCCAATAGTGGAATCATATGGAATTTTACTCATGCGTTCTCTCTCTTGTGGAGTTGAAGGACACATTTCCTTCGAGAGTGAAATACCATGTCTCATAGGTAGGAATCCTCTTTTAGATTCTTCCATACTGAACCTTTTCAGTACCTTGTCTATGTATGTACTTTGGCTTAGACCTAGTAGTCGTCTTGATCTACCTCTATAGATCTTGACTCCTAAGATGTAAGTGGCTTCGCCCAAGTCCTTCATAGAAAAACAACTCCCTAACCAAGTCTTAATTGATTGCAAGGTAGGTATGTCATTTCCCATGATAAATATGTCATCCACATACAGTACCAAGAATGTGATAATGCTCCCACTAACTTTCTTATAAACACATGGTTCATCTTCATTTTTGATAAAACCAAACTCTTTGATTGCATCATTAAAACGAAGATTCCAACTTCGAGAAGCTTGCTTTAATCCATAAATGGATCTTTGTAGCTTACATATCTTTCTAGCATCCTTTGGATTGACAAAACCTTCAGGCTGTGTCATGTATACGTCCTCTTCAAGTTTCCCATTAAGGAAAGCTGTTTTGACATCCATCTGCCAGATTTCATAATCATGAAATGTAGCTATGGCGAGCAAGATCCTGATGGATTTAAACATAGCTACAGGTGAAAAGGTTTTGTCATAGTCAACACCATGAATTTGGCGAAAACCTTTAGCAACTAATCGCCCTTTGTATGTTTGTACATTACCATCCATGTCAATTTTCTTTTTGAAAACCCATTTGCACCCTATAGGTTTAACCCCTTCGGGTGGGTCAATCAAAGTCCATACTTGGTTTTCATACATGGAATCCATCTCAGATCTCATGGCCTCAAGCCATTTTTCAGAGTCTGGGCTCGTCACCGCTTCTTGATAAGTCGTAGGCTCATCTTGATCTATAAGAAGAACGTCACCATGTGTTGTAATGAGAAATCCATATCTCTCAGGTGCACGGCGTTCTCTTAAAGATCTGCGCGGTGGTTGTGTTTCTACAGCAGTTGTTTGTTCCTCAATTTCTTGTGGAATTTGCTTTTGTTCAATCTCTGGTTCAGTGGTATCTTGTGATTCTTGAATTTCTTCAAGTTCAATCTTTCTCCCACTTCCTTTTCTAGAAGTAAATTCTCTCTCTAGGAAGACACCAGTCCGAGCAACAAAAATTTTATTCTCAGTGGGATTAAAAAAATAATATCCTTTGGGTAGACACTCTTTTCTTCGATTAAATTGTGTTCTAAGTAGGTGGCCGTGTATTATTCTAGCCATAAGTCAAGTGGTGGAAATCGAATCCAATGTCAACAAGGTAAGGAGTTCCTTATGGATTATTTGATATCATTCTTTATTCGATTGGTTCCTAAATGGATTAATAGTTTGGACTAATCGGTCACGATAGGAATCAAATCTCCTGATCATCTATCCCTCGTAATAAGTGACTCGTATTTTTGGTGTCGCGGAGAGCATCGCGTTACGGATTCCGAATAAGGTGTGTAATCTCATACCTTTCCATATACATATCTGAAATGGTGTGTAATCTCACACTTCTCTGAAATTTTGTATGAAATATGCTATTAATCGGTGGAAATACCGAAGAAAACTAAACACCGGCATCCGTAATCACTAGGGTGTGCGTATGATCGTAGTGGTAATCGTATTTCGTAATAAAACGGTTTCAGTTAGAAGCAGTGACGTGTTTTTGAAAAATCACTAAAAAGAGGAGAAAAGAAATTAGGAAGTGAATAAGATATCAAATTAAAGCATACTGTGTCTATTTTAATATGAAAGAAACGGAGAAGGAAAAGGAATTTTATATTTTGAAATATCTTGATTTTAGTGAGACTGGTTCTGATTAACTTTGGGGTTCACCGATCTATTTTTGAAAAATCATATAAAATTGTACAAAATGAATTATGGGTTATACTTTATATGTATGGATTCCCTAGTGAGCCTATTTTTAAGAGAAACAAGTTGAAACAGTATATGAAAACCATATAGTGAGATATTTGAAATTAAGGTAAGAGAGGTCAGAATCATTGGACAGTGAAACAAGGGAAATTTAAGCAATAAACTATACTAAATGGATAGGCCAAAAATTCTGGAAAAATTACAATAAGAAGATATATGAGTCTAGTTTCAAAGAAATTTTACGGATCTAAATTTCAAGTTTCCTAACTCGAGTTATAATCAATTTAGTCAGTATGACGCAGATGAACAATTTTAAATTTTTATGCCCAAATTAGTAGTTAAGTCCAGAATTGCGAAATTACCCTGTTTGGGCCTAAAATGGATTTTTGACCCAATAGTTCCAAAGAGACCCAAATAGAATTCTGTGCCACTCGAGGCGATAGTAGGCCTTCGGAAACACCGTTGAATATGAAATTACCAAAATTACCCTTGAAGGGTAAATTACCGAATTACCATTGGTGGGTAAAACTACCGAATTTACCCTTAGAAGGTAAATTACCGAATTACCCTTGGTGGGTAAAACTACCGAAATTACCCTTGGAGGGTAAATTACCGAATTTACCCTTGGTGGGTAAAACTACCGAATTTACCCTTAGAAGGTAAATTACCGAATTACCCTTTGTGGGTAAAACTACCGGAATTACCCTTGGAGAGTAAATTATCGAATTACCCTTGGTGGATAAATCTACCGAATTTACCCTTGGAAGGTAAATTAACGAATTACCCTTGGTGGGTAAAACTACCGAAATTACCCTTGGATGGTAAATTACCAAATTACCCTTGGTGGGTAAAACTACCGAATTTACCCTTGAAAGGTAAATTACTGAATTACCCTTGGTGGTAAAACTACCGAATTTACCCTTGGAAGGTAAATTACCGAATTACCCTTGGTGGGTAAAACTACCGAATTTACCCTTGGAAGGTAAATTACCGAATTACCCTTGGTGGGTAAAACTACCGAAATTACCCTTGGAGGGTAAATTACCGAATTACCCTTGGAGGGTAAAACTACCAAATTTACCCTTGGAAGGTAAATTACCGAATTACCCTTGGTGGGTAAAACTACCGAAATTACCTTTGGAGGGTAAATTACCGAATTACCCTTGGTGTGTAAAACTACCGAAATTACCCTTGGAGGGTAAATTACCGAATTACCCTTGGTGTGTAAAACTATCGAATTTACCCTTGGAAGGTAAATTACCGAATTACCCTTGGTGGGTAAAAATACTGAATTTACCCTTGAAGGTAAATTACCGAATTACCCTTGGTGGGTAAAACTACTGAATTACCCTTAGAGGGCAAATTACCGAAGTACCCCTAGGTTGTGCAAATTATCAAAATACCCCTAGGTTGTAAAATTACTGAAATACCCTTAAAGGGTAAATTACTGAAATACCCCTGGGTTGCAAAATTACCGAAATACCCTTGTTGGGTAAAATTTCTGAATTTCCCTTAGAGAGTAAATTATCGAATTACCCTTAGTGGGTACGATTACCGAAATATGAAAATGCCCTTACAGGCCGAATTACGAAAATGCCCCTAATGGGCCAAATTACGAAATGTCCCTATCGACCGAATTACGAAAATACCCTTTATGGGCCAAATGTGATATTTGATATATGGACAGTTTGATATTTTTGTTATGGGCCAGAGTGTGTAATTTCACACTTATCTTATGAGTTAGATATTATACCGTAAGCATTAGAATAAATCGTAAAATTTGTAAAATTGAAAAATACGGTATAATAACACTTTTTGTGTAAATGCATGAAACCAGTATTAAGGTTGTGGGAATTGCGGATTTACCCTTAATGGGTTATTTTGTTAAAAAGTGATATTTTGGGCCATATGAATTATTTTGATAAATTGGCCAAGTGTGAAATTTGAAAAAAAAAAGGCCTCATCGATTAATGGGCCAAAATTTGTTAGATGGATTAATGGGCCAAAATTTGCTAGATCGATTAATGGGCCAAAATTTGCTAGATCGATTAATGGGCCAAAATTTGTTAGATCGATTAATGGCCAAAATTTGCTAGATCGATTAATGGGCCAAAATTTGCTAGATCGATTAATGGGCCAAAATTTGCTAGATCGCTTAATGGGCCAAATTGTTAAGATTGATTAATGGGCCAAATTGCTAGATTGCTTAATAGGCCAACTTGTATTATGGGCGTTATGATGAAATTATTCTATGAATATTGTTATGTTTTGTATATGCATACATGATTGCATGGGTTGGGATAAAATTGAAGAGAAATGCTAGTGGCTCTGCCACAATCTAGTTCGGTGACTCTGTCACAATCCAGTTCGGTGGCTCTGCCACAATCTAGTTCAGTGGCTCTGCCACAATCTAGTTCAGTGACTCTGTCACAATCCAGTTCAGTGGCTCTGCCACAATCTAGTTCGGTGACTCTGTCACAATCTAGTTCGGTGGCTCTGCCACAAACATTTTAAATGGCTTTATGCCTGCGATTGGTGTGTTGGCGGGGTGGGTTGACTTGATCCCCACAGGTGTGCTGGTTGGTACAGGTGGTGTGTAGCGGATGGAAATTAGGTTTGGTTTGGGATTTGCATATCATATGCATATTATATACATGTTATTTCGTTATAATTGTAAATGGGCTTAGGCCCAAAATATTGCTATGTGTGTTCCGACCTAGTGGATGATGGTAAGGGGATTACACACTGAGTTCTTATAACTCACCCCCTTTCTCTTAACCTTTTTAGGTAATGCTCAGTGACGTGGACTTGGGCCTTGGATGACTCGATGGAGACCATACTTCAGAAATGGTTTATTTGGACTTTAGATTTCTTTCTCGTTTATTTTATTACTTTACTATTTGGGGTTAAATGTTGTAATAAGGCCTCGGATTTTCTTTCAAAATGCTTCTGCAACTCTATTTCCAAATGTCCCATTTTCGTAAATTGTTTATTTCAAATATATTTTCACAGCCAAAAAGGTTTTTAAAGATAATTACGTTTTCAAGTAAATAACAATTGCTTAAGTGTTTTGGGTTTTAACAAAGAAGTTGTAATTCTCAAACAAGTTTTTAACAATCTCAAAGATGGTTTGAAAAAAAAAACTTCCATGTGACACACCAGATTCGGGCTTAACATCTAGGCCGGGTTTGGGGTGTTACACTATCAACTTTCAATTTTTTTATATGTTTAAACCCAGTCTTTCACCTATATTAAAGTATACGAGTTACACATACATAGTTTATCGTCCACTCAGAATTAAGGTATATTACACTATAAACGTCATAAATGAATAAATTCATAAATAGATTTAGGATCTACTCTATTTGGGTCCTAGATGATGTATTGTCAGTTTAATCAGCCACATATATGTCTCTATCTTTTATGAGTCATTTGTTTCGATGCCCAAGAAAAGGTATCTCCGCAATTAGACTTAATGATGTCATATTAGTCTTTCAATCGATTTGGTCATTTTCAACTAGAAGAAGGGCCGATGAGAGTCAAATCCACAAAAAATAAATTCGTACGCTTAAACTGAAATTAAAGAAAAGAGGATTAAATCTAATAGAAATTAAATAAAAACAAGTAAAACAAAATTAAATTTAAATAAAGCAAATAATGGAAAACTTTAGCCTTTGGCGTGATTTTGACTTCAACTTCAAAATGATACTAAACAATGAACTTATTGTTGTAAATTAATTTAGTAGATAATTTAGTTAATTTAGCTTCGAGCATTTGGATGAACCAAAACCTTAAGCTTTATACACAAATGTGATTCTCAGTTCTCCCCATGTATATTAGAAGATACATATTGATAATTAATTTGTATATTCGTCTTATCTACAGATCAATTGTATATATATCATTATATATCATTTAGGGGCAGTGCAAATATATAGATATTATATATAGAAATTATATAGTATTTTAAAATATTTATTTTTATATTATTTACAAATTAAATAAAAATAAATTTTACTTTGCTTTAAGTAATTACAATTTTTTGGTTTATAATTTGAAAATCGTCCAAACACCTTAAATTTTAAACCTTAAACTTTTGATTTTTATGGATTTGTAAACTTGTCAAGGTGACTTTGAGGTAGTTGGCAGCGTTCCCAAAATTCTAAATTGGGAAATTTTGATTTTTAGCCTTTTACAATTTATAAAAATTTTAAATTAATATAAATAAAATTATACTTTAACCCCTACATATGACAATTTTTGGGTTTTTTACAAAAATATTACAAAAAAAAAAGTAAAATACTGAAAATAGGGTGCACTTTTGAAAATTTACGAAAATGGTACAAAGAGGGTGGTCGCGCCTCGCAGCAGGCGGCACCACCCTCGACACCCTACTCGCTCTAAAAAAAAAAAATAGAAATAAAAAAAAAAAAAAAGCGAAAGCAGAGAAAAAATCTCGACATATACAGTGCGGCCTTCTGCCATAGGCGGCACCAAAGGTGCCTCTGGCAGAGGCGGCACCAATGGTGCCACTGACAGAGGCATCACCAGGTTCGACCCCCCCTTTTTAGCTCCAAAATTTTAGCAGCTTGAGAAGAGAAGAAGAAGAAGAAGAAGAAGAAGAAGAAGAAGAAGAAGAAGAAGAGAAAGAAAGGAGGAAAAGAAAGAGTATGTATAAATTTTTTTTTTTAATAATGAAAGATATTATTGTTGTTGTTGTTGTTATATGATCATTATGATATATTATCTATATTGATTTTTATTTTTAGTATTTGTGGTTGTAAGTTTAGTATAAACTATTGTAAATTAGGATTAGGTTAATAATATAATTAGTGAGTTATTATTATTTTTAGTTAGAAACCTCACTAAGTAGTATAGTATATTGTTAGCAACTCTAAAATAAAATATGAAAATATTATTAGGGAAAATGTTAGTAGTATAATTAAAATAATATATTGTTAGTAGTATAATTAAAATAATATATTTTTGTAAAAAACCCTATAATTAAAATATTAGTTTCTACTATTAATATTTTAGTTAATATGTTAGTTAGTTAGTATCATATCATATTAGTTAGTTTAAAATCCTAAAGACCCTAAAATAATATATACTTAGTTAGTAATATATTAATAGTTAGTATATTGTTGTTGTTAGTATGTTTAATATGTTAGTTAAAAACCATAAAAACCCTAAAATAATAATAGTATGAGTAATATGTTAGTTAGTATATTAATATTTTAGCTAATATGTTAGTTTAGTATATTGTTGTTAGTATGGTAATACGTTATGTTAGTTAAAAACCCTAAAAACACTAAAATCATGTATTGACTATATTAGTATATTAATATTTTAGTTACTATATTATATTTTTAGTTAGTATGAGTAAATATTGTTAGTAAGGAGCCAAATATTATTTTTGTTATTATTTAGTTTTGATTTGTTTGTAAGTTTGTGTTTATATTAAATAATTTTGTGTTCTAAATTTTTAATATATTTGAAAGTTTTGATATATTTGAAACATTATGACATTATGTTTTTTGTTTAAGAATAGTAAATATTGGTCGGAATTTTTGTAAGCAATTTTGTTTATTTTTAACAGATTGAATATTAAAGATGGATGATCGGTTTTTCGTATGTGTTTATTTCGATGGAATCATCTTGACAACAACCGTTGGATGCATATTTGAATGTCGGCAACAAATAGCAATGAGATTTAATAGAAATGTCTCGTTGGATGATATGAAGCGAAGGATAAACGAAAAAATTGTTAGACGTTGTGGGAGAACGATCTCAAGAATTTTCTACAAGTTTCCAATTTCGGCAGATCCGATCAAATTCACAGAAATGGAACTTGTAGACGATTTAAGACGTTGAGACAATGATCGCTTGCACATCGTGGGAATGGGAGTAACAAATGCACCGATTCACTTATTTGCTGAGTTTGCGGGTATTGGTATCGAGAGAAATGAAGACAGCACTGCATATGGTGAAGAACATAGAGCTCAAGAACAGTGCATAGTACCTCCAATATCATATGTTGATGCCGATTCGAATATACGTGGGATCGATATCGATCTTAATATTTCACCAGATATTGATGTGGTTGGTGATGATGGACACGACAGTAGTGATCATTGTGAGGAAGAGGTCGATAGTGACAGCGATCCCGATATGGACGATATACCAGATGATATTGACGCTGAAGACGCGAATTGCGATGGAAACATTAGCGCGTCTTCGGTCGGGAACCAGATGGGATGTATTGTGATACACAATAATCCTGGGCCACATATGTCGCTCATAGACCCTGACGCAGCGCGTGTAGCTGAGTTCCCAGAGTACCCTGAAATATATCCTGCTCACCGGCTGGCCGTAAATTCCGAGCATGAGTTATTCGTAGGCCAGAGATTCGAAAGTAAAGAAGAGTGCGTATCTGCTATTAAACGGTATAGCATGGATATATCAGCAGATTACAAAGTGGAAGTGTCCAAACCGACAGTTTATATTGGGAAATGTTGGAAGGCAGCGGAAGGCTGCAATTGGCGGGTACGAGCTGCGTTTATTCAAAATTCGCAGATGTGGGAGATACGAAAATTTGTTGGACCGCATACATGCAGATCAACACGTCTGACAGAAGATCATAAAAAACTTGATTCGAAAACCATCTGTACGTGTATCCTTCCAATGGTGAAGGACATGCCAACCATTAGAGTTTCGGTACTGATTGCTGAAATACAAGCACGATTTCGATGATCGAGTGTCGATCGGTCGCCGTGGATAGCTAAACAGATGGCAATGGAACAGCTGTATGGAGATTACGACTCATCGTATAACGAGCTGCAGGGATGGATAGCTGCTATGAGAGAGTACGTACCGGGAATTGTAAATGGGTCCCCTAGTAGGCTCTGACACAGTGTAAATGGGTCAGCTATCGCGATCGACGCTTTGTGCGGGACTCCCGCCGCTTGGGAGCCCAAGTCGTATCGCAACATCCTCTAGAGTGATCGTGCACTCTCCACACGGAAATGAAAAGTGTGGGTCTCTGGCGCCAACGCTCGACTAGTGCGGATATTAAATCATACCGCAAAGTCAAACGTTTGGATCGATCTTTCTTGACCCAAATCCAAACTTGCTCGATATACGGTAACAATCGTTCATCCGGGAATTTCTTAACCCATTCACGCGCCCTTAGTACACTGCATGCGAGTCCCGAAAGTGTTAAATCGAGAAAAAATTATTATTATAACATAAATTATTATGTACCTATTTTGTTAATATATCCCGCTAATAATAAATAACAATATATTACCAAATTATTAGTCATGCGGATATGTGTGTGAGCTTTACTAATCAATTGAGCCATTGCCGCCTCGGATATTTGATTTCTAACCCTAACCTACATAAAAATTTAAATTTATATTAAAACACAAATAAATAACATGCCAATCAAAATAATATAACAAAAACATAACATATTTTAATATAAAAAATATAACATAATTTAATTTATCCTATTTTACTTTTTTTTAATACAAATTTACTAAAAACCACTTATTTAGCCATTTCTTTGTATTTTCTTATTTCCAAACTCTATTAATAGTTAATGTAAATAAATATATAAAATTCTTTTATTATTTTGTATTATTTTATTTATATTTAGTACTATTTTTTTAATATCTATATATATACCTATTGATTATTAGTAACTAAGGTAGGTAAGTAAGTAATACTAACAATAATAATATTTTTTACTAACTATATTTTTAATAAAATTTTAGTCTAATTCTTAATGATATATTTATATTTTTAGTCTTTTATTATTTTATATTATTTATTTAGTAGTATATATATTGATTATTAATAACCAAGGTAAGTAGGTAATACTAACAATAATAATAATTTTTACTAACAAAAATAATAATAATACTAACTAACTAAAATCATATTTAAGGTTTTTAACTAGCATTATTTTTTACTTACTACTACCAATATACTAAAATAATAATTAGTGTTTTGTTTTTAACTCACTTACTAACTTTTATTGTACAATCTAACCAACAAAAGTATTATTTTAGGGTTTTAACTAACTATCTATACTAACCGACTAACTAAATTTATTATTTTAGAGTATTTAACTAACTAACTATCATAATAACCAATTGTCAATTTATTATTTTAGGTTAAGCCTTAACTAACTAACTAACTAGAATACAATATAGTTAATATTTCAACTTTTTAGTAAATCATAATAATAACTAACTAACAATTATTATTTTTGAGTTTTTAACTAACTAACTAAGTATATTAATAACAAATAACAACTACTAATAATATAATTATATTTACACTTGTTACTAATCCTAATAATAACAACTCATACTAATAACTAACTACCTAATTAATATTTTAAGGTTTTTAACTAACTAATTATAATATTAACTAACAATACTATTACAAACTAAATTACTAACTTTTTTACTAATCCTAATAATAACTTTCTAACTAAATTATTATTTTAATGTTTTTAATAAACTAATTATAATAATAATTACTATTTAATAATACTAATAATTAAAGTACTTCTTAAACACTTTTTTTAATCTAAACTCACAAAAACTAAACTAAACTAACAATAATAATACAACTAACTCACAATAATAACTACTAAACTAAACTAACCTAACCTAAACTAAACTAAACTAACAATAACTAAACTAATCTAAAAATACAACTAACTACTAACCTAAACTAAACTAAACTAATCAAATAATATAACTAGTAACTAAACTAACCTAACCTAAACTAAACTAACATTAACTAAACTAAACTAAAAACTAATTAACCTAAACTAAACTAACAATAATCAACAAAATAATATTAACATTATATAATCATTCATATTAAAAAAAAACATACTTCTACTAATTTTTCCTTTTTTTCTTCTTCTTTTTTCTTCTTTTTGCAAAGACCGAGTAGCTTTGCTGCTGCTTCTTCTTCTTCTTTTCTTCTTCTTCTTCTTCTTCTTCTTCTTCTTCTTCTTCTTCTTCTTCTTCTTCCTTTCCTTTTCTCACAGATTCTGCTCCTCATTTGCATTTTGGGGACCATATAATGGTCCCCAAGCCACCCACAACCCGACGAACGGAGGGCACGGGCTTGTCGGAAGCGGTGCCGCCTCTGCCAGAGGCACCTTTGGTGCCGCCTATGGCAGAGGCTGCACCTGTATATGTCAGATTTTTTCTCTGTTTTCAGTTTTTTTTTTTGTTATTTCTTTTTTTTTTTTTTAGCAGAGTAGGGTGTCGTAGGGTGGTGCCGCCGCCTGCGAGGCGCGACCACCCTCTTTGTACCATTTTCGTAAATTTTCAAAAGTGCACCCTATTTTCGTATTTTACTTTTTTTTTTGTAATATTTTTGTAAAAAACCCACAATTTTTTATTTAGTCCTTTAAAATTATAAACATATATACTATTAATATGAAAAATTGTATTTTAACTATCATAAATATATCTAATTTAATTCCATCCTTTAAAAAAATGTTAGGGGCAAGTAAAAAGTATAAGGAGCTCAACATTCATAAGTGTTGTAGGACCCCTTCAAAATAATAAAATTTCAATCTCTATTAATTTTATTATTATTGTAGAGGCATTTGCTTATTAAGTTACACTTATCTTAGAGTTATTTAAGTATACATATTTTTTAATTTATTTTAAATTTATCAAGAAATATTTATTTTAATATTTTTAATATTTTATATATTTTTAAAAATTATATAAAAAATTAATGCGGGCGGACCGGACTCGAATTTTAGCATTTTATCTGAACCGAATTTGGGCAAAATTTTAAGCCAATTTTTTGAATCAAACTGGACCTAGCAAATATGCCTAAAATTTTAATTAGACTCGAGCCATAGACATCTCTACACACAACCCATATATATTATTAGACCATACAAAAAATATTGAATCCAAGTGGATGGCTTCAAAGTTCCCTTCCTTTCTTATAGAATTCCCAAAAACTTTTCATTTGACCTTCTCTCCTCCTTGTACACAAAACCTACAACCAATCAAAATGGAATATATATATATATATATATATGTCAAGTTCATTTCAACATTGTAGCATTACTCCGCTTCACTCAACTTAAGCATTAGTAGGATATGATCAAAATGGAGAAACACAAAACCTACTGCAGACCAAAACTCGCATTTTCTTCCGATCACGGTCCTCGTACTGCGGATTCCGCTACATCATCACTCGGACGCTTACAATGTAAGTTGGCAGGACAAGGTCATTAGCATTAGGTTTCATTCCCACGCTTGGTTAATGGATCATTATAGCATTTCATAGCTTCACCATGTCCTAACACTAGTTTTTACCATTTTTAATGAGATGAAATGACTTACCACAACATTAACAAGGGCTACAATCAGTAGTTGTTCAATGGAAATTTTTTATACGACTCTTCTAAAATTTTTAAAATTTTAAATTATTAAAATAAACTCTTAAAATTTTATATTAAAAATTAAAATTATATTTTTTATTCTAAAAATTATAATTTAATTTCTTTTTGAAGGTTAACATTGTAAATATTATATTATGAAATTTGAATTACGATTTATAATTATTTATTCTAAAATAATATATATAAACAAATTATTTGACACAAAAGAAATTTATATGTGTGAAGTTATCTTTCTAGAAACTACTTGAAATTCCTTTGAAAACCGTCTTTCTCTTCGTCGATCACCACCGCCTTAACGAAACCCCGATCATGTCAACTGTTAGGTCGCAGCTTGAGATTCCTGTAGGGTTTCAATTTCTTCCCACCAAAGAAGAAATCCTTTGTGATTACCTTCAACCATTCATCAAGGGCGATCCCATACCTTCTGGTGTGATGAAGGAGTTGGATATTTATGGCGCAAATCGCCAGCCTTGGAATATTTTCGACCAAGATTCGGCAGAGACTTTGTGGGTTATCACGAAGTTGAAGAAGAAGAGCAAGTCAAGAATCGAAAGAACCGCGGGAGATGGATGTTGGCTCCAACAATATATCAAAGAAGTGAAGAACTCGGACGGCGGCGAAGTCATAGGGTATGATAAATACTTCACGTACACCAGCAAGAAAAGCCAGAAATCAAATGGTCAATGGATCATGCATGAGTTCTCCTTGAAAGACCAAGAAGCTCTTGGTTTGAGTGATTTCGTTATCTGTGAGATTAAGAATAAGGATGCTGCTGTTGTGAGCCCGGATTACGAAGAATGTGAAGGAGAAATCAACAAGAACAAGAAACGTAAGTTGATGGAGGTGCCGTCGACTTCAACAAATGATTTTGCTTTCGTGCCCATGGCATTTGATCATATGGCTCCAGAAGCAGGAGGCTTCTCTGCATGCTTAAACCAACAACCAAACCCTTGGACGTCGGCAGGTGCTGGTGGTAATCTTGGAGTGCCCGATTATAATTCTCACCATCTGGTACCTGCCTAACCCTTGCTCTATTTTCATTTTATATTTTTACATTTAGCTTATATATTCATAGCCTTGTTCATGCATGCTTATATATTTGATTCTCAAACCAAACAATTGGCATTGATTTGCACATTCAGGAAGAAGCTCGTGAGGATGTCAACGCCGATCTTTACATCACACTGCAAGAACTGGACAACTTCTTGAACTCCGATTAGAGTTGATGTAAATGTCTTCAATGTAACTCCACACCACATATGAATTTTAGTGATGGCTTTTTCCCGTGGTTTTTTTTCCCTTCTATATTCAGAAGGGTTTTCCACGTAAATTTGGTGTCTCCCCTTTGCATGCCTTTGTTTATTTTAATATATTAATACACTAATCTCTTTAAAATATATTTTAAAACTAAAATTGATTTAAATATTTTATAGAAAATAATATTTCATTTTTATCAAACATGATTTTTTTTCTAAACTTAAAAAACCCAATCTATCTGGTTTTAATTACCACAACTTACCATAAGTAGAAATTTTTAATTATCAATATTATATTATTTTATATTTTCTTTGTGTATTATTAAATTCTTATTTTTCAAAAAATAAATACCTAAAATATGACATAATAATATATTAACTTAATTAAACAATTATCAAAATAACCATATTTATCACAAACTTTGAAATTCCCATTAAAATTCTTTTTAAATTTTTTTTCCTTTAAATTTACATCTTGAGTCATGCTAGAGTGACCACTTCATAATAAAATGATAACATAAGTGATTAAAACGTAACATTTCAAACATAAATTACTAAAATGTAATCTGAGGCAAACAAAATTGACTATTTTTGTAATTTATCTTTTTTATTTCTTTTCTTTTCTTTTCCTTCTTATTCGTTAAAAACTTTAATCGTCATACTCAATAGCCAGTGATGTTGTCGTTTGTGATGACCTTTCGTGTCAATTTCGAGACCAAAAAAAAGATATTATCCTTCTCATTGACTTCTGTTGTTCTGAATCTTCTAAAACAATGACCAAATTTTCAAAATACTCTTTCTACAATAGTATTTTTTTTTTAATCGGGGGTGTCACCTGACATACTGGAGACACCAAAAAAATAATTTTTTTTAAATAATTGGACTGATGTTAGGGCCTAAATTATTGGTTGTACCGTGAGAAAGATAATGACTGCAAACTTAAACTAAAATCGAACTGTGTAAACAATCTCGGTATTCATCTTTACAATTTTTACACTTTTGTTTCTGTGGTTAAAACTGTGACCATAGTTTCAAGCACTATTTTTACCATAGTTTCTGTTTACAAAGTAATTACCCTTTGTTCCTACAATATTTAATCTAATAATAATAGTAATAATAATAACACATTTTGCATAAGAAAGTAAGCAAGTGAATTTTAATTTTGTTGGATAGGGATTAATGCCTTAAACATATGTCCTTAGGTCTCATTTTTGTTTGGATAATGTAATATTTAGGGAGTGTTTGATAAATTAAAAAATTAAATATTGTAATATTAATTTTTTATTGTTAAATTTTATAAGTGTTGAATTTATATTAGAAAATTGATTGCTAAATTAGTAAATATAAGTACAAATTATAATTATGTTGTTTGATAAAAGTAAATATTAATTTTTAAAAGACTATTTATTATTTAGTTTTAGTCTTGTTAATATAATATTTTATATTGTTTTGGATAGTTTTGGAAAAAATATAGTATGTTAATTTTAATATCTCACTTTAAAAAATATAATTTATTTCAATTTTTTAATAAAATAAAATCAACTTAATATTTTCTAATAAATAGCTACCTATTTAGTTATTTTATTTAACACTTTTTTTCTTGAAAATTTTATATTAAATAAAAAATTAAAATGATTATCAAACACATTTAAAATATTAAATGAAAATTTTCAAAAGTTTATCAAACACACCTTGGTCTCTGAATGTGATAATTTTTTTTTCTAATTTAGTCCCTAAACTTATTTAGGCCCATATTACTCCCTAAATATGATAGTTTTTTTTTTTCCGAGTTTGGTCCATTTGATGCAGGGGTGAAGTCAGAACAATCTTTTAGAGGGCCGAATGAAATTTTAATATTTTATAGTCTATATATTTATAATTTTTAAAGGATTAAATCGAATTTTTTATATTTTTAAGGGGCCATAGTACAAGTTTACCTTTACTAATTTAAAATTTTTAAAAAAAATTCATGGTTTAAATAGCAATTTTACATTTTAGGGGGGTTGGGCCCATGCCAGCCCCCCGCTACATTCGCCACTGATTTGATAACATGATACTTTGAAATTGTGTCACATCATCACATTATCTAAAACTAATAAAAGTTGTCAAGGACTAATGTGGTTTAAAAAGAATGTAAAGACTAAGGGTCCGGTTGTTTACATGTAAAAGGCTTTACGGAAAATATTTTCTGTATTTTCCTATATTTGTTTTATAGAAAATAGTTTGGTCAACGAAAAATATCTTACAGGTCAAGGTAAAATAAGCCTTTTTCCCTGTAAAATGACTTGCCCTTTTGAAAAGCATAAGTCATTTCCCGGGAAAGAGCTCATCTATAGATAACTTTATTTTTATATAAAAGTTAACTTAAATCAAGCTTAATATTGTTATATTGATAATAAATTTTATTTTTATTTTTAAAAATATTTAAAATATTATATTTTTCAATATTATTAAACATGCATATTTAATTATTTATATTTAGTCATATAATAAATTATTAATATAATAAATATAATTTATTACTTTAATAAATTATTTAATATTTCAATTTTATTTTAATAATAAATTTTAAAAATAATAATTTTAAACAATATTATTCACATATTATTGAAAATATTCAATATTAATATTTTAATAATAAATATTTATTACAATTATAAATATATTAATAATAAATATTTTGTAGTATGAAGGTTAAAATATGTCATAAGTCTATGTACACTTCACAGATTTGTAATTTAGTCTTTGTACTTTTATTTTCAAGAATTTAGTCCCTTTACTTTTCAAATTTGAAAATCAAGTCCAATTGTTGACATCATTAATTTTTTTCTCAATTTTGTTGATGTCAAATTTTTAAATAAAAATTACTCACTTAGTAGTCATGTAATTAAAAAATGACGTTGTAATCAATCTGAATTTAACATAATATTTTTAATATATGCAAAAACAATATAAAATATAAAATTATAGATAAAATTAAATTCAATTAAACAATGAAAAATTAAAAAAAATCTCAAATGTATGTTTGTTTAATTGAAAACAACTTTTATAAAATATTTTTAAGAAGTCTACCAAACAACAAAAAATATTTTACACAGATTCATCCAAACACAAAAAATTATTAACTTTTTCAGAAAAGTAAATTATTTTCCAGAAATTATTTTTTAGAAGTTATTTTCAGTGAAACAAACGGGACCTAAATTAAAATAATTACCAAATTCAAGGGCTAAATGTTACTTTACCCCTTCTGTTTTGTAGTGTTTTTGGATTTGCCTATGCCATGCAAAATTCACGTATGTTAGACAACGAAACTTAATGTACTGTAACCCTCAAACAAACATAAACACCTACAAATAGATCACAACGCATACAACGGGGCAAAGACACAGTGACGCAGTCGCTTTGCCCCAAAAATGGTAATTTTGACATTTTGCCCTTTTAAAATTTATAAAATTATATCTAAGTATAATGATTCATATCTGCCCCTAAAAGTAATTTCCTAGCTTCTCGTTGTCCATGCACATACAAAACCAATTACCGCTGAAGTGGGAAGTAACATAAATTGGTGATTTCATTTCTAGTCCACACTTTCAACATATCCAACACGAAACAAACGAGTTCTAAATAAGAGGACAAGTTCACACAACCATATATATCATCGGACCATACAAAGCATATTGAATCCATGTGGGTGGCTTCAAAGTTCCCTTCCTTTGTTATTGAATTCCCAAAAACCTTTCATTTGAACTTCTCTCATCCTGGTATATAAAACCTACAACCAATCAAAATGGAATATATATATATAGATATATATGTGTATGTCAAGTTCATTTCAACATTGTAGCATTTCCCCGTTTGCACTCAACTTAAACATTAGTAGGACACGATCAAAATGGAGAAACACAAACCTACTGACCAATTCGCATTTTCTTCCGATCACGGTCCTCGTACCGCGGATTCCGCTTGTTTCGTACGATCATTGGCATCAGCACTCGGACACTTACAATGTAAGTTGGCAGGACAAGGTCATTAGCATTAGGTTTCATTCCTAGGCTTGATTAATCAATCATTATAGCATTTCATAGCTTCACCATGTCCTAACACTAGTTTTTACCATTTTCAATGAGATGAAATATTGACTTACCACAACATTAACAGGCTATTCAGAAGGGCTTCCTAGATCTACAATCAGTAGTAAATCATTAGTTCAATCTATATACACACGTATATATAATTTGACATGATATTACCTGCCCTTTGAGTGTCGATCTGACCGATCGATACCGTTGCCATTATGTTTGTTCTTTGAGTTTATTATGGGAAGAAGTACCCTTGAATCAGAAGGGCTTCTTTCTTGCTTCCGCAAACTTGCCACGGTAAGTTTTACCATAAAAAACCAATGAAGATTTATAAACCCAATGCAGTTGATCTCGTTCGATAGTTGTGTATATCGGCATCGTGCGGTTCGTTTTAGAAGCATACTCGTTAAGGATCGATTTGCCACATTTCTGACCCTACAAACACTAAAAGATCATAAACTTAGAACAGAGTCCTCATCAGTCAGCACAACCAACAGATTAAGCAATGAAACAGTCAAAGACCTGGTGATATATAGTAGAAAGGCTTAGTTGTTCAATGGCATTGAACCCTAGCAACGTTTTGCTCAGCTTCTTTTCGATGTGGAAAAGTCAGCCTAGAAGTGTAAGTGCCTCGACCAACACGAACGGTGGCTTTGAACCTCGGAGCATGCCCAAACCCTTCGTTGAAGCTATGGTAAACCTTGGAGGAAACGATTCTTATGCAAATGCTGTGCTAATCCTAAACAAAACAAAGAACACATCAAATGATATTAACATCCCACCTCGATTACTAGTAATTAACCACGAAACTGTTAACAAACAAATTCTTTCTTTTTTTCTTTCTTTTTTTTTCTATTATCACATTACAAGTGTTAAGAACATTGGTGGGAATTCCCATGCAAGTAGTGGGAAACAACTTCATATCTAAGGGCTGAGAAGATGACAGCTATCTATCGGGAAAATTGTCATTTAAATGATTTCTTTGTTAAGAAGTTCATAGATACTCAGACGGGTTAAAAGATGACATATTCAAGTAATTACTTTCTTTTTTTTCTGAACCTCATTATACCCTCCGCTATCACTCCGGCCGCCGTCAACGGTGTCGAAATATTCAAAAATACCCTCATTATACCTCTCTGAACCTCCTAATAACATGCACCATATTAGATTCTAGAAAATCTTAATGATAACGTGAAGATTTAGATTTCAAACAGAGATTTTATATCACTATTCTGATGTTTTTAGCGATTTTCAACCACAAAAATCCCGTGCCCTTGCGTGTTTCGGCGTGTCGACTCCGGTACGAGGGACTTTCCGGAGAGTCTGTGGCTTTAAATACAACAAAGAAGGTATGTTAAGACCAAAAGGATTAAGCTGATATTTCAGAACAGAATTTTCTGATATAATTTTATATTTATTAATTCATTTGTTTTTCCTTCGGTTTCTTTTGAATATTAAGCTACATTCATACTACATGCAGCGGCGAAACTAGGAGGTCGAGCAGCCTCCTAAAATGAAAATATTTGATACACTCTTTTAAAATTTTTAAAATTTTAAATTATTAAAATGGACTCTTAAAATTTTATATTAAAAATTAAAATTATATTTTTTTATTGTAAAAATTATAATTTATTTTTTTAAATCTTACGAGGTTAACATTGTAAATATCATATTATGAAATTTGAATTAAGATTTTTTATTATTATTTTTTCTAAAATAATATATATAAACAAAATTATTTGATACAAAAGAAATTTATATGTGTGAGGTTATCTTTCTAGAAACTACTTGAAATTCCTTTGAAAACCATCTTTCTCTTCGTTGATCACCACCGCCTTAACGAAACCCCGATCATGTCAACTGTTAGACCGCAGCTTAAGATTCCTGTAGGGTTTCGATTTCTTCCCACCAAAGAAGAAATCCTTTGTGATTACCTTCAACCATTCATCAAGGGCAATCCTATACCTTCTGGTGTGATGAAGGAGTTGGATATTTATGGTGCAAATCGCCGCGAGCCTTGGAATATTTTCGACCAAGATTCGGCAGAGTCTTTCTGGGTTATCACGAAGCTGAAGAAGAAGAGCAAATCAAGAATCGAAAGAACCGCGGGAGATGGATGTTGGCTCCAACAATATATCAAAGAAGTGAAGAACTCGGACGGCGGCGAAGTCATAGGTTATGATAAATACTTCACGTACGCCCGCAAGAAAAGCCAGAAATCAAATGGTCAATGGATCATGCATGAGTTCTCCTTGAAAGACCAAGAAGCTCTTGGTTTGAGTGATTTCGTTATCTGTGAGATTAAGAATAAGGATGCTGCTTTTGTGAGCCCGGATTACGAAGAATGTGAAGGAGAAATCAACAAGAACAAGAAACGCAAGTTGATGGAGGTGCCGTCGACTTCAACAAATGATTTTGCTTTCGTGCCCGTGGGGAATCAGACATTTGATTATATGGTTCCAGAAGTAGGAGGCTTCTCACCGTCACCACCCCTCATTGCATGCTTAAACCAGCAACCAAACCCTTGGACGTCGGCAGGTGTTGGTGGCAATCTTGGAGTGCCTGATTATAATTCTCACCATCTGGTACCTGCCTAACCCTTGCTCTATTTTCGTTTTATATTTTTACATTTAGCTTATATATTCATAACCTTGTTCATGCATGCTTATATATTTGATTCTCAAACCAAACAATTGGCATTGATTTGCATATTTAGGAAGAAGCTGGTGAGGATGTCAACGCTGATCTTTACATCACATTGCAAGAACTGGACAACTTCTTGAACTCCGATTAGAGTTGATCTAAATGTCTTCAATGTAACTCCACACCACATATGAATTTTAGTGATGGCTTTTTCCCGTGGTTTTTTTCCCTTCTATATTCAGAAGGGTTTTCCACGTAAATTTGGTGTCTCCCCTTTGCATGCCTTTATTTATTTTAATATATTAATACACTAATTTAAAATATATTTTAAAACTAAAATTGATTTAAATATTTTATAGAAAATAATATTTTATTTTTATCAAACATGATTTTTTTTTCTAAACTTAAAAAACCCAATCCATCTGGTTTTAATTACCACAACTTACCAATTATCAATATTATATTAGTTTATATTTTCTTTGTGTATTATTAAATTGTTATTTTTTAAAAATAAATATCTAAAAATATGACATAATAATATATTAACTTAATCAAACAATTATCAAAATAACCCCATTTGTCACCAACTTTAAAATTCCCATTAAAATTCTTTTTAAATATTTGTTTCCTTTAAATTTACATCTAGTGACCAATTCGTAATAAAATGATAACATAAGTGGTTAAAACGTAATATTTCAAACATAAGTTATTAAAATGTAATCTTAGGCAAACAAAATTGATTATTTTTGTAATTTATCTTTTTTATTTTATTTCTTTTCTTTTCCTTCATATTCGTTAGAAACTCTAATAATTGTACTCAATAGCCACTGATGTTGTCGTTTGTGATGACCTTTTGTGCCGATTTCGAGAGTAAAAAAAGATATCATCCTTCTCTGTTCCAAATCTTCTAAAGCAATGACCAAATTTTCAAAATACTCTTTTTACAACAGTTTTTTTTTTTAAATATCACCAGTACCACTTGACACAATACCATCATCTATATATATATTTAAATATATATATTTAAAAAATGATATGTCATCCTTCTCATTGACTTCTACTGTTCATATTTTTTAGTAGTCCGTTCCAAATCTTCTAAAACAATGACCAAGCTTTGAACTATTCTTTCTATAACAATTTTTTTTTAAATATCACTGGTGTCACCTAACACAACAACACCACCTAAGTGTATATATATATATATATATATATATATATATATATAATTTTAATGGGTGTTGCCTGATATGCTAGTGGTACCAAAAAAATATATTTTTTTTAAATATTTACTAATGTCACTTGACATGCCAGCGTCACCTAAAAAGTTTTTTGTTTTTGAAAATTTCCCAATGTCGCTTGATAGAACCAACAACATCCATTAAAAAATATTTTTTTCTTTTTTTCTCCACGTGAATACCTATATTTTTTACTGGTACTACGAAAAATATATTCTAATTGCGATTGACACAATGACAACACCCCAAAAAAATTCTTTTAAAAAAAAAAGTCAATCATTGTTTCAAGAGAAGCCAAAAAGTATTTTTAGGGGTCGAAATTATATTTTAATTTTTAAGAGCTTATATTTTTATAAATTTTAAAGGATTAAGTTAAATTTTTATCATTTTTAGGAGGAGCCAAAGTGTAATTTTACCTTTACTAATTTAAAATTTTAAAATTTCTCAATGGCCTAAGTAGACAATTTTCCATTTTATGGGGGTCGGACCCCTTCCAGCCCCCTAGATACGCCACTGATTGTCTTATCATTGGGGGCGGTGTCGTTGCTGTGGCAGGTGGCACCGATAAACACTATGAATTTTAAGTCATTTTCGTATATAAATTTCATTTAAATTACTAAACCAATCAATAAAAATTTCGAGAAAATATCAAGTTGCGATATATAATATATATTGTCGAAACCATTTTTTTGTTTGAAAACGGGCCGACTTTAGAAGGAAAACGGAGTCGCCACCAATCTTTTTTTTTGAAGTGTGATTGGGCCACTTTTGAAAACATTTTGGTCTACGGATTTTAAGAAAACGGGTTCGGGAGTCGGTTACGCACGAGGAAGGATTAGCACCCTCGAAACGCCCAAAATTGGTACCGTATTGATTGATTAACGTCCTGAATATCAAAAATTAGAAAAGATTTTAAAAATATGGATCATTTGGAAAATGTTCGGGTAATTCGAATTTGGATATTGAAATTCTCTTGTTCCAGGAGGATGAAATATCACGTCCAGCACGTTAGGATACGATATTTCAGACCTTCGAAACCAAGATCATTTCATGATTTCCAAGATTCATGCATTGTCATTTTAAAAAGGGTACTTCACCACTTGGCCAAATGAAAGAACCGAAACTCAGCACGTTAGGGCACGATCCTTCAAATTTCTAAACATGAAATATTGCCATGCTTTTAATTTTAAAACACGGACACAATTTTAAAGGATATTTAATGATTTGGCCAAATAGAAACCACAACCCAACACGTTAGGGCAGGACTCCTTGATTTTCCAAAACATGAAACATTGCCTCGTTTTAAAAAACACAGACACAATTTTAAAGGATATCTAATGATTTGGCCAAACAGAAACCACAACCCAGCACGTTAGGACATGATTCCTTGAATTTCCAAAACATAAAACATTGCCTTGTTTAAAAACTTTTTACAAGTCTTGAAAAAACGTGGTAAAAGGGAGAAAAACAAGATAAACGATCATATTAATATTAAAGAAGATGACAACTAATAATAAAGCAATAGGAATGATAAAAATAGTCACAAAAATATAAGAAACAATAATAATAATAATACTAACAACAATAATAAAAATATATATAAAATAATGATACAAAAATGGCAATAACAATGTTGATAACAAAAACCAAAACCACAAAAAAAATAAAAAAATATAATTATAAGAATAATATATATAATAAAATGGGGATAGTAGTAAAAATAATAGTATTAATAAAAATATAGTAGTAGTAAAAAAGGGGTATATCGATCATAACATAAAAAATAATAGATATAATAATGATAGTAAAACAATAACAAATACATAGGAATATAATAATAATAGGAAAGATAGCTGAAAATGGAAAAACTATAGTGGTAATAATACCAAAATAACGATAGACTAATAATAGTGAACAAGAAATAAAAATGAGAATAATAATAAAATAATAAAATAATAGCATTAATAAAATAGTAGTTATAAAAGAAACTAAACGTGTTTGATAATAATAATAAAAATAGTATGATAATAAAAGGAAAATTAAAGTAAACAAAATATATATAAATAATAATAAACATAATCGAAGGAGCATAATTATAATAATAATATACATATAAGAATAATGGAAAAAAAAAATTAATTTTAGTAGTAGAAATGGCAGGATAGTGAAAAAGGATTAAATTGAATCAAAATCGAAAACTCTGGGCCGAATTTAAAATACAATAAGGTAAATGGGCCCAATTGTAATGCGTATGCAACAAAGAGGGACCAAAGCAGAAATTAATCCCACTCTTTAAAACGGTACACCCAGGTGGGGACCAAATTGCCATGGAGTATAAAACTCAGGGGCAAAACTAAATAAAAAGATGAGATGGGAGAAATTAAAACATCGACGCAAATAGGGAGGGCTAATTGTACAAATTTCCCTTTAAAAGCATGGCATTCACTCCTCCCAACGAAGCCATTTAATTCACTGTTTCAAAACCCCCAAAAAGAAGAAAAAATTAAAAGGCATTTTGCCTTCTTTCTCAAATCAAAACAAAACAAAATTGATTTCCCTTTTTGTCTTCTAGGGTTTGAACCCTTTTTTGCAACGAACTCCCCCCCACGCACACGATTACGGCGGCCGGAGGGAACCCGGTGAGATCCTTAAGCCTTCTCCCCCCTTTTTTTTAAAAAACTTTGTTTATTTTTCTTGAAAACTAACGAGATCAACTTGAAAAATGGGAAGGGGTTTTTGCACCCTCTTTTCTATTTTCGTACGCAAGGCTGAAGAGAAGAGAAAAACCAAACGAAAACTTGAAAATCAAAAATCTCAAAACACCGTAATCACCTTATTTCTTCTCTGTCTCTCGGTTTCAATCTATGTGTAGAATCCTACTTCTGCTTACTCGTATTTTGTGTATGTAAAATTTGCGCTTATTGCTTTTCTATTCCAAAAAAAATCCCCGCTTACAACTTTGATTTGGCTTTTTATAACTTGCTTTGCAACTATACATTTGCCCGCTTACAAAAGCGTGGTGGCTCATGTCTCTCGACGTGGAGTGATGGAGCCGCGCACGTTCTTTGGGTAGTGCGTGTGGCGCGAGAGAACCGCCTTCTTTGGCGAAGGCGTCTGCGCGAGGCTCTCTGTCTGGGCTTCTATTTGCTTTTTTGTTGTTTTCTGTTTTGGGCTAGCTGGGTTTTGATTTTTGGACAGTTTTTGGTCTTTTGATTTGGGCCCCGATCTTGAAATTGGGCCTTACAGCTACCCCTCTTTGCTCATTACCGTGTAACAAAAGTGGAGCAAAGACTTTAAAAGGCCCAATTTTCCCCTATCTTTCTTGAATATTGATTTCTTGATGCTTCCTTTCTCCAAGTAGCCTTGCTTTAAACCACTGCATCTTCAGGGGTATAGGGGTTTTGTTTCGATCTGTTCCACTACTACTCAGTGAAGATAAGATCTGCTATCTTTAACCTGCTCAACTCCTGCTCAGTAGAGATAAGGCTATGATCTTCAGTCTGCTCCATTGCCGATACATGGAGATAAGACTTGCAATTTTTGATCTGCTTCACTCCTGCTTAGTGGAGATGGTTCTGTAATTTTTAGCCTACTCCACTCTTGCTCAGTAGAGATAAGGCTTCAACCTTTCGATCTGCTCTACTCCTGCTCAGTAGAGATAAGATCCGCAATCTTCGATCTGCTCCACTCCTGCTCAGTGGAGATAAGATCTGCTATCTTTAGCCTGCTCCACTCCTGCTCAGTGGAGATAAGGCTTCAACCTTCCGATCTGCTCTACTCCTGCTCAGTAGAGATAAGATCTGTAATCTTCGATCTGCTCCACTCCTACTTAGTGGAGATAAGATCTACTATCTTTAGCCTGCTCCACTCCTGCTCAGTGGAGATAAGGCTTCAACCTTCCGATCTGCTCTACTTCTGCTCAGTAGAGATAAGATCTGTAATCTTCGATCTGCTCCACTCCTGCTCAGTGAAGATAAGATCTGCTATTTTTAGCCTGCTCCACTCCTGCTCAGTGGAGATAAGGCTTCAATCTTTCGATCTGCTCTACTCCTACTCAGTAGAGATAAGATCTGTAATCTTCAATCTACTCCACTCCCGCTCAGTGGAGATAAGATCTACTATCTTTCTGTAACTCCCATCAATTTTGCTACATTGTCCTCTGGGGAACTTACCTGTAGAATTGATTTCATGGGGTCTATGCTTATGTCAAATGATTAGGATGTCATGAAAAATGCTCCTAACTATATGTATTATGAATGTTATGAATGGATGCAAAATGTCATGAGAATAATCCATCTTTAACCCTTGGGCTATCATTGCTTGCTGTTTATTAAGGTGCTCCTTGATGTGTGCTCAATTGATACTTCTAATAGAGAATCTGAAGATGTCGTCACTGCTTAGACCCTTATCTCAAGTGCTCTGAACCCTTTAAGCCTGATTATTTCTAAATAACTGCCTTGTTTCAGATTCTTGTATTATTTAGAGACTTTCAGAGTAATACTTAAAACTTCCTTTGTGAAAGCATTATTAGTTCAGTAATCATGACTTCAATATGAAATGCTTGGAAAAAGATTGTAAAAATGAATGAAACTGGAATTTATTCAAGACAAAACCCGTGAATAATGAATTGAACAAAGGCAGTAAATTTTGCTAAGGTACAAAATGAGTAAGAGTGGAATTGATGCCTCAAAATATCTCAACCTGAGCTTCTCTGTACGTACTTCTTGAAGTCCATTCTAAGCTCAACATGTGCCTAGGAGAACCGAGGTACTCAGGCGATGCTCCAAAATGTAACATACCTCATCACAGTTAATTTTGGCGTGGCGAAACTACTGTGTGCCCCATCGCGAGTTGGTCATAATCTGAGCCGCCTCTTTTCGGGTTTTCGACTCAAAGCCCCTTTGGTATGAAAGTGCCCTTTACAGGTTTTTGCCTTGGCCTCTCACTTTTCTTTTTTCTTTTTTTTTTGAACTCAAGACGCCCTTTGCGGGTTTTCGCCTAAGCCCATTTTCATGCGAAGTACTTCTTGACTGAGTCTGCATTAATTGGATTTGGCAGACTTTTGCCGTCCATCTCGGCTAGTATTAAAGTTCCTCCAGAAAAGGCCTTCTTTACAATATAAGGTCCTTCCCAATTAAGCATCCACTTTCCCCTGAAGTCCTTTTGCATAGGGAGGATTTGCTTCAACACCAAATCTCCTTCATGAAATACTCTAGGGCGGACTTTCTTATTGTAAGCCTGCATTATCCGTCTCTGGTACAATTGACCATGGCGAATGGCTCTTAGCCTCTTTTCCTCAATTAGATTTAGTTGATCATATCGAGATTGAACCCATTCTGCTTCGTCTAGCTTCAACTCTGACAAAACCCGGAGTGAAGGGATTTCAACTTCAATAGGCAAGACTGCCTCCATCCTATAAACCAACGAGAAAGGAGTTGCCCCGATAGAGGTTTTAACCGATGTTCGATAGGCGTAGAGGGCAAGCGGTAACTTTTCATGCCAATCCTTGTAGGTCTCAGCCATTTTCCCCATAATTTTCTTGATATTTTTATTAGCCGCCTCAACTGCTCTATTCATTTTCGGGCGATATGGCGACGAGTTATGGTGCTTAATGTTGAACTCGACTACGCACTTCACATTTATCGTCTTTGTTGTTCAAGTTTAGTGCATTGTCAGACACGATCCTTTCTGGCATTCCGTAGCGGCATATGATCTTTTTCTTCAAAAACTTGCTAATTGTCGTCTTCGTGATATTGGCATATGAAGCTGCCTCTACCCATTTGGTGAAGTAATCGATGACCACGAAGATGAATCGATGTCCATTAAAAGCCTTCAGTGAGATTGGTCCAATGACGTCTATTGCCCACATTGAGAAAGACCACGGTGAAGTCATAACATGAAGAGGTGAAGGAGGCACATGTATCTTGTCTCCATAAACCTGGCACTTGTGGCATTTCTTGGCGTAACGAATGCAATCTCCTTCCATTGTGGACTAGTAATACCCGAATCTCATTATCTACCTAGCCATTGTAAACCCGTTGGCATGCGTCCTACAGACACCTTCGTGGGCTTCTTCTAGAATTTTCCTAGCCTTCACAGCATCGACATATCTTAACAACACCTGATCTTTCCTCTTTTTATACATGATCTCCCCGTCTAAAACATAGTCATTGGCCAATCTTCTCAATGTTCTCCTGTCATTTTCTGTTGCTTGATCAGGATATTCACGACTCTTTACATATCGCAGAATATCCTGATACCAAGGATGATTATCTCTCTCTTCTTCTTCGTCGATATTGTAGCAGTGAGCCGGAGTCTCATAAATACTTATTTGGATAGGCTTCATACCCTCTTGCTCGTTTACTCTGATCATAGAAGCTAGGGTGGCCAAGGCGTCAGCCATCTAGTTTTCATCACGCGGGAGGTAAAAGAATGTGATATCATCAAACTCCTCAATTAGTTCCAAAATTAACTTTCGGTAGCTGATCAATTTGGGATCTCTTGTTTCTCATTCTCCTTTGAGCTGATATATCACAGAGTCTCCATATACCTCTAGCACCTTAACCTTGCGGTCTATGGCTGCTCAGATTCCCATGATGCATGCTTCGTATTCCGCCATATTGTTCGTACAATCGAAGTCCAACTTGCAAGTGAACGGATAATGCTCTCCATTTGGTGATACCAAGACTGCTCCAACTCCATTACCAACGGCGTTTGATGCTCCGTCAAAGTTCAACTTCCAGGGACGATCTTCTAAGATATTTTCTTCAATTGTCGCTACAAACATCAGATCCTCATTGGGAAAATTAAAATTCAGGAGTTCGTAGTCGTCTAGCGCCCTGCTGGTTAGAAAATCAGCTATTGCACTCCCCTTCACAGCCTTCTCGTTCACGTAGACTATGTCAAACTAGAGAGCAAAATTTGCCATCAGGCCATTCTTCCATTCAAAGTGGTCGACTCCATCATGTACTTGAGAGGGTCCAATTTCGAGATTAACCAGGTTGTGTGGTACAACATGTACTGCCTCAACCTCCGAGTTGTCTAGGTCAATGCACAACACAATTTCTCAATTGGCGAGTATCTCATTTCACACTCAGTGAATTTCTTGCTTTGAGGTAGTATATCGCCTCTCTTTCTTCCTGTCTCTCGCCGTGTTGGCCTAGCACACATCCCATTGAATTGTCAAATACCGTCGATACTGTAATCAATGGTCTGCATCAGATCAAGACATTAGCACCGAGTATTAGACAAGTACTGTTTAATCTTGTCAAATGCCTTCTGGCATTCATCGTCCCAAATGCCTGGATTGTGTTTCTTAAGAAGACGAAATATGGGATCGCACTTCTCAGTCAATTGCGAGATGAACCGAGTGATGTAATTTAGTCTTCCTAGAAAGCCTCAGACTTCCTTTTGAGTGCGAGACGGAGGTAACTTTTGCACGGCTTTGACTTTATCCGGATCTACTTCGATTCCTTTTTCACTGACCATGAAACCAAGTAGCTTTCCTGATCGAGCCCCGAAAGTACACTTAGCTGGATTGAGTTTCAGCTGAAATTTCCTCAACCTCAAGAATAGTTTCCTCAACACTTGCACATGTTCCCCTTCTGTTCGAGACTTTGCGATCATATCGTCAACGTAGACCTCAATCTCCTTGTGCATCATATCGTGAAACAAGGTTACCATAGCCCTTTGATATGTTGCCCCCGCATTCTTTAACCCAAATGGCATCACTTGGTAACAAAAAGTTCCCCATAAGGTTATGAAGGTAGTCTTTACCATGTCCTCAGGATGCATCTTTATTTGATTGTATCCTGAGAAACCATCCATGAACGAGAAGAATGAGAAACCTGTCGTGTTATCCACCAAAGTGTCAATGTGAGGCAGTGGGAAGTTGTCTTTTGGGCTAGCCTTGTTTAGGTCTTTGTAGTCGACGCACATTCGTACTTTCCCATCTTTCTTAGGAACAGGGACAATGTTGGCTACCTATTCTGAGTAATTCACAACTCGTAAGAACCCAGCGTCAAACTGCTTCTTGACCTCCTCTCTGTTTTTCACCGCAATGTCGGGTCTCATCCTTCGGAGCTTCTGTTGGACTGGCTTACAATCTTCCTTTATGGGGATACAGTGTACCGTAATGTCAGTTCTCAACCCAGACATGTCTTGATATGACCACGCGAAGACATATTTGAACTCTAAGAGAAGTCTAATAAGTTCCTGCCTTGTTTCCTTGGTGATGAGGGTTCCAATTTTCACCTCTTTCCCTTCCTCCAGAGTCACATTCTCAATTGTCTCTTTGTGAGGCAAAATCAGGTTTTCTTCCTGCTCCACCATCCTTAACAGATCTGAAGATATACTATAATCTCTGTCATCTGTAAAGTCCTGAGGTTCTTCTGGGCACATGTCTTGCTCATCAGGAAATTCTAGGTCCATAACAGCGTTGTTCATGACATCGATATCTGGGGACCTATGGTAGGCATGAAAGAGTATTCAATGAAAATGAATTTAAGACTGACTTATTTATGCGTTATGATTATGCATGGAAAGGAGTAGAAGAATAATTGCACGGTATGAGAGAAAAAAATGCACTTTTTATTGAAAATAACGATGCGTGAACATGCCTATTTCACAAAAGATTCTTACTGCCTCTAGGCTTGAAACAATAAGTGTGTTTTGAACATTATCTGTTTTAGTCCTAAAAACTACAGGAATTTCTTTCGCAGTCCAGTTGGCCAGAACACTTCCAGGCTCGTAAGGGCGAATACCCGCTAAGTTTCCTCTCCTCGAACTTCCTTCAGACACAGCATTGATGTTCAAAGTTCTCATCTTGTCTTCAACTGTTTCTCTATTCACAATCTCTAACCCTGAATGAATAATTCCTCCGGACACGAATGTATTAGATATATGGGGAAAAGTCATCGAACCCCATTTGATCTCAGCACCATTCAATCGTGCCCTCCGTCTCTTACGTTTCCTTTCCAGCTCCTCCTTTCTCTCATGCGTATCCGCCTATACCCTGCATCAAGCGATCATGTTTGTCAACCGATCTTGGCACTCTAACTGAGCCCTGAAGGTATTTTCTGGGTCCCCTTCCAGGCAATACTCCTTTTCCTACCGTCAGCTGTAGGCCCATCCTTGTGGCTTCAGAGATTTTTGGCACCGAGACATTGCCACCTTCACTGATGAAAGTCGCGTTTATAAACTCTAATGACCTGAAGGATCACTCTAAAGCCTCCGCATCATTCTCTATGTACGATGCATTACTAGTAACAGACGCGATGATATCTTCCTCTGCGTTTATGGTTATCAATCGGCCCTCTGTCACCAGCTTTAACTTTTAGTGCAATGACGATGGTACAGCTCCCGCTGAGTGAATCCATGGCCTCCCCAATAAGCAATTATAAGAAGGCTTAATATCCATCACGAGGAAATCTACCTCGTACGTGTTTGGCCCAATTAGAATGGGTATCTCGATCCTCCCCATCACTTTTCTCTCGGTGCCAGCGAAGGCTCTCACTGTATTTTGGCATGTTTTCATGTGAGAGCTGTCTACAGGTAACCTATCCAGTGTAGATAGGGGCAAAACGTCCAGTGCCGATCCGTTGTCAATCAATACCCCTGGCAATGTATACCCTTTGCATCGGGTAGTGATGTGCAAAGCTTTAGTAGATCCCCTGCCTCCCGATGGAATCTCATCATCACTGAAAGAGATGAAATTGTCTGCGCTTATATTACCAACAAGACGGTCTAACTTGCTTATTGAAATGTCATTGGTAACATAAATCTAGTTCAAAGCTTTCATCAGCGCACTACGGTGTCCTTCTGAGTTTAACAGTAAGGCCAGTACCGATGTGCGTGCCGACTGCTTGTGTAACTGTTCCACAACACTGTACTCACTGTGCTTCAGGAACTTCAAAAACTCACCGGCCTCATCCTCTGTTACTAGTTTATTAACCAGTGGTCCTGTCTTCTCGTCCCCCTTCTCATCATAGAGGACTCAGCTTCTAGGTCGGGTGTGCTGGCCGAACTCACTTTCCCGAAAACTATTACAGTGCAATTGTAGTTCCACGGTACCCTCTTGTCATCCTTATAAGGAAAAGTCACGGGTTTTTGAATTACAACCCTCGGTGTATCTTTATAAGGAGAAGTTACGAGTTTTTTTATTACAACCTTCGTTGTATCTTTATAAGGAGAAGTCACGGGTTTTTTAATTTCAACCTTCGGCGCTATTTTCACTCCGGCCTCGTCGACCCCTGGCCGTGTGATAATCACTATTGGGTGATTGACTTTAGGGATCCTTTCTGCAGACCCTCCCTCTGTGGAATATACGTCCTCTCCTTCCACCAAGTCAAAGAACTCCATCTCCTTATAATCCGTTAGCCTCTGTACTAGGGCTCTGAATTCGTTACATTGCTAAATTTCATGGCCGTCCTTGTCATGAAACTCACAATAGTTCCTTGAATCGGGAGATCTGTTCACATTCTCTTGCGGGACTAACCCCATTTTCTGCATTACTTTCCAAACTTTTCTCAATGGGGTTCTAATCTCAACAACTTCCTGCTTGGTTCTCCTTCCCCTGCTCTCAGCTATAACATTTACCCCATTATCGGTATGACTGGGTAACGGATTTCCTTCATCAGGTGGGTCATTGAAGTCTACCACCCCTGCCTTGATAAGTCTCTCGACTAGCTTTTTGAAAGAAGTACAGTTCTCTCTCGAGTGACCTACTACATCCGCATGGTACTCACACTGAGCGTTTGTGTCATACCACTTAGGATATGGAGGTTGCAGTGACTTCAAGTAAAACGGGGACACGACGTGCGCATCGAATAAGGTTTTATATAACTCCTTATACGTCACAGGTGTAGGAGTAAACTGAAACTTTTTAGTTTTCTGCCTCATGTTGGGTTCTTGTCCTGATGAGGCCTGCTGGCCCACGGTTACTGCTCTTGGTTTATTAATAGTAATGGGTTTGGAATAACCCGAGCTTATATTACCCACTTCATTCTCCCTTTTCTTTGGAGATGTTTTTCTCATGCTCTCTCCAGCTTCAATTTTCCCACACCTTATCGCGTTCTCTATCATTTCGCCAGACATTACCATGTCTGTGAAACTCTTAGTCGCGCTTCCCAGCATATGATTGATGAAAGGTACTTTCAAGGTATTTATAAAGAGCATGGTCATTTCCTTTTCTAGTAGCGGTGGCTGGACTTGCGTAGCGACCTCCCTCCACCTTTGGGTGTATTTCCTAAAACTCTCACCTGACTTCTTCTCCATGTTTTGCAACGTGATCCTATCAGATGCTATATCAGTCACATGGCCGTAATGTTTCATGAAGGCCTGTACCAAATCCTTCTATGATTTGATTTGAGTACAACTGAGCTGATTATACCACTTTGTTGGAGCTCCAGTCAGACTATCCTGGAAGCAGTGGATCAATAACTGGTCGTTGTTGACATATCCCGTCATTCTCCGACAGAACATGGTAATATGGGCCTCAAGGCAACTGGTCCCGTTGTACTTTTCAAATTCCGGCATCTTGAACTTCGGAGGAAGTACCAGATTTGGGACTAGACTCAGCTTCTTAGCATCCACCTCGCATTGGTAATCAACACTTTCCAATGCTTTAAACTTCTCCTCCAGCCATTTGCAGTGATCCTCAAATTCCTTTGGGAACTCCGCCTTCGCTTTCTCCCCCTCTGCTGTATCGTCGAAATCAGGGACCATGATCTTTGGCAAGTTGTCTCCTGGGTTAGAGCTCGAGCCTGTCGGGAAGTTTGCCGGCGCCGAGGCACCAGTTTGATACTGAGGCCTGATATTAACAGATACTCTCGAAGGCTGCACTTGAGAATTTACCGGGGCTAGGCCTGACGGATAAGCAGAATTTTCATTTTCATCCCCGACATCGACCATAGGGCCTTTTCCTTTATCCTGCGCTCCAGTCAACAACAGCGTTAACTGGCTCATCATACTTCTCTGGGATTCCAGCATTTGATCCCTAATGTCCTGTTGGATTTTAGCCAACTGTTCTTGCATCTGAGCTTGCAATTGGTCATGCATCTCTTTCTGCATCTGCTCTAACTTTTCTATTCTTTGATCCATAGCTTTTATTTTTTTTCGAGTGTAGTAGCGGTGTTCCAGGATAACTATAATACGACCTCTAGTTAATAGGGTTTTTATGAAATTTAATGCAAATGATATGATGCAATGCAAATGCATGAAATGCCATGCAAATAAATGAATGCAAAAACAAGAGGAGTCGATTTTAATTCAACTTCTTTTTGAATACTTATTGAAAAAACAAAATCCTTTACATAAAACAGAGCCACATATACGACCTAGCCCTTATGCCCAAAGTTTTAACTTTCTCAAAAAGCGAAGCTAACTCTCGACCCTGGTCTGACTTTGACTCATATACTATACCTAACACATCAGCCTGAATCGCTAAGGTTTGTAAGTGATCAGCCACTTCTCGTATCTGAGCCACAGCTTCGCCCATAAGGTAGTCTCTTTCTCTGACTTGGTTTTGAGATTGTTGAAGTTGTTCTTTCCATCGTTGGTTATCTGCCTCTAATCGTTGGATTTGGAGCTAACTACTTTGCAGCACCATTTCGAGTTCCCCCACCTTTCCTTTCAATTCTCCAATCTGGCTTAGGCTTGATTCCAACTTCACCGTAGAGTTGTGACTTTGACACAATGCCTTCTCTAATTCTGCTACTCGAGCTCTTAGTATCTTATTTTCGCTTTGGCTCGCACCCACAGTCTTTTTCAGGGCCTCCTTTTATGCTTGAGCCTCATGGAATCTCTTCCTCCACTGATCGACCTTGGCCATCTCCTCATGAATTTCTTAATGCCATTGTTCTGTGGTTTTACCCAACCTAGCAGTCCTCATGGATAAATGCAACTTTTTGTAGTCGGTCTTCAAGCTGTCCAGATCTTCTTCGGCCTTCCTTTTTCCTTTTCTCAGCTTCTCAGCCTCTGATTTTTGCATATCAATATGTAACCTCAAATTCATTTTGTCCTCTTCTAGTTGTTCTACTTTCTTCTCTAACTCTGTGATTTTACTTTTGAAGTCTTGTTTTATGATTTCCAACTCAGAAGGAACTACTTGCAGATATTCCTCTATTGGTCGAGCACCATCCTGTTATCTGTCTGGGGACATTATCATCGATTCTCCTATTCCGCCATGCCTTATACTCGAGGGTTTCCATCGGACTTACAGTAACTCTTTTCGCTCGGCGAGTCTGTTTCCAAGCATCAAAAATCTCTCGAACCTTCTTCTTATAATGATCGTCCCTATATGAAAACTCAGACTGAGCTAGCCCAAATGTTGCCGGTATGAACTGTCTTGATCTATACTATCTCAACACCAGCAAAGGAGCGTACCCAACGGCTCCCCAAATTCCTGGTAAAGGAACCCAATCGTAACTTTCACATCGATAGAGAATTTCGGCGGGAACCAACCAAGGAGCTCTCCACTCAACATCCTCTTCCTTGAAATTCCTAAAAAGTGCAATCCAGTTTTCTTCTGATACGTCATCCTTTCTGGGAGTGGCTGCTACTTCTTTTAGTGGTGAGTAATTCTCGAAAAAAACTCGACAGGAGACTCTATCCACCTTCTAAAAATAGCTATGGAACCAAGCCAATAATAACTGTGCGCACCCTATGAATCTGCCCTCCCCGGCTCTCCTGCATGCATTCAAAGATCTAAACGACTCAGCTAAGATCGCAGGAACAGGTGTGACCCCTCTATCCAGTCAGTCAAAGAGATCCGAAACTGCCTCATCTACATATTCCAATGCCCTAGGGAATACCACTAAGCCATAGATGCTTAGAGCGAAAACGTCAACTCTCCTCTTCATGTCAGGATGTACTAAAATCAAATCCTTCAGAATCCTCCATGGAATGCACTTGTACTCACCTTTTTGCTTGATCCTCGCTGCAACCCACTATTCACTCATCCCGGTAACATTCATCATCCTCTTTAAAAAGGTTGGGCCACAAGTAGCTTTAATATAGACCTTATCAACTTCGACCTTCGGGCAACGAAGTAAAGCCGTATATTCTTCTATAGTAGGTACCAAATCTATCCCCCCAAAGGTAAAACAGCTATAGGCAGATTCCAATACTGAGTGAGGGCCCGAAATAAATGCTGATCTATATTGATTCCAAATAAGTGAAACAAATCCCCATAATTCTCATAAAACAACTGTCTCGTCTCCTGATCCCACTGATCCCATATTTCCTTTAACTCCTGGAGATCATTTTGCGTCACACTAATGCGAGTGTAGTTATATAACTCCGATGTATACCCCTCAGCTAGGCTGTCCCTCTCTGCGTTCGCTCTGACCATATTCGGACGGCCGCATTATCCTCTACTTTATCAGGGAATTCGTTCTCCATGACAAGCTTCCTAAACTAGAAATCGAATGTGAGTCGACGCCTCTTTAAAATGAAATGACATGCAATTACAAGAAGATGCTACAAATTAATATCATGCACTAGAAATAATATAAAGAACAACAATATATCACTCATCTGGGGAAATACTAAGGTTTGGAGTAGCTCTACCTAAGGTAAGTCTATAGGGCTCTCTATATGCTGTTTGGCTCTAAAGCAAGGGTACCTGAACCAGCAGATTCCTCGATCCTTACCCATTATAGGCTCATACGGACCGAGTTCAGTTCAGGGGAATACATTTCCCTATGGCTGCACGGAGGTGAAAACCTCACGAAGACATGGGTACGGACGTATCCCGAAAGCGATCCACTATCCTGCACGGAGGTGAAAACCTCACGAAGGAGTAGCTTCTCACTCTCACTTAAAGGTGCGACCATTATGGTCATGCAATATGATGCAAATATATCCCAGGCACGTAAAACATAAAACATATGCAGTGAAAAAAAAGGAAGTTAAAATCAAATTTTAATTTTTCAAATAAGGGACATTAATCAATTAATTACACGACTTGACTCTCTTATAGTCCCCAATGGAGTCGCCAAGCTGTCGAAACCATTTTTTGTTTGAAAACGGGCCGACTTTAGAAGGAAAACGGAGTCGCCACCAATCTTTTTTTTTGAAGTGTGATTGGGCCACTTTTGAAAACATTTTGGTCTACGGATTTTAAGAAAACGGGTTCGGGAGTCGGTTACGCACGAGGAAGGATTAGCACCCTCGAAACGCCTAAAATTGGTACCGTATTGATTGATTGACGTCCTGAATATCAAAAATTAGAAAAGATTTTAAAAATATGGATCATTTGGAAAATGTTCGGGTAATTCGAATTTGAATATTGAAATTCTCTTGTTCCAGGAGGATGAAATATCACGTCCAGCACGTTAGGATACGATATTTCAGACCTTCGAAACCAAGATCATTTCATGATTTCCAAGATTCATGCATTGTCATTTTAAAAAGGGTACTTCACCACTTGGCCAAATGAAAGAACCGAAACCCAGCACGTTAGGGCACGATCCTTCAAATTTCCAAACATGAAATATTGCCTTGCTTTTAATTTTAAAACACAGACACAATTTTAAAGGATATTTAATGATTTGGCCAAACAGAAACCACAACCCAACACGTTAGGGCACGACTCCTTGATTTTCCAAAACATGAAACATTGCCTCGTTTTAAAAAACACGGACACAATTTTAAAGGATATCTAATGATTTGGCCAAACAGAAATCACAACCCAGCACGTTAGGGCATGATTCCTTGAATTTCCAAAACATAAAACATTGCCTTGTTTAAAAACTTTTTACAAGTCTTGAAAAAACGTGGTAAAAGGGAGAAAAACAAGATAAACGATCGTATTAATATTAAAGAAGATGACAACTAATAACAAAGCAATAGGAATGATAAAAATAGTCACAAAAATATAAGAAACAATAATAATAATACTAACAACAATAATAAAAATATATATATAATAATGATACAAAAATGGCAATAACAATGTTGATAACAAAAACCAAAATCACAAAAAAAATAAAAAAATAAAAAAATATAATTATAAAAATAATATATATAATAAAATGGGGATAATAGTAAAAATAATAGTATTAATAAAAATATAGTAGTAGTAAAAAAGGGGTATATCGATAATAACATAAAAAATAATAGATATAATAATGATAGTAAAACAATAACAAATACATAGGAATATAAAAATAATAGGAAAGATAGCTGAAAATGGAAAAACTATAGTGGTAATAATACCAAAATAACGATAGACTAATAATAGTGAACAAGAAATAAAAATGAGAATAATAATAAAATAATAAAATAATAGCATTAATAAAATAGTAGTTATAAAAGAAACTAAACGTGTTTGATAATAATAATAAAAATAGTATGATAATAAAAGGAAAATTAAAGTAAACAAAATATATATAAATAATAATAAACATAATCGAAGGAGCATAATTATAATAATAATATACATATAAGAATAATGGAAAAAAAAAATTAATTTTAGTAGTAGAAATGGCAGGATAGTGAAAAAGGATTAAATTGAATCAAAATCGAAAACTCTGGGCCGAATTTAAAATACAATAAGGTAAATGGGCCCAATTGTAATGCGTGCGCAACAAAGAGGGACCAAAGCAGAAATTAATCCCACTCTTTAAAACGGTACACCCAGGTGGGGACCAAATTGCCATGGAGTATAAAACTCAGGGGCAAAACTAAATAAAAAGATGAGATGGGAGAAATTAAAACATCGACGCAAATAGAGAGGGCTAATTGTACAAATTTCCCTTTAAAAGCATGGCATTCACTCCTCCCAACGAAGCCATTTAATTTGCTGTTTCAAAACCCCCAAAAACAAGAAAAAAATTAAAAGGCATTTTGCCTTCTTTCTCAAATCAAAACAAAACAAAATTGATTTCCCTTTTTGTCTTCTAGGGTTTGAACCCTTTTTTGCAACGAACTCTCCCCCCCCCACGCACACGATTACGGCGGCCGGAGGGAACCCGGTGAGATCCTCAAGCCTTCTCCCCCCTTTTTTTTAAAAAACTTTGTTTATTTTTCTTGAAAACTAATGAGATCAACTTGAAAAATGGGAAGGGGTTTTTGCACCCTCTTTTTTATTTTCGTACGCAAGGCTGAAGAGAAGAGAAAAACCAAACGAAAACTTGAAAATCAAAAATCTCAAAACACCGTAATCACCTTATTTCTTCTCTGTCTCTCGGTTTCAATCTATGTGTAGAATCCTACTTTCTGTTTACTCGTATTTTGTGTATGTAAAATTTGCGTTTATTGCTTTTCTATTCCAAAAAAAAAACAATCCCCCGTTTACAACTTTGATTTGGCTTTTTATAGCCTGTTTTGCAACTATACATTTGCCCGTTTGCAGGTGCGTGGTGGCTCATGACTCTGACGTGGAGTGATGGAGCCGCGCACGTTGCTGGGTAGTGCGTGTGGCGCGCGAGAGAACCGGCCTTGCTGGCGAAGGGCGTGCGGCGCGGGGCTCCTGCCTGAGCTTCTATTTGCTTCTTTGTTGTTTTCTGTTTTGGGCTAGCTGGGTTTTGATTTTTGGACAGTTTTTTGGTCTTTTGATTTGGGCACGATCTTGAAATTGGGCCTTACATATATCATCATATCATCAATTTTTAAATCATCAAGTTAATTTAGAGTTTTTTTTTTTCAATAAGGAACTATTGTTTTTAAATCATCATATCATCAATTTTTTTTCAAATCTATGAGAAGTATTAAAAATATATTTCCACCTAAATAAAAAATTAAAATTATTCTCTTAGCCAAATGAAAATAATTTTTTAATGGGAAAAAAATGGTTAAAGAGACAAAAATTTATCTTCAATTAAAGAGTCAAAGTACTCCTATTAAGTAAGACTTTACCAAAAAAAAAAAAAACAGACAGAATTTTTTTTCAATAAGAAAAGCGCAAAAGCGGAAAGGGAATGGCGACGAGAGAGTGGAACCCATTAGATTTCGACATCGGAGAAGAAGAAGACGAAGAAGGAACTCCGTCGCCGTCATCGATGTCACCACCGCTTCCGTACTTCGACAGAGACCGCCACGTGGCATTCTTGGAGATGATGTACAATTTGATGCCACATCACTATCAATCGCAGGAGATCAATCGCCTCACTCTTGCGTTTTTCACTATCTCTGGCCTTCACCTCCTCCGAGCCTTAGATCGCGTAAGCTTTTAATTGTTCTGTATTTAGAATTTGTTGTTTTAGAAATTTTAGGTTAAGGATTTAGTAGAAATTCTGATTTGAAGTTAAAATAGCTAAATTTGAGTTCATTACAAAGTAACCATTCATTTTACTTAGTAAATTTTTAATTTTTAGTTTATGAAAATTTTGTTTGATTGCAATAGCGAATTAGCTTCATTTATACATTCAACAAAAGTACTAATAGTTTTAGAATTTTTTATATTAATTTTCTTATGTTAATCATCTTTTCTAGTGAATTAGTAAGTAAAAGAATCCTCATTCTTAAGACAATTTGTTTATAAATTGAACCGCTTAATTAGATGTATTTGAAAAAAAAAGGAACTACTTGAAGTATTTGTTGATTCTGGTTTGTGTATGTTTTAGGTTGATAAGGACAGTGTTGCCGATTGGGTTTTATCATTTCAAGCTCATCCGAGAAGTCGAGCCGAATTGAAAAATGGTTTGGCCATTTGCTTAAAAATATTGTTTTATTTTTGTTCTGTTTTGATGCTCCATTGTGCTTTTGATATATAGAAGGAAGATATTTCCTAAAAGGAAACCTGATTTTCATGTAGGTCAATTTTATGGATTTCATGGTTCTAGAACTTCACAGTTCCCTCCAGATGAAAACGGGGTTTGAGAAAAATCACTGTATTGCCGTTTTGTTATTATTGTCTTGATTGTTTAGTTTAATCTTTTATTCTGATTTCTGCACGTAGGTTTCAGCTTATAATTCTGGTCACTTGGCAAGCACGTATTGCGCCCTAGCCATACTAAAGACAGTTGGCTTTAATCTCTTGACCATAGACAAAGAATCAATATTGATATCATTGAGGAATCTTCAACAGCCTGATGGAAGGTATGCTTCAACGTATTGTTCTCAAATCCTATGACAGAAAAAAATCTGCTTATGATGCTTCGTAGTGATTTCTATTAATTGATTATTTTTGTTAAAGTCCATCTAGGCATATTGTCTACAAGGACAATCAGTATATCTTGACAATTTTATTGTGCATGACCAAAGAATAGAGAGGGAAAGGAAAACATGTCATTTAAACCAATTTTTTGTTTCTTCTTCCTGTTGAATTTTCATGTGATAGATCTTGTACACCGATGCATGAAACTGATTTTTTTTTTTTTAAAAAATCTTGCAGTTTTATGCCAGTGGATGTTGGTGCCGAGACAGATCTTCGATTTGTATATTGTGCTGGTAAGAACTGAAAGCATCACCCAGTTACAATTCGATATATATCATTTCAAATTCTCCATAATGAAATCTCGGTTTAGCTAATTGATGTATCAGCTGCTATCTGTCTTATGCTGGAGGATTGGAGTGGCATGGATAGGGAGAAAGCCAAGGAATACATTTTAAAATGCCAGGTGTGCCTGCATTGAACTGCTCAATTATCAAAGTTTTAATTTTATCTTTATGTCCTGCATATGTTATGCCTTATATACTGAAGTAGACGTGATTTTGTTCTTTCAGTCTTATGACGGTGGTTTTGGCTTGATGCCTGGTTTAGAATCACATGGTGAGTTAAATAATATCTCATCTGATTACTGGTTTATGTTCTGTCTACTTTGTGTATCTAGAGCAGGTGTGATTACTGTTTTGTTGCTACTTTCTTGTTGCTCATAGTTGTCATTGATTTTTAAACAAAGTCTGCTGAGCATGAGTTTTCATACTTAACTGATGCCAGTTAATTTTTCTCCTCAAACTACTTTTATCAAATTATCATATTGCTGAATATTATTTGCTGGTGGATTTTTATTTTACTAGGAAAAGTTTCTTTATGAAACAGACCTGGTCTATATTTCTTTAGTTCATGATTCTGTTCGGTTCAATGATAATACCAACAACAAAATCTTATTGATGCAGGAGGTGGTACATATTGTGCTGTGGCATCTCTTCGGTTAATGGGGTACATTGAAGATGATCTTCTGTCAAAAACTGTAACATCTTCCATCATAAATGTGCCGTTATTGCTGGATTGGTGTATGCAGGTTTACTTCTATCATTTAGTATATCATTTACCATGCCAGGAAGATTTAGTTTTTAGCTGAATATATAGAAGTTGACAATGGACCCCAAAAAGGCCATTTTAAGAGCTTAAAAGTGCTAATAGCATAGCAAAACTTGATTTTTGAGTTGCGTGTTAAGTAACGTACTGCCTTCATTTTGCCCCAAGAGTGAACTCATCCTCTCTCTTTTCCTTTCTTCTCTCAACAGAGGCAGGCCATTGATGGTGGATTTCAAGGCAGAGCCAATAAACCTAGTGATACATGCTATGCATTTTGGTAAGCATAAGGAAAACATTTATTTGTGTCATGGTATAAACTACCTTTATTTTGATGAAATGATATTCTTGTGAAGGATTGGGGCAGTCTTGAGGATCTTAGGGGGCTACAAATTCATTGACAAGATTGCTTTACACAGATTTTTGCTGACTTGTCAGTCTGAGGTGCTGATACTACATCTTGGCACTTGATCAAAATTTAGCATGCATTCAAAAGATCTCTCATCTAAATATCGTTTCATGGGTTGTTTACTCGTTTGTCAAAACATGCCATTTGCATTTAAATTTTAGTAATGGAATAGCCTCATGATCCATAGAAGGCAAGAAACTGCTTGCTTGAGATTTAAGGCAATCTGAATTGTTATTGATATAATAACCCTTCCCTCTCTAGATTTTTATCGATCAGACTGTCAATTATATTTGTTTTTCTAATCTTATTTGTATCAGTTCGGAGGTTTCAGCAAGTATCCCGGGGACCTACCTGATATATATCATGCCTACTACGGATATACTGCGTTCAGCCTTTTGGAAGAGCCTGGCTTGTATCCACTGTGTGCTGAACTTGGGATGACTGATCTTACTGCCATAGGTATAATTTAGCACCTTTTTTTTTTTTTTTTTTTACTTCATTGTGTTTGCAGTTCATGTACCTTGAATTCCATTGCACCTTTGATAGTGCACACCGTGTTTACATATTGGACTTGGTAGTTCCTGTTCATCTTTTCTTGTTTTTCGATTCTAAAACCTATTGGTTTGTATCCATGGAGTGAAGCTATATGTGGTTAAGCAAACTTGAACTTGGTAGTTATTTTTACTACATTCAATATGTAAAGCTCAGAGGATGGCGAGATCCACATATTAAAATTGTAACTTTGTATATTAAGTCATCCCTAAGTAGTTCGATATTTGATCACATTGCTTATCCTTCATAATATCGCGTATTGTCACATATGCATCTCTCATCGGCGGCTGTAATCTCTTAGGTTGAACCTGTTGATGTTATTGCTTTCATTCATATTTCACATAAGTTATTAGTGTAAGTTCATTATCTTTTCTAGACAGATCAAGGTGTTGCATCACTGCACTGATCATCTTTGATCTGTCCAATTTTCCAACTTTCTTACCATAAAAAGACAATGACAAAGGCTTTAGTGCTGTGAGAAGTCATTCTCGCCACATGGAACCCTCGCTGTGGTGAAAAGACATTCTCACCACACGGTTTCTATTGGTATGGTATGAATTGGGGTATAAGTATCATGGAGGCCTTTTTATTAGTTGTTAGATTGTATGTTGTTTCCTTTATTCAAAAAATAGGTAAATCACACGTTATCCTCTTCAATGAAAGAGTAAACCGGTCCTATTAAAAATTTCATTAATTTCTACCATTAAAAACTAGTCCTTATGACGTGTAACTGTCTGGCTATTTTATCAGTCACACTAGTTTTTAACAGTAGAAATAGATGAAATTTTTAATGAAAAAAGATCAGTTTATTTTTTGATCTGACGTATGGAGATTAATCTATTTATTTTTTGGATAGAGGGGCAAAATGTAATTTGACACCTAATATCATGATACTTTTATTTACGGATTGGTTTTAAGATGAAATGTATGGGTCCTATCGGATTGTATTGGTCATTAATAACATATTGAAGGCCTTTGATGGAAAAAGGAGAAAAAAGAGCGTGAATTGATGATTGTGACGAGGAACTGGGGTAAAAAAAAAAAAGTGGGATGTCAAATTGGTAATGATATTTGAAGGTGGGTTTGCCTTTTTGTCACTGTTGCCCCCTTACATGGTACATTCACGGGCAATTTCATTGCTTTGTCCTTTTGGAAACAGCCCGACCTCAATTTTTTTTTTCAAAAAAAATAAAAATCATACATGATATTTGTATTTCTCTTTTTTTCTTTTTCTTTTTTACTTAGGGTAATTCAGATCTAGTGTCAGCTGAACTTTATAACAAGTCCAGTCGATACATGATATTGGTGTGGATTATGATATGGTTTTTCAAAATGTAAAAATAAAATTAATTATATTTTATAAGGTATATGTTTATATCGCACATGTATCAAAATCCAATTTTGACCCAATGGAAACTAGTCAGTTCAATTGGGAATTGACGGTATGTCCAATTCAATCCAAAAGAGAATTCATTAACTTCAAAAAAGATTTTTTTTTATATAATTTATTTGTTTATATTTTTTGAAAATTATGAAATTTTTTATTTTTGACTTTTTTTATATATTAAAAAATATGCATTCGACCAAATATGTGTTAATTAATTATTATATTTAATATTTACATAATATATAAAATTAATTTATATTTTAATTAACCCGATTAAGGGACTAAACCAATAAATCAAAACTAATATCAGTTTAATTTCTGGTCTATTTTTTATTCAATCTATATACCACTTTCATTTACATTTTTCAATTTTTTTTATCAGATGGTCTTATCACACTATGTACCCATTTTTCTAAATGGAGTAAACAATAATCAAATAATCATCCAACTGAAAAATATTATCACGCCAACATTAACAATAATGTTTCCAAAAATGCCATGGAGAGTAAAATTGTATTTTTTTTTTCCTCTTTAATATTTGTACATTAAATTAAAAATAAATTAGTCTTTTTGTTAAAAAATTTATTTATTTCTACCTTTAAAAAACTGGTCATTGTACATTAGAATGAGGTCTACGTGGTAGGCCACTTGTAATTGACTTATAATTATTTGATTGTTTCGTTATGTGTTAATTAATTATTATATTTAATATTTACATAATATAAATTTAATTTATAATTTAATTAACCCGATTGAAGGGACTAAACCAATAAATCAAAACTAATATCAGTTTAATTTCTGGTCTATATTTTTTTCAATCTATATACCACTTTCATTTGCATTTTTTATTTTTTTTATTTTTTTGTCAATGGTCTTTATCACACTATGTACCCATTTTTCTAAATGGAGTAAACAATAATCAAATAATTATCCAACTGAAGAATATTATCATGCCAACATTAACAATGATGTTTCCAAAAATGCCATGGAGAGTAAGATTGTATTTTTTTTCCTCTTTAATATTTGTACATTAAATTAAAAATAAATTTATCTTTTTTATTAAAAAATTTATTCATTTCTACCTTTAAAAATTAATAATTGTACATTAAAATGAAGTATAAGTGGTGCGTCACTTGTAATTATTTGATTGTTTCGTTAAAATAAAATCAATCAGTTTACTTTTTTTATGTAAGGTTCATGTATTAATTTATTCATTTTTCTTAATCAGAACCTACCCGTTTTTGGATTAAATCAATTCCCTAAATTACTCCACATTGACAATTTTAAATACAAATTTTGTTAAAAAAAAAAAACTAATACTAGCAATAATAAACATCCAAAGAAATTTAGAATGCAAATCTGAATAAAGAGCATCAGTAAAATGAATTCATTCATAGAAATGAATACAAAGTACCAAACAGCTAAGGAGACAATGGAGATTGATATAAAAACAAAAAACCCCACTAATCCCCCTCCAACTAAAAAAAAAATGGGAATTTTTAGTTTTAAATTTTGGTTGGTCACAAAAAAAAAAACCTCTAAAAATATTGTTAATTGAAATGGAAATAGCCATTGCTGGTGAAGAAGAAGAAGAGAAGAACGAAGAGGAAAAGTTACCTTTGATTGTGATTTTTCAAACCCTGTTTTCTTTGTTCTTATCAACAATGATAGTGATAAATGACCCATCTTCTTCGTCTTTAAGATGCTTCAATGTAGGCGAAAGATGACTATCACCACTCCCATTGTTATGAACTTGTCCCATGAATGTCATCTTCCTACGAAGTTTCTCTTCAGCTTCTTGTAAGAACTTGAGCTTTGGGGGAGGTGATGATGATGGTGGCATCATTAAAGTACTTAAATCTGCAAATGAAGTTGATTCAAACAAAGGGTTGTTGAATCCATGGTGACTATAACATGAAGCTTCTAATGGTGTAAGTGGAGGTGTTAAAAATGGTGGTGAAGCAAGTGGGGTTAAATATGGTGTTTCAACATTCAACAACACATCACTTAAACTCCTCCCTTTCTTGGATTTACCTTCTTCTGATTCTAAATCTTCTTTTGTTTCTTCAACGAGTTCTAAATGAGAGGACAAGTTCACACAACCATATATATCATCAGACCATACAAAGCATATTGAATCCATGTGGGTGGCTTCAAGGTTCCCTTCCTTTGTTATAGAATTCCCAAAAACCTTTCATTTGAACTTCTCTCATCCTGGTAGACAAAACCTGCAACCAATCAAAATGGAATATATATATATATGTATATATATATATATGTTCATTTCAACATTGTAGCATTACCCCGTTTGCACTCAACTTAAACATTAGTAGGACATGATCAAAATGGAGAAACACAAACCTACTGTCGACCAATTCGCATTTTCTTCCGATCACGGTCCTCGTACTGCGAATTCCGCTTGTTTCGTACGATCATTGGCATCAGCACTCGGACACTTACAATGTAAGTTGGCAGGACAAGGTCATTAGCATTAGGTTTCATTCCTAGGCTTGGTTAATGGATCATTATAGCATTTCATAGCTTCACCATGTCCTAACACTGGTTTTTACCATTTTCAATGAGATGAAATGACTTACCACAACATTAACAGGCTGTTCAGAAGGGCTTCCTAGATCTACAATCAGTAGTAAATCATTAGTTCAATATATATACACACTTATATATAATTTGACATGATATTTCTTGGCCTTTGAGTGTCGATCTCACCGATACCGTTGCCATTATGTTTGTTCTTTGAGTTTATTATTGGAAGAAGTATCCTTGAATCAGAAGGGCTTCTTTCTTGCTTCCGCAAACTTGCCACGGTAAGTTTTACCATAAAAAACCAATGAAGATTTATAAACCCAATGCTGTTGATCTCGTTCGATAGTTGTGTATATCGGCATCGTGCGATTCGTTTTAGAAGCATACTCGTTAAGGATCGATTTGCCACATTTCTGATCCTACAAACACAAAAAGATCATAAAGTTAGAACAGAGTCCTCATCAGTCATCACAACCAACATATTAAGCAATGTAACAGTCAAAGACCTGGTGATATATAGTAGAAAAGCTTAGTTGTTCAATGGCATTGAACCCGAGCAACGTTTTGCTCAGCTTCTTTCCGGTTTGGAAAAGTCAGCCTAGAAGTGTAATTGCCTCGACCAACACGAACGGTGGCTTTGAACCTCGGAGCATGCCCAAACCCTTCGTTGAAGCTATGGTAAATTCTTATGCAAATGCTGTGCTAATCCTAAACAAAACAAATAACACATCAAATTATATTAACATCCCACATCGATTACTAGTAATTAAACACGAAACTGTTAACAAACAAATTCTTCTTCTTTTTTCTATTATCACATTACAAGTGTTAAGAACATTGGTGGGAATTCCCATGCAAGTAGTGGGAAACTCCTTCATATCTAAGGGCTGAGAATATGACACCTATCTATGGGCAAAATTGTCATTTAAATGATTTCTTTGTTAAGAAGTTCATAGATATATACTGGACGGGTTAAAAGATGACATCTTCAAGTAATTACTTTGTTTTTTTCTGAGCCTCATTATACCCTCCGCTGTCACTCCGGTCGCCGTCAACGGTGTCGAAATATTCAAAAATACCCTTATTATACCTCTCTGAACCTCCTAATAACATGCACCATATTAGATTCTAGAAAATCTTAATGATGAAGTGCAGATTTATGTTTCAAACAGAGATTTTCTATCACTATTCTGATGTTTTTAACGACATTCAACCACCAAAATCCCGTGTCCTTGCGTGTTCCGACGTGTCGCACCAGTACGAGGGACTTTCCGGCGAGTCCGTGGCTTTAAATACAACAGAAGAGGTATGTTAAGACCAAAAGGATTAAGCTGATATTTCAGAACAGAATTTTCTGATATGATTTTATATTTATTAATTCATTTGTTTTTGCTTCGGTTTCTTTTGAATATTAAGCTACATTCATACTGCATGCAGCGGCGAAACTAAGATGCCGGACAGCCTCCTAAAATGACTTCTAAAATTTTTAAAATTTTTATATACGGACTCTTCTAAAATTTTAAATTAGTAAATTTTTTATTGTAAAATGACTCTTCTAAAATTTTTATATACGACATTTTGAACCTCTAAAAATATAAACTTTTTATTTAATTTTTTAAAAATTATAAATATATGATCTACTAAAATGGTGAATTACTTTTTTTTCTTGTAAAATTTATAATTTAATTTCTACTAAAATTTTTTGTCTCATTTAGGCCATATTAAAATTTTGAAATCGTACGAGGTTAACATTGTCAATTTCATATTATGAAATTTGAATTACGAATTTTTATTATTATTTATTTTAAAATAATATATATAAACAAATTGTTTGATACAAAAGAGATTTATATGTATGTGGTATCTTTCTAGTTTTTTGAAATTCCTTTGAAAACCACCAGATTAATCTCATCTTTCACTTCGTCGATCACCACCGCCTTAACGAAACCCCGACCATGTCAACTGTTAGACCGCAGCTTGAGATTCCTGTAGGGTTTCGATTTCTTCCCACCAAAGAAGAAATCCTTTGTGATTACCTTCAACCATTCATCAAGGGCAATCCTATACCTTCTGGTGTGATGAAGGAGTTGGATATTTATGGTGCAAATCGCCGCGAGCCTTGGAATATTTTCGACCAAGATTCGGCAGAGTCTTTCTGGGTTATCACGAAGCTGAAGAAGAAGAGCAAATCAAGAATCGAAAGAACCGCGGGAGATGGATGTTGGCTCCAACAATATATCAAAGAAGTGAAGAACTCGGACGGCGGCGAAGTCATAGGTTATGATAAATACTTCACGTACACCCGCAAGAAAAGCCAGAAATCAAATGGTCAATGGATCATGCATGAGTTCTCCTTGAAAGACCAAGAACCTCTTGGTTTGAGTGATTTCGTTATCTGTGAGATTAAGAATAAGGATGCTACTGTTGTGAGCCCGGATTACGAAGAATGTGAAGGAGAAATCAACAAGAACAAGAAACGTAAGTTGATGGAGGTGCCGTCGACTTCAACAAATGATTTTGCTTTCGTGCCCGTGGGGAATCAGTCATTTGATTATATGGCTCCAGAAGCAGGAGGCTTCTCACCGTCACCACCCTTCACTGCATGTTTAAACCAACAACCAAACCCTTGGACGTCGGCAGGTGTTGGTGGCAATCTTGGAGTGCCTGATTATAATTCTCACCATCTGGTACCTGCCTAACCCTTGCTCTATTTTCATTTTATATTTTTACATTTAGCTTATATATTCATAACCTTGTTCATGCATGCTTATATATATTTGATTCTCAAACCAAACAATTGGCATTGATTTGCATATTCAGGAAGAAGCTGGTGAGGATGTCAACGCCGATCTTTACATCACATTGCAAGAACTGGACAACTTCTTGAACTCCGATTAGAGTTGATGTAAATGTCTTCAATGTAACTCCACACCACATATGAATTTTAGTGATGGCTTTTTCCCGTGGTTTTTTTTCCCTTCTATATTCAGAAGGGTTTTCCACGTAAATTTGGTGTCTCCCCTTTGCATGCCTTTATTTATTTTAATATATTAATACACTAATTTAAAATATATTTTAAAACTAAAATTGATTTAAATATTTTATAGAAAATAATATTTTATTTTTATCAAACATGATTTTTTTTCTAAACTTAAAAAACCCAATCTATCTGGTTTTAATTACCACAACTTACCATAAGTAGAAATTTTTAATTATCAATATTATATTAGTTTATATTTTCTTTTTGTATTATTAAATTGTTATTTTTTAAAAATAAATACCTAAAAATATGACATAATAATATATAAACTTAATCAAACAATTATCAAAATAACCCCATTTATCACAAACTTTAAATTTCCCATTAAAATTCTTATCAAATATTTTTTTCCTTTAAATTTACATCTTGAGTCATGGTAGAGTGACCACTTTGTAATAAAATGATAACATAAGTGATTAAAACGTAACATTTCAAACATAAGTGACTAAAATATAATCTGAGGTTAACAAAAGTGATTATTTTTGTAGTTTACCCTTTTTATTTTATTTCTTTTCTTTTCCTTCTTCTTCGTTAAAAACTCTAATCGTCGTACTCAATAGCCACTGATGTTGTCGTTTGTGATAACCTTTCGTGCCGATTTCATGACTAAAGAAGAGATGTCATCCTTCTCATTGACTTCTACAGTTCATATTTCTTAGTAGTCCGTTCCAAATCTTCTAAAACAATGACCAAGCTTCGAACTACTCTTTCTACAACAACTTTTTTTTTTAAATATCATTGGTGTCACCTAACACAACAACACCACCTAAATATATATATATGTTTTTATAATTTTAACAGGTGTTGCCTGACATACTAGCAGTACCAAAAAAATATTTTTTTAAAATATTTACCAATGTTGCTTGACATACCAGCGTCACCCAAAATTTTTTTTGTTTTTGAAAATTTTCCAATGTCGCCTGATAGAACCAACGACATCCATTAAAAAATATTTTTTTCTTTTTTTCTTCACGTGAATACCTGTATTTTTTACGGGTCCTACGAAAAATATATTCTAGTGCCGATTGACACAATGACAACACCCAAAAAAAATTATTTTTTTTAAAAAAAAAGTCAATCATTGTTTCAAGAGGCGAAGCCAAAAAGTATTTTTAGGGGGTCGAAATTATATTTTAATTTTTAAGAGCCTATATTTTATAAATTTTAAAGGATTAAGTCAAATTTTTATCATTTTTAGGAGGAGACAAAGTGTAATTTTACCTTTACTAATTTAAAATTTTAAAATTTCTCAATGGCCTAAATAGACAATTTTTCATTTTAGGGGGCCGGACCCCTGCCAGCCCCCTAAATATACCACTGATTGTCTTATCGTTGGGGGAGGTGTCGTTGGTGTGTCAAGTGGCACCAATAAACACTATGAATTTTAAATCATTTTCATATATAATTTTTATTTAAATTACTAAACCAATCAATAAAAATTTCGAGAAAATATCAAATTGCAATATATAATATAACATTTAGAGGTTTTTTTTTTTTTCAATAAGGAACTATTTTTTTTAAAAATCATCATATCATCAATTTTTTTCAAATCTGTGAGAAGTATTAAAAATATATTTCCACTTAAATAAAAAATTAAAATTATTCTCTTAGCCAGATGAAAATATTTTTTTAATGGAAAAAAATGGTTATAGAGACAAAAAATTATCTTCAATTAAAGAGTCAAAGTACTCCTATTAAGTAAGACTTTAGAAAAAAAAAAAACAGAATTTTTTTTCAAAAAGAAAATCGCAAAAGCGGAAAGGGAATGGCGACGAGAGAGTGGAACCCATTGGATTTCGACATCGGAGAAGAAGACGACGAAGAAGGAACGCCGTCGCCGTCATCGATATCGCCGCCGCTTCCGTACTTCGACAGAGACCGCCACGTGGCGTTCTTGGAGATGATGTACAATTTGATGCCACATCACTATCAATCGCAGGAGATCAATCGCCTCACTCTTGCGTTTTTCACTATCTCTGGCCTTCACCTCCTCCGAGCCTTAGATCGCGTAAGCTTTTAATTGTTCTGTATTTAGAATTTGTTGTTTTAGAAATTTTAGGTTAAGGATTTAGTAGAAATTCTGATTTGAAGTTAAAATAGCTAAATTTCAGTTCATTACAAAGTAATCATTCATTTTACTTACTAAAATTTTAATTTTTAGTTTATGAAAATTTTGATTGATTGCAATAGCGAATTAGCTTCATTTATACATTCAACAAAAGTACTAATAGTTTTAGAATTTTTTATATTAATTTTCTTATGTTAATCATCTTTTCTAGTGAATTAGTAAGTAAAAGAATCCTCATTCTTAAGACAATTTGTTTATAAATTGAACCGCTTAATTAGTTGAAGTATTTGTTGATTCTGGTTTGCGTATGTTTTAGGTTGATAAGGACAGTGTTGCCGATTGGGTTTTATCATTTCAAGCTCATCCGAGAAGTCGAGCCGAATTGAAAAATGGTTTGGCCATTTGCTTAAAAATATTGTTTTATTTTTGTTCTGTTTTGATGCTCCATTGTGCTTTTGATATATAGAAGGAAGATATTTCCTAAAAGGAAATCTGATTTTCATGTAGGTCAATTTTATGGATTTCATGGTTCTAGAACTTCACAGTTCCCGCCAGATGAAAACGGGGTTTGAGAAAAATCACTGTATTGCCGTTTTGTTATTGTTGTCTTGATTGTTTAGTTTAATCTTTTATTCTGATTTCTGCACGTAGGTTTCAGCTTGTAATTCTGGTCACTTGGCAAGCACGTATTGCGCCCTAGCCATACTAAAGACAGTTGGCTTTAATCTCTTGACCATAGACAAAGAATCAATATTGGTATCATTGAGGAATCTTCAACAGCCTGATGGAAGGTATGCTTCAACGTATTGTTCTCAAATCCTATGACAGAAAAAAAATCTGCTTTTGATGCTTCGTCGTGATTTCTATTAATTGATTATTTTTGTTAAAGTCCATCTATGCATATTGTTTACAAGGACAATCAGTATATCTTGACAATTTTATTGTGCATGACCAAAGAATAGAAAGGGAAAGGAAAACATGTCATTTAAACCAATTTGTTGTTTCTTCTTCCTTTTGAATTTTCATGTGATAGATCTTGTACACCGATGCATGAAACTGATTTTTTTTATTTTTTATTTTTTAAATCTTGCAGTTTTATGCCAGTGGATGTTGGTGCCGAGACAGATCTTCGATTTGTATATTGTGCTGGTAAGAACTGAAAGCATTACCCAGTTACAATTCAATATATATCATTTCAAATTCTCCATAATGAAATCTCGGTTTAGCTAATTGATGTATCAGCTGCTATCTGTCTTATGCTGGAGGATTGGAGTGGCATGGATAGGGAGAAAGCCAAGGAATACATTTTAAAATGCCAGGTGTGCCTGCATTGAACTGCTCAATTATCAAAGCTTTAATTTTATCTTTATGTCCTGCATATGTTATGCCTTATAAACTGAAGTAGCCGTGATTTTGTTCTTTCAGTCTTATGACGGTGGTTTTGGCTTGATGCCTGGTTTAGAATCACATGGTGAGTTAAATAATATCTCATCTAATTACTGGTTTATGTTCTGTCAACTTTGTGTATCTAGAGCAAGTGTGATCACTGTTTTGTTGCTACTTTCTTGTTGCTCATAGTTGTCATAGATTTGCTGAGCATGAGTTTTCATACTTAACTGTTGCCAGTTAATTTTTCTCCTCAAACTACTTTTATGAAATTATCATATTGCTGAATATTATTTGCTGTTGGGTTTATATTTTACTAGGAAAAGTTTCTTTATGAAACAGACCCGGTCTATATTTCTTTAGTTCGTGATTCTGTTCGGTTCAATGATAATACCAACAACAAAATCTTATTGATGCAGGAGGTGGTACATATTGTGCTGTGGCATCTCTTCGGTTAATGGGGTACATTGAAGATGATCTTCTGTCAAAAACTGTAACATCTTCCATCATAAATGTGCCGTTATTGCTGGATTGGTGTATGCAGGTTTACTTCTATCATTTAGTATATCATTTACCATGCCAGGAAGATTTAGTTTTTAGCTTAATATAGAAGTTGACAATGGACCCCGAAAAGGCCGTTTTAAGAGCTTAAAAGTGCTAATAGCATAGCAAAACTTGATTTTTGAGTTGCGTGTTAAGTAACGTACTGCCTTCTTTTTGCCCCAAGAATGAACTCATCCTCTCTCTTTTCCTTTCTTCTCTCAACAGAGGCAGGCCATTAATGGTGGATTTCAAGGCAGAGCCAATAAACCTAGTGATACATGCTATGCATTTTGGTAAGCATAAGGAAAACATTTATTTGTGTCATGGTATAAACTACCTTTATTTTGATGAAATGATATTCTTGTGAAGGATTGGGGCAGTCTTGAGGATCTTAGGGGGCTACAAATTCATTGACAAGATTGCTCTACACAGATTTTTGCTGACTTGTCAGTCTGAGGTGCTGATACTACATCTTGGCACTTGATCAAAATTTAGCATGCATTCAAAAGATCCCTCATCTAAATATCGTTTCATGGGTTGCTTACTCGTTTGTCAAAACATGCCATTTGCATTTAAATTTTAAGTAATGGAATAGCCTCATGATCCATAGAAGGCAAGAAACTGCTTGCTTGAGATTTAAAGCAATCTGAATTGTTATTGATATAATAACCCTTCTCTTGAGATTTTTATCGATCTGACTGTCAATTATATTTGTTTTTCTAATCTTATTTGTATCAGTTTGGAGGTTTCAGCAAGTATCCCGGGGACCTACCTGATATATATCATGCCTACTACGGATATACTGCGTTCAGCCTTTTGGAAGAGCCTGGCTTGAATCCACTGTGTGCTGAACTTGGGATGACTGATCTTACTGCCATAGGTATAATTTAGCACCATTTTTTTTTTTACTTCATTGTGTTTGCAGTTCATGTACCTTGAATTCCATTGCACCTTTGATAGTGCACACCGTGTTTACATATTGGACTTGGTAGTTCGTGTTCATCTTTTCTTGTTTTTCGATTCTAAAACCTATTGGTTTGTATCCATGGAGTGAAGCTATATGTGGTTAAGCAAACTTGAACTTGGTAGTTATTTTTACTACATTCAATATGTAAAGCTCAGAGGATGGCGAGATCCACATATTAAAATTGTAACTTTGTATAATAAGTCATCCCTAAGTAGTTCGATATTTGATCACATTGCTCATCTTTCATAATATCCCGTATTGTCACATATGCATCTCTCATCGACGGCTGTAATCTCTTAGGTTGAACCTGTTGGTGTTATTGCTTTCATTCATATTTCACATTAGTTATTAGTGCAATTTCATTATCTTTTCTAGACAGATCAAGGTGTTGCATCACTGCACTGATCATCTTTGATCTGTCTAATTTTCCAACCTTTCTTACCATAAAAAGACAATGACAAAGGCTTTAGTGCTGTGAGAAGTCATTCTCGCCACATCGAACCCTCGATGTGGTGAAAAGACATTCTCACCACACGGTTTCTATTGGTATGGTATGAATTGGGGTATAAGTATCATGGAGGCCCTTTTACTAGTTGTTAGATTGTATGTTGTTTCCTTTATTCAAAAAATAGGTAAATCACACGTTATCCTCTTCAATGAAAGAGTAAATCGGTCCTATTAAAAATTTCATTAATTTCTACCATTAAAAACTAGTCCTTATGACGTGTAACTATCTGGTTATTTTATTAGTCACACTAATTTTTAACAGTAGAAATAGATGAAATTTTTAATAAAAAAGATCAGTTTGCTCTTTGATCTAACGTACAAAGATTAATTTATTTATTTTTTTGGATAAAGGGGCAAAATGTAATTTGACACCTAATATCATGATACTTTTATTTATGTATTGGTTTTAAGATGAAATGTATGGGTTGTATCAGATTGTATTGGTCATTAATAACATATTGAAGGCCTTTGTAGGAAAAAGAAGAAAAAAGAGCATGAATTGATGATTGTGACGAGGAACTGGGGTAAAAAAGAAAAGGTGGGATGTCAAATTGGTAATGATATTTGAAGGTGGGTTTGCCTTTTTGTCACTGTTGCCCACTTACATGGTACATTCACGGGCAATTTCATTGCTTTGTCCTTTTGGAAACAGCCCAACCTTAATTTTTTTTTCTAAAGAAATAAAAATCATATATGATATTTGTATTTCTTTCTCTTTTTTTTTCCTTTTTTTTTTTTTTACTTAGGGTAATTCAGATCTAGTGTCAGCTGAACTTTATAACAAGTCCAGTCGATACATGATATTGGTGTGGATTATGATATGGTTTTTCAAAATGTAAAAATAAAATTAATTATATTTTATAAGGTATATGTTTATATCGCACATTTATCAAAATCCAATTTTGACCCAATGGGAACTAGTCAGTTCAATTGGGAATTGATGGTATGTCCAATTCAATCCAAAAGAGAATTCATTAACTTCAAAAAAGATTTTTTTTATATAATTTATTTGTTTTTATTTTTGAAAATTATGAAATTTTTTATTTTTGACTTTTTTTTATATATTAAAAAATATGCATTAGACCAAATATGCGTTAATTAATTATTATATTTAATATTTACATAATATATAAAATTAATTTATATTTTAATTAACCCAATTGAAGGGACTAAACCAATAAATCAAAACTAATATCAATTTAATTTCTGGTCTATATTTTTTTCAATCTATGTACCACTTTCATTTACATTTTTCAATTTTTTTTTATCATATGGTCATTATCACACTATGTACCCATTTTTCTAAATGGAGTAAACAATAATCAAATAATAATCCAACTGAAGAATATTATCATGCCAAGATTAACAATGATGTTTCCAAAAATGCCATGGAGAGTAAGATTGTATTTTTTTTCCTCTTTAATATTTGTACATTAAATTAAAAATAAATTGCTTTTTTTTATTAAAAAATTTATCCATTTCTATATTTAAAAATTGATTATTGTACATTAGAATGAAGTATACGTGGTACGCCACTTGTAATTATTTGATTGTTTTGTTAATCACAATGAAAATAAAATCATCAGTTTACTTTTTGATGTAAGGTTCATGAATTAATTTTTTTTTTTTTTTAATAAGAGCCTACACATTTTCAGATTAAATCAATTCCCTAAATTACTCCACATTGACAATTTTAAATACAAATTTTGTTAAATACTAACAATAATAAACATCCAAAGAAATTTAGAATGCAAATCTGAATAAAGAACATCAGTAAAATGAATTCATTCATAGAAATGAATACAAAGTACCAAACAGCTAAGGAGACAATGGAGATTGATATAAAAACAAAAAACCCCACTAATCCCCCTCCAACTAAAAAAAAATGGGAATTTTTAGTTTTAAATTTTGGTTGGTCACAAAAAAAAAAAAAACTCTAAAAATATTGTTAATTGAAATGGAAATAGCCATTGCTGGTGAAGAAGAAGAAGAAGAAGAACGAAGAGGAAAAGTTACCTTTGATTGTGATTTTTCAAACCCTGTTTTCTTTGTTCTTATCAACAATGATAGTGATAAATGACCCATCTTCTTCATCTTTAAGATGCTTCAATGTAGGCGAAAGATGACTATCACCACCCCCATTGTTATGAACTTGTCCCATGAATGTCATCTTCCTACGAAGTTTCTCTTCAGCTTCTTGTAAGAACTTGAACTTTGGGGGAGGTGATGATGATGGTGGCATCATTAAAGTACTTAAATCTGCAAATGAAGTTGATTCAAACAAAGGGTTGTTGAATCCATGGTGACTATAACATGAAGCTTCTAATGGTGTAAGTGGAGGTGTTAAAAATGGTGGTGAAGCAAGTGGGGTTAAATATGGTGTTTCAACATTCAACAACACATCACTTAAACTCCTCCCTTTCTTGGATTTACCTTCTTCTGATTCTAAATCTTCTTTTGTTTCTTCAATGATTGTGAATAATAACCTTCTTGGACCTATCACATCATCATCACCATCCTCATCATGTTCATCATCATCATCATCATCAACAACATCATCAAAGGGCTTGAAGAACAAATCTTGGTCTTGTTGTTGATCTTGGAATCTGATTTCTTGAGGATTCAAAGCTGTCTTCTTCCAACAAAACATATAAAAGAGCTCACTTGCTGGATTGTTGTAATCATTTTCAATATCCCTTGTGCTTGTTAATCTCTTCTTCCACCAGAACAAGTAATATAACTCAATAATCAAAGCTAAAAAAAGGCAACAAAATACTATGCTTAAACCAAGCCCTACACTGCTCAAAGATTTCATTTTTCACATCACAAAATCAAACCAAAAAAAAAAAAACACCCATTCATTAATCCAACAAATGAAGAAAAAAAAAACCCAGAATGCAATTAGAAGTTACAGATATGAACTTTGACCAGAAAGATGAAACATCACTGCCCACAAAGTGAGTTAAATGATAGCAAAGCTTTCAATTTTCTAACTTTTCTTTTTTAGGCATCAAAAGCATTAGAATAGAAACATAGCCTTCAGCTTTTTTACCTGCAAAAATAATAGTGTTTGCTCTAAATTCTAAAACCCTTTAGTTAAAATAAAATAATTAATTAATTTAATCTAAAAGGTTATCTCTTTTCACTGAAAATCACAGTATTTTAATCATTAAGATGATTATGAAAAAATAGTTTTTTTTTAAGAAAAACAGTATTTTTATTTAAAAAAATAAAGTAGAAAAAAAAAACCACATGAACCTCTGAACCACGTACGTACTTTTGTAGATAACTACAATATTTTTTAAGAAACAAGTTATCCAAAAAAATATATTACAAATTTAATGGGTTTTTATTTGAATATTCTGATTTTTTTAATCAAAATAAGTGTTTTTTTTGGAATATATTTTAATGTTATCTTTACATTTATGGGTGTCAAACTTTAATTAGGTGTGTTATGCCACCAAATTTTTCTCCTCTCATTGGGATCTATGTAAATTTTTAAAAAATCTTAAACTAAAAAAATATTTGAATAGAGTATCGAGGTATTTTTAAAAATTTTAAAGTATGAATCGCAATCGTTAAATCATTATTTCAATAGGAAAATAAAAATTCGTCATCCATAAATATCGAGATCACGTTATTAATGAAAGCCTAACCCTAAATCCAATAAATAGGCATTCTCATTTACTCATTTATCATTTACGTTGAATACTATCCTAGTAATAATAGAGGATTTTTTATTGACTTGATATTTAGTGGTGTCGAGTTCTCCATATCAAATGACTTGACTGGATCAATAAACAAATAAATACTTAGCTAAATTCAACCTAACATCCATGGATATTGAGGTTCTACATACTGCACTACAATACTTTTCTCCTAACATATAGGCACGAGTTTTATGGTGATTGAATCATGCTTTAAACTTGATACTCATGAGCATTGAGTAGACCTGTCCAAGGGTCGGGTAGTCTGTCCAGCTCAATAAGTCCAACCCAACTAAGGTCGAGCTTGAACAAGGATTTTTACACCTCAGGCCAACTCGGTCTGGTCCAAAAAAATTAAATTTAATTATAAAAGCATATAAAATATCAATTAAAAACATAATTCTTAATAATCTATTATTTTTTGAATAGTGAAATGAGTTTTTTTGGTAAGTCGGGTTGGTCCAAAATCGAGTCTAATCTTTAATTTTTTTTAAAAATTCGGATCCCAAGTTGACTTGGTCCATAAATACCTCTAATAACGAGGTAGCCGTCAAAATTATTACTATATTCAAGTAAAGAAAAACGTATTAATGTTGAAAATGAATTTTATTCTATATAGCCATATTATGACGACTCATTAACTTTATAATATAAATTACTTTTATTTTTACATATTATTATTTAATTTCTTTTATGGAACATATTATTAATTTATATTAGATAGAGATTAACTATATAATGTTCTAATGCATACATTAAAAACATTTTAAAATTTTCATGTTTAAAATATTCATAAAAATTACTAAAAATTAAATAAAAGAAAATATTTTTTAAAAAAATTATAAAAAAATATTAATTGACCTAATCAAATTTAGATTATCCAATCATAAATATGGAAAATTTTAATAAATTTTAATATTTAATATAAACTTATCAATTAAGTTTTAACTCAAATAGCATCAACATTATTATCAGTGCAAGAAGACGCGGTTCGAGTGCGCTGAAGCGCATTATCCTCTTATCCCAAAGTTAGAAAATTTGACCCATTTCATAAATTATTGGAAAATTCGATATTATTTAACAAAACTGAAAAACCAAATATATATATTTAACTCAAATAGATCAACATTATTATCAGTGCAAGAAGACGCGGTTCGAGTGCGCTGAAGCGCATTATCCTCTTATCCCAGAGTTGGAAAATTTGACCCATTTCATAAATTATTGGAAAATTCGATATTATTTAACAAAACTGAAAAACCAAACATATATATATATTTAACTCAAATAGCATCAACATTATTATCAGTGCAAGAAGACGCGGTTCGAGTGCGGTGAAGCGCATTATCCTCTTATCCCAGAGTTGGAAAATTCGACCCATTTCATAAATTATTGGAAAATTCGATATTATTTAACAAAACTGAAAAACCAAATATATATATATATATATATAAATTAAAAAAACATAAAAAAAGAAAAGGGCCACAAGGAAAAGATAAAAGAACAGAGATGAGCAAAATTGATTTGTAATTATATGGTTGAGAGGTCGCTAGCTTCGAGGGATCCTCACATGGCTTCACAATAAAAAGGACAGTAACCTCTCATTGGCCTTTCATTTCTTCCTTTTTACTTTTCTACCCCTTTATGAACTTATTGTTTAGGATTGCATTTATTTATTTTACAAGGGTTATTTCGTAAAAACGAACTGGATTGAATTTATTTTAGGTTAATAAATTCCCTAGTTACCTGGAATTCAATTTAATTATTTCCCTAATTTTATTATATATTAAATTATGAAAAAAATAAAATTATGTAATAATTATATTTATAAAAACTTTGCTATATTATTATGTACGTGTATTTTTTTTCATATAAAAATTAAAAATTTTTAAAATAATATAATTTATTTTGTAAAATAATGTTATTTTAGTTTTCAATGTTCGATAATTAAATTAAATCTGAATTAAATTTGATATCAAACCGGATTAAACTCAAAATAAAGATCAATTTTTTTTTCCCGCGACTTGCATCAAAAATCTTATTTAAAAGATATCAATTTTTTTTTCATAATGTAAATTAAATTATTATATGATGTGATTAATAATGATGTATATAATATGATAATTAAATTAAAATGTTATATAATATAATTAAATTAAGTTAATAATAGGTTGCATAATTATAGGCTAATAATTAAATAAATATTTTGGAACTCAAAGAACTATATCAGAACTCAATGTTTCGATATATACTTCTGGACCTTCTTTTATATAATAATGATATGATATATATATATATATATGATTGTTGCATTTAATTATATTATTTTGTGATTTGTGCAGAGATTTTAGTTTTAGATTTTAATTATAATTTAATGCATGATGTTTAAAATTGTTTATTATTTAAAATATTATTATTAATAACAAGAAAATCGTATTTAAAATTTAATTTAAAAAATGAGACCCACTTTAAATATAATTAAGAAACTCAAAAAACTATCCCAAAACTTATAGTTTTCAGATATATGCTTTCGCGCCTTCTTATAATTGATGAAATTATAAATTAATATATAAGAAAATTATGTTTTTGCCTTAAAATAAAAAAAAAAATTATTTAATCCTTTAAAAAATAATAAAACCATAATTTAATAGATGATAAAATTTATTTTTTTAACCTCTTGTAATTTTACAATTCAATTTCACCCCTAAACACATTTCTAGATTTGCTTCTTGTCAGACCCGACTTCACTATATAATAAAAGCCTAATACAATTATTATTATTATTATTATTATTATTATGTTAAAATTCAAACTCTAAACTTACAAAAAAAAAAGAATACATAAATTCAATTATCAAAATTGAAGAAAAAAAAAAGAGCATGGAACAAGTATGTGTGCGTGTAGCCTATATTTTAAAAGCACAAGTTTCAAAAGAAGCCAAGTGAAAAATCAGATTTTGATCTCACTTTCCCCATACACAAACAATTTATTTTTAATTTTCTTTTTTAAAAAAGGGGGGGTAGAAAGTTGATATGGGAATTTCTGTCTTCCTTCGTGGTTTTTCGCAAATTTCACATGGGATGATTCTGAAATCCAAGAACAAATAAAATATAAAAAAATTTGTTTAACTCCCATTTAATATTTATATGTATTGATAAATAAAAATGATTTAATTATTGATTTTAATGTTTTCTTTTGTATTTGAATATTTGATGCCTTATATTATTAAGTCTTAGTTCGATGGGCATTAACATTATTGTCAGTACATGAAGACGTGAGTTCGAGTGTGTTGAAACGTATTATGAATAATTCTAGACATTATATCATAATAAAAAAAGAAATTAATGTTTTTAAGTTGCAATGTTTGCTAAGATTTTCCCCCTATTTAAGGACAAAGATTAGTTAAAAGGTAGCATCATATTCATTCCACCAAAGAATTTAAGTGAAACAGCTCTTGTCAAAAAGATTCCTTTTTCTTTTTATTAAATTTTATGAATCAAACATGTTTTATTTCTAGGCTTTCATTATAACAACCTCCTATTTTATTTACTTATTTTTGGATTTAACTATATAGGGAAAAGGTTAATAAAAAATTATGAATTTATTTGAAATTTTCTGAATTTTTAAAAATATAATTTTTTTATGAAGTATATGTGAACTATCACGTGAGTTATCACATTACTGTTGGTAAAATTTTATTGGGCTAGTCAACTTTTCTGACTAAAAAAAAAAGTGATTTGATTATTTTTCAAAGTTGAGGGCTGAAATGATAATAAAAAAAATTAGGGTAAAAAATAACAAAAAGAGTAAACGTTAGAGACTATATTTATTATACCACATATATATATGAAGAAAAATTTACTTATATTAGTGTAAAACAAGTTAGGATACGATTTATTACTTTTTCGTCTATTAATATCCAGAATATTGATCATTATCATTTAAATATGTATGATCTGGCCATTAAATGTGAAAGTGAACTTTTAAATGGCAATTAAACATATATTAAATAATAATGGATAAAAAAATTAATGAAAGCTAAAACCGTGTAAAACAAAGTTAGGTTTACACACTTGTATAATCTTGGTTTTTTTTTTATCTAAATAATATAAAAATAATAATTAATTGTGAAAATGGTATGAAAAACAGATTAATTACGAAAATAGATATTTTTTTATAGTGTTCTGACGGTGTTGTCTAACATATTGACAGCATCAGATTGAAAAATGATTATCTAAAATATTCAGGGATCTAATTAGTAAAATTTCCATTTTGATTGGCAGCTTAAAGAAATGGTGCCGCCGTAGCACCAAATTTTAAATAGGGTAAATTGCTTCATAAACCCCCTTGTTTATTATTTTCTTTTATTTCCCTTTAACAACAAAAATAGAGAGGCCTCTTATCAATTAGTCCATAAAGTTTTTTTTACCAAAAAGTATTTCTATAAAAAAGTTATTCCAAAAAAATAATTATTAGTTAAATTTATAGTTTCCAAATATAATGTGAAGGAAAGAAAACTATTATGAATATTTTTCAGTTGGAACCAGCTTTTTTACAAAAATAATTTTTGGGAGAAAAAACTTTTTGGACTAATTGGTAAGAGGCCTCTCTATTTTTTGTGTTAAAGGGAAATAAAAGAAAACAATAAACAATGGGAGTTTATGAAGCAATTTACCCTATATAAAGTTTGGTGCCGCCACACTACGCGACACACTTAAAGCATTTTTTTTCGGTTGGCAATCAAAATAGGAAATTTACAAATCATGTCCCTGAATATTTTAGGTCAACACATTTTAGTCTGGTGCCGGCAATATGTCAGGCGGCACCGTCAAATCACTATAGCAAATGCCTATTTTCGTAATTAATCTATTTTCATCTCTTTTTTCGTAATTAATCATTTTTTTATATTATTTGGGTAAAAAAGCCTATAATATTTTATATAATTTATATATTTTTTAATTTAATCATCATATTTCATGTTCAATTCACTTACATCAATTCTGCTAAGTTTTAGGTAAATTTAAAATGCGTTGAAACGCATTATCCTCTTAAGTCCTAATTAAGGGTTGGGGAGAAGCTATGGGTAGTTCTAGATATTATATAAAAAAGAACAGATATGATAACAACTTATAATGAAATTAATGTTAAAAAAGAGAGTAAATTAAAATATTTAATTATTTATTTAATGTAAAAATCAATTGTTAGATGTATATTGAAAAAGCAATATTCTGATATTTTAAATTAGGGATGTCAAAAAATCCTCTCCCAACTCAAAACTCTCTAGCTTTTCCAAATCTGCCTTGAGGGTGGTTGGTCATTGGGTGGTTGATGGCTAGCCACCGCCCCCTCGCTTCCTCTTCATTTGTTTCCCTTCTCCCTAAGTATTTTTTTTTTTTTTCGCAAATGATTATTTAGTGGTGCGATGGTTCCAATGGTGGATGTAGTGATACGAGTACTAAGTTTACCATTGAGATGACGTTTTCGTCTTCGTCTTCGTCTCATTGATAGGTTCATCGACTTGTTCCAAGGCACCTCACATGTACTCTCTCGAGTGGTGGTTGAAGTGAAATGGTGAGAGTGTATGTTAGCGTGATGTGGTGACACGAGTCTTTAATTCTAAACCCAAAGCTTAGTGTAAGTCTAAAATATTTAATTAATGAAATCAAATATCTATTTTTACGAGAAACTTTTTTTAAAAAATCAATAATTTTGATGATATATCGAATTGATATAAAAGATTACATACACAATAAATACAATTATATTACTAAATTTAACTATCACAAAACATCATAAAAACCAATATCAATTTTTTAATGATCAATCAAGAATTCGTGAAATTCGATTGATTTTTAACACTAATTTCGACCGATAATAAAATGTTTTCGTAACTATATATCAAATCATCATTTTTTTTTCTTGTTTTTCTTAGAAATCTTTTTACCTCCATTTTTGTCAACTTACTCCTCTTCCCCTATTTTCTTCCCATCTTATGCTTAATTTGATGTTTAATTTTGTAAAGACTCGTCCCTTTGGTAAAATTCTGATTTAGTCACTCTGTTAAAATCAATTTAGGGATTTAATTCCTATAATTTGGCATAATTTTTTGCATAAAAAATCATATAATTTAGTTATTCTATTTTTAAATATCATTAATTAGTCTAAATAATTAATAATATTAACTATTTTAATTAAGAATATTAACATGAAATTTTATTAACTATTCTAATTAAAAATGCTAACGTGAATTTTATTTTTATTAAAAACACTCATCTAATAAAAAAAATCTTTTAGCATAATAACTTGAAAGGAATGTTATTTTAAAAAAATCACTTCAATAATTTTAACCAGAATACAAGAGTGAAGTCACAAAATTTATATTGGGGAGATCAGATTTAAAATTTAAAATTTAAAATTTTAGAGGTCCAAAATGTAACTCTTTATTGTATTAGTTTACAACTTTATAATTGCCGAGAAAAAGAAAAGTAAACAATTTCTAGAATGATCAAACTATAATTTAACCATTTTCGGGATTTTAAAGCCTTTGTCTGCCCTTAGTACCGTCCCGTTAATTTTGAACTACCTAATAACATTACAAAAATAAAATCATCAAATTATATTACAAGAACAAAATTCTAAATTTCAACATAAAAAAAAAAAAATCAAGATCATAATTTGGGTAAAACTGTACCATAATGAAGTATCAGACATTATTTGCACATTGAGTGTTGCAATGGTTAGATGAACACAATCAACCTTTTAAGTGATCACAATATCCGGGATTGTACAATATTAAGCAACATACCTGTCTATATCCAAACGCACAAAACCCGAATCCGACCGAAGGTGAGATATTTGCGGCAACGGCGTGGCATCGGTACGGCACATAGGACAACTCGAATGCGAATAAAGCCACATATCTATACACTGTGCATGGTAAGAATGCAAACATTCCGGTAACGTCCTCAACTCTTCGCCTTCTTCGAATTGTGACAAACACACCGAGCACATCCCATCGTCGTCGACCAAACCCGTGCCCTTTTGGTACTTATGGGCAGGGATGAGTTCGGCCGCCGAATTCTCAAAGCTCACAATCTCCAACATTTCATGTCCGTACACACGTTGTTGTTGTTGTTGATGATGGTGAAGGTGATGATGATGATGATGATGATCGTGTTGTGGTTGTTGCGATGTTTGGCCTCGATTATTACGGAATTGGTGGCACCATCCCATGGTGATGCAATGGTAGATTGTTATGACTAAGGCCGCCGATCCAAAACCGACTAGAATGACGGATAATCTGGTGTTTTGGAGATTGAAAGCATCGTCGTCTCCCATGGAAGAAGTGGAAAAATGTTGTAGAGATTTGAATAGAAAGAATTTATTTGAGGTAGGCATTGCTTTGGTCGATGATTGCAAAGATTAACATTTTACTACAAAGTATATTATAAAGTATATTACAAAGATTAACATACCAAACCCCAAGCCCAATAATTTAGAGACTAAGAATTTAGGAGAAAAATGTCAAATTTGATTTTGGTCCCTCTACTATGCTCGAATTTATGATTAAGTCTATAGATTTTAATTTGACATAGATTTAGTCACTTTTATATTTTCATCAGTTGTAGATATGTTAATGGGTCAGGATACCTATCCAAGCTCAAAGGTTTGCCCAAAATTTAGGAAGGTTTGAAAAATAATATTAGGCTCGAAAAACGAGCTTGAATAAAAAAAAATTAGATCCGTTTAAAATATTGGTCAAGCTTAGGCTCGAACATTTAAGGTTCGAGTCCAATCCGAACCAGCTCCTTTTCTATTTTTATGTATTATATAATTTTTAACACAAAAAACTAAATCTATAGTAATATATAATACTATAATGTGAATATTAAAAAAATGATAAGATGTTTATATATAAAATTCTAATAAATGAAAATTATTAAATTATTAAAAATAATATAAATATATTTAGAAATTTCAAAAATAATATGGACGGGCCTAAAATTGACTTAGGTTAATCATTTACAAATATTTGTGGGCTTAGGCGAAATTTTAAGTCCATATTTCGAGCCAGGCGAAATTTGAGTTAATATAAAAAATATTAATATCATATTTAAGCCTAGTTTAAACCCGACCCATGAACACTTCTAATCAACTAATTAAAAAACACCATTGTTTTTAGTTTTAATATTATTTTTTTCGATAACATATGAACTTTATATTATTTTATTTTTCATTCATGAATTTCTTTTATTGACATGATGTTTCTAAGAGTACCATTTTATTGTTAACAAATTTAATATAACTAACAACTTAATTCTGCAATTTTTCCAAGCAAGACACAAAAATTGGAAATTGCATTCATCAAAAAGAAAATTAAGAAAAGCATAAAATCCGAATCAAGAAAATTTCTGAAAAGAAAAAACTAAATTAACCAAAAAGCTTAATCAACTTCTTCAATTTTGGGACCAGCACCACCGCCGCCACGAGACGGCGGAACATCATCAGCCATGCCACCAGCACCACCCATATTCGGTCCAGCTCCGCCTTGGTACATCTTAGCAATAACGGGATTACAAAGACTCTCAAGCTCTTTCATCTTATCTTCAAATTCATCAGCTTCAGCCAATTGATTAGCATCAAGCCAATTAATAGCAGCATCAATGGCGTCCTCAATTTTCTTTTTATCATCAGGTGAAAGCTTTGAACCAATCTTTTCATCTTTAATGGTGTTCCTCATGTTATAAGCATAATTCTCTAATGCATTTTTAGCCTCAACTTTCTTCTTATGTTCGTCGTCTTCGGATTTATATTTTTCGGCCTCTTGCACCATTTTTTCGATCTCTTCCTTGGACAATCGACCTTTATCGTTCGTGATCGTGATCTTGTTCTTTTGTCCGGTCGTTTTGTCTTCGGCCGAGACGTTTAAGATGCCATTCGCGTCGATATCGAAACACACGGTGATTTGCGGGACTCCCCTCGGTGCTGGCGGAATACCCGAAAGTTCGAATTTGCCTAACAAGTTGTTATCTCGAGTCCTTGCTCGTTCACCTTCGTATACTTGAATCAACACACCCGGTTGATTATCCGAATACGTCGAAAAAACTTGTTCTTTCTTCGTCGGGATCGTCGTGTTTCGTGGGATCAAAACGGTCATAACCCCGCCCGCGGTTTCCAAACCGAGCGACAACGGTGTGACATCGAGGAGTAATAAGTCTTGAACCTTTTCGTTCCCTTCGCCGCTTAATATCGCGGCTTGAACCGCTGCGCCATATGCGACGGCCTCATCGGGGTTAATACTTTTACAAAGCTCTTTCCCATTGAAGAAATCTTGTAACAAGGATTGTACTTTAGGGATCCTAGTTGAACCACCAACAAGAACAACATCATGGACAGTACTTTTATCCATTTTAGCATCTCTCAAACATTTCTCAACAGGTTCCATACATTTTCTGAATAAATCCATGTTGAGTTCTTCGAATCGAGCTCGAGTTATCGTAGAATAAAAATCGATACCTTCGAACAAGGAATCGATTTCAATGGTGGTTTGAGCTGTAGACGAAAGTGTCCTTTTAGCTCTTTCACAGGAAGTTCTCAATCTTCTCAAAGCTCTAGGGTTTCCACTAATGTCCTTCTTGTTCTTCCTTTTAAATTCTTGAACGAAATGATTCACCATTCGATTATCAAAATCCTCGCCGCCTAAATGAGTATCGCCGGCGGTGGCTTTGACTTCGAAAATCCCTTCTTCGATCGTAAGCAACGAAACATCGAAGGTGCCGCCACCTAAATCAAAGATCAGTACGTTTTTTTCACCGACGCTGGTTGCTTTCTTGTCGAGGCCGTAAGCAATGGCGGCGGCGGTTGGTTCGTTGATGATACGCATGACATTGAGACCGGCGATTACACCGGCATCCTTAGTGGCTTGCCTTTGGGAATCGTTGAAATAAGCAGGGACGGTGACGACGGCGTTCTTGATTGTGGACCCGAGGTAAGCTTCGGCGATTTCACGCATTTTGGTTAACACCATGGAAGAGATTTCCTCGGCGGAGAATTGCTTGTCTTCGCCTTTGTAACTAACGATGATCATCGGTTTATCGCCGGAGCCGGCAATCACCTTGTAGGGCCAAAGCTTTATATCGCTTTGAACCGATGAATCAGTGAACCTTCGCCCAATTAGCCTCTTAGCATCTGTTTAATCATCAGTAACAACTATCAGACGTTTCAGTCAACAAATTTATATCATTGTATAAAATGGTCAAATTCAATAAAAGGTCCCTTCTCTATACGATTTTAACAAATTTACTCTTCAATCCTTCCATAAATCAGTCCTAAAAGCAACTTTTTTCCAATAATTTTGTCAAATAATTTTTTTTTAAACCAATTCAATTATAAAATTATTAAAATACTTTTTATAAACAAATTAAATTATATGTTTACGAGGATATTTTTATCTTTTTAAATAATAATCATAATAAAATTTAAAAATTTGATCATAAGATTTGAAACTGAACCCTATGCCTAATCAATACTTACCTTTATCATTATAAACAACACATCAATCGATTTAAAAATTAATAAAATTTGTAAAAATATGTAAAGTATAAGAATCTTTTTTTAAATTTGACCAATTAAAATTTATTGATTTTAGAATCAGAAACTAGGCAATTACCAAAGACGGTGTTGATAGGGTTCATGGCGACTTGATTTTTAGCAGCGTCGCCGATTAAACGCTCGGAATCGGTGAAAGCGACGTAAGAAGGCGTCGTTCTGTTGCCTTGGTCGTTGGCGATGATTTCGACTCGGTCATGTTGCCATACTCCGACACAGGAGTAGGTCGTGCCTAGATCAATTCCGATAGCGGGTCCTTCTCCTTTTGCAGCCATTGATATTGATTACTTTGAACAATCAAAGAAATCAGACGGTCCAGGAATTAACGATTTTTTTTCGATTTTTTGAATGGAGGGGGAGAGTTAGAAAGAGAAGAGAGAATTTATAAACATGATTGTCTGATTTGGTCTAAGAGTTCTAGAAAGTTCGAATCACCGAATTTATAGCCGTTAGATTTCACTCTACCGTTTCGAACCTGATATCTCTCGCTTCAGGTTAGTTCTCGATATTACCTTTTCTGTTTAATTATTTTTTATGTAAATTGCATAATTAGTCATCTAATTTTCGAAAGTTTTCATTTCGATCACTGAAAATAAAACATTTTCAAATATGGTACCGCCATTTGATAGTTTTTCTAGTCACTCATCATTGCATCGTTTTCTTGTTTTGATTGCTCCACGACTATTGGATTAACGAATTTGTTCGTACCCTTATTTTAATCATTCAATTTTAGTATATTTTCGTTTTAGTTATTCATTTTATCTTTTTAAATTCTTTTAATTTTTCTTTTTCATAAATAATTTTAAGTTTTTCAATAAAAGGAAAACATGAGTTTATTGAATTTTTATAAGAAAAATTAGAGTTTTTACAAGGAATTATCATTTTATCTTTTTAATTTCATTTTTTTCTCTTTGTTTAGAATTAATTTTAAGTTTTTTAAGCAAAAAAGGGGAAAAAATGGATTTTGACTAGAAAAACCATTTTTCTCAAAAAAAAAAAATTCTTTTTAGAATTAATTTTATTTTTTTCCATAAAAAGGGGAAAACATGGGTTTTTTTTAGAATTACCCGAGTTTTTATAGGAAAAAGAAACTTGCGTTTTTACAAGGAATTATCTGAATTTTTATAAGGAATTGAGTTATAGTTTCATCTCCAAAACTAAGAGAAACTTAATTCCTCATAAAAACCCAAGTTTTCCTTTTTTTGGAAAAATTAAAATTATGAAAATTTATTAAAGTTGGGTGATTAAGATAAGTGTATAGTAATATTATCGTTAGCCAAATTAATAGCAAGTGACTAAAATGAAAAACTATCTAACAAAGGTGTTATATTTGTAACTTTTTTTATTTTTAGTGACCAAATTGAAAATTTATGAAAATTAAATGACTAATTATATGATTTACCCTTAATATTTTTATTAATTATTTTATTTTTATGACTTCTTTTTTATTTTATCAAATAGGTTAATTTCATCATATGTCTCCAAATTATGGTTTAGATTTTATATTAGTCTTAAAAGTCTCTAAAACGTTTTAATTGGATCTTTAAATATCAATATTATGTTAATCAAGTTATTTTGTTAACTTAATCCTTAACTTGGATGTTTAAATTTTGTTCAGGTATGATGAGAAGTGTATTTAAAACACGTGGATCAAATTTAAATATTTATGTATGTATAACATGGATAGCTTGGATCTCCGGTTTTAAAAGATAATATTCTAAATTTTAATAATTGTATTTTTAGGATTAATATGTAGGTTGCCCTCGAAACTTGTCTAAAAATACTCAGTTGGTACCCTTTTTTTTACCTAGTTGGCATTTGAACTTATTTTTCGTCATACACTTTGATACCATCGCACTAAACAGTTAGTTTGTATTGATGTGGCAATGATAGCTAATCACATGATGACACATGACGACCTCTTATTAAAAATTAGAAAAATATTTACAAATATATAAATTAATAATGGGTAAACTACGCCCAAGGTCAATAAACTATTCGTAAAGTTTATATTTTGATCACTCAACTTCAAAAAGTTACAAAATGGTCACTGAACTATTCGAAAGTTTTTACTAAAGTCATTGGGCTGTTAATTTTTTTTTAAAAGTTCAACTAGCGAGCACGAGCTAACGATTAGATAATTAGTATGGTGGATTAGTACTCATCGACTGAAGGTGCTCATGGGTCAGGCTAAGCCCATACAAGGTATCTAGACTAATTTTTCAAACTTGGGCCTGGCCTGACCGAAAAAAATGAGCTTACTTTTTTGCCCAAGTCCCGCCCAATTTAAGAAAGGTAAACTCCGGCTCGACTTGTCCCACCCATATTTGATTTTTTAGACTAGTTTTATTTAATAATATATATATATATATATATATATATATATATAATACACCAAATGCACTAAAAACGCTAAAATAAAAGTTTTCTAAAATATTAAAAATACATTAAAAATATTTATATTAAAAAACTACCATAAATATAATAAAATGTTTTATTATATTAAAAAACACTAATAAATATAATAAATATTTTATTGTATTAAATATAATTTTTAAAATTTATATTTTGGGTTGGGTTATCAGTTGGGTAAGTCTTTTTTTTAGCTTTTGTATAATGGGTTTAATTGTTATTTAGTTAATAATTTAATATATATATATAATTATTATTTAACATGTATAATTAATATAATATTTTTTATAACATAATATATTTAAGCTGGGTTGGGCCGAATTTTAGCAAAAAATCTAACCCAAAGCTTGTTTCATATAAAAAATGAGTCTTAAATTTTATCTAAATCTATATCTTGTACTTTTTCTTAAATCCTCTTATTTTTCAAGCGGATTTTTAAGCCTAATCACGTGATCTGTCATCAGTATATCTAGTTTAAACACACAAAATAAACGTAAAACCATGAAAAAAAAAAGAGAAAGAAGATACGTAAAAAGATGGTTTTAATCTTAACCTTACATTAAGTCTTCGGACTAGAAAAAAGGTAATATATTATAATCATCTTTTTATATATTTGTATACTATATATTTATCTTTTATTTTTCGATAATTATTTTAACTCTAGATTGTGATTTTTCTATATATCATTAAATTGTGTTTAAAAATTTAAAAAAAAAGGCATGAGTCAAAATCTTAATCACGGAATAAAAACTTTACACTGCTTGTGTACTAAGTAATTATTTTTTAAAATATTCTTATGCATATATGCATCACTAAAAATGTTAAGATAATTTTATATAAAATTTTAGTAAATAAAAAAATTATAAAAGCATTAAATTTTAAATTAAAATATTATAAATATGTATTTTATTTTTAAAAAAAAATTAATATGGGTGGGACTAAAATAGATTTGAATTAATCATTTATAAATAGAGATGGGCTTAAACAAAATTTTAGACTCATAAAATATGTTATCATCATACTTAGGCACGATCTGACCCAACCTGACTTGCCATGAACATCTCTAGAGCAAGGGCCACCATCGTTATCTTTGTGCCACTAATCATGGGATTGTAGACTTGAACATATATAGACTCAAGCAAATCTAAAAAAGAAAAAGAAAAAAGTACTTAGACTGCATTGGTGCAATTCAAGGGGCTGAGATTCTAGTAATATTTTTTACGCCAATGTTGGAGCTTCATTAGCTATAAGAGGGAAGGGCATAAAAAGCAATGAAGTGGCGAATCATTTTTAGTTAATTTTCAGTTCAAAACCATAGGTGATGATGATGAAGTGAAGGTATTTAGGATGTGGGCAAGCTCTTATAGTCTCAAGGGTTGAACTGGCAGGATAACATATGAATACATTGAGGAAATCTATCTAACAAGAGTTCTTTGTCACGTGTCAAAATGTGAGGCTACTACATGTCATCATGCTATTAGTTGTCAATGCCACGTCTGTAACAGGCCCATTTTGTCCGGCCCACATAACAAATAAATAATAAATAATAAAGTCCAAATAATAAATAAAAAAGGGTCTAGTCCATTACAAGGCTCAGTGGCCCAAAAATTAAAAAAAATTCAAAAAACACTAGGGTTTCTAAAACCCTAGGCGCCGCGGCCCCCTCGCTCGTCGTGCCCGCACCTCGTCCCAAGGCGCCTCGTCCCAAGGCGCCTCGTCCCGAGGTTCCCCCTGGCTCGCCCTCCGCTGGCTTCGTTGCACCAAAACGGAAAAAAGTCAAATTTTGCGCCTCCATCAACACCTGCAACAAGAAAAGAAAGAGAAACAACAACAGTGGCAGAGATGAAAAGTAAACAATGATAAAAGGACTTGTAAATCGGTTATAAAAGCCCCAAAAATTGTATTTTTTACGGATCCAATACAAAAAAAGAAACATATAAGAGGATTAATCGGAAATAAAAAAAAAAGGTGGATTATTATTTTGTATCGAAATATCAATAGAAATAAAAAATCTTTCTTTCAAAAAAACCATAAAATGAAAAGAAGAGAATACTCACATGCATCACCGTCCTCGCCGTCGTCGAGGGTTTCGTCAAAAAGGAGGTGAAACCTTTTGGTTTCCTAGCCCATGGCCGAGGATCGGTCGGATCTTAGGGGGTTTAAACCCCAGAATCGGTTTTTTCACAAAAAAGGGAGCAAAAGGGTATCATCAGCGTTTTTCGGCCACCGCGTGCGGCGGCACTATAACACCCTTTACCCGTGTCAGACGCCGGGACAGGATACGAGGCATTACCGAACTTAAACATAAACATTTATACCAAATCGGGCTATAAAATTTCATTCAATTTAAAATCACACATTCACATGCAAATCGTCCCTTATATGGGCCCACGATGCCTAAAACAATCATCGGGAACTGTCTGGGACTAAACCGAGAACTTAGGAAACTTTAAGAAGACTTAGAAAATTTTTCATCAAAACAGGGGTTACACGCCTGTGTGGGTAGGCCGTGTGATCACACACGCCCATGTCTTCAGCCCGTGTAACTCTCTGTTTATGACGTCATCAACAAAATAGGGTCACACGGCTAAGTCACACGCCCGTGTGCTTAGGCCGTGTGGCGAATTAAATTTCGAAAAATAAATACAGACTTCACACGCCCTGGGCACACGCCTATGTCCCGAGGCCGTGTCCTCCATATGGCTGAGACACACGGCCGTGTCTCTGCCCGTGTGGCCAAGAAAATGGCTATTTACCAAACCATTTGGCACCCTCATTTGCACATACTTAAACACAACCTTAATGGCATCTTTCATGGCATAATTATCATCAACACATCCTAATCCATCCATACCAAACACACATAACCACATCACATGAAACCTTTAGTATAAGCACACACATATAAATAGGCATTACAACTCATTAACCAATATAAGCCACATCTCATGGCCATATACAAAATGAATCATATTACCATTATGAACCAACACATTTGGCCAAATCAAATGACACATGCACAATTGACTATGTCCCTATACATGCCATAAACTTAAGAGGTCTGTATTCACTTTTACCCCACCATGATAGCTTGATAGCGTGATAGCATCTTCGGCGATCTCCAACTCTAGCTGGGATAAAACCTTATAAGATATGAGAAAGGAAGGGGAGTAAGCTACAATGCTTAGTAAGTTTGTATGCAAATAATAAGCAGCTTATTAACATGTTTTTCACCAATTCTCACAATACGTTCTCTAGGTAATACAATCATAATTGCATAAAATTTCACAATTCATTTTTGTTCATCTTGAGTTGTCTACTCGAGTTACAGTCACTAAATTATTTTTATCCGGAGCTACGGAACTCCAAATTAAGATCCGCTATTTTTCTTGAAACTAGACTCACATATCTTCTTACCATGAAATTTCCAGAATTTTTGGTTCAGCCAATCAGTACAGTTTATTCTTTAAAGTCTCCCATTTTCGCCATTCGACAATTCTGACCCCTCTTCACTAAAAAATTATTTTCTCGTGGTACAGAACTCGAATAATGTTTCAGTTTGTTTCTCTTGAGAATAGACTCATTAAGAAATTCAAATATATAAATTTTATCCCTTGATTATTTTTTTTTTACAATTTTTAATGAATTTCCCAAATCAAAACAGGGGATTTCAAAATCATTCTGACCCTGTCTTATAAAAATTCAAATATCTCATAATATGAAATTCTTTTGCTTACACCGTTTCTTTTATGAAATTTTTGGTGAATTTTCAAAGTGATACAACTACTGCTGTCCAAACTATTTTATTGCTAATTTTACTCTATCATGTTTTCTTTGTATTAATTCTCATTTACACACACATAACACTAAAATATATCCATAGTTAGCCATGCCAACATGCTAGTCATCATCAAATATTTACAAGTCATTCATTGGCCAATTTAACCTATACATCAACAACAAAGACTTGAACATTTCATTTCTCAATTTAATTTGGCTTAAAAGCCTCACTCATGATCATCAATCACATTTCCCACTTATTCATACATCATAATCATGGTCTTATAATCACAAGGTCATTCTCATATGTATAACTTACTCGTTTACCTTCTTACCAAAATTTGATCACATCCCGAGCACATTGCTCATTAATGTATACATACATATACTTGCACTTAATCGTCACATATCACATATCGGACTCATTTCTCGTGAGTTTCTCATATGTGCCTATATCACTTCAACACATAACTTTAGCACTTTTATTCTCTTAACATAAACTTAGCTCTTTGTCATCTGTACATAAACTTAGCTTTTTGCCCGTTGAACTACTCAGAATATCGGAGGATACTCAATCTCATCATACATGTATCATGATGCCAATGCCATATCCCAGATATGGTCTTACATGGGATCACCTATTGATGCCGATGCCATATCCCAGATATGGTCTTACACGGGATCTATTGTCTCAATGTCGATGCCATATCCCAGATATGGTCTTATACGAGATCGTATATGGATGTCGATTCCATGTCCCAGACATGGTCTTACACGAGATCTTCCTTTGGTTCCGAGGCCATGTCCCAGACATGGTCTTATACGGGACATTCCTTATTCGGTGCTGATGCCATGTTCGAGACATGGTCTTATACGGTACCTTCCTTATCTCATGTTGTGACATAGGTATCCTTGTTATTCCGAATGTTCAACCGGGACTTCAACTTAACACATTTTCATCAAATTCTCATCGAGGCATCATTAGTTGATTTCATAGAAATATTATTCATTTATCATAATATCAAGCAATTAAAAAAAATAAAAACATTATGTAGCTTTAATTTCAAACAAACTTACCTCGGTACCCAAAATGTGCGTAGATATTCGATTTAATCCACAACCTTGTTCTTGCCTTGGTTTCGGTCCGGGCTTCGTGTTTCTTGATCTATAATAAAAATTTCATTTGTTTAATACTCACATTGACTAAATTAACTCATGAATCATACTTTGGAAAAATTACGATTTTGCCCCTAAACTTTGTCATATTTACACTTTTGTCCCTAGGCTCGTAAAATGATTTTTATTCAATTTCCTTGTATTTTATGCCTAGCTAAACCATTTTCATAACTATAGCAGGCCACAATTTGCATTTATTCACATATTTTTATACATTTTCAACTTTTTACAAACTAGTCCTTTTATGCGATTTCATCGAAAATCACTTAGTAAAAGTCGTTTACTACACACCAAGCATTCATATTCTACCATTAGACATCAAAGCACATGCATGTCATCCATGGGTAAATTTTTAAACACAAACCCTAGCTCAAAATAATGGTAGAAATAGCTAAACCGAGTTACGGGGATCTCAAAAATGTAAAGAACATTAAAAACAGGGCTTCGATGCACTTACTATTGAGTTGAAAGCTTGAAAACCCTAGCCATGGCTTCCCCCATGCTAAATTCGGCCAAGGAAGAAGATGGACAAAGGTTTTTGGCTTTTATTTTGTCTTTTAGTCCATTTAATTACTAATTTACCAAAATGCCCCTAACTTAAAAATATCCTATTTCACTTATCTAATGTCCATTTTTGTCCAACAATTTAACAAATGGTATAATTTCCATTTAAGGACCTCCAATTTAAAATTTCATAGAAATTGGACACTTCTAACATGTGGAACTCAACTTTTGCACTTTTTACAATTTAGTCTTTTTGACTAAATTGAGCGCCCAAACGTCGAAATTTTTGAACGAAATTTTCACGGAATATTTTCTTGAAATCATAGACCATAAAAATAAAATAAAAATAAGATTTTCCTCGTCGGATTTGTGGCCCCAAAACCACTGTTCCGACTAGGCCCAAAATTGGGCTGTTATAGGTGCCATCGCCGGCGACCGACGGCCGCCACGGTGGTCCGACGCCGGAATCTTGGGCCGAAGAAAGGGGGCGAGAGAGAATGAGAGAATTCTCTCAATTTTTTTTGAAAAATGAAGGGAATGACTTTTTTTTTTCATTTTTTTGCTATTTATATAGGGTGCAAAACGACGTCGTTTTGAGCCTTAACACCAGTGGCCAAAATAACGCCGCATAGGGCCTCTTGACCCGATCCGACTCGCTCCAAGGGGAGGATCAGCGTGTTTTTTGAAATTGGTATTATTGCCAGTTTGGTCCTTTTGCTTTTTTATGGTTTCGCAATTAAGTTCTTTTTATTTTTAATTTTTACCTTACATTTTGCTTCGGTTTCAATTGGGTCCCCATTTGAGCGGTGTCGTTTTGGAGGCAGGGTGAAATTGCCCAGTTAGTCCCTCCTCCATGGCGCGCATTTTAATTGAGTTCCCCGGCCCCCTTTCTTTTTATTTCTGATTTTTCCCTAGACTTCTGTTTTAGGTTTCAATTTGGTCTTGTCTTTTATTTCTTTTGTTATTTTTGATATTTTATTATTAATTTATCATTATTATTTTTGTTTACTTGTTTTTATTATCGCATTAATAAATTAATTAATTTTAATATTACTACTATTATTCCTACTATTATTACTATTATTTTTAATATTACTATTATTATTATTATTTCATTTATTATTATTATTACTTTTCTTACTTACCATTATTATTATTATTATTATTAACATATTATTATTATTATTATTATTAATGTATTATTAATTAACTTTGTTATTATTACTATTATTTCCTTAATATTTATTTGCTTAATATTTTTAAATACATTCATTTATTTTATCATTTTATTACTTATTTATTTATATCTTTCTCTATAGTTTTAGAATTTCAGAAATTTTTTATTATTAATGTCATCATCATCATTATTAATATTATGATTTTTAATTTGTGTTACACTATACTTGTTTATCTATTTGTTTAGTATTAATTCTTTGATTCTAAATTTCTAGTTCTTTTTTTTTAATTAATTATTACTTTCCATTTATTTTGGGCTTGCTATTTTATTTTCGTCCTTTATATTGTCATGCATTAACATATTTATTATTCCGTTATGCGCATAAGCACCGTAATTCATTTTACATTTTACTACCAAATCACGTTTCATTTTACCCGATACATTAAATTTTGTTTTAAAATAAGCAATACTCCGCATTTTTTTAGAAATTCGAGAAGTCGTACCCTAACTTACCGGGTTTCGATCTTCTCGTTGAATCCAAAATAACCGAACATCCTTTTGAAATTCAAAATTTGATTAAATAATAAAATAAAGGGTCAACTTATTTTCGAGAAGTTAAAACGCCATGTCCTAACTTACGGGATACGACTTCTTTTGCTACCTCGAGATAAAGGGCCTTTAACATGCATTTTGATTCATTCAAACGACTTTCACGTGAAAAATAACATAGTATAAAGAGGGATCGTATTTTAAATTTCTTTTCGAGCTTTCGGTTTTCGACACTAAGACATCAATTAATCAATTAGGTGCTAATTTTGGGCGTTACGAGGGTGCTAATCCTTCCTCGTACATAACTGACTCCCGAACCCATTTTCTGGATTTCGTAGACCAAAACCGTCATTTTAGTAAATCAAACCTTTTACTAAAAAGATCAAGTCACGAGGTGATCCGATCACACCTCATATAAAAAAAAAAAGATTGGTGGCGACTTCCATGTTCGTTTTCATTTTCAAAATCAAAGTCGACCCATTTTTACAAAAAAAAATAGTTTCGACAACATCAATGTATTTTAACGTTGTTAGTCAGGTGCCTAAAAAAAGTACCAAATTGATTTATAGTTTTTAAATTTAGATACCATTTAAGTCCCCAAAAAAATTTCTAAGTATCAAATAGATATAAATTGCTAAATTTAGATACTTTTGTATATATGTATGTGGTTGAAATTTAATTTTCTTTTTCAACCATAAAATACTCATGAAAGAAATAAAAAGTGACAATATCGTTCAAATTCAGATACTTATATATATATATATATATATATATTAATTTTTTTTTATAATATGTACGAGGTTGAAATATAATTTTGTTTTTCAACCACGTAGAAAATATTGTATTTGAAAACTAAATGGAAGGGACAAATTCTTGAACAATTGATAAGTTTTTATGAATTAAATGTATATTATAATATAAAAGAAATAGTGTATGCATGTAAAAATGGACCGGCATCTAAGTGTTCAAATAAAATTGATTCAGATGATGCGACTTTCGGTGTGCATATTTGATTCTATGACATTTTTGGAGCAAAAATTGGCTCTATGGATGATGTTGGATTTGACTTTTAAGCCAAAGTTTGGCTTTCACTCAACCACACTTCAATTGGACCCTAATTTTTCAAATGGAGACAACGGTTCAATTTACCAATTGGAGTTTTAATAAGAGTTGTGATTCTCATTTTATCCCTTTATGTTATTTTATTTTAGTATAAATATAATATAATATAATATTTCTCAGCATAATTTTAATATAAATATATTTTCCATAAATTTATTTATAATTTCATTGTACATACATCTTAATTTAGTATTTTTAATAATTTTTCATTCTCACATCACTGTTACAGCTGTGTTTGAATCAAAATATACACCTTTTCGTTGTTTTTAATGTGCATTCTCCATTCTAGTGGAAAAATTGAAAAAACACTAGAAGTGTTTTTCCACCACAGAAGCAATGAAAAACTCTTGGCTTTTACAATCAAATGTGCAGCCAAACAGTATTTTTCTACCTAAACGCAAATTAAATGCTTTTTGTTTTTGGCTTTTGCATTTAGAAGTGAAAATTATTAAAATACTTTATTTATATTTACTATTTAAAAGATATATAAAAATTATATTATATTATAATTTATAATTTATATGTCATTATTTTAAATTATTTAAATTTCATTTATCATTATCTATAATATATATATATATATATATATATATATAAGCATGAGTTTGGAAAACTTTTGAATGAAATAGAATATCTTTTTTCTATCATATTACACATCTAAATTTAATCTTAATTTAATTTAAAATAAATAATTAAGATTTAAATAAATTTTATAATATATATTTTGTTATGAATAAATTATTAAGTGGATGTCCATCAAGATCAAGATAAGTTTTAATCTATTTTAAATTCTAGTAGTGATTAGAAGTAGATCTCTGCTTCATTTATACTTCTTATGCCTATAAATAGAGATTTTGGAAAAGTTTTGTAAATATTTCAATTGATCAATAAAATACGCCATTTTTTTTGCTCTTCCATTCTCTTTGTTCTTTATTCTCCGTATTTTATTTTATAACACGTTATCAGCACAACTCTCTTTTAATTGTTTTTCTCCATAAGTCACAAAAATATCCCAAAATTTACTGTTGCCGATTGCCTCCTAGAGTTGTTGCTATTTCAATTGAGGCCTGCGCACTACAGGTAATCATTAGGTACACATAAATCTCTGAATTTTTTATGCCCTTTTATGCAAAGAAATTTATAAAATCCTTATGTGGTATGTTTTTCTCATTTATTGATCGATTTTTGGTAAAATTATTTTATGAAAAAAATATTATTACTTTAAGGTTTCTTTTAAACTAAGATTCTTTTATTAAATTATAGTATGCATGATATTTGGATGATTAAATTTTTTTATGATTAAATTATTGTTATTAAATATGCTTGAAATTATTGTATTATATCTTTTAAATTGAATTTATAAATATTTGATTAGAGCATCATAAGATTTTACAACATATATGTGTTATTGAAATTTGGTACAATGTGTATCAGATAATTCAAGCATTGTACAAGAAAATTTTTGTTTAGTTTATTAAATATATTTTTTACTATTAGATTATAAATGTTATTAGGAAAACAAAGTTCTTTTACTGCTTGTAATACTGCTCGTGATAGTAGCCAGGGTGATTACAATGATGTTAAAGAATCTCAGGTATATTTTACTATGATTTATTTATTATATCATGTTTATTATAATTGGAGACTAATCATGACAAATAGATTTTGATTTGAAATCCACGCATATTTTGCGATGATTATGAAATAAAGAATCAATGGAGGCGTTTAGAAGTTTGTCCTACCAGATTTGTTGCATTCCCCGAAATGCATGCAAATATAAAGAAAATAAAAGATATAATCATGGATTTCTAAAAGTGGGAACATAATAATAAATAAGAGAACAATAAGAGTTCTCAAGATAACTCTTCAAAAGGTAAAGATAATCTATGTTATCAATGTGATATGAAAAATTATTAGCCACATAAGTGGTGTATGCCCAAATATTTTATTTTTGTTAGTATTCTTTAAGGAAGGATATGAGAATGTAGCAATAAATTCTATCATTGCAAATAGAAAATATTTATCTTATTTGGTACTAAAACAAACAAATATTATTCCAATATTTGATAGTACAAAATTAGTTGAAAGCTCTAGAAGAGCTAATATATTAATATCTAAAAAGTACAAAATTTATGATGGTTAATGCATTAGTTTTAAAATATATTCATTATAATGGATATCATATTTAGATTGTGAATTAAGAAAAGATTATATTTCATATGAATTACTATTACTATAAATATCTATTTTGAAAGGATGAAAAAAAAGGGAGGATTGAGTTATTAATTACTCTTGTTATTAAATTGAATTGACTGAAACTATATTTGTGATCTTCTTTTGTCATCATCCCCATTAAGGGGTTGAAAGTAAAATATTTAACTGTGAAAGATCTACTTATGAGCAATAGAATATGATAATTTTATCTAAAGCTCATTATGGTTAGATGCACCTGAAGTTGCAATTTTTTTTAGAACTGTGAGTATAACTCTACAGTATTCAGAATAAGTTCTCAATTAAGATTATGTGGAAAAATATTATTGATGAGAACTTGCAAGAGAGAAAACTTATATATGAAAACTCATTGGTTATGTATCTGTTGTACACCTGTAAAATAAGATCTACTCTCAAAATTTACTATTAATATATTTTGATTGGATTCAAAGTCTACTACTGGAGTTTAATTTGCTTGCTTCTTTATAAAATCGTCAAGGCTCAACGCAGAAAAAAAGGAGAGTACATCTTTAAATATTAAATCAACTTGATATATGGTTTAAATATTTGAGATTGTCTTCTTTTTAAATTTTGATTACATAAGTTACATATTGTTTTAAGCATCTCATTTGTTCATGAAAATGAATATTAACTAATTTATTTATGCTGTTATAGTATGCAAATTTGTGTTAATAAACCAATGAATTTTATGGTAATTCAGATTTGATTTAGTTCAAGGAATTGTTAAATGTAGTAGTTCATACGTTTTATATTATTCAATGTGTTAATTATCTAGAGAAATGACATGAGCAATTGTAAATGAAAAGTTCTATGAGCATGAAGGTTGGATTTTGAATTAAATTTTATGCATGTTTATGATGATGGTTATGAAAGAAAAAATTGCTAGTTTTTCATAATGTCATATTTTTATGTTTGAGATGTGACTTTTATTGATATATTTAATATAGGCTTGTTTCTATATATGACCTAGCCAGTTATTCTTGGTAGTTAATTGATTATACAAAACTCTTATTAAAAGGGCTTTAAAAGTATTTTGAATTGATCTCATTTCTCCTTATAGCTAAACAAAATAACGAGTTATTCGCTGTACTGGTTTTGTTCCATTCCCTGAAGTGAATGTAGCAATACATAATAACTACCTATTGTCATGATTGGAAAATAGATAAAAAGAAGATGAATGATTCAAAATATTGCCAAATGTTTATTCTTAGTACATAATTTTCAATGATTTATATTAATTTATTATTCCTTAGAAGCAGATGATATCTTTATAATCTTATTGGTAAGAAATATGATATATGCGTACATTATTATCTAAATTACTTTTTGCACATTCCTTGAAGTGAATGTCTGCAATAAATATAATTTTTTTTTTATTTGTATATTTTGGCATATTCCCTGAAGCTAATATTGTATATAATTGTTTGGAAATTATAGTTATTTTGTTAATTTAGTGACATTATAAACTTCACATTGATTTAGACATTTTCGGTAGTAAATGTCACAATAGAACTTATATGTGGATACAAAGTAAAAGGAATAACAGTAAAATTATATAGGCATTATTAGTAAAATTGAAATGCATGTTAAAGTAAACCAGAAGTTTACTAATACAAATACATTTACTACTTGGCGTGACCAATTAGACCATCCTGGATCATATATGATGCAAAAATTAATTAAGAACTCATATGGACTTTCATTAAAGAACCAAAAGATTCTTTAATTTAAAGAATTCTCATTTGTTGTTTGTTCTCAATGAAAATTGCTTATTAGAAACTCACTAGCTAAAGTTGAGATTTAATGTCTTGCATTTCTAAAATGAATATAGGCCCATTCATCCACCATGTGGATGGTTTTGATATTATATGATTTTGGTAGATACATCTACAAAATAATCACATATGTGTTATCAACTTGCAACCTGTCGTTTGCAGGATTACTTGTTTAAATAATTAATTTCATATCATGCAATTAAGAAAATTCATCTTGCTAATACTGATGAGTTTATATCTCAGTCTTTTATTGGTTGAGTTTGAAAAACTTTTGTAAAAGTTTGTTATTTATGTGCATAATGGTTTAGAGAAATTATTTATTGAATGCCTTTGATTAATGTCTAAACCATAATTTATGAGAACTAAACTTCCTATTTCAACATGAGATTATGTTGATTTACATGTTGTATGCATCAAGCCAATAAGTTATAAATACTCTCCGTTACAATTGGTTTTTAGTTAAGAGCTAAATATTTCCATCTTTGAACTTTTGTATGTGCGCATATATTCCAATTGGTCCATCAAAATGCACAAAGATGATTGACTCCTCAAAGAAAGTTGGGAATATATATTAATTACGAGTCTCCTTGTATTATTAGATGTTTTGAATGTATTGAAGATTCAATCCAAATCATATATATATTTACATTGAATTTCAAAATCATATTTCAATCAATCATCAACACACATGTGTTATATGTCATACAACATTTTTATATCCATTTACCATATCACATAACATAATTCAAGTATTTCATGTCATTTTTCATTTGTCTTTTATTTCGATATCCCACATCAAACTCAATCAAGACAATTTATACTATCACCATATACTTACCTCAATGATCAATCAAGCAATTAACATGTATATGCAGTAAATTAAATTTATCCCAAATCATAAAAGTACAAATTGGGATTCCCGAGTCACTCGTCAATAACTTTCACTTTTCCCTTTCCTCTCGACAATTTCACGTCAGACGTTAGCTACATAAAGTCAAAAAACATATAACTCTATCAATTCACAACCAAATAACAATTCATGCATATTTTTCAATTTATTCAATTTAGTTCTTAAACCTAGGACAAGCAAAACTTTCAATTTAAAGCTTTGGATTAAAATTTGATTTCACATTTATTCATTAGGGACCTTATACTTTCTATTCATACCAAAATTTCATAACAAATTTTTATTTTATTCAATTTGGTCCCTAATGTACAAAAGTAACAATTAAGCTTTACAATTTAGTCCTTTTCATAATCTAAGCTTAATTTCTATCAATTTCACACAAAATTCATCCAATTGTCAGCAATGGCAACTTATCAAAGAAAAATGGCTAGAGACTTACTTGTCAACAATGACAACTTATTAAAAGCTCTCATGATAAAAAAAATCTATAAAAATCAAAGAAAAATGGCTAGAGACTTACTTGTCCACAATGGCAACTTATTAAAAGCTCTCATGATAAAAAAAATCTATAAAAAATCAAAGAAAAATGACTAGGGACTTACTTGTAAATGATGGCCAATTGAATAAGGGTTTTCAAGCTTTTCTCTAAAGTTCAACAATGGTGGACAACTAAAGCGGAGAAGACGATCACTTCTCTACACTTAATTTTGGTTTATATAGTATGGTTTAATTGTAATTAAACTTGTTTAATTAACTTAACCTTAAATTATTAAACTTTTAATCATCAGTTAGCTTAATCTAATGGCATCCATCATCAAATACCACTATCATATATTTTAATTTGATTTATTTACTATTTTCATCTTTTGGATAATTACTATCTAAGTTCCCAAGTATTTTCCTAATTAAAAATATATAACGATTAAATTTTTACAATTTAGTCCCTAGGCCTTAATTAACCATATTTTCGGCTAAATTACTTAATCAAAATTTAATATATCAATATAATAACTCTTTAAACATCTCTATTTAATATCTACGGACTCGATTTACGAAAACGAGGTCTTGAAACTACAAATTTCAACATCACTGAAAATCAGGTCATTACATATTTTTCATATCAAACAAAATTATTGAGTTTTAATTTGAATAGGATTCTTAAGATAACATATAAAATTATTAGAGTTATATATCAATTAAAATTTTTGTTTGGTTCTAGAAGTAACATCCCGTAGTTAATCATATTCAATCAAGTTGCATCTAAAAAAATGTCGGTCCTTCTAAGAGATAATATCGAATTATATTCAAATAACAATGATACTAGAGAGAGATGGAAAATTATTTTAATTGATAATCAGGTAAACAATAGTATGCCTTTTTTTTATTATATCAATTTTTATTTTTTATTGATTTTACATTTTTAAATTTTTATTGTTATAAATTATTTTAGGGAACTAATTTTTTATTATAAAAAAACGAGTTTAAAAAAACTTGTAAACTAACAGAAATATAATTTTTTTTATCGTATTACTGAATCCACATTCAAAAATATTATAATATTTAATTTACTAATCCAACTAGCTTGTAGAGTAGTTAACAACAAAATTATTTTATTTATATACTTTTATGGAATAATATTTGATGCACCACCATTATATAAGTTTCATGTATTACCAGTGAATAGTAATATGGTACATTATCATTAAGCTAAAATATATAGAGGACTTGTAAATAAATACTAATAATTTTATTTAAACATAATTAAACATTAATTGTAACTATTATAAATAAATATTAATAACTCTCGAATTTAAAATCTTGAATTTAAAGGTCTCGAAGTTAAGATTTAGGATTTTAGTATTTATTTATAATTAATTATTCCGATAAGGTAGATGCTATTGCTAATTCATTTATAACACACTAACAATCATTTATTTCGATAACATAGATCCCATTGCTACTTCATTTATAACACACTAGCTTGTTACTCATACCCTGCATGGTTTAATTTTATTTATTCAATATGTATGCACAAATCTTAGTTAATTCAAATATTTTAAATAAAAATAAAAAATATTATCTTATAATTTATTATTATTAAATTTTAATATAAAAAAGACATTATGAATATTATTAAATCTTTTTTTAAGTATAACCAAATATTTAAAATATAACTTAATAATAAGAAAAAGAAAATAGAAATAAAATTATCATTTAATCAAAATATAAGAAAGAGGTATGATTTTGAAATAAATTTAACTTAATATAATTAAAAAATATTTAATATTTTATTTATTTAAAGTTTTAAAAATTCTATTAAGTTTCATATTATCTTAAAAAATATATACTTAAAAGAAAAATAAATTAAAATGCTAAACTTATATGTCATAGAAAAGTATTGTTTTTTCTACGTGTTGTAAAAATATACAAAGTGTAAACTAGGGTTCCCTCTGAAACCAAGAGTGCTGTCCATAGAGTCCTAGAGAGAGCAGGTACTGTTGCGGCTGGGGATGGAGGAGAGTGGTGGCGAAGAGAGGTATCCTGGTGGAGAGATCACACTGCTGGCAGAGGAACTTGTTCAATTGTCAATTAAGAGATCTTTAGTAGTTCCGACAGAAAAACCAACATTAATCTGTTCAGTGTGGACTAAGAAGACATTCAATTTTGATAGTTTTAAAGCGAAAATGAGAAGCATCTGGAAGACAAAGAAAAAATTTGAAATCAGATTAGAAGGACAAAATTTATTTTCAATAATTTTTGATTCAGAAGATGACATGGAGTTGATACTGGAGGGACGTCCATGGCTATTCCGTAAGTCTCTTATCTTATTTGATAGATTAAGTAGTCCAATTGATAGAGATTCAATTTGTCTTACATCATCACCATATTGGATTAAAGTTGGCCCTTCTTTACCTGATTTTGATAAAAAAAGATCATCTATATGCAATTGGTAGTACGTTTGGTGGGGTTATTAGATCTGAAATTCATGATGATTACTGCCGTCTAAAAGTTCTGTTAGATGTTCAGAAACCTTTGAGAAGAGGTATCTTTGCTACTGTTACTAATAGTGCGAAGTCTTGGGTTCCTTTTAAATATGAAAAACTACCTGTATTTTGTTTTGGATGTGGACGGTTGGGTCATGGCCTTCACGATTGTGTGGTAATGAGCTTGGAAGAGAAAAACAGTATTAAAGATGACCCCCCTTTTTCTGTTGCTCTCAAGGCAGAATCTAAGGCAATGGGGAAAGAAAGTATGAAGTTTTCAGCATTTTCAAGAAAGCAGAGTGTACAATGTTCATATACAGGGGGTTTGAAAGAGGGGAATTTTGAGTGCGCTCAAGGAAGTGATTATATAGAAAAGTTGCAAAGCTTAATTAATGGACGCCAGTTGTCAAACTGGGAGGAGGGGTTACAGCACAAGGAAGATGTCGAGTGTATGGTGGAAAAGGAGCTGGGAATTAAGCAGACAGAAAAAGACAAAGAAACACCTAATAAGGAGTTGGAAAAGAATGGAGGTAAGGTATAAGGGTGAAATTAGTATGGAAGAGCAGGTGGTAGGAAAGAGGAAATTTGTTGATAATGAAGATGACAGAAGCTATGAAGAAAGTTCAAGATATGGATGTGCGAAAAGGAACAAAACAGATTGTGAAAAAGAATTATGTAGGTACGAAATTCTTGAGATGCAGGACGATTGTGAAGAATCAAATGCTTTTATATCGGCGGCTGCCTTTAGGCTAGCCGACCGAACACAATGAAAAGCCTATGTTGGAACGTTCGTGGATTGGGGAGTTCACAGGCAGTTCGAAGGCTGTGCTACTTAGTTAAGCAGCACAATCCCCAATTGGTCTTCTTAATGGAGACGAAGTTGAATACGAGTAGGATGGAAAAGGTGCGGAGAAGATGTGGGTTTGCAAAAGGAATTGATGTTGGAGCTGAGGGAGCGAAGGGTGCGCTTTGCCTAGCGTGGAAGGGGGAAATTAGTGTGAACTTGAGAAGTTTTTCCAAATGGCATATTGATGTTTTAATTAAGGAGGATGATGTAGACGAGAAGTGGAGATATACAGGTTTGTATGGTGCACCGTACTTAAAAGATAAAAATAGTGTATAGAGTTTGATGAGAAGATTGGCCCATGAGATTGATTACCCCTGGCTTGTTGAGGGTGATTTTAACAAAATTTTATATTCTTTTGAGAAATGTGGAGGTGCTCCAAGGGATAATAGGAGAATGGAGATCTTTAGGGAAACATTAGAGGATTGTCAACTGGTTGATATTGGGTTTTCTGGGGTCTGGTTTACATGGGAAAGGGGAAATCTGCCGGAAACGAATATAAGAGAGAGGCTGGACAGGGGGGTTGCAAATGAGAAATGGTTTAAGCTTTTTCCGTTGAGTAGTATGCAGCATCTCCCTTATTCTATTTCAGATTATTGTCCTCTTCTTTTGAACACAAAACAGCAGGTAGCTTTTACAGGAAGAAAGAAATTTCACTTTGAAGCATGGTGGACCATGGAAGAATCTTTTGAAAGAGTCGTCCGAGATTCTTGGATGGCAAATGAAGGAACACTAATGGAGAAGTTAGAGAAACTGCAGCTTTGTTTGGAAGAATGGTCACGACAAATAAGAAGAAATAAGGAGGGGTTGAAAAAGAAATTAACAAAGGAGTTGGAAATAATGCTAGAAGGTGGTAGGAATGATGATACTATGGCAAAAATCATTGATACAAAAATTCATCTTAATTTGGAGATTGACAAAGATGAGATGTACTGGGAGCAGCGTGCAAGAGAAATTTGGTTAAAGCTCGGAGATAAAAATTCAGCATTTTTTCACAAGTGCATTTTGGCCCGAAGGAGGGTAAATGCTATCACTAAATTGGTGACGGAGGAAGGGACGGAGATTGTGGAGGAGTCAAAAATTATGGAGGAGGCCTCTTTTTTTTTTCAGAATTTATTCAAATCGAAGGGTGTGGCAAATCCTAGCAAAGTTTTGGAAGGCATTGAAAGAACAATTAAGAAGGAGGACAATGAATTCCTATTGAAGTCTTTCCAAGAAGAAGAAATTAAGGTAGCCTTAGAAGGTATGGGACCTACAAAGGCCCCAGGTGCAGATGGCTTTCCAGCCTTGTTCTTCCAAAAGTATTGGCACATTGTGGGACGTGATGTCATTGACTTTTGTTTGGGAGTGCTGAATAATAAGCAGGATCTTGGAGGGTTTAATAATACAGATATTGTTCTCATTCCCAAGACTCAAAGACCTACTCAATTGGGTAATTTTAGGCCTATCAGCTTGTGTACAGTTGTGTATAAACTGGTGGCTAAAGCTATAGCTAACCGATTGCAAAAGTTGATTGACAAATGCATTGATCAGGTTCAAAGTGCCTTTGTACCAGGCCGACTCATCACAGATAATGTGCTTCTAGCTTATGAAATTCTTCAAACGGTAAATCAAAAGCGTACAGGAAAAAAAGGTATTATGGCAGTCAGATTGGATATGAGCAAGGCATATGATAGAGTGGAATGGAGGTTTATAGAAGAGGTGATGTTAAAGATGGGGTTTGATTTGAATGGGTGGAAATACTGAAACGATGTGTGAACACAGCCACTTATGCAGTCAACATTAATGGGAGGAGGGGAAATGTGTTTACTCCATCTAGAGGACTTAGACAGGGGGACCCTTTGAGCCCTTTTCTATTCTTGATTTGTAGTGAAGGGCTTTCATCTCTTACGAGAATTGCCAAAAAACGAGGATTAATCAAAGGTACGAAAGCGAGCAGACAGGGGCCAGCAATATCGCATTTTTTATTTGCAGACGACTGTATACTATTTGGGGAGGCATCTAATAAAGGAGCTAAAATTATGAAGGAAATTCTTCAAGATTATGAGACTAGTTCAGGCTAATGTGTTAATTTTTCAAAGTCTACAGTATTTTTCAGTCCGAATACTATAGAAGAAGATAAAGCAACAATTTCTTTTTTGCTAGGGGTCAGAATTGTAACAAATCCAGAAAAATATTTGGGGCTCCCTAATATGATCGGTAGGAAGAAAAAGCAATCGTTTCAAAATCTACTTGACAGAATTTCTACACGTATTGAGGGATGGAGCAATAGATTGTTGTCACAAGGAGGAAAGGAAGTTTTTATAAAATCGGTCCTACAGGCTATTCCAATTTTTGCAATGTCGTGTTTTCTTCTTCCGAATTCTTTATGTAAAAATATGGAAAGCATTTTCGCTAAGTTTTGGTGGCAGAAAGGTAAGGGTAGAAATGGTATTCACTGGTGTCAATGGGGCTGTTTGTGCAGACCGAAAAGTGAAGGGGGGATGGGGTTTCGAAACATGGCTCAATTCAATATAGCTATGTTGGCTAAACAGGGGTGGCATTTTTTAGAAAACCCAAATTATTTAGTCGCACAAGTATTTAAGGCAAAATATTTTCCAAATACCGATTTTCTTAATTCGCAGTTGGGAAATAGAAGTTCATATGTATGGCGAAGCATTTGGGCGGCGAGGGGCATTTTGGAAAAGAGGCTGATTTGGAAAGTGGGAACAGGCACTAATATCTCTATTGTTAATGATGCGTGGGTTTCAGATCTTGATAATTACAGGTTATTATCTTCTTATTCAGGTTCAGGTGATAATAAAGTTGCAGAACTTATTAATTGCCAAACAAGGGAGTGGAAAAGGGATGTGATTGATTATACATTCGGAGTCGATGAAGCGGAAAAAATCTTTCGTATTCCTTTAGCAAAGCATCCGTATGCTGATCTGCTGGCATGGAGGGCCGAACCATCAGGGAGGTTTTCGGTTAAGAGCTCCTATAAACTATTACAAAGACTTGATCCTAACGCTTATGCGATACAATCGGCCTACAATGATTTTTACAAAAAGCTTTGGTGTATTGATCTTCTTACGAAGATTAAAATTAATATCTGGAAAGCCTCTTGGAACTATCTACCCACAAGGGTAAATCTACTTCAAAAAAAGCTATCTACAGTCGCCTTATGTCCTCGATGTGGTTTGGGGAATGAAATGTTGAATCACCTGTTCAGAGAATGCCCAATATCAGTGGAAGTATGGTCACAACTACCAGAAATAACAGTGATACAAGATACCACTAGTGAGTTTAAGCAGTGGCCCACCTTGTCTCTCGGTTTCCTTTCTCTTGACTTGTGTCGACTTTTTTGCGGAACTCTATGGGCCATCTGGGGGGATAGAAATGCTCGGGTTCATGAAAAAGCAGGTAAAACAGGCTATGAGATTGCAGTTTTTGTACGAAACAATGTAACCGAACTAGATGGTGTTAAAAGTAGAATAGTTAAATCGACAAAACCTGTTAACAGATGGAGACTCCCACCTCATCAGGTAGTTAAAATCAATTTTGATGGAGCTTTTGCGGTGAAGGAACACCTCTCAGCATCAGGAATAGTGGCCAGAAACAGCGAAGGATTAGTTCTCATCTCGAAGTCCAGAATCCACGAGCAGGTGGGGTCAGCTTTCGCGGCCGAAGCTTTGGCTTGTCGAGATGCGGTTCAGTTAGGGATCGACATGCAAAAAGAAGAGGTTATTGTTGAGGGAGATTCACTTACAGTTATCAAAAAAGTTAGAAATGATCTGTCAGATAGATCTCAGATCGGTCCATACATCAATGATATTTGCAAAATGAAGTCAGATTTTAAAAAGATTAAGTTCGTTTTCATTCCCAGATCAGTCAACAATTTAGCACATGTGATAGCGACAGAATCTTTGAAGATGAAGAAGGAATTTTACCTGGCTGGAGGAGTGCCAAATTTTGCGGTAACGCAGGCGAGAAATGAAAGCATTAGGGAACGTGACTGACTGTTGAAGGGAAGAATGGGAAGAGTCGGAATGGAGGAAGAAAATGGGATTGAAAAATCTTTTTTTCAATTTCAAATGAAACCCTCGATATTATCTGGCTTTGAAGAATGAAACGACGGATTAGATGGGGTGCCAGACGAAGTGATGTTTGATTGGGCTTTTAGTCGGCTGCATTAATGGCTGACAGCTTTCTCGTTTTCTTATGCTTATGTTTTTTTTCAATTAGTTTTCTTTGGATGCATTAATTGCTTACAGCTGTTCGTTTCTTTATGTTTATGTTTTATCTTATTAGTTTGCTTTGGTTAGGGCCATTAGTTAATAGCTTCCGGTTGTGTATGGGTCAGCCCATTTGTATTTCAGTGTTTACTTTTTCTTCTATTAGATATATAAAATAGCCCAATCTGTTTAGTTCAAAAAATATATATATACAAAGTGTAAAAAAGTAAATTATTAAAAAAATTCATTAAATATATATTTATTGTAGAACCCAATTATTGCCCGGGCCCAACAAAGAAATAAAACCCAAACTAACAAACCCAAAACCTATAACCCTATACAGACCAAGCTTACCAGACCCAAACTAAAAACCGATTAAACCCAAATTAATCAGCCCAAACCACACCGCCCACTTGAAACAAAACATAACAACCAAATAAAGAAACCCTAGGTGCGCCGCACCTAGGGCATCTGCTTTCTCGCCCACTTGCTCTCATCACACACCGCCATCATCAAAACTCAGCAGCCACTGCCCTTGTCACCTCAGCACCGCCCTCGCCACTCACCTGCAAACAATAAACGAGACAAGACAGAAGGCGAATAAGTGTAAAATTTTAGGCTATAAAAGCCGGTTATTTCTTTGTAAATGGGGGGTTCCTTTTGATTATCAATACAAAGAGAGATTTTCATCAAAGCAGTAACAGATTCGGAATACAAAAAAGAGTTTCTAAATGCAAATACAAGATCTAAACACTAAAAGGGGAGAGAACAAACATTAAAAGGAGACGAACGGAGATCCAAAGAAAAAAACAAAAAGAAGCAAACAGCAAACCTAGATTAAGCAAAAAAACGATTTGAAGCCGAAATAGAAGCAAAAACAAAGGTAATTTTTTTTTAAGCTTTCCTTTGCCGTTTTATAAAATATACGCATTTTATCAAAAGGGATAAAAAATGAATAAAGTATAAAATTTTTACCTCATCGGAGCTCCGACCATTGCAGACACTGGCGTAGCTGCGCACGAGCCCATCGCTACGAATTTCCCTTTTCTGGACTGCAGAGAAAAAAGGGAAGAGTAAGAGTTTTTTTTTTAAAAACAAGCAGCTCAAATGATTTTTTTTCTGATTTTATGGCCTTTAATAGCCCCTTAAAACGACGTCGTTTTGGGGCTGGCCTTTAATGCCCAAAACGACGTCGTTTCACCCTGGCCCGATCCGACCCGCTCCGCTTCGGCCTAGGATCCGCGTGTTTTTCATAGGAGGGGCTAATTACACTTTTAGCCCCTCCCCCTTTTTATATTCTTCCAATCAGGTTTTCTGCCTTTTAAATTTGCCCCGAAAGTTTAGTTGGTTACAATCTGTCCTCACCCATGCTTTGCTGCTTTAAGGAAGGGGGTTATTTCCCGCTTCAGTCCCTTCACCTTTCAGCGCGTTGCGATAAGGGCTTTCTTTCTCTTTTATTTTCAAATTTACCCCAAGTATTCCGTTCTTAATTCAATTTTAGTCATATTTTAATCACTTTAATTATTTTACTATTAAATTCATTATTTTTATTATGCGTATTATTATTTATAATATTATTATTACTATTATTATTATTATTTTACTATTACTATTATTATTATTATTATTTTGCTATTATTATTATTTATATGTTTATTATTATTACTATTATATTTTACTATCATTTGTTTATTATTGCTATCTATTATTATTACCATTATTGTTACCATTATTTTCATTATCATGTTACTAACATTATTTTTACTTATATTATTATTATTATTGTTTTATTATTATTGTTAGTATTAATGTATTATTTTCATTTTCATTTCATTATCACTTATATTATTATTCTCACCTTATTACCATTATTTTATATTTTATTGTTTTATTATTTAATTATCATCACTATTATTATTTTATTTTCATTATTATTGCTATTACTATTATTTGATATTCTCATTATTCTCATTATTATTATTAGTATTTTTATCTATATTTATTTTCTTAGTTTAATATTATTATTTATTTAATTTTTGTTCATATCTATGCTTATATTATTATTATGTATATACCTCTATTTTCACTCATATATTTATCATGTCTTATATATTTCTACTTATATTTGTATATCAATATTATTTTCATTATCGTTATTATCATTATTATTTTTCTTTTCTTTTCTTCTCATAAAACTTTCATTTTGTTATTTATTCTTCTATTATTTTCTTACTTTCATCTTTCATTATCTTCATTTTTGACTCGTTCATTTTATTCTATTTCGTTTTCGTTATTTACGTTATCATTCGTACTAACACATTTATTCCCATTTTTGCTACGCATATCCGTATTATGATCTGTTTTTACATTCCATTATAAACTGGCATTACATCAATTTTCGCCCGACACAAAATGGATTCTTTTACAAAGGTAATATTCCGTATTTAGAAATTCGAGAGGTCGTGCCCTAAAGTATTGGGTTTCGATCCTTCTCGTTTGATCTAAATAACCGAATATCCTTTTAAAACAAATACATTTTTAAACTAAAAGCTTATTCTCGTGAACTCGAGATGTCGTGTCCTAATGCATTTGGATGTGATGTTTTGTTATTCCGAGATAATATTTTCTAAAACCAAGGCAATGTTTTGTATTTAAAAGCTCGAGAAATCGTGCCCTAAAGTATTGGGTTTCCTTTTCTCGTCCATTCTAAATAACAAAATATCCTTTCAATTAAATCCATAAGTTTTGAATAAAAGGCAAGTTCAACTTTAAAGGTCGAAATGTGGCGTCCTAAAGTATTGGATGTAACACTTCACCTTAAAATGAGACGGCCCTTGGCATACATTTCCAATTTATCCAAATTTATTCTTCAACAACAAGAGGGATCGTATTTTGAATTCTTAAGTTTTCAACTTTCGACATTAAGACATTAGATAATCAATTAGGTACCAATTTTGGGCGTATCGAGGTGCTAACCCTTCCTCGTGACGTAACCGACTCCCGAATCCATTTTCTCGATTTTCGTAGACCAAAATTGTGTTTTTGATAAATTAATCGATTATTAAAAACAAACACTTTTAAGGTGACCCGATCACACCTCATCAAAAAGATTGGTGGCGACTCTTTTTTTTTTATTCGCTTTCAAAACCCACGCCGACCCCGTTTTTCTCCAAAATTCAAAAATGGTTACGACAGCTTAGGCGACTCACTGGGGACCCCAAAAAGAGAGTCAGGCCGTAAATTGATTATTTTTGTCCTTTGTCGAAAGTTTGGAAATTTGATTTAAAAATTTTTTTACTATCCTTGTGTTGCATTCATTTGTGTCATTGCATATGATTTCTATTTTCTTGTGCATGATATATTGCATGACCGTTGTGGTCGCACCTTTAAGTGGGAGTGAGAAACTATTCCTTCGTGAGGTTTTCACCTCAGTGCGAGGATAGTGGATCGCTTAGGATACATCCGTACCTATGTCTTCGTGAGATTTTCATCTCCGTGCGACCATAGGGAAATGTATTCCCCAATCAACTCGGTCTATATGAGCCTATAATGGGTGAGGATCGAGGAATCTGTTTGTTCGTACCTCAAACTCTAGAACTAAAACCACATATAGTGAACCTAGGAGCCCACCTTAGATAGAACTACATCAAACCTTAGTGGTCACCTGGTAGGTGTTTGTTCATTTTCACTTGTTTTACTTTGCGATCTTGACTCGTTGCATTTTATTTTCGTGCATTCATCTCATTTTCTAAAGAGGTATCGATTCACGGTCGGTTCTGAGTTAGAAAGTCAAGTTATGGAAAACGGATTCCTTGATAAAATGGAAGACAATGCGATCGTTAGTAGATAGTTAGAACCTAGGCGGTTAGAAGGGTATGGATCCATTTGAGCAAAAGGAAATGTGGCGATGCTAAAAATCTGGTGGTCATCCTTTAGACGACAAGGGGTTGGAAGGAAAGTGATTGGCGAGGGGGCAGAGACTGTGACATTGAATTGGTGAAAAAGGACTTTGCTTACGACAAGGAGAAAAGTTTATTTACTATTGGTACTCCTCCAAATAACAAGCATGAATTTATAGTTGTATTTGAGGATGTTACATCTAACGAAACAACGGTAATGCAAGACCTGATGTCCATGATGACTCAAATGGGCAAGACAGAAAAGAGAGTTAAACGGCCTTATCGGTCAAATCAACTTTGTTGCATAGACACCCATGCGAGCAACTCAAAATGCTTGGCGCGGACAGAATCGAAAACTCTCAAGAAGCATTGAGGTGATAGATGTCGTTTAAGATAGCATCTTTGCGAAACAGGGATGCCTCTTGGGTTTGCCAATCTTTCAAGATAATCGAACAACCTCACGGACATTGGAAGAGGTGCCCTTGACAATAGGGGCTTCCATTCAAATTTCATGGCCACTCAAAGAGGCCTTTCCACGAATATTGATATTCGCCCTCAGCCCTGCTTATGGATCCTTCGCCAATCGAGAATGCTATGGATCCCGGATCGGACCATAGCTAAGCAAAGCTTTAAGAACACGAGGACAAAAGTCACCCATCCAATCACGAGTACAAGATCACCGGATTGAGCGACCGATTGCGCAAAGATCCGTTGTTTTCATTAAAGGAGAAAAGTGTGAAAAAGTTAATGGTGAAGTGAGAATCTAGAGATTACTGTCTATAATCATTTTGTCGACCATCATCGCAACATACGGTCGCTTCTCTGTAAGGCTTGCCATGCTTAAATGTTGGAGAGCCAAAACAACCTACATATATTCCTTTGGAGCTCCATTCCTTGATGTATTTGCAATTGACAAAGCGCTAACTAGAGAGCTTCTTTGGTTAAGACAAAATCTCGGGAAAGAATGAAAGCTTTATTCTATGCTTCACGGGAGCGACCATAGTGCCGAGCCAATCTTTGTGTTCTTATGGTGTTTCTTTCAAAGACTAATTTCACCCAAGTTGAAGGTCGTGCTCATCGTGGGCAATGATGGAAATTTCTTTCCAAAGAATGGGCGTTGAAATTGGTAACCATCTAGGATTGAAGGATAGGTCATTGTTAACTTCTAGGCTCATCGTGGTGATGCAAACAACATTGCAAGGGATTTGATTCGTGTGAAGAAATGAAAGGAATTTGTATTGACCCGATTAGATAGATCCAAAAGAGACAAACCGTAATAGACGACTTTCACCCGTGGTTAGAATTGGAAAAGCTATCGAACGGATACGATCTAAAATGTCTGGAGCTCCGCAGTTTCTTCTTTGTCTAGAAAAACTCTAATCTTTATGAGCCTTGGAAGCGGAAGAATCCCTCGGGGTATGGCGCTAGCTAGAGTGAATGATCAATACTTTTCTCAAGAATTGATGCTAAGCCTAGACACCTCTCTTCACTACCATCGAAGCTATAACTCGCAATCGAGTTGAAGTTAAGCTCTGAACAAGATTAAGGAAATGAAAGGTGGGATCGAAAAGTTAGAACCAGCATTACACAATTGTGAATCATGGATCGAGCTTCTCGAAACAAGAGAGGAGTAGAAGACCTTCATCATTCTTATGATCAACAATTTAAAGAGTCGAGATTACCTCGTGAGGGAAGCAATAGTGCATTCAAAAGGTAGCTGGTCATCTATAGATTTTGGCATTACAGGTGAATATGTTAAGCATAAAATACGGGCCGCATACTTAACCATAGTCAAGAGCTAGATCCACCGCTTGGGAAACCAAAACCTTTAGGACTTAGGACGAAAGCATATAGTAGTCCGTTTTATGTAAAAGAACTTGTTTTCTAATAAAGTTTCCTAAAATGAAGTTGATCGAATCGATACCTCTTTGCATTCATGCATTCGTACTACATTGCATTCGCATTACATTGCATTCATTTGTATTAGACCTTTACAAAAGGACCCTAATTAGGTAAAATGTTTCAGATTAACTTTGGAAAACATGGAACAAAGGTTGGTGAGGATTGAGCAAAGGCAAATACAGGATGCAAGAGCAATTGACCCAAATTCAACAAGAAATGCGAGAGCAAATGCTAGACTTCCAAAAGAACATGATGGGCCAACTAACTCGATTACTAGCCGGAGGACTTGAAAAAGAAGTGACCTAGCGATCGACAATGTGGATAATGATGAAGACATCGTTTATTCCCCAATGAATTTCCCAACTCAACCAGACGCGCACTCGCGTGGTACACATCATTATTGGATCTCAATATAGGACCGATACTTGGTCTTCTTTGGACTCTCCGATGGGCCACGTAATGAGTAAGTCAATCGTGTTGTTTTGGTCTACCAGAGGCGGAGAAAAAAGGAGAAGGGGCTTCAAAAGCCCCAAGAGGAAGGACAAGGATGTGGCTAGCACGAGTGGGTATACTAAGGGTTATTCAAGCCGTTTACAAACAAACCAAACCAAAGAGAAGGTAGTTACAGTCACTGGTCCCCCAAAGCAAAAACCCAATCCAAAGAGCGTATTCGGAAAAACCTCGGTTCACTCCTATTCCCATGACGTATATGGAGTTATACCGTAACTTATTTGATATGCATGTTGTAGCTCCTTGTTATATAAAACCACTTTGCAACCTCCATACCCAAAATGGTATAACCTAAATGTCCGTGTGAGAGTATCATGCGGGGGATTACAGGACACTCAATAGAAAATTGCATAGCTTTTAAGAAGTTGGTGGAAAAATTCATCAAAATAGGTGTTGTGGAGATAGGCGACGCACCAAAAGCGAAAGCATAAACACAGGAGCATTTTGAGCAATGAGATCATGGAAGAAATTCTGTAGTATTTAGAAGCTTACCCGAGTAATGTACTGAAATATCTTTGGTTGCGTTAAGCCTAGAAGCAATGAGAACTCTTTTGTGAAATAGGCTCGTGTTAAAAATTACTATTTCAAAGAAATGCATCTTTTTGAACCAATATTTTTGTTGTTGTTCTTTTCATACTTTAAATTCTACTGAATGTTCTTTTATTCTTCACTCATAAATAACCATTCTTGGAATCTCTGAAATTACTTTCATCGACAATGGGTCCCGGATATCAATGACATGAGCGACATTATTTGGACTCCTTTCTAGTGAGATATGTGTCCGTAAGAATCTAAGGACTTAGAAGATGATAGAGATTGCAACTTATTTCCAACTTGATTAAAAATGGCGGATCCTACCTTGCGAAATGTCACCATACACACTGCGAGCCAACGAGGGAGATGAAGATGGAAACTTAGCTCACCGCAAGAATAAGGCAAGACATTATCGTAGGATCACGACCCGGACATGTTGGGGCCATCAAAGCGTGGATTCCTATATGTGAGGCATGGACGCTATCAAGCTAGTCTCCTCATAATCTTTAAACCAACATCGATTCATATTCATAGCCTTTGATTACCTTACACCGGAGGGTAAAGGTCGCTTCACATGTCAAAATTACAAAATCAGCAAAATCGACTTCAACTTCAAATTCAAATTCGAAAAAACACAAAAAAAGAAAAAGAAAAAGAAAAGAGAGTGGTGATAAAGGATACCTAAAGGAGGAACGTGTTTAACGTGATAACACGAATTTATAGTCTGCTCAAAGGTCGGACACCACATCGATCTTGACAAGAGAGCCAAAAACCATCCAAATTCTTTACGAGGACAACTGATATTTGTAAAAGTTGGCATCGAGAAGTTACCATTTACTTTCTATGTTGGCTAAGATCCTCACCGGGCTTACGACAAAAAAGGTCCGTTCAAAAGACTCGCATTAAGAAGGATTCTTCATATCCAAAAGGACTCAGGAGGAAAAGTAAGTGCCCTATGCAAAGAAAGAAGGCACAGGCTTGGAAAACATAGGCACTAATCAAGATGGATGATAAGGACTTGCCTAATCCTATGAGTTCATTTGCAAAAAAAAAAAAAAAAAAAAGAAACACACAAAAAGGAAAGGAAAAGAAGAAAAGGAGAGGCCAAGATGAAAACCCGCAAAGGGCGCTTTGAGACCAAAGGGATTTGGGTTGAAAACCCGAGAAGAGCGACTCAAATTTTGACCAAAAAGTAAGGCATACGGTAGTCTTGCCACGCTTGGGTTAACAATGAAGAAATATGTTGCGTCTCGAAGCATCGACAAAGTACTCCGGATCCCCTAAACACATATTGAGCCTAAAATGGTCCTCAAGAAGTTTGAGCAGAGAAGCTCAAATTCGATATCTCAGGGGCACCTAGCTTCTATTTTACCCATTTTTGTTATTTATTTCCCTTGCAAAATCACGCCAATAAATTTCCTTCCTAATTACATTTGCTATTTTTGCTTTACCTATTTGTTTGAGCATTGCTCCTAACTAGCTTCTCTCTTATCCGTAGTTATGGTCTCTTTCGGGCATTTTGCATTGAAATAATGATTAATAGAATAACGACACTTTCACAAAAAGAGTTCCACATATTACTCTATGAACTTTTGAGTAGTACCAGGAACACAAAGCAGGACCATTGCTTAAAACTCCTCGAGTTTAAAGGATCGAGAATAATGATGGAGGAAAATTACGAATCGAGGCTATCTCTTTGAACTTGGTTGAAAGCAGAGTGTTTGGACAAAATGACGAGGTATTACGTAAGTAGTATCATCTCGATGAAAAAGGGCGATGTATGAATGGGCAATCATTCGCGCGAAGAATGATTTTGTATCCATCATGCGTGCACACCGATCACGATCCCGGGAATGGAAAGGTGCAATGCAGACCAAATCGTTTACGAATTCTATACCCTTGAGTCACGATGAGATGGATTGAAGATGATACGAATTCTATACCCTTGAGTCGCAATGGGATAGGCGAAGATGACGCAGACCCTATACCCCGAATTGCGCAGAGGGTTTGAAGATGGTATAAGCCTTAAAGTCCTATAGGTACCATGGAATGGACCTTGAAGTTACATTGGGGCAAGTCATTTGAGCAAAATATGATGGTTTCTTTGATTTTTTGAAAAAGGTACCAGCAGAGCGAGATAGTAGCGTAATACGTCGGCAATAAAACTCGATGGACAACGGCGGTGACAACCCTAAGCATTAAAAAGGGATCATTTCATACATCATCATTCAAAGCACGTTTAGTTAGAAGCATTCGACTCATTCGGATCATTGCATCCTAATCATTGTAAAAGACCACCTCATGACATTCTCGCATTCATGCAATCGTAAATCCATAGTACATTTAGTTAGGAGCATTAGATTCATTCTCGATCATAGCATCCTAATCATTTGACATAAACACAAGCATATAAAATCGAGTCTACGGATATGTCCCCGGAGGGGTGTAGAAACATTGGTGAAGCCACTATACTATTGCCAATCGACCAAAGAAAGGAATAGGTCGAAGATTACCCTATTGCCACTACCAAAGAAGTGGAATAGGTTAAAGACCATCCTATTGCCAACGACCAGCAGTGGAATAGGTTGAAGATTGTCCTATTGCCATTGACCAAAGGGGAATAGGTTGAAGATCATCCTATTGCCACCGACCAAAGCGATGGAATAGGTTGAAGATTGTCCTATTGCCATTGACCAAAGGCGATGGAATAGGTTGAAGATCATCCTATTGCCACGACCAACAAAGGAATAGGTTGAAGATTGTCCTATTGCCAACGACCGGTGAGTGGAATAGGTTGAAGACCATCCTATTGCCACCGACCCGGCGATGGAATAGGTTGAAGATTGTCCTATTGCCACCGACCAAAGATTGGAATAGGTTGAAGATCATCATATTGCACTCGACCCGGCATTGGAATAGGTTGAAGATTGTAGATCTTGTCGCCTCTAAACAATGAGTGGGGCAAGATTGAAGGCAAATCTTGTCTCTCTAAACAAAGAGGGAAACATGATTTAAGCCACCGTCCTATTGCCCCGACCAAAGAAGGAATAGGTTAAAGATTGTAGATCTTGTCGCCCTAAAACGATGAGTGGGGCAAGATTGAAGGCAAATCTTGTCTCTCTAAACAATAGGGAAACATGATTTAAGCCAACATCCTATTGCCATCGACCAAATGCGGTGGAATGGGTTGAAGATTATCCTATTGCCACCGACCAAAGAGCGGAATAGGTAAAAGATTTCCTATTGCCATTGACCAAAGCGATGGAATAGGTTGAAGACAAATCTATTACCACTCGACCAAAGAAGGAATAGGTCAAATTTGTAGATCTTGTCGCCCTAAACCATGAGTGGGGCAAGATCGAAGGCAAATCTCGTCTCCTAAAGCAATGAGGGTCATGATTTAAGCCACCGTCCCCATTGCCACCGACCAAAGATTGGAATAGGTCAAATTTGTAGATCTTGTCGCCCTAACCAAAGAGTGGGGCAAGATCGAAGGCAAATCTCGTCTCCCTAAACAGTAGGGGGTCATGATTTAAGCCACCATCCTATTGCCACCGACAGCATTGGAATAGGTCAAATTTGTAGATCTTGTCGCCCTAACCATGAGTGGGGCAAGATCGAAGGCAAATCTCGTCTCCTAAAAGTAGGGGTCATGATTTAAGCCACCGTCCTATTGCCACCGACCAGCATTGGAATAGGTCAAATTTGTAGATCTTGTCGCCTCTAACCATGAGTGGGACAAGATCGAAGGCAAATCTCGTCTCCCTAAATAGTAGGGTCATGATTTAAGCCACCGTCCTATTGCCACCGACCAACAATGGAATAGGTCAAATTTGTAGATCTTGTCGCCCTAACCAAAGAGTGGGGCAAGATCGAAGGCAAATCTGACTCCTAAACAGAGAGGGAACATGATTTAAGCCATCATCCTATTGTCTTGGCAAAGATGGAATAAGTCAAGATTACAAACCTTCCCCCTCAAGTTGCAATGGAGCGGGTTGAAGATGTAAATCTATCCCCACGGAGTTGCAAAGGAGCGATTTAAAATAAACAAGTCTCATCCTCGAAGTCGCAGCAGGAGCAAATTGAAGCTATAGGTCCTATCTCTCTCAAGTAGCGGTGGAATGGATCGAGCGACAAGATGCGGTGAAACAGGAATGAAGCTATCTCGTGGAAGAGCACCTAAGAAGTCAAGACTCAACAAGGCCGGGCAAAATTGGTCCTTTGAAAGTCTTTGCTCCATTCTCGTTACACAATAATGAGCAAAGAGAGGCAAACAGAGAACCCAATTATTGCCCGGGCCCAACAAAGAAATAAAACCCAAACTAACAAACCCAAAACCTATAACCCTATACGAGACCAAGCTTACGGACCCAAACTAAAAACCGATTAAACCCAAATTAATCAGCCCAAACCTGGCCCACTTTGAAACAAAACATAACAACCAAACAAAGAAACCCTAGGTGCGCGCACCTAGGGCATCTGCTTTTGCCCACTTGCTCTTTGTCACCGCCATCAAAACACTGCAGCCACTTTGCCCTTGTCACCTCAAAGACCGCCTCGCCACTCACCGCAAACAATAAACGAGACAAGACAGAAGGCGAATAAGTGTAAAATTTTAGGCTATAAAAGCGGTTATTTCTTTGTAAATGGGGTTCCTTTTGATTATCAATACAAAGAGATTTTCATCAAAGCGATATGATTCGAATACAAAAAGAGTTTCTAAATGCAAATACAAGATCTAAACACTAAAAGGGGAGAGAACAAACATTAAAAGGAGACGAACGGAGATCCAAAGAAAAAAACAAAAGAAGCAAACAAAGAAACCTAGATTAAGCAAAAAAAAAAAGCGATTTGAAGCGAAATAGAAGCAAAAACAAAGGTAATTTTTTTTTAGCTTTCCTTTGCCGTTTTATAAAATATACGCATTTTATCAAACGGGATAAAAAAGGAATAAAGTATAAAATTTTTACCTCATCGGAGCTCCGACCATTGCAGTGCACGACAGCGCGCGCGAGCCCATCGCCGGAATTTCCCTTTTTCTTGGACTGCAGAGAAAAAAAGGAAGAGTAAGAGTTTTTTTAAAAACAAGCAGCTCAAATGATTTTTTTCGATTTTATGGCCTTTAATAGCCCCTTTGAAACGACGTCGTTTTGGGGTGCGCTAATGCCCAAAACGACGTCGTTTCACCTGGCCCCGATCCGACCCGCTCGCTCCGGCCTAGGATCCGCGTGTTTTTCATAGGAGGGCTAATTACACTTTTAGCCCCTCCCTTTTTATATTCTTCCAATCGGGTTTTACGCCTTTTAAATTTGCCCCGAAAGTTTAGTTGGTTACAATCGGTCCTCACCCATCTTGCGCGTTTTAAGGAAGGGGGTTATTTCCGCTTGGTCCCTTCACCTTTCAATAGCGTTGCGATAAGGGCTTTCTTTCTCTTTTATTTTCAAATTTACCCCAAGTATTCCGTTCTTAATTCAATTTTAGTCATATTTTAATCACTTTAATTATTTTACTATTAAATTCATTATTTTTATTATGCGTATTATTATTTATAATATTATTATTACTATTATTATTATTATTTTACTATTACTATTATTATTATTATTATTTTGCTATTATTATTATTTATATGTTTATTATTATTACTATTATATTTTACTATCATTTGTTTATTATTGCTATCTATTATTATTACCATTATTGTTACCATTATTTTCATTATCATGTTACTAACATTATTTTTACTTATATTATTATTATTATTGTTTTATTATTATTGTTAGTATTAATGTATTATTTTCATTTTCATTTCATTATCACTTATATTATTATTCTCACCTTATTACCATTATTTTATATTTTATTGTTTTATTATTTAATTATCATCACTATTATTATTTTATTTTCATTATTATTGCTATTACTATTATTTGATATTCTCATTATTCTCATTATTATTATTAGTATTTTTATCTATATTTATTTTCTTAGTTTAATATTATTATTTATTTAATTTTTGTTCATATCTATGCTTATATTATTATTATGTATATACCTCTATTTTCACTCATATATTTATCATGTCTTATATATTTCTACTTATATTTGTATATCAATATTATTTTCATTATCGTTATTATCATTATTATTTTTCTTTTCTTTTCTTCTCATAAAACTTTCATTTTGTTATTTATTCTTCTATTATTTTCTTACTTTCATCTTTCATTATCTTCATTTTTGACTCGTTCATTTTATTCTATTTCTTTTCGTTATTTACGTTATCATTCGTACTAACACATTTATTCCCATTTTTGCTACGCATATCCGTATTATGATCTGTTTTACATTCCATTATAAACGGCATTACATCAATTTTCGCCCGACACAAAATGGATTCTTTTACAAAGGTAATATTCCGTATTTAGAAATTCGAGAGGTCGTGCCCTAAAGTATTGGGTTTGATCCTTCTCGTTTGATCTAAATAACCGAATATCCTTTTAAAACAAATACATTTTTAAACTAAAAGCTTATTCTCGTGAACTCGAGATGTCGTGTCCTAATGCATTTGGATGTGATGTTTTGTTATTCCGAGATAATATTTTCTAAAACCAAGGCAATGTTTTGTATTTAAAAGCTCGAGAAATCGTGCCTAAAGTATTGGGTTTCCTTTTCTCGTCCATTCTAAATAACAAAATATCCTTTCAATTAAATCCATAAGTTTTGAATAAAGGCAAGTTCAACTTTAAAGGTCGAAATGTGGCGTCCTAAAGTATTGGATGTAACACTTCACCTTAAATGAGACGACCCTTGGCATACATTTCCAATTTATCCAAATTTATTCTTCAACAACAAGAGGATCGTATTTTGAATTCTTAAGTTTTCAACTTTCGACATTAAGACATTAGATAATCAATTAGGTACCAATTTTGGGCGTATCGAGGGTGCTAACCCTTCCTAAATGCGTAACCGACTCCCGAATCCATTTTCGATTTTAAGTAGACCAAAATTGTGTTTTTGATAAATTAATCGATTATTAAAAACAAACACTTTTAAGGTGACCCGATCACACCTCATCAAAAAGATTGGTGGCGACTCTGTTTTTTTTATTCGTTTTCAAAACCCACGTCGACCCGTTTTCTCTCCAAAATTCAAAAATGGTTCACGACGACTTGCGACTCACTGGGGACCCCAAAAGAGAGTCGGGTAGTAAATTGATTATTTTTGTCCTTTGTCGAAAGTTTGGAAATTTGATTTAAAAATTTTTTTACTATCCTTGTGTTGCATTCATTTGTGTCATTGCATATGATTTCTATTTTCTTGTGCACAGATACATTGCATGACCGTTGTGGTCGCACCTTTAAGTGGGAGTGAGAAACTATTCCTTCGTGAGGTTTTCACCTCCGTGCAGGATAGTGGATCGCTTCCGGGATACATCCGTACCTATGTCTTCGTGAGATTTTCATCTCCGTGCAGCCATAGGGAAATGTATTCCCCTGAACTGAACTCGGTCTATATGAGCCTATAATGGGTGAGGATCGAGGAATCTGTTTGGTTCAGTACCTCAAACTCTAGAACTAAAACCACATATAGTGAACCACAAGAGCCCACCTTAGATAGAACTACATCAAACCTTAGTGGTCACCCAGGTAGGTGTTTGTTCATTTTCACTTGTTTTACTTTGCGATACTGACTCGTTGCATTTTATTTTCGTGCATTCATCTCATTTTCTAAAGAGGTATCGATTCACGGTCAGTTTCTGAGTTAGAAAGCTGGTTATGGAAAACGGATTCCTTGATAAAATGGAAGACAATGCAGTCGTTCGTATAGTTAGAACCTAGGCAGTTAGAAGGGTATGGATCCATTTGAGCAAAAGGAAATGTGGCAGTGCTAAAATCTGGTGGTCATCCTTTAGACGACAAGGGGTTGGAAGGAAAGTGATTGGCGAGAGGGCAAGAGACTGTGACATTGAATTGGTGAAAAGGACTTTGCTTACGACAAGGAGAAAAGTTTATTTACTATTGGTACTCCTCCAAATAACAAGCATGAATTTATAGTTGTATTTGAGGATGTTACATCTAACGAAACAACGGTAATGCAAGACACGATGTCCATGATGACTCAAATGGGCAAGACAGAAAGAGAGTTAAGCGGCCTTATCGGTCAAATCAACTTTGTTGCATAGACACCCATCACGAGCAACTCAAAATGCTTGGCGCGGACGAGAATCTGAAAACTCTCAAGAAGCATTGAGGGTGATAGATGTCGTTTTAAGATAGCATCTTTGCGAAAGCAGGATGCCTCTTGGTTTGCCAATCTTTCAAGATAATCGAGAACAACCTCACGGACATTGGAAGAGGTGCCCTTGACAATAGGGGCTTCCATTCAAATTTCATGGCCACTCAAAGAGGCCTTTCCACGAATATTGATATTCGTCCTAGCGGTTATGGATCCTTCGCCAATCGAATGCTATGGATCTGGGTGGACCATAGCTAAGCAAAGCTTTAAGAACACGAGGACAAAAGTCGATCCATCCAATCACGAGTACAAGATCACTTGGATTGAAGCGACCATTGCGCAAAAGATCCGTTGTTTTCATTAAAGGAGAAAAGTGTGAAAAAGTTAATGGTGAAGTGAGAATCTAGAGATTCTTGTCTATAATCATTTTGTCGACCATCGCAACATACGGTCGCGCTTTCTCTGTAAGGCTTGCCATGCTTAAATGTTGGAGAGCCAAAACAACCTACATATATTCCTTTGGAGCTCCATTCCTTGATGTATTTGCAATTGACAAAGCGCTAACTAGAGAGCTTCTTTGGTTAAGGCAAAATCTCGGGAAAGAATGAAAGCTTTATTCTATGCTTCACGGGGAGCGACCATAGTGCTTGAGAGCCAATCTTTGTGTTCTTATGGTGTTTCTTTCAGCACTAATTTCACCCAAGTTGAAGGTCGTGCTCTCATCGAGGGCAATGATGGAAATTTCTTTCCAAAGAATGGGCGTTGAAATTGGTAACCATCTAGGATTGAAGGATAGGTGTTTGTTAACTTCTAGGCTCATCGTGGTGATGCAAACAACATTGCAAGGGATTTGATTCGTGTGAAGAAATGAAAGGAATTTGTATTGACCCGATTAGATAGATCCAAAAGAGACAAACCGGAATAGACGACTTTCACCCGTGGTTAGAATTGGAAAAGCTATCGAGCGGATACGATCTAAAATGTGCGGAGCTCATGATTTCTTCTTTGTCTAGAAAAACTCTAATCTTTATGAGCCTTGGAAGCGGAAGAATCCCTCGGGGTATGGCGCTAGCTAGAGTGAATGATCAATACTTTTACGAAGAATTGATGCTAAGCCTAGACAGACCTCTTCACTACCATCGAAGCTATAACTCTGCAATCGAGTTGAAGTTAAGCTGAACAAGATTAAGGAAATGAAAGGTGGGATCGAAAAGTTAGAACCAGACATTACACAATTGTGAATCTGCGGATCGAGCTTCTCGAAACAAGAGAGGAGTAGAAGACCTTCATCATTCTTATGATCAACAATTTAAAGAGTCGAGATTACCTCGTGAGGAAGCAATAGTGCGATTCAAAAGGTAGTGGTCATCTATAGATTTTGGCATTACAATTGAATATGTTAAGCATAAAATACGGGTCGCACTTAACCATAGTCAAGAGCTAGATCCACTGCTTGGGAAACCAAAACCTTTAGGACTTAGGGCGAAAGCATATAGTAGTCCGTTTTATGTAAAAGAACTTGTTTTCTAATAAAGTTTCCTAAAATGAAGTTGATCGAGAATCGATACCTCTTTGCATTCATGCATTAAGTACTACATTGCATTCGCATTACATTGCATTCATTTGTATTAGACCTTTACAAAAGGACCTAATTAGGTAAAATGTTTGATTAACTTTGGAAAACATGGAACAAAGGTTGGTGAGGATTGAGCAAAGGCAAATCTGGATGCAAGAGCAATTGACCCAAATTCAACAAGAAATGCGAGAGCAAATGCTAGACTTCCAAAAGAACATGATGGGCCAACTAACTCGAGTTACTAGCCGGAGGACTTGAAAAAGAAGTGACCTAGCGATCGACAATGTGGATAATGATGAAGACATCGTTTATTCCCCAATGAATTTCCCAACTCAACGGTGCGCACTCTCGCGTGGTACACATCATTATTGGATCTCAATATAGGGTGATACTTGGTCTTCTTTGGACTCTCAGATGGGCCACAGTAATGAGTAAGTCAATCGTGTTGTTTTTGGTCTACGAGGCGAGAGAAAAAAGGAGAAGGGGCTTCAAAAGCCCCGAGAGGAAGGACAAGGATGTGGCTAGCACGCAGTGGGTATACTAAGGGTTATTCAAGCCGCATTCTGACAAACCCGACCAAAGAAGGTAGTTACAGTCACTGGTCCCCCAAAGCAAAAACCCAATCCGATGGCGTATTCGGAAAAACCTCGATTCACTCCTATTCCCATGACGTATATGGAGTTATACGAGAACTTATTTGATATGCATGTTGTAGCTCCTTGTTATATAAAACCACTTTGCAACCTCCATACCCAAAATGGTATAACCTAAATGTCCTGGTGTGAGTATCATGCGGGATTACAGGACACTCAATAGAAAATTGCATAGCTTTTAAGAAGTTGGTGGAAAAATTCATCAAAATAGGTGTTGTGGAGATAGGCGACGCACCAAAAGCGAAGCATAAACACAGGAGCATTTTGAGCAATGAGATCATGGAAGAAATTCTGTAGTATTTAGAAGCTTACACGGAGTAATGTACGAAAATATCTTGGTTGCGTTAAGCCTAGAAGCAATGAGAACTCTTTTTGTGAAATAGGCTCGTGTTAAAAATTACTATTTGATAAAATGCATCTTTTTGAACCAATATTTTTGTTGTTGTTCTTTTTCATACTTTAAATTCTCTTGAATGTTCTTTTATTCTTCACTCATAAATAACCATTCTTGGAATCTCTGAAATTACTTTCATCACGACAATGGGTCCCGGATATCAATGACATGAGCGGCGCTATTACGGACTCCTTTCTAGTGAGATATGTGTCCGGAAGAATCTAAGGACTTAGAAGATGATAGAGATTGCAACTTATTTCCAACTTGATTAAAATGGCGGATCCTACCTTGCGAAATGTCGGTAGACACTGCGCGAGCCAACGAGGGAGATGAAGATGGAAACTTAGCTCACCGCAAGAATAAGGCAAGACATTATCGTAGGATCACGACCCGGACATGTTGGGGCCATTTGAAACGTGGATTCCTATATGTGAGGCATGGGCGCTATCAAGCTAGTCTCCTCATAATCTTTAAACCAACATCGATTCATATTCATAGCCTTTGATTACCTTACGGAGGGTAAAGGTCGCTTCACATGTCAAAATTACAAAATCAGCGATGCGTCGACTTCAACTTCAAATTCAAATTCGAAAAAACACAAAAAAAAGAAAAGAAAAAGAAAAGAGAGTGGTGATAAAGGATACGAAAAGGAGCGTGTTTAACGTGATAACACGAATTTATAGTCTGTTCAAAGGTCGGACACCACATCGATCACAACAAGAGAGCCAAAACCATCCAAATTCTTTACGAGGACAAGCGATATTTGTAAAAGTTGGCATCGAGAAGTTACCATTTACTTTCTATGTTGGCTAAGATCCTCACCGGGCTTACGACAAAAAGGTCCGTTCAAAAGACTGCATTAAGAAGGATTCTTCATATCCAAAAGGACTCAGAGGAAAAGTAAGTGCCCTATCACAAAGAAGGCTGGCACAGGCTTGGAAAACATAGGCACTAATCAAGATGGATGATAAGGACTTGCCTAATCCTATGAGTTGATTTGCAAAAAAAAAAAAAAAAGCGAAAAGAAAAACACACAAAAAGGAAAGGAAAAGAAGAAAAGGAGAGGCCAAGATGAAAACCCGCAAAGGGCGCCTTGAGACCAAAGGGGATTTGGGTTGAAAACCCGAGAAGGGCGACTCAAATTTTGACCGAAAGTAAGGCATACGGTAGTCTTGCCACGCTTGGGTTAACAATGAAGAAATATGTTGCGTCTCGAAGCATCGACAAAGTACTCGGATCCCCTAAACACATATTGAGCCTAAAATGGTCCTCAAGAAGTTTGAGCAGAGAAGCTCAGTGCGATATCTCAGGGCACCTAGCTTCTATTTTACCCATTTTTGTTATTTATTTCCCTTGCAAAATCTCGCCAATAAATTTCCTTCCTAATTACATTTGCTATTTTTGCTTTACCTATTTGTTTCGAGCATTGCTCCTAACTAGCTTCTCTCTTATCCGTAGTTATGGTCTCTTTCAGGCATTTTGCATTGAAATAATGATTAATAGAATAACGACACTTTCACAAAAAGAGTTCCACATATTACTCTATGAACTTTTGAGTAAAATGCCGGAACTGAAAACAGGACCATTGCTTAAAACTCCTCGAGTTTAAAGGATCAGGAATAATGATGGAGGAAAATTCTGAACTGAGGCTATCTCTTTGAACTTGGTTGAAAACAGTGTTTGGACAAAATGACGAGGTATTACGTAAGTAGTATCATCTCGATGAAAAAGGGCGATGTATGAATGGGCAATCATTCGCGCGCGAAGAATGATTTTGTATCCATCATGCGTGCACACCGATCACGATCCCCGTGAATGGAAAGGTGCAACAGACCAAATCGTTTACGAATTCTATACCCTTGAGTCACGATGAGATGGATTGAAGATGATCACGAATTCTATACCCTTGAGTCGCAATGGGATAGGCGAAGATGACGCAGACCCTATACCCCACAGATTGCGAGAGAGGTTTGAAGATGGTATAAGCCTTAAAGTCCTATAGGTACCATGGAATGGACCTTGAAGTTACATTGGGGCAAGTCATTTGAGCAAAATATGATGGTTTCTTTGATTTTTTTGAAAAAGGTACCAGCAGAGCGAGATAGTAGCGTAATCGTCGAAGAATAAAACTCGATGGACAACGAGCGGTGACAACCCTAAGCATTAAAAAGGGATCATTTCATACATCATCATTCAAAGCACGTTTAGTTAGAAGCATTCGACTCATTCGGATCATTGCATCCTAATCATTGTAAAAAGACCACCCTCATGACATTACTCATTCATGCAATCGTGCGTCCATAGTACATTTAGTTAGGAGCATTAGATTCATTCTGATCATAGCATCCTAATCATTTGACATAAACACAAGCATATAAAATCGAGTCTACGAGGATATGTCCCCGAGAGGACGGTGTAGAAACATTGGTGAAGCCACTATACTATTGCCAGCGACCAGCGATGGAATAGGTCGAAAGATTACCCTATTGCCACTACCAGCGATGGAATAGGTTAAAGACCATCCTATTGCCAGCGACCAGGCGATGGAATAGGTTGAAGATTGTCCTATTGCCATTGACCAAAGATGGAATAGGTTGAAGATCATCCTATTGCCAGCGACCAGCGGATGGAATAGGTTGAAGATTGTCCTATTGCCATTGACCAAAAGAAAGTGGAATAGGTTGAAGATCATCCTATTGCCACCGACCAACGATGGAATAGGTTGAAGATTGTCCTATTGCCACCGACCGGTGAGTGGAATAGGTTGAAGACCATCCTATTGCCACGACCAAAGATGGAATAGGTTGAAGATTGTCCTATTGCCACCGACCAGGCATTGGAATAGGTTGAAGATCATCATATTGCACCGACCAGCATTGGAATAGGTTGAAGATTGTAGATCTTGTCGCCTAAACGATGAGTGGGGCAAGATTGAAGGCAAATCTTGTCTCTCTAAACAGAGAGGAAACATGATTTAAGCCACCGTCCTATTGCCACGACCAAGAAGTGGAATAGGTTAAAGATTGTAGATCTTGTCGCCTAAAATGATAGAGTGGCAAGATTGAAGGCAAATCTTGTCTCTCTAAGCAGAGGGAAACATGATTTAAGCCAACATCCTATTGCCATCGACCAGCGGTGGAATGGGTTGAAGATTATCCTATTGCCACCGACCAAAGCTGCGGAATAGGTAAAAGATTTCCTATTGCCATTGACCAAAGAAAGGAATAGGTTGAAGATCGTCCCTATTACCACCGACCAAAGATGGAATAGGTCAAATTTGTAGATCTTGTCGCCTCTAACCAATGAGTGGGGCAAGATCGAAGGCAAATCTCGTCTCCTAAACAATAGGGGTCATGATTTAAGCCACCGTCCTATTGCCATCGACCAACATTGGAATAGGTCAAATTTGTAGATCTTGTCGCCCTAACCAGATGAGTGGGGCAAGATCGAAGGCAAATCTCGTCTCCCTAACAAAGAGGGTCATGATTTAAGCCACCATCCTATTGCCACTGACCAGCATTGGAATAGGTCAAATTTGTAGATCTTGTCGCCCTAACCAGTAGTGGGGCAAGATCGAAGGCAAATCTCGTCTCCCTAAACAGTAGGGGTCATGATTTAAGCCACCGTCCTATTGCCACTGACCAGCATTGGAATAGGTCAAATTTGTAGATCTTGTCGCCCTAACCAGTAGTGGGACAAGATCGAAGGCAAATCTCGTCTCCCTAAATAGTAGGGGTCATGATTTAAGCCACCGTCCTATTGCCACTGACCAACAGTGGAATAGGTCAAATTTGTAGATCTTGTCGCCCTAACCAATAGTGGGGGCAAGATCGAAGGCAAATCCTGACTCCCTAAACAGTAGGGAACATGATTTAAGCCATCATCCTATTGTCTTGGCCAGCAGTGGAATAAGCTGAAGATTACAAACCTTCCCCCCTCAAGTTGCAATGGAGCAGGTTGAAGATGTAAATCTATCCCCCTGAAGTTGCAGTGGAGCGATTTAAAATAAACAAGTCTCATCCCCTCGAAGTCGCAGCAGGAGCAAATTGAAGCTATAGGTCCTATCTCTCTGAAGTAGCGGTGGAATGGATCGAAGCGACAAGATGCGGTGAACAGGAATGAAGCTATCTGTGGAAGAGCACCTAAGAAGTCAAGACTCAACAAGGCCGGGCAAAATTGGTCCTTTGAAAGTCTTTGCTCCATTCTCGTTACACAATAATGAGCAAAGAGGGGCAGCTGTAGAACCCAATTATTGCCCGGGCCCAACAAAGAAATAAAACCCAAACTAACAAACCCAAAACCTATAACCCTATACAGACCAAGCTTACCAGACCCAAACTAAAAACCGATTAAACCCAAATTAATCAGCCCAAACCACGCCCCTTCTTGAAACAAAAAACATAACAACCAAACAAAGAAACCACTAGGTGCGCGCACCTAGGCATCTGCTTTTGCCCACTTGCTCTGCTCACCGCCATTTGTCAAAACACAGCAGCCACTTTGCCCTTGTCACCTCAAAGCACCGCCTCGCCACTCACCCGCAAACAATAAACGAGACAAGGCAGAAGCGAATAAGTGTAAAATTTTAGGCTATAAAAGCGGTTATTTCTTTGTAAATGGGGTTCCTTTTGATTATCAATACAAAGAGAGATTTTCATCAAAGCGATATGATTCGGAATACAAAAAAGAGTTTCTAAATGCAAATACAAGATCTAAACACTAAAAGGGGAGAGAACAAACATTAAAAGGAGACGAACGGAGATCCAAAGAAAAAAACAAAAAGAAGCAAACAGCAAACCTAGATTAAGCAAAAAAAAAACGATTTGAAGCCGAAATAGAAGCAAAAACAAAGGTAATTTTTTTTTAAGCTTTCCTTTGCCGTTTTATAAAATATACGCATTTTATCAAACGGGATAAAAAAGGAATAAAGTATAAAATTTTTACCTCATCCAGACTCCGACACTGCAGGTGTGCAGCAGCACGGCCAGCGAGAGCCATCGCAGGAATTTCCCCTTTTCTTCGGACCTGCAGAGAAAAAAGGGAAGAGTAAGAGTTTTTTTTTTAAAAACAAGCAGCTCAAATGATTTTTTTCTGATTTTATGGCCTTTAATAGCCCCTTAAAACGACGTCGTTTTGGGGCTGGCCTTTAATGCCCAAAACGACGTCGTTTCACCCTGGCCCGATCCGACCCGCTCCGCTCCGGCCTAGGATCCGCGTGTTTTTCATAGGAGGGGCTAATTACACTTTTAGCCCCTCCCCTTTTTTATATTCTTCCAATCGGGTTTTACGCCTTTTAAATTTGCCCAAAAGTTTAGTTGGTTACAATCTGGTCCTCACCCATCTTTGCGCGTTTTAAGGAAGGGGTTATTTCCGCTTGATCCCTTCACCTTTCAGTAGCGTTGCGATAAGGGCTTTCTTTCTCTTTTATTTTCAAATTTACCCCAAGTATTCCGTTCTTAATTCAATTTTAGTCATATTTTAATCACTTTAATTATTTTACTATTAAATTCATTATTTTTATTATCGTATTATTATTTATAATATTATTATTACTATTATTATTATTATTATTATTATTATTTTACTATTACTATTATTATTATTATTTTGCTATTATTATTATTTATATGTTTATTATTATTACTATTATATTTTACTATCATTTGTTTATTATTGCTATCTATTATTATTACCATTATTGTTACCATTATTTTCATTATCATGTTACTAACATTATTTTTACTTATATTATTATTATTATTGTTTTATTATTATTGTTAGTATTAATGTATTATTTTCATTTTCATTTCATTATCACTTATATTATTATTCTCACCTTATTACCATTATTTTATATTTTATTGTTTTATTATTTAATTATCATCACTATTATTATTTTATTTTCATTATTATTGCTATTACTATTATTTGATATTCTCATTATTCTCATTATTATTATTAGTATTTTTATCTATATTTATTTTCTTAGTTTAATATTATTATTTATTTAATTTTTGTTCATATCTATGCTTATATTATTATTATGTATATACCTCTATTTTCACTCATATATTTATCATGTCTTATATATTTCTACTTATATTTGTATATCAATATTATTTTCATTATCGTTATTATCATTATTATTTTTCTTTCTTTTCTTCTCATAAAACTTTCATTTTGTTATTTATTCTTCTATTATTTTCTTACTTTCATCTTTCATTATCTTCATTTTTGACTCGTTCATTTTATTCTATTTCGTTTTTCGTTATTTACGTTATCATTCGTACTAACACATTTATTCCCATTTTTGCTACGCATATCCGTATTATGATCTGTTTTTACATTCCATTATAAATCGCATTACATCAATTTTCGCCCGACACAAAATGGATTCTTTTACAAAGGTAATATTCCGTATTTAGAAATTCGAGAGGTCGTGCCCTAAAGTATTGGGTTTGATCCTTCTCGTTTGATCTAAATAACCGAATATCCTTTTAAAACAAATACATTTTTAAACTAAAAGCTTATTCTCGTGAACTCGAGATGTCGTGTCCTAATGCATTTGGATGTGATGTTTTGTTATTCGAGATAATATTTTCTAAAACCAAGGCAATGTTTTGTATTTAAAAGCTCGAGAAATCGTGCCTAAAGTATTGGGTTTCCTTTTCTCGTCCATTCTAAATAACAAAATATCCTTTCAATTAAATCCATAAGTTTTGAATAAAAGGCAAGTTCAACTTTAAAAGGTCGAAATGTGGCGTCCTAAAGTATTGGATGTAACACTTCACCTTAAAATGAGACGACCCTTGGCATACATTTCCAATTTATCCAAATTTATTCTTCAACAACAAGAGGATCGTATTTTGAATTCTTAAGTTTTCAACTTTCGACATTAAGACATTAGATAATCAATTAGGTACCAATTTTGGGCGTATCGAGGGTGCTAACCCTTCCTCGTGACGCAACCGACTCTCCGAATCCATTTTCTGATTTTCGTAGACCAAAATTGTGTTTTTGATAAATTAATCTGATTATTAAAAACAAACACTTTTTAAGGTGACCCGATCACACCTCATCAAAAAAGATTGGTGGCGACTCCTGTTTTTTTTATTCGTTTTCAAAACCCACGTCGACCCCGTTTTTCTCCAAAATTCAAAAATGGTTACGACATTTATATTAATAAAAATTATTTTTTAATGGTAATTAAAATTATATAAATGAGTTTTTTGAAAAAAGATGTATAAGTAATTAAAATTTGAAATCAATTTAAAATAAAACCTTAAAAACAATAAATTAAATTTTATACTTATTTTTCATTATTTTGATTAATTTTAATTTATATTTATTTATCAATTAATTGTTACCATTTTCATTAGTTTTAAAGATACATAATCAAATTTTAACATTTAAAAAACAAAATATTATAGTTTTTAAATTTAAAAATAGTTAAATGGATAGTTTTGAAAATCACTTTTTGAACTTTGAACTTATCTTAAAAAAATAAAATAAAAACATTTAAGGAGTAATTTAAAAAATTAAATTAAAATTTTAATAGGAAAAAATATATATATCAAAATATAGAGTTAAATATATTTTAAAATTAAATATTTTGAAAGTATAATTTAGTTAGAAAGATATAAAATAATTTTTTAAAATTATTCATAAATTTAAATAATAATACTGACGTATAATAATGATACATGCAAATATAATAATTTAATTGATAGTTATGATATATTTATAATGTTTATTCATAATTTATTCACCAACTAAAACACTTAACAATAAATAATAATGACTAAAATTTGTTTACTTATAGAAAGATATAATAAATAATAAATAACAAAGAATAAACAATTAAATTAATCATAAATATAATTATGATAAATCATACTTATATAATATTTTTACAAAGAAGACCATATATAAATATAATCTAAATGAGAACACAACAATATAGATACCTTAAAATTTTGAGAAATTATTATTAATCCCTTCATAATTCTTAAAATTTTTAATTAGGTCCTTAAAAATTCTGGAAATTCTTATTAAACTCCCAAAAGTTCTAAAAATTTTCATTAAACCTTTAATTTTTTTAAAATTTTAATTAAGCCACCTAAAACTTAGTTGCAGGATCCATGTAACACCCCTTACCCGTGTTCAACACCGGAACAGAGTACGAGGCATTACCGGAACACATACACTTAACCATCAAATAGCATAGGCCAAAACAAGTATGACACATACAAAAATAACCAAGTCCCCTATACATGCCATGACCTTAAGTGTAAGAATCATTAATACCCAATTTGTTAGTTTGATAGTGTGATAGGTTCTCCGGCGACTTCCAACCCGAGCTAACTTGAGGACATTACAAACACAAAATAAATGGAGTAAGCTATATAGCTTAGTAAGTTGGTATGTAAATAATAAGCAATTAATTAACATGCTTTTACCAATTCTCCCAATATATTCTCAAGATAATACAATCATAATTGCACATAGTTCCACTATTTACTCATGTTCATCTCAAGCTGTCTACTCGAGTCACAGTCACTAAATTATTTATATCTGGAGTTACAGAACTCCAAATTTAGATCTGCTAATTTTTCCTGAAACTAGACTCATATATCTTCTTACCATAAAATTTCCAGAATTTTTTGTTTATCCAATAAGTACAGTTTATTCTTTAAAGTCTCCCCTGTTTTGCTGTCTCCGACCCCTCTTCACTAAAAACTAATTATCTCATTGTAAAGAACTTGAATGACATTCCCATTTGTTTCTCTTGAATTTACATGCTTATTTGTGAATGATTGAATGATATAATGTGTTATTAAATATGAATTTGCTGTGGGATTGTGAAAATTATGATAAAATGAAAGAATAAAGGTAGTAATTCAAATTAGGAAAAACGCAGGATTGAGTACGTTGAATCGTGACATGTGATGAATTGACGGATAAGACCATGGTTGATCCATGGCAAAGTGTGAAATATAGGTATGGTATTAACCATACTGAGTTGTGAAACGTAGGTATGGTATCATCCATACTGAGTTGTGAAACGTAGGCATGGTATTAACCATACTGAGTTGTGAAATGTAGGCATGGTATCATCCATACTGAGTTGTGAAACGTACGTATGGTATTAACCATACTGAGTTGTGAAACGTAGGTATGGTATCATCCATACTGAGTTAAGAAATGTAGGTATGGCATTTCCCATACCGAGTTGTGAAATGTAGGTATGGTATTTCAATGAGGAAATCCATACTGAGTTGTGAAACGTGGCACTGAGCAACGAGTAGACACGAGCGTGTGTCTAGGCCATGTGTGACAAGCGGTCTACTCCATGGGCGTATGGTCCGGCTGTGTGTTCCTAGTCACACGGGCGTGTGACCCTTATATTTGAGAAAAAATTTAAAAAGTCGCAAAAAAAATTCCTAAGGATCTGGTTTAGTCTCGACCCGATTTTAATGCATGATTTGGATCTTGAAGGTCCGTTCGTTTATAATTAGTCTCGGTATTTGAACGATAATGATTTCAAATTATCTGTAAGTATTTTGTACTCCTTGGTAATGCCTCGTAACCCTATTCCGGCGACGGATATGGGTTGGGGTGTTACATTAACCATACCTTGTAACCAAATAGCTTCCTTTACAGCCTCTGTTACAGCCATGTATTCAACTTCTGTGGTTGACAACGCAACTGTAGGCTGTAGTGTAGACTTTCAACTTATTGGTCCTCCAGCAAGTGTAAACACATAACCGGTGGTTGATCTTCGTTTGTCTAAATCATCGGCATAGTCAAAATCAACGTACCCAATAACACATTTACCCAATAACACCTTGTAACCAAATAGCTTCCTTTACAGCCTCTGTTACAGCCATGTATTTAGCTTCTGTGGCTGACAACGCAACTGTAGGCTGTAGTGTAGACTTTCAACTTATTGGTCCTCTAGCAAGTGTAAACACATAACCGGTGGTTGATCTTCGTTTGTCTAAATCATCGGCATAGTCAAAATCAACGTACCCAATAACACCTTTACCAAGTGTATTATCTTGCTTGAATAGTAATCCAACATCCACGGTCTTCTGAATATACCGTAAAATCCATTTCACAACTTGCCAATGTCCTTTTCCAGGATTATGCAACCTGCTCACTATACTAACTAACTGTGAAATGTCGGGTCTTGTACACACTATTGCATACATCAAGCCACCCACTGCATTAGAATACAGAACTTGCAACATATATTCTCGTTCCGTATTCGTTGAAGGAGATAGCTGTGCAGAAAGCTTGAAATGAAAAGCCAACGGGGTACTTACAGGTTTTTTCTGCTCGTTCGTGCCAAACTGCTGTAGTACCTTCTTCAAATACTGCTTCTGAGACAAGCTAACTCTACCATGAGCTCTATCTCTACATATTTCTATGCCAAGAATCTTCTTAGCTTCACTTAGATCTTTCATTCCAAACTCGAGATTGAGTTGAGTCTTCAATCTCTCAATCTCAACTTTGATTTTAGATGCTATCAGCATATCAGCAACATATAAGAGCAAGTATATAAAAATTCCTTCTTGTAGCTTCTGAAAATACACTCAATGATCAAATTTACTTCTTGTGTACCTTTGCCCTTTCATGAATTGATCAAATCGCTTGTACCACTGCCTCGGAGATTGTTTCAATCCATAAAGCGAATTTGTCAGTTTGTAAACTCAATTTTCTTTACCAGCAACCTTGAATCCATCTGGCTGAGTCATATAGATTTCCTCTTCCAAATCACCATGTAAAAACTCAGCCTTTACATCAAGCTGAACTAGTTCAAGATCATATTGCGCAACCAAGGCTAGTAAAATCTGAATAGGCGAATGCTTTACAACTAGAAAAAACACTTCATTGTAGTGTATTCCTTCTTTCTGAGAATAACCCTTTGTTACCAATCTATCCTTGTATCAAATTTCATTTTTACCATGAAATCCTTCCTTCTTTGCATATACCCATTTGCATCCAATTGCCTTCTTTCCCTTGAGTAGTGTCACCAACTCCCAAGTCCTATTTTTATGAAGAGACTGCATTTTTTCATTCATGGCTTGCTTTCACTTTACACCATCAGGTTTACTTGTTGCCTCTGTGTAAGTAGAAGGAACATCATCATCTGCAATTGGAAGTGCATAAGCCACTATATCATCAAAGTGAGCAGGCTTACGAATCTCTCTTCTTGGCATCCTATATGCAATTGAATCTTGTTGCTGTAGAAGTTCTTAGGTCAGAACTTCTTCATCATTTGTCCCTCCAATATTAGCTGGATCATCATTAACCTTTTCAAGCTCCACCTGCTGCAAAGTACTACTGGTTTTGTCATCCTTTTGTGAATCCGTGTACTTTAACATGGTTGATTCATCAAAATTCACATCTCTACTGAAAACAATCTTCCTTGTATCAGGACACCAGAGACGGTATCCTTTTACTCCATCAGTTATACCCAAGAATAATACTTTATTTGTTCTTGGGTCTAACTTAGATTCTTTTACATGATAATATGCAGTGGAACCAAAAGCATGTAAAGAATCATAATCTGTAGCAGATTTACCAACCCATATCTCCATAGGAGTTTTTCTATTTATTACAGCTGATGGAAAACGGTTAATTAGATGGCACGCATATGTAACTGCCTCAACCCAAAATTTCTTGCCCAATCCAGCATTGGACAACATACATCGAACTTTCTCCAGTATAGTTTGATTCATACATTCTGTCAACCCATTCTATTGTGGTGTATCCCAAACAGTAAAGTGTCGCACAATGCCCTCATCTTGACATACTTGTAGAAATGGGTCATTTTTGTACTCGGTACCATTGTCTGATCGAAGTCGTTTGACCTTTCGACCAGTCTGAGTCTCCACCATCTTCTTCCATTTCAGAAATGCATCCAAAACTTCAATTTTTCTTTTCACTAGATACACCCATACTTTTCTTAAATAATCATCAACAAAAGTAACAAAATAGTGCATACCTCCCAAAGAAGCACTTTGGTAGGTCCCCACACATCACTATGAACATAGTCCAGAATTCCTTTCATATTGTGAATTGCTGAACCAAATTTTACCCTTGTCTTCTTGCCCAGGACACAATGTTCACAAAATTCCAATTTGCAAAAATTTGCACCTTTCAACAAGCCTTGCTTCACCAAAATCTGCAAAGCTTTTTCACCAGCATGTCCCAATCGCATATGTCATAACCTGGTAGCCTCTGAATCTGTATCTTTCGCAGAAACTGTTGATGTTGATCCAATAACTGTACTTCCATTTAAATAGTACAAGTTATTCCTTCTTGTGCCTTCCATCACTGTCAATACCCCAGCTACTACATTTAGTAATCTATCTCTCAAAGTGATTGTGAGCCCTTTAGATTCTAGGACCCCTAATGAGATGAGATTTTCTTCAAGCTAGGTACGTAGCGAACATCTGTCAAGACTTGGATTGAGCTGTCGTAATTCTTTAATTAGATTGCACCCACTCCCATTTTCTTACAAGCACTGTCATTGCCCATAAAAACAACTCCACCTTCTAGTTCTTTAAGACTAGAAAACCAGTCCTTATTAGGACACATATGGTAAGTACATCCCGAATCCAAAATCCACTCATCCATATGGCATGCCATTGCCATGCCAACCAAGCTAAAGTCTAACTCTTCATCATGCTCCGCTACACATGCATCAGAAATAGCCTTGCCCTTTTGTAACTTAGGACAATTCTTTTTCTAATGCCCTTTCTCACGACAAAAAGCACATTCATCTTTGGCAGGTCTCCCTTTGGACTTACTCCTTCTACTGATGTTTGTTGTTGTGTGAACGGCCTCTTATTGTTAAGACTTCTGCAGTTGTATCTCTATGATCTCTTTTATCTTTCTTTCGAGTATCAGATCTATACAAGGTACTACAGATTGCATCAAATGTAATCGTGTCCTTCCCATGAAGCAATGTGGTGCTAAGATGATCATATTCATCAGGAAGGGAATTCAACAATAATAATGTCTTGTCTTCATCTTCAAATTTCTCATCCAAATTTAGCAAGTCTGCTAAAATTTTATTGAAAGAGTTTACAGGGTCATTTATCGACATACAGGGTGCATACGTGAATCGATAAAGTTTCTTTTTCATATAAAGCCTATTTTCAAGACTTTTCATTAGAAACTTTTCTTCCAGTGTATTCCATAACTTCTTCGTTGATGTCTCCCTCAGGACAGAGTACTTCTGCTCTTTGGCCAAACGTAGGCGGATTGTACCACACGCTTGTCTATTGATCTTGGCTCACTCCTTGTCATCCATCTTGTAAGGTTTTTCTTCAATGGCTATATCTAGCTCTTGCTGACATAAGACATCCAGGATTTCACATTGCCACATACCAAAATTATTGGTACCATCAAATTTCTCTACTTTAAATTTTGCATTGGTCACTGTAACATCCTAAATTTACAGGCCTATACATTTAGTTTAGGGATAGGTTTACTATGTTAATTTAATTGATAGGGGTCTAAATTTGGGCTTAGAATTAGGCAAAAAGGCCCAGATTAAAGCGGCATCATTAACAGATAAAAAGGAACAAGTTTTGGGTCGCAAGGAGCCCATGTTTTAGGCCAAATTCGGCACTTTAAATGAAGAGAAGGTGACACCACACACAAGGAATTAGGGGCCCAAGTATTAAGTTTAATGAGGCCTAAATCTTTTAATTTAAGTGAGTTAAATTTGGCATTAGGGATTAGTAGAGGTGGACGGCTATAAGGCTATAAAATAGGAGATTTTATGTAGATTTTTAAGTGATAATATCATAGGTAAAAAGGAGAAAAGTTAGGAGCTTATCTTCAAGGGAAGTGTTGGCCTAAAATCCACCACCTAGAGGAGTGTAAAATTCGGCTACTACATGGCAAGGAGGGTGTCGAATTTCTCCTCTCTTTTAGCTTAAATTTTAAGGGCGTTTTCAGTTTTTAGCAGTAGGTGCCAAAATATCTATAAATAGGGGGGCTAGCTCCTTGATTCTTACACTGAAAACCCTAAATTTCTCTCTCATTGTGCCGAAATTCCCTAGCCTCTCCCTCTCTAATTTTATTTCTCCAATTTCTTTAAAAGCCGAAACTCTTCTCCACTTTTTCCTTCTTGTGCCGATTTCTCTAGAAAGCCGAAGCATCCATAGTCTTTTCTTCTATTCATCCTATTTGAGAATTAGTTCTATACTTCCGGCATTTAAATCTTCCATGGGCATTGCCGAATCCTCTCTCTAGTGCTAGCCGAATCTCCTATGCTAAGGTAAGTGTTGATTTTTGATTAGTTCTTATGATCTATTCTCGGTTTTTGAAAGGCAAAAGCCAAAAGCTAATAGTTTAATGGTTTTATGATGGGCGGCAATTCGGGATTTGAAGGAAGCTTAGTCGACTAGATCTAAAAGCCAAAAATCATAAGTCTCCAATTTCGAGATTTCAAGGTAAGAGGATTTGTTTATTTATATATATAAAATCGGGTAGAATACTAACCATGGCCGAATATAGGAGAGGCCTATTTTCGCAATTGTTCCGGCTTTTAAGCAAGGCTATAGATTGAGGATAATAGATCCAGATAGTAAGGACATCGACTAAGAATATTGGATTTACAATATCGTGTGTGTAATTCTCCACACCACCTAGATCTGCTTTGATTAATATATGAAAATAAGTATTACATGTTTTGTTAAATGCCGAAACCCTGACATATTGACGGGAACCCAAAGAGGGTAAAGCAAATCACCAGGTTAGTAAATGATCTGATTAAATGTTATAAGTATACTGATTTTATGTGATTGCATGGGTTGGGTTTGATGAAAGGAGGAAGTTATATGTTGTAGCGGTTTTTGGTGTGATTCTGTTGTGGCGCTTCGCCGTGATTCATTGTAGTGGCTACGCCATGATCCGATGATGAAGCGAAGACGACCGCTATCAAGGCATGTAGCAGTGTGGGTTGATTGTAGAAATCCCCAATGGTGTGAATGGCTGGTACGGGGCGTGTAGCGGATGGACACCTAGGATATGGGTTGGGCTTTGCATATTATTTTTGTTACTTATATTTTGATTATTCTGTTTTATGGGGCTAAAGCCCAAATCTAATGGTGCATGAGGGTTGCACACTGAGTCTCGCGACTCACCCCTTTAATTTTAACCATCTCAGTGACACTTAGGGCATCGGACCGGCCGAGAGGAGAGCAAGGTGGCCATGTGACAGAGCTTTGAGAATTCAAAGAAAAGACTTAGTCTAATTTTTTTATTTTCATTTAATTAATGGGTTCAAATTTCCTTGTAATAAGGCCATGGGCCACTAGACTACCATTTATGTCTTGGGATTTTGTTGGGCTTTTATTACTGGGTTTTAAGTTTTACGTTTTCAATTAAGTTAAGACTGCATGAAATTTCGGTTTTATTTAAAATCTACCAAGATAATTGGTTACTTAATATTTTATACTTTAATGAATTATTAAGCTCTCGAAATAAAGGTGTAAACCTAGTAATTGTTTTCCAAAATGCGACATGTAATGTAAAATCTCTTAAGTGACATACCAGATCCGGTTGTAGCGTTTGGGCCGGGTTTGGAGTGTTACAGTCACAGTAGTCTTTGCTGATGATGATGCCTCTGTCATTTTTTTTCAATCCCAACTATTGTATATGTGAACAGTTCCGTCTACGTGAATAGTACTGTGGATGAACAATACCGTATATGTAAATAGTATCGTAAACGGTCGTATTCCCCAAGTACAAATCTAGCTCTGATACCAATTATTGTGCGAAAGCGTGTAAAAGAGTAAAATTATTGTACTGAAAAATCACACTAAGTTCAATTCCCAGGAAAGAGAGGTGGATCACGAGGATCACTTAAGTACCAGGTCTTTCCTAGCCAGAATATCCCTCTATCGTAATTTAATAGCATAATAAATCACTACAATCACACTCACAAAATATCAAAATAAACAATAAAGAACACCAAAATTTTAACGAGGTTCAGCAATTTTTGCCTACGTCCTCGGGCACTACCAAATATATTTCACTCCAAAATACAAGTAGAGAATGACAAATGTGGGATGAAGAAAATAAAAAATGGTTAGGTCTATTTATAGTTGAGGCTCAATGATCAACTTGCAAAGTCCCTATACAATTAGGGGCCAAAATTGCAATTATCCCATGCCAAATTTCAACCCAACTTTCGGTGCCTAAATGTTCTTATTTTCGGTATCAACTTTCTGACACTTATATCTTTGACTTTTCAAAGTATGGGTGGTTGCCAACATATGTTTTAGTGGTTCAACTTCAAAAAGTCAAAAATGGTCACTAAAATATCTAAAGTTTTCATTTAAGTCACTGAGTTGTCTAAATTGCCGTTGTATGGCCTTCTCTGTTTGCATTATTTGCATCAATCGAAAGCTCTCCATCTCATTCTCTTCTATAATTCAATTTTTTTCATGAAACAAATTTGAACATCATGAATTTGCGAACCAAAACCTAAACATCTTTCCTCTCTAATCTCCGACACTGACTATCAAATTAGCTTGAATTTAAGGCATGTTCTTCTACTCGTCAATGGATACTAATCCATTGTACCGACTGTCGAATTGTCGCTTGAAGCTTGCTAGCTGCTTTTAGAAAAAAAAAATAACAACCCTTTGACTTAAATAAAAACTTTAGACTAGTTTAATGACTTATATAAAAACTTTTAAATAATTAGATAAATTTACCAATCCTTTATACCTCCTTTACGTTTTTGTATAGAATTTTGTTACGGTTTGAATATCAAAATAAACAAAGAAATTCATTTATGTATTTTAAACTTATGTTAACCAAGCACCTGTGTCTTTCGGTATAAAACAGGAAAAAATGTTATATTAGTTTTAACTAATAAAAGCAAAAAAAGTGAAGATTATATATTAAATTGAAATAATTTAATATTTCAATATTGAAAAACACAAAAAATGTGAGGATAATGATTATATAATTTTTAATTTAATCTTGGAAAAAAAAGCTGTGAAACGCTAAATAGAAATAGAAAAAAATGTGAAGTTAATTTTAATTAAAACTTCCCAAAAAAAAAACGTGAAAACAAAAAAAAATGCGAAACGTTAAATAGAAATAAAACAAAAGAATGTGAGGTTAATGATTAATTAATTTTAATTTAAATCCTTTTAAAATATTTAATACAATATTTCGTTTCACCTTTTTGTATTAAAATTTTAAGTTATTTGAAATTAATATATAATCTTAAAATTGAAAAAAAATGTAATTTTAATTAAAAGTTGAATTTAAAATTTATTAATTATGTAATAGTTAATGTTTAATAATTGAAAATTGGAAAAGAATTTTGAAATTACCGTTTAAATTGTTAATTTTAAAAATTATCAAGGATCATTGTTTGCAATTTTTTGAGTTAGTACTTTTATTTTGTGTATATATATATATATATATATTTTGTGTATACGGTATACTTAAATCTTCATTGTTAAGCTGCTTTAGTCCATAGTGTTTGCTTCCCACCATGTCCTCGACAAATTCCCATGTCATAACATGCAAAGGTAACTCTCTATTACTTCCACTTGTTTTGCAAATAAAATTACAAAACATACATACGTATATGGAATTGAATATATATATATATATCCCTTCGATCTTGGACACTTGGCAACATAGCAAGCCACTTGAAAAGCAATCACAAGTAATCTTTTGTTCTGCATGCTCGGCTAGTCACTAGATGATCAATATATCGAAAAACTTGCTTCCATCCAACCTCTTGATCTCCCCAAAAAGATTCATGTCTTTTATCCCGGTAAATAAACTATCACTCTCTTTAGAAAGGTCTTGTTACCCATCTCTTTGAGTAGGCCACTCGTTCTTCAATGCACTCGCTCATCTACTGCGAATATGTCTTTTAGGCCACTGACCCCTACCTAAACATAACGACCCTGTACTATTGCTAAAAAAATGACAGAATGAGTTCCATCACGTATATCCCCCCATGCACTCCGCAATGATGACAACAACTCCAAGTACGAAACCTTCACTATATATACTCTTCAGCACGTTGAAGAAGAGATCGACCCTTAAACATCCACAACCACCTTATTGTCCTCAACCTTATTTTGCATACCTCCTCCAGTTCTCCGCTTTATTAGGGTGAACTAACCTTCCTTTACACCATCACAACCGTCTCCCTGCCTTTTCCCTTGTTGATACCCTTATCAACAAATATCTATCCTACATCGTGTGTATGTGTGTGTTGGGTTTTCAAATGCACCCAAAAATTCGTCGGAATTTTGATTAATTAGTTTGAAATATATATATTAATGTGGCAGGCATTGTAAGTTGGGGAAAAGGGGAGCCATTGAAGGTTGAAGAGATACAAGTAGAACCACCAAAATCATATGAAGTTCGAGTTAAAATGCTATATGCCGGTGTTTGTCACACTGATTTATTGCTTGCCAATGGATTCCCAATTGTTAGTACTCTTCTTCTTCTTCTTCTCAATCTTATTATTTAGCTTGGTAGATATGCCCATGGTATTAATTAATATTTTTTTCAATCCTTTCAGCCTGTTTTTCCTCGAGTAATGGGTCATGAAGGTGTGGGGTAAGTTTTTCTACACTCATACTATACATATTTATTTTTGAGTAAATTACACTTACAGTCACAAAATTGTTAGTAAATTTATGTTTTAGTGATTCAATTTCAAAAAGTTAAAAAATGGTCACTAAAGTATCGAAAGTTTTCATTTAAGTCACTGAGCTGTTTAAATTACAGTTGTATGGCCTTTTCTGTTTGCACTGCCTGCATCAATCAAAAGCTCTCCATCTCATTCTCTTATACAATTCAAATTATTTTTTTTCAAGAAATAAATTTAAACATCATGAATTTGTGAACCAAAATCTAAACATCTAACCTCCGACACTAACCATCAGATTAACTTGGATCTAAGGTATGTTCTTTTAGAAAAAAAATTTAACAACCCAGTGACTTAAATGAAATTTTTTGACTAATTTAATGACTTAAATAAAAACTTTCGAATAGTTCAATTATTATTTTGTAACTTTTTGAAATTAGACAAAAAAAAATGTAAACTTATTAATAAATTAGTAACTCTGAATGCAGTTTACCCATTATTATTATTATTTATTTTCCTTTTTGTTAGGTGTATGAAAGTGTCCACTAAATGATGTGATGCATGCCATGATGTTGATTAAAAAAACAATTGTTGCAGGGTGGTGGAGAGCATTGGAGAGGGAGTGACAGGACTAAGAGAAGGGGACCTTGTGATTCCGACCTATGTAGCAGAGTGTAGAACGTGTGAGAATTGTATGTCTGAAAAGACCAATTTATGCTTAAAATACCCAATAAGCTACAATGGGTTAATGCTGGATGGCAGTTCAAGGATGACCATCGGAGGTCGAACTGCCTACCATGCATTTTCATGCTCAACATGGTGCCAATACATGGTTATCAACTTCAACTTCCTTCTCAAGATTGACCCAAAAACTCCACTTCCCGATGCTACCTTCCTTTCATGTGGGTTTTCAACCGGATATGGGGCTGCTTGGAAGGAACCCATGCTTCAAAATGCCTCATCTGTTGGTGTTTTTGGCCTTGGACCTGTTGGCTTGGGGGTACCTCCTACCCTTTTCTTTTTTATTTTAGTTAACTCGGTTAATATTTGATACATCGAGGTAAAAGTATCACGAAAGCTTCTATTCTAGGAGTTAGATTATATTTTGTCTCCTTTATTGAAAAATAGACAAATTAGTCCATGTACATTAAATTAAAAAATAAATTGGTCATTTCTATTAAAAAATTCATCCATACTAATAAAAATTAGCATGACTGACGAAATAACCAAACAGTGACACATAGCGTGCCACATGTACCTCATAATGATATATAAGGACCAGTTTTAACGACAAAAATGGATTAACTTTTTAACATAAAGACCGATTTACTATTTGATATAACTTACATGAATTAATTTACCTATTGTTTTGAATAAAAATGATAAAATGTAATTTGACTCCTAGTAGAATGTATAATCTTATGCATGGATTTGATGTGCAGGCCATCAAGGGAGCCAAAAGTCAAGGTGCTATTAAAGTAATTGGCATAGACAAGAACCCAATGAAAGAAGCAAAGGGCCAAGCATTTGGAATGACGGATTTCATAAATCCCGAGCAATCTGATAAACCTATTGCCGAATTAGTGAAGGATTTAACAGGTGGAATGGGCGTTGATTATAGCTTCGAATGCACAGGGGTTCCACCCCTCATCAATCAAGCCATTCTATCCACAAAACTGGTACATCACTATCATACATTATATTATTTTTCAACCATGAAAAAAAAACACACTAACATCGGGGATTATGATATGATGGTTAGGGAACAGGAAAAATCATACAGATTGGAGTACCAGAAGAGGCAAATGTAAACATAAACATCTTAGAGCTTTTATTTGGAAGAACATTGAAGGGGTCAAATTTTGGAGGGCTCAAACCCAAAACCGACCTTCCAATTATATTTGAAAAATGTAAAAACAGGGTGAGCTCTGTTGTGTGCATCATATCAGTTTATTGGCTAATGGTTGATGTTGTGAAGGATGGATTCCTTAAATGTTTTAAACTTTTTTGTTTTTTTTCTGCACAGGAAATCCAGCTTGATGAACTTAAGAGTCATGAGATTAAGCTGGAAGACGCAAACAAAGTCTCTGAGTTGTTGAAGCAACCAGATTGCGTCAAGATTTTGATCAACATTTGATCCCTCTTACTCATGTTTACCACATAAATAAAGCAATGCCATGTTTAAATTGCTCTTTCTTTCTTTTTCTATGTTTACCTGCTAATAAGTTGTTGGACTGTGGCAAGAGTATTTGTGTTGTGGCATAAGACCTTGGGTTTAATAGTTTAATAAAGTTGTTTATGTCTTCAGTTTCTTTAAATTTTAAAATTGAGCAAATTAGTTCCTCTCAAAAAATTGGAGTAATTTAATCACTGTCAATTTTGAAGTTAGCAATTAAGAACAATTAATCACGGCGTTAATGTGTTTTGTCAATTGTGCATAATTTAGATTGGTATAATAACAAATTTAGCCATTGATGTTTATATGTTTTGTTAATTTGATCTTGATTCTAAAAAATTCAACAAATTTAGCTTCAAAATTTACAAAAAATATTGCAGGTTAAATTTATGTAAAATTGACGAAAACGCTGTGATTAATTGTCCTTAGTTGCTTGCTTTTGAAATTGATAGGGGTTAACTTGCTCCAATTTCTTGAGAGGAATTAATTTACTCAATATCAAAATTGAGAAAGACTAAAAGGTCTTTGGGCTAAAATCTTTAGAAAATAGCATTTCTACTTGTAACTTTTTTTAATAAAGAAACCTTAATTTCAAAATGAAAATTGGAAATTATATGTGCTGAAATTACTCATATTTATTCACTTTTTTTCTAAAAAATAATTAAATGAATAATAAATTAAAGGCATAATAATAATTTTGTCCCTTAATGTTTATATCTTTTGTCAATTTGATCCCTTTTTATTTAAATCTTGACCCTAAATATTTTTAAAAGAGTCGAATTTGACCAACAACCTTAAAAAAGTGTCAATGTATTTTTTTTAACAGAAATACTGACTAAAACGTTAATTGTTTTAACATTGCAACCTGCATGGCAATCTACGTGTCCTTCATGCTAGTTTTTGAACTTTTTATAATTCTTTTTTGAACTTTGAATTTTTTTTATTTTTTTGAATATTTTTATAAATTTAAAATTATTTGTTGATGTAATGTCTTGTTAGCATGAAGAATATATAGACTGTCATGCAGGTTGTCATGCCAATATCATTAAAAAGTTAATATTTTAATCATTATTTCCATTAAAGGAAAGCTATTTGACTCGTTTTGAAATATTAATGGTCAAACTTAACTAAAAAAATGAATAAGGAATAAATTAACAAAAGAAGTAAACGTTGAAAACTAAATTTATCATCATAATAAATTATTCGCTTACAAGGTCTAGTAAAAATAAGATCGGGTTCTAACTAGGGTTGAGTATTTGATCGAGTTGAGTCGAATCGAGTAAAAAAATTTTGAGTTAGTCAAGTTGACGAATCCTATTTTAGCAACCGAACTCAATTTGATTTTTTTTCGACTCAGATTGAATCGAGTCAAAAAATTTCGAGTCAAGTCAAATAGAGTTAACGAACCATATTATTTATACTCAATGTTGCGTTTACATGGACCAGTTATTTAACTAATAAATGAAGTATAAAATTATTTAACTACATAAACAATATAATGGTTTTGCCTTTTAACTTAATAAGTGTAACAGCCTGAATTTTGGGGGCTAGAAGTTTTGAGTTTTATGATTTGGACCAGTGAGAAGATTACACTATTGTGTTTAGTAGAGCGTTTAAGTAGAAGAATAGGTCTGCTGGTCTGGTGGTTTGTTGTATGTTAGTTTGTCTCTAGGTTTTGGGTTTGAGTCCTAGTGTGTATGTTTTGGAGGATGTTTTTTATTCTGTTTTGTTCGCTTTGTTTTAATTTAAAGTATATGATTAATTATTTTTAATTTCTTTTTATTTATTTATGTTTCTTTTTTCTTTTTCTTTCTCCTGAACGTTCTTCTCTCTCTTTTTTTTCCTTTTTTTTCCTCTTTTATTTTTAAAGAAGTTAATTCTCAAAAACAGTTTTGCTGGCTGATTTCGGGAATATCGCTCTTCCGCCGTCGAGTCAGTGTCTGGGCATCTCCGATTGCGAATCAGGTGTGGGTTCTTACTCTTTCTATGTATTTGTGAATTCTTGTTTCGACTCCGTGAAAGCCGGTATTTTATGCGTGTGTTCGCAAATCGATTATTTACGATGTGGTATCGCTGTTTTATGCTTAGAATTTGTACGTTTTCAAACTATCGAGGGCTGGACAGTGCTATGTGGCTGAAAGTACGCTTTCGAACTATCGAGGGCTGGAGAGTGCTCTGTGGCTGAAAGTATGCTTTCGGTGTATTAATATCTGAGTGGCTTAGTCCACATACATGGTGTGTAGGGTTGGATGGGCCTTTCGAGGTCCTATGTGGTGTGTTTTAGTTAGAGGAGCTTAATCTGTTCTTATGGGGTGTGATCGGGGGACGGAGAGGTGTGTTGGCTAGATAGGTAGGTTTTAATACTTTACCACTTTTCATACGCATCTATTTGAGTATTTTGAGTACTAGATTAACTGACTGTATTCTGTCTGACTGTGTGCGGCTTGATGTGTTAGATTGTTACATTCCGATAGGACGTTGGTTCCATGTTTACCTTCTGGTTCCGTAAATTTCTGTAATTACGTTTAGCTGCTAAACTACTATCTGGTATCCTATTCTATAATTCGGTTGTTAATTTGGTTTTGAACTCACACTGAGCTCTTGTAGCTCACCCCCTTAGTGTTTCCCTTTTCAGGTACACTTTCATTTTCTGTAGTTGGACTCGGCAAGTCGGAGGTCTCGGACAGCCACGTTTTAGAATCAACGTAAAAAGTATTTTCATAAATTCCGCATTTACAAATAAACGGTTTGAATTGTAAGTTTTATTTTGAATATTATGGTATGAATTTTGGCTTTTACGTACGTAAACGTCTTTTGGACTAAAATATTTTTGTAATATCTAGATTTTATAACGGAGAATTTTACGTAACTTAAATATCGTTTATTTTCTAGCTAGTTAAACTAAAATTTTACCTACGATCACTTCGGTGATCAATGTAACCTCTGGGATTCGATATAATCTCTTAAACAGGGTCTAGGGCATTACATTTAGTGGTATCAGAGCTAGATTTGTAAAAACTCGGCCTGTGTATCTACGTATCCGTGTGCGCACGTGGTTGTTTAAAAAAAGAAATTTTGAGAAACTTTACCACAGTAAGTTGAAATGATTTGTGTTTTGAAAATGTTTTACAAAAATGAAATGTCTGAGACTCCGATGCTGGTCCAGGTGGAAATTCGAAATTGCGATTCTGGAAATGTAGATTTTAAATTTATTTTATTTTGTGTTTATTTTTTGAAAATGTAGATAATCTAAGTTAACGACAAGACAGATATGAATTCTGAAGGTAAGCAAGATCGCGAGGAGTCGTCTATTTCTTCGGGGCGTGATTCTGTTCAGGAGTCGGGGGTCAGCGTAATTCCACCAACTTTGGGTAGTGATAACCCGGAGCTTAGTACTGAGGCATTGACTCGGGTAGTGAAGGAAGTGCTAGATAAAGTGTTTGAGGCTAGGATAAGGGGTAATAGTGAAATTCTTGAAGCTAGGTGTGTAGACTGTGAGAAGAAAAGCTATCGCAGTCCTTCGAGGTTGGAGCCTCGATCTGCGAAGCGTGTTAGAACGCATTTGAGTGGTAATAAAGGTTTTAAAGAGTGTGTCTGTAGTGGTGCGAGCGCTCCGTTTTTTTAGCACTGTAAGAAGCGTCATCCGGGCAACTGTTGGAAAAAGGCGGGAGCATGTTTTCGATGCGGGTCCATAGAGCATTGGATCTGGAAGTGTCCTCGACGATTTTGAGATAGGGATGGTTGTGAATGTTTCGATGTTTTGATTAAAGTATAGTAATTGGGTATGATAGGACATCTGTGTATCTGCTTCAGTGGTTAAGTGTTCTGGGTGTGAGTATGAGGTCTCAAGTTTGATTGGGCACCGCTCAGGCTAGAGTGCACAGCGGAAGCGTAGTGGGTTAGTTTGTGTTGTACCCTTGTTCTATTAGTTGAAAATTTCGGGGACAAAATTTCTTTAAGGAGTGGTGAGTTGTAACACCCCAAATTTTTGGGGCTAGAAGTTTTGAGTTTTATGGTTTGGGTCAGTGAGAAGATTACACAATTGTGTTTAGTAGAGCGTTTAAGTGGTAGAATAGGCCTGCTGGTCTGGTGGTTTGTTGTGTGTTAGTTTGTCTCTAGGTTCTGGGTTCGAGTTCTAGTGTTTACGTTGTGGAGGATATTTTTATTCTGTTTTGTTCGTTTTGTTTTAATTTAAACTATATGATTAATTATTTTCAATTTATTTTTATTTTTTTTTCTTTTTTTTTCTTTCTCCTGGACGTTCTTCTCTATGTTTTTTTTTCCTTTTTGTTTCTCTTTTATTTTTAAAGAAGTTAATTCTCAAAAACGATTTTGCTGGCTGATTTCGGGAATATCGTTCCTCCGTCATCAAGTCAGTGTCTGGACATCTCTGATTACGAATCAGGTGTGGGTTCTTACTCTTTCTATATATTTGTGAATTCTCGTTTCGACTCTGTGAAAGTCGGCATTTTATGTGTGTGTTCACAAATCGATTATTTACGATGTGGTATAGCTGTTTTATGCTTAGAATTTGTACGATTTGGTATATTTTCGAACTATCGAGGGCTGGAGAGTGCTCCTCAGACCAGTTAGTCAGAACAGTTACGTAGCACACTCCTCAGACCAGATTCAAAATCATACATCACACACAACCATCACAGATATCAAGTCTTGAACCCCCTCACTAAACTTAGTTAAGGGTCGGAACACACACAAACACATATTCAGATAAAAAATGCTTACAAAACCATTATAAGTGTCTTAAGACCACACGCCCGTGTGCTCTGGCCGTGTGGTATTTCTTAGGCCTTGTGGGAGATCAAAAGCTCGTGTGAGGAGGAGACTCGGTCGTGTGATAGAGGCACACGCCCGTGTGAAGAGAGGCACTCGGCCGTGTGACTGAGGCACACGCCCGTGTGAACCAGGGACATGGCCGTGGGGACAGGCCGTGTAACTCTCTGTCCATTTGCACTAAATTTGAGTACAGGCTGACACGGCCGTGTGAGGGTCTCACATGCCCGTGTGCCCACCAGACACGGCCGTGTGTCCATAGCACACACGCCCGTGTGGAATCCCTAATTCCCAAATTAGCCACACGACCGTGTGGCCAGGCCGTATGACACTAAATCACTCAAACCCTAATCCCCAAACTCACACGGCCGTGTGCCCTAGGGGCACGGGCGTGTGAGAAACGATAAATTCTCCAAGTCGACTACACGGCCGTGTGGCACCAAAATTGGCCCGAAAACCTTAATTCCCAAAAGCACACGGCCGTGTGGACTGGCACACGCCCGTGTGAAAACCCTAGTGGCCACGAAACCACCTCAAAACAGGCCAAAATCACCAATCTAGCCACCCAAACAGGTCCCTAACCTTTACAATAACGAGAGTGTAGCAAAATATGCCACATACTCCGTATTATTCAACCTCTAACGCCCAAAATCGACGGAATTAAAGTACAGCCAAGAGATACCAACACGAATAATCGCTAAGTAAAATAAAATAAAAGTTTCGTGTCCCACACCTGATTCGACGACGGAGAAGCGAGAATCTTCGAAGTATGCGCAGCGAAACCGTTTCCAAAGGAACGAAAGAAAAATTAAAGCAAAAAGCAAAAAGGAAGAGAACAGAGAGAAGAACGTCCAGCCAAAAGAAAAAAAATCAAAATAAAAATAACACTGAATAATTTAAAAATAGTAAATTAAAATAAAACAAAATAAATTACCTCTCCAAAATGCACACACAAATATTCGAATCCAAAACCTTGAGATTCACTAACAATCACTCAACCACTAGACCAGCAGGCCCATTCTGACACTTAAACACACCACTAAACACATAAGCACACCCAGCACTCAGACCCTAACCACCAAAGCTCAAAACTTCTAACCCCAAATTCAGGGGGTTACATAAGCGTCTTTTGGACTAAAATCTTTTTGTAATATCGGGATTTTACAACGGAGAGTTTTACATAACTTAAATACCGTTTGTTTTCTAGCTGGTTAAACTAAAATTTTACCTATGATCACTTCGGTGATCAATGTAACCTCTGGGATTCGGTCTAATCTCTTAAGCCGGACCTAGGGCGTTACAATAAGTAAACATTTATCAAAACAACATAGTCTTGCCTTTTAACTTAATGGTTTTGACTTTTAACTTTAGAAAATGTAAACATTTATCAAAATGGTGTAGTTTTGCCTTTTCTTATTCTGATTTTCGGATAACTCTAATTTTTAATTCATATTCGAGTTAAACCGAAAAACTTAATTTTTTATTCGAGTTTATCTAAATAACTTGATTAACTCGAACTATTTAATTCAGAATTTAAAAATTTTATCGAATTTTTCAAATTAAATCGAATTTTACTCACCCCTAATTCTAACTGCGTAACCAATTTATTTTGTTCATTTTCAATTTTCAATAATTTCTTAATTATTGAAACTCAAATAACAATTGAAAAGACAACTCCACGCTTTAACTTTTTTGTGATTATTATGTCATATAATATATTAAATATTATGTGACAAATTACAGTATAATTAAATTTAATTATATGTGATAGATTCAACTTTTTTTATATATTATCAGTTAAGTACAATATAACACCTCTTTAATGCTAAATAAAATTATTCTTACTCATTTTTATTAATGAGATGTTGCATTTTATATATATATTGTGTCTGAAATTTTAATTATGTTTAATAATTATATCGAATTTTGATTGAATTTAGAATTGAATCGACATAAATCTTTAAACGAAAAACAAAGTTTTCCAACATTATTTTTTCCAATCACAAAATTCAAATTCGAAAATTAACTTAAAAGAACATTAAATTCTTTACAACTCAATCCAAACAAACATTGTCGCGTATTAAAACTATAAAGACCTGAGGAAGCTCTCAGACAAAAAATTAATAAAGCATATTTAAAACCCCATATTAGATGCATCAAATGAAGAAGAAAAAAGGATTTCACACAAATTTCCCATACTACTTGAACCATAAAATATATTGTGTATATATATAATAGTATATGCGTGCAGTAGGTTTTAGCAGAGAGAAACAATAACACAGTTGAATCCACTTCATATATATATATATATATATATATATATATTCATGGCTTGGATGGTGGATGCCGGTTTCCTTTTGGATTTGGAGCTGATGGAGCCTTCTTCATGTTACCCTTCACATTTGTTCCATGTTCCTTCATTTTTCACAACAACAATAATCCCATGTCAGCCATTTCATCATAATCAAACAAAGCTCTAAACCACCTTATATCCCCACACACACAAATATTGGTCTAAGAGATTTTCGGGTATCCGGTAATTATATTGGAGCTTGATTAAATTCGGAGTTAAATCAATGCAGTTTTCCCATCCGCAAGACTTATAACCCCAAGTCATTACATAAGGAGCATCAAGCACCTTAGCACTGGACCCAAATGAGTTGGTGTGTGTATATATAGAGATAGATAGATAGATAGATGTAGGGATAAAGAGAAGCTTACCCAAGCAGCTAACAGGAACCTGTTTGGTTTGGGAGGTCTGGTCTTCATATCATGGTTAACTGTAAATTAATGTAGATTACAATGTTAATTAGAAGATTGTCCAAAGAGAGATTTTAAGTGGAAAAAGAAAAAGAACAACTTGCCTGTAATTTGCATGGGTATTGAGGAATAATGAGATGGTGAGGATGGAAGAAGTAGAAATGCAATGAGGAGATAGGCTAACATGACTTGAACTTTGATCTTCATATTGTAAAATTGGCTCCAACTTGGGGACTGGTTCGTGGGGGTATTTATGGAGAACAAATTGGGATACTTAATCATGACTTAGTTTGAAAAACATGGTAAGGATTGTTAAATGTGTCTGGGAATCCAATGCTTTTTATCACATATTAGGATTATGTATATAAAAAGCAAGGCTATAGAGAAGAGATGTGTGGTTTTTCTTGGCGTTTCACGTTGACTTGAGTTGATGGAGGGGAACCATATGATTGTGTGCTATTTATCCACCCTCTTCAATTTTTCAAAAACAATTATCGGTTGAGTTTTAGTTGTTTATGATTCTCTATGATTTATATAGAATCTATATGCTTCGAGTTAGGTTATTAATCAGATTAATGGAAAATGAAATTGGTTTTGGCGAGAATAAAAATAGTGGTAACAAATTAGTTACTGGAGTGTTATGGTAGCAATGAGATTAAAGGTAGGTTTGAATGAGTGGTGCGGTGTGTTTAGCTTCTTTTTTTTTTGTCTCGCGCTATAGTATTGCTACAGTATCTAATCTCACCATCATCGTTGTTTTTACACTAACAGTAAGTAAACGCACCGCCCATCCAAATCTACCCAAAAATTAATGGTGATATATGATTCTATATGTTTGAATTCAATTGTAGCAATAGCAGTGACATTTGAATAGAAAATGACTGTATGTAATGGAAATTTTGGGCTATTTGATATTTGCAAAATTATTAAAAATATGTTAGGTTAAAATTTCATTAATAAATAATAATAATATGTATAATATTCTTGTTTTTATTTTTATTTTTGAGGTAATTATTTATACCCAATTAGCTGCCTTGAAATTTATATGCTTGTACTTATTTATTTGTACCATATAATAATATTATAAAAAATATATATTATTTTATTTAATTGATTATCAAATCAAAAAGAAAATAAGAGAATTCAAGTTGTAACTTATTGTTCGAGCGTTCATCTATCTCAATTTCAATTTCTTGCGGTGAAAATTTCTCATCGGTGATAATACTACATTATATGATACGATTGTACTAAAAATCTTACAAATCCTACTAAAAGGTGAGCTCAGCGAGAATTAAAAAACAATTTAAATTAGATTAGATTTGGGTTTGAATTAATAAGATTAAATTTCCGAATTTTAATTAAATTTAATAAATATAGACTTATGTTATAATCATATCCGACATATCTATGTACATAAATATATATATGGAATCAATACAAGATATTGTATCTGAATCCAGTAACATGAATTACTCCCTTTTCTGTCTTTCTTGCCTAAAGTTTGATTAAAACAGCTGGGTTTTTTTTGGTACATGGGAAAGTTATTTGTTGATTTTTGTAATCATATAAAAGAAACGTCCAAAAATTATTGCTTCTTTTTTTTTTTTTTTTTAACAACGTGAAAATTGTAAAATCCAAATTTCCTTACTTGTTTGCCGTGTGAGAAAAAAAAAATCAAACATGTGTTTGCATGCTTCAACATTATACAATCCGTGACCAAATTTTTAGCATGCTTTCATCTCCAATTATTTAGTTTTAGATTGAATGTTTAGGGGAGTTTTAATGGATAGTGCGTTTATTTACGGTTAGTGTAAAAATAGAAGTGGCGATGATATTAGATGCTATACCGATACTATAACATGAGACAAAATGTAAGCTAAACGCACCGCGCCACCGATCCAAAACCCACACTTAATTATATTACAGTTTTAAGTTGGGAAATTTACTAAATTCAAATTGTAATTTCATTGAAAGGTGGTTACTTTTGTTAGGAGAATTCTACGAAATATTGTCTGTTGGGAGTTGGTGGATCCTTTAACGGGTTGACGTTGTCAACCAATGACAAAGTGTCTGTAGAGACAATGGTGACAAGTCCACAATTGGGTGAAGCTAGAAAATTACTTTAAGGGTTTAAAAATGAATCATAAGTTTTTGGAAAGATAAAGTGCAAATTTACTATTATACTAACTTGTAATTTTTAAAATTTTGAAGGGCTATCTTGGAGGGGACCAAGGCCGCCGCCTCCACCCCTACCCCCTACCCGATGTACTCCCTTGTTCATATAACTAGAACAACACAATCGCCAAGGAAATCTCATATTTCTGCTTCTTGAGATTTGAACTCACGCCTTATAGTATATAAGGTATTACATGTTATCACTATAACTCACCATCATTCCCTTTTTATGCCTCAAGCTCTCGACAAAATAAGGAGACAATATCGACCAAATTGAAAGAAGTCAACGTAAGATAATTTGTAGACTTCTCTCAATGAAATCATAATACATAATTCACAATCAATTAAAAATTTAATCGATATGAAATAACGCCACACAACGTATAAACCCAAACACAAACTTATATCACTTAACAAACTCCAACTTTTTACATCATATTAAACATTCAACCTAAAATCAATTCAACACCATTGAAGAGAATGTTCAGCAGCTATCTCGAGAAGTAACAGTGTTAAATAGTAAAAGCCTTTTCCTATTATCATTGATAGCCATAAAAAAGAAAAGTAGAGATAAACAGTGGAAAACCACTTCAGTCTGTATGTTGGATGGGAAAAAGGACAAGAACACTTAAAACCTGGATATGTAATTATGTCTCATTGACCTTTTTAATGAGACAAAGTTTGTAATGATAACATTTTTACTCCTATTTCTATGCAAAAATATTTTTTTATTCTTGTGTCTGTCTGGAATTTAGCAAGATCCAGTAGGTAAATTGCTAGCATATCTAATTTATAGCTATGGGGGATCCCCAATTTAAAGTAGATTGGCTTTTATTTCATTCTTTTTTATTTTGGCCCTTCCTGTTAGGCTTGTGCCTTTGTCTCTTTAACCTCTTTTTTGGATCTTCATAAGTTACTCATATTGAGTGACAGTTTTTGTTTAACTTGATTTAACCTAACTTGAATATAAATTATATTAATAATTTAAATACGTTTTAATTTAAATTTAAATTAATATGAATTCAAGATCGGTATTAAAGATATTATAAAAGTTTTTATATTAAGAAATAGATTGTATTTTATTTTATTTACTCAAAAAATGAGTAAATTAGTTTATGCACATTAGATTAAAGAGTAAATTGGTGTTTTTGTTAAAAATTTCATTCATTTCTACCGTTAAAAATTATTCTCAATGCTCCAAAATGAGGTGCACGTGGCATGGTTATTCTGTCAACCACCTAGTTTTTAATCGTGGAAATAAATGAAATTTTTAACAAATAGGACCAGTTTGCTTTTGATCTAATGTATAAGAGCTAATTTGTCCATTTTTAAGTAAAGAGAGCAAAATGCAATATACCTCCTAATATAAAAGCCTCCACGGTACTTTTAATGAAAATGACTTAAATCCAAAACAGCTCGAATCCGAAATAATTTGAAGCCAAAATTGACCCTAAACAAAACAACTTAAAATTTTTAAAACCCAAATCAGCCCAAAATATTATATTTATTTTAATAAATTTCATATCCGTTTTACGGTCTATATTTAAAGTTCATAATACTCCTCTTAGTAATATCGCATTCAAAATTTAATCATCCATTTATTATTCTTGGTAATACAATCTACTTTACAATACTCGGGTAACCCGAAATATTCTTTGGTATTATATTTATCTTTAAAACTTTTTAACAAAAATAAGTAAAATTAAATAGAACTTGAAAGCAAATCGCAACAGGGCATTTGGTCTAGTGGTATGATTCTCGCTTAGGGTGCGAGAGGTCCCGAGTTCAATTCTCGGAATGCCCCTTTTTTCATTCTTTTTAATTCTTTATGTGGCCCTTATTTTCCTCAACAAAGGCCCACAGCAGGTCAGCTTCATATCTTTCTTTTTTTTAATGGATAAAATAATATAAAGCCCATTGTTTTTAATATATTGTCATAAAGCTTTTTATCTTAAAACTAAATTTAAAAAAAAAAAGAAGCTAAGTCTAAATAAATTTATCCCCAATTTTTTTTTTTTACAAAAATTCATAAATAAAATAAAAAATTACCCATATTAAAATTCCAACTTCAAAATCAATCATTATAAGCATTGGGTTTAATTCTATTTGTTCCCATGTGAAGGGGCAAAACAAGATGTTAAAAAGGGAGACCCTTCACTCTAAACAGTAGCAAAATTGATTAATTACCTAAATCAAATCTGCATTGTGTAGAAGAGAATCTTAGCAAAGTTCATAAGCTCATAGGGTCATAGCTTTGCACATTGAATGGCAACCACCATATTGATATACAAAATTAAGGCTTTCTTTAATCACTAACTATTTGAGGAGACAAGAGAATATTTGTACTAGAGATTTTGTTGCATCATAATTTTGATTTCTTCCCTTGATTGATTAGACTAATCCATAACCATAATTAATTGGTTGTTTTCATATGATATATTTAATTTGAAATTTTCTCGACACATTTTTATATGATAAGATTGAAACAGGTTTAATGTCTCTAAATTATGTCGTATTTAATTATTTTTAGGTGTATTCTTTTATAATAAAAAATTTAGATACTAAGATGAAAAAGCTGATGGGCCATTTATGAATTAAGCCCTAAAATTTTGAGAATTTTATTGTTAATTTGTTTTAACTTTTTAAGATTTCATGTTTAGTATTTGGGTTTATTATTGTTCGGTTGATGAAAGCAAAGTTTTAGAATGGAGTACTACAATTATTGGATCCCTAGATACTTGCTAATATGTAAATTTATTTTGCTTATGTTTTTCCCTTTTTTTTCTTTTTTTAATAATTAATGTGTTGAATTTCATATATATATATATATATATATATATATATATATATATTTTTGATTGTTTTATGTTATAATCGAATGTGGGTTTTGGATTTTATTTTCTTATTTGTGGTTCAATCTTATTTGGAGGTTGATGTGTTAAAACTTTGTTTTTAGAATTATGTTTTAATTATTTTAATCTTACATGAATTTGAAATTTTACAATTACAATTATATTAATAAATTTAATAATTAAATTATTAATTATAAAAAAATTATAAAAGTGTGCAGAATTATTTTAATTTTATATTAGCGTAAATAGATCTTCTTTTTATTTTGTTTTAATTTCAAAGTGATTCAAACAGATTCTCCTATTTATTTGGATTCTAAAATAAGCGTAAGATATAAGAATATATAGGTAACATTTAGACTTGGCTTAACTCGGCCTTCAGGTTTGGGTAAAAATATAGGTCCGAAAAATGGGTTTGGACAAAAAAAAAATTACCTGCTAGGCCTCAAGTAAGCTTTTTTTGGCTGAGCCGGATTTGCAAAAAACAAAAGCTACTGTTTTTTTCATTATTTTGCTATTGTTGCGCTATTATATTACTACTATTTTGTTGTTATTGTTTAGATATTGTATAACTCTTATTTTATTATTAATTTTACAACTATTGTAAAGGTATTTGCTTGCTAAGTTGCACTTATATTAATGTTATTTAAGTTTTTTTTAATTCTTTTTCCATTTGTTGGGAAATATTTATTTTAATGTTTTTAGTTTATTTGATTTATTATATTCTTAAATTTATTTTTATATAAAAGATAATCTAAAAAAATTATTACGGGTGGGTCAGTCCAGGCTCGGGTTTTAGCATTTTTATCTGAGTCGAGTTTGGATAAAATTTTAAGCCCATTTTTTGATTGGACCTATTTTTTTTACTTGGTCCGACCCAGTCCATGGACAATTCTAGTAACATTATGTTCTAAATTTTTAAATTTTTTTTTTTATGTATTTAAAAGTTTTTTAAAATGTTATAATCTAATACCTATATCTGTAATTACGCCTTAAATACGAGTCAAGATTATTGATTTCGATCTTAACGACAACAATGAAAAATAGAAGATTCGAACTTGAGACCTTCAAATCGAAAACCATTAACTAGTTTAAGTTTTTATATTTTGTTGAGGCTTCCATGGAAATTAATGAAATAACAATGTGTAATTATAGTGAAGGGGCTCTTCAATGCTACAATGAGCAGAAATTATAATATTAATGAAAATAGTTTCGAATGTTTTTTTTTTTGAAATTTTATTTTATAATATTATATTATTTGAACTCGAATACAAATATTGGGTATAAGTATATTTTTGGCATACATTAAACATACTAATTTTAATACAAATTCAAATTTTTAATTCTATTAACTCGAATCTAAATTTGATTCAATTCAATTTAATCATAAAAATATTCAAACTCAATCGAAATAAAAAAATGACTTAGACTCAATCTTTCAAACCTAGAATTATTTGACTTTGAAATTACCAAATAAATAACTTGAAATAATTTAAACTCGAGTCTCAAACTCGAATGAAAATAAACCCTACACATTCAAATGGAACAAAATCCAAACTAAACCCACTCCATCGACAAATTTAATGTAAATACGCGGTTGAAAGTGAATTATAGATGGTCAAAATAATTATTGACCAATCAGAGACGCACACGAGGCAAAATTAAGATGAAGCAACTGTTCCCTTTTCACCATTAGAGCGCGTGCGACACAGAAGCCAATGAATGGGAACTCAGAACCCAAAAGTACAGTACATGACTGGCAACATGTTGGCTTTTCACACAGGACAGCGCGCGTGAAGAGAAAAAAAAAGAACAAGCTAAAAATGTTATAGACGACAGTCAAACTAAAATAAAATCTACTTTAACGTTATTATAAATCCACAATTCCTGTTGGGCTGCCGTAACAGTGATTGTCACCTATTTCTCTTGTCTCTTTCCTTCCAAAAAGTTTTCAGGTAATTTTATATTTTAGTCATTCAATTTTTAAGAGTTATAAACGGTCATTCAACTATTTAAAAGTTTTTATTTAAGTCACTGGGTTGTAAACTTTTTTTTTTAAATCTGACTAGCGAGTTCCAAGCGACGATTCAACGGCCGGTACGGTGGATCAGTACTTGTTAATGAGTAGAAGAACATGCATTAGATGTAAGTCAATCTAACAATCAATGTCAAATATTGGAGAAGAAAGCTGTCTGGATTTTGGTATACAAATTCATAACATTCAAAGCTGGTTGATGAAAAAAATTGAATTGTAGAAGAGAACAGGACGGAGATATTTCATCAATGCAAGTGGTGCGAGCAAATAAGGCCAATAGCAATTTTAATAGCCGGTGACTTAAATGAAAACTTTTGAATAGTTTGTAACCATTTTATAACTTTTTGAAGTTGAGTGATCAAAACGTAAACTTACTAATAGTTTAGTGACCTTTAGTGTAATTTTTTTTGAGATTCTTTCCTTATTCAATCATTATATTAAATTTTAATTACATAAAAAATAAGTTAAATTGGACTCTTAATTAAGAGTAAAACTTTGTTAATAAAACTCGAATTCAATAATAATAAAAAATTACTACTTTGAATGGATATGTATTAGTATTTAGGTGATATCTTCATTTTGTGTTTTAAGAGATTGCATGCATTTAATTTAACATGCTAATAATTATGACATAATGATAAATTTAGACTCTAATTTTTATTTATTTTATCACTTTAGTCCTTAACTTTGGTCCTAAGTCTAAACTTTAGTTATTTGTCTCTTATATTATTGTCTATTTATTTTAAAAACATATAGTTCTATTAAAATTAATGAGTGTATTAACATCTAAAGTTTATTTTATTTTCAAATTATAAATTTATTTTTAAAATAACTTAAAGGTAATAAAATTAAAAAAAAAAACAAAATGTAATTTTAACTTTTTTTTTCATTTCAATTAAATAAATTCATTTATATTTAATGTTAATAATAAACTAAAAATAAAGTATTTAATGGGATATTTATAAATTTTATTTACTATTAAGAAACATCAATCATTTTTTTTTTTTTAATTACAACTCACAACTAGATTAATTAATATCACCATGATTAATCATTAAAAACATTAAATTTAATTTGACTATTGCATACATAATTTACCAATCAAGTGAAGTTTTTAATAATTAAAATTAAATAATATAGGGATAAATCTTAAAATTATACATAAATTTTGGTTTAATGTGTAATTGTATACATAAATTTTAATTTGGTGCAATTATATACGCGAAACTTCGATTGTGGTTCAAATATATGCATGAAACTATAATTTTGATTCAATCATACAAATTTAAAGAAATAAATACTTCACTAACAAGTGATTAGATACAATGGTAAGGCACATTACACCTCAAAGGGAGAATGTAGGTTCGAATAATATTCTTGAGAGAAACAGCCACAAATTCCAAAAATAGACCATGAAACAAATATGCATAATATAAAAAAAAAATACTTCAATTTATTTTTATATTAAATAAATACAATATAAAAAATGTGAACTCTATAATATGTTTAGAGCTAACCAAACCTTAGAGAAAACTTTTGCTTTACTTTTTCTTTTCTTTTCCTAGCTAATCATCCAATTCACATTACTATTATAGTTTGAATATGAAGCTCAATCGTTAGAAGAAGCAAAATGGGGTTAGTTGTTTTTGCTCAATCACCTTCGACGGTAAATGATGCGATTCTACAATATAAGGGCTAAACAAGTTTATTTTTATTTTTTTTCGGTCGAAAATTTTATTAATAGTATAATTATTCTTTTTACATGATTTAGTATTATTTTATAACATTAATTTTTAGAACAAAATTAAATATTAAGAAGTGAAAACTTTTTTTTTTAAATTTAATAAAAAACCCTCTTTTCTTTTTTATTCTTGAACTTTTTTCCCTCTTCTTTTTCTTTACTTTTCCGTCCAACACTTTCCCTCTCATTTCCTCCCTTATCCCATGACTCCCACCTCCCTCCCTCGTGACTCCCCTTCCCTTCTTCTTCTCCCAATTCCTTCCCCCTTTCTCCCATGACTCTCTCTTCTTCCCTTTCCTTTTCCTTTTCCTTCCTCCCATTACTAAATCACTACACTCATCATCATCATGCGGTCGCCGCAGGGTTTCCGCAACGGCGAGACCCCTTCCCCTCATAACCGAATCCCTATTCCTCACTTCCACAACACCGTCACGCTCCGTAAACTCAAACGCTTCAACTCACTGATTCTCGTCTTCCGAGTCACCGCTTTCACTTTCTCACTCGCTTCCTCCGTTTTCATGGTCACTAACTCTCGCGGCTCCGGTTCCCCTCATTGGTTCGATTATGACGCTTTCAGGTTAGTTTTTTCTTAACCGTTTTCTTTTATTTGCTTTATACCTAATTTAATCTTAAAACTTAACAAGCTTATAAGAAAGCATTTAATTTCCTTTTTCTTTTCCTCCACAATTCGAATTTAAAAAACTAAAGCTTTAAAGAAATTTAAAATTCAAAACGCGAAATCTCACCGCAGATTCGTTTTCGCCGCGAACGCAATCGTTGCTCTATATTCACTGTTCGAAATGGGCGTTTCCGTTTGGGAGATCTCCACTGGCTCCACTCTCTTCCCCGAAATCCTCCAAGTTTGGTTCGACTTCGGCCACGATCAGGTTCCTGCTACAATAAAAAAAAAAATCGAAATTAAAATCCTAAATTTGAGTTAACTTTTCGGTTTGCTTAAATTATTTTTTAAATATTGGATTAGGTATTTGCGTATTTATTGTTGTCGGCGGACTCCGCGGGAACGGCGTTCGCGAAAACGCTAAGAGGTACGCCCACGTGTACGGACTCGAACTCGTTTTGCGTGCAATCGGATATCTCCGTGGCTTTAGGTTTCGCCGGGTTTTTGTTTATCGGGTTGTCGTCGCTGCTGTCGGGTTTTCGGGTCGTCTGTTTCATAATCAACGGTTCTCGTTTCCATCTTTAGGTTTAAAGAGAGAGAGAGAAATATTTTTGGATGTGTGAAGAACAAATTTAATGCGTTTTTAGTTTTTCTTACTGTGTATCGTACACTGTAATTTTTATTTTTTTTAAATTTATGTGATGAACTGATAATTGATTTGTCATTTGTGCTTATTTTTACAGTGATGACGTGGAAATTTATATGATTTATTTTATTTATTATTGTATTTTTCAGCTTATTAAACGTGATTTATATAACAAAAAGATTTTACTAAAAATAAATGGTAATTAATCTAAATGTGTGTTTAAGACCGCTCTTTAGTAAATTTCATTTATATATAGTTTTAAGAAAGTTATAAATATAATTATAGTAAGCACTATTAAATAATTATATATAAAAAAAGAAGAAGAAGAATTGTAATGAATCAACGTTAGGATTGAATTTATAATTGAAATGTTAACTATAAAAAATATCTGCTGATTAGACTTTCATCGATCCAATGACAGCTCAACACCTAGGACAACTCCACCAATGATGTGAAATTTATTATTTAGGTTCCATTTATTTTCATGGTGTCAATAATAGTACACAATGTGATTTTTATTGTCAATACTTAAATATTAAAATTCGACTATTTGGGCTTTTTATAATAAAATTTTTAATGTGTTTTTTTATAAAAATAAATAAATTAATCTTTATACATTAAATTTAAAAATAAATTATTTTTTATTAAAAACTTTATCTAAAAATATTTAATTCATATACGTTGACGTGAAGTAAATATGACACGTCATGTGTAACTATTTACTTATTCTATTAGCCATCAAGGTTAGACCATTTTAAGGTTCCCCTTAAATTTTAGGAAATTATGATTATTAGAAATTTTCATTTTTCCCTTGAAGTTAAAAAAAAAATTTAATTAGGCCCCCTCAAAATTTTAAAAATTCTTATTATACTTTTTTTTATTTTTAATTTTGAAAATTTTAATTAAACTCACTTAAAATATTTAAAAATTCTCATTAATCTCACAAAAATTTAAAAATTTAATTAAACCGCCAATTTTAGAAAATTTTACTAAGCCCCAAAACTTAATCTCAAAATCCATCAGTCAACCACAACATGAAGATTTAAACTGAAAAGGATGAATTTATTTTTTAATTCAACGTATTGCTTTTACTTTTATTTTTTTTATTTAGTTGAGTTAAGCACACACTTATTTAAGTATCAATTAGTGATAGCTAATTTCTCCACTGAAGTTGTTTATGCTTATCCTAAATCAACAAAATTCAAAAAAACAAGGAAATCCATGGTATATGAATAATTAAAAGAATAAAGCACTAGGAATACTTGCAGTAGTTGCATAATAATGAAAGCAAAAAAAGTAAAGAGGGCCCCACTCCACGGTAGTGGGGGGCCTAACCACACAAAAATAGGATAACTTGTGCTAATGCAATGCAAATCATATATGTAGATTGACGGGTTTGACAAAGGAAAAAGCTGATACAAATTATGTGGGCACCCAGAGTTTTTTTTTTCCCTTAAACAAAGTGATGTCAAGTTTTAGAAACACCAGAACACTCCAAACCATAATGGACAAACAGAATAAAATCATGCTTCATCATGTACTATTTAATCAGACATTTCACATCTGAAGAACAATAAGATATTGACAAGGCAAAGGGATGCCTTTTCTCTTTTTCTCCCAGTGGGAGGAACGAATGAAAAAGCAGTGTAATACATCAGAAATGATGCTACTACCACTTACGCTTTTCAACTCAGACTCTGGATATTTTTATACCAGTGTGCACATTTAAAATATTCTCTCTATCCATGGTGCATGAATACAAATTTGAATTCTCTTTTTAAAAATGCAATGTCTTATTATTGCACCAACACTTAATAGTCATATCTCTATCCAACAGTGTAATAGCAAGGCTTGCAAGGAACGTTTCATGTGGGTGCATGTGAATGGTAATCATGAACTAAAAATCAGCATTTCAACATCACAAGCTACAAGTATTCTAAGGACTATAAAGGAAGGAGCCTTTGTTTTTCCTATAAAAGGAAATGAATGGAAACACAAGTGATATGATGTTATCATGCATTCATGTGACTTGAGGTGTGAGTCGAATATACGGACATGTTATTTGAAGGATGCGGAGGGTCAAAACTCTATAACTATAGTGAAAAGAAACGTGCTATCACTAGGACTTGGCTTAACATGTTGGATAGAGATGTTACCAATAGGAATACTTGCAAGGCAAATATCATGCGAGTCTATGCATGTATAATCGCTATCTTGACAAAAGCATCACTAAATGCATTGAAAGACAAAGTTAATATCCTTCAAATCTAACGAAAATCGATCATAGATCAATCTTTAGTATGTAAAAGAAGATTGACCAAAACAAAGCAGTTCAATTATGCAAAGAAAACTAACATGTTTACGAACTAATCTAAGTTCATATTTAACATGTATACAATTTAACTGTCTAATGGTTTCAGTTTCCCTCATATTTGGGATCGGCCATCACGTAATGGTAAGCAATTACCAGTCCAAATATAAAAACCCCTAGAAAATTGGCAAGAAACCCCAGCTGCTGATCATCAATCATCTGCATGAACATGTAAAATCCCCAAAAATCAATAGCTCATCACAAACTAATTGTGCTATGGTTTTAACAAATATTGGAAATAAAATCGATAATATGAAGCTTCAAAAACTATGAAGTAGTTTCCAGACACTTGGTCCCATCAATTTAAGTACATTCTACCTCAATTTCAGTCCATAATACAGGACAACAAATGCCTAATATCGTTGGTCATAAGCTCGAATCTTTACACAAGCAATCAGCCGACAAAAGTTGATAAACTTTGTCAACTATAATCATAATAAAGCTTCAATAGCATCTGGGAGTATGACAAGTTAACAGTCTTAACAGCTACATTAAGTTAACCATATGCGGAAGGTTGTTCCATACAACTTCAGACTAAAATTACTTCATTTTCTCCATATAGTGGGTTGCTTCAAACAGTCAACATCATTTCAACACTAAAAATTACTTCATTTCATCCAACTCTATTCATATTAATTAGCTCATGGTTCGAGAACTATTTACACATTGTTTTACACATAGTATCAGAAATTATCAGTAAACTAAGAGGGATTTCATTCTTTTATTCGGGTCCAAAATTACTTCATTTCATCCATTTCTATTCATATCAACTAGCTCATGCTTTGAGAACTATTTACACACAGTTTTACACATTACTATTAGCAGTTTATCAGTAAACTAAGAGGGCCGTCATTCGTTTATTCAGGTCTAAAATTACTTCATTTCATCCAATTCTATTCATATTAACTAGCTCATGCTTTGAGAACCATTTATACACGGTTTTGCACATTTCTAGTAGCAGCTTATCAGTAAACAAGAGGGCATTTGCATATGTCCCTATAAAAGAATCTAATTCAAATAAATTTAAGCTTTCTACTCTTCAAACCTGACATTAACAAAGGTCACTCATTGCCATGTTACATGAATTAGAGATCCAATTTACATATCTGACATGGATTGACATGTTTGTGGAATATTGTCCAGAATTTTGACAATCCAATCAACCATCATACAAATGTAAGTTTAAAGTACTCAAGAAACTATATTCGAACAAAAAAACCAAAGTGTTCAAGAAAGAATCGGGTTTTTTTTTTCAGGGAAGAGATGACAGAACTTGAATCCGTGTCTTTGCGGGTATTAATAATTACATTAAGATGAAGTAAATAATCTGATTAATGCAGTTCGCTAACTGATAATACTGCAATCATAGCTTGGTTGGTACTTTTACCTTTCATTTTTTTTTCAATAAAAGTGATATGTAAAAAAATCAAAAACAAAGGACAAAAAGCTAAAAGCAAAAGTACAAATCAAATGAAACCTAAGATTCTCAACCAAAGTTTCATAAAATTCAAATCCATATTCTACCGTAAACGCATTAAAACCTGAAAATTTATCGGCATATGAACACACTAACAAACTGCCCCAAAATTTTAAAATGTTATAAATGGGCTTATCGTTGACCTTTAACACGCATTTCTCATCAAATTTCTTCCTCATAGTTCCAAATTTTTATTTTAAAAACAAAAAAATTGTCTAAAAAACCTAAAATATATAAATTTTCCACTAAGTTCAAATCGGAAAAGAAAAAGATTTGAAAATATAGCGATCGCAGTGGGATTCGAACCCACGACCTTTAGATCCGGAGTCTAACGCGATATCCACTCCGCTATGCGATCACTTTTACAAGCAGTTACCTTAAATTTACTTATATTAGCGAATCGCGATGACTCACCAACTACCAATCAAAAGCAGAACCTAAAATGTTTCAAATGAATAAACACACACACAAAAAAAAGGAAGAAATGCAAATATATATTTACACGCACGCACATCTAATCTGTTTATAGGCAGAGTGAATCTAAAAGAAATCGGCGATCTGCTAAAATGTTCAATTGAAAAAAAGAAACAACCAAAAAAAAAAAAAGAGAAATGAAATGCAATAGACACCCCGTATAATCTGCTCATAGATACAGTGGATCTAAAAGAGATTGGCGATCTACTTTAAACTCGTGATATTTTGCAACGGTGATCAAAACTGACAAAAACAGAGGCAACAAAGGGAAAGAACTGAATGAGGAACAACGTACCTTTGTGGATCGATGAGAGGCCAAAGCGTCGAAGCAATGAGTAGATCTCAAGGAGGAAAAATGACGAAAAACTGAAAAGCGGAAAACAAAAAAACGTTTTTTGAAGTCAATGGTTTTTCAGAATTTGTGTAGTTCGTAGCAACGGTTTTAGGAAACAAAACGACTTGCGTTTTGGGTTCTTTTTTAAACAAGAAGTAGGCCCAAAGGAACAGAGCGTAAAAACAGAAGTTGCGGAAATGAAGGAAAAATAATTTTTCTTAGTGTGGCTGCTGGGATTCGAGCCCAGGTCTCCACGGCCACAACGTGGAATTCTTACCACTAAACTACAGCCACAGGATGTCCTTGGTAGACAAAGCCACAAGTAATCACTAAATCTCAAGGGGGGGAAATGACGAAAAAACTGAAAAGCGGAAAACAAGAATACGTTTTTTTCAAGTCGATGGTTTTTTAGAATTTGTGTAGTTCGTAGCAACGGTTTAGGAAGCAAAACGACTTGCGTTTTGGGTTCTTTTTTCAGCAATAAGTAGGCCCAAAGGAACAGAGCCTAAAACATTTTCTTTGTGTGGCTGCTGGGAATTCGAGCCCAGGTCTCCAAGGCTTGAATTTCAACATACAGGTATTTCAACTAATTGTAACTTACAAGGTGAGAATATGATAATGTACTTAATCAACTGATTTAATGATAGGAGTGTAAATGAGACACTCATGTTACCTTTTGGTAGGTGATTGTACGCCCACATATAGTTGAGGCGCTCCCAACTTTGTGAGCTAGGCTCTCGAGGTAGTTACTCAAGGTACATTGGCTCTCGGCAAAATACAAGAAACAAAACCTCCCCAAGGGATAATACCTTCAATTAGGGGCGAAATTAGAAATTTCTTTTATAGGAGACCGAAATTAAATTGTAATTTTTACAATAGTAAAAATACAATTTCACCCTTTTAGTAAATTATATCTTTATAATTTTTAAAAGATTAAATAAAAAAATTATCATTTTAGGGATGTCAAAGTGTAATTTTACTTTTACTAATTTAAAATTTTAAAAATTTTTAAGTGCTTAAATGGAATATTTTTCCATTTTAAGAGGGATCGAGGCCCCTGCCAGCCACCTTAGCTACGCCCTTACCTTCAATTATTGGGGATTATATTAACTATCTAACGAACAATACTTTAAAGACTTCTTTTGAAGAAATCGACCGATACTCAATATATATTTCATCCTAGTGATAAGAGAAAAATCATTAAATTCTAATCATAAATAGCTTAATTTAACTAATTCAATTAATCAATTCATACACAATTTTCATGTGGTGATACTTAAATTAGTTGTTGGTAATAGTTTTATTATTGTTATTTAAATGAGAAGGTATATATTCTAACGCTATAGTTTAATACAATTCTTTATCTAGAATATGTTTAGGACCATGAGATGCTTTATTCCTTTGTCTCTTTGTGGGTTGGAATTTTATCAAATATTATAATAAAATTGTTTTGATTTTTTTAGATTTTTAATAATATTTTTAAGTATTACATAAATTATTTTTTAGAAATTTTTCATCTTAACAATTCTATTATTCTTTGAAATTTTTCATTTAAGCCAATTGAGAGACTACTCGTTTTTTGCTTTCAAGTGGCCACCAAGGCATAACAACCTTATACAATAGACTGTACTTAACAACTAACATGTAATGGACATGACACGTAGCCGACCACACAAACAACCTACCATCCATATTATCGATGACATGGCATTTATACAGTGGAACTAAGTTGAATATTGTGGGTCAATTGACTCCACAAAAATAAAAAATAAATAGTATTTATAAAAGTTTAATTTTTTTATACAATTGATGAATTAATTTAGAAAAATTCAAAAATAGCCTTACAAAAAGAATTTATCCCATGCAAATTTGAAAAGGACTAACCATAATTTTTTTTTAAATATTTTATATAAAAATAAAGTAACAACTCTTCTTTTTATTTTCATGCTTTAATATTGATTAATCTCAAGAAAATTAAAATTATGATTTTTCCTATGATAGATTAAGATTTTTATACAATATTTATTTTTAATTTATTAAATGATTTTGTATGAGATTCCTAATTTGGGTAATAATTTTTAGAGGTTGATTAATACAAATCCTTGAATATATTAGGATTAATTAATACAAGCCTCGAAAAAATTAGGATTAATTAGAAATTTAACCTTTTTATTTAGAATTTGTTGTTACTAGTGTGATTATTGTGAATCTCGTGTTCGAGAATTGATATATTGCATTCTCATGACATCAAAAAACAGTTAAGTGATGTTTATTTTTGTGAAACAAAATTAGTAGTGGCATGTTGGCTTCATAAAAAACCTTATATATTTAAGGCTTAGATATATTTATTCTAAATGTTTAACGAGAATGGAAAAATATTTTAAAAGAAAGTCAACTAGTGAAGTAAAAAAAGAACAAGAAGAAAAAATTGCATTAGTTTATATGACTTTTATAAATGTTTTAATTTTTGTTTTTAAATTGACCCCGCAATCCAAATTTTCTAGCTCTGCCCTTGCATATACACCAACACATGAGGAACTAAGGATCAACTCCTTCTTCCCCCAAATACAGTAGGTAACCTTCTTCCTCTTTAGAAAACTCTAAGCTTTACTTGGTAGAGTAGAAAGAAAATTGTAAAGATGAAAAATTGAAGGGGTAGAAAACTAGAATAATGAAAAACATAATTTTTCTTTCGAGAGGTGTGCTTAGTAGGAGAGATGGAAAAATAAAATTTCTTTCCATCTATTACTTGGTAGAGTTGAAAAATAGAAGGAAAGAAAGTAAAATATTTGAAAAATGCATAATTTTGAACTAACATACACATCTCTATCATTTTCTCTCCTTTTACCTTTGCAATTTGGACAGATTGATTTTTATGCATTAGGATGGAAAATAGTCATCCGTCCTATTTTCTTTCCTCTCACTTGAACCAAGCACACTCAAATTATTTTCCTTCCATTTTTCCACTCTCTCCTCCCATCTCTCCACTTTTATACCCAACCAAACACATTTTAAGGCTTTGCTTAGCATAGTAGAAAGAAAATTAAAAAGATAAAAAATTGAAGAGCTGAAAACCTAGAATGATGGAAAATATAACTTTTCTTTCTATAGGCGTGCTTGGTAGGAGAGATGAAAAAATGAAAAAAAATAATATATTTGAAAAATGCATAATTTTGAACTAATATACATATTTCTCTCATTTTCTCTCCTCTCATCATTTCAATTTGGAAGAATTAATTTTTATACATTAGAATGGAAAATAGTTATCTCTTCTATTTTCTTTCCTCTTACTTTTTTTTCTAACCAAGCACAATCAAGACTTATTTTCTTTCCACTTTTCCACCCAACCAAACACACCCTAAGTCTCTAACCTTCTCTTTTCCTCCTTTCTCCCTCAACTTATTACTTCGACTCTTCACCTGTCACATATAAACCGACCTCTCAATCTATACTACCTTATTTTCTTTATCTCCTCCTTGTTGATTCCTTAAACATCCAAATTATTATATTTAAATTTTATGATAAACTGAAAATTAGAAGAATTACACAAATAATTAACTATAAAACTTTTATAAATACTTTTTTTTTAATGAGTAATTATACTCTATCGATTAAACATATATATTTTTTTAAAGCTGAGATATTTTAGAACATAAAATTAATATCAACCAAAATTTTATTTCAAGGCAAGTCTTTTACTACTACAACACGGACTCTGACGATAATACAAATAAAAATCTTACGTAACCCATATATAATAAATATTATTTTGGAAATATAAGAAATATATACTCGGAATTTCAGTTCAAGGTAGATTTTAATCTGTCACGGCTTTGGAAAACAGGTCAAAGTTGAATGTTTTAGATCTGACGCGGAAGGATAACGCTGCACTATAGACAATCATGCACTTCAGCTGTACTTTTCCAATTTCCCTTTAAACCGGACGTTAGCTGTATCCGACGTGGTGGGTAAGCCGCCACACTAAAATTTTGGACATTTATCTATTTGCGGATCACCATTAAAATATGATTCCAACCAATCCTAGTCTGACGCGTATGTCGCTCAGTAAAATATCACCATTCACCGTTAACGTAGTTGTTTATTTCTTTTACCAATATTATTTTTTGTATATAATCATAGAATTTCTATATTTTATAAATTGAATTGTAATGGTTAAATTAAACGAATATGTAATATTTAATTATAAAAATATATAAATATTAACTTAATTTTTTTGTATTTTTTATTATTTTTAAATAATTAAATGGGTCAAGTTAAGTCGATGATGAAAAATATAAACTCAAGCTTAGTTCAAAGCAAGTAACCACTCTATCTATGAATGCCTCTATTTACAACATTACATTTTATACTTTTATTTACTTATTCGGTTTTTCACCCGTATAATTAATCACATGATCGTTCTTTTATTTAAAAAAATGTCACATTATATAATTTAAAAGGAATATTTATTATAGCGTAATTAATTGAATTTCAATTATTAAATCAAAATAGTAAAAACGATTAATTTTCAAAATTAAAGATAGAGGGACAAATTTCAAATGTTTGAAAAATACAGGGATTGAAAGTAGAATTAAACCTTTTTATTTTTTAATTTCAAAGTAATAATATATACAATTTTTTGTTTTGGTTTTATTTTGTATTTTTACGGAATATTTTAACTAGCAGTAAAAATTTAATATCCATTTAAAAAATTCTACATCGATCCCTTTAACCTTTTTATTTTCGTCTCATACCATTTGGATAAACATAAATAATATTATCACAAAATTTCAAATTATATAATTATTACTCTTTTTACAAAAATATTAAATTATATAAAAAATTAAAATAACACGTATGAAAAAAAAGTACCAAAGACAAGTGTATTCTACTGTGGCATCAAACAAGAGTGTCCCAAAAGAGTCACCCCACCGAACACGCTAATCGGTGAACAAAATCCACGTGGCATGCAATAATAGGCAAGACAACTGTAATTAAATTTTTTTTCCCAAATTTAAACTCATAACCACGTCATCACCACCGCGACTTCACGGATTTATCTCCTTTTAACTGCAAATCACTTCAAACATCACTTCAACTGTATACAAGCTTGTTCTAAATTCTACTACCTTACATAGTTTGAATTTAGTATTCTTCAAATCCTTTAAAAAATTCTCAAACTTCTTCGTAAATTTCATTAAACTAAGCAAAGCCCAGATTTTATCTTCACTTTCTCTTTCCAAAGGTATAATTTTTATGGTAATTTTAGGCCATTGGATGCAGATTTAGATCTGAGACAGAAAAAACATATATATTTATTTAAGGTTTGGTGTGGGTTATAGAGTTGTTAATGTGAAGCTTTTGATTGTTTGTTAAGTTTTCATTATTACTTCCTCTCTCTAGTTGGTATTAGTTTGGTCAATAATTTTTTCTTTAATTTTGCTTTTTTTTAGGATTTAAATAATTCTTTTTTAGGTCATATTTTTGTATATATTAGTCCATAATCTCTTCGTTTGAGCAATAGGAAAATTTTGAGTGTTGTTTGGCTTTGTTTTCTCTGTAGGATCTGAAAAAAATGTCGGCTAATGGAACTGACAACTCAACTTCTAAGAAGCCTCCAAGTCCTTCCCCTTTGAGATTTTCCAAGTTTTTTCAGGTAAAATTGATTCAAAATTTAAGATTTCATGTTAATATTTAGGGTATGATTATCCAAATAAATGAAAAAACATGACACAAATCGAACATATATTCGTATCCAACATAACATGTTTTTGATTATGTGCAGTCCAACATGAGAATTCTTGTTACTGGTGGAGCTGGATTCATTGGCTCCCATTTAGTGGATAAATTGATGGAGAATGAAAAGAATGAGGTGAATTCAATGAAAACTTTTATTGCTTATTGATTTTGTGATCACATTTTTGAAAATTCTTATGTTTTTTTTGTGTGTTGTTTAAGGTTATTGTCGTCGATAACTACTTTACCGGCACAAAGGACAATCTCAAGAAATGGATCGGACATCCGAGATTCGAGCTCATTCGTCACGGTATTGTTCATTGGGACATAGGCTGAGAATGTTGTATGTTTGTGTTTGTATATATGTTCATGTTCTAAATTTAGTTTGTGTTCAAATCAGATGTCACCGAACCATTGCTCATTGAGGTTGATCAGATCTACCATCTTGCTTGCCCGGCTTCGCCAATCTTTTACAAATACAATCCTGTTAAGGTATGTTTATGTTCTGTCTCCTAGATGAGACATCGGTCATGTGAGGATTCTTATGTCTGAGAACTGTGTTCTTTAATGACAATAAACAGACAATAAAGACGAATGTGATCGGTACATTGAACATGTTGGGTCTGGCAAAGCGTGTCGGAGCAAGGTTTGAGACTGTTACTTATCGATTTTGTATGGTTTTTTTATAAGATTCTCATGGTTTGATTGTCTGAAAAACAGGATTTTACTTACCTCAACTTCAGAGGTTTATGGAGACCCCTTGGAACATCCCCAGACCGAGAGCTATTGGGGAAATGTTAACCCTATCGGTATGTTTTTTGATATGAGAAAGAGTTCTTTTCTCTTTAATCCTCTCACCCTGAGTCCAAGTATCCTAACGATCTTGTTGCGCATATGATGCAGGAGTTAGAAGCTGCTACGATGAGGGAAAACGAGTGGCTGAAACTTTGATGTTCGATTACCATAGGCAGCATGGCATAGGTAAACAATGCAGCATTTGCTCGCAGCTCATTTTTCATATCTTTCATTTTCCAGTATGAAGATTCTTACACTCAGTTTTCATGATAACAGAGATTCGAATTGCTCGGATCTTCAACACTTATGGACCACGCATGAACATTGATGATGGTCGTGTTGTTAGCAATTTCATAGCTCAAGCACTCCGGTAAGTAATTCGATGTTATGGAGATATCTAAGATGATGCCCTGTGCTTATACCTTACTGTTAAATTTTGCAGCAATGAACCTTTGACTGTTCAATTACCTGGAACACAGACAAGGAGTTTCTGTTATGTTTCCGACATGGTACGCTGTTCAAATTCTTGTTCAAAATCGAACTATATTACGTATTGATGTCACTTGATACTCATATTTTTTGTTTTAATTAATCAAGGTTGACGGCTTAATCCGACTTATGGAAGGAGAGAACACCGGACCAATCAATATCGGGAATCCAGGTGAATTCACCATGCTCGAGCTTGCAGAATCCGTGAAGGAGGTTAGTTTTCTGTACATTTCTCGTATAACCGATGTATCCCGGAAAACAATCAATTGAGTTGTTGGTAATGTGGTGTTTTTTGCAGCTTATTAATCCTGAGGTGAAGATATCGCTGGTGGAAAACACTCCCGATGATCCCCGACAAAGGAAGCCGGACATAACCAAAGCAAAAGAGGTGCTCGGATGGGAACCAAAGGTGAAGTTGCGTGACGGACTTCCGCTTATGGAGGAGGATTTCCGACTGAGGCTCGGGATCCCAAAGAAGAACTGATTGAAAGTTATTTTACAGCAACAGAAGTTACAAATATAAAGCGCTATTGCTTCTTTTCCTTTCTATAATCAAATTCCAATATGTTATCTTCATGCATAATAATGGCAGCAATTGAGTTATTTTGGATTTTGCTTTTCATGTTTTTTGAACGATATTTGAGTTTAATGGAACACAATTTTTGCCTTTCATAATTCATATTATCTTATAAACTTGAAAAGACCCCGAAGTCAAATATTAATAAATTTGAGTAAAAACTCGAGTTCGAGTTTGAGATTAAAACTAACAAGTTTTTCCGAGTTAAATGATTCTTGAATATTTAAAAATGATTTATCTTTAGAGTTGAAAAGTACTTAAACGATTTTTTAGAAGATTGAATATTTATTTTAAATATAATGTTATAAAATAAAAAATATGTATCTAAATTATATTTAAATGCACTAATATTATGATACATTAAATACATAATTTAAATTACAATAAAAATATTAAAAATAATTTAATAATTAATTAATATTGCGAGATATGAAATATATAAACTCAATTTAGTTAGCAGAAACATATGAACTTAAATTATAATTACTTAAATGTAAAGTATCTCATTATTAATATTGTGATATATAAAATATAACAAAATTTTAATATTAATAAACAAATTTATAATTTATTACATAAAATAACTTTGAAAAACCAGAAGCTAAATTGACTTACAAAATTACTTGTTTGCCATTGCTTTTATTTTAAAATATTGATTTAACTTTAAAAAAGAACACTTTTTAAACTCAATGATAAAAATTTAAAAGTCGAGTATATCACTCAATTAAATCGAAAACTAAAGGTCTAAACGATTAAACTTCGGGTTCGGTTTTTCCAACCATAACCATGGTGGTCATCATCGTCATCAAAGTGAAAAAAAGTTTGCAGATACTGCATACTAATTTTAAATGGTCATTATTTCACATAACTCCGACTCTTTATTTTTCTTGAAGTATCCGTATCAAACACCCATGTCTAACACAGACATAACGGTATAACCCTAAAAAACCCCTCTAAATATATACCATATCGAGCAAATATTCATATCCGACACGGATCAAAAATAAATAAAAATAACAAACTTTCAAAAATTAGAACCCTAGGCTTCTATCACCCCTTGAACTTTTTGCTTTTTCTCTTTCTTTTTCACAACCTTTTGAGGTGCTGCTTCAGCCCCATTTTCATTTTCCTTTATTTGTTCAATTCTTGCAAACACTGGCTTAGGTTGTGCCATCACTTGACCACCTTTTAGTCCACCCCACCTTGTTTCGCTCTGTGGTTATACACATTCGGTGCGGTTAATAAGACGATAAATTTATGCATATGTATCGAGAGAGAAAGGGGGAGTGTCTGTACCCAGTTTATGTTATCGAACTGGTCCTCGGAGTAGCCAAGCTGTGCATATATCTGCCTACATAAGCTAGGTGCAACCGGTGATAGAGCAATCGCTATAATCCTCATTGCTTCGAGTATGACCACAAGATCCTGCCCCAATATCGGAAAAGATATAAGCCACTTAAGTAAATCAGGATAGTGGCCATTGAATAGATGGTGTGCCGGGTCATGCATAATCGTTACTCGGATTTGGGTGGGAGTGTCAGTGCTTCAAAAAAATGGAAAGTCGGTGCAACATGGTGCAAAATTTATGTAAAGAATATAATGAAGGCGGAAGCACCTTTGCTGCAGCTTCGGAAGCAGCACCGCCTTGCTTAAAAAGAGACCATGGTTGATGCTTATCCATGTACAAGTTTCCAGCATTGCCGATCTCTAGCACAGCTTCACAAGCAGATGATAGGGACAAATTTTCATAATTGATACGAGCTTTTTCGACCTATATAAAGCATAAAAAACAGAAAGGCATCAGCAATTGACCTAATATACTGTCGAGCAGGAGGGAAAGGGAAAAAGAAGAAAAAACGACCAAATCGACAAATCATGAGGGGCGGGGAAAATGTACAACTGATACTTGGCAGATCGGCAAAATCAAGAAACTTAGCAGGTGTTGATCTTAGAGCACACAACTTTGCATCACCATTACCAAAAAGTTACCGGAATTGCATCTCAGGGCAAAAATCTGTTAAACATTTGCTGTTGCTAGGATTCGGGTGTTGAATATGGGTATATGTCTGACATAGGTATGCTCTTTTTTTTTGGTAAAACTAGTCCCTCTCAATATCAATATTGAGCAAATTGGTCCCTCCTAAAAGAATTAGAGTAACATAGGCAACAAATACCTATTGTTTGAAATACCTTATTAGATTTGTAATAACCTTACCAGTTCCTCAACAGTATCCTTAAAATCCTTTCCTTCAGCTGCGATAGTTGAATCAACCACTAAAGTTGACTGGCAGTTCTTCTTAAGAAGTCCAAGAGTACGGTTGAGAAGATTTCCTGCGGGATAACAAATATAAAGAACGGAATAACAAAGTAGCATTGGCTTAAGAACAACTAATAGTAACCGAAACATACCTATTGTGTTGGCAAGATGTGCATTGACAATATTAACAAAACGCTCTTCAGAATAATCTCCATCACTTCCAAATTCTACCTCCCTTAGGAAGAAGTACCGGACTGCATCAGCTCCAAATTTATGAACCAATTCATTTGGTTCGATTGTATTCCCTAATGACTTCCCCATCTTCATGCCATCCTATAATTTTCAAAATAAAAAGCATTGCTGCATGAAATAAAATTACGAATATGAGAGAAAAATATACATTTTAAAAGAAACTACGGAAATGCAATGCTCAATCAGTTAACATCCTCCTTGGACGGATTATGGCACTTGGACCCTCAATTTCTTCCTTTCAAATCCACATACAAAAGCATTTGAGGTTCAAATTCTTTCTTAATTCGTTTCATCTATTTCAACTACCATAGTGCTCATAACTCAAACAGATCAGAAAACTGGAAAACCCTGACAGTTCATGCACTTCTAATCTCAGATTTCATCCTAAAATTCCGAATTTTAGCAGCAAAAAGATAGCGTTATCATGAAATCTTAATGGTTTATAGTCATTTTTAAGCAAAATATAATGCAAAGTAAAGTAACAGATGCTGAATTAAAAAAAAGGCGGCCAAATGCAGGCAAGTCTAAGCACAATATGAACCTTAGTTAGTGAGGAGAGATTTGCTAGTAACTTGTCTAAATATTTATACCGACGTTCTATTACTTGAAGCTCTCATTTGAAATTCTACTATTCAAATATCATGCACCAGTTTCAAACGGAAAACAATTTACTATGCTTCATAGTGTTAAAGTACCTTCGTCAAGAAACCATGGCCAAACACCATCTTCGGGAGACTCAATTCAGCAGACATTAGCATAGCCGGCCAGTAAACAGCATGAAAACGTAAAATATCCTACACAAAAAGAAAATGCCAAACTCGGCACAATTCAAAAAGGGGAACGTAACTCATTCACTTGAGTAATATTTTGGTGCATATGGCTACTTTGCCATGTGGATTAGTTTCATACCTTTCCAATCAAGTGCAATGAGGCAGGCCAACCCGAAGAAACAGCACTTTGTAAACTTATTTGCTCCTTATCCTCCAACAGAGCCGATAAATAGCTGTTTAAAACAAGTTTTTAAAATCCGTATTCAGCAAAAGTTTCCACAATGAGAAAACAAGAACATGTTGAGACAAGAAAAAGTCCAGGTGGCATTCAAAGAAAGATGTAAAACGCCTACTATAATTTCCTTTTCTATGAGAAAAGAACCATACCCGAGAAGTGCATCAAACCAAACGTATATAGTTTGCTTATTGTCATTGGGAACCGGAATACCCCATTCCACAGCTGCTCGGGAAATCGAAAAATCTCTTAACCCATTTTTTATCCAACCTTGGACCTGGAAAAGTTCATCACTAAGATGAATTGTCTAAATAATGAACATCAACGTATCTCGTAAAGAAAAAGAATTCCACTTTGTTTCACCTCATTCAAACGGTAAGAAGGCTGAACAAAATCTGGATTTTGTTCCAAAATTTCTTCTAATGGTTTTTGGTATTTCGACAATGCAAAGAAATAATTATCCTCTTTGCGAGGAACACATGGCTTTAAGTGCGTAGGACAACAATTATTTTCGAGTAGCTCTTTCTCATCCTGCACAATGTTACACCAATTATTTTCGAGGAACACCTTAGTTGCTATACATATATAGAAATCCAGTGTATAACCTTATACTCCTCGCAATTGACACAGTACAGTCCCTCATAGTCGGCTCGGTAAATGTCATCTTTAGCAAGAACTCTAGAATAAAATTCCTCAACGATTGCTTCATGTTTCGGATCAGTTGTACGAATGAATTTGTCATAAGCTATATCTAACTGCAATCAAGAAAATACCGATGGTCATAACGGCATCCAACACCTCAATTACTCGGCTAAAACGTAACCTCCTAAATTGGAAACATAAAAGAATTACATCTTTCCACAACATTTTATAAGCTTGTGATATAACATCACAATGCTCTCTCGGACTGGAGCCACAAGCAGATGCTGCTGTAGCTATCTTCTCCCCGTGCTCATCTGTCCCGGTTATTAATATGACTCTCTTTCCCAAAAGCCTCTGCCACATATAACGAAAAAAAAAATCAAAAGGGATCTTTGCAGCTCATCAAGAAGTGGTAAGAATGAAGCAAAATTATGGATTGCAAATCAAAAACTATGAAGACGATATCGATTGTAATGTAGCCAAATCGGTTCTCAACAACTATACATTTTTAACCATTAAATTTTACTAAAAAATCAGAGGTGGATCCTTATGGTGGCCTAGGAAGGCTTTGACCCCCCAAAATTTTTGGAAAATTTCATTTCCCCCTTGAAGTTTCTAGAAAATTTTAATTAGGCCCCCTCACATTTTTGAAAATTCTCATTATACCTTTTAATTTTTTTAAAATTTTAATTAAGCTCTCTTGAAATTTTTGAAAATTCTCATCAATCTCGCAAAATTTTAAAAATTTTAATTAGACCCCAAATTCTTTTCAAAAAGATTTCTATTAAACTCCTGAAGTTTTTGAAAATTTTACTAGCCCCCCAACTTAGTACCAAGATCCGCCACTGTAAAAATACTCTTTTCTTTGATATCTAAAGTCCAAAAATCCACTCTTTGCTTAACAAAAACAATAATCAAACTAGTTTAGCCATTCTTCATGTAAAACTACTAAGCATATGTACCAATTACATTATCAAAATTCTAAACTAGAACTAAATATATTCACAAAGAAACACCAACCTATGAGCAAAATATGTAAATTCCTAAGCTAAAAACTATACTTTTCATAAAAAGGAATTCATAGAAGTACCAAAAAATCAAAGCCCGTTGAAACCAAGGCACCATTTAAACAAATACCTGAAACCTGGCAATGGCATCAGCAGCAATAGTACTGTAAGCACTACCCATATGAGGAGGGGCATTGACATAATAAAGAGGAGTTGTAATAACAAAAGGTTCAGCCTTTTCACCAGCTTGGAAATTGCCTGAACAAGTACAAAGCAATGATCTTTTTGAAGAAATCAAGTGATTTTGAGGGAAATAAAGACGATTTTTGAATTGGGTAGCCTTGAAATTGAAAAAATAGGATGGTTTTAATATACAAGAAAGGCTGCTTTGTATCGAACAGTTCATGTTCATCCTTGCTACTGCCATGTTTCTTCTTCAACTGTTAATAAACAATAGAATTAGTATATTTTATTTTATGTATAAATTAAACCATAAACTGATTTGAGTTGCATTATTTTTCAAACAAAAATAAAAATCGAAACTTTTTTAGGCTGAAGAGGTTTTGGAGAAGAAAGAGGATAAGGGGAAGAAGAAAACACATAAAAGAAAGAAAATTCAATGGGTTGGGCTAATTTAAGTTTTTTATTGGGCTTAATGGGTTGGCTAAAAATTAGGGTTCTTCTAAGTATCAATCATGGAATTAAAATATGAGTTAATTGCATCATACATCCCTAAACTATAACCTTAAATTTAAATTAGTTTCTAAACTTTAAAATATTCTAATTACATTCATAAACTATTGAGGTTATATCAATTAGATCTTTTACTAAAATCTCCAATTTAAATATTAAATGATATTTTAAATCTAATGTGGCATAGTTTAAAATGAAAACTTTTAAAGAAAATTGAATATTGTAAAAATAGATGTTGTAAAAATCTTATCGTTCACTCTCTCTCTCTCTCTCTCTCTCTCTCTCTCTCTCTCTCTCTCTCTTCTTTTTTTATTTTAATTTTAGTTTTAACTTTTAAAAGTTACGTGGTGACATTTTACTTTTATTTCAAATTTTTATTTTAGATTATGCCATGTAATATTTGGCATGTTATGTAACGGTTAAATTAATATTTTTAATAATAAAAAATAATTGATTGATATAATATTGATAGTTTATGGACGTAATTAAAACGTCTTAAAACTTAAAGACTAATTTAAAATGAAGTTCATAGTTTAAGGATGTTTAGTACGATATTTGACATGAATGAAGGAGGTAGCCATTTTCATTTTTATTGGATCGAAATAAGATGCCAATCTAATGCCATAAGAAGCTACATCTTCGATTTTCAGTTCGATCGGTTGAATAATTTTTCGGATTTCAATCAAAATTTAAAAATGCGTAGAATAGGTTGGAGGATTATTTTGAATAGTGCCAATGATGTAGTAAATGGCTCTCTCTCAAATTACATTTAAACACACTAACTAACGAAATGCGTGTACCTTTTTTTCCTGCATGAAGATTTTGAATTCTGTTATTGTCAATTTATATGATAAGCAAGCAAGCACATAGCAAATGGGTCCATAGCTCAGTGGTAGAGCATTTGACTGCAGATCAAGAGGTCACCGGTTCGAACCCGGTTGGGCCCTCTTTTTGTTTTGTTCTTTTCCAACTTTTCAATCAATAGCTCTACACGTTCACCTTAGGGTTGTGTGGAAGTAGCTTCTAAGGTTCATCTTTAGCACATTTATTTTTCATTTATTTTAATATTTATTCATTTTCTTTTGAGCAATTTTATAAATAAATTTTGATTTTATGAAATTCTATATATAAAATTTTGATTAAATTCAATTCTCACAAATTATAATATATCATTTTAAGTTTATATATTATATGTACAAATAATTATATTTATCTAATATAAAAATAATTTGATATATTTATAATTTATGTATATATTTAAACCACAATAAAAATATCATGTGTATAATTGAACAAAATCAAATTTCATGTATCAAATTAAACATTAAATCAAAGTTCATGTATAATTTTGAGATTTGTCCCTTTTTTCTTTTTGAATGTTTCTTTTACCATGTACTTTCCTTTCTTATCTTTTTATTATATACCCATTTTCACCCTTTATCCAAATATCACAAAGACAAACTGTGTTATAGTAGACAAGTTGATTCCAACTAAAGTAAAAAAAACTGAAAGTACAAACTATTAGCAGAACTCAAAACAAAAACATAATCAAGCAAGCAGCTGGTACAAATACAAAATCCCAATGAAGTGATCAATGTCAAAGAAATTGGGAGTGGTGATTTTGAAAGGCTTCTTCCATAGAATAAATAATCCAATGCCTGCACTATCTCCTGAACTTCTCAATCTCAAAAAATGCATAGCAGCTATGGTGTATACAGTTCCTTTATGCCTGTAGATAATCATTAGCGAATATTCGACGATAAGTTTCGAGGACATTGAAATCGAAGAGGTTAGGCAACAGCTGTAACTCATTACATGGATGCCAAAGCTGTATTCTCGAAGAACAAGAAAAATCATAGCAATGCATTGATGTAGAACGTGGTAAGCCAGGTGCAACCCAAAGGTTCCATCAAATATCGTAAAGTTAAAACATGCATTGGTTATGAAGAAGTTACCGGTGCAGAAAGTAATCCATGGAAAAATCGAATAATATAAGTTATAGTTCAACAAACAAGAAGTTAGAACCATGGGGGACCATTAGTGAGAAATAAGCTCACCTGTCAAGGAGAAAGGAATACTCGACAGCGCCATGAAAAAGCATCTGAATCCTTAAGTTCCGTCTTTACTTTCTGGAGATAACGCTCCAAAGTATGTCCATGCTCATTTATGGTATCATCAGACAATGTATCTTCAGCTAGTCTGACTGCAGCCATGTGAGAAAGTTGAAAGTTCTCTCCCACATGTTGCACTTTCCGTGCAGTTTCTTCCTCGCCAAGCATTACAAGAGAAACCAGCAAGGACTTCAGTTCCTGCTTTGCTCCAGCTGTTAGGGACATGCCTTTCAAATGTTCCACAAGAGCCATCTCCTCGCCCGGGCTACAATGTAAATAAATGGTCTCAGCAAAATATATAAGATATGGCAAGGGAGAAGGGAGATCCTGATATTGAATTACAACATACCTTCCAGGACGAATTTTTCCTCTACTTCGCTGACGTCTGGTATCTCTTGCCCTGCTAGCCGCGGTTGAGGCAGTTGAAGCAGCAGAGCCTTTTCTTGTGCTGTTCATGCAAAAAGGAAACAGCGTATTCAGACATGAACTGAGACACATTAAGAAAAAAGGAAAGAACAGCAAGCATAATAGGCAGTTGATGCACATCTATACGTAAAACACGAAATATGCAAAACACATACCCTTTTGTGTAGACACTCATTCCACTGAATGTACTACTAGCTTCTGAAGCAGTATCATCATCAAGATCATTTATCGACCTTTCCTCTGATTGCAGCTTTGCTGCAAGCAGCAACCTTCTTTGTCGAACAGCTAAATAGCGAGCCAAATATTTCCCCACTTTTTCAAGCCCTTCTTTATATTCATCTATTAGGCTGCTCGCACATTCAAGCGCTGCATTTTTCACTACCGAGACTAAATCCTCTCTGCTATGCAAAAAAGCAACCCTCAAAGCCTCTTCCCAGTCCCTTGCACTGATGAGCAAATTAATCCCACCACTAATATCCCCACAGTACTCCAAAGCAATCTTGGCAGCTTCTCCAGGTTTACCAAGGGCTTGGAGTTCTTCAGAAAGCTCATGAGCCAGTTGCAATACCTCATTCTTTTCTAGCTTCATAAGCCCGGCTACTGTCAGCATGCCACTCCAATTACCACATTCACGATATGCCTTCAAAGCCTTTTGCAAATTGGTGCAACACAAGTAAGTGGCAGCAGCATCTTCAAAGCATTTTTCATCACTAAGATGATCTCCCCAAGCCTCAAGTACTTGCCCTCTTTTTGTTTTATCAGTTATCAACTGAAGTCCTAGAGGAAAAAGTTGAGGGTTTTTCTTCATAAGGTTCATGCAATCAAAGAAATGGCTGTCACCTGCGGATACAATGTGTTTGAGAGCCTTCTCGAACCTGTGCAGCCTAAGGTCAATATTATAGCGCATCAAGAGATCAGGCATACGTTCCAATTCCTGGAGAAAGGGAAGAAATTCCTTAGGGTCCCGCTGAGAGTTCAGAGCCACAATAGCTGCAAGGTTCAAATCATAAAGACCTAAAGCAGCTTCAAAGACAGCCTCTGGATCTGATAACCAAAGTAGATGTTTTAGAGCTTCTTCAGCAGAAGGGCAATTTACTTGTCTTGGGTCGTCAGAACCTGATAACTCCATCTCCCGGATTACTTTTACCCTCTCCAAAGCCTCTTCAAGAGCAGGGGGATCACTACGAGCCAGAGTGGTCAAAATACAGAGCTCCCTTGCAGGACTTTCGGGTACTTGATCATCAAGAGCCCTTCTTATGGCCAGAAGCACCAATGAGACCTTGTTATTTGCATCAAAACTAGCATCAGAACCCTTGAAATCATTAGTTAACAGATCCTTTTGCTCCTTGCAGCTAGGTGGAGGGAGAGACTTTTTGTAAAGTTTCTCCGTCACATTTTCATGTTTAATAGCACAAACAAAGTCAGTTATGTAACTCAAATTTTTGACCTGCTTAACAAACTCGGAAGCTAATTGAATAAACACTTGCAACCCACAATAATCAACAATCACATTAAAATCAATCCTGTGCCGCCTAACCATAAGAAGTGCATCCCTAAAGCGTCTTTGGTTCAAAGCATTGACAATTGAGGCTAGCACCAATTTTCTTGGATAGATGCACTCCAGATTTCCACGATTTGTTTGCAATATAACAGCAGCTTCATCTCCATGCAAAACACCAACAATTTTGGCCCCTCTTTCCCAAATATTTATGAAGTTAATTTTCTCCTCTTCCCTTCGTTTGTTACCAACATGGATAAAGTTTTCATATGTTAATTCAAGTTCTCCATGCAATATATCACTTATGTCAACAATAAAGAGCAAATCTTGTTTTGTTGCAAGGATCAAATGTGTCATTACACTGTCAGCAAAATTAGAGTAAAATGAGAAACTGCTGCAATTGCTGCATAATATTTTCCTACCGACGTGCAGCCTACCCATATCATCAAGACCAAAAAGCAAAAGCTTTGATGGTTCAGTGACACCAACTAGAGCCACATTCATCCTGGGGCAAGATGAAGAAAACCTTAACTCATCATGTTTAAAATCGAGTTTGTTAATTCCCAACTTAGATGTATACTCAAAAACTTCTCCACCATCAAACTGAACAAAAGCTGAGCTTCTTTTAGCAGGATTGGGAGCAACACTGATTACAAGTCCTTCCAACAAATTTTGATATGAAACTTTTGCATGCCAACCAGAGCATGTCAGTAGACCTGGGACATTATCTTCAGAACAAGAGAGCTCGATCTCCTGCAAATAGAAACCAAGAAGCCTATCCTCGTTTGAAGAGGGTTGGAAATAACAATTGCTGTGATTGAATCCATGATGAGAAACAGCAAGAAGAACGTGTGGATCCAGCCATATAAGATGTACAAAGGATCCCAATGGGGTTGCAGATGGACATGGTTCCACACTAATTTCTTTGCCTTCTAGAGATTCCCAAGTGTCAGGTGTTGGAAGCTCTGCAACACACAGACAACCATTTGATAACAATGCAGCCAAGCGATTCTTACCATTCATGGAATAAAAAGCCACTTCCCGAACAGCACTTGGAAAATTAAGGCTGAATAAATACATAGGAGGTGGCATTAAGAACAAAGGAAGAGGGGTCACAAGAATCTTAGAGCCATCAATAACTAAAGCGTTTGATTCATCCGTAACGGCTGTAACCCAAAAGAACTTGTAAACCGTGACTTGTCCATCAAGAGACCAACAAATTAATTGCTGTGACTTTGTTGGATCCCACATGAATCTAACACCATCTTTCCTCGAGTATTTGATTTCATGCTTTAGATACCAATGATTGTTGCTGGAAAACCAAATCTTCACAGAATCATAATTTCCACATCTAACAACAGCTGCGAGAAGATCAGAACTGCAATTCCACTTCAGAAGTTCTACAGTTGCGTCAATTGGTTCACCAATGAGAAACGAGCTTCTTTCTAACCCATTTCTTTCAAAGAAAACTATTGATGGACCTTCATTCTGTGCCTTCCTGTCACAAACGGCAGCAATCTTTGCTCCACTAGGCATCCAGTCCAGAATAGACCCCATTAATTCCTTTGGTTCAGAGGAAGCATGTACAGCTCCACCATCCCGTTCCCAGACCTTAAGCCTCTTACTCGAAGAATTCAACACCTCACTTAGAGTGGCAAAGTACTTCCCATCACCTCTCCATGTGATGGGGCTGCCAAACATTTCTCCAGATGGAAATTTTGGTTCACCTGAAACCGGTTTCCAATCAATAAAAAGCCAATATAATAGACAAAAGAAGCAAGACTTATGATGAAAAAATATCTATATTTTCGCTATCCGGCAAAAGCATAAAGAGAACAAGACACAGAAATTGAATGAAAATAAAAGTAAAAGGTCAAAAGAAATCAGAGAACAATGGAGAGAAGTCCTTACGTACGTCAACTCCATCGGGTTGGTCCTCCAAAGCAGTCTCGTACAACAAATCCCAATCATGAGTCATCACCAGTAGTTGCCCTAAACCAGTAGTTACACCTAGCAAGTCTCCATCAGGACTAGGCGAAATGCACTTGACTCCACCTTCAACTCGACCAACAACTTCCGTTTCCTTTCCATCCACGTTATGCAGCAGTAACAGCCCATTAGAAGTGCCCACTATCAGTGCTTCTTTCTCCATAAGATAATCAAAGGAGGTAATGACATCCTCAGGCTCCAAATCCAATGGATCAATTTCTGCTTGTAAAGGACCTTTCATCCATGCTCGCTCATTCTGAAAGATTTTATTAACTCATGTCAGTGAGCACACATGCTACAAAAAGACCCCATTAAAAATACGAACAAAACATAAAAGCTGCATAATAAAGTACTTCATTTAGGTTAATACTTAGAATCACCTTCCTAAACATTTTAGCAAACTTTCTCTCAGCTAAAAATAATTAAAAAAGATTCCAAATTATAACACCCTTGCTAGTTTAGAACCCTAACAAATTCCCATTTCACTTTATAAAACTTGGTTATTTCCTTTGCCTACTTGCTTTTTTGCTTCCTCAAGCAAATGCTACTAAAAAGCTAAACAAAATAAATATAAATATATATATATATATATATATACACACACATCCTATATAATTAACATGTAATAATAATAACTAGAAGCATATTCTTTCTAGGTAAAAGAATGAAGTCATAAAATTTTGATTCAGTTAACCATATTTCTAAATTACAAAACTAAAAAGTACCCATGATTTATTGACATGATATTAAGTAACCAAACACAAATAAAGGGAAAAAGACAGAGAGAAAAAGGGGGGCATACTTGGAGAGAAGAAAGATGAAGTGTGTAAATAAGATTATACGAAGAAGCAAAGAAGAAGCGATTTCTTTCAATGTCGTAAGCAGAGAACAGTAATACTTCGCCTTCTGATTGTAACTGAAGATTCGATGTAATCTCGGAATAAAGCTTCAGATTTTTCATTGTTCTTTTTTACTTGAAATTTCAAAGTCTGGAAAACCCTAGCGAAAAATTGAAGCCAATTAATATGGGAATTAAAAGGGGTTTTTGGGTTTGAGGTGACGAAGAAGAAGGAGATAGCTTGCACTGTAGTGTAGGCTATACTATAACCAAACCTAAATGGAGGGTTTTTGGTTTTGACTTATTTGCCCCATTTTTTAATGGGTTAATATGTGATTTGGTACTTTAACTATTCCTCATTTTTCAATTTAGCTTTTTTTTTTCTCAATTTAGTATCTGTAAAACCATTCCTAAACCAGTTTACCCCAAGCCGTTATGAAAAATGACATGGAATTAATGGACTAGTTTGCAATTGACACGTGAAAATTTGAGGTAAACTAATTGAAGAAATGATTCCTTAGGTACCAAATTGAAAAAAAAATCACAAATACTATAGATCGAGCATTTCATATTGAATCCTTTTTAATTTGAAATGATTAAATTCCTAGAAGCTAAATATTATTTTATCCATACTATATACTTTTTTTTTGAAAAATACTGACTGATAGTATTAATAAAGAGTTAATAGCCATCAAGTACAATCTTGGAAATGGAAAAAGAATCCTAATCCTATTGGCCACCACAGGCGGTGCCATTATAACAAAAAATAAAACAGACAGTCAATTAAAAAAAAACAGTAGAAAAAGAAACCCACTATCTAAAGAAAACAAAACTATACTATGGCTATCACTTCTTTCCTTTTTTCAGTCTGTAGCAATTCCTATCAGTCAATCAAGCGAGACCCATTTCTCTGCTATTTCATCCTGCTATCACCGTCTCTTAGAAACAGGAAGTTCATCGGACCTAGCACTTCCCTTCTCATCCAGACTCCCAAACCCTACATCCTTCTCATCTACTGTCTTGGATTATCATCATCTACTGTCTTGGATTATTAGTCTTTCCACCGGCGCTGGAACTTCCTCAATCCAATATCTGGGTCCATCGTATTGACGCCCCTCTCTGGCCATTTCATGCGTTGCTCTATTCGCCTCTCTGGGTATGTGTTTGAAGCCCACTGCTCGAAACTTGGGTAATCTTCCCTTTATTTCCTTGATTAAATTGCTGATAATAGATCTATCATCCTCCATCGAGTTAACTTTATTAATTATGGTTAATGAATCCCCCTCCACACAGATTTCCTGGAATCCCACTTCCTCGGCCATAACGATCGCTTGAAGGCAGGCTCGTGCCTCTGCTGTTGCCGGATCCGGAATATTGTCCCATTGGTAAGTACATGCAGCCATTAGTAGACCTTCATTGTTTCTTGCTATCACGCCTAAGACTGATTGATGCATATTTTGGTTGAAAGAGGCATCAAAATTTAGTTTTATAACGTTTCCCTCTGGCGGCTCCCATCGCCTTTCGTGAGCACCACTTGTTTGTTGCAATGTCCTGCCCAACTCTGTAATTTCAACATATTATGCTTTAATGAAAGATAGCAGTTCATTAACTTGACCCCTTGATCCTTCATGGTATATCTTATTACGATTGTACCATATTGCCCGATGGCGAGTGCCTTAATCTCGCATGTTATTTTAGTCATTTGTTTGAACTCCTTTATTAACCAAGCTTTCCATGTTGATTCCTGTTGCATGTTGAGTCCAGCACCTCCATATTGAAGTATCTCTGTGTAAAACTTGCTTTATGTGGCCTAATTTTCAAAGTGGTGTCGGAAATGGTGATATGATATCACTAAATCCGGCAAGTAAGATTGAATAAGATAGTAATTTAATATTTATGAGTCAAGTGAGAATTTAGAAGAATTTGTGGATTGGTGAATTTAGTGAATTAAAAGAATTTATTAGGTCAAATGGGTCAAAAGCAGAGGTATCGAGACCTCAAATTTGAAAATCGAGCCATAAATATTTTTAGAAATATTTATGGAGTGTTATTAAGTTAGTATTAAAGTTTGGTTGAGAAATTTAAATGTTTGGGTAGCCAATTTAATAAAAAGGACTAAATTGTAACAGATGCAAAATTGCTAGAAGAATTAAATAGCTCAAGTGTTAAAAGAAAGAGGATTTATAGGGCAATTAACCCAAATGTGAAAAGGCTGGACGGCAAGTGGAAGAAAATCATCACAAAGATAAGGATAATAAGGGCAAAATTGGAATTTTGTAATTTTAATATGTTATTAAGATAAGATTGAAAATAATCTAGAGTAATCTTCACAATTATCTCAGCCAAAAACGTCAGAGGAGTTCTGGAGAAAGCTTGTTTTCATAATATTACATCCTGTGAGTTTAATTCATGCTTTTTCTTGATAATTTTTATGTTTTTATGACTTTTACAACTAGATCCACTTATAGAATTCATTAGTTTTTGATTTGATGAGTAAAATTAAAAGTTAACCTTGCTGAGAAATGGAAGTTTATGATGAATTATTATGAAATTTAAATTTTAATTTCATACTAAGGTGGTTTTATTAAGTGATTTTGATAGGAAATGATATTTAGGACCTAATTGTGAAAAAGTTGTGAATTAGAGGTTGGTGTTGAAATTCAGAATATAAAAGGTTGTGAAATAGTTTGTAATGATAGAATAAAGTGTTGATTGAGAAAAATTAGTTCAATTGATGGCTGAATTGAGCAGGGACTAAATTGTAAAAACTGTAAATTTTGGGGTAAAAGTGCAATTTCAAAAATTGAAGAGCATAAATTATGAAGTGAAATAGAAATGAAATATATGCTGATGAGTGAAAATATTTTACATTATAGATCAAGAAACCAAAGAAGAAAGAGGAAAAGAAAAAGTTGCGAGTAGTCCCTCCTAAATTTCAAAATCTTCTACAAATCAGTAGGGTAAGTTCATATGGTTGAATTTATATGTTTATTTGTGAATGATTGAATGATATAATGTGCTGTTAAATATGAATTTGCTGTGGGATTGTGAAAAATATGATAAATGAAAGAATAAATGGTGGTAATTCAAATTAGGAAAAACGCAGAATTGAGTAAGGTAATGTCGTGACATGTGATGAATTGACGGATAAGATCATGGTTAATCCATGGCAAATGTGAAATGTAGGTATGGTATCATCCATACTGAGTTATGAAATGTAGGTATGGTATCATCCATACCGAGTTGTGAAATGTAGGTATGGTATTAACCATACTGAGTTGTGAAATGTAGGTATGGTATAAACCATACTGAGTTGTGAAATGTAGGTATGGAATTCTCCATACTGAGTTGTGAAACGTGGCACTGAGCAACGACGTACTCAAATTAAAAGACGTTTCCTAATTTGATAAGAAGTAATATAAAATGAGTGAATCAAATGGAAGAAATTGAGTAGTTGTTAATGTTGAGCTCAACTATGTGAAGGATTTTAACAATGGTTGTGAATGGCAGGGAACTTTAGTAAATGTTTTGTTATTGTTTTGGAAATATTATGTGTGGTAAGCTACTTTTAAACCTATGAACTTACTAAGCTTCATTAAGCTTACTTGTGTGTGTTTGATATTTATGTAGATTGAATTAAAGAGAAGTGGAAGATCGGATCATCACAGCAAAACTCACTATCCAGATCAATTCCGGTAGCTTTTGTTTTATGTTTAAAGGTTTATATGGCATGTATAGAGTTTAAATGAGATGGAGTAAAGATGTTATAAACTAGTTAATGATATTTTGCAACGAAACAGTTTTTGAATTACAGCAGTAACATGATTTTGAAAAATCACCAAAAATAGAAGAAATGGAATTAGAAAGTGAAAGAGATATGAATTGAAAGCTATTTGAGTCTATTTTCATATGAAAGAAATAGAGTAAGCAAAAGATATGTAAATAATGAGATATTCAAATTTTAGTGAAACTGGTTCTGAATGAATTCGTGATCCCCTGTTCTGCCTTTGAAAAATAATTAAAAATTGAAAAAAAATAATTGTGGATTAAAATTTATATGTATGAAATGATGAATGAGTCTAGTTTCAAATGAGCTAAACAAGGAGGCCATCTAAATTCTGTACAAAGAGTAATTTGATTCGTAGTGAAGAGAGGTCAGAGCAGTTAAACAGTAAAATAGGGGAAACTTTAATGAATAAACTGTACTAATTGGCCACATGAAAAATTCTGGAAAAATTACAGTAAAAAGATATATGAGTCTAGTTTCAGAGAAAATTAACGGATCTTAATTTGGAGTTCCGTAGCTCCAGATATAAATATTTTAGTGACTATGACGCAGATGGACAGTTTTAAATTTTATGCCGAATTAGTAGTTAAGTTTAGTAATGCCTCGTGCTCGACTCCGGCAACGGTCTCGGGTAAGGGGTGTTACACTTGCAACCTCAAAAAAGGTGTTCGACTGTTTCCTCCTCTTCCTGGCAGACTGGACATATTGTATTCCCTGCTAGCTTTCGCCTGCTAAGGTTGTGTAACATAGGCATATAGCTATTTACAATTTTCCATAGCAGAATACGAATTTTACTAGGAATTGTAAGGCCCCATAATTTTGTAAAGAAAGTAGTGCTTTCCTTATTCTGTAATCTATTTTTCTCATTTGTAATGATCCAATTGTAACCGCTCTTGACTGTATAATTCCCTGAGTTGTCACCCCTCCAAATGAGAACGTCTGGTGGTCTACTGTGCACCAGTGGGATTGCTAGTATACGCTTCAACTGATCTTCACCAAAAAGGGATCTGATGATATCCTCTTTCCAGGTAATTGTATCTCTATCAATAAAGTCTGCAACTTTTGAAAATCTGATATCAATAGACTGACATTGGACTCTTCTGTTTCCAGGCCCTGGTATCCATGCATCGTTCCAAATGTTAATCTCCTCCCTGTTCCCCACCCTCCATCCGATCCCCTCCTTTAGAACACTTCGAGCTCCCCAAATGCTCCGCCAGGTAAATGAAGAGTAAGCTCCTAACTCAGCATACATAAAATCACCTTTTGGAAAATACTTTGATTTCATAACTCGGGAAAATAAGCAGTCAGGTTGCATTAATATTTTCCATCCTTGTTTCGCTAAAAGGGACATATTAAAACTTTCAAGATCTTTAAAACCTAATCCACCTTTCGTTTTGGAAACACGCATTTCACGCCATGTACACCAATGAATCCCTCTGTTCGACTTAGAGTTACGCCACCAAAATTTGTTCATTATATTTTCTAATTCTCTACAGACTGTAATTGGGAATTTAAAACATTGCATCGCATAAATTGGAATTGCTAGTAAAATGGCTTTTAGAAATACATCTTTGCCCCCTGTCGATAGTAGCCTCAACCTCCAACTTTGTAAAGCTTTCTCGAACCATTCTTTTATATCCACAAATGCATGCTTCTTCCTTCTACCAATCATGGTCGGTAACCCCAAATATCTCTCCGGATTATTAGAAATTCTGACTCCCAAAATGCCCCCACCTGTTCCTTTACCTCTGCTTCCACATTTCTGCTAAAATAAATTAGTGATTTGTCGAAATTCACCAACTGTCCAGAAATTTGCTCGTATTCCTTAATTACTGTTTTCAGATTATTGGCTCCTTCAACTGACACCTCCCCAAATAGCATACTGTCATCTGCAAAAAATAAATGTGATACCTCAATCCTCCCTCTACCCACCTTCGTTCCTTCCAACTTTCCTTCATTATTGGCCATTTGAATTAGCCGCGAAAATCCTTCAGCACAAGTAAGAAACAAATACGGACTTAGTGGATCTCCTTGCCGCAACCCTATTTAAAGATGGAATGCTTCCCCATTTCTTCCATTTAGAATAACCGAATATGTCACCGTTTTAACACATTTCATAATAAGTGAAATCCAGTCATCACAGAACCTCATACTACTCATCATTTTCTCTAAAAAACTCCATTCAATACGATCATATACTTTGCTCATGTCCAGCTTCAACGCAAACCCTTTTTTAGAAGCCCCACTTCTTTTTTTGAATGAATGAAGAATTTCATAAGCTACAAAAATATTATCAGTAATTTGTCTACCCGAGATAAAAGCTCCTTGGGTGTCTTCGATACATAGATTAAGCACTTTTCAAAATCTGTTGACAAGTACTTTTGAAATAATATTATAAATGACATTACATCCTAGGAAGGGCCTATGCATTTTTCAGTTCAATTGTATGAAATGACAAGTCTTAAGTATTATGAATAAATTTTTGATACTTTTGGAAACCTAGAAATGAATGAAAATGGAAATGAAAATGAAAATGGAAATGAACATTTTTGGAAACTTAGACATTTTTGGAAACCTAAACATTTTTGGAAATGATCCAAAAATGGAAACTTGAACATTTCGGGAAACTTGGATATAGGAGAGAAATAAAGGAGTTTTATTCACATAAATATGTGAATAATAAGAGATAAATAAAGGAGTTTTATTCACATAAATATGTGAATAATAAGAGATAAATAAAGGAGTTTTATTCACATAAATATGTGAATAATAAGAGATAAATAAAGGATTATTTTCTAATGAGATAATTGAGGAGATAATTGATGGATTAAAGGCTTTTATCTTTTAAATAAAAGAGATAATATTATCAAAAGAGGAGTGGTGGCCAAGTAAAGGACTCCTAGGCTGATAACTTTGGCTATAAAGGAGGACAGGAGGGCTACTCATCAACATTTGCTCCTCTTCTTCTCTCTGCGAAAAATTCTCCTAGGCAAAACCCTCTCTGCGAATTTTCATTAAGCAAAAATCCCTCTCTTTTTCTTCTATTTTCTTCTCCGTTCTCTTTGTTAAAATGAATCTTTGTGGATTCTAAGAAAGAGGGCAATCATCCACAACATCAAAAGGGGATCTTTCGGGAATCTAAGGATCTAAGGTAAGGATTATAAATATAAATATGTGTGGTTAAAGATTATGATTCACGTTTTCAAAGTTAGATCTAATCTAACACGAAGTTATAGGATTTCAACGAAGCTTATAAAGGAATCCTCTTGATTTGGAATCCCATCATAAGGTAAGGGATATTCGGCCAAGGCATAATTTGTTTAAGTGTTTTCCATTATTTCAAAAACCGAAGAAAGACATGGTTACATACCTAGTATTAGCCGATTTCAAGGAAGAGGAATTCTAGCAACTGTTGGGACTTGATTAAATCAATTCGGCAACTAGGTAAGTAATTCTACTTCTAGTAGGATTTGGTTTTAAGACCAAATAGGTTTATTTATATGTTTTAATTAATGGCCGAATATAGGAGTGAAAGATCTAGATCGGTAGATCGCTCTACGAAATTCACGGAAACTATTAAGCGAAAAAGGTGTGTACTCTTACTAACTTTCAATAAATTGCATGGCAATCATTAAATATATAAATATGTAACAGTATGTGAATGTGGCTAAGCACCACAAATGTGGTAAGGAGTACCCAGTGCACGTTTCCTACTTTTGATAGGATTGTGAATGTGATATATTTTGAACATGTGATTAGTAACATGAATGAAAATTAAGTATGTGAAATATGTTCTGAAATAATTGGGGCATTCGGGATATTTGTGGAGGAAGAAAGTGAAGGTGATGACTACGGTCTCACCAACGTAAAGTGGTGACTACGGTCACATAAAGTGAAAAGTGGTAACCGGTTACATCCGGTGAATACAAATGTCTAATGACACAACATAAGTGGGCGATGAGCACGTCATTGCGCAGCGGCGCGCCTTCTGATGGTGTGTAGCGGATGGAGGTCGACTTAGTAGTCCCCGCGATTATACAAAGGTTGAGTACGGGTGGTGTGTAGCGGATGGACAAATAGGTTTGGATTTGGGTTGCATCATCCTTTATTTTGTATGAACATGATATTGATATGACTTGTATGCTGATTTGTTGGAAATTAGTACTATGTACACATTGAGTCTGTTGACTCACCCAGTTGGGAATTATTTTTCGGTGATGAGCGATAATGGACCGGGTCGGCGGGAGCTAAAGGTGGCCATGCATCGCTTGAAGAAATTATTTGGAATTTGGACTTTATGAAATTTTAGTACTTTAAACTTTATTTTGGGTTTGAATGATGTAATAAGGCCATAAGGCCCAATTGGATTTTCTTTATTTCTGTTTATTTTTATTTGAATATGATACAATTTATGTTTGATTAAAGATAAGTAAATTTATTTCTTTTAAAATAATAAACCCAAAAATTATTTTGTCACCTTATTTAAGTTAGATTTCAGAATTTATTAAATAGGTTTCAAATTAAGCCCAACCCAAAACAATTTTTTTAAATTACACAAATTTTCTCTAAGTCATTTAGAACATTGAAAACCGATTTATTTAAGGAACATACCGGATCCTGGTTCGGGCTCGTGGGTAGGGTGTGGGAGTGTTTCAGATTGATATCGAGCCGTGTTTTAAAACTCTCGGCTTTGTGGGCTCGGGCCAAAACGTTTTCAATTCGAGCCCAAATGAATTTCTTTGAAATAAGCGTTTTTTATGGCATGGCACCTAAGTCTCAGACCATGATCCACCGGTAAGTACCTTTAACCATCTGTGTGATTATGTGAATTATGAATTGTAAAAGGGTAGCAAAGGCATGGAACGTAGAATAGTGTGATAGGAACTTGAACCCAGGATTAGACTACTCAAACACTTGAAACTCATAAGACTTAATGAACTTAACAAACCTATGACTAAGTTATTAAGCTAGGGTGTGGCAACACATGCGCATGTCTAGGATTGGATCCTAAGAGCACAGTATTTAAGCGGTCCTAGTGACTCACCTCCTCTTCGCAGTATCCTGCCCGTGCGTAGCTTCGGTTCCGCTAACTAACTCGAAGGCTCGGTGGTGTGGCAACCTCTGTGCGCATGTCTAGAAAGGTCGGTGAGAGCTTGGTATTTAAGCGATCCGCGTGACTCACCTCCTCTTCATTCGAATCTGCACAGTGCGTAGCTTTGGTTCACCCCGACCAAGAGGGCTCGGTCATAGGCTAAACACAAAGAATAAAACCCGAAGGGACTTAGCCGTTTTTCTTTTATAAAAAAATAAAAAAATGTATAACCAAAATTTAGTTTTAAAACTCTTAGAAACTTATGAGAACTATTTTACAACATTTTCTTCTAAAAAAAAAAAAATACCCTTGGTTTATAAAATGACCAAACCACCCATAGTTTTAACAAAATTTCATTACTTTATCAAATGTTCAAAACCCTAATTTGTAAAATATCAAACTATCTTGATTTTGGAAAATTACAAAATTGCCCCTAACTTACAAAATTACCAAAACGACCTTGATTTCCAAACTTTTACAATATCATTGCTTTGAAAAGTGTAACTCTCAAAGGAACCCTCAATGTTTTACAATCTTGGAAAATATCCTAACTTAATAAATTTTACAAATTTACCCTGATTTTTGGAAAAATTATCAAAATACCCACGAGATCAAAAATTACCGAAATACCCTGGATTTCAAAATTCTTCCAAAATTTCCCGGAACTTTAGAAGTACCAAAATACTTTCGTCAAAATCACCAGGGAACTTTTTATTTTTGAAAATTTACTGAAAATACCCATGTAGGATAAAATTACGAAAATGCCCTAGGTAGTGGAAAAGCAAAATAACGAAAACAACAACAAGAATTACAACGTTTCTTTGAATGAACGAAAGTTCATATTTGTTGATGGATGAATGAATGAATACAAGATCGTATGCATGTATGAATACGAAAGAACCACTCTTAAACTCTTCTTCATAAGATATCATCATGGGTAATAAGTGAAACAAGAATACTAATACATAAAATTCCTTAATCGGATCTAAATCGATAATGAGCTCAAGAGGGCGTGGTCGCCGTGGAAGAGGTAGAGGAAGGATGACCATAGATCGGGACAAGGTTCGACAATGAGATACCACCACCACCATCACCCCAAATTGTCGATGTTGAGCGGCGAGCTCGAGTGAGGGGAAGATGCCGTGTCCCAGTGTCTTTGCGAGTTTTGGAATTGGTGGTGGTGCAGAAACAATTCAGAAATCGTAAGTGCGTACTGGCGGCTCCGTGCTAATGGAGTGAAATGTTTAGAGGAGTATCGGGAGTGGCACCCAGATCTGGTGATCTTGGTTGGAAGCAATGAGCGCATCATGGATGAGCTCGACTTGACCCCGGAGAAGTTGAAAGGGATGACGGCATCATATTCGCGATGAAGCGTATCAATGGTGGTTAACCGATTCGGGACGGTGCCACGGCGGAAGATCGACACAGGAATATGCTAAGGAAGCATTTGGAAAAGAAGTATGTGGGAACCAGTATATAGATGAGCAAAGGAAGGCTTTTAGGGGGTTGGTACAAGGAAGTAAGTCCATCACCGAATATGAAGCGGAATTCTTGAGGTTGAGCCGATATGCCCGGAGTAGTGGCGGCGAGCATGAACGCAGCGTGTTCGTTTTGAGGACGGACTTAGGGACGATTTGAGACTTTTGATAGCACCGCATCGGGAGCGAGAATTCTCTTGGGTGGAAAAGGCTAAAGTGGTGAGGAACTAAGGGCGCCACCAAGCGGTATGGGATTGAAATAAGCCCAAAAGAGGTTTTGGGCCATCCGGAAAAGGCCACAAGAGGCCTAGAGTTGACAGCCACAAAGTCAACAGTATGAGTGCAGTGGCAATTTCGCCCTTGTGAACATTGTGGAAGGAAGCACGGGGAGAGTGTTGGAAAAAGGCGGGACGATGTCTCAAGTGTGGGTCCAAGGACCATATGATTAAGGATTGCCCCAAGCTATTAGATGAGAGCCAACCAGACTTTCGGAGTGCTAACCAGGTGGTAGAGGCGGACAGCGACCTCAAAGAGGTCGTGGGTCGACCAACAGAGGTAGTGGCGGGTAGTGGAGCTCGTGGCCGAGGTGCGTGCTAACGCCAAGCAAGGCAACCGGGGTTTGGTTTCTGCGGTTCGCCGGAGGGAAGAGGGAGACGCGCGGGATGTTATAACCGAATGCGTTCTTTATTCATGACAAACCCTATTTTGCTCTTATTGATGTGGGCTCAACTCATTCCTATGTTGCATGTAGTGTGGTTGAAACACTAGGCCTAGACTCGAACTTTCTCGATGGCGGATAAGCGTAGTAAGCCCTTTAGGCCAAGCGGTGAGGATAGATAGGATCTTTCGGAATGTACCCCTAGAGATTCGGGAGCGAACTTTCGGGTGACTTAATGGAATTACCCTTCGGAGAGTTTGAGCTTATACTTGGAATGGATTGGCTAGTAGAGCATCGAGCCGTGTTGGATTGTGCGGCTAAACGTATGGAACTAAGAACCCGGAAGATGAGGTAGTAGTGATGATCGGAGAAAGGAGGAACTACTTGTCTAACGTAGTTTCGACATGAAGGCCGGGAAATGGTTAAGAAAGGATGTAAGGCATTCTTAGCCTTCGTGAGTGCGTTAAGAGGAGAAGAGGAAGGTGTCAAGGGAGTTAGAAACAGTAAGGGATTTTGAGGATGTATTTCCGGATGAGTTGCCGGAATACCCCAGATGATAGAAAGTGTGGAATTTGGAATAGATTTGCTACCGAACTGCTCCTGTGTCAATCGCTCCCTACCGAATGGCACCAAAGGAGTTAGTGGAGCTCAAGGCTCAAATCCAAGAGTTGTTGGATCGTGGGTTCATTCGACCCGGTGTGTCTCTCGTGGGGAGCACCGGTTCTCTTTGTGAAGAAGAAAGATGGAACTATGCGGATGTGCATAGATTATCGTCGATTGAACAAACCGACCATCAAGAACAAGTATCCTTTGCCAAGATAGATGACTTGTTTGACCAAGCGAAAGAAGCATTTGTGTTCTCAAAGATCGACTTAAGGTCGGGGTATCATCAATCGAAAGTGAAGGAGGCGATATTCATAAGACCGCTTTTAGGACAAGGTGCGGTCATTTTGAATTTGTGGTGATGCCGTTTGGGTTGTGAAACGCACCGCGCGTTTATGGATATGATGAATAGGGTTTTCCAACCCTACTTGGATAGATTCGTCGTGGTGTTCATCGACGACATTTTGGTGTATTCCAAGACGGAGGAGGAGCACGATGAGCATCTCCGAGTTGTGTTAGAAGTGTTAAGGAAAAGAAGCTTTATGCCAAATTCAGCAAGTGCGAATTTTGGCTCAAGGAAATGGCGTTCCTAGGACATGTGGTATCCGCGGAAGGAATAAGAGTGGATCCTAGGAAGATCGAGCGATGTTGGATTGGAAACCACCTAGGTCGGTGGTTGAAATCGAAGTTTCTTAGGCTTGGCGGCTATTACGTAAGGTTCGTGGAAGGATTCTCGTCAATAGCCGCACCTTTGACAAAGTTACTAAGGAAGGAAGTACCGTTTGTGTGGACGGATAAGCAACAGGAGAGCTTTGAAAAGCTTAAAAGGTCTTGTGAAGCTCAGGTCTCGGTTAATTCAACCGGAGGCGGTAAGAACTTCGTAGTATATTGTGATGCTTCGCATTACGGGGTTAGGCTGTGTAAAGCTAATGCAAGAAGGAAAGGTAGTCGCTTATGCATCTCGGCGATTAAGGCGCGTGAGGTGAACTACCCAACTCATGACTTGGAACTCGCGGCGGTGGTTTTCGCCCTCAAAGTTTGGAGGCACTACCTTTATGGAGAAAGGTCGATGAATTTACACGGACCACAAAAGCCTTAAGTATTTGTTGACTCGGAAGGAGTTGAACTTGAGGCAACGAAGGTGGGTGGAGTTATTGAAAGATTATGACTGTTCGATAGAATACCATCCGGCAAGGCGAATGTGGTAGCCGACGCCTAAAGTAGGAAGGTTGTGTCGGATTTAAGGCTTTGTTCGCTCACTTAAGTTTGTATGAAGACTAAGCTTTGTTGGCGAGAGTTACAAGTCAAGCCAACTGGTGAAGGAGGTGAAAGAGGGACAGGTTGGCGGATAAGGACTTAAGTACTAAGTTCTGACAAAGTACGCGGCAAGGAGGATTAAAGGATTATGGCGTCAATGATGAAGGAGTCTTGTGCTACAAGGAAAAGGTTTGTATGCTTGGGGATAAGGAGTTGAGACAAAGGATTCTTCGGGAAGCGCATGGTAGTCCTTATGCTATGCATCCCGGAGGCATCAAGTCAGTATAGAGATCTAAGGGAACAATTTTGGTGGTCGGACACAAACGAGAGGTGACTGAATTTGTGGGGAAATGTTTGACATGTCGGCAAGTAAAGGTCGAACACCAAGTCCCATCGAGATTGCTTCAACCAATTGAGATTCCCCAATGGAAGTGGGAAAGAATTACCATGGACTTAGTTAGTGGGCTTCCCCTTACGCCCACTAAGAAGGACTCGGTATGGGTGATAGTGGACCGTTTGACCAAGTCCGCACATTTTATCCCCTGTGAGGATCGACTATTCCCTTCAAAAGTTAGCCAAGTTATATGTGGCGGAGATCGTGAGGCTATACGGTACCGATGTCGATCATCTCCGATAGAGACCCAAGGTTTACGTCTCGATTTTAGAAAGTACTTCATCAAGCATTAGGCACTAAGCTAGACTTCACTACGGCTTTTCATCCACAATCGACAGGCGATGCGAGCGGGTTATACAAGTGTTGGAAGATATGCTAAGAGGTCATGTGATGGATTTCCGAGGAAGTTGGGAAGATTACTTGCCTCTAGCGAGTTCGCCTACAACAACGGCTATCGTGGCAAGCATTCGGATGGCACCATACGAAGCATTGTATGGAAGGAAATGTAGAACACCAACTTGTTGGACCGAGTTAGAGAACGCCGCGCTTTGGGTCCAGAGTTAGTGGCGGAAACGGAGGAGAAGGTGGAATTAATTCGGCACGGTTGAAAGAAGCTTCGATGAGACGTAAGTCGTCATGCAGACCTTAAGAGGAAAGAAATTGAGTTTGAAGTAGGAGACCAAGTGTTTCTAAAGGTCTCACCTTGGAAGAAGGTTATGCGGTTCGGTCGCAAAGGGAAGCTAAGCCCAAGGTTTATAGGGCCCTATCAAGCATCTTGAAGCGAGTTGGGCGATGGCATACCAATTGGAGTTACCACCGAGTTGCATCAAATGCACGACGTATTTCATGTGTCCATGCTACGTCGCTATCGATCGGATCCGTCTCATGTGGTACCCGTTGAAGAAGTGGAGTTAAGGCCGATCTATCCTACGAGGAGGAGCCGATTCGGATCTTGGAACGTGGCGTGAAAGCACTACGAAAGAAGTCGGTGCCTTTAGTCAAGGTGTTATGGCGCAATCATGGATCGGAAGAAGCTTCGTGGGAGCCGTAAGAGACAATGCGACAAAGAATACCCTCAATCATTTTAGTTAGGAAATTTCGAGGACGAAATTTTATTTAAGAAATAGAAGCAGTAACATCCTAGGAAGGGCCTATGCATTTTTCTTAGATCAATTGTATGAAATGACAAGTCTTAAGTATTATGAATAAATTTTTGATACTTTTGGAAACCTAGAAATGAATGAAAATGGAAATGAAAATGAAAATGGAAATGAACATTTTGGAAACTTAGACATTTTGGAAACCTAAACATTTTTGGAAATGATCCAAAAATGGAAACTTGAACATTTCGGGAAACTTGGATATAGGAGAGAAATAAAGGAGTTTTATTCACATAAATATGTGAATAATAAGAGATAAATAAAGGAGTTTTATTCACATAAATATGTGAATAATAAGAGATAAATAAATGAGTTTTATTCACATAAATATGTGAATAATAAGAGATAAATAAATGATTATTTTCTAATGAGATAATTGAGAGATAATTGATGGATTAAAGGCTTTTATCTTTTAAATAAAAGAGATAATATTATCAAAAGAGGAGTGGTGGCCAAGTAAAGGACTCTAGGCTGATAACTTTGGCTATAAAAGGAGGACAGGAGGGCTACTCATCAACATTTGCTCCTCTTCCTCTCTCTCTCAAGAAATTCTCCTAGGCAAAACCCCTCTCTGCCGAATTTTCATTAAGCAAAAATCCTCTCTTTTTCTTCTATTTTCTTCTCCGTTCTCTTTGTTAAAATTTGAATCTTTGTGGATTCTAAGAAAGAGGGCAATCATCCACAACATCAAAGGGGATCTTTCGGAAATCTAAGGATCTAAGGTAAGGATTATAAATATAAATATGTGTGGTTAAAGATTATGATTCACGTTTTCAAAGTTAGATCTAATCTAACACGAAGTTATAGGATTTCAACAGCTTATAAAGGAATCCTCTTGATTTGGAATCCCATCATAAGGTAAGGGATATTCGGCCAAGGCATAATTTGTTTAAGTGTTTTCCATTATTTCAAAAACCAAGACTGACATGGTTACATACCTAGTATTAGCCGATTTCAAGGAAGAGGAATTCTAGCAACTGTTGGGACTTGATTAAATCAATTCGGCAACTAGGTAAGTAATTCTACTTCTAGTAGGATTTGGTTTTAAGACCAAATAGGTTTATTTATATGTTTTAATTAATGGCCGAATATAGGAGTGAAAGATCTAGATCGGTAGATCGCTCTACGAAATTCACGGAAACTATTAAGCGAAAAGGTGTGTACTCTTACTAACTTTCAATAAATTGCATGGCAATCATTAAATATATAAATATGTAACAATGTGTGAATGTGGCTAAGCACCACAAATGTGGTAAAGAGTACCAGTGCACGTTTCCTACTTTTGATAGGATTGTGAATGTGATATATTTTGAACATGTGATTAGTAACATGAATGAAAATTAAGTATGTGAAATATGTTACGAAATAATTGGGGCATTCGGGATATTTGTGGAGGAAGAAAGTGAAGGTGATGACTACGGTCTCACCAACGTAAAGTGGTGACTACGGTCACATAAAGTGAAAAGTGGTAACCGGTTACATCCGGTGAATACGATGTCTAATGACACAACATAAGTGGGCGATGAGCACGCCGACATTGCGATCGCCTTCGATGGTGTGTAGCGGATGGAGGGTCGACTTAGTAGTCCCCGCGGTGTGCAGTTGGTTGAGTGCGGGTGGTGTGTAGCGGATGGACAAATAGGTTTGGATTTGGGTTGCATCATCCTTTATTTTGTATGAACATGATATTGATATGACTTGTATGCCTGATTTGTTGGAAATTAGTACTATGTACACATTGAGTCTGTTGACTCACCCTGTTGGGGAATTATTTTTCAGGTGATGAGCGATAATGGACCGGGTCGGCGGGAGCTAAAGGTGGCCATGCATCGCTTGAAGAAATTATTTGGAATTTGGACTTTATGAAATTTTAGTACTTTAAACTTTATTTTGGGTTTGAATGATGTAATAAGGCCATAAGGCCCAATTGGATTTTCTTTATTTCTGTTTATTTTTATTTGAATATGATACAATTTATGTTTGATTAAAGATAAGTAAATTTATTTCTTTTAAAATAATAAACCCAAAAATTATTTTGTCACCTTATTTAAGTTAGATTTCCAGAATTTATTAAATAGGTTTCAAATTAAGCCCAACCCAAAACAATTTTTTTTAAATTACACAAATTTTCTCTAAGTCATTTAGAACATTGAAAACCGATTTATTTAAGGAACATACCAGATCCGGTTCAGGCTCGTGGGCCGGGTGTGGGGTGTTTCAAGTAATTTGTCTACCCGAGATAAAAGCTCCTTGGGTGTCTTCGATACATAGATTAAGCACTTTTCAAAATCTGTTGACAAGTACTTTTGAAATAATATTATAAATGACATTACATAAGCTTATGGGTCTGAACTGGTTCATTTGCTTAGGTGAATTAACCTTTGGGATCAAAACTATGTTTGTAAAGTTTACCTCCTCCATATTCCTCTCTCCATTTAGCACATCTAAACAGAATTTGGTAATTTCCTCCCCAACGATATGCCAAAATTTGTGATAAAAAATTGCAGGAAAACCATCCATACCTGGCGCTTTAAGAGGGCCAATCGATTTAATTGCCAAAATAATTTCTTCCGGCGTAAATTCCGCCATTAGATCCCTATTGTGTCCCTCCGTGATGTTTGGTTAAAAAGATTCCAGCAATCCACTACAATCACTAATCCCTTTAGACGAGAACAGTTCCTTAAAATAGTTCGTTGCCATTTTCTCCATCTCCTCTGTCTCTGTTTTCAGTGTGCCGAATTCATCTTCCAGTCCTTTGACTTCGTTTTTTCTTTTCCTCTGTGAAGCACTTTTATGAAAGAAGGCTGTATTTTTGTCCCCAATTTTAAGTCAATTGGTTCTAGCTCTTTGCTCCCAATAAATCTCCTCCTTATCAGCTTCAAGGTTCAAATCAATTTTAATTTGGTGATTTCCTCCAAAACATCTTCGAAATTTCGCCTCCCAACTCACACAATCTGCGGCCAGTCATTTCGATTAAATGCGTTGAAGTCGTGACTTCCTTTCACTTTTTGCCCAGCCCTGTGAACTCCGTCCCAGCTCTTGTAACTTCACTAACACATCCTGGCTACTTGAAAGCCATATATTTTTTATATGTTCCTCGCACGTCGGACTTAAAATCTAGTCGGCATTGAATCTAAACCGCCTTGATTGACTCGAATTATATCTACCCCCATTTGTATTAGTACTCACCATTACTGGGCAATGATCTGAAAAACTGTGTTGCAAGCGATTAACTTCAAAGTTTGTAAACAGATCCCACCACTTTGGATTTGCCACCCCTCTATCTAACCTCTCCCTGATGTTATTACTTGCAAGTCTACCCCTTTCCCATGTGTACCATTGTCCTGAAAAACCCAAGTCGGCCAACTCACAATCTTCTAGTGCTTTCCTGAACGCTTCCATTTGTCTTTTTTCTCTCATTCGTCCATCTTGTTTCTCAAAAGAAAACAAAATTCCGTTAAAATCCCCTACTACTAACCATGGCAGATTACTTCCACGCTGCAAAGATCTTAATAACTCTCACGATTCCCTCCTGTTTTGTTCAACTGGCTCTCCATAGAAATCCGTTAATCTCCACTTTCCCACTCCATTTTCCTCTTCCACTTCCACATCAATGTGAGATCTTGAATAGCTTTTTAAGCTTAAATTAATGCCTTCCTTCCAGCCTAAAGATAAGCCCCCTTGAACCTATCGCGTCAACATCGATACCATTCATAAAACCACATCATCTTCTTATTGATTCCATTTTCCTACTTGTGACTTTTGTCTCCATGAGAAACAAAATTTGAGGCTGAATATGTCTCAACTTATTCTTGAGATGTCTCACTGTTCGTGATTGCCCCAAACCACGAACATTCCAACTTAGTATATTTTCATTGCCTCCGGTCAGCCAACTTTACATTGGCCGCCGATATCTTTGTTTGAAATTCTACCATCCCCCTTATCTTCCCAGCTCTCCCCTCTTCTGAAATAACTCTCTGCCTCTTTTTTCCATCGACAAGATCTATTGGTAAATCTTCCATCTCATCACCATTTTCTTCTTCCGACTCCTGATTCTCAAAAGTCTTTTCTCCCATCAATTTCTGGGAATACCTCACAAATCGGCCCATATTTTCCATTCCCCCACCTTGATCACTTTTATTCGCACTCTCCCTCCCATTGTTTCTTCCTTCTGCTTCCCCATCAACTTCCATAATCCTCCCACGATTCGGCTCAATTTCCTCCCGAAGCCATTTACTTGTTGTCTGTCCAATTCTTCTAGGAGGAGCCCTTAAAGATAGATCCCAACCAAATTCCACTTGTTGATTACTTAACGCCAATCTGAACTTGAAAGTCATGCTCTTTACAAGATAAATTATACTATTAGAATAGTATACTTTATTTTTATCATTTCAACCTACAACTTATTTAATTTTTAAATTTTTAATAAATTTATTTTTGTATACTTTTATTTTACTCATATCACAAATGTGTCATTATCTAAGTATTTATAACGTCCTTGAAAGTCAAACTACATCAAATTTCAAAAAAAATAAAAAAATAAAAATTCTATTAAATTTTAGCTCGATTGGCATAGACACTATTGTCAATACAACAGGGCGTTAATTCTTATATGTCAAAACGTATTATCCTCCTATTTATAGAAGAGAGACTATACATAATTATAAGTATTGTGTCAAAAAAACAAATTAGAACTTATGATATAATTATTTAAAAAATAATAATAATAAAATAAATAAACCAACCTTTGAAATAACATGATAAAACAATTTTTTTAAAACAAAAATACTAATTATTTCTTTTCACTCACAAAAAGGTGTCGTAATCTAATTTGAAAAAAGTATTCTTTATAACAGTCCGATAGTTTTGATTTGATTTAATTATTGTTTAACTAATAAAACACACTTTTATTTAAACTCAAAAGATTATAATTATTAATAACAGCTCATTGCACAAAATATCTTGAAGCATGGACTAAATTTCAAGTTGGTCCCCTCCAATTAAATTCACAAAATAAATTTTTTGTTTTAATATCTTGTCCATCAATTTTGACATTAGATATGAACTTCATTTGGTATATATTAATTAAGTATTTTTAAAAAAACCCTGATTATAATAATTCCTAATTTGAAAATATTTTGATAATAGAAAGTTGTATTGATATGTTTTTTTTAATGTTGATGAAGCCCAAAGAGATGGGATTATCCTCACTTTCCTTGAATAGAAATATTGCATTAGATATATACTATGATAATCAAAGTCAATGCTTAACACATATTTTCAATTTCTTTAAAAAAAAAAAACTGACATATTGAAAACATATTTCATATACCTATCAAATACAGATTTATTAAAATAAAGTGGAATGATTAATGGGGAATACAAACATATCATTGAACCATTTCTGTAAAGTGAAATATAAAAAAGAAAGATTTGAGAAAGAAAAAAGCCTTACAAAAAAGTTATTCTGAGAAACCAACAAATTTATTTCCTTATTGCACAAAAAAGGGGGAAAATAAAATAAAAAGACATGATAATAGCATAAATCTCAGATGCAAAGCTTTTTTTTTTGCTTCAAAAATCAAACAATCAAAACTTGCAATATGATGCAAAAATTATCAGCAAAACATTTTTACAAGAATAGAATAAGGCAAAGTCAAAAAAATGTAAAAGCTAAATTCACATATTTACAATGCCATGTCATGCAACACACTTTGGAGATGTCCATTAAAAACAAAGACATCCAAGGTGAGATAACTCCCTGTTACCGGAAACGGAGCATGTTAAAAAGGTCCTATTTTGCAGTTCGTATCGCCATCGCGGCAACGAACAGCTATGAGTTAAAGCTTGGATGGTTCTTTTTTTATTACCAAGGATGGCCTTTAAAAAGTAGCCGATATTAACCCCAAAATGCAAAAAGAAAAAAAAAAGTTAAGGCCAAGGTAAAATCTAATTCTGTACAAAGAAAAAAAGTCTCCTTTAGCTGCCCAGAAATGCTCCTGCATTGTGTAAAGCATAAAGATATCTGTTCCAAAATGAAGAAATATCAGCGCAAGCAGTGAAATGAGTAATGATGATTGTAAAACAACTATCTTTAAGTTTCGTTAAGATGAATAACTTCAAAAAGGATCTTCAAACATGATAATCGATGTGCACATCTTTCAGCCTATATTACCGGATTCAAAGGTGAGTGTCAAATATAGGTATGAACCGACCATGGATATTCTCTAATTTTTAAAGTTTTTTCTATAAGTTAAGAGAGCCATACCCTATAGCCACCAGGGGAGAAGCCAAAAATTTTATAAGCTAAATGCTCAAATTAGGACTCAATCTTTTAAGGGTTGGTCAAATAGGGACTTTTCATGCACTTTAGCCTAGTTTGCAATAGAAATTAAGTGAATGTTGACGTGTTTAGAATAGAACACATATAACAAAATCAGATTACTTGAAAAGAAAAGAAAAAATAAATAAAAACATATTTTGAAACATGATGTTTGACCCTTATTTGACCATTTTGATAAGTTTGGCCTTCATTTGAGCACTGTCATAAAGGTTTGGCCCTTATATGACCATTTTGAATGATTTCGCTCTTATGTGACCGAAAAAGGCTGGCCCCCAATTTTAGATTTAACCAATTTTGCATTGTTTTTTTTTTTTTTTTTTTTTGGGAGAAATTGACTTATAAATTTGAGGGGAGGGGCAAAAATTCAATTTTACCATTATATTAGCTTAAACTTTATGATTTTCGGAGGGACCAAACTACAATTTTACCTTAGGGTTAAAACAAAGAGTCTGTATAGCTTAGCTTTTAACAAGAACAGCATGATGGCAGAAAGGAGCAATTGAATTTGAACATAAATGAATGAATATGCATGAACCGGTAACTTAATATGATAAAAGTAAGATAGGGATACCTGAAGATATGTTCAACCCTTTGATATACACAATCCAGTAACACAACTGTAAGGCAGATGAATTGACAGTTCCAATCGCTCCATTTTTTTCTCCTGACATTCCTGAAATTTAAGGTGTCAAGTCCATTTATTAATGTCTGAACAAGTAGATGGAAACAAGGGAAGCAGATATTAGAAGTCTCACCTTCACTCCATTTGTACAGCAGATCTGGGAGCATATATAGCAGCATTCTAAGAATTTACACCATCATCCAGAGTCTCAAAGCTCACAATTCTAATCATTTTTTTTCCTAAGAAAGGGAGTCAGACTTGGAATCGCAAAGTCTTCGCCTAAATTCAGTAACTTTGCATCTTAGAACTACTTTAGGATTCCAAACCATCTTGTGCAGGCTCACTTAATCAAGCATACATCAAGAACAGACTCAGAGAGTCGGGCCAAATATTGCTAGGGTTAAAAATTCACAAGGAAAGTCCTGTTAATGAAAACTACATTGCCTCCAGCTGGATGTATATTTAAACTCTGCAGGGAAGAATCGTCAAATGCAACTAAGTTCAAAGTTCATTTGATAGTTGGAAGATCCCGCGCATCTGAAGATATGGATTCTCAAGCAATTTTTCATTGTTACTCTGCAGATTAGGTTCACAAAAACAAAGATTTCAGCAACAAAGAATTTAAAAGTAGCAGTACTAAATTACAATTGAGAAAACGTGTAAATTCAATGCAGAATACAAATACAATGAATACTATAAAAATTTTAAACTTCTCTATCAGCACTTCAAGAAATGGACACAAAGATAAGATGTTCCACCAGAAGCAAATAGGCCATCCATATGTTACAGTCAAATCATTTTAACTAAAAGGAATAACGTATAGCAAAAACAATCCAATAGATGACTGGTACAGTGATTGGCTGACACAGTCAAGGACATTGTTTAAAGTAGAACAGTACTGAGCAGAAATATTCTTTTTAAACTTTGAGATGTATAATCAATTATATAAGGATAATGGGATGAAGTTTTCTTTTGTGGAAATGCTGTTATCTGGAGTTCCAAACTAAAAAAAAACTTCCATATTCATGCCAATATTTTCATCAGCTGTTCTCATGTACTGCTTCATAATTACAATAAAGCGACTTCATATTGAACATAGAGGGATCACTTACCTGTTGAGCTTTATAGATAAGCTTTTGCAGCATGTGTTGGTACTTTTCTGGTTTTTCAGTCATCATTCTCTGCAAAGTTCCCATGCTAGAATGGCTTAGTGGCAAAGCATAACCACAAGGGGAAGGACTAAGGAGGGAAATAAAAGGGGAACAAAAAAATGAAAAATAGAAGGGAAGTGGGAGAGGAGAGAGATAAAGGAAAATGCAAGATAGAGTTTTCTAACCTTCAATAGAAAAGCCGAAGAGTAATATGCCACCCTAGAATCAGTATCATCCAAAAGTTCCCTGAAACGAAGGATAAAAAAGAAACTTCATGTTTCCACTCACCTGAAGGTAAGCTTCTGTCAAATTCATTCTTCACAAGCAAAGAAATTGAGATCACCTGAAAAATTCTTCTCCACCAACTTCCTGAAAAGCTGTAGGATCAGCAGTACATTTACCAACTAGAAGCAAAAGAAGGGTAGCCCGAATATCAGAAGTAGCACCAGGAAGGTTCCCTCTTCCTTTGCTTCCAACAGCAACACCTAGTGCAATGTTGTCAGTTGCTGCACCCGCAAGTTGAATCAAAGGCCAATAGAAAAGGGCAGCTGGAACACGTGCAACTAATTGCATTGGCGCAATGGCTTGTCCTCGGAGTAACAGCGCAGCCATAGAAGCTGTCTCACATACAAAATGACTACTAACACTGTAGCCTGATTTGCTATCAGTTTCCTCCATTATCTGATCCCAGGGACAGCTTTCTTGTTGAGATACAAAATCTATATTACTAGTTTTTCTAATTTCTTCCGTGCGAGTGAAAACTTTAGGCCGCTGTATTCCTTCTCCAAATGGCATCAAATTTGAATTGGGAACTTTCAAGCACAATTGAGAGAATAGAATATCACACATCTGTTCAACAAAGAGAGAAACAGTGACTCTTAAAGATTTATAAAGCGTGAGTGAGGAAATGGTGCACAACTCTTTCATATGCAAAATGCAAAAGTTAATGATTAAATCCTCAAAATCTCAGATGTATACAATTTATTTTATGCTGTCCATGTCCTATTGTTTGGGAACGAGTAGATAATCTCAAAGGAACAAACATCAAGCGTAACCACAATATACATGTGTATATAAGACATGTATCAAGCAAGATGGCTGACAGAGGAACCTCACAGTTTCTAAGCAGGTCTAAAAAATATCCATACCAAGATGCTATAGAAAAAAAATAAAGATATCAAAAAAGTGCCAGAGCTTCACACGTAACACACCAAAAAGTTCACAGAGAAAGCAACCTTTTTGCATATAGCCTTCTACCTAAGACATGATGCAGCATCGCTAATGTGAGACCTCTAGTTAACAAATGAAAAGGTAAACTCTTCAAGCTTTGTTCTTGTCTTCTGATCCCTTCTATTAAATTAGAATGATTTTTTAGTACCAATAATCTAAATCATAAAATATTAACTAAGTTCACTTAGGTGTAATTTAAAGAACTACAAACTTGAAAATTAGCAACTATCTAAAGAGCACAAACTATTTTAGATTAAAACAAAAGGAAAAAGGCTTAAACAAGATCATCCTCAGTCCTCAAAGAATTCTTTCTCAGGAACTGAAAACAGAGAGATATATTAATCATAAGGCCAGCTAATGAACAGGATCTTTGGTCCAAGATAAACTAGAAAAGATGATTTCAAATATCACTGACATTTTGTATGATGGTTTGGAAGCTTTCCAAGCAAAATACCTTTAAAATATTTATACGGTCTGTTTCATTTATTTGAGCCACCAGGGACAAAGCACTGCTCATGATGTCTATCACTGTAATTGCTTTCTCCAGTCGAGTATCCCTATTGTCAGGGCTAACATCACTGTTGCTTGGCTGTTGCATTTCACTCTCGTCTAACAAAAACTTGCATCGCATGAGAAGCCTCTCTAGAACAACTAGGAAGCCCCACCTGATAGAATTGTTCTTCGACTTTAGAAGACCACACATCAGCCAGATAGACAAAGGAATATCAGAAGGATCAGAGGAATCATGAACACCAGCATAAGCAATTTTATTCTGCAAGCTCCTGACATTAGACCATATACTCCCATTCCTTGAGTCACTTATTTCAGCAATAAGCAGATCTCCTAACCAGATAAATCCATTTTGGCGGTAAAGGATTCTATCCGAATGAAGAAGAGAATGTAAAATAGACCAAGCCAGCTTTGCTTTCATTGCAACACTATTTCGCGTAGATGAACCCTCAACATTGTCCTTCAACTTGTTGGATTTTGTTATCTGTTTCAGCTGAAAGAACTCTGTGTCCAAATGAGTAAATGAACTAATTATTCTATCTAATTTCTCCGTAATATTTTCCAAAAGCTGCAAGGGAAAACAAATAATAATCAGAAAAGCAGATATATGCTTGCAATTCACACATTTCGTTATCACTTCAGCAAACTCCCGTGAAATATAAGTCGAGATGAGGTGAGCAAGAGGCACAATTTAACATGATACAGCTAAACCCTCCCCTGATTCATTTTTAATCTCAAAGCTATACTTGCATATATGAAATGAATCAAACAAGTGGAATCATATAACCGACCACACACAAAACATCAAATCAATAGCCTGATTGTTTATCATCCCCACCCGCCAAATATTAAAAACATATGTGCAAAACTGCAAAAACATTCACAAGAAATTACCGTATGTAACCGCTCGCTGTTAGGGTATCTATCCAATGTAGTTGACAGTGATCTTCTCAAAAGCTCCCCAATGCCTTCCACCCCTAGCTTAACAGAGATATAATAGGCTTCCGGTGCATCAGCCAAAGTGAGCAGTGCAGCAATTGGCTGAATCTCATCATCACTATATTCAGAAGCTCCAGTTGATATGCATGTTTCATTTATTTGATGCAAAACATAGTCGAAAAGCACCAAATAAAGATGCTTTCTTTCCTCCCTTGAGGTTGACAATGAATACTGCACTTGATAATTGAAAAGAAAAAACATACAAGTTAAAAGGTTTCTCTATATTTAAGAAATTTTGCATATATTTCAATTAATCCATTTTTATGAGGTGTTTAAAACACGTGTGAGTCATCAGATACCCATTAATCCCTCTTAGGTCCAACAACTTCATAAATATGAACATTGCAAGCCATTACTAGAACAAACCTCATTTACTTGTCACACATTTCCAAAAATTTGTTAAGCAATTGGAATCCACTGCTTCTGTTGTGTTATTAAATATTGGGTAGGGTCCCAAGGTTTTTTCATTCAGGTAAATTAATCCTTTAATTATTGCTAAAAATTTTACATGAAGACCAAGAGTAGCAGGTCAAGCTGGTCAACAAGAAGATAAAATCAATCTTATTTCTATAGATGTCCAGATCAAACTAATTAGCATACCTCAATGAAGATAAAATCAATTCCTCCAATCAGGTCAAGCTGGTCAACAAGAAAATTCGCTGTACTCATGATGGCCTTAGTAGATTCATCAGGTACTTGATATAACATGTTTGTTAGGATACAAACAAGCTTGCAATGCACAACTTCAGCCCAGGAATTTATCCGGCTAATCACCAAAATTGACTTGACAACCTGAAGACAACACAAGTGAAGAGACCATAAATGAGACCGAGATTTATTGCCATAATAATACTAAGTTCCAATACCATTAAACAAAGAATCCGGAGTCTTAAAATTTCCTCAAAGGAAATCCGACCAAAATTTAGGTCAGCTTTGATTGACAAGATTGCATGGTATGGTTTTGATAGAGAAAAACAGTGGAGTGTCCATAACACAAAAGACATGCAAAAATTAGAGTTATGCTTAAAATACAAGATAAAACCAGAGTTTTTACACTTCCTAGGTAAGCCTTATACTTTTATTGACCCAAATAACTCCAAAACCTTCAATTTTGTGTCTGAATAAACACTTATCACAAACAAAAAGCTGACTTTTATTACAGTCAAAGCTAGTTGGATTTTTTTCCTCCACATGGAAGTTGACGCGGTATGGTGATGTAGCTGAAAATTGAAAATCTTGGAAAAAAATCAGTACAGATTAAGGATTACGGGCATGCTTGGATACTTACCTGGGAAAAGTAGGAAAATTTAGTTATTTTTTTAACCTAAAATTGTTCAAATAAAACACCAATCCCAACATTGACAGAACCTCAAGACTAGAATTGAATCGCACACCAAACAAATTCTACCAACATATAATGCAAAGGGTTCATAATGTAAAATAAAAGTAAAAATTAGGGTCAAAAAACTCCTGCAACATATGAAATTTTCCAACAAGAAATGGACCGTCTTTTCATCGAGCCATACCAAATACCACCCAATATTCTCAGAACCTATATGGTTAGAACTGAATCACATATCTGGCAAATCCAACCAACTTTCAGCTTTGCAATTCCTCTGAGTATAGTAAAGAAAAAGTTGCTCCATGTATGACCCAACATAAAGTGGCGCCAGGATTATTCAGAGGGAGAGTAATGCTAAGATAACATTTTGTATAGATTGGTTGTAGAAATTCTTGCAAAGCAGAGGTTGAACTTTATTGAGAGGTATTTCACACTGCTAAAGTGTGACTCAGAAGTTTAACATGGTAGATGCAAAAGTGCTATGTTAACAATTGGAGACTGATAAATTCACTGGGATGTTTTTTTTTTTTTCATTTAGATATTTGAAATGGATGCTGCCAATTTTACACGACAATACTTCCAAAAATTGAAGATGTACACACACAAGAAATGAAACTTCCAAATCACTTCCTAGACATAATTTCCTCCACACAGACACACACAAAGCCCTCATGGGTTAAATCAAGGTAAGAATACAACATGGTAATTTTGGGAAAGCTCCAGAAACTGGTAGATAGGCAGACAAAACTGACTCACCCTGATGTCAAGTCCTTTTAATCGATTTCTCCAAATGTTGCCTCTATCGCACACAAAATATAGTAAACAGCTTAGGGCAGAAGCCCAGACAGCTTCTTCCGTCTCATCAATCTACAACAAGCAATAGCAAGGGAAAAGTAAAATGGAAATAGAGACAAGCATGGATGGAACATCCTAAAATCAAAGCAGCCAAAATACAGAAGCTTCGGTTAAAAGACAGCCAGTACCTGAACAAGAAGAAGAAGTATATCATATAAAATGTTTAAAATCCAAGACTCAAATTTATCAATAGCTGAGGTTCTTCCCAACTTCTTGGAAGAAGCTAGTTTCCTTCTCCCTTGCGTGGTAAGCTGATCTTCACTATTTAAAAGTAATTCTTGAGAATACTCTTCCTCAATTGCAGAATTATCATCAATTATCAGGGGCTCTAACAAGTGAGCATGGACTGCAAGGTTTAGAATTAAATCAAAAGCACGCACCCTACACGCTGTCCTTGGAGAACTAAGCATCTCCTGTAAGGAAAAAAAAAAAGGTCAGAGTTAAAAGATGATTTCATAATACTTGAATAAGAAACTGAAAATACAATAAACAAAAACCTCAAGCATAGATAGAGTGAGAGGAGCAGCAGTTCCAGAATCCAAGACATACCTACAAAACAGAATTTTCAGCAACACCATACCAGTAATCATCATTAGATGTGAAAATTAAAAGAAGAAAACAAGAGAAGAAAAATGAAACAAAATCAATCACATGATTCTGTGCACAAACAAGTATGTAGGAAATTCAGAATCAAACCCCTGCTACTATTTATGAATAAATGACTCTAGCAATGGGTCAGATTTCAACCTGAATTAAGCAAGCGGCATTTCAAAGTGTGCCCACAACATGATCAACGGGATGTCAACTACAGATACTTCAAATGGATATGCATTTTCTCAGATAAATTACTTTTAAATAGCAATGAATTAGGAAACTATTCCAAATGCATTACAACACCACGTACTTAGTATTGCAGGATAAAAAAAACAGAAAGCTTATCACCCTTTACATAAGGATGATTCCAAAATAACTTATGCATCTTAGGCTAATACGTATAAAGTAATTGATACTGTTATTATATTATTATAATGACCAAATAAAGGTTGTTGGGGACAGAGAGGGAGAGAAAGAAAGGTTAAATGTGTCGCATGCAATATAGGACAAAAGAGGTCAAAGAAAAGAAGAAAACAATAACATACATGTCAATAACCAGCTTAATAAGGACGCTCACAGCCACATCCATTGATGGCTTTGCACTGTTATTACTTAATCTAGAAGATACCGTCATGGTATTAGCATTTGTTAAAGATGTCTCAGAGCAGACAGCTGCAATGACCTCGCATACCTCAGCAGGGTTCAAACGCAAAGGTTGTTGTTCACTGATGCACGCAAAAATATTTTATTAGAGAAAAAAGAAAACATAAACTCAACCACATTGAGATCTATCAATGTTGTGAAAGAAATAGCACTTGAAAATAAATACAATAATTATGCACTCCAGAACAAGAAGCAGTGTGTAACAATGCAGGATAGACCCAGCCACAGATCATGATCCCAAGGAACAATTATACAATTAACATATATGGATATTAGCAAATGCTTCATGTTCAACTCAATAACATAAATGTCCTCAAGTTAAACATGGAGTATTTGCTAATAGGGAAAAAAAAGGGAAGCTCCCTTTTAATTCCAAAACCTAGTAAACTTGCAATAGAAGCAAAATTCATTCTAACAAATCACAAAAGGAATATACCATCATCAATTAAAGGATGTCAAATTGCACACCTGTAATGGCGATATTGGAAAAGTGGTCGGGCACGTGGGCGGAATGTGCTTGCAGGAGAATCATCCCTACACAAATTATACCCAATAACCCAAACTGTAACCATACAACTTTATTCAAAATTTAGGTTTAAAACTATGCATAGTTAATCTTCTCTTAAACTCAAACAGCTATACCTTGCTACTTATACTACCATTTAAAGAAGCTTAATTTTCAGAGTATCCAGATAATCATGCTACTTTTCTCTTAAACTGAAATATATATCTTTCTAATGGGATTGGCTAAATTCACTTAAATCCAGATTATGGCTAACATCAGATTTGTCATACATGGTATAACACCAACAAGTCAAAACACGTAATTCATAACCAAATGAAAGCAACAAAGAATTTTAGAACGAAACAGAAGTTACACACACACACATATCTTTCTAACACAATTGGTTAAATTCTTGTGAATCCAGAATACAGTAAACATCAGATTGGTTGTATGTAATATGGCACCAACAAACCAAAACATGCATCTACTGTTTCAATGTCCCAGGCCCTCCAACTTAATCAAATTTGCAAACTCCATAAAAGCGGTCATAATACAATTAGGTACGGAAAAAGGTTTGTAGAAAACAGAACCTCAAGCCACAAGACTCCAAACATTTAACTGGGAAAGAAGCTTGAAATTATTGCCTTAAAAGCTAACAGTCTATGACCTTTCCCACCCATCAAATTGCAAAGATCAGTCTGACAGCACAACCATATAAGTCTATCACAGCACAACAGATCCTTAGGAACCGTGCAAATAATATAATGGTAAGTGATATTAAACAAGAAGTCATCAAAGAAATAATCTGAGAGTAAGTGAAGAACATACCAAATTTGATGAGGTCCTCCTTTACTGCGTTTCAATGCTGTAATTGCTCTCAAATGGGAGCGAGCAGAAGCAGAATTGGCAATTGTTGCGACTGGTGAAGGCTGTAAGAGTTGATCAAGATAAGGCATATCAGCAGTGCCAAAATATTTCCAGGGCTGGCCATTCATTTTTGCTTCCATATCTCCAACAAGTAAAGCAGCTGCTCCTACCTCTAAGAAATTATGTCCACTCATGTCTTGCACATATGCAGAGTGGTCACTGTTTGTCGAATATAGAACATTTGTTTTAGAAGCAATGGAACACATGAAAGAACAGTACTAAAAGCCAGAACATACCGGAGACTTAGAATACCTATAAGGGAAGAAGTAATAAAGCCAATATGAACTATTTGAACACTTAATAAGCATATGCAAATTGCAAAATCAATTACCTTTCAGTAAAGGGTGACTGATGATCCCTAAGCCAGCGCCATTTCAAAACATCATGTGCAATATATTCAGGATTCTCTATTCGATCAGCGTCCTCAATGTTTGAAAAGTTTGAAACAGATAAAGCTGTAGCATCTTTCTTCTCTGAAGACTCTCCAACATTCACAGGGCATCGCTGGGAATTGAAAGATCTACTCAACAAAGATGTCAACGAAGGAAGTGACTGCCTCGATGCCAAGGTTGCCCCAGCAAAACCAGCCGGCTGGAATGAACGCTTTGGAATATGTTGAGCCACTAAGGATCTCACATAATGCAATGATTTTACAAGGGCTACAGAAGCAAAACTAGATACAGGCAACAAAGGAGAAGCACTTGCAGATGATGTTGATGTTGCTGGTAAACCCGATTGTTGACTTAAAGACCGAGACCAAGGTGACAACCTTCGATTTGGACTTAAGTCACATTCAGCAATTAAGCTGACACAAAACCGATCTATTTGCAGCAACGTCTCCTCACTGGGCTTATACCTGCACCAAATAGAACAAAAAATGAAATCCTAAAATAAAACAACAATATAAAATAGACCCTATAAATCTTGGAACCTTTGGTCTTGATAAATTTCCTAGTCAGTCCTAAACTGGATAGCAAACAGAGCAAGTTCCATAATATTTACAAATGGACTATAATGGTAACATAATTTTATGAACACTTGATATATGTCAATTCTGGTTCAATTATTGCATTCTGAAACTAACAAACATTCTAACACTTCCCTACCAACAAGTGTTAGGTGCAGTGATAAGACACATTGCATTCTCAAGGAAAGAACTCAAGTTCGAACCCTAGAGATGACATTGTTGGGAGGGGCAGCCACAAACCCCAAAAAGATTAATCTTCATGAACCGTAAAATGGACATGGTGGATACCTTAATTATACCAAAAAGAATATTCGAACACTTCCCTAAAATAAGAGAAAATACAAGTTCACACCAAGAACAGCATACCTTAAGAGGTATCGCTTCAGGAGTGCCACACACCTTCCCACTACAGCTGGGCTGGCACAAATTATATACACAACAGCAGAAAAGGAAATTAGTTCAAGCACTGTGCTAAGAGTAATGGCTAGATTAAACAGGAGTTAAGAAAAGGTATTCAGTGCATGACATGCAACAATAGGCAAATCGGTAATTAACTGTAAAATAATTATACACCTGACAACAATTATTATTTATAAAACCCATGCATTATTTTTTTTTCTTTGCAATATCATATTCCATTCAAGTGTTTAATACTTTAATATACTTCTGCTGTCGTCTCTATGAAATTTCCAGACATCAAAACACAAATTATGGGTGTTTCTAGAATAAGTTACACAAGACTATTCCATTACATAAATATGGTGTCAATACACTGTCTCGTATGGATGAAGCATTCTAAGCTTTCAAAACATCAACAACTGGTGCAACAAATTTAACATCACACTATCATTTATCAGAAATAGGCAGTCACTTAAAATCTGTAACTCCAATCTATTTAGCACCCAAACAAGTTCATAAACCCATCTCTCTCTAAAATACATTATGGTCGGTTATATAAGTACACTATGCAAAAAAATTACCTGCGTTCTCTCTCTGCAATTGTATGCTCTAAAATAACAATGTAAGACTGGTCAGTTGTTGAGGGTGCTGCCAGATAGTCCTGTCATTGTTAAATGTAAGTTCTGGTCTTGTAAGGTTCAAATACTAATTCCACAGGTGAGACAAAAAGATCTGATACTAATATATATATATATATATATATATATATGTATATACACAATCTCTAGGAAAAAAAATATAGAGTATGTGAATCATAATATTATAAAATTCAAAAACAAATTCCACAGGTGAAGCAAAAGGATGATATCATACTATTATAGTAAATCAAATGAACTTCAAATTCTCATCATTTACAATGCCTGCAAGAAGTAAAGTTATATGCGGAACTAAGATTTGCTACACCAAAAGTCTAGGCTTTATCAATATCAATGCTGATTCAAGTTGGAAAAAACAAAACACTTTCACCATTACACATGGACCCCAGGGGAAAAAAGACAACAGAAAGGAAAAGATCACCAATGTTTGAATTATGAGATTTAGAATACCCTTTCCTTTATATCCATGGGTAGTAAGTGACTAAGAAAAACTGCTTGCAATTAGATTTGAGAAAAACTGCTTGCAATTAGATTTGAGAATACATAAATATAAGAGATTATTCATTAATTAAGTAATCTGTAAGTAAAGATACTGCTCAGCCAAACAATGTCAAGAAAGGTTTCTCTCTCAATATAATAAATTCAAGGTGAATAAGTAGTTAATGTCAGCATGCTAGGGTTGTTAATATTTAAACCTACCTTGAAACCATAAAACATTTTAACTAAATACAAGACAGCAAAATCTAGAAATCTTACTAGGGTGCACAGAAACAATAAAACCACGGTTAAAACGAGGAAAAATGCTTAGACACTTCATTATAATAAAATAAAATAAAACCCAACAACGCAACATTAGCAAGCAATTCACTTAAGCTGTATTTCGTCGAGCTTTTACTAAGTTTTTGCTTGCCCGAAGCAAAAGATAAGTTTTAAAGAACTAAAAAAATTAAAATCTAACTTTTGCAGATAACAAAATGAAAACTTAATTTCAATTAATCATACTCATTTTTATTCAAATTGGATGTCCATTTTCACTCTTGGCTTTCACCAATTTATAAACTTTCATAACGCAACAATGATGTGGAACTACAAAGTAAATCTTACAATAGTTCAGTAATTTACATCCTTTTTTTTTTTTAACCATAATTCACTATCTTCTGCCAATAAATCAACTTTTAAATCCTTGCCACCTAAATGAATTCTAAAGAGAAAATCTATTAATATTTTTCCTTTCTTTGTCGATATTTATACACATCAGAAAAAATTCATTAAATCACAAAATAAAAATACACAATAATATTCTTTTCAAGATCTAATAACATAAACAAGGAAAAAAAAATTAAATCCAAACAAAGAATAACGAACCCGAAGTGTCCTCGAAGCTTCATTTAAAACCAACTGACTTCCATGGTGATACGAACTAAGACCTCCAGCCCCCGCCGCCGGCGAAAAAGAAGAAGACGACGAAGAAGAAAGACAATCCGCCACCGCCCTGCGCAACGGCTCCGGCGGCTTCTTAAGCGACAGAGATCTAAGCCTGGACACTCCACTAGCTGTTCCTAACTGAAGCCTCGAACTTCCGGGGCTCCGACCGGGACTGAAAATCGTTGTCATCGGATTTCCGAATCTACCTACAACTGTTTCTCAATTCGACTCCAAACTTTTTTTTTAAAAAAAATATTAAAAATTTTAGAGAAATTAGAATTTTGATTATAGAATGGATTAAATTTCTACATTTGAACAGAGAAAAATGAGGAAAATTTGTTAAAGTTCGCGGAGGAAGTGAGTCTTAGCTGTAAGTATAAGCGTAGTTCTATGCGATTGCGAGGTGTGTTATTATGAGCTGGCAACCGCTATTTTTGATTTCTTTTATTATTACCTTTTTCTTATTACATTATTGTTTGGTTTAATTTTAGGAATTTATTTAATTATTAATTTTGTTTTTTTATATCACTTTAATATTCGAAATTTATATTAAACTAATTATTTATTTTGATATCGAGTTAGGTCAAATTTTAAATTAGATATAAGTTTATTTAATGTTTATTTTCTCCATTTATAATATTTGAAATCCGAGAAAATATTTATTAGTCAAAATTAAGTTAGTTGTAGATTATGACATATTTTTATTATTAATTAAGTTAATAATTTTAATAAAGTTTAATTATGATTTTAGTCTTGTATATTTGCAATTCAATATTTTTACTTTTAATTTTAGTAATGTAGTCATTATATTATTTTTTAAATATTAACCATTATATTTTTAATTAATAATTTAAGTCTATTTAATATCATTATCGAATAACTTCAAATTAAATTAGAATTGAAGCTATTTTCAAAATAAAGATGTTATGATATTTACTATTATCGACCATTGGGCTCGCGTATCGAGCTCACATGACGCTAAGTGCTGTTACACGTGGGATCATGCGATGTAGGTCTGCACATCATGACATAGGCGAACTCACATCGTATAAACATGTATGAAGTCTAGAGTAGGGTACGTATTGGCATATATGAAACCTATTTAGAATATCACATCAATAAACAGTAACCATATTATATAAAAATACAACATTACCATCTAAAGAAGATAGAGAAAAACACTCAACAAAAGAAATAATTATAAGGCCAAATCAAAATCTTCAGAACAATATCGAAGAACTTTATAATCCTAGATTAAAAATCGAAAAAAATTCAATTTCAGAAAATGTCATGTAATTCAATTGAAGATGAAAGTTTTATCAACTAAACTTCAATTATTAAATCAAAATTGTAAAGAGACTAAAAGTTTCTAGAATTAAAAGTAAAAGGACTGAATTTGAAATATTCAAAAATATAGGAACTGATTTCAAAAATATACCCTCCAATAAAGCTAAGTCAATTCGAAATGGAAAAACCTTTATCCAAAATTCAACCTAGACTGGGTCCAAATAAAAGCAAGATTTTTTTTTCCTCTTTTATGGCATTAAAGTTAAAAAAGAATTTTTGTCTTGTTTTTACTTTTTTAGTTGGAATATTTATTTTTATTCCAACTAATAAAAAATAAATTTAAATTTTATTTAATCCAAAAAAAAGAAAAATACATAAAAGATAATACTTATACATATATATATATTTATTGTCTGACGTCTAAACTGTAAATAATTTTCCCTTTTTATAATAAAAACCAAAATAATTACTGTATCATCTCGTATTGTCTTTTTTCTTCATTTTTAAATCTCTTTTTCCAATAAAGTTTAGTGTGTGTATGATTGGGAATGGAAACAAAAAATTCTGCTCCATAGATTTTGATTCGATCCGAAAAAAATTTAGATTTTAGATTGCGTCTAGCTTTTTAATTAATCGGGTCAAACCGATTGAGTTTTGGAAAATCCATTCAATATTAAATACATTACAATTATTTATCACGGGTTTGCCATCGATTTTGAATTAGTGTCGAGTTAACTTATGACGACAACTCAATTAACAACATTGTTATTGTTTTTTTTGCCAGAACAATTAACATCATTATTAATACTAAAGATTCTATCACACGTGTATGCATGTAAAACCACGGATTTAAAAAGCACATGTGTGTTTAAAATAGCATATAATAAATAATATATAAAATATACATTGAAATGAAACTTTGGGCAAATATCCACAAAATACCAAAAAAAATCAAAATTTACCGGAAAGGACAGGGTTCAAAAATATTGACCTGAAAGGGCAATTTTCCCAAAAATCGCGCCCCCGTGGACGCGTTTTTAGAGAAAAGCGGCCTAAAAAGCGCTCCCGGGGGCGCGCTTTTTTAAGCATGAATCTCAAATTTTTTGACCCGTTGGCCCCAACTGTCGAAAAAAACTATAAATACCCCCAACCCTTCATTTTTTCACACTTCAATCCTTTCTCATTTTTCTCTCAAATTTCTATCAATTTGCTCTCAATTTTCTCTCAAGTTTCTCTCAAAGCCCTTGAAATTTACGCTCAAATTTCAAAATAGTCATTTACTATTTACAAAAAAGCCCTTTATAATTTTTTTAATATATCTATTTTTGGAAAATTTTTAAATTCTTTATCGGAGTACAATGGCCGGGGAATTACGTCGCCTAGACAACAACCACATTGCCGTCGAGCAAAAGAAAATGGTAAGTTTGAATGTTAATTTTTCAATATTATTAAATTTTTTTAATTATGCAATTTTAATTAATTTAGAATTTTTAATTTTTAAACGATCAGTAGATCGGGTGTTGCAATGTTATATTCGCAACATGCACGGTCCCCATCGCCATTGATCGAGAATTACTGCGGGAAGCGGGTTTTTGGCACGTGGCCACGATAGGCCTGGGGTTCAAGTTGGACCCGCCTTTGATCAGCGCGTTGATAGAGAGGTGGAGACCCGAGACGCACACTTTCCATTTGCCATGCGGAGAGTGTACCATCACCTTAGAAGATGTGCGATTCTGATTGGGATTACCGTGGGCGGGTCGGTAGTCACCGGTCCGTAACATCTCTCAATTGGATGGTCGTATGCTCGAGCTTCTAGGTGCCATTCGGATAAAATTCAAGGAGCTCGGATCGATATGGTTTGGTTACGAGACGCATTCCGAGCCGAATGAAGATTCGACCAAGAAGAAAGAATACGGTATCGCGCATATACATACTTGAGATAATTGGAGGCTATCTCGATGCCGGACCTCTCTAGAAACCTCGTCCACTCGAGATGGCTCCTCGAAACTTGTTGATTTGAGCGTAGGTGAATTGAGTTGGGTCCGCTGCCGTGCTTTATCGAGGTTATACCGGAGATGTGTGCGGCGTGACGCCGCAGAGTAAAGTAAAAATCGGAAGTTGCCTATCACTACTGCAGTCATGGGCATGGTTTCGATTTCCACTTTTACGTCCTCGACTCGACCAGCCATATTCATTCCCACTGATAACGAGGTAAATTTAATATTATATTTTACAATTATGTCGTAGATTTATAGTATAATTGCATGCTAAAAGTTTATTTAATTAGGTGGAACCATCCGAGGAGGAGTCATGTTGGAATACCTAACTCGCTTGAGGATATACGGGTCTTATTAGAACAACGGTCGGAATCACAAGTAAGTGTCGAATTTCGTTATTATAATATAGTATTTCGTATGTAGTGTCTAGTATTATGTATATAACTAATAATTTGGTAATGTTAATATAGTTTCAATGGACACCGTACGAGGATCCCGAAATTCGGGCAGTAATTCCGGAGGAGTTCCTCCAAAATCCGAACAGTTGGCACGTTAAGGTCCCGCTAATCACCTACTCAACCGTGGAGATGCACCAGTCAGATCGGGTTCTGCAGCAATTTGGATGCCGGCAACCGATTCCCGTGCCTCCTGAGGTGCTCGATGATGAGCACAAAGTGGACTTACGGCGCAACAACACGGATTGGCCAAGATTTTGGTCGAACATATCGAGGCGTGGGAGAACGGTATGACTTTTTACCTAACCGGAACCGATCATAGTTCCCGAGTTGGCGTGCGTGCGGAGTACATGCCATGGTTTAGAATCCATGGCAAGTCAGATCTGTTGTCCGGATGAAGAGAGGCGACGGCTAATTCGCGCGAAGGCGGAACGTCGGGCCCTTTACATCCAAGGAGAATGGGTGATGAAACGCCCAAAGAACAGCGCCTACACGATCCACCGGCCCATCAACGGCGCCTACACAATCACCGGCCCATCAACGGCGCCTACACAATCACCGGGCCCATCCGTTCAATGACAACACCGACATCACAAAAGCATCCACGCGCTTTATGCTAGGTGTGTACCACCGCCCCTTATATATATCCTCCTAACCCATATATGTTTCCTTTTCCTAGTCCCACCCCAGTTGGAATGCATGGCGGGTTCGAGTCCGTTCGACAACTCCCGTTGGCCACCCGATCGTGAGGCGACTTCTGTGTGGGATTACGAGGCGCCGCTGTCGGGGAGCGATGGTTTCTACCGAGCTCCTTCACCGTGCGGGATGCGATCACCCCGCCGTGGTTTATGCAAACACCTCCGGGGTCATTATTTTATCAAGGTGGGTCATCATCGCAACACCCGAACTGCACCCACTGCCGGGAGGAACCCGATTCCCACTTTGAGGTTCCACGACCCCGCGGAAGCTAGAAGAAGGAGGAATCCAGCCACAGAATCCGCCGACCGCCCGATCAGGCAGATGGGTTCCCACCCCAAGATCAACATTGATTAGGATGGGCTTTTTATTTCTTAAATTGTAATAATTTTTTTATTTTTGAATAAAAAAAGTTATTTTTTTATTTGTGTTTGTAATTTAATTTTAATATCTTTACTAAAATAAAAGTTGTGTATGACCTTTTGGTTTGTAATTTAATTTGAATTTTTTAATAAAATAAAAAATTATTTTTTATTTTATATTTTTTTAATTTAGTTTTCTTCACTAAAATAGTTGTTTAATTTTTATTTTTTATTTTTATTTTTATTTAATAAGAAGTTGTTTTTATTTTTATTTAATAAGAAGTTGTAATTTAGTTTTTTGCAATATAATTTTTTTTTTATATTTAATAAAATTGGGGCAAATATCATTTCTTTTGTAATTTAATTTTTTTTAATTTAGTTTTAATATATTTAATAACATAATAGTTGTTTAATTTTTATTTTTTACTTTTCTTTTTATTTAATAAGAAGTTGTTTTTATTTTTATTTAATAAGAAGTTGTAATTTAGTTTTTTGCAATATAATTTTTTTTTATATTTAATAAAATTGGGGCAAATATCATTTCTTTTGTAATTTAATTTTTTTTAATTTAGTTTTAATATATTTAATAACATAATAGTTGTTTAATTTTTATTTTTTACTTTTCTTTTTATTTAATAAGAAGTTGTTTTTATTTTTATTTAATAAGAAGTTGTAATTTAGTTTTTTTCAATATAAATTTTTTTTATATTTAATAAAATTGAGTTTAATGTTATTTCTTTTGTAATTTAGTTTTTTTAATTTAGTTTTAATATATTTGATAAAATAGAAATGGTTTACTTAGCCAGAAAAACAGAAATTACATAGCCAGCAAGAAACAAACAAGCTAAGAACACGGTCAACTATTCCGATTTGGACACGAGCCAGATGTATGGCCCGGGTTCCTACACCACCCGCACCGCCGACTTTGGTTGGTCGATTCTCGAATATCCATATTGTTGCGTATTCTAGTCGCGGAAGGTCGACCTTTTGGTTTGCGCCTCAATTCTCTATCCGAAATGCGACAGCTTATATGGTGCAAGCGATACCGATGGCCACTTACGTTCATCCGGGGTCGTGGGAATACGTGTCTCCACACGTTGTACATGTTTTCTAATTTGTACACTTCGTCGACATAGCTCATGGGATCAATACGGAGATTCTGACAAGCCGCAAGTACATGAGCACATGGGTAACGAAGTGCATCAAATATCCCACAGTCGCATGTCCTATTTGTCAAGTGTACACGATAATGCCCGCCAAGAATACCTTGGTTCGGTCATCAAACTCAGTGACACGAAACCATAAGTCGTCGCGGTCGTGACACACCGTGTGTGTGGTGTTCGCCCGTGCCTTCCCACGGTTAATTTCTTGCAAGACTTTCGGGCTCCATACATGGCATCCTTCCATTTGCCCTCTATAACTCGCTGCTCTCTTCGGAAATAGTGCCGCTAACCAAAAATATGTCTCTCTCGCACAACTTAGCATGTGTCGGCGGATGACGGGTTCCTTTCGAGCAGAAATTTATGCATTCGGCAAGGTTTGTGGTCATATGCCCATATCGTAGACCGCGAGTCATATGCTTGTGTCCATCGCTTTCGAAAGGAATATTGCATGGTAGCTTGCGCCTTCTGCGTTATATCGAGCACAAATCGCCACATCTCGTGAAAACGGTCTTTATTGATCTCATACCCTGCTAATATACGTTGATAGCGAATATTACATACCACACTTCAATTGCGAATAAATTGAATTTTTCAAAAGAAATTGTATTAATAGATATTTCATACCCATATCGATCACTTGCCGTTTCTGTCTTTTAGATCGATGCTGCCCATAGTAGTTGGATGCGACATGCCTCAGGCAATATCGATGGTGTGTGCGATGCCACATGCTTCCCTAGCGTTCTATTGCCGCAAGTATTCCAGGGCCCCGATCCGATATAACGCATATGTCAGGTTGGGGGCAAACATGCCTCCTTAACCTAGATAGGAAGAAGTCCCAATCATCAGCTGACTCCCCCGGTGTTATTGCGAACGCAATCGAAAGGATTCTCCCACAGCCGTCTTGTGCCACAGCTAGCAATAGCCGATGCGTATATCTACCATACATGAAGGTACCGTCAATTTGTACCAATGGCTTGCAGTATGTAAAAGCATCTCGGCATTGCTTAAATGTCCAGAACAGACGCTTGAACACTGCACATCCACGGAGCAGACGATCGTTGTAGTACGCCGGTTTCGTTTCAAGGTCTGTTGTGCTGCCTGGGACATACCTCTCCAGCACCTGACACCACTCCCACACTTCATTATATGAAGCGTCCCACCGACCGTGCAATTTTTCCAACGCCTTCTGCTTGGCTATCCAAGCCTTTCTGTAAGAGGGCGTGTACCCCATTTGGCTACGAATATTGCCAATTAAGGCCGGCACTGTAGTTTTAGGATCGGCCTTTACCGTCGGGATTATTAAATCAGCCAACATGTCTGAATCCATCCTCGGATGATCTTGTGTTACACCTGTCAATGAAGTACGTTAAATAATGCAACATTATATAATATTAGTGTTATTCGAAATCATTGAACACATAGTGGTACTGTACCGGCAAGACATGTATGCGGACCTTTGTACTTTTTCACCTCCCACAGCCCTGTCCTTTTCCTCAACGACACCATGATTTTCCATGAACATGTGCCGTCTTGCACTGCACACTTTGCCTCGTACCTATCAAGCTTTGATTTAACCATAGTGTAGTTAACCCCGTTCCTGATGCTGTATTGTTTCAATGCAGCCAGAAAAGTATTCTTGTTGGAAAACTGTTTACCAACTTCTAATTGGTCCGAATCCAACAAAGAATTTGTACTGATCCACGCGTCCGTGTGGTAGTTCAGAAACTCCAATGCATCATCTTGAGATAGATCGACATTATGCATGTGCTTGGCTGGAGTGAGTATGCCTGAATAGCGGATCTTCTTCTTCTTAAATCAACCGCCTCAACGTCTTCAGTACAATTGGAGCGGGCTCCGGTTGTAAAAATAATCCAACTTCGCACCGTCGTCGCCCTCGGCTCCCGAGGTGGATCCACATCGGATCATCGTCCGATCCTCCATAACTTGCAACAAACGAGGGCCCATCGCTGGTGGATGTCGTCGGTAATACATCATCCCTCCTTAAACATCTTTCGTAACGATCCCAATCGTATGTGGATTGCCATCCACTAGAAGTTGATGACGTCCCCCAATACGTATTTACGTCATCCGGCGTCCGAATGACGAATATGCATGTCCCATCCACCAACCGAGTGTGTCGTGCGGGGTTATGTTTTCCATACTACCACCGCACACAGCACTTCGTGTTTTGCCTCCCACTTATAGAGTGTCGACTTAGGGTCGTGTATTCCCCTAACGCTACTAGATGTTGAGGTCGCGACGAATCACTTGAAGATGAAAATTCTACATATACCTCGATATAGGGTGAACCACCGCAAGATGAGTCTCCACCATTGCCTCAAGGCTCCGGGACCTTTGATGTCGAATGAGTCATATCTCACCGATCAACCGGCGCAAAATCTATACTTAATAGACTGAACTTTCATTAGCGTTGTTCCGAATATTTTACGCCTAATTCTTTTGCGCAGCTTCTACCAAATCGACGTTCGATTAAAACTCAATCGCTACTGTGTTCTCCGATAAGAAAACAACACCATTTTCGATTGTCACGCACTTCACCATCGTAGTAAATAACGAAGATTAATACGTTCACTCATTGCAAGTGGACGGTGTAAAGAAGTATAATTATCATGATTTGAAAAATCACACTAAGTTCAATTCCCGGGAAAGAGAGGTGGATCACAAGGATCACTTAAGTACCGGATCTTTCCTAGCGAATATCCTCAATCGTAATTTAATAGCACAATAAATAACTACGATCACACTCACAAGATATGAAAAATAAATAATAATGAACACCAGAACTTTAACGAGGTTCGGCAAATTTTGCCTACGTCTTCGGGCACTAACAAATATATTTCACTCCAAAAATACAAGTGAAAATTTACAAATAGGGAGAGAGAACAATGCCTTAAGTAGAGAATGGCAAATTGTGGGATGAAGAAAATGAGAAATGGTTAGGTCTATTTATAGTTGAGGTTTAGGTATCAATCTTGCAAAGTACCTATTCAAATAGGGACCAAAATTGTAATTATCCCATACCAATTTTCACATCACATCAACTTTCGGTGCCTAATTTTGGTGCCATTTTCTTCCCACTTGCTATAGCCCATTTTCTTTCCACGTCAGCGCCGTTTTTGGGGGAAAAAGGCCTAAAGCGCGTCCCCGGGGGAGCGCTTTAGGCCGTTTTCCCCTAAAAACGCGTCCACGGGGGCGCGATTTTTGGGAAAATTGTCCTTTCCGGTCAATATTTTTGAACCCTGTCCTTTCCGGTAAATTTTGATTTTTTTTGGTATTTTGTGGATATTTGCCCATGAAACTTTAATTGGCTAATCCAATTTACATGAGTTCAAATATCACCGTATACATATTTTAATTAGTTTTTGTTGATAAATTTATATTAATATTTACTCTAATGTAATTATACCCAGAAAACAATTAATAGTATCATTAAAAAATAATAAAAATAAAAATTTTTATTTTATTTTATTTTATTTCATTTTGGTAAAATTTTAAAAAATGTCGACTTTCACTCTATTATCTAAAAATGATACTAAAAAAATTTACAATCTCGTATTCAAAATCGAAAATTTATCAATACCAAACTTTACACTTTTATTTTATTTGCTTAGGTGGGAATATGTGTAATATTGACAATAAGAATAAATTTTCTTATTTTAAAAATATCACATAATTTGATTAAACAAATAATTAAAATAAAATTTCTAAAATTAAAAATAATGGTACTGAATTTCAAATCTAATTAGAAAATAAAAACATTATTCAAAATTCAGCCTAGACTTTTGTTTATGGCATTTAAAATTTTTTGTTTTGTCTTTACTTTTTTAGAAAAAACTTTTTTTTCCTTCCAAATAATGACAAATAAGTGGAGATTTATTTAATAAAAAAATACATAAAATAATATCTTTATTGTCTGACACCTAAACAGTAAGTAGTTTTTCTCTTTTTCTAATAAAAACCAAAATACATCATCTGTTATTGTCTTTTCTATTAACTTTTTCCATTAATTTTTTACTAAAAAAACTTTTTTTTCAATAATTCTAGTAACGATTAAAAGAATAAAAAGTTTATTTTATAAATATATTAACGTTATATATTTATTTTTTATTAAATATTTTAAATTTATTTATATTATTATTAAAACATTATTAAACTATCTTTACGTAAGTAAAAAGATATTTTTGTCTTTTATTTTTTACATTTTAAAATAAAAGTAATAAAAAATTACAAATAATAAGTTTTTGAATCATGCTATTAACATGGCATAAAACCTAAGCTAGAGGAAATCGAAAAAATCTTTAAAGTCGATTCATTCAACTTTTCGATTTCGATTTAGTTGAGTGGGATGGATTTGTGGGTTTTGACTTTGATTTAATCGGTTATTTCGATTAGTTGTTGATTTTTGAATTTCAAAATTACAACGATTGAAAAAACTGATTCATTCTATATTATTTTTAAATTATTTAAAATGTATTTTTATTTTATAATATATAACCTATAAACCTTACCCAATAGCCCAAGGTCGGTTAACCGGAAAAATAGATCGAATAAGATCAGTTTAGTTTGATTGATTTTCTCAACTAAAATCGGTCAAGTTGATTTTATCATGTTAAAGTTGATTCAAAAAAAACCAATCGAACCAACTGATTCATCCGATTACTCTCCCTTAAACTTTACCGCTACAACTAATATTTCCTCTTTTGTTTTTTTGTACATTTTGATATTAATACACAAAAGTTTTCACCTATACATATTGTATATGTGTTGTTACTATTAGTTTCAAATTATATGTTTACTTATTTATTTATTGTATGTTATTTTTAATGCATATTTGTATTTTAAATACGTGATTTTCACACGCATACACATACGCATGTGATAGAATTTTTAATATTGATAATATCATCGATTGAGTTTGTATCACAAGTCAATTCAATACCGAAATTTTTATAATTATTTTGTTGGTATTGAATTTCCTTTTCACCAACATGACAATATTTTGATGTGGTATAGAAAAATGACAATGTCATTATATGCAATTAGAGTGTATTTAATATTCTTAATCTGATGTATTTATATATTTAATTTTTTACTTACAATTTAAATTGTTTTATTTTCATTTCAGTTTCATACATATGACATTGGAAAAAAAATATTTGGTACACTGGTAGTGAAGCTTTTAGACTCCACAACTAAGGTCAAGAAATTGACAAGTATCCTACAGAGGTATAGTAAAATATTTAATATATATATATATATATTTTAAAAAAGAAACACATAATATTTTTTTTGGGATTGCTTGTGGAATAAAAAAAAATAGTGTCAATGTACTAAATACTAATTTTATTGAGTTTGTGTTAGTATTATTAGTTTCAAACCATATATTTTTTTTATTTTATAATATTATTTTTTAAATGTATATCTATATTCTAAATTATTAAAAAAAAAACAAAACATAACAGTCCAATGACTAAATTAAGAACTTTTGAATAGTTCAACGACTTAAGTAAAAACTTTTGAACAGTGAAATGACAATTTTGTAACTTTTTAAAGTTAAGTGACAAAAACATAAACTTACTAATAGTTTAGTGAACTTGGGTGTAATTTATCCTAAAATTAAACTCCACTATTTTTGTACATCTTTTATTTATAATAGTATGGTTTTCGATTCGACCCACACTTCATGCTGGGTTAATTATTTTCGAACTAAATATTTAAAATTTAAAGGTTATAACATGCTTTAAGCTTATATATTATTTGTATTTTTAGAATTTAGTCTCCACTTTTTTCTTTTTAAGAATTTAATCTCTCTATTTCAGATTTAAAAATTCAAGTCTAATTGTTAACACCGTTAAAATTCTTCTGTTAAATTTGTTGGCATAATATTCTAATTTTTTTTTAAGTACTCACTTGATAATCATGTAAAAAAATGGCATTATAATAGACTTGAATTTAATAACAAATTTAACAATGTTAACAGTTCTTTAAATTTACGTCAACATTTTAATTAGAAGAAAACATTTAGATTAAATAATGACATTATAAATGTTGAAGTACCAATTTATATAAAAAAATCAATTATAAAGATCAAATCTCAAATTTTAACATAGTATAGGAACCATAATTAAAATTGGGCTATTTTATATAATGAGAAAGTAGAGAGACCGAAATTAAAAATTAACCATTTTGTTGAGAATCTATACTATGTAAAAGGATGTAGTGATATACATAAAAGCAGAGGATCAAAATTCTTGATTAAGTTAGTATTACGAGTTAATCACATATTATATTGGTTAAAAAATTATGGGAATATCTTTTCTAATTAAAATAAGTAATGTTATTTGAAGATATTTTAAACTTTTCATGATAAAAAAACTAATAAAAAAATATATAATGGGATTCGAATTTATGCGAATTGCATTAATAAAACATTTAATTTGTCACTCAACTAAAGCTTCTTTTAAATATTTTTAAAGCTTCATTTTAATACTTTTATATATTTTAATTTTATTATATACACTTTATTATTCCTATCAGTCGTATATATTAATTGTATATTATTTTCAAATAAACATTTATGTTTTGAATATGTGATTTCTATAAGTATACACCTATGATAAAAATTTTAGTAGTAGTATAAAATTTCAAATTCTTTAATTTCTTTGAATTATCCAAATTCGACGCATGTATTCAGTAAATATTTAAACATATGCATAAGTAGGGCCGAAGTCAGAGGGGCTGGCAAGGGTCCCAGCTCTCTTAAAATGGAAAACTTTCCATTTAGATTTTTTGTAATTAATAAAATTTTAAATTAATAATAGTAAAATTGCATTTTATCCTCCTTAAAATGATAAAATTTTAATTTAATCTTTTAAAAATTATAAATATAATCTATTAAAATGGTAAAATTACGTTTTTACTATTATAAAAATATATAATTTGATTTCAACGCTCAAAAAAATCTTCTGGCTTCATCTCTATACGTAAGTATACAATAGTCTAATCATTTTGAAGTTTTTTCATGTATATGATATGTATGATTCAAAATGTTCATTTTTTAAATAAAAATTTTATAAATTTAGAGTGAGTTTGTATGCATTTATATTAGACATAAACCATATCCAAGATTCATACCAGAATGTTAACCAATTCAAAATTAAATTATAAAGATGAGTCAAACAAAGGGATGCTAATGAATGAATCCTATAAAAGTTTGTTAGTTAAGTACTTAATACCTACGTACGCCACTGCGGTCATACATCCTTGCTGAAGGGCACTCGTAATGAAGGTGACCCCTTCCACCACAGTTATTGCATATGACGATGGAAACGCAGTCCTGACTAATATGGCCTGGCTGGCCACGGTTGCGGCAAAAAATGTCCCGGAAGCGGCCTTCCATGTCTGATGACAGTTTCGACTTGGCACATTGTCTAGCTACATGACCTGATATATTGCAGATATTGCAAACTGGCTCATTAGGGCAGTCACGAGCAAGGTGACCAGTTTTACTGACAGTTGTTGCAAGCCTTTTCATTCGTACAGTCGGCGGCAAAGTGATCTGCCTTGTAGCAGTTGTTGCAGAGTCTTGCATCATGAGCCGGAAGTCTGGGATTTAGGCAATCTCGAGCTAAGTGACCCATCTTACCACACATATTGCAAACAGGCTCATTGGGGCATTGGCCAGCAAGATGCCCTGGCTCATTACAGTTCCAACACATAGTGGTTGAGTTGCACTCGGCAGCAATGTGACTGCAAAGAAACGAAGAGAAGAAAACAGATCATTAACGGGTTTCACGGTCCGAGAACGAACAAATATGAAATGGAAGGTTATACCTTTTTTCTTTTGGCTTAAGTGAAAGGTTCTACAAAATTTAAACGAGGAAAAATTCATCACACCCAGGAAGCCCACAGTTGTTGCACCCGGTCACATTCGGACATTCCCTTGCAAAATGTCCGGGTCGCTTACATTTGTTGCACAAATAATCTTGCCTGAGAAACAATAACATGGTTTCCTAAAATTAAATCGAAATGACAGAAACAAAGAAAAGCATATTTCTCAAAAAGGAGAGAAAAGATGAACAATGTGAAAAGCACCTAGTATAAGCCCAAGCCTCAAATCTACTGTAGCACTAACCCGAAGCCTCAAAAAAAAAAAAAAAAGAGAAAAGATGAACAATGTGAAAAGCACCTAGTATAAGCCCAAGCCTCAAATCTACTGTAGCACTAAACCGAAGCCTCAAAAGTTGGAACCACAAATTCTACCGCAGCAAAAATAAAGGATGCCGGGGTTGAAGATAGTTTATGACCTCAAGCTTTATGATGTATAACCAGACTAGTCTCCTCCGGCAGGTTCCATGAACCGGTCCCTTTCTCGAAATGACATATTCTTAATATTTGTATCCATAATGGCACCCTTTAACACCACAGACGGATTCCAAGGAATTCTAAATCTTACATGGTAGAGAACCATGAACAAAACTAGAAATAGGGAACACTGGCGTACCTAAAAAATTCAAGCAAAACCACCTCAACTCCTACACGATTATAACCAAAGTAAGGCGTGGCAAGTGAAACTGATAAGTGAACATGTCCTAGAAATCAAGAGCTCGTGAATAACTAAATGAAGCAAGCAAATTCGCAGTTCAAGTGTTCAACTATGAACTACATCATAAAACATTATTCTCGTATATCAGCCCGAGATGTGTTTGCTTTCTAACGACCACAGTATTCTAGCAGCATAGAAGTATTGAACTTGGGGACCGTGCCGTTGTTACCTTCAGCAGAAAAATGGAGAGATCCTTAACAATAAACAGTATGACAACCTAAAAACTTCGAACTAGGTCCCTAACAGTCAACCAGAAACAGTTGCAGAGAGCATATTGAAACGGTAGTTCGACTAGTGCAAGAGCCTTGATCCTTGCATTCCATGTTTCTATTCCTTAACCTTCTTTTCACATTGTCTCAGAACTTTGTCTAAACCTAATAAATGCATTGATCTCAAACATAATTTTTCCAGCAAAAGAAGTTCAAACATGAAACGTTTTTCATTTCATTTCCAAGAATTCAAAACACACACACACACACACACACACAAAACTTCAGTACAGTCAGAAATAAATTTCACTTAAATTTCTATCAATTTCACAATAATGAAAATTATAACAGGATACTTTAAAATTCAAATAAATATTCCATACCAAAATAACATCAACCATCTATTTTATGATCAAAACGAAAAAAAAAAATGATTATTTAAATCTTAATTCTTTAAACATTGAACTTCGAGAACAAAAAGTAAATAAGAATGAAACATCATCATACACAAAGATTCTTAATAACGTTAAATATCAAAATAATATTAAAAAAAAAGTTTATACCGATTATTCCGACGGTCCCTAGAGTACGGTGAATCACGGTTTGGAACACGATCAATGCTTCGAAAAATCTTCCCACGTAGCAGGCTCCTGCTTCTATTGAAACTCATTCTTTAATAAAAATGTAAAAGCAAAACATCAATTCTACAAGAAAAACAAACAAAATTTAACGAATTTCAGATCATAAAAGAAGAACATAAAGTATTGAAAGACTTTACAGTTTACATACGTATGTAGTACGCGTATATATACATGTATATATAGATACACAAGGAGTTTAAACTCACCTGTGAAATTGAAGTGATTCAGATTTGGGATTTTGTTGATGTGCTGTGGTTTCAATGGAGAAAAATCACAAAACTGGGATTTTTGTTTGCTCAAGGTGGAATGAGCACGTGTTTTTTTGGTTAGATGGAATCAGGAATACGGCATCGTTTTAGCATTGCTTCCTCTCACTGTTATTAGTGTTGGGAAATCGAAAATGGGACTTGGATGGTTTTATTTTTATTTAATTTATGATAAAAATAAATATTTTATGTTTAAAATATTAAAAATAAATTAAAATATTACTTATTAGAGCTGCATAGTAATCAATTTGTATCATTCGTACCGGCTCGTTTTATTTAGTATTCTCTATAGTCAGTGGCGGATCTAAAGACACGATCTAAGGAATAAACTTTTATTAACATCGTTTGACTACATATTTCTTTTAGGTTAAGAGGGTAGAATTTAAATTTTTAAGAGGTTTAATGTAATAAAGTTCATTTTAAAGGGGTGCTATATAAATTTCTAAAAAAATTAGGAGACTGTGACCTCCACCTGCTTCCTCTTATATACGATCAACAAATTTAATTAAGGCTAAAAAATGTATTATTTAATTGGATTTGAGATAACTTGATTTCATGAATATTTTGAAAAAAATACATTAATTAAATTAATATCAAATTAATTTATGAATGATTTTATTGTTTAATGTGTGGGGTAAATTTTTTTGTTTGAATTTATTGAATCACATATTGGGTTTGTAAGTTTTTTAATGAGTATTTTATGTTTAATTTTTAATTTTATTTATTTGATATTTGTAAATATTTTACATATCTATATATTATATATTGTTTTGAAAAAATATATTAAATATTCTTTTAACAAATTCAGATATCAAAATATATCAATAATAATAATAAATCGATACATTTACTGATACAATATTAACTAGACTAGCGCCTAGCGGTAAATATTCATATTTATCATTCATCTTTAAATTTTGGCTTTTTTTTAACCAAACCCAGACAAAATAAATAATTATGGAAATAACTCAAGAGTAAAATAATGTATGAGAATGACCTAAAATTTACAATGCCCGTTGGTGTCACCAGATATATCAACGACATCGCCCCCTCATCACCATCTAATTTTTTTAAAAAAAACTAATTTTTTTGAGTGCCGCCACTATATTCGACGACACCAGTATGTATATTTCAAAATATGCATGTATTCATGGTGTATCTGATGACACTGGTAGACATTATAAATTTCAGGTGATTCTCATATATGATTTTACTTTTGGGTCATTTCTATAATTACTTATTTTATTTGGGTCAATTTAAAAAAAAGCCTTAAATTTTGGTTGATTAATTTTTTTAGTAGTTCTCCCATTCAAACTCTGAAAAAAATGAAACTAATATATATATATATATTTCTCAATGAAAATTTAAAACTTCAATAATAATTTCTCATATAAACTCTTAAAAATGGATACATTAAATACTTAATATTGGTATTAAAAATTTTCTATGGATGATTGTTTGTTCTTGATATAGAATTAGTATCAATAGTCTTCTCTTCCTTTGTAACTTTTTGGGCAAAGGAAATTGGAACCAAGCAAAGTCCTCTACTTCTTACATCTTGCTTCTTCTTTTCAGTTTCCTGTTCACAATAATAAGTGTTCTATTTTTCAAATTATAAGGAATTCTAAAACAATAAATAAATAAAGTTGACACTGAAATATATATATATATATATATATATATATATCAATCTAGACTTTAGAGTCGAAACTGAATTATAAATTTTGAGAGATAAGAACACGAATCTTACCAATCTATTACCTATAATTTTATAAGTTTCAAGGGCCTAAAAGGTGAAGTCCCTATTTGCTCTCTGTTACCGCCTCTAAATCTAGACTTGTCTTAAGATTGAACTATCCATTCAACCTAACTTAGCATGAATTGGATTAACCCATATAAGATTTTCGGGTCGAGAATAGATAGTATGTTTTTTATTTAACCTAATCTGACTTGACTTGAATCAATATTTATAAAACAATAAAATCAGGTCTAATCATCAACTTTGATTGATATATTTTGATGCGAAAAAGAAGAAGAAAAAACTAAGTCATGATTCAATCCGACCTATAAACATTTTCTGATGGAGTGAATTCAAGAATGATTTACCTGTGGGGGGTGAATAGCTCCAAGACTGTTGTATGATCTCCTCAGCATTTGAAACAAATTCTGGGGTGAAAATGGAGAAAAAATAAATTTAGAGAAATTATTTAAACCTAAGGAAAATTGTAAAAAGCCAAGCATTTAATTTGGTTTTTGAAATATGATTTTTTGAGGAATTTAATATAAACCTGAATATGTTGATGTAGAAGTTTGATATAAAGAGTAGCCTCTTCAAGGACTGAAGCTATATCAGTCTGCAATAATAAATTCAACCAAACTTGCTTCTTTATTTGCCAAAAGACAGAAGCCAATTAAATTTTTAATGTAAAAATAGACAATCTAATTAAAGAAATAAAGATGTTTGCTTAATTTAATGTTGGTGACTTGGTGTTTATGGATAAAATTAATCTTTCTATTATTAAATAGATTAATTTATTCTTTATATTATTAACATTTACTGTAAAACAATATCTCTGAAAATTATTTTTTCTCAATTGCAGTTTAATTTCAAACAAAACTTTAAAAATATTAATTTTGTTAAACAATAAATGTTAAATTTATTCCAGTTTGGCCTTATTTGATTATTTTCAAGTGTATAAATACTAAATTTATCTATTTAATAGTAGATGAACTAATTTGATCAAGTCTTTATAATACAAGGACCCATTCACCCTTCATTTACATTGAATATGATAATGTCGTAGTTTATATCATTAGAACTCGAGTGTAAGTGTTAGATATAAGTATACGCCTAAGTAGATGGTAAATTAGCATTGACACTCCAAAGATGGAAAATTAGCATTTCAATCCTCCATAAATAATCTAATTATAAATTAACATATGGTAAATTTGTATTTTTGTCCTAAAATTGGAAAAATATTATTTTAGTCCTTTAAAAATAATAAAATTATATTTTGACTTCTCAAAAATTTATAATTTAATTCTAATCTCCTAAAGAAATCCCGGATTGCTCCTAGATATGTTTTCTAAAGATTCTAAAGATCATATTTTTATACTCATGTTCGAATATGAGTAAAAACATGAATGTCAAACACGAATATTTCAAACAGGACACTAATAACTAAAAATATAAAAATAAAGTAATGTAAGCAAAACACTAACCTTTCCGTAGGGGGAAACTAACTTTTGAAGAGCTGTGATTTTGTCACTTAGCTTTTGGCTTCTCCTCACTGTCATATTCAACTACAATGGAACATTAAAGAAAAACTTGAAACTTGGTTTTTTTTATTCAATGAAATTATATTAAAAGATATATACATTCTCAATTGCTCAATAATTTTCATCATATATTGCAAATTCCATACCCTGAAATCACTGATTCCTGGTTCTGTTTCAATGTTTTGTTGAGCAGATTGCTGTTGTGGAAAGGAAGACACCTTTTTCCTCTTGTTCTTATTCCACTCATTCGAAGCAATAGTTGGATTTAATGGCGTTTGCTCTTGGTGAAACTCAATTGAAGGACGTTTTCGTCCATTTTGTAAGCATTGAATGTCCTGAGAGGAAAAGGAGAAGAAGAAGAAGAAGAAATCAACCCGTTTTCAAAGATTAACAACATAACTTTATCTTACATTGAATATATTCAAACCTAGTTTTTTTTTTTTTTGAAAATCTACCATATTTTGAATTTAATAATAAATCATTTAATAAATAAATTAAAATAATTTAATATATACACATGATTGTCGAAAAACCCTAAAATTTTGGGCCACCGGGCCTTGTTTTATTTGGGTTTTGGCTTTGTAATGGGCCGGACAGATTGGGCCGTTTACAATGATAATATTGATTATAATTATAAAACAATCTATGCATCTTTAATTAATAATAGTGTAAATTAATACTTATATATAGATGTACGTATTTATTATTCAAATTAAAAGATACATTTAATTAGTTCGTATTTTTTATATATAAAATATTTGCACATAACCATTTGCTGACTTTTGCCGAGTAAGTGCACTATATTGAAATTATCATCATTTATTTGTAAAACCTTAGTGTTAGTATTGTATTGCACTATATTGAAATCATCATCATTTATTTGTAAAACCTTAGTGTTAGTATTGTATTAGAATCGCCACCATTCATGTTAATAATATTTAATTAACTTTAAACTATAAGCTCTTTCTCGATTTTCCACAAAAGAAGAGACTTAGAAAAAAACTTATGAAAATAGTGAAAAAAATTGACACTTAGGGTAAGTAATTGATATTTAATTATAGGGTAAGTAGTCAATTTTGTATTAAAACTAACTTTTTTAATAAAAACATGGAAGAAATTAACACTTATTTATAGGATAAATACGAGCATGAGAGTGTCTTTTGGTCAAAGTGGGACAAAATTTAACTTTTGAAGGGATTAAAATTATTTTTTAATAAAAATAGTAAAGAAGTAAGCTATTAGAGTATTATTTAGTGAATGTGGGATTAAAATAAAATGTAAGATATTAAAGTATTATCTAATCGATGTGGGATTAAATAGTAAAGAAATAAGCTATTAAATTATTCTTTAGTGAATGTGGGATTAAAATAACTTTTTCATGAAAATAGTGAAGAAGTATGGTATGAGAGTATTCTCTAGTCAATGTGGGATTAAAATCAAATTTTTAAAGAAAATAGTGAAAAGATTTTCACTTATTTATATGGTAAATGTGAGATATGGAGTGTTCTCAAGTCAATATGAGATTAAAATTAACTTTTTAATAAAAATATGGAAGAAATTGACACTTATTTATAGGATAAGTGTGGGTATTAGAGTGTATTCTAGCCAATGTGGGATTAAAAATTAACTTTTTAAGAGATTAAAATTAAATTTTATGAAAATAATGAAAAAGTGAGCTATAGGATTATTCTCTAGTTAATATGAGATTTAAAATTAATTTCTAATTGAAAATAATAAATGAAGCTTGTTTAGCATAGCTTTTCTTCCAAAAGTGTTTTTGGAGCCAAAAGTGATTTTTTTAAGCACTATTAAACAAGTTCGAAGTGAGATATGAAAGTATTTTCTAGTAAATGTGAGATTAAAATTACCTTTTTAATAAAAATAGTGAAAATTTTTTTCAAAGTAAGCTGCGAGAGGGTTATCTAGTTGATGAGAGATAAAAACTAACTCTTTAATGAAAGTGAAAAAATTGGCAATCATTTATACTGTAAGTGTGAGTATGGGAGTGTTCTCTGGCCAACGTGGGACTAAAATGAAATTTTTAATAAAAATAGGGACTAAAATTAATTTTTTAATAAAAATAGTGAAGTAAGCTATGAGAATATTCTTTAGTCGATGTGAGATTAAAATTAACTTTTTTAATTTCTTGATTATATCTAAAAGTAAGTATTTCTTTTATCGAATTAATTTATTTGTAAATTTAAAAAGAAATCTATTGCGTATGTTATCAAAGCTTAAGTATGTACATTTTTATTTTATCAATTTATTTGTAAATTAAAAAAATTCTTAGAGAAAAAAAAATGTTACTTCTAAGTTATTCTCTTTTTCTTTTTTTGATAAAATACTTCTAAGTTATTTTCGAGTTAATAGAAATAGAGACGAATTCATAAATTTTTTTAGTAGAGGTAAAATTTTAATTATAATTTTTTCATAAATCAAAATATAATTTTATTACCTATTAATTTATAATTTCATTATTTTTAAGATTTTAAACATAATTTTTTTTCTTTTTTAAGGGGCTAAAGTGTAATTTTACTATATATTATTTTATAATTTCTTTATTTATAAGAGGTTTGAATTGAAAATTTTTCGAGGGCCAAAGTTCTTTTTCACTATATATTGATTTATAATTTCTCTATTTATAAGAGAACTAAATTGAAAATTTTTCATTTTTGAAGAGGCATCAGATTTACCTCTAAATAGAAAAATTATTACTTTTCTTTTTCATGAAAGTTCTTTTTTATAAATTTTTTTAAAGGAATAAACTCTAGAGAGCTTATGAAAATAGTGAAGATATCTATTTAGAAGGTAAATGTGAACTATGGGAGTGTTTTCTAATCGATTTGGGATTAAAAATCGGCTGTATGAAGAATTGTCATATATCAACAAAATGGGTATAGCCGGAATCTTAACATCGTGTAATATATATGTATATATAAGTTATAGTATTGCTGTATGACTTTTCAAATATATATATAAAGAAGGTAGGATTAGAGTTTACATACCGATTCAAAGTGTGGAATTGCTAGCTTGTTGCTGAGTGACATAGAAGATTGAAAATAGGTGCCAAAGTTGAAGCTACCAAATTGATGATCTAACACCAAACAAAGGGTATTTTTACTATTTTAGGATATTATTTTTGCAGGTAAAAATTCATGTATGAATATCATGAACTAAATAGGAACGGTATGAAAGAAGATTTTACTTTATGAGTTGAATTTAATTTTAATTTTAAAAAATTTTTAGGCCGACTTTAGACTCACTTGTTTTACGGTTTAAAAAATAAAAAAAAATTTAATTTAAATTTAATGATAAAAATATATGCATGTTAATATAAATTCATTTATATATTTTCTAGAAGTAAAATTGGTCAAATGGTTGAAAGGTTTAAGCACAAGCCAAGCCAGGCCCTGAAAACCAACCCTCTAATGCAAAAATGTGATGGAGGTATTAACCAAACCTCGTAAATCAGAGTTAAAGAGGGACTGATAAGGAGCAGCAAAGGCCCCATATCCTAGCTGGTCGCCATTGTTGAATGTTTTAGATTCAGCAGAAAAGGCATCATCCACCTGAACATTTCTGCTAAAGAAGGTGTAAAAACGAACATATTGCAGCCAATTAATTTGGATTTTCTTTTACAAACAATGTAGCAATCCGAGAAAAATTAAATATTTATATCCAACACATATTTTTCTTTGAATTTAAGTTAATTTATGAGTTTCTGATTTAATTTTCTTGTTTCACCCATCCATGGAAGGGATTATGCAAAATATTCCATTTTATTATTATACTAGCAATTTTTTTATATTTTATTTTGAGGCATCAATTGGGTATATTAGCAATATATGCTAATATTGGAAAATAGTGAGAGAAATAGATCGATTTTAGAGGGGAAAACAGAAAACCCGTCTTGCAGGAAGAGTTTTCTTCTGAGGTGTCTGAAAACGCATTTTACAAAACGTTTTTTTTTTTAATAACTTGATACATCAACTTCTTTGATTAGATAGTTAAATATTAATGGTTTTGCCCTTAAGTCCTTAGTTTGATTCCTCCTCTACTCACATTTGTTAATACATCAACTTCTTTGATTAGATGATTAAATATTAGTGATTTTGTCCTTGAGTCCTGAGATCGATTCATCTTCTACTCACATTTTTATTTAAAAAAAAAGTTAAAACAAAATGAAATAAAAAGTACAAAGGAGCTGATATATCAAATTGTTAAAAAAAAACACGTTTTGTAGAACTCGTTTTTAGACACATAAGAAGAAGACGCTCCAAAATCAATCTATTTATCTGAATAACAAAAAACCTAAATCCCAAATATTTTTTAAAAACGACATTTTCTTCAAATTTACCCACATCAATTAGTTAATATAAATTTATGTGATAAAAACTTTGTATTCTTAATTAATTATTGCATAAAACTATATTTTAGTTAAGGTAGAATAGATACCCTATAGTTTCCACCCGCATAAGGACATCCAAATATGACATCTGAGCTTCATTGTTTCCTGTAAACAGAGACAGCAAAAATAAGTACAAAACCATATCATATAGTTTATAAAGTCAAAAGAAAACCTATTGTGATTCCGGGGTTTAACCTTGTTACTTTATGCAATCATTTTTTCATAAGATTCTAAGACATTTTTCCGGCATCACACTATATAATGTCTTTTTTAGGAATATAAGAGTAAAAAATTATTAAATTATTAATAAATTTATATTTTGATTACTCAATATCAAAAGTTACAAAATGCTTATTAAATTATTCTAAAATTTTTATTTAACCAATCGAAAGCTCTCATTCCTATTTTCTTCTATAGTTTAATTTTTTTTTTCATAAATCAACTTTAAGCGTCATGAATCTACAAACCGAAATTCAAGCAAATTTCTTGTCTAATCTCCAACACTGTTTGTTACCTTGACTTGGATATCAGGTATGCTCTTCTATTCATCGATGAATACTTATCTACCATACTAATCATCAAATAATCGCTTGGAGCTCACTAGTTTAACTTTTTTTGTTAAAAAAATTAACAGTCTAGTAACTTATATAAAAACTTTTAAATAGTTCAATGATCTTTTTTTTTTTTATTTCTCAAGGTATCTATCGGAGCGAGCCCAATAACTGATCCTCTGCATTTTGTAGACCCATTAAGGGGATAAATACTGGCACGAGTTTTAAAGTTACTCCATAACCAAGGTAAAGATCGAACCCTCAACTATTAGTTAAGGTAAGAGAGACCCTTGCCATCTCACTTAACTCCCATGATTAGTTCAATGACCATTTTAAAAAAATTTAAAATTGAGTAACCAAAATGTAAAAATACTCGAGTGTAATTTACCCTATATACATTCAAAGGCATTGTCCTCTTTGGATGTACACCACAAATATCAATAGAACAACTCAGTAGTTTGGTAGGAACCTAAGAAGACAATGTTGAAATCTCTAACTCAACATATTAACGAGAACGGAAATAAATGAAAGAATGATTATTAAATCTTTGTTAACTTTGGCTCACTATTTAAAGATTACATTGAATCAATATTTATAGCTCTTTTTACAATCCAATAACTGCTATATTAACATATTACTAACACACACTAACAAATCAGAAACTAACTAAAATAGCCACAACAAACACATGCTTTGACTTACTAATTATAACTTCTAACACGGGTAAAGCCATAAAATTCTTTTTGTGTTAAATTGTATATTTTTATAAAAGTAATAATGTAATTTTTTTATTTTAATAATCTATATCTTTATAATTTTTAAAAAATTAAATCAAGTTTTTATCATTTTAAGCTCAAAGTACAATTTTGCCATTATTAATTTAGAATTTTATAAATCATAAAAGAGTTTAAATATAAAATTTTCCAATTTTAGGTGGCCAGTAACCTGCCACCACCCCGGATTCGCCACTGATCTAACAGACAATACCTCCGAGTCTAAACGCGAGAGAAACATCCTAAAACTGAATAATTACGGAATGATATCCACGATTCGAATCCAGAGCTTCTTTCTCTATTTTTTGGACTAATCTCGTAGATTTTGAAATATATATATATATATACACACATACATACCAATGTTGTTGAACTGTGAGGGCAGTGGCAAACTCGAAAGAAGAGCGTTCCTCATGATCAATAACTGGTTCGGGTTTTTCTTCATATAGAAATTTTATCAAACACCTTCCATGCTAAAAGATCAGAAGCTGCAATCTCAAAATGAGACAACGATTTGGGAAATTTTTGATAAATTCGCAAAACATTATACATTAACATACAATCTAAGCCGTAAACTGTCACGCCCCGAATTCAAAGATTTCGAAAAACGTAAGAAAATCATGATAATAAACTTAAAAAAAATGCTGAAAGAAAATCATAACCTCACCTCAGATCGGAGCCGGCACCGGCAAACGACGAAATGAAGCAGATGAAGAGGGGATGTAAATTCAAGCTATAGAGTATGATTTGTAAACAGTGAGATCATAGTTTATTTATTGCATGAAAATAAATATGAAACGTCTCTAAAGTCTAAGGTGAGTCATCAAAGGATGGGAATATATAAGCAGAAAGGGTGGCTCTTCATTGCTGGCAAGACTGATGATCAGTTTAATGTCACTTTCAGATAAAATTTTGACTTCGTTTTATTAATGGGAATGGATTAATTATTGAAAAAAGAAACTGTCAAAACTTAAACTTGGTGATGAATCAACTCAGTATAAACTCAGTTGTAGAGATGGCAATATATAACCTGAGTTCATTTTTGCTCAAAATTCTCTAATGACTTACTTGATGATACAATTTTACAAAAAATCATTTTAACTCTCATTTAATTTTTTTAATCTATCCTAACTCTTGAACTTTAACAGTTTTTTGGGTAAACCATACCAATAATCACTAATCTATAAGTAAGTTTCTGTTTTTGATACTAAATTGAAAAAAATTACAATTTGATCACTGAATTATTTAAAATTTTTTATTTAAGTCATTAGGTTGTTAAGTTTTTTTTAGAAGTTCCACTATCGAGCTCAAAGTGACATTTCAACGATTAGTAGGGTGGATCAATACCCATTGACGGAGTAGAAGAACATACCTTAGGTCCTAGTTGATTTGACCGTCAGTGTCAGAGATCGAGAAAAAAAACTGTTTGAATTTTGATTTGTAGATTCATGACATCCAAATTAATTTAATGAAAAAACTGAACTGTAGAATAAAAGGAAAAATGGAGCTTTCGATTAATAAAGAAAACCATATAACATCGGTTTTAAAAGCCCAATGACTTGAAATGAATATATTTGAGTAGTTCAGCGATCAAATTATAACTTTTTTTTTTCGTTAAGTGACTAAAACGAAAACTTTTTAAAAATTTAATTTAGTCTGAAAAATACTAAAACTAATTAATAAACCAAAATGCAAAGGGGATTGGTGAAAGAGATTACCTTAAAATTGCATAAGTATTTCAATAATTTTATATAAATAAAATATAGAATAAAACATTTGACCAAGTAAGACTTGAAAGTCAACTAAGCAACTAGTAAGTTTCTCTTTGTCTTTTCATTTACACTTTGCAGTACAGTGATGCAAATAAATTTTAAATTAACATGTGTAACCATATTGATGCAAATAAATTTAAAATTTACAATTGACTTAAATATTCTACATTTTATAATATATATATTTGCCTCTTGGTTATCTTCCCTATGGTAGAAGTCAAAATGTCTCCATTTTCTCTTATTGAAATAATATAAAACATTTTGACCAAATAAGACTCTAAATTCAACTACCAAGCTTCTCTTTGTTTTTTACCTACATTTTGCAGCACCTTTTTTACTATATATTAATCACTGATTAAGGTGCTATAATCTTGTTATAGGTTCTGATTATATCTGTTTTTTTCGACAAAACGTCTAGAACTACCATAACCCCTCCCAACCTATAAATAGGAGGATAATGCGCTTCAATGCACTCGAACCCACATCTTCCTGTATTAGCAACAATGCCCCTATCAATTGAGTCTTATTAAAATATCTTTACATTAAAGGGTAATTAATATTATTATAAAGTATTTTCATCTTCACATAACTTTATATAATTTTCAAATAAAATAATTTGAAAATCAAACACAAAAACAATAAATTCATATAAAAACTTTTAACATTTTATTAATAATCATTGATATATTTTTTAATGTAAAATATTTCGTTCACCTACCTCCTGAATTGATTAGAAGTCCTTATATATATATAAAAAAGAGATCATAGTAAAATATTATAAAATAAAAATTGTGCATGCTAAAATTTAAATTTCACTATTTTTTATATATCAATTAATTGATTTACCTAAATTTTCTTAATATCCCCTTAACTAACCACCCTAGCAATTTTTTTTTACAAGCAGTCCTTCAAAAATTAGAAAAATTTAGATTGTAAACATATATTTGATCTGCAGGCCTAGATACATGGCTTTATTAACTTATGAAAATCTAACTTTGGGTTAAAATAATTAATTAACTAAAATCTAAATTTTTCTAATTTTATGGACTGCATGTGAAACAAGAGTAAAATCCATATTTTTGTAATATAATTGTTCAATAGTCGAGTAAGTTAACGGGAATCGAATCGAATCGAATTTATGAAAGAAGATTTTTAATTTGACTCGGTTCAATTTTAATTATTACTATTTTAGTTAATAAAATTATTTTTATTTATTAGAGTAGACATGTCAATTATTCATTGGGTCACATGATGTTATTTAGTTTAGGCACTAAATTAAAAATTGAAGTCAAACTTAAGTACCAAATTGAAATTGAAATTAAATTAATATACCAAATAGCATATTAATTGGTAAAAGTACATGGAGGCCCTTGTACTAGAAGTCGGATTGCATTTTGCCCCCTCTACTAAAGAATGAACAAATTAACCCTTGTACGCTAGATTAAATAGAAAATTGGTCCTTTCGTTGAAAACTTCACCCATTTAAAATCAGTGACTTAAATGAAAACTTTTGAATAGTGCGACCAAATTGTAACTTTTTTAATTAAATGACCAAAACAAAACTTGCATGTAGTTTAGTGATTAAGGATGTAGTTTACCCATGGTGCATTCTAATTAATCGGGGATATGATCATGTGTTAATCCAGACCAATAGCCTTGAGGCGGCTAATATTAAATATTTTTATTTTTATTGAACTTAAATATTGATCTTCTTTGCCTCCAAGTGGATTTTACGTTTATCGTTAAATTTTTTATTAAATTTATAAAATATTAATTAATTTTCTTCTCTAATTATTTCATCAAAGTTTTTAAGATAAATTATGATCAGGATCATTAAATTATTAGTAAGTTTATATTTTGGTCACTTATAAAAAAGCTATAAAATGATCATTAATTATTTGAAAGTTTTCATTTAATCCACCGAACTATTAAAATCATTGCCATATAGCTTTCTCCATTTGCACCACCGACATCAACTGAAAGCTCTTTTCCCTTCCTCTTTTATGATTTAGTTTTTTTTTTCAGGAAATAACTTTAAACGTCACGAATCTACGGACTAAAATCTGTATGATTTTTTTCTTCTCCAATGCCAACTGCAAAATCAACTTGGATTTTAGCATGACTTTTCAAATAATTATTAAAAAAACTATTTATTTAGCAAAATATTTGTTGGCATGACAAAATACCAAATCAGCATGAGGTACACGTGGCATGTCACGTGTCGTTGCCTACTTGTTCCGCCAGCCCCTTAATCACTTAACGGTGGTAATAGAAGAAATTTTTAATGGTAGGACCAATTTGCTCATTTCTTGATGTATATGGGCTAATTTGTCCCTTTCTTGAATAGACGAGACAAAATGCAATTTAATTCCTAGTATAGAGAATTCCATTGTACTTTTAGCTATATTAACCCCTTTATATATTCTAAAAATAATATTATTTTATAAATATGTCCAAATACATTAAACATGGGTGTGAGGGACTAATACCTTGTATGAAACAAAAATATTATCGCTTTTCAATAGTTTAATGTCATATTAGCAAATTCATCTTGAATTTCAAGATTTTCATTTGGATTTAATTTTTTCAAGATGAACATACTGAAATTTAGAATAAAAATATCGATGTGACATTCAAATATTAGAAAATAGATACAGATGACATGACGCCAATATTTCAGACAATCGCTTCCTAAAAGATTGAAAAGTTGAAATAACGTTAAACATGATAGCATTATCTTGTACTTAATTCTATTTCTATGCAATTTAGTCCAAAAGCCAAATGGAAAACAAACCAATGTACACACCAAAGAAACTACATAAGGAAGGAAATAAAATAAGAGATAAAAAGACTTAAATCATAAATAAAACATAAAGTGAAAAACAACAAGATATAAAAATAAAAGTACAAACTACATCAAATTAAAGTTGCCAAAGGTTCAAGGTTGCCCTAATGGTATATGTAGAACACTTAACATGCTTGGATAGAGATGATAACAAATAGTGTCGATTTGGATATTCGTAGCTATTCGATTCGTTTTCATCGCTACAGAATCGAACATTACAAAAAGAAATTGAAGATATCCGACCCATTATCATCTCTATAAACTCGGGAAGAAGATTAATATATTACTTCACTGCAGTCTGCATCAGCTTCCTTGGTAGCATCACCATTGCTAGGGGGAAACCGGCTGCAAACTCCATTGAAATAGCAGAAAGAAAGGTTAAAGAAGGGAAGAGAAGGTTTCCCACAGAGAGGGCTTTGATAGGAGATCAGTTGCTTGCTTTTTAATGGAGAAAAAGATGGTGGTGAAGGGATCTTCCCAGCATATACTTTCAAAGCAAATATACCCTCCTTTTAAAAAAAAAAATAAAAATAAAAATGTGAAAGAACTTTTGCTGATGTTTTCCTTTTTCATTTCACTTTATTTGCTTGTTGGGGTTTTATTCTTTTAAATAATTTCAACTGGAGATTTGATCTTTGTGGAATCTACCTCAGGTTTTTTCATGGCTTTAGTGGGTTTGTCGGTCTAAACTTTTTTTTAAACAATAATTCAAACATCAGCACATATTTAAGATAAAAGTTAAGGGGGAACAAAGGAAATAATTAGTGTTTTCTTTGAACTTTCTCTCAATGATTTGTTGTTCTAACTATGCCAAAACTTATGAGAACATTCATGATAAAAGTATGACCCTATTCTTTTTGACTCATGTCAGAGCAAGCTCGGCCTATGACTGATAGTCACGTTCGTAGGACCACTAAGAAGGTTCGAAGGAGGGAAGAGGATCTACCGGACGTTGGGGGAGAGTCGAGGTACCTTGAGCGTTACCAAATGGATGATTTCTTTGGTGATGAAGATTTTGATTTAAAAGAGGGACATGCTAATGACAATCTGATCAAGGAGACAGTCTGATCAGATCAGGGTTTAAGAGAATCACACTAGTATTATTGATTTGCCGCCAATTGCGGATCCTGTCAAGGTAGTTGACTTGGAAAGTAATACATCGACCTTCAGAGGTGAAGGGAGTAAGGCTAGGAATAAGTCTAAAGCTTTAGTAAAAAGCCCTATGCCCAACTCATGATTAATAAAGCTATTAAGGCCCGTCTGCCATATCTAGGGAAGGTTAATGTTAAAAAAAATTCGAGTCCAACACTTGGTTAAGAACAATGATAAGGCCCATGTGTCTACTGAAAATGCTTCGGCCAATTTCAAGGTTTTAAAAACAGCCACAACTCTTGATGAAAGTCCACAATATTGTTAGCTTACCGAGAGAGATAATAGAAAGATGAAAATAATAAATGAAAGGGAAAATAAGATGAGCAGTTCAATTATTCATAATCTCAAGAGCCTATTTATATAAGCCAAGAAATTAGGCATTAATAAAATAAGGCTCACAATATGATCCTTAACAACTAGAGAAAAACTCTAAACCAAATAAAGCCGTGATTTTCAGCCATTAAATCCTTGATGTGAGACAACTACTTGCTTAAAAACAAGGATAACAATCAGATTTTATTAACAATCCCTCCTTTAAAATGAAAACCCTTTAAATTTCAGTTTACTAGTGCCATTCTTTAAACAGGATCCTCCAAAGTGCAAACTCCCATTAACCTCCACAAATTTTGGAAGGGAAACAATTTGAGAGGTTTAGTGTATATGTCAGTGTAACATCCCGAAATTGGGCCTAGTAGGATTGGGTCCATTTGGCCTTGGGCGTAGGACTGTTTAAAATTTTTGAGAACAAGAGAACGACATTATTTCAAGTTGGACTTATTAAGAAGATGATTTTGTAAAATTACGGGGTTCTATGAAGTTTTGGGTTCAAGTTGGGCCTTAATGAAAGTTTGTGTTTAAGCCTATTAAGGAGAGATAGTAAGAGGCATCAAAGCTTATGGAAATAAGTGAGTAAATTATTAACATAAATGAGCTATTGGTAAAGAGGTTATGGCATCAAGTGAAGGATTTTAAGGGAAGAGGTTCAAATCCCATCTATTGCAAGTTTTAGGATTTGAATTTTTTGAGCTTCTCAAGTGTTGCATGGTAAGTGTTGGCCATGGCATCAAAGAAGGAAAGAAGTAAAAGAAAAAAATGGAATGATGACTAAAAGATAAGGTAAAGAGGAAAATATGGGAAAGTGGAAAGAAAGAAAGAAAAAGAAATTATGGTATAGAGGAAAATATTTGAGTGGAAAGAAAGAAACAAACAAAAAGAAATTATGGTATGGAGGGAAATATGGAAAGTGGAAAGAAAGAAACAAAAAGAAAAGGAGTAAAAAGGGGAGGGAATTATGGAAAGTGTGGTTGGTAGCACAAAAAGGGGAGAGTATTATGGAAAGTGTGGTTAGTAAATTTTGACCAATATTGAAATGGATGTGGACGGTTTTAGGTGTATGAGGAGTAGCCAAATTTTTGTTAGTGTTTTGGTAGAAACTTTGGTGCTTGGTTGGTCAAAAATTCCTTCTTGCATTTTTATGTCATTTCTCTCAAATTTCTTCTCATCTTTGCCGAAACTTCAAGCCATTAGTGAGCATTTCTTTTCTTCAATTCTTTCTTGTTGCCGTAGGTACCAAACCATTGAGACCAAACTATTTTCATTCATCTTCTCTTGAAAACCGAAATTTGATAAGCATCCCTTCTCAACCTTTCTTTTCTTTTCACGAAATTCTCTAACTCTACTATCTTTTTCCTCTAATCTATACCCTCATAACCAAAACTATTCTTGTTCATTTTCTTCCATAGCCGAAACTCACAATCCACAATCACTCCTTCACAATTTCTTTCTCGTTTGAGGTGACATTCCTTCTTCGATTAAATCGTGCTTTAAGTGGGAGACTGTGTATTGTTCTAGCCGAAGTCAAACGATGGTAATTGGATCCAATATCGATAAGGGACAAATCACTCGATATATTTCTACCTTCGGATATAATGGTAAGTGATTCAAGTGTAAGTGATATGAAATCTTTTGGAATTCCGAGGCTAACTTTTGGTTGGTATTGTTCTAGGTTAACGATGAGTGGTTCGTTAGGAAATCGAAATCAGGTGTGTAATCTCGTACCTTTCGTATACATATCTGAAATGGTGTGTAATCTCACACTTTGCTGAAAGTTTGTATGAAATATTCTGTGATTCGGTCGAAATACTGAAGAAAACCAAAAACCGGCATCCGTGATCACTCGGGCGTGTGTATGATCGTAGTGGTAACCGTATTTTGTAATAAAACAGTTTCGGTTAGAAACAGTGACGTGTTTTTGAAAAATCATGAAAAATAGGAGAAAGGGAATTAGAAAGTGAATGAGATATCAAATTAAAGCTTGCTGTGTCTATTTTAATATGGAAGAAATAAGGAAGGAAAAGGAATATTATATTCTGAGATATCTTAATTTTAGTGAGACTGGTTCTGAATGACTTCAGGGTTCCCTGATCTGTCTTGGAAAAATCGTATAAAATTGTAAAAAGTGAATTAAGAGTTATAATTTATATGTATAGATTCCTTAGTGAACCTATTTTTGATAGAAACAAATGGGAGTAGCATATGAAAACTGTACAGTAAGATATTTGAATTTTGGGTAAGAGAGGTCAGAATCATTGGATAATGAAACAAGGGAAAATTTAAGGAATAAACTGTACTAAATGGTTAAGCCAAAAAATTCTGGAAAAATTGTAGTAAGAAGATATAAGAGTCTAGTTTCAAGGAAAATTTACGGATTTAGATTTTGAGATTTCTAACTCGAGTTATAGTCAATTTAGTCAGTATGACGCGGTTGGACAATTCCAATGTTTATGCCCCCAATGATTAGTTAAGTCAGGGGTTACGAAATTATCGAATTACCCTTAGTGGGTAAAATTACCGAATTACCCTTAGTGGGTAAAATTACTGAATTACGAAAATGCCTTACGGGCTGAATTACGGAAATGCCTTTAATGGGTCGATTTGATTGATTGCCTTAATGGGCCGATCTGATATTTTGCTAAATGGGCCGATCTGACATTTTACTAAATGGGCCAATCTGATAATTTGCTTCTTAATGGGCCTATTTGATAATTTGTGATAATGGGCCATAATTTTGTAATAAATATCCGAACAGATTACTGTTATTATATTGTGATTTGTTATGCATTATATACATGATTTTGCATGGGATGAGATAATATTGAAGAGAAGTTCTAGTGGCTCTGCCACATATTCTGGTAGCTCTGCTACATATTTTGGTGGCTCTGCCACAAATTTGTATAGTGGCAATGCCACGTAAATTCTGTTACTCTGGTGGCTTGTCCACAACTAAATTTGCTATAAATGGATTAATGCCTACGTTTGGTGTGTTGGCGGGGTGGGTTGACTGATGATCACCCACAGGTGTGTTGGTTGGTATGGGTGGTGTGTAGCGGATGGATTATTAGGATTTGTTTGGGAATTGCATATCATGCACATGTTATATTGATACATTAATGTTATTGTAAATGGACTTAGGCCCAAAATATTGCTAAGTGGGTTCCGGCCCAATGAATAACGGTAAGGGGATTTCACACTGAGTTCTTGTAACTCACCCCCTTTCTCTTAACCTTTTCAGGTAATGCTCAGTGACATGGACTTGGGCCATGGATGACTCGGTGGAGGCCATACTTCAGAAATGGTTTATTTGGACTTTAGACTTCTTTCTCGTTTATTTTATTACTTACTATTTTGGGTTAAATGTTGTAATAAGGCCTCTGGACTATTTTTATTTTGCTTTATGGTTGGGATGTTTTTATTATTTTTCTTAAATTGTTTAAAAAATGGAATTTTCTGACAACTTAAATAATGGTTTCCAAAATCGATTAACAAATGGATTTTTAAAATAAACTTTTACAAATATTTTTATACATCGGAGATATTTCCTTCGAACTTTATTAAAATCAGTTTTACTTTATTTTTAAGATTATTTTAATTTGGGTTTAACATTATGTAATAAGGCCAATGGGGTTTATTTTTCTTTAAATTTCCATTTTCAGTTATATGCAAACTATAAACGATAAATTTCTGGATCTTCTTAAACAATGACAGCAACGATTTTAAATTAAGCTTCCGCAACAAAAGGTTTTAAGGATAATAATGTTTTCCAAGGATGATTTCTAATAAACCACATTTTGAAATAAGCAAATGAAATCTGAGGTTTCAAATAGCAAAAAGTTTTAAATTCTTTAAGAAGAGTTTCTAATGAAAACATGGTTTTCGAAAAACTCTTCAATGTGACGCGTCAATTTCGGGCCTAACTTCTAGGCCCGGTTTAGGGTGTTACAGTCAGCCTGTTGATCTTCACTCTTGCAGTACTTGAGATCAATTACCACATCATTTTTGAGATCTCTCAAAAAATAGTACTTCACATCAATATGCTTCCTTCTACCATGTAATACGAATTTTTTTTTAGAGTCTAATAGCTGAGTTGTTGTCACAAAAAATTGTTGTAGCTTCCATTCTCTTGAACTTCTACTCCTCTAGGATTTTCCTTAGCCAAATAGCTTGACAAGAAAAGGCTGTTGCAGCAACAAATTCAGCCTCAATTGTTGATAAAGTAACAATGGATTGCTTCTTAGATGACCATGAGACAGCTCCAACTCCCATCATGAAACATAACCTGAAGTACTTTTTCTATCATCTAGATCTCCTACAAAGTCATTGTCATTGAATCCAAATAAATCTGAAATTTCTCATTTTCTGTAAAACAACCCAAAATCCTTTGTTCCTTGCAAGTAACGAAGAATTCTCTTGACAGCCAATAAAAGCATCTCTGTAGGATTCTCCATAAACCTGCTGATCAAACTCACAGAATACATTATGTCAGGTCTTGTACTAGTTAAGTACATTAAGCTGCCAACAATCCACTTTTTTTTCCTTTTTTTCTCAATTTCAAACCAAACTCAATAGGGGTGCTTATTGGATTGCAATCCTTCATATCAAACCTGCTCAAAATATCTTGAACATATTTCCTTTGAGAAATAAATATTCCATCAGCTAATTGCACTACTTCTATGCCGAGAAAATAATCATCATACCAAGATCTGACATTTCAATTTCAACTATCGTAGGCTTCTCGAATTCATTAAACATGGAACTACAATTTCTAGTGAATATAAGATCATCAACATATAAACTCATAATAAGCATTTTCTCTTCATCACCAGTTTTAATAAAAAGAGTAGACTCATAAGGGCACTTTGTAAAACCAACTTTCAAGAAATAAGCTTCAATTCGACTATACCAATCACACTGGGCTTGTTTCAACCCATATAAAGTTTTTCTTAGTGTATAAACCTTATTTTCACTTCCATGTTTAACATAACCAACAGGTTGTTCAATAAATACCTATTCTTGGAGCTCACCATGTAAAAATGTCGACTTCACATCTAACTGAAAGATAGGCCAAGAGTACTAGGCTGCAAGTGAAATCACCAATCTGATTGTATCACGCCTTGCAGTAGGAGGAAAGACTTCTTTGTAATCTATCCCAAACTCCTGCTATAACCTTTGGCCACCAAGTGTGCCTTATACTTGTCAATTTCTCCATTCTCCTTCAATTTTGTCTTGTACACCCATTTGAAACCAATTGTCTTGTGCCCTTCTGGAAGCTCAATTAACTCTCATGTATCATTCCTCTCTATAGCTTCAATTTCTTCATCCATTACAAACTAATTCAACAGAATAAAACTCAAATATCATAAATATCATAGCTGGGAAAAAATTAAATAAAAAGAAATAAATTTAAAAATGGTACGCATATGATCAGAAGAAATGCAAGAGCAGACGTACCTTTGATCAAATTACACTGCTCCTAAGATCAAGAAAGTTGTTGTTTTGTTGGAAATATAATCTACCGTAAAACAAATATGTTAGCATTGGATAGAAAAAAAATAAATGATTAAATATAAAATTAGAAATTACTGTGCTGTGGTAAATTCACTGTCTTAGAAACGAATTCGCCCTGATCGGTGTAATCGTGTAGTGGACATCGTCCCCCAAGGTTAACACAACCCTTCAATATTCATACACTAGAATATGGAAGATGGAACTCGATTGGTATTGCTCTTCTGGGAAATTACAGTAGGAACAATTCCCACGAAAATTTGGAGGGGTCGCAATCGGTCCCGCTTAAAACCCAAACTCCTAGACAAAATTTTCTCTAAAGTTATTAAGGAAAAAATATGACTAGTTTATAAAGAAAACACACATAAAGTGGAGGAGAGGAATGTTTTCAAAGAGAGTTGTTCTTTTCTCTGTTCAGTGTGTAAAAATGAGAAAATTAGCCCTTTATTTATACTAGTGATAGAAGGGCGATACAGTAAAAAGGCATCAGCAATTTTGTAAAAACCCCATAAATCTCCACAAAATCTTCAACAACCCCCACTAAATCTTCAACAATTTTGCATTACCAATAGTTTTGTATTGTCAATTGCTGTTTTCTTTCCTTTATCAAATTTATTTTCCTTCTATTATATCCAGATTCTTGAAGCAATCTTTTTGAAGATTAACAGTCGAACATTTAAAAAAGAAATGAAACAAGTGAAGTTATCCATCTATTATCAGATTCTTTAAGTAGTTCCTTTTGCATATTAATTTTGGTTTCAATAGTTACAAACAATGATTTCAACTTCCAAGTTTGTTAACGGTGGAAGTTTATCTGAAAAAGAAGCAAGAAACAAGAAGAAGAGAACACACCTAAACATTGCATGCATTGATATCAGAAATACCCCAAGTGGGTATATAAGATTTGGGGTTTCGATTTCTTCCCACCAAAGAAGTTACCTTAAACCAATCACCGACCATGATTCCATAGCTTCTGGTGTGATGATGGCGTGCGATGTTTATAGTGCAAATCACGAGCGTTGGAAGAATTTCAACAAAGATTCAGTTGATTTTGTTGATGCTGTTTGATAATTCCATCGCTCCTTTCCCCTTTTTCTGAAAGTAATTTCTGGTCCTTTTAAAGTTCATGAGTTCCTTAATCTTCTTCACGGGTTCATTCCACATTCACCGCACCATTACAGAGAAGAATAAGGACAAACCCCTAAAAATGGAGTTCCCCAAGAGAGTTCGGGTCGGATTCTAGGTTGGACCCTGGGTTGGATTCTTTTTACTATAATTGTATAACAATAAGAATCACCACTCAAAATAAAAAGTTTAGGCACTTATAAATTAATTTTGTTTATATTATATATATTTTATCATTATAATATCTATTATATATAATATTATATTGAGAGAGTGAAAATAAAAACTAATTTATATATTAATAGTATAGGTATGAACTTATAGCAGGATTTGAAGTAGAGGTTAATAAAGAAGGGATTAGAAACATTTTGAAAGTTAATTTCCACCAATACCTCATTTCTAAGGAAAAAAAATTGCAAAATAATTTAAGTATAATAAAATAAATCATACAACTATTTATAATTTCCAGTCATAATAATCTAGTGATTTTTACTGCATGTGTATTTCATGAAAAGGGAAAAATTAAATAATGAAAAAGAATTGTTTTTTATATTTTTTATTGAGAAATTTTAAAAAGAAAAGCTATAATTATAGTTATAGGCATCCGAAAGGCATGAAAGAATAGAAAAGAAAATATCATATAAATCATTCTCATCTCATAAAGTATATGCTTAGTTGCTCATGAGTCGGGTTTAAGTATAAAAATAATATTTTTATGTTTGTTCAAGTTCTATCCAGCCCGAAACAAGAATCTAAAATTTTGTCCAAATTTGTCAATATATGCAAAAGATTAACCCAAATCAATTTTAAATTTGTCTATATTATTTTTAATTTTAAAAAAAATTATTTATATTGTTTTAATTTAATATTTAATAATTTTATATATTTTTTATTTATTGAAATTTTTATATAGTTATCTTAACATTATTTTAATATTTACATTAGAGTAATATTATATATTTAGTATATATTTGTTTTTTAAATGTGTTATAAATATATAAAAATAAAATAATATAAAATATTATAAAATTAAAAATGGGTCTGCTAGGGCTTGGGCCTTGAATGTTCAAGCCCGAACTTGACCCATATTTTAAACGGATCTATTTTTTTTTACCTAAAACTCAATTTTCCAGCCTAATAACTTTACCTAAAATTTCCCAAATGTCAAATGAGCCTTCAGACCTGAGCAAATAACCTAACCAATGAATAAATTTATATACGCCGAATTTGATAAAATTAAAATGTTACAATCATTTTTTTTCCAATAATAAAATTTTCAACTTTAGGTATTATAATTCAAATATCAAAATTCGTAGTTACTTTAAATTTGTTTTATTTAGTTATATACTTTATAATTTCTTAAATATGTATTTATAAATGTAATTTTTATTTTTTTAAAATGTTAATTATTTAAGCTTAAATATTCATTCAACATTTTAAACTTTTTCCCAATTTGACACTTACAATTTTTTATGATTTTTTCTTAACTTGGTATCCTTACTTTTTTTTTCTTTAATTTTTTAAGTTTACATCTTCTCAAGCCAAGTCTCCTGCTCTCTTTCCACCTAACCTTCCCCTTGCTCTCAGCAAATAACTCAGGCCTCCTACTCCTTGAGTGAGCCTTGTCCACCCACTTTAGACCATTCGCTCAACTTGTTATTTTATTAGGCACCCGCCTTTTAGGTACAAATGCATCTTTTAAGTGTGGACATGTTTTAACAACGATTGGGCCCCATAAAGAATAACAACTTCGTACTACTTGGGTTCACTATGTCCGCACTTGACTATGCTGTATCAGTACATCCACTATAATGACTTGCCACATCATATTATAAGATAAACAGACTCCTATAAATACCCCTTCCTCGATGGAAAAAGGATTAGGACCTTTGCCCCCTTTAGTATCTACCCGTCCTCGTCATAATTTTTTAATATATCTATTATAATTGAGAGTATTTATATCTTAGTGCATTTTAATCTAGTCCTTTATCCAATTTTTTTCTTTCTAATATATCGTAATTATAGGCCCTGTAATAGGCCCAATTAGCCCTGGCTCAAAACTAATAAAACCAAATAAAAATACCAAAATTAAAACTCCAAGTCCAATTACAAAACAACCCAAATAATTTAAAAAACCTAAGCCCAAAATTACAAGGCTCAGTGGCCCAAAAATGCTTGAACATTTTCGACAGAAAACCCTAGCCCCTAACCCTTGCGTTGTGCCTCCCATGTGCGCCGCTGCCTCCACGTGCCGAGCCAGCGCACTCGCCTCCCGAGGTGACCTCTCTTGCACAAAAATGGTGGGTTTCCTCTTCGTTGACCTCACCAAAACCTGCAAAAGAGACAAAAAAGACAGAAACACAATAGAAATCGCAGCAGAAGAAACAGTGCAAGAACAGTGACTATCTAATGTATTATTCGGCTATAAAAGCCCCAACCAATGTATTTTTTTAAAAAAATGAATCGAACACCAAAAAAAAAAACACACACACAAGATTAATAAAAAAAGCAAAAAGGTGATATTTTATTTTATTTTATTTTTGTTTCGTTTCGAAATAATAATAAAAATAAAAAAAGAAGGCTTTTTTTTTACCTCTACTACCGCTTTCGGAGACTTCTCTGGCCTGGAAGGTGGTTTAACCCGTGGTGGTTCGCCGAAAACCCTGACGGGGTGACTAGAAGTCGAAGAGTTTTACTAAAGTTTCTAGGGTTTTGCCTTTTTATTATTATTATTTCAAATCGTTTTTAAAGAAAAGAGATTAAAGGGTTTTAAAAAATTTAAAAAAGAAAAAAATGGTCTTTTTTTCTCTTTTTTCGGTAACCGGAGGCGACGGTCGCCGTCGTCGATGACCGGTGGCCACGGCGGTCCACGGCGGGCTCCTGACGGCACCATGGCCAGATTTGGGGCGTGTTTCAGAGAAAAAAAATAAGGGAAAGCAATTTTTTTTTAAACACAGTTGAAATGTTTTTTTTTTAAATTTTTTTAATTTTATAGCCTCCTAAAACCGTGCCGTTTTGGGACTGGCCGTTTTGACGACTCGATCCGACCCGACCCAAGATCCACTAGGATCCGCGTGTTTTTGGACGAAGGGACTATTTGTGCCCTTTGTCCTTCCTCTTTTAAGGCTGATTTCAATGGGGTCCTATTCTATTTTATTTTTGCCACTTAGTTTTATTTTAGTTTCGGTTTGGTCCTTTTAGAACGGTGCGTTTTGGAGGACAGGGAATATTTCCCCATCTGGTCCCCATCTCATCTGCGCTTTTCAATGTGGTCCCCTATTTTATTTTATTTCAATTTATGCCCTTAAATCCCATTTAAATTTCAATCTAGTCCCTTTTATGTTTATTCATCTATTTTATTATAATTTAGACTCTAAATTTTATTTCAATTTTAATTTAATCCCGCGTTCATTTAATATCAATTTTTATGGATTTTATATGGATTATTTTCATCTATTTATTTATTTGTTTACATATATATATTCTTTATTTTATTATTAGTTTTTACTTCTTTTTTAGTTAATATTATTCTTTATTTATGCATATTTTGTCGCCCATTATTATTATTATTATTTTTTTATGTTTTAATTATTAATATTAGAATTAATACATTATTTCATTTATTTATCTACCTATTATCCCTTATCCTTTATATACATATATATATATATATATATATATGATGTTAGGATAAGACAATTGTTGCACTGTATATTACAAGTGTCGCAATTATTCAAACAACAATTTGAGTAACATTATAACCGTCAATGTTCACGTTGATAATTTTGGACTTATACTTTTGTCTATTTTAGTTACATTTGGTTTCTTTATTTAAAATAATAATAATAATTTTTTTAAAAAAAATTGAAATATATTTTGGATAAATAAAAATAAAAAACTTGTTTCAATAGTGAAACTCTGGTATATATTTTTGTAGAATAGAATCATGAGAAATAAAATAAAAAATTCAGCCACCACAAACAATTCAAACCAAAGCAGAAAATAGAAAAGAGAAAAATAAATTAGAGTTGTACGTACATTCACAATCCACCAACAATCAACAGCCAGTTCCAATTTCATTTCATCTCCCAAGTCTTCTTTCCATAATAAAAAGGGTGCCAAATACAGTTAAAAGTTGCAAAGTACTATAAAACACCAAACCAAGTACACAAATTGATGCTCACACATCTGCTCCAAAACACTGCTGTGCCAATGACATGCCAAGGAAGCAACAGGTATCCCGCGTCTACCTGTAAGAATCTGGACGCTTTGGCTTGCTTTGAAAAACTGTCTCAATCTTCTCCATGACAGCAGGAGTCAGTAATGGGATTACATCAAGTGCCTTCATGTTCTCTTGAATCTGAATGCAGAAAAAAATTGCAGTTTAGTTTAAGTATTAGGAGTAGCAGCAGTGTAAATATTCAAATCCTAATGCAACCCTTAAAAAGCTAAGTTTAAAAAACTAATACACTTGAAACCTTTGTTGCTCCGACTAATATTTTCTTTATATACCTGTGTTCCGACAACCATGTTCAACACATACTCCGACATGGGTAAGAAAAGATAACCTTCTAATGGAGATTCTAACATATAGCTTATACCAACTGTAACTAGCCTACCATAGATGATCAATCCATTAAAGCAAGAATCTCAAACACGTGACAAGGACAAAAAGAAAACGCTGAAACATTAGATTGGAACTTCTTGGAACGATAGAAAATAATATTTTCATCAGTTTACAAGTTCAGAAACGGGTTCTTCCGACACTTAGCCTGGTGGCAAAAGAGTGAGGTTTTTATCCAGGTATTCTAAAAAGATGGCCATTAAGGAAATAGGTCTACAAACCCTGATGAATATGTCACTAGATAATAGGTAAGTTGCAATCTTGTTACTTGGACTCTGGTATGATTGTTGGATATGTGTACGTGCTCAACACAAGTATGCTAAACTTTTTCTATGTTTTTTTCCACAAGTATGCTAAACATTTTCTATGTTTTTTTCCATGTACTTAAGACGGTCAGGATCATGTCCCATACTCGTATCTGAAAATGTGTTTAGACATGGGTGTGGGACATTGATATTTCGGGGGAAATGAAGAGTTGGGGCGGTATTAGGTTGCAATTAGATGTGTCAATTTTGAGTTAACCCCATAAACTTGTGCCGGCGAAACCGAACCCAAACCTGATTTGACCATAAAAAGTCAACAACCAAAACCTGTGCAACCCGAAAATGACCCAAACAAAAAATCATTCGAACCTGAAATGTCCTCAACCCAAGATGACCCGAAAATTTTAAAACCCAAAATCACCCAACCTAGATTGACCCAATCCAAAACCAACCCAATTAAACCCAATTAACAGATCTAGCTGCAATCAAGTCACCTATTGTCAACTATGCAAACAACTATAATCCCAAATTAATTTATAATCCTTTCATTAAATTACCCATATTTCATTGTCATCATCCAGTATGCCTATACCAAACATATATTGACACTTCAACGCATGCATAACTAGAAAACGGCCAAATTTTATACTACTGCACTAACAAAACAGCCAATCATGTCACCTTTTGCCAAGTATGCAAACAACTATAATCCCAGATTAATTTATAACCCTTTCATTAAATTACCCATATTTCATTGTCATCGGCTGGTTTGTCCCTATATCAAACATATATTGACACTTCAAGCACATGCATATGTAGCAAATAGCCCAGTTTTATAATATTGCACTACTAAAAAATGTGTAAATTTGCTTCCATGAAGCATCTCATAGCCAAGCAAATTCATTAGATCCATACAGTGGTCCAAACAAAATATGAAACAAAATGATTAGAGATACATAAAATAATAACCTGATATTCCTTTGTAGCACCAGTAATAACCGATGATACATTAGGATTTGCAGCGCACCATGCGATTGCAAGTTGAGATAATGGTACACCAAGTTCATCAGCAATTGGCTTCAGTCCATTAACTTTCCTCAACACATCATCAACTAGTGATCGGTTAGCAAGATTCTATACAAGAAAACAACATAGTTTAGTTGCTTACTCATGACATATAGGGAAGGATTTTCAGATTAGTCTCATAGAAATAATTAACATATGCTACAACATCAAGTATAATCAAGTAATACTAGCAGCTAAATTAAGTCTGGTGAGTTTCACAATCATCTCTAGAGATGCTAAATGAAAATGTTTAACATTAAATATGGAAAACATAAGTTTGCTTGGAATATTATGTCAGTACATGTACAACCACTATACAGTTTGAGTTTTTGATCTTTTTGTTCTGTTTTCGGATACAGACTCCAGAGATTTATCAACTGTAAACGTGCAAGAAATTATATTTACTACAAGCACATATGCATAAACAAGATGTTAGATTCGTAAGAAGCACAAAACATAGTGAACCATAGCCTAAAATCAATCTCATTGAAAAGAATATATCCTTACGAGGAAAAAAAAACCTAGAAGACTACAAGTGGTCATGTTCAACACTTAAAATTGAGACAAAAAGATCAATAAAGCATACAAAATCAAAAGTAACAAATCAAATGTGAAGCGATTTTTACTTTGAAATTTTCCAAAGCAAACCGACTGTCAAATGGTATATATCCTTTGTTGTATTTTCCAGTAAGCACTCCAGAAGCAAGCGGACTCCATGTTGTAAGACCTAGACCATAGTTGGTATACAGAGGAAGGTACTCGGATTCAACCTGCATTGATACAGAAAAGGATGAAAAATTGTATAGTCCTGAAAGAGGTAGGAACAAAGTCATTCCTGGTTAACAGCTGTAAAATCAAGGGCAAGTCAAGTTCTTATGGTACAAACTGAAGAATAATGAGAATTCTATTAAATGTCTAGTTGCCAAAACAAAGTTCACATAAAATGAAAAGGCGGAAATAGTGCCTACTCAGTATATTGAGTTCCAACACCACTTACCTTGTGCCTAGTCAATAGATTATACTCCGGCTGCTCCACAATCGGGCCTACCAGGTCCAACCTCTCAGCTACTCCCCATGCTTCCGTAATCTGTTGTGCAGACCACTCACTTGTCCCCCAATAAAATGCCCAACCCTTATCAATCACATAATTCATTGCCCTAACAGTCTCCTCAATTGGAGTCTGTGTGTCTGGCCTGTAACCAAATATCAAAGTAATGCACTCATGTCAAGTTTCTTGAAAAGAAAACTCCTAGAACTTAAGACTCCCAAAAATTGATCAGAGAAATTACCCAGACGAAACAAGACTTCAATCCACAAAGAATCGTAAAAGAGCCTTACACTGTTACATATGATAGAATATACACTACTCCACATGTAACACATTCGACTAAACGGTAAAAGTACAAGTTACTAAAAGCCGGATTACATTTAGCCCTCACTACTCAAAAAATGGCAAATTAGTCCTTGTATATTAGATCAAACACTACACCAAAACAGACTTTTAGCGGCGTTTTTTTGGGCCTTTAGCGGCGTTTTTAAGCGCCACTAATAGTACTCGCGGCGCTTTTAAAAGCGCCGCAAAAAACGCCGCTACAGAAACCGCCGCAAAAAATTAGTGGCGTTTTTGCAAACGCCGCTATAGGTAGGGGCTTTTAGCGGCGCTTTCTAAAAAAACGCCGCTATAGGTAGGGGCTTTTAGCGGCGTTTTTCTAAAAAACGCCGCTATAGGTATGGGCTTTTAGCGGCGCTTTTTAGAAAAACGCCGCTATAGGTATGGGCTTTTAGCGGCGCTTTTTAGAAAAACGCCGCTATAGGTATGGGCTTTTAGCGGCGCTTTTTAGAAAAACGCCGCTATAGGTATGGGCTTTTAGCGGCGCTTTTTAGAAAAACGCCGCTATAGGTATGGGCTTTTAGCGGCGCTTTTTAGAAAAACGCCGCTATAGGTATGGTCTTTTAGCGGCGCTTTTTAGAAAAACGCCGCTAGAGGTAGGGGCTTTTAGCGGCGCTTTTTAGAAAAACGCCGCTATAGGTAGGGGCTTTTAGCGGCGCTTTTTAAAAAAACGCCGCTATAGGTAGGGCTTTTAGCGGTGCTTTTAAAAACGCCGCTAAAGGTAGGGGCTTTTAGGCGCTTTTGAGAAAAACGCATGCAGTGGGAGCTTTTAGCGGTGCTTTTAAAAAACGCCACTAATTTGCACAGATTTGCTTGTGTACTTTTTCCCAATATCCTACCCTCCCTGCAAAGAAAAAACCATTAATAACAAAGAACAATTGCATATAATTCCAACCCAATGCAAAGAATAAAACATTTAAATATCACTAAAAGCATTAAATCTAAACAAATACTTCAAATTTAATAAAAGATGATATTGATTAAAAAGTGAATCATAATTCAAACAATTCTTAGAATAATGTTTAATCAGTAACAATGTTAAAAAAAAATCTTACAATAAGAAAAGAAATGTCTAAGATGGCGGCCTCTGTAATTTCGCTGAACATATTCATCATAACCTGCAAATTGTAGGCCGAGTTCTTCATACTTTCGCTCGCTCTCTGCCTCCCGCGCTGCTTGCCTCAGCTCTAAGTTGAGCAACATGCTCCGCTCTCTCGCTTTCTTGCCTCCGCTTCTAAGCCGAGAAATTTGCTCACCGTGCTCGCTTCCATCGTGGATATCTGTTCTTTCGATCCTCTCGAACTTCAAGACGAGATTGACTCCTAAGGCATGTATTGCCGGGAGCGGATCAAAATATTGGGTCGGAGTAACACCGATCCTTGACATCGAACCCGACCATACCTTGTAAGACCCAAAACATTAGTGATAATTACATTATAAATATACTCAAGATTAACAAAACTATCAATCGAAGCGATCGTACCTTTCGGGACCCAAAACATCGCAATAATTACATTTATCAATCTCGTCGAGATTAACAGAATCGCTCGACGAAGCAACCGCTTCATACTCCGCCTTCTTCTCCTTTAGTTTATCCTAATAAATCAATAAAAGAGTTAGAAAAGAAATATATAATAAAAATGAATGGAACATAAGTTAAAATTAGAAATTTAAAACTACAAACGATGAATTAAACCATTATAATTAAGCATTATAAATATTTATAAAAAATAAGCATTTATTAAATAAATATACCAAAATTTCTGCAGCCTCGGATGTCATCGGAGATCCATCCTTCTTCCTATGCGTAATGTCAAAAAGTTGAAGCCAGTCCAACTTTTTGACTGACGTAAACTTCCTACATTATAGCGAAAAAAATATAAGTTAATAGTATAAATCATTAATATTTGAAAGAAGTAATAAATTATAATACCTCAAATTTCACCCACACGAGCAAAACTTCTGGAACCTGCCGTGTGCGTGAAATGTTGTTTCTGTCTGCTGCTTGTTCCAACTCGCTCACGGTCCTACATAATGGGATTTGAATTAATTATATAGTAAATACGATAAAACCGAAAAATTTCTAAGACTTTGAAAGTACGCAATACCTCTCCTTTCTTTGAATTCCAGAATCTGACTTGATCTTCCCATTGGTACCTCAACATTCCCGTGGGACATTTCGCATGATTTTAAATCGAGGCGATGTCTTTTTAAAATATTGTTTTTTTAGGGTGCTTTTATTATCTCTCCATTTTTTGCCCAACGTCTTCTTAATATAGTCATCTGAGACCTCTAAATCAAATCTACCTGAATTTTTTTAAAAAGTTAATATAAATGAATGTTAAATGAAAGTATTATAAATTACATTCACCTTCTATTACCTTAATATTTTCGAGAGCTTGATTTTTGTTGGCATCGGGCATGTGATGCCATGATTCATAGTTAATGGGCAACATATTCGAATTTCGTGCTATAATGCCCAAATAGCACGCCAACAATCGAGCTTGAGATCCGATAGGCTGGCCATGATCGCTTCTCCTTACTATAACACGCTGGGTAGGCTCCAAGTCATATAAATCAGTAAACAACGTCGTCCCGAGAGCTCTGCGCGTCCCACCACCCTCAAATGAAAAATGATATATTATTATATTAAAATTGAAAAATGAATCAATAATAAAATTCAACATGCATGTAAAATAAACTTAACATTACTTTGGAATTCTCCATGCTCGTCATCTATGTCCTAAAGAGAGTAGAAGATCCAACAAGCGTATCCCGCCCACTATTTACGTCTGCTGAATTTTCAATATAATTGCTAATATTTAAACCTCGTAATCGTCTTCTAGGCATTTTCTCTAAAAACACATAAAAGAGTTCAAAATTTTAGTAACAAATAACAACAATAATAGGACATTTAAAATAGTTAAATTATATAACATGACCAACATGAAAATTATAATATTACATATAGAAAATAAATCATTAAATCTTACTACATCATATTTCGTAAATATCTTCGTCCCACATCCCGACGAACCCATTGAAATTGTTGACTAGTACTAGGGATATTTTCGCTAAGTCTTGTTCGAAAAAGGCAAAGTTTCGATCTTTCGACTATGTCATCTCTACTTCCATTGCCAATGTCGAACAAGTCTCTCGGGGTGTTTCAAGTACAACGTACCAACCCTCATCGATTGGATCTTCTGAGTAAAAACTTGTTTAACTTGAGAAGAAAACACATACGGCTCGTCCATCACTTGTTCTCCGGTGTGAATCAATCGAGAGAAATTCACCATTGTAAAGCCATATTGATCGTTTTTAATTCCATGAGCCGTATTCACATCAGCCCAATCACCTCGAAATAAGACAACTTTGCAATTGCCATAATAATCCAACTCAATGATGTCGATAATAAGTCCGTAATACTCCAGATTCCCTCGACCGGATTCATTCCCTAGCACTAGCATAACTTGTAATCGAAGAATTAACAACAATTCGCAAATTTTGGGTTCTTCTCAATCTCTCGCGATACCTTGTATGAAATCAGATCCGTTGATGAGAAAGCCATTATATCTTTTAACTATTCTGCTTTGGACCTTGTGAAAGCCATTTAACGTCGTCATTTACTTCATTCCTCTCATAACCTATTGATGGAAAGTAAATCGAGAAATTATGAATGTTATGAGAGAACATTATGACTTGTCAATGAAAACTTAAATTACATACCATTTGGCTTAACCATTCATGGAATGTTTCGTGAACAACTTATTAATTTCTCGTCGATTTAATCTTCGGATCGTGAACGAGCTCTTAATATTTGTTTGTACTCACCGCATGCGGTTAAAAGTTTTACCTTGTTAGAAGACAAATAAATTATAATTGATGAGTATTTATCAAATTCTAGAACTTACGTCGAAATGGTTCCATTGAATCGTGATGAAAAAGAATGTATCGATGTGCTTGGACCCACGATCTATCGCCTAATTCTACAATTTCGACTTTGCCGATCGGTTCTCCAAACTTTGAAATAAATAAGTGTCGACCGAATTATGATCCATGAGCCCAAAGCATTTCTACTTGGTCTGCTTCATTCTTGTTTCAACATCTTCCAAATACCTCGAAACAGAAAGTCATACATTCCTCTCGCCAAGTAGCCTCGGCAATTGATCCTTCCGGATAACGCTTATTGCGGCGATATGACTTCAATTTGGAAAGGAACCTAAACACGGTATACAACATTAACAAAAGTTGCAACTAAAGGCATTGAGCTGAATGAAGGAATATGTTGCAAATAAATTAAGACCTTTCAATGGGATACATCCATCGATAGAAAACGGGTCCACCAAGAAGTGCTTCACGCGGAGATGAATTAACAAGTGCACCATAATAGTGAAGAAGGAAGGCGGGAAGATCTTCTCCAGATTGCATAAAGTCAATGCGACTCGATCTTGTAGTCTCTCAAGTTCTTGAACATTCAAAACTTTACCACAAATACCTTTCATTATATTTGTGATTCAATTATAGGAGCCGTCACCTTTTTCGACATACAACACCGCATAGCAATCGGCAATAAGTCTTGCATCAAGATGTGATAGTCATGCGATTTTAAGCCATATAGTCTTCGATCCTTAAGACTCACACATCGCGAAATATTTGATGCATACGCATCCGGGACCTTTATATCCTTCAACACCGCATGAACACTTCTTTCTCCGTCTTTGACATTGAAAAAATAGCGGTGACAACCGATATTTCATATTCGGAAGTTCTCGGGGATGAAGCTCACGCCGAATTCCCATGTGGACTAAATCAAGTCGACTCAAGATTATCTTTCGATTTTCCATCGACATTCAAAATAGTCCCAATGATGTTCTCGCAGACATTTTTCTCTATGTGCATGACATCAAGATTATGGCGTAAAAATCGATGCTTCCAATAAGGCAACTCGAAAAGAATACTTCTTTTTTCCACAAGTCCGCCTCATGAGGATCATCCTGCTCATCAGATTCATCATCGATTCATCCCTAGATCTTCTATTTCTTTGCGGGTTAGCCGGTTGATTCACCTTCCCATAAATGAAATTCATATCTTTCAACATTAAGAATATTTCTGGATCCACAGTGTCCGGAGGAACTGATGCGAACTCTTGAGTACCATCAAACCGAGCACTCTGAAATCTAAATGTATGATTTTCCGGTAACCACTTGGGCGATGCCCCATGTACGAGAACTTCTTCCCATTATATAACCATTGCGAACATGTCACATGCGGACAACACGGACAAGCATAACGTCCCTGGTACTCCAACCGGATAAATTAGCATAAGCGGGAAGTCGTTAATAGTCCACATTAAAGCCGCACGTAAATTAAAGTTCTCTTTTCTCATTGCATCGTATAATCGAACACCAGCCCATAGTTGTTTTAACTCCTCAACAAGTGGTCGCAAATAGACGTCAATATCATTCCCCGCCTTTCTCTCGGGTATAATCATAGACAAGATAAAAGAAGATTGTTTCATGCAAACCCATGGAGGCAAATTGTAGGGAACAAGCACCACAGCCAAGTCGCATCGTTGTGCTCATGAGTTTGTAAGGGTTAAATCCATCGGATGCTAGCCCAAGCCTCACACTCAGGATCGCTTGCAAAGCTTGGAAATTTTGAGTCAAAAGATTTCCAAGCTAAAGAATCTGCGGATGCCTTAACAACCCATCATCTGCTCGTCCATCCCGGTGCCACGTCATTGATTCGGCTGTCTTCGAGGACATGAAAAGCCGTTGAAGCCTTGGTATTAGCGGAAAATACCGCAAAATCTTAAATGGCTGCTTCTTTGATCGTGTATCGTGTTCATCCTCGTTACCGTCCTCTGTATTTCTATTAATCCAACGGATTGGCGCATACATGACAAAGATCGTTGGTTTATCCGTCGCCCCAATACAACATGCGATCATTTCGGCAATCAGAATTTTGTTGTAGCCAAGGCCTAAATCCTTTATCAATTTCTTCATATCTTTGGAAGATCGAGGATTTTTGCAAAGGGAACATTTCTTGCGAAACTCTAACAAAGATTGTCAACGAGTTTCCGGTCCACCCCAAAACATTTCAAGTGAAAAAGCGAATACGAGAATGATAGTTTGGAAAATCTTGAACCCTCATCTGAGTTCATCGTTCATTTCACCAAGTAACGTGTAGAATCTTGCCGCTTCTTCATTTGGTTGTTCATCGGTACACTTCTTCCCCGCCGGTGAAAGTATTTCCAACAAAATTATGATCATCGGTTGCACCCAAGTCAGGTGGAAACGACCAGAAACCATCACTACGCATATTAAAAGCATCCCGCAACATGTTTTCCATGTTATCGTCTCTAACATTCTGATTGAAAGCACTATGATGATACCCCTGATTCATCGATGAAGATGCTACACTAGGTGTACACTCTCCATGGAAAAACCATATTTTGTACCCCCGGACAAAGCCATCAACAACTAGATGTTCGTAGACCACTTCACGACAATGCCATAAACCATTGCAACACTTCTTACACGGGCAAAGAATCATATTCTCTTGGCTTCCATTTTGAAATGCGAAATTCAGAAAAGTTTCTACTCCATTTCGATAGCCGTTGCTTACCCTTGTGATTTCATCCAACTCCTATCCATTTCGTTGTTGTTGAAGTCTAAAGTTGACAGTAATTTACACGGCTAAATTGTTAATTGTTAATTGACAAGAATTTGATTTTTAAAACAAAGATTATTTAAGCTTCATCATACATGGCATTGTAAGTATTATTTAAATTGCATGTATTATTCAAGATTCTTCATACGTGGCATTGTTACACCTGGGGAGGATCCGTTATATCTTCCAGTGAGATATAAGGCAACCCGTTAGGTTTCCAGCCTATATACTTTGAATCTTATTATTATGTAAGTTATGTATTATGTAAGTTAAATAATTTTATGTTAGGTATGTATTACGTATTATGTAAGTTAAATTAAAATTTCAAATCGAGAATCGTATTATTATTATTACTACTTTAATCATTATTATTATTACTATTACTTTAATTATTATTATTATTATTATTATTATTATTATTACTTTAATCATTATTATTATTACTATTACTTTAATTATTATTATTACAATTATTACTACTTTAATCATTATTATTATTATTGTTACTATTATTACTACTTTAATCGTTATTATTATTATTATTACTATTACTTTAATTATTATTATTACTATTATTACTACTTTAATCATTATTATTATTAGTATTACTATTACTTTAATCATTATTATTATTATTACTACTTTAATCATTATTATTATTATTATTATTATTATTATTATTATTATTATTATTTTTATTATTATTATAACTTTAATCATTATTATTATTATTGTTACTATTACTTTAATCATTATTATTATTACTATTACTTTATTTATTATTATTATTACTTTAATCATTATTATTATTATTATTACTATTACTTTAATCATTATTATTATTATTACTATTACTTTAATTATTATTATTATTATTACTTTAATCATTATTATTATTATTACTATTACTTTAATCATTATTATTATTATTATTATTACTATTACTTTAATTATTATTATTATTATTATTATTATTACTTTAATCAATATTATTATTATTATTATTATTATTATTATTATTATTAATACTTTAATCATTATTGTTATCTAACAGTGAGATATAAGGAATTATGCATTCTTTAAGATTCATCATACGTGGCATTGTTACACCTAGGAGGATCCATTATATCTAACGATGAGATATAAGGCAACCCGTCGGTTTTCAAATTTCTATATACTTTGAATCTTGTTTTTTTAATCTATACAAGTAAGTTATGTAAGTTATGAATTATGTAAGTTAAACAAGTAAGTTAAACACTCGTAGTTTTTTTAAAAAATTTATTGGTTTTAGTTTTTCGTTTGAGGTAGGTTTTGGAAAATGTTATTATATGTTTATTATTATACCGATAACAAAATATTATTACCATTTTGGAAGACATTGGAAATATTAAATATTAAAATCGCTCATTATTAATATAAAAAATTGGTAATTAGTAATAAACCAAAAAGCCATATAAAAAATTGGTAATAAGTAATTAATATTAAACGAACCGGAAAATCTTACCAAAGAAATCCAATCCGAAGCGATTCTGCGATGCAGTGAGGAAGCGATATCAAATACAAACAACATATGAATTAACAAAAGCTATTGATTAATTACAGAAATGCTATTTACTAAAAACTAATACTCACATTCTTTGACCGAAAGAGAAATAGTCAATTCAGTAGTGGATCACAGTCCTCTTTAGCTGCCAAGTGTAGTAGTATAAAAAAAAGTAAATTTGAGTAATAAAACAATAAAAAATAAAAAGGAAACAACAATGATGTTTCAACTCCAATTTCTTTCCTCAAACCACAAAAATATCATGACTTTCAAATTCCAATAAAAACACAAACAAATTAAAGCTAAAATCAAACAAAAAAATTACGTGTCCTAACTCGTAACATTCTAAAGCATTTCCTTTATGCATTTATCATGGATCCATTTGCTTATTAATTTTACTAATTGCTTTTGGTCTCGATATAGAACCGAGTAATTTACTTCTTCGGTCTAAGTTCACAAATTTTGGAATTTGTATGACTCACTAACATCTTAACTTTTCCACTTATTCAATGTTTCAACTCAATCTTCCATCAATATTTATATATCCAATTGTTTTAAAGGCTAGTAACTAAATCATCTAGGAAACAGCGTCCATAGAGGAAACAAAGAAAGCCAAATAATGATTCTAGTCTGTTTGATATTATACAGAGTCAAAAGAAGAAACAACACCAATACAAGTGAAAGAAGACCATGTCAGTAGTTTGTCGCTTGAGCTCAAGGAGTCCAAAAGGACATTGAAGAAGAAACCTCAAAGATCATGTGTAGCGAAAACAGAAGAAACAAACATAAAGGAAATCAAGCTCATGTTTGAAGTCGAAAAGGAAAGAACGAAATAAATAATGTTGTTGTCGTCGAAGAGAAACGACTTAGCAAGAAGTGAACATGAAGAGAGTGGTGCATGCGATCTTTGAAATTGATGTGAAATCGGGGGGACTCTCACGTAACACACGAGAGAAGCGCTAAAAGTCTAGAACAAGCCGGTTAAAAAAATCTACCGAAAAATAAGGCTAACAACAAACATCATCTATAAGAATAACACCCATAACAGAGATACTTTACCTTGAATAAAATGTTGTATCTTTTACACGAACCCTACAATTCTGATGCGGCCAAGTATCGAAACTTTGCTATTCCAAGTGTTTGTACTCTCTGTTAACTGAAAGATTAAATGTCGAAACTTAAATATTTGAGTTTGATTTTAAGATTTAATTTGATATCTGAAATTTTTTAGAAAGGATAATGGCATATTATATAATAATTTAATTTGCAACTTAACTCTAATTAAAAATTGTCAATTAAATTTTACTCTTTTATTTAAGAATTAAAAAAAGTTTTTTATTAAAAATTAAAGTGAAAGCATTAGGACTTGGGGAGTTCATATTTCAAATTCTCAAATATGCATGTTTTGTGCCTATTTGGCCTATATTAAAAATTCAGAGCCGCAACACACAGATAACTCATTCATATAAAAGTTCTAGCAACTGGGAAAAATCTATACCTTCAGATAAAAACATCAACAGAAACAGAAATAGATTGAACAAATTTTCCTTCTTTTCCTTCTAAAGGGGAAAGAAACAATACCCAAACTATAAACATTGTGCATTTGAATAAGATTCTATGAAGTAGCAAAGACTTATCAATGAGCAATTCTTATAAAGTTCATTATGAACCGACAAAATAAAAGCCAACATTTCCCTCCCAATTAACTAAACAAGCAAAGCAGATTCATTACCAAAACACCATAAAAATCCATACGTCACAAATTGAGCACAAGACATGATAAATGAAAATGTAGTTTAGTCAAATAAATGAAAATTCACTTTCAGATTATTGCACGCACCTCAAATCATCGAGATTCTCGCAACACGAGGTCCAGCTTTTTTCCAAAAGAAGTTTTCTCTCTGTCAAGAGATGAAGTTGTTAGTTGAAACAAGCATATAGTAAATAATCGGGAACATGAATTCCATGTTATAACATTCATAAAACAGTTAGCGACTTTGAACAATCATAGCGAAGAAATGTAAATCAAGGCGGACATTTTCATTTTAAAAATGAATATCGTGAGCTCATTCCACAAATAGGTACTAAATCAACGGACTATTCAAATCAAATAAGATTACAAGAAGTATAAAATCATAAGCCTATAGTTCGAATTACTCACACAGTTCCAAACAGCTTGTCTGCTCGCACCACCAAACAAAAAAAAAAAACGTCAACAAGTATAAAAAAGCGAAATGGGAAGTCAAGCCCTAAAAATGTAAGAACTTGTACAATCTAAGCTATCTCGCAATGATTGAAAAGAAATTAATTTCGTTCAAAGTTGATCCAAAATTGAAAAACATAAGCACCGAGAAAAAAACACGAAATAAATACCTAGGTAGATTAAAGAAGAAAACTGTGGCGCAAGATGTCATTGTTGTCAACGATTTCCTTAACGGCGGAGGATTCACCGGAGCGGATTTTGGGAGTTAGGGATTTTGGGTAATTTTTTAGGGGAAAACAGTAAGGTTAGGGATTTAGGGATAAAACAATAAGGGATTTCGGGGTTTGGATGGGGATAAAACGGAGCACAGAAAAACGGCATCGTTTTGCTCAAAAGCAAAATACATTTTGCGGCGTTTTTAATATTAAGCGCCACTAACGCTTTGACATTTAGCGGCGTTTATCCAGTAGCGCCACTAAACTTCTTTGCATTTTAACAAAACGACGTCGTCCAGCTTAGCGGACGCTAAAGGTCCGACTTTTAGTGGCGTTGTTAGGGAAGCGCCGCTAAATGTCCGACTTTTAGCGGCGTTTTTCCACAAGCGCCGCTAATTCTCAGACCTATAGCGGCGTTTTTATGCAAGCGCCGCTAAAGGTCCGACTTTTAGCGGCGTTTTGAGAGAAGCGCCGCTAAAGGTCCGACTTTTAGTGGCGTTGTTAGGAAAAGCGCCGCTAAAGGTCCGACTTTTAGCGGCGTTTTTAGGAAGCGCCGCTAAAGGTCGGACATTTAGCGGCGTTTTTAGCTAAGCGCGCTAAAAAGTCGAGTTTTAGCGGCGTTTTTTTAGTGATAAACGCCGCTATATATTATTTTTAACGGCGTTTTTGAAATAAACGCCGCTATATGTCATTTTTTAGCGGCGTTTTCCTTCAAACGCCGCTAATGTATAATATTTGCGGCGTTTTTCCTTAAAACGCCACTAAAAACGCCGCTATATGTCTGTTTTGCTGTAGTGAAAGAGTAAATTTATCATTTCTGTTAAAAAATTTAACAATTTGTACGGTTAAAAAATTGATGTGTCTGATTGAATAATCAAGTAGTGACAGATGATGTTCCATGTGTTCCTCATGTGATGTATAAAAACCAGTTTTTAAAAGTAAAAAATAGAAAAATTTTAACAAAATGATAAATTTGCTCTTTGATCTAAGAGACTAATTTGTCCATTTTTTTAGTAGAGTAGACAAAATAAATTTGACTACTAATACAATAGCTACATGGTACTTTTGCCTCAACTAAACCTATATCCAAAACCACACATTAGAATTCCTCGACAAACAAGCCATAATAAGACCCAGAAATACTGAAAATCGAACATCTTGAAGATTATCGATGCTACTTTTTAAGTAACTTCAGATCAAAACTAAAATCCAAAAATCAAGTGAGTTCAGATCAAAATTAAAATCCAAGAAAAGAGAAACGGCATAAAACAAATATTCAAACAAAAGCAAGAAAAGTTGTATAAAATGAATTGATCTAACGAAAAGCACCAAATTAGGAAACAGAAACAAAAACCCATATCGATTCCAAACCCAAAAAATAAAAAAAGAAATAGAAAAAAAAATCCGATCATTTAAGTGAACCAACCTGTGACAATAGAGCACATCAACATAATCCATATCAAGCCTCTTCAAGGACGCCTTGGTTCCTTCCACAATATGTTTTCTAGACAAACCTTTATCATTTGGCCCAGGACCACCCCAAAAGATCTTGGTAGAAACCACGATATCCGATCGTTTCCACCCAAGTTCCCTAATAGCCTGACCCATGATCTCCTCGGCTCGACCATTGGCATAAACCTCGGCGTTGTCGAAAAAGTTGACTCCGTTGTCTTTACAACACTGGAGAAGTGACTTTGCTTCTTTAACATCGAGCTGGTTACCGAAACTAACCCATGCTCCATACGATAGTTGACTCACCTTTAAGCCTGATCTGCCCAGGTTTTTGTACTGCATCTTTTCTGAAATTGGACAATTAAAAGGTTATATTAGATTGAGCAAAATTCGATTAGATTCGAAAATTCGATAAAAAATTTAAATTTTAAATTAAATAGTTTAAGTTATTTGAGTCAATAAGTTATTCGGATCAACTCGAATAAAAGATTAAGTTTTTCAGTTTAACTCAAATATAAATTACACAATTCGAGTTATTCGAAAATTTGAATAACAAAAGACAAAACTACGTCGTTTTGATAAATATTTATTTTTAAACTACGTCGTTTATCTATTAAGTTAAGAGGTAAAATTATTATATTGTTCATATAGTTAAATAATCTTATACTTCGTCTACTAGTTAAATAATCGGTCTATCTAATCGCAACATTAAGTATAAATAATAGGATTCGTTAACTCGACTCGATTTGACTCGAAATTTTTTGACTCAATTCGATTCAATTTGAAAAAAAATTCAAATTGAGTTCGGTTGCTAAAATAGGATTTGTTAACTCGACTAACTCAAAAATTTTTGACTCGATTCGACTCGATCGAATACTCACCCCTAAGCACATGGCTTCGGAAATGGGTAAAATACCCAATTATACCAAAAAAAACAAAATTTATAGAAAAAGGCCGATTTTCTAAAAATTTACAAAAAATGGTCATTTCCTCATAAAATGCGTCCATATCAGTGCGTTTTGTGGAGATGTAACAGGAAAGCGCACCCTTAGGGGAGCACTTTTGCCACATCAGCCAAAAACGAGTCCTTAGGGACGCGCTTTGCTGAAGTGGCAAAAACGCTCTCCAAGGGCGCGTTTTAGCCCTTGTTTTTTTTTAAAAAAACTATTCTCAATTTTTTTAAAAATTTACGAGAATGAACCTTTATAAAGGCTCAAAATGACAACACCATTCTTTTTAAGGTGTCATCAATTAATAAGGAAATATAACTTACAAAGAAAATCTTTATATAGACCCAAAATCTTATTTCTCTTATTTTCTTAAGCAAAGTGGGATATGAGATATGTGTATATATAGACTCATGAATAGTTTTGCAGCTTGTTCCTAGATAATATGAGATTCTTTCCTCTTTTAACTAACAATATGAGATTAAAAGCTACACTATATTTGATTTTTTTTACAAAACAATTTCTTTTTTTTTTTAATATTTTGTTAACATTTTATAATATAAGAAACCTGCTCATCCCAAAATATTAACTCAATGCTAAAGATAATGAGAAATGACCATTTGTTTAATATGTTCTTGTTAGGTACTGTTATCAATCTGTTCGTTACTGACGGACCCAAACCCTGATGATCCATTGGTGCCGGAGATTGCTCTCATGTACAAAACCGACAAGAACAAGTACGAGACAACTGCAAGGAGCTGGACGCAGAAGTACGCCATGGGCTAACGAGCATTGTTGTGTGCAAGGGGAAACCCCAATTTTTTTTTTTCTTTTTTCATATATTCTGGGTTTCAAAAAAGGTGTATGCATAATGAATGTTTGTTCTGTCATTTGAATCCTAAAATGAACTTAAAAGGAGGTCAACAACATGGCTTGAGTTTGAAAAAAGAAGAAGCGATTGCTGCTTTTCCTAATGTTGAATGTATGCATAAATGTGAACTTTGGAACAGAGAAATTTGTGTCCTAACTCTGAAAATGTTAACAATTCTCCTTAATCATAGTTATATATTTGATAATTTGGGTCCATGTCACGGATAGTTTATACTTTGGAATTTTCTTTAGTTGATTCTAATTGATTAAAAATTCGTTGGACCGTTGATTATTTTACGAATCTTTTTTTTTTTTTTTTTTCAACTCAAAACAATTCAGGCTTAGTCAATATTCATTGATTGAGATTTAATTATATTTTAATATTTCTTGAACATTAGTATCAGTTTCTGGCTAAAAGACATTAATATGAGCTTTCAGATTGTTTAAAATATGATGAGTTACTTGAGGTTGTATAATGTATTTATCTATCTATACTTAATTATAATGACTTCAATATTTGAGGCTAATGTATAAAAAAACAATAATTATTTTCCACCCCAATGTTATGTTTCACTTCCAACTTAATCAAGGCCCAATGTATGAACTAAATACTATCAATTTCATTCGTGATTTTTTATTCTTAATTTTGATTCAAATCCTGTTGAAGAAAAATATTATAACATTGGAAAAGAAATAGTCTTCATTTGCTATAAGAAAATCTACGACCTTAAAAAATGAAAACCTTATTCAAAACTGAGGAAAAGTAGTCATCATTTTCTCAAACTACACGCAATGAAACAGAACTTTCTCCGCACTATCCATGGCGAAAGAAGCCATTATTATCAAATGTGAAATTTCCATCCAACTGATGGAAATGATTCAAGCCAACAGTGGGCGAGCTCGTTACCGAACCAGCAGCAGAAGCTTGAATAATCTGATCATCACAAGTTCCAAAATCAAAGTTAGTCCCCGATGTTGCCGGCGATACGAAATTACGGTTGTTGTCGATCACTGAATGCCATGAAAACACAATGTTTGACGTTGATGAAGTATAAGGGATTAATGAAAGCGTATGTTTGATCCTCTAAATCTCGGGTATTAACTTATATAATTTTATAATATAAAAAAATGTTAACAAAATATATAAAAAAAATATTTTGTAAAAAAAATATCAAATATAATGTAGCTTTTAATCTCATGTTGTTAGTTAAAAGAGGAAGAAATCCCACATTGTTTAGGAACAAGCTGCAAAACTATTCATGAGTATATATATATACACATATTTCGTATCCCACTTTGCTCAAGAAAACAAGGGAAATGTAACTTTGGGTCTATATAAAAATTTTCTTTGTAGGTTATATTTTCTTATTAATTGATGACACCTTAAAAAAAAGTGTTGTCATTTTGAGCCTTTATAAAGGTTTATTCTTGTAAAATTTTAAAAAATTCGAGAATAGTTTTTTTTTTTAAAAACACGGGCTAAAACGTGTCCTTGGGGTGCTTTTTTTCCACATCAGAAAAGCGCGTCCCTAAGGGTGCATTTTTGGCTGATGTGGCAAAAGTGCTCCCCTAAGGGTGCGCTTTCCTGTTGCATCTCTACAAAACGTGTTGACGGGGACGCGTTTTGTGCGGAAATGACCATTTTCCGTAAATTTTCAGAAAATTGGCCCTTTTTCGTAAAATTTTTTTTGGTATATTTGGGTATTTTACCTTATGATGTTTATGTTTATGGGTTTTTACCAAATTAGTACAAAAAAATTAAAATATCTAAAATGGGGTCCCCTTTTCAAAAATTACGAAAACGGTACATTTGACTTGGTGGAGGGGCTGTCAGAGGTGGCACCGGTGGAGGGGCTGTCAGAGACGGCACAGCTTAAAAGCTGCTGAAATTTTTTTTTAAAGATTGAGGGACTTATTATATAATTTTTCTAGTTATGAGAAAAGGAATGTAATGGCCCAAATTCAAGATTATCGGAATAATGGTTTCGCAACCATAAATCCGATTTAAGTAGAAATTTATTTCAATATGTTTGCATGAATATTTATATGATAGAAAATATTTTTATAAATATTTATAAAATGTTAGTAATGTGGTATTAAACTTTCGTTAGAAAATTTTAATGTTTGGGTAGGTAATTAAATGAAAATGACTAAATTGAAATGAAAGTAAAAGTTGAATTATAGATTAAAAGAAATTATGAAGGACCAAAATGGCAATTATGTCATTTTGTAAAGATGAGGCGGCATAAGTATAGATTTTTTTTGTGTGTGTGATAAAATATATTATTATTTTATGTTAATATAATATAATATTATATAATAAGGTTAAAAAGAGAAAAAGAAAGAAAGAAACAGAGAAGAAAACAGAAAACCCAAGACGAAACAGAGAAGAAATAGGGGAGAAAGAAAGAAAAGGGATAATAGGATTTTTAAAGCTTGAAGTTTAATTTGGTAAGTTAATTTAGTCCTTTTCTTTTAATTTTGATGCTTTATAAGTTTTAGAACAAAATTTTGATGAATTTAAGTTGAAATTTTTGAAGTTTTAGAGTTTTTGAATATAGCATATGATGAATAAAATGATGAATTAGTGGTTTAATTGAAAGAATTTGAAGTTAGAATTGGATAAAGGATTTAATTGTAAAATAAGCTATAAGAAAACTGTTTTAGGACATCAGCAGTAGGGTAACTTTGAAAAATCACTAAAAATCGTATAAGTGAAATTAGAAGCTGAATGAGATATGAAATTAAAGCTTATTGAGTCTATTTTCATATGAAAGAAACGGAGAAAGCAAAGGAATTCTGTAATTTGAGATATTTATATTTTTGTAAGACTGGTTTAAAGGGATTTCGGGATCCCCTGTTCTGACTTTGAAAAATCATAACAAATTGAATAAAAATAATTAGGGGCTTAACTTTATATGTTTAGAATCCTGAATGAGTATATTTTCAAATGAAATAAATAAGAAGGTCATATGAATTCTGTATGAAGAGTAATTTAATTCGTAGTGAAGAGAGGTCAAAACAGTCAAACAGTAAAATAGGGGAAACTTTAAGAATAATCTGGTATTGATTGGCCATACCAAAAATTCTGAAAATTTTATGGGAAGAAGATATGTGAATCTAGTTTCAGGAAAAATTAACGGTTCTTCATTTGGAGCTCTGTAGCTCGAGAAATAAATAATTTAGTCACTGTGACTCAAGTAGACAGCTTTGAATAAGCTAAAAAAAAATAATAATAATAGAATTATAGAAAATGCTACATGTGAACATGAAATGTATTGAATTGATGATTGAATTTATTTATTTAGATCCGGAAAACTCAAATACGAAGCTAGATCGAGGAAAGGAAAAAGTCCCGGATTAGTAGATTTTGTAAACGAACTAGTATCGAGGTAAGTTCATGTAACTTGAATTATATTCTTAAACGTATGTTATTGATGTGAATATAATTTGAATGTTCATTGTATGAAAATTGATGAAGTATTGATATATTTGATAAAAAGGAGAAGAATTCTCGGTTGAATGAAAGGAAAATTCGATGGATCTCTGAAAAGGAATTGACGGTAAAAAGGATCTAGCCCGGACGGGTGATCCTATCTTGATATAGCCCTCCCGAAGAATATGTGGAAAATGGATTTAGCCCGGACGGGTAATCCGAATTAGGGTCTGAATTTAGCCTGGACTGGTAATTCAGATCCAAGCTCATTAGAGTAATTGTCGTTGCAGGGGATTTAGCCTGGACTGGTAATCCCGCTGTAAAGATGAGGTTCGCGGGAGTGTGCTTTCTGAAATGAAAATGTGCGCACATGAATATGAATTGACGGACCCGGATTTGTACACTAAAGTGTACCTCTGAAAATCCATCGAAATTCCGAGTAATTCAACGGGATAAATATGGAAAAATAACAAGGAAATGGAAATCATAATATTGATGAGCTCATCAATCATGGTGTGTATATTATTGATATATGGAAATTAATCGACTAACTTGGATGTTGAGTTTGTGAATGTTAGGGTAATAATGCACTGAATGAGCATATGAATATTTATTGCTTGTAATGAAAATACTAGGTAAGTATAATTCTTGTTACATGAGCTTACTAAGCACAAAGTGCTTACTCTATTTCCTTTTTCCCCGTTTTGTAGTGTTAAGAGCTCGGAGGTCGGATTGGTGGGAGACTCATCACACTATCAACCCCAAGATTTCGGTATTTTAAGAAACTTTATTTTAGAAATTAATGGCATGTATAAACTAATAAAATAGATGTTAATATGAAATGAATGTAAAGTAAGGTCGGCCATTGGTATGGCCTATGTGTTAAGGTCGGCCATTGGTATGGCCTATGTGTTAAAGTTATCTTATAAATATGCATGAATTATTTTGAAAATATGTTGAATTAGACTGGCCTCGGTTTAAAAAAAAAAAAAGAAAATTGTATACTCTGGTAATACCTCGTACCTTATTTTGACAACGAATACAGGTAGGGGGTGTTACAAGGAAAGGAAAGGGTGAGGCGTGCGGCATCAAAATCTAAATTTGAGTAATTGCCTTGTAAGCCCTCACTATTTATTATTTTCTTTTTATTCCCCTTCAACTCACTATATTGTGTTTAAATAAGCCATTAATCTATTTTTGTAATTAAATAAGCCATTTACTTATAGCTTTTACTCATAAAAGCCTATTTTAATATTAAATTAAAGCTATTTTAAAAAAAAAAACTAATTTATATCTTATGTTGATGTAAGTTTGATGAAAATAATTTATTAAATAAAAAAATATATTTAATTTAATATTGATATTGAAATTAGTTTTGTCATCTTTAATAAGATAGATTTTTATTTATTTATAAATATATATTGAGCATTCAATTAATTGTATTGTTCATATGGGTAAGATTATTCACTCAAATCTAAATATTCATTTGAAATTTGTAAGGTTTGAACAAAATATTAAATTAGGAAAATGAGCATAGATAAAATAAATTAGGCTCATTTAAAATATGAGTTGAGTTTGGATTCCAATAATCAAAGCTCAAGCTCAATCTAGTCTAACCCGTTTTCAAGTTTATAATATATTATGTTTTAATATTTTATTTTATATTTTATAAAAAATTAATATACTATTCTATAATATAAATATTAAAAAATATTTATCAAAGTTGATAAACAAGATTAAGATGTGTTATATGTCTAATTTATTTTTTTTATAATTTTAAATATATTTCAATAGACACAGTTTTATTATTTTATTTTATATTTTATAAAAATTTAATATACTATTCTATAATATAAATATTAAAAAATATTTATCAAAAGTTGATAAACAAGATTAAGATGTTTTATATGTCTAATTTATTTTTTAGAATTTTAAATATATTTCAATAGACACAAGTGATCATCGTCTTAACATTATTTGTGATTATTTTCCACTAGTACTCTAATTATAGTTCAATTTAATAAATTGCTAGAATTTGATATATTATTAGTAGAAAATTTTTATTCGTTTAAATATGGACACATGTCATTTTTAAAAAAAATATTTTTTTATTATTTGTAGGCATTGCACATTTATTATAGAGTTTTTAAAATACTAGTAATAATCTATGGAATAAATTTTTCATTAACATATTATATATATTATATATACTAGATTTTGCCGTGAAAAAAAAATTTATGTTAAAAATATTTCCTTTCAAAATTTATTTAATAATAAATATAGGTAAAGTAGTAATGAATTTATATTTTATACTAACAAACATGTCTTTGATCATTGAATTTGTAGTTGTTTTTTTTTAACATTAATATTAAAAGCCTATTTTAATATTAAATTAAAGCTATTTTAAAAAAAATAAACTAATTTATATATTATGTTGATGTAAATTTGATGAAAATAATTTATTAAATAAAAATATATATTTAATTTAATATTAAAATAGGTTTTTATGAGTAAAAACTATAAGTAAAAGGCTTATTTAATTACAAAAATAGATTAATGGCTTGTTTAAACACAATATAGTGAGTTGAAGGGGAATAAAAAGAAAATAATAAATAGGGAGGGCTTACAAGGCAATTACTCAAATTTAAATTTTGATGCCGCACGCCTCACCCTTTCCTTTCCTTTTCTCATAACTGAAAAAATTACATAATAAGTCCCTCAATCTTTAAAAAAAAATTTCAGCAGCTTTTAAGCTGTGCCGCCTCTGACAGACCCTCCACCGGTGCCGCCTCTGACAGCCCCTCCACCTGTGCCGCCTCTCACAGCCCCTCCACCAAGTTAAATGTACCATTTTCGTAAATTTTGAAAAGCGGACCCCATTTTGGATATTTTAATTTTTTTTGGTACTAATTTAGTAAAAAACCCTTATGTTTATCTTTATTTGTGCACTTGTCATTCGTATTATTCTTACTATTATCGTTTACATTATTATTATTTATTTTTCCTCATTATCATTTAATTAGTGTAGAATTAAAAGTTATAATATGATCATTGCTTGTTTATTTGATGTTTTATCATCATCATTTTCGATATTTTAATTTTTTGTATATCGTTGGTGTTATCATTTTATTTTATTGTAACTACGTCATGAATCGTGTTTAAACATACTCACGCATTTTTTTTTCTATGCCCGAATAAACTAAATATATATTGTTTCAAATATTATAATAATTTTTACCCAAATACGCCAACAAAATTTTCAAAAAATAGGCAATGTTTCGTATTTAGAAGATTCGATAAAATTGTGCGCTAACTTACGAGGTTTTGATTTTTCTCGTTGAACTCGAATAATCGAAAATACATAAGATTTCAAATAAAAAGAAAAGGCAAGCTTATTCTCAAGGATCCGAAGTGTTGTGTCCTAACTTACGGGACGTGACATTTTGTTGCCACGAGATGAGAAGGTCTTTAGCATACTTTCCGTTTATTTCAAGCAATTTGTAAGCAAAATTAACATCAATGCAAAGAGGGATCGTATTTTAAAATTATTTTCAAGTTTTTAACTTTTGACATTAAGACACGAATTAATCAATTAGGTACCAATTCTGGGCGTCACGAGGGTCCTAATCCTTCCTTGTGCGTAATCGACTCCCGAACCCGTTTTCTGGATTTTTTGTAGATCGAAAAATATTGCTTTGATAAATCAAACATCTTGTTAAAACAATTAAACTACGAGGTGATCCGATCACACCTCATAAAAAAGGATTGGTGGCGACTCCCCTTTTTTTATTTTTTTTAAAAATAAAAAGTCAATCTTTCAAAAATGATTTCGACAGGCCCTATTTTATACATCTAATACTTTTAATTTTTTAAGTTCTAAATTTCTATTTTCATAGAATGTAATTTGAGAGAAAATCTTTAGAATAAAAAGACATGCTCTAGTTGAAAATTTGGATTTGGATTTCATTTATTATATAAATGGTAAAAAAAAATCATATATTATGGACAAAAATAATTGAGATTCAATTTAATATATATCAATAGCGTATAAACACATGGATTTATAAAATCCAAACATATTTTAAGGATTTCAAATTCATTATTAAACAGGTCTCTAGTAAATCCATGGATTCAAGAAATTATCATAAATATTATATTTCTAAATAATTTACTACTCAATTTGCACTATTTTTAAAATTTAAATTTAAATTTTAAAATCTTAATTTCCAATCACTACTTAATGAAACTCTCTTCTTTAATTTATTCAATACCATATTCTTATATTCCAACTTAGAAAAAAGAAAAAAAAAAGAATTTATACCTTTCAAAAATGAAACAGCAAGAAAGGGATAAAAGAAAAAGAAAAAGAAAAAGAAAAGGGATTACTTGAAATTTGAAAAGGAAGACAATTTGAGGATTTAAACATTACTCTTACTAAAAGATAATTATTATCATATATTATTATTTAATACACCAGTAGAAATATGCTTTAAATCCTTATATTTTTTTTACATTTGAAAGTTATCCCTTCTACTATATTATATAATGTTATATATATATGTATTAATAGTTTTAGTAATAGTAATAGTTGTACAAGCCCATTTTTGCCCAGCCCGATACACAAGTAGACCCAATTACTATTAATCCATAACCCCTTACTAAACCCCAAACCTGAAGCCCAACAATGTAGCCCAAATTACCCTAGCCCACTAAACAAAAAGTAACAGAAAGTAACCCCCAAACCCTAGGTGCGCCGCACCTAGGGTCAGACCCACTACCTTCTGACCACCACTTGCCCTCTGCACCGGTCTTGTCCACCACCGCCACCGCACAAAGACCGCCCATGACACTGCAAGCAATTAAGGAGAAACGACAAGACCTCAGTAAATTAGGCTTTAAAAGCCGATTGTATTTCAACAAGAAAGGGGGATTTTTTTTTCAGCAATACAAACAGAAAGATTCACACAAAAAATAGAGAGATTATCAATAAAAAAGAGAGATTTTCATCAAAGCAGTAACAGATTCGGAATACAAAAAAGAGTTTCTAGATGCAAATACAAGATCTAAATACTAAAAGGGGAGAGAACAAACATTAAAAGGAGACGAACGGAGATCCAAAAAAAGGAAGCAAACAGCAAACCGAGATTAAACCCTAAAAACTAAAACCAAAGCCGAGAGAGGTGATTTTTTTTTTCTCTTTTTCTTACATTCGAAGTTTTTTTTTTCTTCCTTTTTCTTTTCGACATATACATATACATATATTATTTTTTTTTAATAAAAAAAAGAAAAAAAAATAAAACTTTTACCTTTTTCGGCCACCGTACACGGTGGCCGGAGCGACGGCGCCGGCGACGGAACCCACGGCCGGAAATCGCCCGGCTCCCTCCTGCAGAAAAAAAAAAGAGAGAAGAGTTAAATTTTTTTTTAAGGGGGTGAGAAATGATTTTTTTTTTTCGATTTGGGGCTTAAATAGCCGATCGAAGCGACGCGTCGTTCGTGGCGTCCTTAAGCCCAAAACGACGTCGTTCGCCCTTACCCGACCCGACCCGGTCCGACCCGCTCCAGCCAGGATCCGCGCGTTTTGCCAAAAAAATGGGGAATTTATGCGCACAGTCCCTCCGCTTTTTCAGAATTTTGTAATCAAGTTTTTGTTTTTTTAATTTGGCCCCGAAAGTCCATTCGGTTTTCAATCGAGCCCCTGCCTATGCTGTGCGTTTTGGGAGGAAAGGGTCATTGCCCTTTTTGGTCCCCCATGTAATCCACGCACTCCAAATAGGCCCCTTTCTCCCTTATTTTCTTTCGAATTGACCCCCAAAATTCTGTTTTAAATTCAATTTGATCCCTCCTTTAACTATTTTGCAATTTTTACTATTATTAATATCATTATTGTATTTGTTTATTTACTTATTTTATATATTTTTTTTGTTTTTGTACTATTGTTTTGCTTATTATTGTCTTTATTATATTTATTATTATTATTTCTATTATTGTTTTTATAACCATATTATTATTATTGTTATTATATTATTATTAATACTAGTACTATATTACTATTATTTTTTTTATATATCTATATATCTCTTATTATTACGTTTACTAATTGCTATTATGATTACTATCGTCATTATTTATATTTCTTTATATTTTCATTATTATTATTTTATCATTATTTCTTATTTTATCATTTTTATTCCTATTACTATTCTACTATTATTATTATTTTACTATTACTATTATTATTATTATTTTGCTATTATTATTATTTATATGTTTATTATTATTACTATTATATTTTACTATCATTTGTTTATTATTGCTATCTATTATTATTACCATTATTGTTACCATTATTTTCATTATCATGTTACTAATGCTATTTTTACTTATATTATTATTATTATTGTTTTATTATTATTGTTAGTATTAATGTATTATTTTCATTTTCATTTCATTATCACTTATATTATTATTCTCACCTTACTACCATTATTTTATATTTTATTGTTTTATTATTTAATTATCATCACTATTATTATTTTATTTTCATTATTATTGCTATTACTATTATTTGATATTCTCATTATTCTCATTATTATTATTAGTATTTTTATCTATATTTATTTTCTTAGTTTAATATTGTTATTTATTTAATTTTTGTTCATATCTATGCTCGTATTATTATTATGTATATACCTCTATTTTCACTCATATATTTATCATGTCTTATATATTTCTACTTATATTTGTATATCAATATTATTTTCATTATCGTTATTATCATTATTATTTTTCTTTTCTTTTCTTCTCATAAAACTTTCATTTTGTTATTAATTCTTCTATTATTTTCTTACTTTCATCTTTCATTATCTTCGTTTTTGACTCGTTCATTTTATTCTATTTCGTTTTCGTTATTTATGTTATCATTCGTACTAACACATTTATTCCCATTTTTGCTACGCATATCCGTATTATGATCTGTTTCTACATTCCATTATAAACTTGCATTACATCAATTTTACCCGACACAAAATGGATTCTTTTACAAAGGTAATATTCCGTATTTAGAAATTCGAGAGGTCGTGCCTCTAAAGTATTGGGTTTCGATCCTTCTCGTTTGATCTAAATAACCGAATATCCTTTTAAAACAAATACATTTTTAAACTAAAAGCTTATTCTCGTGAACTCGAGATGTCGTGTCCTAATGCATTGGATGTGATGTTTTGTTATTCCGAGATAATATTTTCTAAAATCAAGGCAATGTTTTGTATTTAAAAGCTCGAGAAATCGTGCCCTAAAGTATTGGGTTTCCTTTTCTCGTCCATTCTAAATAACAAAATATCCTTTCAATTAAATCCATAAGTTGTGAATAAAAGGCAAGTTCAACTTTAAAGGTCGAAATGTGGTGTCCTAAAGTATTGGATGTAACACTTCACCTTAAAACGAGACGGCCCTTGGCATTCATTTCCAATTTATCCAAATTTATTCTTCAACAACAAGAGGGATCGTATTTTGAATTCTTAAGTTTTCAACTTTCGACATTAAGACATTAGATAATCGATTAGGTACCAATTTTGGGCGTATCGAGGGTGCTAACCCTTCCTCAAATGTGAATAACCGACTCCCGAATCCATTTTCGATTTTCGTAGACCAAAATTGTGTTTTTGATAAATTAATCTGATTATTAAAAACAAACACTTTTTAAGGTGACCCGATCACACCTCATCAAAAAAGATTGGTGGCGACTCCTGTTTTTTTTATTCGTTTGCAAAACCACGAGTCGACCGCGTCGTTTACTGTTGTATCAAAAAAATGGTTTCGACAATAGTAATAGTAATACATTATAATATATTATTATTTTATTATTTTATGTATTAGTAATATACTAATTTACTGTATGAGAGAATAAATTAGTACATTGGCTTAAGTTATGAGAGAATAAATTATGTCATATATTAATAGTTTATATATATACGCATAAATAATTAAACGTTATAATATCATGTAATACTATATCTTTTATTATAATCTATATTATAATAATAGTTATATATATATGTATTAATAGTTTTAGTAATAGTAATAGTAATAGTAATACATTATAATATATTATTATTTTATTATTTTATGTATTAGTAATATACTAATTTACTGTATGAGAGAATAAATTAGTACATTGGCTTAAGTTGAGGTTAGATAATCAAATTTTGGTTTCGATAATAGTTATATAATATATTATTATGTTATCATTAAATTTTAATTTTATAGGTTTAATAATTATTAATTTTATATAATTATTATACATATATAATTATAGTATTAAAAATATTTTATATTAAAGTAATATTTTAAAAATTTATTTCATTTTATAATTTAATATAAAAACTTATTATTAATTATTTTTTCTATTAATAAATTTTAATATAAATATGCAATGCTTATAAATAAATCTTCAAAAAAAAAAATAATGATAATTTATTTGTATTTTAAATAATATCATAAAATTATATTAATTATTAATATCTATTATGGTTGTTTATTTATAAAGTCTGTCTTCTTCGAGCTTTGAGTCAAATTTATCATGGATTCGGGCTCGGGTTCTATCAAGCTCGGATTTTTTCGGGCTTGGATCTATTATGAGCTCAAACTTTCTTGTACTCACATTGTTACAGATTCGAACCGACACAGATGAACTTTTAAACTTGAACTTGTTTTGCCAACTGACTAATCAAGGGAGTCGAATAATAAGATAACTTGAAAGTGAGAAAATTTGAGCATTTTTACTTTACTCACAAAAGATGAAAGCAATACAAAATTATCAAGATGCTCTTATATTTTGTTTTTCATATTATTTTCTAGTTACTTTACTTTTAACAACTACAAAAGAATCATATTATAGTTTTGGACAAGTTATACCTATTTACACATATAGAGAAAAGTATATTCCGATAAAAAAGGATACATAACAAGTTACTAATAGTTTATTTAAAATTATTTAGTAACTTAAAAGATTGAATAAAGTAAAATTCTTTTCTTGCATGTAAAATTATTCCAAAAATAGATAAAAGTAAAATTCATTTCTCTTTTTACATTTTTATTTTCTTAAATGTAAAATATAATAAAATATTAATACGTCATAATTTTATAGTGATGAAATTTATGAACTTAGCTGATGATATACGCGTCGATTGAGTCTTAATTCGATTAGCATCAATATTTTTGTTAGAGTAGAAAGATGTGGGCTTGAGTGCGATAAAGTATATTATCTTCCTATTTAAAGGTTAGAAAGAAACTGTGAATAATTTTAGGTATTATCTAGAAAAGTATAGATACGATAAGAACTTATAATGAGATTAATGTTAAAAAAAATTAAATAAATAATTTACTTAAATATTAGATTAACATATATAATCCTTTAAATTGGTTTCAATTTACTTTTTATGGTGAAGAGTATGTGGTGACAATGATATGTTAAGAAGTTAATAATAGATTATACCAATTGGAAACATAAATCATTTACTTGATACTTTAGAGTAATCTGAAAAAAAAGAAACATGGGTTAGAAGTTTCTTTCAAAAATAATTTATAGTTTAGATCTAATGATTAAGAAATTTTGAAGTATATATATGGGCTTCTGGTTTTGCAAAATCATAAATAACTATCACACCTACAAACTTACATAGAAAGAAAAGGAGAGAGAGATGGAAGTTCTTCCACATTTTAGCCATGTTCATCCTCTGGTTTTCAATGATGGGAGCAGCCACGAAAGTGAGGAGGTTTATTGTTGTGCGTGTGGGGAGTTGGTGTCAGGTCCAAGATTTAGTTGCGTGGACTGTGGGTTTCATCTTGACAAGAACTGTGCTGAGGCACCTATTGAGATGAACCACCCCTTTCATCGCAAACATAACCTTAAGCTTATGACAAGCTCTCCATATGTTAAAGGTAACCCTATTTGTGGCTTCTGCAATAACCTATTTGAGAAGTTTGTTTATCATTGTTCTTGTAATTTAGTCTTTCACATCAAGTGTGCATTTCTTTCTCACAAAATTCTTGAGAAAAACTTTAGGGAGCTTGTTCATCAAGACAAACCCATCTCTTCTGAATGCCATTCTCAAGAACTCAAAACAGTTCAATGTTTTGCATGTCAAAAATCCTTATTAGGTTCTGATTACATCTCTCCTAATTCTGGATTTTACTTGCATAAAAAATGCTTTGAGTTGTCTCTTGAAATTAGTCACCTTTCCCACCGTTACCATTCTCTTTTCTTACAATTTAACAGTGATGATCTCCCTTGCAAAATATGCTTTGAAACCCAACATAGAGGATTGGTTTATTGTTGTTGGATTTGCAAGTTTGTCCTTCACATTGAATGCGTGTCACCACCACCCATTATTGAGGATCCAAGTACTCATGAACACCCATTCACTAGGTGGTTAAGAGCATCTCCATTCAGCTGCGATGCATGTGGCACTTTAGGAAACTATGTTTCTTATAATTGCTCAACATGTAGCTTAAGGGTCCATAAGAAGTGCATTTCATTGCCACGCTTCATCAAAAGCCTATGGCACGATCATCCTATTTCTCATAAATACTTTGTGGTAGACAATGAGTGTACAACACATGATTGTCTAGTTTGTCACGAGGAGGTAAATATAGAGTGCGGAAGTTACTATTGTTCTAAGTGCAAGTTCATTATCCATGTAAATTGTGCACTACAGGAGGGTCGGTGGTATTACAAAATAGAGTCAAAAGATGATTTTGATAAGCTGCTTAATGCAATGTTGGAAGTGGGTACTATGAATCCAAGCTTTTCTGTTCGTAAAATGATCAAAGTTGGAGAAAAAATGATAAATATAGAGATAGAACATTTTAGCCATCAACATAATTTAGTATTAAGTGATGAAGTGAAGGAGCGAAGGTATTGTGATGGCTGCAGTCGGCTCATCTTGACTTCCTTTTATGGTTGTTTAAAATGTGATTTCTTTCTCCATAAATCTTGTGCTGAGTTACCTAAGAAGAAGGCAATTTGGGGTTGTGTTCACCAAGATCCCTTTGTCCTTGCTCCAAATTACCTTTTTAGATGCTCAAATTGTTATTTCCTATGTAGTGGTTTTGCCTTCAAATGTGAGGTTTATTTGTGCAAAGAATTTGTATGTCTTCGATGTGTTCAAATTCCTTTGTCTTGCATGAGCGGAGGACACGAACACCTTCTTCTCTTGTACCGCGAGTGTTTTCGGCAGTGCTGTAATGCTTGTGGTGGCAGTATTGATGGTCATTCAGTATATAGATGCAAGGCTTGCAATTTTAATGTGCATGGTAGTTGTGTCTATTTACTACCACAAACAACTTGGCATAAATCCGGCAGACATTGTTTGATCCTCACATACCATGAAGATAATGATTATTCACAATATCATTATTGTGATGTTTGCGAAAAAGAAAGAAATCCCAATACTTGGTTTTACCATTGTCCAATTTGTGATAACTCAGCACACCTCTTTTGTGTTTTGAGAATTGAAGATCTATTTCTCAAGCGTGGGATCAAAATCAAAGAAAGTGATCATCCACACACTCTCATGTTTGTGGAGAAGGTTTATGATTATCCTGAATGTCACAAATGTGGTGATCGTTGCATGGATTTGTCTCTTGAGTGTTTGGATGCAGAATGCAAATACATTATCCACTGGAAATGCAGCACAGCCTTCCAATTGCTTCGGAAGCATAATAAATAATGTTGCTTTGATCCAATTGATGCGTGATTCTTGATGATCACAAAGAAAAAGTTGTCAGTCGTTTAGTTTTTGTTCATCGTCTTCTTTGTAAGTATATATGGTTTTCTTGTTTTTATTGTCATAATTTAATAATGTAAAAAAGGTTTGCATAATAAAATTTACATTGTACGTACAGCTTTAATGTAATCTCAATTATATGATTTATAAATGTTATCACTAATTAATGAGTGCAATTTAATGCTATGGTGGTTCCTGAATCTCCATTTTCCAAGTTATCATTGTTTTGGTTGTGAAATTTTCTTTTTGTGTGCACAACATTTTTTTCCTTCTAATTTTATTAACATTCCATTATTTCATCTTAGAATTAAAATAAACTAAAAAAATAAATAAATCAATTTTTCAAATCCAGATGCAGGCATTTGGTATGTTATTGCTTATTTTCATATAGTTCTTTTTAAAAAAAGTTTTAATTAAGTGTTTAATTTAAGAATTTTTTTTAACAAAAAAAAGTTGGCTTAAATGAAAAGCAATAATAAAATTATTAAAAATTAATTAAATTCTTAATAAATAATAATATTTAATTAATCTCTTGAATTATGTCTTATGTTTAGTTAAACTCTTGGAATATAGTTTTATGTTAAAATCTCTAATGAGTTATTAAGTGACACGTAACTATTGATAAGGTGTTTGATGTGGATTTTAAAAAAAAGTTATTTATAATTTATAATTTTTTTAAAAATTATTAAAAATTATAAAAATTCTAGATAAACTAATTATTACTGTTAATAAAAATTATTAAAATATTATAATATTTGTTGGGAATTATAAAAAATATAGGAAACATATAGAAAATTATTAAAATTTTAAAAATAATAAAAATGATAGGGAAGACAAAAAAAATTGTAATAAGATTAGAAAATTATTAGAAAAGAAAATTATATAAAAGTTACTAACAAATTACAAAAAGTTAAAAAAAAAAATAGAAAACATGCAAGGAAATGACATCAAGAACAAAAGTTCAAGTATTTAAAGGCCCATAGAAAATTCCAAGCCCATTTATGGCCCTTTAACATATAGGGATTGTAGGGACTAATTTCTTTTTTTTTTTTGAAAAATTATAAAATAATTTTCTCAATTTTATAAAATTGAAGTTAGGTTAGATTTCATCAAGATTTTGAGAATATATCAAGAAATCCAATTCATTGAAAATTTTGAATAAAATACTAATAAATTTTGAGAATATCTATATTAAAACTTGCAATGTACTTTGATAAAATACTAATAAATTTTTAATGGAATTAAGATGAGTTTTGGGAAAATAAAAATACTAGTTTTTTATTTGCATAGAAAAGATGAAATTAATTAATATAATAAAAGCAAAGGATAAAATTATTCAAAATTTTACAAGCTTTATTTAAGGAAAATGTGACATTGAAATTATTCACGAAATCTTAACATTATTGATAAGATGAGATTATTGTTTTATATTACCATAAGTTTTTGTAAACCGAATGCCTCTAATGGTATAGTAAAAAATAAAAATTTATAAATAAAACAAAACACGTGGCATTATTTCAATTTTATTTGTGAAATTAAAATATTTCATCGACAATACATCGGATATGAATCAATTTGATATTAAGAAAATTATTTGTTTCGCTAATAGTTAGAGGTGTTCATAGACGAGGTTGGTTTGGGTTTGGATCGGGATTAGTATGATAATAATACACTTTATGCTTGCAAAAGCTTGATCTAATCCAAATATAAGTCTAAAATTTTATACAAGCCCATCTATATTTGTAAATGATTAATTCAAACCTATTTTAGGCCCGTCATATTATTTTTAAATTTCTTTTGGAAATATTTATATCTATGCACATCTTAACAAATTTTTAATGTTTACATTATATATATGGTAGTATTATATTACTATAAATTTAATAATTTTTATATATTATTAATTATATAATATATAAAAATATTATATTGTAAGTTTTAAAAAATGGATCCGAATCGATTTAAAATATTCAAACTTAAGTTCAGTCCATATTTTAATTGGGTTTAATTTTTTATTTGATATTATTTTCGGGCATAATCTAATATTTGAATGTTGAAATCCAATGAGACCAAACCTATATAAACCAGCAGTTCCAACCAATTACATTGGAGGAACCGAACCGTGACTAAGTGACAACAGTATCAAAAAAAAAAAAAGTGAAGGAACATGAAAAGGAACATTTACACATATAGAGAAAAGTTTATTCCTATAAAAAAGTATACATAACAAGTTACTAATAGTTTATTTAAAATTATTTAGTACAAACATAAACTTAAAAGATTGAATAAATAAAATTCTTTTCTTGCATGTAAAACTATTCCAAAAATAGATAAAAGTAAAATTCTTTTCTCTTTTTCTCTTTTTATTTTCTTAAATGTAAAATACGATAAAATATTAATACGTTATAATTTTATAGTGATGAAATTTATGAACTTAACTGATGATATACGCGTCGATTGAGTTTTAGTTCGATTAGCATAGATATTTTTGTCAGAGTAGAAAGATGTGGGTTTGAGTGCGATGAAGTACATTATGTTCCTATTTAAAGGTTAAGGAGAGACTGTGAATAATTTTAGGTATTATCTAGAAAAGTATAGATACGATAAGAACTTATAATAAGATTAATGTTAAAATTTTTTTAATAGTATGCGCTAATTAAATAAATAATTTACTTAAACATTAGATTAACATACATAATCCTTTAAATTGGTTTCAATTTACTTTTTATGGTGAAGAGTATATGGTGACAATGATATGCTAAGAAGTTAATAATAGATTATAACAATTGAAAACATAAATCATTTACTTGATACTTTAGAGTAATCTGGAAAAAGAAGAAACATGGGTTAGAAGTTTCTTTCAAAAATAATTTATAGTTTAAATCTAAGGATTAAGAAAATTTTGAAGTATATATATGGGCTTCTGGTTTTGCAAAATCATCAACAACTATCACACCTACAAACTTACATAGAAAGAAAAGGAGAGAGAGATGGAAGTTCTTCCACATTTTAGCCATGTTCATCCTCTGGTTTTCAATGATGGGAGCAGCCACGAAAGTGAGGAGGTTTATTGTTGTGCGTGTGGGGAGTTGGTGTCAGGTCCAAGGTTTAGTTGCGTGGACTGTGGGTTTTATCTTGACAAGAACTGTGCTGTGGCACCTGTTGAGATGAACCACCCCTTTCATCGCAAACATAACCTTAAGCTTATGACAAGCTCTCCATGTGTTGAAGGTAACCCTATTTGTGGCTTCTGCAATAACATATGTGAGAAGTTTGTTTATCATTGTTCTTGTAGTTTAGTCTTTCACATCAAGTGTGCATTTCTTTCTTACAAAATTCTTGAGAAAAACTTTAGGGAGCTTGTTCATCAAGACAAACCCATCTCTTCTGAATGCCATTCTCAAGAACTCAAAACAGTTCAATGTTTTGCATGTCAAAAGTCCTTATTAGGTTCTGATTACATCTCTCCTAATTCTGGATTTTACTTGCATAAAAAATGCTTTGAGTTACCTCTTCAAATTAGTCACCTTTCCCACCGTTACCATTCTCTTTTCTTACAATTTAACAGTGATCATCTCCCTTGCAAAATATGCTTTGAAACCCAACATAGAGGATTGGTTTATTGTTGTTGGATTTGTAAGTTTGTCCTTCACATTGAATGCGTGTCACCACCACCCATTATTGAGGATCCAAGTACTCATGAACACCCATTCACTAGGTGGTTAAGAGAATCTCCATTCAGCTGCGATGCATGTGGCACTTTAGGAAACTATGTTTCTTATAATTGCTCAACATGTAGCTTAATGGTCCATAAGAAATGCATTTCATTGCCACGCTTCATCAAAAGCATATTCCACGACCATCCTATTTCTCATAAATACTTTGTGGTAGACAATGAGTGTACAACACATGATTGTCTAGTTTGTCACGAGGAGGTGAATATAGGGTGCGGGAGTTACTATTGTTCTAAGTGCAAGTTCATTATCCATGTAAATTATGCACTACAGGAGGCTCTGTGGTATTACAAAATAGAGTCAAAAGATGATTTTGATAAGCTGTTTAATGCAATGTTGGAAGTGGGTACTATGAATCCAAGCTTTTCTGTTCGTAAAATGATCAAAGTTGGAGAAAAAATGATAAATATAGAGATAGAACATTTTAGCCATCAACATAATTTAGTATTAAGTGATGAAGTGAAGGAGCAAAGGTATTGTGATGGCTGCAGTCAACTCATCTTGACTTCCTTTTATGGTTGTTTAGAATGTGATTTCTTTCTCCACAAATCTTGTGCTGAGTTACCTAAGAAGAAGCAAATTTGGGGTTCTTTTCACCAAGATCCCTTTGTCATCACTGCAAATATCCTTTTTAGATGCTCAGATTGTGATGTCATATGTAGTGGTTTTGCCTTCAAATGTGAGGTTTATTTGTGCGAAGAACATTTTTGTGTTCGAAGTACTGAAGTCCCTTTTTCTTGCATGAGCGGAGGACACGAACACCTTCTTCTCTTTTACCACAAGAATCACAGGTATTTTGAGCAGTGCTGTAGTGCTTGTGGTGGCAGTACTGATGGTTATAGAATATATAGATGCAAGACTTGCAATTTTAATGTGCATTGTGGATGTGTCAGTATACTACCACAAACAACTTGGCACAAATCAGACAGACATTGTTTGATCCTCACATACCATGAAGATAATGATTATTCACAATATCATTATTGTGATGTTTGCGAAAAAGAAAGAAATCTCAATACTTGGTTTTACCATTGTCGAATTTGTGATAACACAGCACATGCCGTTTGTGTTTTGAGAGTTGCTCAATTTATCAAGCGTGGGATCAAAATCAATGAAAGTGATCATCCACACACTCTCATGTTTGTGGAGAAGGTTTATGATTATCCTGAATGTCACAAATGTGGTGATCGTTGCATGGATTTGGCTCTTGAGTGTTTGGATGCAGAATGCAAATACATTATCCACTGGAAATGCAGCACAGCCTTCCAATTGCTTCAGAACCGCAAAATAAATAATGTTGCTTTGACAGTCAATTGATGCAGAGGTTGCTGATGATCACAGCAAAAAGTTGTCAGTCGTTTAGTTTTTGTTCATCGTCTTCTTTGTAAGTATATATGCTTTCCTTGTTTTTATTGTCATAATTTAATAATGTAAAAAAGGTTTGCACAATAAAATTTACATTGTACAGCTTTAAATATGTAATCTCAATTATATGATTTATAAATGTTATCACTAATTAATGAGTGCAATTTAATGCTATGGTGGTACCTGAATCTCCATTTTCCAAGTTATCATTGTTTTGGTTGTGAAATTTTCTTTTTTTGTGTGCAACATTTTTTTCCTTCTAATTTTATTAACATTCCATTCTTTCATCTTAGAATTAAAATAAAGTAAAAAAAATAAATAAATCCAATTTTCAAATCCAGATGCAGGCATTTGTTATGTTATTGCTTATTTTTATATAGTTCTTTTTAAAAAAAGTTTTAATTAAGTGTTTAATTCAAGCATTTTTTTTAACAAAATAAAAGTTGGCTTAATGAAAAGCAATAATAAAATTATTAAAAATTAATTAAATTCTTAATAAATAATAACATTTAATTAATCTCTCGAATTATGTCTTATATTTAATTAAACTCTTGGAATATAGTTTTATGTTAAAATCTCTAATGAGTTATTAAGTGACGACGTAACTATTTATAAGGTGTTTGATGTGGATTTAAAAAAAAATTTATAATTTATAATTTTTTAAAAAATATTAAAAAATTATAAAAATTCTAGATAAATTATTACTGTTAATAAAATTTATTAAAATATTATAATTTTGGTTAGGAATTATAAAAAATATAGGAAACTTATAGAAAAATTATTAAAATTTTAAAAATAATAAAAATTATAGAGAAGACAAAAAAAATTGTAATAAGATTAGAAATTATTAGAAAAGAAAAGTATATAAAAGTTACTAACAAATTACAAAAAAGTTTAAAAAAAATAGAAAACTTGCAAGGAAAGGACATCAAGAACAAAAGTTCAAGTACTTAAAGGCCCATAGGAAATTTCAAGCCCATTTATGGCCCTTTAATACACTAACATACAGGGATTGTAGGGACTAATTTCTATTTTTTTTTTGAAAAATTATAAAATAATTTTCTCAATTTTATAAAACTGAAGTTAGGTTAGATTTCATCAAGATTTTAAGAATATATCAAGAAATATAATTCATTGAAAATTTTGAGTAAAATACTAATAAATTTTGAATAGAATTAAGATGAATTTTTGGAAAATAAAAATAGTAATTTTTATTTTGCATAGAAAAGATGAAATTAATTAATATAATAAAAGCAAAGAATAAAATTATTCAAAATTTTAGAAGCTTTATTTAAGGAAAATTTGGCATTGAAATTATTCAAGAAATCTTAACATTATTGATAATATGAGATTACTGTTTTATATTACCATCAGTTTTTGTAAATCGAATCCCACTAATGGTATAGTAAAAAATAAAAATTTATAAATAAAACAAAACATGTGGCATTATTTCAACTTTATTTGTGGAATTAAAATATTTCATCAACAATATATCGAATATGGATCAATTTGATATTAAAAAAATTATTTGATTCGCTAATAGTTTGAGGTGTTCATAGACGAGGTTGGTTTGGGTTTGGATTGAGCTTAGTATGATAATAATACACTTTATGCTTGCAAAAGTTTGATCTAGTCCAAATATAAGTCTAAAATTTTAGACAAACCCATCTATATTTGTAAAACACTAATCCAAACCTATTTTAGACCAGTCATATTATTTTTAAATTTCTTTTAAAAATATTTATATCTACGCACATCTTAACAAATTTTTAATGTTTACATTATATATATGGTAGTATTATATTACTATAAATTTAATAATTTTTATATATTATTAATTATATAATATATAAAAATATTATATTGTAAATTTTAAAAAATAAATCGGAAACGATTTAAAATATTTAAACTTAAGTTTAATTCATATTTTAAATGAGTTTAATTTTTTATTTCATACTATTTTGGGGCCTAATATAATATTTGAATGTTGAAATCCATATAAACCAGCCGTTCCAACCAATTACATTGGAGGAACCGAACCGTGACTCAGTGACAATAGTATCAAAAAAAAAAAAAAAAAAAAAAAAAAAAAAAAAGGCGGAGAAACATGAAAAGGAAATTCCCCGTATTCATTGGACTCTCTCTTTCTCTCTCGCGTGTGTTTTGCTATCTTCAGCGTCTCAGGTTCTTTCTCTCGCTTCCTTTCCTTTTCTTGATCTGATTTCACAATTTTCTTTTATTTCGTTTTGAAATTGATATATATATTTTTAACGCAGTTAAGAGGATATATTATTATATATTTTTGAATTGGGTTTATTGCGCGTGGTTTTTGAGGATCAATGGCTGCATCACCAGCTAGAGCTCGTGCTGATTACGATTACCTTATTAAGCTTCTTTTAATTGGTGATAGTGGTAAGTTTTTTCTTTTCCTTTTTCTTTGTTGAAGTAATAGTTTTTATTGTTATAACTGGAAAATAAAACATGGGTACTCAGAATTTTTTGAAATCTATTGTTAGTTTTCGATGGGTGTTTGGAATTTTTATAGTTGAATGGATTAGATACTATACGTTTCTTGGTTTGAGATCAGATTGCTTTGATTTTTGTTTTTGAGCTTTTCTTTGGTTTCTAAGAACTGGGTTTTATTCTAATTTTGATTTAGGCTACATTTTCACTATACATTAGATATGGTGAGTTTGGATTGGAATAACATGGAGGAGGCTTTGTTTGATTGTAACGTAGAAAACTATCAAATTCTGGGTTAGTAGGGTCCTTTTTATTTTTTATTTTTGCCTTCTGATCAGTGGGTAGTGGATTTTTTTTTTTTTTTTTTGAGTAATTAATTTATGCTTCTCACTAGCCATGGCCCATGTTATGTGTAAATAGTGTTGATCGTATGGGCTGTTTTAGGATTCTATAGTAAATGTTTAGTTGGCAAGTCTTCTGCACTTCGCAGAAATGGGAATTAGCTGGCTTGGATTGATATTCATGAGTTTTGGTATGGTAAAAGTCAGGGGCAGGCTTCGTTGATTTTCTTAATCATAGTGTCTGTGATATAGAATCTTGATGCTGAGACTTGCTTATGGTTATTTGAACACATAACACTTAACATGCTTGGATAGAGATGATAATAAATAGTGTCGATTTGGTATTCGTAGCTATTCGATTCGTTTTCATCGCTACAGAATCGAACATTACAAAAGGAAATTGAAGATATCCGACCCATTATCATCTCTATAAACTCGGGAAGAAGATTAATATATTACTTCACTGCCGTCTGCATCAGCTTCCTTGGTAGGCATCACCATTTCTAGAGGAAAAGCGGCAGCAAACTCCATTGAAATAGCAGAAAGAAAGGTTAAAAGGAAGAGAAGGTTCCCACAGAGACTGCTTTGATAGGAGATCAGTTGCTTGCTTTTTAATGGAGAAAAAGATGGTGGTGAAGGGATCTTCCCAGCATATACTTTCAAAGCAAATATACCCTTCTTCTTTTTTTTAAAAAAAATAAAATAAAAATGCGAAAGAACTTTTGCTGATGTTTTCCTTTTTCATTTCACTTTATTTGCTTGTTGGGGTTTTATTCTTTTAAATAATTTCAACTGGAGATTTGATCTTTGTGGAATCTACCTCAGGTTTTTTCATGGCTTTAGTGGGTTTGTCGGTCTAAACTTTTTTTTTAAACAATAATTCAAACATCAGCACATACTAAGATAAAAGATAAGGGGGAAAAAAGGAAATAATTAGTGTTTTCTTTGAACTTTCTCTCAATGATTTGTTGTTCTAACTATGCCAAAACTTACGACAACATTCATGATAAAAGCGATGACCCTATTCTTTTTGACTCATGTCAGAGCAAGCTCGGCCTTTGACTGATAGTCACGTTGGTAGGACCACTAAGAAGGTTCGAAGGAGGGAAGAGGATCTATCGGACGTTGGGGGAGAGTCGAGGTACCTTTGGGCGTTACCAAATGGATGATTTCTTTGGTGATGAAGATTTTGATTTAAAAGAGGGACATGTTAATGACAATATGATCAAGGAGACAGTCTGATCAGATCAGGGTTTAAGAGAATCACACTAGTATTATTGATTTGCCGCCAATTGCTGATCCTGTCAAGGTAGTTGACTTGGAAAGTAATACATCGACCTTCAGAGGTGAAGGGAGTAAGGCTAGGAATAAGTCTAAAGCTATTGGTAAAAAGCCCCATGCCCAACTCATGATTAATAAAGCTATTAAGGCCCGTCTGCCATATCTAGAGAAGGTTAATGTTAAAAAAAAACTCGAGTCCAACACTTGGTTAAGAACAATGATAAGGCCTATGTGTCTACTGAAAATGCTTCGGCCAATTTCAAGGTTTTAAAAACAGCCACAACTCTTGATGAAAGTCCACAATATTGTTAGCTTGCCGAGGGAGATAATAGCAAGATGACCCGTAAAATAAGGCTCACAGTATGATTATTAACAACTAGAGAAAAACTCTAAACCAAATAAACCCGTGATTTTCAACTACTAAATCTTTGATGTGCAACAACTACTTGCTTAAAAACGAAAACTCCTTAAACTTCAGTTTACTGGTGCCGTTCTTTAAACAGGATCCTCCAAAGTGCAAACTCCCATTAACCTCCACAAATTTTGGAAGGGAAACAATTTGAGAGATTTGATGAATATGTCAGCCTGTTGATCTTCACTCTTGCAGTACTTGAGATCAATTACCCCATCATTTTTGAGATCTCTCAAAAAAATAGTACTTCACACCAATATGCTTCCTTTTACCATGTAATACTGATTTTTTTTTTTTTTTAGTGTAATAGCTGAGTTGTTGTCACAAAAACTTGTTGTAGCTCCCATTCTCTTGAACTTCAACTCCTCTAAGATTTTCCTTAGCCAAATAACTTGACAAGCACAGGCTGTTGCAGCAACAAATTCAGCCTCAGTTGTTGACAAGATGACCATGAAACAGCTTCGATTCCCATCATGAAAACATAACCTGAAGTACTTTTTCTATCATCTAGATCTCCTGCAAAGTCACTGTCAGTGAATCCAAATAAATATGAAATTTCTTATTTTCTGTAAAACAACCCAAAATTCTTGGTTCCTTGCAAGTAACGAAGAATTCTCTTGATAGCCAATAAAAGAATCTCTGTAGGATTTTCCATAAACATGCCGATCAAACTCACAGAATACATTATGTCAGGTCTTGTACTAGTTAAGTACATTAAGCTACCAACAATCCACTTTTTTTTTCCTTCTTTTCTCAACTTCAAACCAAATTCAATAGGGGTGCTTGCTGGATTGCAATCCTTAATATCAAACCTGCTCAAAATATCTTGAACATATTTCCTTTGAGAAATAAATATTCCATCAGCTGATTGCACTACTTCAATGCTTAGAAAATAATGCATCATACCAAGATCTGACATTTCAATTTCAATCATACAATTTCCATTGAATATAAGATCATCAACATATAAACTCACAATAAGCATTTTCCCTTCACCACCAGTTTTAATAAAAAGAGTAGACACACTTTGTAAAACCAACTTTCAATAAATAAGCTTCAATTCGACTATACCAATCACACGGGGCTTGTTTCAACCCATATAAAATTTTTCTTAGTGTATAAACCTTATTTTCACTTCCATGTTTAACATAACCAACAGGTTGTTCAATAAAAACCTGTTCTTGGAGCTCACCATGTAAAAATGTCGACTTCACATCTAACTGGAAGATAGGCAAGAGTATTAGGCTGCAAGTGAAATCACCAATCTGATTGTACCATGCCTTGCAATAGGAGTAAAGATTTCTTTGTAATCCATCCCAAACTCTTGCTTATAACCTTTGGGCTTTGGCCACCAAGTGCGCCTTATACTTGTCAATTTCTCCATTCTCCTTCAATTTTGTCTTTTACAGCCATTTGACACCAATTGTCTTGTGCCCTTCTGGAAGCTCAATTAACTCTCATGTATCATTCCTCTCTATAGCTTCAATTTCTTCATCCATTACAAACTAATTGAATAGATTTAATCATTACAAACTAATTCAACAGAATAAAACTCAATTATCATATCTGGGAAAAAATTAAACAAAAAGAAATAAATGAAAAAATGGTACGCATATGATCAGAAGAAATGGAAGAAATGTTAGCATTGACCAGAAAAAATAAATAATTAAATATGAAATCAGAAATTACTGTGCTGTGGTAAATCTACTGCCGTAGAAACGAATTCGCCTTGATCGGTGTAATCCTGTAGTGGACATCGTCCCCCAAGGTTAACACAACCCTTTGATATTCATACACTAGAATATGGAAGATAGAACTCGATTAGTATTGCTCTTCATTCCTAGGAAAATTTGGACGGGTCGGAGTCGATCTCGCTTAAAATCCAAACTACTAGACAAAATTTTCTCTAAATTTATTTAAGAAAAAAATATGACTAGTTTATAAAAAAACACCCAATAAAGTGGAGGATAGGAATGTTTTCAGAGAGAGGGAGAGAGAGTTGTTCTTTTCTCTATTCAGTGTGTAAAAATGAGAAAATTAGTCTCTATTTATACTAGTGATAGAAGGCCGATACAATAAGAAAGGCATGAGCAATTTTGTAAAAAACTAACCACATCTCCACAAAATCTTCAACAACCCCCACTAAATCTTCAACAATTTTGCATTACCAACAGTTTTGTGTTGTCAATTGCCGTTTTCTTTCCTTTATCAAATTTATTTTCCTTCTATTATATCCATATTCTTGACGCAATCTTTTTGAAGATTAAAAGATTAATAGTTAAAAAAGAAATGAAACAAGTGAAGTTATCCATCTATTATCAAATTCTTTTAACCAGTTCCTTTTGCATATTAATTTTGGTTTCAATAGTTACAAAGAATGATTTCAACATCCAAGTTTGTTAACGGCAAGAAGAAGAGAACACACCTAAACATTGCATGCATTGATATCAGAAATACCCCAAGTGGGTATATAAGATCTGGGGTTTCGATTTCTTCCCACCAAAGAAGTTACATTAAACCAATCACTGACCATGTTTCCATAGCTTCTGGTGTGATGATGGCGTGGGATATTTATGGTGCAAATCACAAGCCTTGGAAGAATTTCAACAAAGATTCCGTAGATTTTGTTGTAGCTGTTTGATAATTCCATCGCTCCTTTCCCCCTTTTCTGAAAGTGATTTCTGGTCTTTTTAAAGTTAATGAGTTCCTTAATCTTCTTCACGGGTTCATTCCACACTCACAACACCATTAGAGAGAAGAATAAGGACAAACCCCTCAAAATGGAGTTCCCCAAGAGAGTTCGGGTCGGATTCTAGGTTTGACCACGGGTTGAATTCTTTTTTCTATAATTGTATAAGAATAAGAATCACCACTCAAAATAAAAAGTTTAGCCACTTATAAATTAATTTTGTTTATATTATATATATTTTATCATTATAATATCTATTATATATATTATTATATATTATTATATTGAGAGAGTGAAAATAAAAACTAATTTATAGATTAATAGTATAGGTATGAACTTATAGCAGGATTTTAAGTTATTGGTTATTAAAGAAGGGATTAGAAACATTTTGAAAGTTAATTTCCACCAATACCTCATTTCTAAGCAAAAAAAAAAAAAAGAAAAAAGAAAGAATTGCAAAATAATTTAAGTATAATAAAAAAAATCATACAACTATTTATAATTTCCAGTCATAATAATTTAGTGATTTTTACTGCATCTGTATTTCATGAAAAGGGAAACATTAAATAATGAAAAACAATTGCTTTTTATATTTTTTATTGACCAATTTGAAAAAGAAAAGTTATAATTATAGTTATAGGAATCCGAAAGGCATGAAAGAATAGAAAAGAAAATATCATATAAACCATTCTCATCTCATAAGATGTACGTTTAGTTGCTCATGAGTCGGGTCTAAGTATAATATTAATATTTTTATGTTTGTTCAAGTGCTATCCAACCCGAAACAAGAATCTAAAATTTTGCCCAAATCTATCCATATTTGCAAAAGATTAATCAAAATCTATTTTAAACTCGTCTATATTGTTTTTAATTAAAAAAATTATTTATATTATTTTAATTTAATATTTAATAATTAATAATTTTATATATTTTTTATTTATTGAAATTTTTTATATAGTTATCTTAACATTATTTTAATGTTTACATTAGAGTAGTATTATATATTTAGTATAGATTTATTTTTTAAATGTGTTATAAATATATAAAAATAACATAATATAAAATATTATAAAATTAAAAATGGGTCGGCTAGGGCTCGGGCCTTGAATGTTCAAGCCTAAACTTGACCCATATTTTAAACAGATCTAATTTTTTTAACCTAAAACTCTTCAAGCCTAATAACTTTACCTAAAATCAAGGGGCTGGCATGGGCTCCACCCCCCAAAATGTAAAATTAATATTTAGGCCTTTAAAATTTTTAAAAAAATTTAAATTAATAAATGTAAAATTCCACTTTGCCCCCTTAAAATTATAAAAATTTGATTTAATCATTTACAAATTATAAGGATATAAACTATAAAAAACTAAAATTTCATCCGTCCCCCCTAAAAAATTGTCCTGGTTTCGCCCCTGCCTAAAACCTTCCAAATGTCAAATGAGCCTTCAGACTTGAGTAGATAACCTGACTAATGAATATGTTTATATTGACAAAATAAAAATGTTACAATCATTTTTTTGCCAATAATAAAATTTTCATCTTTAGGTATTATAATTCAAATATAAAAATTCGTAGTTACTTTAAATTTGTTTTATTTAGTTATATACTTTATAATTTCTTAAATATGTATTTATAAATGTAAATTCTTATTTTTAAAAAATGTTAATTATTTAAGCTTAAATATTCATTCGACATTTTAAACTTTTTCTCAATTTGAGACTTACAATTTTTTATGATTTTTTCTTAACTTGGTATCCTTACTTTTTTTCTTTGACTTTTTAAGTTTACATCTTCTCAACCCAAGTCTCCTGCTCTCTTTCCACCCAACCTTCCCCTTCTCTCAGCAAAGAACTCAGGCCTCCTACTCCTTGAGTGAGCCTTGTCCACCCACTTTATGCCATTCGCTCAACATGTTATCTTATTAGACACCCACCTTTTAGGTACAAATGCATTTTTAAATGTGGATATGTTTTAACAATGATTGGACCCCACTAAAGAATAATAACAACTTCGTACTACATGGGTTCACTATGTCCGCACTTGACTAGCTGTATCAATACATCCACTATAATGACCTGCCACGTCATACTATAAGACAAACAGACTACTATAAATACCCCCTCCCTCAATGAAAAAAGGATCAAGACCTTTGTCCCTTTTAGTATCTACCCGTCCTCTTGTCATAATTTTTTAATATATCTATTATAATTGAGAGTGTTTATATCTTAGTGCATTTTAATCTAGTCTTTTATCCAATTTTTTTTTCTAATATATCGTAATTATAGGCCCTGTAATAGTTCCAATTAGCCCCTGTCCCAGAACCAATAAAACCAAATAAAAATACCAAAATTAAAAGTCCATGTCCAATTACAAAACAACACAAACAATTTAAAAAACCTAACCCAAAATTACAAGGCCCAGTGGCCCAAAAATGCTTGAAATTTTTGGCAGAAAACCCTAGCCCCTACCCTTGCGCCGTGCCTCCCATATACGCTGCTGCCTCCACGTGCCGAGCCAGCGCACTTGCCTCCCGAGATGACCTCTCTTGCAACAAAATGGCGGGTTTCCTCTTCGTTGACTTCACCAAAACCTGCAAAAGAGACAGAAAAAAAAAACAGAAACACAACAGAAATCGCAACAGAGGAAACAGTGCAAGAACAGTAACTATCTAATGTATTATTCGGCTATAAAATCCCTAGCCAATGTATTTTTTTTTAAAAAAAGAATCGAATACAAAAAAACACACACACACACACACAAGATTAATCAAAAAAGCAAAAAGGTGATTTTTTTTTGTTTTTTTTTGTTTCGTTTCAAAATAAAAATAAAAATAAAAAAAAGGCTTTTTTTACCTCTACCACCGCTGCCGGAGACTTCTCTGGCCTGGAAGGTGATCGAACTCGTGGTGGTTCGTCGAAAACCCTGATGGGGTGACTGGAAGTTGAAGAGTTTTCCTAAAGTTTCTAGGGTTTCGACTTTTATTTTTATTTCAAATCATTTTTTTAAAGAAAAGAGATTAAAGGGTTTTAACAAGAAATTTAAAAAGAAAAAAAAAGGGCCTTTTTTCTCTTTTTTCAGCCACCGGAGGTGACAGTCATTGTCACCGATGACCAGTGGCCACGGTGGTCCACGGCGGGCTCCCGATGGCACCATGGTCGGATTTGGGGCGTGTTTCAGAGAAAAAAAAAGGGAAAGGAATTTTTTTTGTAAAACACAGTTAAATGTTTTTTTTTCTAAATTTTTTTACTTTTATAGCCTCCTAAAACGGTGCCGTTTTGGGATTGGCCTCAGGCGCCCAAAACGACGTCGTTTTGACAACCCGATTTGACCCGACCCAAGATCCACTAGGATCCGCGTATTTTTGGACGAAAGGGCTATTTGGGCCCTTAGTCTTTCCGCCTTTAAGGCTGATTTCAATGGGATCCTATTTTATTTTTTTTTAATTTTGCCACTTAGTTTTATTTTGGTTTCGGTTTGGTCCTTTTAGAACGGTGCGTTTTGGAGGGTAGAGAATATTTTCCCATTTGGTCCCCCATCTCATCCGCGCTTTTCAATGTGGTCCCCTATTTTATTTTATTTCAATTTATGCCCTTAAATCCCATTTAAATTTCAATCTAGTCCCTTTTATGTTTATTCATCTATTTTATTATAATTTAGACTCTAAATTTTATTTCAATTTCAATTTAATCCCGTGTTCATTTAATATCAATTTTTATAGGTTTTTTATGTATTATTTTCATCTATTTATTTATTTGTTTACATATATATATTCTTTATTTTTTATTTTTATTTTTACTTCTTTTTTAGTTCATATTATTCTTTATTTCTTTATTTGTGCATATTTTGTTGCCCATTATTATTATTATTATTATTATTATTATTATTATTATTATTATTATTATTATTATTAATACATTATTTCATTTATTTATCTACCTATTATCCCTTATCCTTTTTATATGTATACATATATATGATGTTTATGTTTTTCTTTATTTGTGCACTTGTCATTCATATTATTCGTACTATTATTGTTTACATTATTATTATTAATTTTTCCTCATTACCATTTAATTAGTGTAGAATTAAAAGTTATAATATGATCATTGCTTGTTTATTTGGTGTTTTATCATCATCATTTTCAATATTTTATTTTTTTGTATATCATTGGTGTTATCATTTTATTTTATTGTAACTACGTCATGAATCATGTTTAAATATACTCACGCATTTTTTTACTATGCCCGAATAAACTAAATATATATCGTTTCAAATATTATATTAAGTTTTACCCAAATACGCCAACAAAATTTTTAAAAAATAGGCAATGTTCCGTATTTGGAAGATTCGATAAAATCGTGCCCTGACTTACGGTTTTTCGATTTTTCTCATTGAACTCGAATAACCGAATATTCTTTCAAAATTAAAATACATAACATTTCAAATAAAAAGAAAAGGCAAACTTATTCTCAAGGATTTGAAGTGTCGTGTCCTAACTTACGGGACGTAACATTTTGTTGCCACGAGATGAGAAGGTCTTTAGCACACTTTCCGTTTATTTCAAGCAATTTGTAAGCAAAATTAACATCAATGCAAAGAGGGATCGTATTTTTAAATTATTTTCAAGATTTTAACTTTCGACATTAAGACACGAATTAATCAATTAGGCATCAATTCTGGGCGTCACGAGGGTGCTAATCATTCCTCGTGCGTAACCGACTCCCGAACCCATTTTCTGGATTTTTTGTAGACCGAAAAACATTGCTTTGATAAATCAAACATCTTATTAAAACGATCAAACTACGAGGTGATCCGATCACACCTCATAAAAAAAGATTGGTGGCGACTCCCTTTTTTTAATTTTTTTTTTTAAAAAAAAAAGTCGACCTTTCAAAAAATGGTTTCGACGGGCCCTATTTTATACACCTAATACTTTTAATTTTTTAAGTTCTAAATTTCTATTTTCATAGAATGTAATTTGAGAGAAAATCTTTAGATAAAAAAGACATGCTCTAGTTGAAAATTTAGATTTGGATTTCATTTATTATATAAATGATGGACAAAATAATTGAGATTCAATTTAATAAATCAATAGTGTATAAACATATGGGTTTTTGAAATTCAAACATATTTTAATGATTTCAAATTCATTATTAAACAGGTCTCTAGTAAATCCATGGATTCAAAAAATTATCATAAATATTATATTTCTAAATAATTTACTACTCAATTTACATTATTTTTAAAATTTTAAATTTAAATTTTAAAATCCTAATTTCCAATCACTACTTAATGAAAATATGTTCTTTAATTTATTCAATACCATATTCTTATAGAGAAACGATTGTATGAAACAGTGACGCCACGTCATCTGTATCCCTTTTCAATAAATTTATGCCACATCAGCATTTTCATCCTGAATTTCAGGATTTTAATTTGGATTTGATTTTTTTAGGATAAAAATACTGAAATTCAGGATGAAAATGCTGATGTGGCATAAATTTATTGGAAAGGGATACAAATAACGCGGCGTCACTGTTTCATTGATAACACTCTAGAATTACATGTTTTTATGCGCTAATTGTATATTAATTTTGAATGTGATTCTACTAATTTGGGCTATTTATGGACTTTTATCTCATAGGGACTAAATTGGAGACCAATGTAAAATTGAGGGCCAAAATCGTGAAATTAAAGAAATAAATGGACCAATGTGCAACAAAGGGAAAAGATTGTGCCAAAAGTGCAAACATGGAGGGCAGAGGGACTGAAATGCAAAAAGAGGAGACTTTGCTTTATCAAATTCTATTTTAATTTATATTAGGATAATTAATATTAGGATAATTATCTAGGATTATTTAATTTCTTTATTTATCTCTATTTATCTTTAATTAAATTGTAATTATCTTTGGGAGTTTGAGTAGAATTAGACTATCTACCTTAAGCACTATAAATAGGGGATAGAGTAACTCATTTGGGTTGTTCATCTTTTTCTGTACACTCCTCCCCCATAATTCTTTTGTGTTTCATTTATTTTTCTTTCAATAAAAATTCCCTTTTCCATATTTTTATATTTCCCACCACAAATATGAGCCACTAAATTCCATCTAGCCGAAGGTTGTCAAATTCCCCAGAAAAAGGTTCTTGAGGCTTAGAACCCGTACTCAACTTTCTCACCCAAGTATTCATCGTTTCTCGCATTACGGGGTGCGCGCTTCGTCCGAGTCCCTTTAAAGTAACCCTTTCAACGTATGCAAAGGCGGCCGCTTTGTGTGTTTTGGTAGGATTGCACCGTCGGTTCGTGAGCTTACTACGTCAGAGGTTAGCGAGCCCAAGAGACAAAATGGCGTGGGATTCGCCATTGAAAAACGTTGATCTAGCGTAAATGACGCCACAATAGCATAGCAGGCTAGATTCAGGCTCCCTAAATTCGTAAGGTAAAACTCTTGGAGCTGGTGGTCGTAGGCGTCCTCTTCCACTATAACTGGCTTACTTGGGCAGAGAAGGGTTGTCGTAACCATTTTTTTTGAAAGAAAACGGGAATCGAACTTGGGCCTTGAAAATGAATGAAAACGGGAGTCTCCACCGACCTTTATTAGGTGTGATCGGATCACTTTTGTTTTAATAAAACATTTGATTTACTAAAACGGGGTTTTTGGTCTACGAATATTCGAGAAAATGGGTTCGGGAGTCGGTTACATGCGAGGAAGGGTTAGCACCCTCGTCACGCCCAAAATTGGTACCGGATTGATTAATTGATGTCCCAATGTCAAAGGTTTAAAAAAATTAGAAACGAATTTAGAAATTTGGGTCCTTTTTTGGAAATGTTTGAGTCTTCTTAGAATTGAATATTAAGATTTCCTTGTTTCAAAGGGACCAAATATCACATCCAATACGTAGGACACGATAATTTCAATCCTCAAATCCAAGGTCGTCTCTTGATCCCTAAGACTCATTTATTAAAATGACAAAAGGTTATTCGATTATTTGGTCAAGCAAGAGAACCGAAGCCCAACACATAGGGCACGATCCCTCGAATTTCCAAACACGAAATATTGCCTTATTTTGAAAAATTTTTAGTTTTTTTTGGGTGAAATTGATGAAAAACCAGGTCATGTTTTAAAGAAACGTTATTCAAAACGTGAATAGGGTCATGCGATAAATAATGATGATGTGACACGAATTTGGCATAACGACCACATAATACACGTAATATATGGCATTGAAGTCAATAATGGTGGAATTAGTAACAACACTAGCGATAAAGTTAGCATGTACAAGTAATAAGACAATAATGATAATAGTAATAATAATAGTAGTAATGGAAAATATATGCAGTATACTAATATAAATGTAGTAGTGGTAATAATAATGATAATAATAATGATAATAATACAAAATATATACAAAATGATAATATAAGTATAATAATGATAATAACAATATGCAATATATACAATATGTAAATATAAACGTGGCAGTGATAATAATATATTAATAATAGTAGTTAATACGCTATATGTCCAATATAATAATATAAATATAGTAATAATAATAATAGAAAATATATATACAATATGATAATAATATGATAATAATAACATTGCAAAATATATACTAGATAATAATAACAATAATAATAATAATAATAATAATAATAATAAAAGGTGACTAAATCTAGTAAAACAATAACAATAGTAATGTGTACCACATAATAGTATAATGATAATAATTAGTAATGATAATAGTATAATAATAATACTTATGGTAGCAAAAATAATAATAAGAGTGCCAAATATATACAATATAATAAGGTAAATAATAATACGGAAAATAATGATACATGAGGATGAAAAGTAATAATGATACTAAAATAATAATATAATTTAAAAAGGGAAAATAGGACTAAATCGGATTTAAAACGAACTTCAGGGCGAGATTTGAAATAAAATAAAGATGGAAGGGGCTAAATTGTCACGCGCGCATAACTTAAAGGGACCTAAATAGCAAATAAACCCATTGTCTGAAACGGCAGCGTCCTCGGGACTAAAGTGAACACGGGATGGAAATAGAGAGGCAAATTTAAAAATAAGGGAAACTCGATTGTAAAAGGATATGAAAGGATGGAGGGGCTAAAAGTGCAATTAGCCCTCCAACGCAAAACTGCGATCCCTTATCCCTCGGGTCGGGTTCGGGTCGGCCTCCCCAAAGCGACGCCGTTTTGGCGTCTAGGGAGGCTTCTTGAAACGGCGTCGTTTCACTACCTTATAAAAGGCCTTTTTTTTTGCGAAAATTCATTTCTCTCTAGTTCCCAAAAATAAACTCCCTCACCATCTCCCACGCTCTCTGCTAGGTGCATAAAGGGCGATTTTTGGTTGCCACGGCCGTCGCGCGCCATCCACACATGTGTGATGGTCGGAAAAATAAAGTTTCCTTCTTTATTTCTTTTTTTTAGGTATAAATATTTACGAAAAAAAGAAGGAAAATAAAAAAATAAATAAATAAAAAAATGAAAATGCCTTCGGATCTGATATTGGACTCTTGTTTTTTTTATTTTCCTTTTTTGATCTTTTTTGATTTTTTTTTTGATTGAATCTGTTTTATGTTTTTTTTTTGATTGATTGCCCCCCCAAAAAAGGTCCTCGTTACAGAGGTATAATCGGCCTTATATAGCCGATTTTTATCAAATAAAATACAATGTTTTTTTTATTTTTTTTGCCTATTGCTGTTTGTTGTTTCCCTTTTCTTTGCAGGTGGACGAGCGGCGAAAATGGATAGTAGTGCGCATGGGCGAGTGGCCGACCGATCGTGGCGTTAGGTGGCGAGCGTGGAGGCACGCGCGCGGCGCTCCTGGGGAGAGGGTACCAGGGTTTCCCGAAAAAACCCTAAAATTTTGGGCCACTGGGCCTTGTTTTAGTTGGGTTTTGTTTTTGTAATGGGCCGGACAGATTGGGCCTTCTACAGCTGCCCCGCTTTGATCATTGTCGTGTAACGAGAATAGATCAAAGACATAAAGAAGGCCCAAATTTGTTGGGATCCACTGGGTCTTGACTTCTTAGTGCTCTTTTTCCTCCGGTAGTCTCGTTTTGACCCACCGTAACTGCTTCAATACAACTTCAGCGAGATGAGTTTTGTTTTGATCCACTCTGCTGCAATTTAAATCTGTTCCATATTGCCAAATTCACTATCTTTAGTCTGCTTCCTGCAAAGCTCAGGAATGCCAGATTTGTTGTTTTCAATCTACTTCCTGCAAAGCTCAGGAAAGCCAGATTTGCTGTTTTCAATCTGCTTCCTTACTATCTTCAGGGAGACTTCGATCTTCAGTCTACTCTATTGCTACTTCAGAAAGATATGGCCTGTAGCTTCATTTTGCTCTTGCTCAATCTTCTTTGTCCACTGGAACTTCTTTGTCCAATTTGCTCAACGTGACTTCAGTCTTCCTTCTGTAAGTACCTCCGCGTGTGCCCCGAGGCTCAACCACACTCTCATGAGTTTTTTTTTTGAACCAACAGAAATTGAAAAGTAGAAATTGAAAATACCTCAGCGTGTGACCCGATGCATCAACTCACCTCTCACAATATGAGTTGATATTTTGAAAAGAAATTAAAAGACAACTCAGGGTTTGACCCGAGGCTCAACTCACCTCTCTCTGAATATGAGTTGATATTTTGAAAAGAAATTAAAAGACACCTCAGGGTGTGACCTGAGGCTCAACTCACCTCTCTCTGATTATGAGTTGATATTTTGAAAAGAAATTAAAAGACACCTCAGGGTGTGACCCGAGGCTCAACCCACCTCTCTCTGAATATGAGTTGATATTTTGAAAAGAAATTAAAAGACACCCCAGGGTGTGACCCGAGGCTCAACTCACCTCTCTCTGAATATGAGTTGATATTTTGAAAAGAAATTAAGAGACACCCCAGGGTGTGACCCGAGGCTCAACTCACCTCTCTCTGAATATGAGTTGATATTTTGAAAAGAAATTAAGAGACACCCCAGGGTGTGACCCGAGGCTCAACTCACCTCTCTCTGAATATGAGTTGATATTGATATTTTGAAAAGAAATTAAGAGACACCCCAGGGTGTGACCCGAGGCTCAACTCACCTCTCTCTGAATATGAGTTGATATTTTGAAAAGAAATTAAAAGACACCCCAGGGTGTGACCCGAGGCTCAACTCACCTCTCTCTGAATATGAGTTGATATTTTGAAAAGAAATTAAAAGACACATCAGGGTGTGACCGGAGGCTCAACTCACCTCTCTCTGAATATGAGTTGATATTTTGAAAAGAAATTAAAAGACACCTCAAGGTGTGACCCGAGGCTCAACTCGCCTCTCTCTGAATATGAGTTGATATTTGCAACCGGAATCTCAGAATATATCATCTGGTGGAACTCGGATGTCTTTTTTCTCCTTGGTTTGGCGCAACCATCATCAAGATTTCTTGCTTTACTGGCGTACCTGTATGTGTCATGCGTGATGATGTCATGATATGCATGTGTTTGTCCTAAATGCCTACATGATTATGCCATGTGTCTTGGGCTTGTTTGTCATGTATCTCTTCTTGTTGCGACTCTCATGATGACCTGCATTCACTGCTTCGACTCATGACTTTCCTCAGGCTTGATACCCGCCCTCAGGTTCTACGAGTAATTCGTGTTTTTTTTTGCCCCTGTTGAACTTTGTCCTTGCTTTGAAGCTCCCGTACTTACTCAATTCTCATCCAGGTAATGCTCCATATTCTTTTCGTTTAGAGTGTGTAGTTTTACTATTTATCTCCAAAATGAAACATAAATAAAATACATGAAAATGGCAAAGTAGGCATGAAAGGTGTTCCTCGTATCTGTAACACCCCAAACCCGGCCCAAACGCTACGACCGAATTTGGTTTGCTACAGAGAAAACAATTTGAGAACCATTTTAAAACCGATTTAAGTTTTGTCGAAAACCTTGTGTTTTCAAGTCTCTTGTTAAAAACCATACTTAGTGTTGCTTAGAAATATTTATTAAGTCGGGTTGTTTATGGATTGCAAATGTGCCCGATGGCATTTTTAAAACATTTTACGTTTGATTGGGAAAAACATGTGAATTCATTTTTAACATAATTAAATAGTTTAAACAAATATTCAAAGCATGTAACAATAATAAAATAATTCTAGGAGGCCTTATTACAACTTAATTAAAATAAACCAACATTAAATAAAATAAAACAAAGTCCAAGTTCGTCTAATTAAAATTTCCACTTTGCATGGCCACCTCGAGTCCATCCACTCCATCTCCGCGATCTACCCATCTCGCAAAATGTTAAGGAAGGGGTGAGTCACCAAGACTCGATGTGTGTAAATCCCCACCCGGAAAATATATCTCATACACAATTCATTAATAAACATGCTCATGCAACCCAACTAGCCATCCATACTCCTTTTCTACCCCGTGTGGTCAAAACCACCGATGACTTAAAGTCACAATTTAAATGATGGGGCCAACCCATCGCGTGGTCAAAACCAATCGATGACCATAGGTCACATAATATCAAATGTGGTCAAAACCATGGTGGTACCAAACCACCGGGACTTAGTCGCAAATAATTAGTCGTTGTGGTCAAAACCACCGATGACCATAGGTCACAATAATCTGATGGGGCCAACCCATCTTGGTGGTCAAAACCACCGACGATGTACCCCATAGTTCATCCCCTCCTCTCATCAATCCCACCATCACATGCTTACACATCAAATTTCATATATCATGTCATAGTATTAAACATCATGTGATGGCATGCAAACATATAAAAATTACAAGTTAGGGGACTTACCCGAAATCCATGATTATGCCACAAACTAACCACAACCAAAAGATCTAAGGCAAATAATAATAGCATGTAAATTAATAAAGTGTGTATAGAGATCTTACACACCTGATACTATCGTAATTCTTAGGTCCCGAAGAATTAAGTCGTACACCCTAGATTTCCTTGCCCTATATTCGGCCAAGCACAAGGTTTAGTGTCCTAGGCCATTCGGCCAAACCAAAATATCCAAAGGGTTAGTATTTAACCCGAAAGCCTTACCTAACCGTTTAGAATATTAGCTTCAGCACCCGAATCACGGATCGAAAATTGATTGACGAACGTTGGCGAACTCACTTGCTTATTCTCAAATCCCGAAGATCCTTCCGAAATCGACTAAAGGAAAGCCACCTTCTCTTGCACAATTTTTGGCCAAATGGAGTTTAATATAAAGGAAAGGGATTTCGGCACTATGATAGGGATTAAATTCGGCTATGATTAATTTTATAATTAAACAAGGCTGGACTTTTAGTAAGAAGAAGAAGAAGAAAGGTAAAAAGGAGTAAATAATTCGGCTAAAGGGGTTTGAGGGTAATGGAAAATGAAAGAAAAATAAGAAGGAAAAGAGGTTAGAATTTTCTTTCTAGCGAAATGGAAAAAAAAAAAGCAAAGCAAAGTGGTCAATTGGTGCTTTTATAAGCATTCGCACCCCTCCTTTCAAGCTTGCCGTCCACTCCTTCCAACAAGGAGTTCAATTTCTAATCAATTTCTTGAAATTCTCCTAGCCACTAAATTGATTTAATTCAAATAATTGAATTAATCCCAAACAATAATCCAATAATCCACTAATATCTTCTTTATCTTTTATTATCCTTAGAATTAATAAAAAAAAAATCCAATTTAAAAACTAATTAATATCCCCATCTTATCCCATCAAATAAAAAAACAAGGACTCCATGTGCTTGCCAACTCCAGTCGAATGCTCATCAAAGAGCCATGTGCAGGCCAAACTCTTCACCCACGTTAGCAGCAAAATAAAAAGAAAAGAAAAACTCATTTTGCTACCTCTTAGATTCGAACCAGGGACCTACTGCCGCAGCCCTCCTTCCCAACGTCCCAACCAACTCTCCCAATTTGAATTTCATGTCAATTAACCACCACATTTAATTATAAGGCCTTCCAACGTGAGCTCAGCACCGCATAAAAATTAAAACACAAAACCTTTGCTTCAACTACTCGAACCTAGGACCAACTAGATCCCTTGCTGCATGATGCGCCCCAAGCCAACTCTACCCTTTGGACTTTCATGTTAAATATTCCCACCATTTATTTATAAGGCCATCCTAGGCCGATCCCTCTTTAATGCAAAAGAAAATAAAACTCCCAGAACGCATACTTTGGGTAGCTCAACCCAAGCTCCCCGCTCAACGCCACCTCCAGGACTCTAGTGGCGCTCCAAGCCGCTCCACCACCCTGACTCTCATGCCATAAACCTCACCATTTAACTTTTAAGGCCCTCCTTCTTGGCCCCCTTTTCCTTAACGCCAGAAGCCCAAAAATAAAACTCCTCCCCCTTGTAACTCCCAAGATTCGAACTCGAGACCTCCTTTGACGCCACCTCCAAGGCACCTAAGTGGCGCATGAAGACCACTTAGCCATGCTGTTTTTTTGTGTCACGTTTACCTAAAATTTTATTTAAGCCCTAACTTCTCCTAGCTCCTTTCTTTTAAGTACAAAAAAAAAAAAAAAAATTAATACTAAGTCGAGCCTAGCTCTAAGTTTAATTCTAGACCCCAAAACATGCCAAATAAATCATAAATTTATTTCTTCAAGCACACACACACACATGGGAACAAATAATTAAATTTTCAAACAACCCCTAATTCAAGATGTTACAATTCTACCCCCTTAAAAAATTTCGTCCTCGAAATTACTTACTATCGTTCATTCGCGCATCCTTAACTCATCATATTACGCTATCGCTGCGACTCGATCTTAACAAATCTAACACATCCCCTAGAACTCATTTCTAACGTCGCGATTTAACTGATTAAAGAGTTTTATGCATTAGTACTTTTGTTCCACTTTGTGAATCCGCGAAACGCTTTTATGAAACGAAAGTTTTCGAAGTTGTTCTTTCGATCAATCAAAGTTTCCAGTTCAAATTCACTATTCTAATTCAGAGAATCACATTCACATTCATCCACAACATTCACTTCACTACTTTGGACATTTCTGATCATTCCCTACCCTAGGGGTAGTTTCAGTAAATTTGTCAATCAGGGATAATTTTGTAAATTTCAAAAGTCGAGGTATTATTTTGAAATACAAAATTTGAGAATTTATTGAAATCGGGGTAATATGGTAAATTCTAAAACAAAGGGCATTTTCGTAATTTTTCCACTAGGGGCATTTTGGTAATTTTGATAAATCGAGAATATTTTGAAAATTTTCCAAAAATAAATTTGTCCTACTATTTAGAAGAGATATTTTAGTGATTTTAAAACTAGAGTTTTCCTTAAAACATGGCTAATCCCTTTCGGGTTTTATTTAGCGTGTTTAGCCTAAGACAGAGTCCTCTTGGTTAGGGTGAACCGGCTACGCACTGCAGGGAATCCCACGAAGAGGAGGTGAGTCACTAGGACTGCTTAAGTACCAAGCTCTTCCGGATCCAATCCTGAGACATGCGCACAAGGGTTACCACGTCCTAACTTCGGCGACTTGGTCCTAGGTTTGTTTAATTAGGCTTTTAAAGTTTTATGTATTCTGCTTGGAGTGGGCTAGTCCTAAAATTCAAACACCTATCATACTATCTACGTCCCATACCTACCCTCTACCAGTAATAATTCATACAAAAATCAAGTACTTACAGGCGGATAGGTGCTTGGGAGACTCGGGCCATGTTTTGAAAACCCAAAATCATACCATAAGGCCTACTAAAACATTTTTGGGCCTTGGGCCCCACACCCGAGTTTTGAACTGGCTCGATACCATTTTGTAACACCCCAAACCCGCCCAAACGCTACGAATCGAATTTGGTTTGCTACAGAGAAAACAATTTGAGAACCATTTTAAAACCGATTTAAGTTTTGTCGAAAACCTTGTGTTTTCAAGTCTCTTGTTAAAAACCATACTTAGTGTTGCTTAGAAATATTTATTAAGTCGGGTTGTTTATGGATTGCAAATGTGCCCGATGGCATTTTTAAAACATTTTACGTTTGATTGGGAAAAACATGTGAATTCATTTTTAACATAATTAAATAGTTTAAACAAATATTCAAAGCATGTAACAATAATAAAATAATTCTAGTAGGCCTTATTACAACTTAATTAAAATAAACCAACATTAAATAAAATAAAACAAAGTCCAAGTTCGTCTAATTAAAATTTCCACTGCATGGCCACCTCGAGTCCATCCACTCCATCTCCGCGATCTACCCATCCGCAAAATGTTAAGGGAAGGGTGAGTCACCAAGACTCGAGTGTGTAAATCCCCACCCGAAAATATATCTCATACACAATTCATTAATAAACATGCTCATGCAACCCAACTAGCCATCCATACTCCTTTTCTACCCCGTGTGGTCAAAACCACTGATGACTTAAAGTCACAATTTAAATGATGGGGCCAACCCATCGCGTGGTCAAAACCACTGATGACCATAGGTCACATAATATCAAATGTGGTCAAAACCACTGGTGGTACCAAACCACTGGGACTTAGTCGCAAATAATTAGTCGTTGTGGTCAAAACCACTGATGACCATAGGTCACAATAATCTGATGGGGCCAACCCATCTTGTGGTCAAAACCACTGACGACAGTCCATAGTTCATCCCCCTCCTCTCATCAATCCCACCATCACATGCTTACACATCAAATTTCATATATCATGTCATAGTATTAAACATCATGTGATGGCATGCAAACATATAAAAATTACAAGTTAGGGGACTTACCCGAAATCCATGATTATGCCACAAACTAACCACAACCAAAAGATCTAAGGCAAATAATAATAGCATGTAAATTAATAAAGTGTGTATAGAGATCTTACACACCTGATACTATCGTAATTCCTAGGTCCCGAAGAATTAAGTCGTACACCCTAGATTTCCTTGCCCTATATTCGGCCAAGCACAAGGTTTAGTGTCCTAGGCCATTCGGCCAAACCAAAATATCCAAAGGGTTAGTATTTAACCCGAAAGCCTTACCTAACCGTTTAGAATATTAGCTTCAGCACCCGAATCACGGATCGAAAATTGATTGACGAACGTTGGCGAACTCACTTGCTTATTCTCAAATCCCGAAGATCCTTCCGAAATCGACTAAAGGAAAGCCACCTTCTCTTGCACAATTTTTGGCCAAATGGAGTTTAATATAAAGGAAAGGGATTTCGGCACTATGATAGGGATTAAATTCGGCTATGATTAATTTTATAATTAAACAAGGCTGGACTTTTAGTAAGAAGAAGAAGAAGAAAGGTAAAAAGGAGTAAATAATTCGGCTAAAGGGGTTTGAGGGTAATGGAAAAATGAAAGAAAAATAAGAAGGAAAAGAGGTTAGAATTTTCGGCTAAGCAGAAATGGAAAAAAAAAACAAAGCAAAGTGGTCAATTGGTGCTTTTATAAGCATTCGGCACCCCCTCCTTTCAAGCTTGCCGTCCACTCCTTCCAACAAGGAGTTCAATTTCTAATCAATTTCTTGAAATTCTCCTAGCCACTAAATTGATTTAATTCAAATAATTGAATTAATCCCAAACAATAATCCAATAATCCACTAATATCTTCTTTATCTTTTATTATCCTTAGAATTAATAAAAAAAAAATCCAATTTAAAAACTAATTAATATCCCCATCTTATCCCATCAAATAAAAAAACAAGGACTCCATGTGCTTGCCAACTCCAGTCGAATGCTCATCAAAGAGCCATGTGCAGGCCAAACTCTTCACCCACGTTAGCAGCAAAATAAAAAGAAAAGAAAAACTCATTTTGCTACCTCTTAGATTCGAACCAGGGACCCATCGCATGACCCTCCTTCCCAACGTCCCAACCAACTCTCCCAATTTGAATTTCATGTCAATTAACCACCACATTTAATTATAAGGCCTTCCAACGTGAGCCCAAAGACCGCATAAAAATTAAAACACAAAACCTTTGCTTCAACTACTCGAACCTAGGACCAACTAGATCCCTTGTCGCATGATGCGCCCCAAGCCAACTCTACCCTTTGGACTTTCATGTTAAATATTCCCACCATTTATTTATAAGGCCATCCTAGGCCGATCCTCTTTAATGCAAAAGAAAATAAAACTCCCAGAACGCATCTTGGGTAGCTCGAACCCAAGCTCCTGCTCAACGCCACCTCCAGACTCCTAGTGGCGCTCCAAGCCGCTCCACCACCACCGACTCTCATGCCATAAACCTCACCATTTAACTTTTAAGGCCCTCCTTCTTGGCCCCCTTTTCCTTAACGCCTTGGCCCAAAAATAAAACTCCTCCCCTTGTAACTCCCAAGATTCGAACTCAGAGACCTCCCTTTGACGCCACCTCCAAGGCACCTAAGTGGCGCATGAAGACCACTTAGCCATGCTGTTCTTTGTGTCACGTTTCGCCTAAAATTTTATTTAAGCCCTAACTTCTCCTAGCTCCTTTCTTTTAAGTACAAAAAAAAAAAAAAAAAAAATTTAATACTAAGTCAGGCCTAGCTCGGGTTTAATTCTAGACCCCAAAACATGCCAAATAAATCATAAATTTATTTCTTCAAGCACACACACACACATGGGAACAAATAATTAAATTTTCAAACAACCCCTAATTCAGGATGTTACAGTATCTATATTTATTTCAAAAGCAGCAAGAAAATTGACAAGGAATGACTCGATTAAGAAAGCATTATAAAAGGAAAACAAGTTTAGTTGTAGTAAGTGCTCTAGATATCCGACGTATGAACTTTTCCATGTTTCTTCATCCTGAATCTTTTCGAGCAAGATTTTTCGTGTAGAAGATTCTTGAGCTTCAGAGTCCGCTTCAATACTATGATCTCGCCGTTTGACTCTTTGTTCAACCTATTCCTGTCTTTCCGGACCAAATTTGCTTCATTAGGATGCCCTTTCGGGTTTTCATCCTAAGGCTCCTCTGTTTATCAGGATGCCTTTTTTGGTTTTTTCAGTTTTCTTTTTTTTTTAGGCGTAATATTTCTTCACGGCATCTGAGTTCACCGGATTTGGTAACTCCTTCCCATCCATTTCAGTGAGAATCAGAGCTCCTCCTGAGAAAGCTCTCTTGACGACGTATGGTCCTTCCCAATTCGGTGCCCATTTTCCTCGAAAGTCCTTTTGTATAGGGAGAATCTTCCTCAACACGAGTTCTCCTTCACGAAATTCCCTTGGCCGCACTTTCTTGTCATGGGCTGCGATCATTCTCCTTTGGTACATCTGTCTGTGACAAATTGCTCTCAAGCGTCTTTCTTCAATCAGATTCAGTTGGTCATATCGAGCCTGAACCCATTCAGATTCTTCTAGTTTTAACTCCATTAAGATTTGCAGGGAGGGGATCTCAACTTCAATGGGTAGTACAGCTTCCATTCCATAGGCTAGAGAGAAAGGAGTTGCCCCCGTAGAGGTCCGCACGCACGTGCGATAGGCATATAAGGCAAATGGTAGCTTCTCGTGCCAGTCTTTATAAGTTTCAGTCATTTTCCCAATGATCTTCTTGATATTCTTGTTAGCGGCTTCTACTGCTCCATTCATCTTCGGGCGATAGGGTGAGGAGTTATGATGCTTTATTCGAAATTGCTCGCACACTTCCTTCATCATCTTGTTGTTTAGGTTCAGGGCATTATCTGAGATGATTTTCTCAGGTAAACCGTATCGACATATGATCTCCCTTTTTAAGAACTTGCAAACTGCGGTCTTCGTCATATTGGCAAACGAAGTAGCTTCTACCCATTTTGTGAAGTAATCTATGACCACAAAAATGAATCGATTCCCATTAGACGCTTTTGGGAAAATTGGCCCTATAACATCCATGCCCCACATAGAAAATGGCCACGGAGAAGTCATGACGTGGAGGGACGACGGTGCCGCGTGAATTTTATCGCCGTAAACTTGACATTTGTGGCACTTTCGCGCGTAGCTAATGCAGTCACTTTCCATTGTCAACCAATAATAACCGAGTCTCATAATTTTCCTGGCCATAGTGAAACCATTGGCGTGCGTTCCACAAACTCCTTCATGGACTTCTTCAAGTATTTTTCTGGCTTCGACAGTATCCACGCACCTCAGGAGTACCTGATCTTTTCCTCTTTTGTACAGGATGTCCCTATCGAGAACAAATCCCGCTGCCAATCTTCTGATCATTCTTTTGTCATTCTCGTTTGCTTGCTCGGGATATCTTTGATTCTTGACTTATTCTAAGATATCATGGAACCATGGTTGTCCATCTGCCTCGTTTTTAATGCTAAAACAATGCGCAGGGGCCTCATATATGCTCATCTGGAGAGGCATTATTTCTGTTTCTCGGTTTATTTTAAACATTGAAGCCAAGGTGGCCAAGGCGTCAGCCAATTGGTTTTCTTCCCGTGGGAAGTAATTAAAAGTCACTTCTTCAAATTCTTTGACCAATTCTGCAACAAGATCGCGATATTTGACCAACTTCGAGTCTCTTACTTCTCAATCTCCACGGATTTGGTAAATCACCAATGCCGAATCCCCGGAGACTGCTAAGACCTTGACGTTCTACTCGATAGCTGCGCGAAGTCCCATGATGCAAGCCTCATATTCCGCAATGTTGTTGGTACAGAAGAAATTTAATCTGGCAGTAAAGGGATAATGATCCCCTTCTGGTGACACTAAGACTGCTCCGATCCCATGCCCCAATGTATTTGACGCACTATCAAAACTCATATTCCATGATTTCTCTTTCGATGATTCACGTTCTTTTTCCACCATGCATATCAAGTCGTCGTCTGGGAAGTCAAATTTCAATGGCTCGTATTCCTCTGTCGTCCGAGTTGCTAAGAAATCGGCTATTGCGCTCCCTTTTATCGACTTTTGATTCACACAGATGATATCATATTCCGATAATAGGATCTGCCATCGTGCCATTCTTCGTGAGAGTGCAGGTGATTCCATCATGTATTTTATTGGGTCCAGCTTTGAAATTAACCATGTCGTATGATATAGCACATATTGTCTAAGCCTCCGAGTTGCCCAGACCAGAGCACAACAGAATTTTTTGATTGATGGATACTTCGCTTCATACTCGGTGAATTTCTTACTGAGATAATAGATCACCTGTTCTCTTTTTCCGGACTTATCATGTTGCCCCAGGACACAACCCATTGAGTTTTCGAACACAGTCAGATATAGTATTAGCGGTCTTCCAGGAGTTGGTGGTACTAGCATCGGGAGACTAGACAAATATTGCTTTATCTTGTCAAAAGCCTCTTGATATTCTTCGTTCCATTCTCCAGGATTGTGTTTCGAAGGAGTCGAAAAATCGGATCACACTGCTTGGTGAGTTGAGCAATAAATCGAGTGATGTAGTTCAGCCTTCCTAGAAACCCTCTGACTTCCTTTTGTGTGCGCGGGGGCGGTAGTTCTTGTATGGCCTTTATTTTATCCGGATCAACCTCGATACCTTTCTTGCTAACGATGAACCCCAGTAACTTTCCAGAGGTAGCCCCGAAGGTACATTTGGCTGGGTTAAGCTTCAGTTGGAATTTTCTCAGTCTTTCAAACAACTTCCGGAGGTTCTCAACATGCTCTCTTTCTCCTCGAGATTTAGTGATCATATCGTTGACATAGACTTCTATTTCCTTGTGCATCATGTCGTGGAACAGTGTCACCATGTCTCTTTGATACGTTGCCCCGGCATTCTTTAGTCCGAACGGCATCACTTTGTAGCAGAATGTCCCCCACATCGTCGTGAACGTAGTTTTCTCCATATCCTCGGGAGCCATCTTGATTTGATTGTAACCCGAAAATCCATCCATGAAGGAGAAAAACGAATTCTTTGTCGTATTATCTACCAATGTATCGATGTGTGGCAACGGGAAATTATCTTTAGGGCTTGCTCGATTCAAATCACAGTAATCCATACACATTCATACCTTGCCATCTTTTTTCGGTACTGGAACTATATTAGCCACCCATTCTGGATATCTAGAGATTTGTAGGAAACCAGCATCAAATTGTTTCTTGACTTCTTCTTTTATCTTTAAAAGCATTTCAGGCCTCATCCGCCTTAACTTCTGTTGGATAGGCTTGCATTCTGGTTTCAATAGGAGTCTATGGACTACTATATCTTCGTTCAAACCTGGCATATCTTGATACGACTATGCGAACACGTCTTTATATTCATGAAGCAAGGCGATCAGATCATGTTTGGTGTCCTCTGATATGGAGGTCCCAACTTTTACCTCTTGCCTCTTTTCCGCGCTTCCCAAATTCACTATCTCGACAGATTCTCTATAGGGCAGGATCTGTTTATCCTCTTATTCTACCATTCTTAGTAAGTCTGGGGAGGAGACATAATCTTCAGCGTCTTCTCCAGCTTCGAATTCTCTCACACAAATGGCTTTCTCGAAGTCGATTCTAGGACTTGTAACAAGATTGTTCATGTCGTTGATATCCGAGCACCTGAAAGGTAAATAAAAAGAAAACTATAGAGGGGTATCAAGGTATCGGAACTCGCAAGCATGATGTGAGATATAGGTAAGAACAGACTATGAGAAGAGGGAATGAATATGAAGACAGTAAAACGTGACAAAATGCATATCCATTAATGTTTATTTAAAAGATAAATAGCAACATGATTACTCATAACGGATTCCCCTTATAACTTAGGGGCATACAAAAGGTTAATACTGAGCATTACTCCGGAGAGGATTTGGAAACTACAAGGAGATCCACAGCAGTCTAATTGTTCAAAGTGAATCCTGGAGGACAAGGGCGTATCATCGAAACATCCCCAATCCCATCATCCCCTTTGTCCATAACATTTATACTGACATTCTGGAAATCCTTTTCGATTGATAACATCATACTAGGTACACTATCTTTCCCCGGGTACATCATTCCTGCCGATGTAAATGTCTTCAACAACGGAGGATACATTATGGGCTCCCCGTCCAATTCCCGACCCGAGGCTCTCGCAATCCTCCCTTCCTGCTCCTTTTGCAACTGCTTCATCTTTTGTCGTATGTCCGGCTTGAATTCTAGACCGCATCGAGCCTTGTGGTGTGCTGGCTTTAGTGCTCTGGCCATTCCTTGTAGGTGTTTTCCCAACCCTCTCTTCACTCGAGCTCCTTTCCCCACAGTCATCTTGATTCCCATCTTGGTATTCCTTGACAGCTTAGGCGTGGGGGCTTTGCTTCCTTCAGCAACAAAAGTAGCATTGATGAATTCAAAGGAACGGAAGGAACACTCTACCGCGTCTTTGTTCACCTTGATGTAAGGTGCATCAGTAGAAATGGACGCAATGATGTCTTCCTCACCGGCGACCGTGATCAGGCGACTATCCATGACAAACTTGATCTTCTGATGGAGAGACGAAGGGACTGCCCCGGCCGAGTGGATCCAAGGTCTCCCTAGGAGGCAGTTATATGAAGGCGCAATGTCCATGACCTGGAATTCAATATTATATGTACATGGGCCCACTTCTAGAGGGATCTCAATCCTTCCCATGACCTCTCATCGCGTCCCATCAAAAGCTCTCACTGTGGAGTGACAAGGCCTCAGATAGGACATATCTACTGGCATTCTGGATAGTGTAGCCAAAGGCATGATATTAAGCGCAGACCCGTTATCAATGAGTACACTTGGTACTATGTAGCCCTTACAATAGGCCGTGATATGTAATGCTTTGACAGAGCCCCTTCCATTTGGTGGTATTTCATCATCGCTGAAGGAGATGAAGTTATCTGCGTTTAAGTTATTTGCCCACCTATCAAGCTTTTTAACGGGTACATTGCTCGGCACATATGCTTGGTTTAACACTCTTAATAAAGCGTTTCAGTGTGGTTCTGAGTTTAACAGTAGAGATAACACTGAGATCTTCGCTGGTTGCTTGTTCAATTGCTCCGCGATATTATACTCGCTGTGCTTGATAAACCTTAAAAATTCATGTGCTTCATCCTCATTCACGGGCTTTTTAGATTCTTGTCTAGATTGTACTCCAACTTCAGCCTTGGCTTCATGCATTGGCGTTTTCCCCTTCTGACTCGAGTCGACGATTTTCTTTTTTGGTTCAACTATCTCGGGAGAATAACATCTCCCGCTACGGGTGAAATGCCCCACCTCGCTAATATCATCAGTCGTAGCTTCGGGCATGGTAATGCCGACATCATATTTCCATGGCACCACCTTGCTGTCTTTGTAAGGGAAGGGAGAAGGCATTTTGATTATCATCTTCGGTTTCACCTCTTCCTTTTTTGCCTTGTAGTATATTATCAAGGGTCTGTCAGCACTATAAGGGGGACCTGATGATTGACCTTCGGAAACACATACATCTTTTTCGTCGATCTCTTCCTTCTTATTATAGACCTCAAGCTCCTTATTGTTCATCATATCTTGAAGCAATTCTTTAAATTTCTCACAAGATTGGATGTGGTGCTCTTCTATGCCATGAAAGACACAAAAACTTTGACCTTCTGTATTTTCCTCCTTGGAACTTTTGTCAAGCGGACCAAGCAAACCCCTTTTCGTCATTATTTCCCATACTTTCCCCAATAGCGTCTTTATTTCGGAGACACGACTTTTAGCTCGCCGGCCATCTTCCTTTGTCACCACACTCACGTTCCCTTCAGTATGGTTAGGGAGCGGATTTCTGGCCACAGTACTGATTCCATCAAATCGCAAAATGCCCGCATCAATGAGATTTTGAACCTTTCTTTTAAAGGCTAGACAATTATCCGTGGAATACCCCCGGTTCCCGGCATGGTACATGCAACTAGCATCAGGATCGTACCATTTAGGGTATGGCGGCTTCAATGGTGCTATGTAATACGGTGATATCAATTGTTTTTCCAGTAATTTTGGGCATAGTTCTCCGTATGGCATGGGAATGAGGGTAAATTGAGGTTTTTCGGGATTGGGTCTTGTCAGCCTTAGTTCATTTTTGGGTTGGCTCGGAATGGTCGTGGTGTTTGGAGAGAATATGGTGAGTGGTTTTTGGACATCGGTGGCATAGACGGGGTAAGGAGGGGGTGTTTGATAATAGAGGTTCTGAGGAGGAAAATAGAAATTTTGAGGTGGGCGGAGTTGAGGTCGTGGTTGGATTGGGTACGGATTGGGAGCGTAGTGGTTTCCAGTCCCTACCATATGGGTTTCAGGCTCTTTCTTCTTTATTGGCCTTTTAGAGCTCTCGGACCCTTCCATCCTTCCGTTCTTGATGTCATTTTCAATGAGTTCTCCGGATATTACGACATCTGCGAAGTCCTTCGTGGCACTTCCTACCAGTTTGTCGTAGAATGGCGCTCTTAAAGTGTTGATAAAAAGAACCGTAATATCAGTTTTGGTCAGTGGGGGTTCTACTTGGACTAAGACGTCCCTCCACCTTTGAGCATATTGTCTAAAGGTCTCTGACAGCTTCTTTTCTATAATCTATAGCTTTAGTCGATCGGGTGCTATGTCGGAGACGTGTTTGTATTGCTCACAGAATGCTGTAGCCAAATCATCCCATGATCGGATCCTCTCTCTGCCGAGCTGATTATACCACCGGAGGGCTGACCCGATCAAACTCTCTTGAAAGCAATGTATCAGCAACTTGTCTTCATCCTCATAACCGGCCATTTTTCGACAAAACATGATAAGATGCACTTTTGGGCACCTTGTTCCATCATATTTTTCGAAGTCTGGTGCTTTAAATTTTAGGGGCAAGACCAGACCGGGAACCAAACTGAGCTTTTTGACGCTCATTGCGGAAGAGACTCTAGTTCCCTCTATCGCCCTGAGTCTTTCTTCCAGATCCTTATATTTGTCCTGAGCACCCTGATCCTTCATTCTTAACTTAGCTAGTTCTATAGGATCATCCAAATCTGGGACAATAGGGTCCGCAGGGTTAGCTCCGTGGTTTAATGCGAATACTCCTTGCCCTAGACGGGCAGGTGGTGGTACAGGTGGTTGTTCTGGGCCTGTAAATTCCCTTTGAGGCCAGCCTGCATGAGGTGGAGTGTATCTGTAACATCCTATGAAGGGCCTATGCATTTTTCAGATCAATTGTATGAAATGACAAGTCTTAAGTATTATGAATAAATTTTTGATACTTTTGGAAACCTAGAAATGAATGAAAATGGAAAGGGAAATGGACATTTTTGGAAACTTAGACATTTTTTGAAACCTAAACATTTTTGGAAATGATCCAAAAATGGAAACTTGAACATTTCGGGAAACTTGGATATATGAGAGAAATAAAGGAGTTTTATTCACATAAATATGTGAATAATAAGAGATAAATAAAGGAGTTTTATTCACATAAATATGTGAATAATAAGAGATAAATAAAGGAGTTTTATTCACATAAATATGTGAATAATAAGAGAGAAATAAAGGAGTTTTATTCACATAAATATGTGAATAATAAGAGATAAATAAAGGATTATTTTCTAATGAGATAATTGAGGAGATAATTGATGGATTAAAGGCTTTTATCTTTTAAATAAAAGAGATAATATTATCAAAAGAGGAGTGGTGGCCAAGTAAAGGACTCCTAGGTCGATAACTTTGGCTATAAAAGGAGGACAGAGGGCTACTCATCAACATTTGCTCCTCTTCCTCTCTGCTCACAAAATTCGCCTAGTAAAACCCTCTCTCGCCGAATTTTCATTAAGCAAAAATCCTCTCTTTTTCTTCTATTTTCTTCTCCGTTTCTCATTGTTAAGTCAATCTTTGTGGATTCTAAGAAAGAGGGCAATCATCCACAACATCAAAAGGGGATCTTTCGGAAATCTAAGGATCTAAGGTAAGGATTATAAATATGTGGTTAAAGATTATGATTCACGTTTTCAAAGTTAGATCTAATCTAACACGAAGTTATAGGATTTCAACAGCTTATAAAGGAATCCTCTTGATTTGGAATCCCATCATAAGGTAAGGGATATTCGGCCAAGGCATAATTTGTTTAAGTGTTTTCCATTATTTCAAAAACCGAAAAGCGACATGGTTACATACCTAGTATTAGTCGATTTCAAGGAAGAGGAATTCTAGCAACTGTTGGGACTTGATTAAATCAATTCGGCAACTAGGTAGGTAATTCTACTTCTAGTAGGATTTGGTTTTAAGACCAAATAGGTTTATTTATATGTTTTAATTAATGGCCGAATATAGGAGTGAAAGATCTAGATCGGTAGATCGCTTCTACGGAATTCACGGAAACTATTAAGCGAAAAAGGTGTGTACTCTTACTAACTTTCAATAAATTGCATGGCAATCATTAGATATGTAAATATGTAACAGTATGTGAATGTGGCTAAGCACCACAAATGTGGTAAGGAGTACCTGTGCGTTTTCCTACTTTTGATAGGATTGTGAATGTGATATATTTTGAACATGTGATTAGTAACATGAATGAAAATTAAGTATGTGAAATATGTTATGAAATAATTGGGGCATTTGGGATATTTGTGGAGGAAGAAAGTGAAGGTGATGACTACGGTCTCACCAACGTAAAGTGGTGACTACGGTCACATAAAGTGAAAAGTGGTAACTTCGGTTACATCCAGTGAATACAGTGTCTAATGACACAACATAAGTGGCGATGAGCACGCCGATCGCAGCGATCGCCTTCGATGGTGTGTAGCGGATGGAGGGTCGACTTAGTAGTCCCCGCGGTGTATAGGTTGGTACGGGTGGTGTGTAGCGGATGGACAAATAGGTTTGGATTTGGGTTGCATCATCCTTTATTTTGTATGAACATGATATTGATATGACTTGTATGCCTGATTTGTTGGAAATTAGTACTATGTACACATTGAGTCTGTTGACTCACCCCGTTGGGGAATTATTTTTCAGGTGATGAGCGGTAATGGACCGGGTCATGAGAGCTAAAGGTGGCCATGCATCACTTGAAGAAATTATTTGGAATTTGGACTTTATGAAATTTTAGTACTTTAAACTTTATTTTGGGTTTGAATGATGTAATAAGGCCATAAGGCCCAGTTGGATTTTCTTTATTCCTGTTTATTTTTATTTGAATATGATACAAATTATGTTTGATTAAATATAAGTAAATTTATTTCTTTTAAAATAATAAACCCAAAAATTATTTTGTCACCTTATTTAAGTTGGATTTCCAGAATTTATTAAATAGGTTTCAAATTAAGCCCAACCCAAAACAATTTTTTTTAAATTACACAAATTTTCTCTAAGTCATTTAGAACATTGAAAACCGATTTATTTAAGGAACATACCAGATCCGGTTCAAGCTCGTGGGCCGGGTGTGGGGTGTTTCAGTATCCTGGGGGATGGTCTTCGCTTTCTTCCCCGGTACTAGTTGTAGGGTCTTTTCCTTTGTTTGCTATCTCATTCATCATCAAAGTCATTTGGGCCATCATATTCCGTTGAGCCTCTATCATCTGGTCTTTCATTTCTTGCTGAAACTTCGTCATCTGATCTTGCATCTCCTTCTGAAATTGTTCGTTTCTTTGGTCCATCGCTTTTGCCTTACGGAGAGTGTTGTAGTAGTGTATGATAGGTTAGTTTTCGTTGGTTTCCAGGGTAACTTCTGTCACGATTTTAACCAATTAGGCTCCTTTTTGATGCAAATGATGTGATGTATGCCGATGGATGAAATGCAATGCAAATGCGCGAAATGAATACAAGAAGAAAAAAAAGTGTTGATTTGATTCAATTCCATTAGATAAACTTTACTAGAAAACAAACTTCCTTTCATAGAACGGACGATTACATATACGACTTTGTCCTAATGCCTAAATCCTTAACTTCCCTAAGAAGCCAAGCTAAATTTTGGCCTCGCTTCGATCCTGACTCGTACATCAGACTTAACGTGTCAGCCTGAACTGCCAAGGTTTGCAAATGATTGGCCGCCTATCAGATTTGAGCCACGGCTTCGCCCATTACGTAATCTCTGTTTCTGATCTGTTCCTGAGAATGATGGAGCTGCTCTTTCCAGTGTTCATTGTTTACTTCAAGGAGCTCAAACCGAATTTTTCTATCTTGTAATGCAGTCTCGAGCTCCCCTATCCTTCCTCTCATCTCCTCGATTTTGTTTTGACTGGCTCTTAATTCGACTACCGAGTTGCGACTACGGTGCAGATGCAGTGACCTTTCTAATTCTGCTACTTGGGTGCGTAACTTCTCCTTTTCGCTTTGGTTTTCCAACAGGCTCTTTTTCAAAGCGTCCTCTCGTACTCGAGCATCTTGGAATTTACTCTCCCACTGGTCGGCTCTGGACTTTTCTTCTTTAATTTCCTATCACCATTGTTCTGACGTTTTACCCAAACCGGCAGTTCTGATGGACATGCGTAGTTTCTTGTAGTCCGTCTTTAGACTATCCAAATCCACTTCGGCTTTATTCTTTCCCTTTTTCAATTTTTCGGCCTCGAACTTGTGGAGGTCAACATCTAACCCCAACCGCATCTTTTCCTCTTCTAGCTGCTCTATCCTTTTACCCAATTCTCGGCTCTTTCTCTCGAAATCTTGCTTGATGATCTCTAATTCAAACGGGATTACTTGCAGCTGCTCTTCTACTGGTCGAGCATTCCCTTGGGTTGGCCTTGGGACGTTGTCATTGACTCTTTTGGCCCACCATCGATTGTACTCAGGCGTAATCATTAGCCTTATGGCGAGTCTCTTCATTTTCCGAGTTTGAGTCCATGCATCTGATATTTCACAAACTTTCTTCTTATAATTATCGTCTTTGTACGAAAACTCACATTGGGCTAATCCATGTGTCGTCGGTATAAATTGCCTCGATTGATACTGCCTCATTACTAGCAATGGGGTATACCCAACAGCTCCCCATATCCCGAGTAAAGGGACCCAGTCGAACTCTCCGCATCGATACAAGATTTCGTCAGGGCTCATCCACGGAGTCTTCCATTCTACATCTTCCACTTGCAAATTTTGGAGGATCGCTATCCATTTCTCCCCTGATAGGTCGTCCAACCTTGGCGTATCCGCTAATTCCTTTAGAGCGGAGTAGTTTTCAAAAAAGATTTTGCATGAGACTTTTTCTATCTTCCAGAAACGGCAATGGAACCATGATAGCAATAGTTGTGCACACCCCACGAACCTCCCTTCTCCCGTCCTTCGGCAAGCGTTCAATGATCTGAAGGTTTCAGCCAAAATTGCGGGGACAGGTGTGACTCTCTTGTCAAGTTTATCGAATAGGTCCGAAACCGCATCCTCTATGTGCCCTAATGCTTTGGGGAATATGACCAAACCATAGATGCTTAGAGCGAAGACGTCGACCCTCTTTTTCTTATCAGGATGTGCCAAGATCAAGTCCCTCAAGTGTTTCCATGGAATGCACTTACAATCCCCATTTTGTTTGATCCAGACCGTAATCTATTGTTCACTCATTCCTGTGATGTTCATTAGCCTTTTTGAGAATGCCGGCACGTTAGCAAACCTTGAATATGCCTTATCAGTTTGAATTCTCGGACATCGAAATAAAGCTGTGTACTCCTCTATAGTTGGCACCAAATCCACCTTTCCAAAAGTGAAGCAACTATAAGCGGGGTTCCAAAACTGAGTAATGGCTCGAAGTAGGTACTCGTCTACCTTGATATCCAGCAGATGGTGCAGATCACCGTAATTCTGGTAGAATAGTTGTTTGTCCTTATTGCCCCAGGAATCCCATATTTCCTTTAATTCCCGCAGGTCATTTTGAGCCACACTGACGCGGGTGAAATCCCAGAACTCTGATTCATGCCCCACAGTCAGGCTGTCTCCTTTTTCTTGCTGTACTCTTTCGGACCACATTTGGACAGCCGCATTATCCTCCACTCTATCGAGAAACCCCTTTTCCATGTCAAGCTTTTCTATCTAGGAACCGAATGTGAATCAACACCTTTTTATGATGAAATGCCATGCAATAAAAGCAAAACGCAACAAGTTAGTATCAGGTACAAAAGGAACTTAAAGCCAACAGGAACACTCAAAACCCTTATTTAAGGTAACGACTAGGGTTTACATAGCTCTACTTACAACGGGCTCTTAGGTCTCTCTATATGCGGTTCGGTTCTAAAGCCAGGGTACTTGAACCAGCGGATTCCTCGATCCTCACCCATTATAGGCTCATACGGACCGAGTTCAGTTCAGGGGGATACATTTCCCTATGGCTGCACGGAGATAAAAATCTCACGAAGACATAGGTACGGATGTATCCTGGAAGCGATCCACTATCTTGTACGGAGGTAAAAACCTCACGAAAGAATAGCTCCTCACTCCCACTTAAGTGTATGACCGCGATGGTCATGCAATGCAATGCCAAAGTATTTCACGAGACTCGACACTATAGGACAAACAAATGCATCAAAGAGAAACACCACTTTTCAAAACAATTTTCCAAATTTTCACTCAAAGGGACAAAAATCAATCAATTTACGGCCTGATTCTCGGTGTCCCCAGTGGTGTCGACAAGCTGTCGTAACCATTTTTTTTGAAAAAAAACGGGAATCGAACTTGGGCCTCGAAAATGAATGAAAACGGGAGTCGCCACCGACCTTTATTAGGTGTGACCGGATCACCTTTGTTTTAATAAAACATTTGATTTACTAAAATGGGGTTTTTGGTCTACGAATATTCGAGAAAATGGGTTCGGGAGTCGGTTACATGCGAGGAAGGGTTAGCACCCTCGTCACGCCCAAAATTGGTACCGGATTGATTAATTGATGCCCCAATGTCAAAAGTTTAAAAAAATTAGAAACAAATTTAGAAATTTGGGTCCTTTTTTGGAAATGTTTGAGTCTTCTTAGAATTGAATATTAAGATTTCCTTGTTTCGAAGGGACCAAATATCACATCCAATACGTAGGACACGATAATTTCAATCCTCAAATCCAAGGTCGTCTCTTGATCCCTAAGACTCATTTATTAAAATGACAAAAGGTTATTCGATTATTTGGTCAAGCAAGAGAACCGAAGCCCAACACATAGGGCACGATCCCTCGAATTTCCAAACACGAAATATTGCCTTATTTTGAAAAAATTTTAGTTTTTTTTGGGTGAAATTGATGAAAAACCAGGTCATGTTTTAAAGAAACGTTATTCAAAACGTGAATAGGGTCATGCGATAAATAATGATGATGTGACATGAATTTGGCATAACGACCACATAATACACGTAATATATGGCATTGAAGTCAATAATGGTGGAATTAGTAACAACACTAGCGATAAAGTTAGTATGTACAAGTAATAAGACAATAATGATAATAGTAATAATAATAGTAGTAATGGAAAATATATACAGATATACTAATATAAATGTAGTAGTGGTAATAATAATGATAATAATAATGATAATAATACAAAATATATACAAAATGATAATATAAGTATAATAATGATAATAACAATATGCAATATATACAATATGTAAATATAAACGTATAGCGATGATAATAATATATTAATAATAGTAGTTAATACGCTATATGTCCAATATAATAATATAAATATAGTAATAATAATAATAGAAAATATATATACAATATGATAATAATATGATAATAATAACATTGCAAAATATATACTAGATAATAATAATAATAATAATAATAATAATAATAAAAGGTGACTAAATCTAGTAAAATAATAACAATAGTAATGTGTACCACATAATAGTATAATGATAATAATTAGTAATGATAATAGTATAATAATAATACTTATGGTAGCAAAAATAATAATAAGAGTGCCAAATATATACAATATAATAAGGTAAATAATAATACTGAAAATAATGATACATGAGGATGAAAAGTAATAATGATACTAAAATAATAATATAATTTAAAAAGGGAAAATAGGACTAAATCGGATTTAAAACGAACTTCAGGGCGAGATTTGAAATAAAATAAAGATGGAAGGGGCTAAATTGTCACGCGCGCATAACTTAAAGGGACCTAAATAGCAAATAAACCCATTGTCTGAAACGGCAGCGTCCGCGGGACTAAAGTGAACACGGGATGGAAATAGAGAGGCAAATTTAAAAATAAGGGAAACTCGATTGTAAAAGGATATGAAAGGATGGAGGGGCTAAAAGTGCAATTAGCCCCTCCAACGAAAACACGCGGATCCCCTATCCCTCGGGTCGGGTTCGGGTCGGCCTCCCCAAAACGACGCCGTTTTGGTGTCTGGGGAGGCTTCTTGAAACGGCGTCGTTTCACTGCCTTATAAAAGGCCTTTTTTTTTTGCGAAAATTCATTTCTCTCTAGTTCCCAAAAATAAACTCCCTCACCATCTCCCACGCTCTCTGCCGGTGCGCAAAGGGGGCGATTTTCACGCACGACATTGTCACCGGCCACCACCATGCACACGTGTGGCCGAAAAATAAAGTTTCCTTCTTTATTTCTTTTTTTTTAGGTATAAATATTTACGAAAAAAAGAAGGAAAATAAAAAAATAAATAAATAAAAAAATGAAAATACCTTCGGATCTGATATTGGACTCTTGTTTTTTTGATTTTCCTTTTTTGATCTTTTTTGATTTTTTTTTGATTGAATCTGTTTTATGTTTTTTTTTGATTGATTGCCCCCCAAAAAAGGTCCTCGTTACAGAGGTATAATCGGCCTTATATAGCCGATTTTTATCAAATAAAATACAATGTTTTTTTTATTTTTTCTGCCTATTGCTGTTTGTTGTTTCCCTTTTCTTTGCAGGTGGACGAGCGGCGCAAATGGATAGTAGTGCGCATGGGCGAGTGGCCGACCGATCGTGGCGTTAGGTGGCGCGCGTGGAGGCACGCGCGCGCCGCTCCTGGGGAGAAGGTATCAGGGTTTCCCGAAAAAACCCTAAAATTTTGGGCCACTGGGCCTTGTTTTAGTTGGGTTTTGTTTTTGTAATGGGCCAGACAGATTGGGCCTTCTACAAGGGTCATCCAAAAGCCGAAGATTGAACCCAAGGAGGAACGAGACAACCAGAGGCTAGAATCTCGCCAAATAAGAAAACTCACTCTTCTTTAAACTCTTTTATTTTCCTTTTTATTTTCACAATTTACTTTCACGATTTCAATTCATTTTATATTCTGTTTTATTCCAAATCGAAATTATTAATTCTATTTTTTTATTTTTTTCAGGAACGCAGGTTTTCTTGGACACGATTCTGTCCAGGATCTCGAGAAGCAGGCATTTGTATAATCCGATCCCTGTGGATTCGACCCTACTTGCCCTTTACTGTTATTTTCATTATTTTGCAGGGAGTAGGATATATTTTGGTGCATTCAACGATGCATCAAATTTTGGCGCCGTTGCTGGGGATCGGTAACGTACTAATCCTATTTTTTTTGTTTTCTATGACCAGATCTGCTCCAGGCATTCTTGCGTTTGATTCGAAGATCGAAAAAACTGCGAAAGCTAATCGAAAAGAAACTAAGTTGAGGAAAAAACAGTCAACGGTGGTAGTGACTTGAAGCAATCCACCACCAGAAATTAGGACCGACGATGAAGCGGAGTCTAGGGTTAACGAAAACCTTACTCAAACGCTTGAAAGTAAAACAGAAGAAGTCGATCCATTTGAAGAAGTGTTCAACGCTAGGGTTGACGAAAACCCTAATTTGGTACAAGAACCAATGGCTCAAACGATTCGGCAACTAGCCGAAGCTCCGACGGAACAACCACCATTGTGCATCGCATATCCTACCGTGGATACCGATTTTGAGTTGAAATCAGGGTTAATTCAATTGCTGCCAACATTCTGAGGGTTACAGAATGAAAACCCCCATAAACACTTAAAGGAGTTTCATATGGTTTGTCTGAGTATGAAACCTCAAGGCGTAACTGAGGATCAAATTAAATTGCGCGCTTTCCCTTTTTCCCTAGCAGATTCAGCTAGGGAATGGTTATTTTATTTACCTCCTGGATCTATTACTACTTGGGCTGATTTATCTCGTTTGTTTATCAACAGGTTTTTTCCAGCATCTAGAGCAGCTGAGCTTAGAAGAGAGATCGTGGGAATATGGCAGAAAGAAGCAGAGACTCTCTACGATTATTGGGAGCGGTTTAAGAAGTTGTGTGCGAGCTACCCACAACATGGTATAACAGAGCAATCTCTCCTCCAGTACTTTTATGAAAGTTTGAAACCGATGGAGAGGAATATGGTAGACGCCGCTAGTGGAGGAGCGTTGGTCAACATGACCCCACAACAACCAAGGGACTTAATCTCCACAATGGCTGCAAATTCTCAACAATTCCGAGCCAATCCTGAACCCCCTAGAAGGGTTCATCAGCTAAGTAATTCTTTCATAGAAGATAGACTTGATAGACTTACTAATATTGTGAGCTCTCTTGTTGCAGAAAAAGCTAAACCAGCTCGATTATGTGAAATATGTGCTATATCGGAGCACACAACTGATGCATGTCCCATTTTGATTGATGACACTATGGCTCATTTGGATGCCGTGGGAAACTTTCCTGGCCCACCGCAAAGGCGTTATGATCCCTATGCTAATACTTTCAACCCAGGGTGGAGGGATCACCCTAACTTAAGTTATGGGGCCAACCCACAATATAACCAGCCATACCCAACCCGAGTTCTACAGCAGCCACAAGACTCAGGTAATTCTCTAGAAACTTTGGTCAATAAATTAGCAGCTAATATGCTTGATTTTCAACAGAAAACCGAGGCATCTATAAGAGAATTGACCATATCGGTTGAGAAATTGAACTCTCAAGGAAGTCGCCATCACAAATGAATCAATCCAAGACAACACGCAAATGCAGTGACGTTGCAAAGTGGAAAAGTACTGGAATCAGTTCCCGACAAAAATCTTGCCCAAGAAATCGCCCAGGAAAAACTCGAAAAAGACGAACAGGTCCGACCGAAACCCCCATTGACCAGAATTCCACCTCCATTTCCAGAACGATTCAACCAGTGTTGAAGAGGTAAAAAGGACAAAGAAATCCTCGAAACATTTAGGAATGTCGAGATCAACATTCCGCTGTTGGATGCCATCAAGCAAATACCGAGGTATGCTAAATTTCTTAAAGAGCTTTGCACCAACAAGCGGAAATTAATAGGTAATGAAAGGGTGAATGTTGGTGAAAATGTGTCTGCAGTGTTACAGCGAAAAATGCCGGCAAAATGTAAGGATAGGGGCATGTTTGCAATACCATGCAAAATAGGTCATTTGGGAATTAAAAAGGCTATGTGTGATCTAGGAGCCTCCATAAATGTCATGCCTTTTTCTATTTATGAATCACTTAACGCAGGTTTTTTTGACAAAAACAGGTGTTAGCATTCAATTGGCGGACAGGTCCATTGTGCATCCCGAAGGAGTCCTCGAGGACGTATTAGTCAAAGTCAATGGACTTATTTTCCCTACAGACTTTTATGTGATAAAAATGGAGGAGGATAAAACTCCTGGGTCTTCAGACATCTTGTTGGGGCGACCTTTCCTTAGTACCGCAAATACTAAGATTGACGTCCGAAGCGGAACCCTCACGATGGAGTTTGATGGGGAGATTGTGAAGTTTAACATTTATGGCACAATTAGCCACCCAAGTGAAGTCTTGGACGTAAACCGTGTCGACATAATTAACTCATCAGTAGAAAAAACTTTTGAGTCATCTTATGGAGATAAATCCAAAATGATGTTTGATGATTTTGAATCTGTTAATAAATTGTTGGCTCCTATGGACACTAAAATTTTACCTTCTGTTGTGCAGGCATCAGATCCAAAATTAAAACCACCTCTCGAGCATCTCAAATTCACATTTTTGGAGGATGATAAGACCATTGCCGACTTAAAAGGGATTGACCCCTTGGAGGAAAATATGAAACCAATGAAAAAGGCGCAAGGACAATTAAACCCAAAGATGGTGGATGTGATAAAAAATGAGAATTTCCAAGCTTACATGATTAAAAAGATTTATTTTGAGCTACCGTAGAACCATTTAAGTCGTCGAGCTAATGACGTTAAACAAGCGCTTGTTGGGAGGGAACCCAATCTTTATTTTTCTTTTATTATTTATTTTCATTTATTTTTATTTTTATTGTTTTCTTTTCTTTTCTTTTTAATTTCTTTTATTTAAATATCAATAAATTTCTCTTCTTTGCTTAGCTAAAATGGAGCGCATTGAGGTTCGACTCGACACTTTTGGCCAGCAACTCACCGAACTCATTGCTATCCTCCGTATTCGACAGTAGCTACACGGGGAGTTTTTCTAAACTTTTCTTCTTATTTATTTCTTTTGCGTCCACATTGAGGACAATGTTTTTTTAAGTAGGGGGGAGGTACTCTTCGTATTACTGTCATATTCTGCTGAGATTTGTGTTTGTTGCTTGAGGCTCTTTTAGGTTGTCCATATTTGTTTAGAACATTCTGTCGCGAATCATGCCCAAGAATTTCCCCACGACTTGCTACTGTTTGACCCACATGCATGATTCTTTGCCACTGAGTTAATTCTGATTCTGTCTGTTTGATTTTATCTCCATTGTTTTATTCTTATTAGGCCAATAATATTTATGATTAATAAGTTAACTCTATCTTGCTTTTCGTAAAATTGATCAAGTTTAATATCAAGTGGACACTTAATATATTTGCATGCCTAAGTTGTGTTCATGACTATTAGGTGGTTACTAAAACTTATTTTTGACACTTGATTATTTCTCTTAGGCCCTCTTGAAGTTTATATTTCGCGAAAATAGTGATTAATAAATATTTCCAAGGTTATGAGTACAGCTTAGAACGTGACTGACTGAGTAACCGGGGTAGGGTGCTTGGGTTGTCATTCTACTTCGCGTCAAAAGGTTTTGTGACGTAATAGGTAAAACTCCGCTAGCCAAGGTTATGAGTATCGCTCAGAACGTGACTGATTGAGTAACCGGGGTAGGGTGCTTGGGTTGTCATTCTACTTCGCGTCAAAACGTTGTGTGACGTGACGAGTAAAACTCCGCTAACCGGAAATAAATAATTTTTAGGAGTATGTTGAGCTGAGTAACCGGGGTGGGGTGCTTGGGTTGTCATCTCTCTTCGCGTAAAAAGGTTCTATATAGTTCTATTATTAAAAAAAAAAAAGAAGAAGGAGAAGAAGAAAAAAAAAAGAAAAAAATTAATAATAAAATTTCAGCTAAGGACTAAAAGTGGGAATAAGTAGAGTGTCTCGGTAGGTTTGGTAAATCACCTAATTGTCATTAAATAACGTGGCGTCACTGTTTAGAATCATTTCCCTATTCTTATATTCCAACTTAGAAAAAAGAAAAAAAAAGTAAAAGTAAAAGTAAAAAAAAAAAAGGATTACTTGGAAAGGAAGACAATATGAGGATTTAAACATTACTCTTACTAAAAGATAATTATTATCATATATTATTATTTAATATACTGGTAGAAATATGCTTTAAATCCCTATATTTTTCTTATACTGGTAGAAATATGCTTTAAATCCCTATATTTTTCTTACATTTGAAAGTTATTCATTCTACTATATTATATAATGTTATATCATATTATATATTAATAGTTTATATATATACGCATAAGTAATTAAACGTTATAATATCATGTAATACTATATCTTTTATTATAATCTATATTATAATAATAGTTATATATAATAGTAGTATATTATATATTTCTTATTATAATAATATTTGTAACGACCTCAAAAGTATGGATATTGAAAAATGAGTTATCGGGTCTCTATTTTTAGTAAACGGACTCATAAAATATTTATTAAAAATATTTACAAAGTTAGTTGTGTGTTTAATAAGGTTTTATTTAGGTGAATTTGACTTAATTAGAAGTATTTGAGAAAAAGGATTAAATTGAAAAAGGTGCAAAAGTTTAAGTATAGATTAAAAGAAAGTATAAAGGACTAAAAAGGCAATTATGCCATTTTTAAATGTTGAGGCTGAAAAAAATCCTAGATTTTTTAGTTAAAAACGTGTTTATCGATATAGATATATATATATTAGATATTAATTATAAAGTATATTATTATATTATTATATTTTATTATTATATATATAAATAGACTAAAGGAAAAAGAATAGAAAGATATAGAAACAGAGAAGCAAAACGAAACAGAGAGCAGGGGAAAGAAAGAAAAAAGAGAAAAGAAAGAAGAAAAGGGAAAATTGAAAGTTTGAAGCTTGGAAGTTTAATTGGTAAGTTAATTTAGTCCTTCTCTTTTAATTTTGATGTTTTGTAAGTTTTAGAACAAAGTTTTGATGAATTTAAGTTGAAGTTTTTGAAGTTTTAAAGCTGTTGAATATAGCATATGATGAACAAAAAGATGAATTAGTGGTTTAATTGAAAGAATTTGAAGTTAGAATTGGGTAAATGATTTAATTGTAAAATAAGCTATAAGAAAACTGTTTTAGACAGCAGCAGTAGAGTAACTTTGAAAAATCACCAAAAATCATATAAGTGGAATTAGAAGTTGAATGAGATATGAAATTAAATCTTATTGAGTCTATTTTCATATGAAAGAAACAGGGAAAGCAAAGGAATTCTGTAGTTTGAGATATTTATATTTTTGTAAGACTGGTTTAGAGGGATTTCGGGATCCCCTGTTCTGACTTTTGAAAATCATAAAAAATTGGAGAAAAATAATTAGGGGCTTAAATTTATATTTTTAGAATCCTGAATGAGTCTATTTTCAATAGAAATAAACGAGAAGATCATATGAATTCTGTATGAAGAGATAATTAATTTTTAGTGAAGAAGGGTCAGAACTGCCAGACAACAGAAAAGGGGTGACTTTGATGAATAAACTGTACTAATTGGCTAGGCTAAAAATTCTGAAAATTTTATGGTATGAATATATGTGAGTCTAGTTTCAGGAAAAATTAACGGTTCTTCATTTGGAGTTCTGTAGCTCTGGAAATAAATAATTTAGTGACTATAACACGAAAAGGACAGATTTGAATAAGTTTATGAGTAAAGGATTAAATTGAAATGTGAGCAAAAGTAAGAAAGCATGAGTTTATCATAACATACATGTTTATTTTATTAAATAGTACAGGAAATTATTTGATTATTTTTAACATATAAATGTTATATGTTTTTATGAAATTGAAGAAAAAGAAAAGGAAGGGGAGGACCGAATTGAAGGAAAAGGAAAAGAGAAGGTTAAGGAGTGAAGGAAGAAGAATTTATATCACCTCAACCTTTTGTTGTAAGTACTACAAGAATTTTAAATTATTGTTATTTATCTTTTTTGAAATTCTATGTGAAGTGTTTAAATATATGAGATTCAGTTTTAATGCCCAAGTAGACGGAATTTAAAACTACTGGGATATTAGTGGCATGCCATTAAGGAACTTTAGCGCGCTCTCTGATATTAGCACGTTGGTGCTCTCTGATATTAGCACGTCAGTGCTCTCTGATTATTAGCACATTGGTGCTCTCTGTTCACTTGTGCATCATAATGCACCTCTGTATTTGTTCCGTATATCCGGTGTGTTCTATAAAGTCTACTTTGGGCTAAGAAAATGAAATGAGAACAAAAGTGAATCGCTGATGTGTTAAGGTAATTTTTATACCTTACAAAAGATAAATTAAATTTATTTAAAGCAATGCTTAGTTGAAGAGACTTATATGTGAGTACATATGTAATAATTGAATGAGTTTAAAATATTTTGTTATGATTACTTATTTAATTATTCTTGTAGTGCTTACTAAGCCTTCATTGGCTTAACGCGTTTATTTTAACGCGTAGGTACAATTAGACTAGAAGAGAAGTCCAACTAGAAGATCTCTCATCTCATCACATCCTCAAGGACTACAAAAGTAGGTACTATATTTTGTATTAAAATGGCATGTACATATGTAGTTCAAAGGTATTCCCATGTGATAGGGACTAAAATGTAGATTCTTGAAATTTTATCTATTTTCAGTTATTTGAAGTATTTTGGTATATATGGAATGAATTAATAAACAATAAATAAGTGAGCAAAAATGGCTGGTAAGTTAAAATATTATATACAAATGTTTTAATTAAATAGTATCTGGCCATAATTGTTTTGGCACCAAATGTAATAGTCTTATACCGGGTCTGCATGATTGAACCGGGTATAGGGGTATCACAATATTTGTATATATATTAATAGTTTTAGTAATTGTTATATATTATAATATTATTTTATGTAATAGTAATAGTAATGGTAATACATTATATGTATTAGTAATATACTAATTTACTATATGAGAATAAATTAGTACATTGGCTTAAGTTGAGGTTAGATAATTAAATCTTGGTTTCTATAATAGTTATATAATATATTATTATGTTATAATTAAATTTTAATTTTATAGGTTTAATAATTATTAATTTTATATAATTATTATACATATGTAATTATAGTATTAAAAATATTTTATATTAAAGTAATATTTAAAAATTTATTTCATTTTATAATTTAATATAAAAATTTATTATTAATTATTTTTTCTATTAATAAAATTTTAATATAAATATGCGATGCTTATAAACAAATCTTCAAAAAAATAATAAATAATGATCATTAATTTGTATTTTAAATAATATCATAAAATTATATTAATTATTAATATCTATTATGGTTGTTCAATTATAAAGTCTGACTTCTTCGAGCTTTGAGTCAAATATATCATGAATTTGGGCTCGGGTTCTATCAAGCTCGAATTTTTTTGGGCTTGGATCTATTATGAGCTCGAACTTTCTCGAACTCACATTGTTTCAAATTCGAACCGACACAGATGAACTTTCAAACATGAACTTATTTTGCCAACTGACTAATCAAGGGAATCGAATAATGAAATAACTTGAAAGTTAGAAAATTTGAGCATTTTTACTTTACTCACAAAAGATGAAAGCAATACAAAATTAAAAAGATGCTCTTATATTTTGTGTAAGGCCCAATTTTATCACCCAAGCCCAAATAGTCCAGGCCCAATGTTTAACCCTAGCCCACTACCCAAAGCAAAAGAAATACAAACAGGAACCCTTGCATCAGTTTGCGTCGCCGCCAGCAACTCCGAGGCCCATGCTCGTGCACGCCATCTTTGAGCCCCAACGCCGCACGTCTCGTACACACTTTGCATCATGCATGCCTCTAGCACGTATCTACAGAATAGGAGGAAAACGGTTGTAAATAGTAGGCTATAAAAGTCGAATAGGAAATCTATAACGGGGGGATTTTGATTTTTTTTTCGAGATTCATACGCACAAAATCAGTGCAAGAGGAGATTCAAACATATTTTACTGAAAAGAGAATAGAAACGCAACAAAGGTTTCATATTTTTTCTTTTTTCCGTTTTTCGATTCATTTTCTAAGGGTTTTTATTTTTTTTTAGTTTTAAAACTACACACATATATATATAAACGTAAAAATTACCTATTTTTGGATTTCGACTGCCGTTCACGGCGGCCGGGGACGGTGGCCGGACGGGGTGTGGCGTCGTAAGCCTTGGCCGGAACCTGGGCTTCAAGAGAGGCAGGGGAGAGCAAACTGAAAGTTTTCTTTTTTTTTTTCCCCTGATGAAATGCAAAATGAGGGTTTTCAAAAAAAAAAATTGCTTTTATAATATAACTAAACGACGCCGTTTCATTCGGCCTTCCCAGGCACCAAAATGGTGTCGTTTTGGGAAGCCGACCCGTGACCCGACCCACACAGGGGGAGGATCCGTGTGTTTATAAGGGAGGGGCTAATTTCGCGTTTAGGCCCTCCGCTTTTTTGAAGTTCCCAAACAATTTTTATTTTATTTTCAATTTGACCCAGGGCTTCTGTTTTTGATTAAATTTAGTCCGCGCTTTAAATGCTGGGTTAGGGATTGTGGGATAATCGCGCTTTGGCTCCTCCCCCTATTGCGCGAGTTTTTAATTCGATCCCTTCCCTTTTATTGATTTTCAGTTTTGCCCCAAGTTTTTATTTTTAGCTCAATTTAATCCTTTTTCTTATTCTCTTTTATTATTTCTGTTATTATCATTATATATTATTGTTGTCATAGTTTATATTTACTACTATTATCATATTTATTATTATATTTGTGATTATTATTATATATTATATTTATTACTTTAATACTATATTTTCCTTTTTTTATTATATTCCTTTGTATTATTATTTTACTATTAACGTTATTTTTTATTACAATCATATTTCTTATATTTACTATTATTTCTATTACTAATATTAGTATTATTACTACTAGTTTAGTATTATCATTATTATTTTTACAATTATTCTTTTTCTATTAATATTTTTTATTACCTATTTTATTTGAAATTAACTTTGTATATATATTATTATTACACTATCCTATTATTAATATTTTTTTTGCCACTACTCTTTTTTCACTATCACTGCTGTATTATACATCTTATTATTCTTATAATTATGTTTTTTTTTTTACATTTATTTTTATTATCAACATTGTTATTGTCATTTTTGTTATCATTATTTTTATTTTTATTTTATCATTGTTATTAGTATTATTATTATTGTTTCTTATATTTTTATGATTATTTTGTTATCATTCCTATTACTTTTATTTTTATTTGTCATTTGCCTTAGCATTAATACCATCGTTTATCTTATTTTTTTTCCCTTATACCACGCTTTTCGAATTTCATAAAAAGATTTTTAAACAAGACAATGTTTCGTGTTTGGAAGTTCGAGAGATTCGTGCCCAATCATGCTGGATTTCGATTTTTTATTCGTCCAAATGACCAAACATCCATCAGAGATTTTGACCGGATTTTCTTAAATAAAGGCAATATTTCATGATTGGAAATTCAAGGAATCGTGCCCAATCGTGCTGGGTTTTGATTTTTAGTTTGGCCAAATAGTGAAATACCCTTTTCAAATTGCAATACATGAATTTTGGAAGTCATGAAATAATCTTGGTTTCGAGGGTTTGAAACATTGTGTCCTATCGTGTTGGATGGGGTATTTCATCTATTCGGAACAAGAGAGTTTCGATATCCCATTCGAGTTATCAAAATATTTTCCAAATGATTCGAATTTTAAAATCTTTTCTAACTTTCGACATTAAGGACGTTAATCGATCAATACGGTACCAATTTTGGGCGTTGCGAGAGTGCTAATCCTTCCTCGTGCGTAACCGACTCCCTAGCCTGTTTTCTTAAAATTTGTAGACCAAAATGTTTTCTCAAGTGACCCAATCGCACTTCAAATAAAGATTGGTGGAGACTCCATATTTTTTAAAAGTCGGCCTGTTTTCCAAACAAAAAAATGATTCCAACATTTTGTTTTTCATATTTTTTTCTAACAACTACAAAAGAATCATATTATAGTTTTGGACAAGTTATACCTATTTACACATATAGAGAAAAGTTATATTCCTATAAAAAAAAGGGTACATAACAAGTTACTAATAGTTTATTTAAAATTATTTAGTACAAACATAAACTTAAAATATTGAATAAAGTAAAATTCTTTTTTTACATGTAAAATTATTCCAAAAATAGATAAAAGTAAAATTCTTTTCTCTTTATACATTTTTATTTTCTTAAACCCGTTTTCTTAAAATTTGTAGACCAAAATATTTTCTCAAGTGACCCAATCGCACTTCAAATAAAGATTGGTGGAGACTCCATATTTTTTAAAAGTCGGCCTGTTTTCCAAACAAAAAAAATGATTCCAACATTTTATTTTTCATATTTTTTTTCTAACAACTACAAAAGAATCATATTATAGTTTTGGACAAGTTATACCTATTTACACACATAGAGAAAAGTTATATTCCTATAAAAAAAAAAGGGTACATAACAAGTTACTAATAGTTTATTTAAAATTATTTAGTACAAACATAAACTTAAAATATTGAATAAAGTAAAATTCTTTTCTTACATGTAAAATTATTCCAAAAATAGATAAAAGTAAAATTCTTTTCTCTTTATACATTTTTATTTTCTTAAATGTAAATTACGATAAAATATTAATACGTTATAATTTTATAGTGATGAAATTTATGAACTTAATTAATGATATACGCGTCGATTGAGTCTTAGTTCGATTAACATCGATGATATTTTTATCAGAGTAGAAAGATGTGGATTTGAGTGCGATGAAGGACATTATCTTCCTATTTAAATGTTAAGGAGAGACTTTGAATAATTTTAGGTATTATCTAGAAAATGACAAATACGATAAAAACTTATAATGAGATTAATGTTAAATTTTTTTTTTTAATAGTATGCGCTAATTAAATAAATAATTTACTTAAACATTAGATTAACATACATAATCGTTTAAATTGGTTTCAATTTTGGGGAAGAGTATGTGGTGACAATGATATGCTAAGAAGTTAATAATAGATTATACCAATTGAAAACATAAATCATTTACTTGATACTTTAGAGTAATCTGGAAAAAAAAAGAAACATGGGTTAGAAGTTTCTTTCAAAAATAATTTATAGTTTAAATCTAAGGATTAAGAAAATTTTGAAGTATATATATGGGCTTCTGGTTTTGCAAAATCATCAACAACTATCACACCTACAAACTTACATAGAAAGAAAGGAGAGAGAGATGGAAGTTCTTCCACATTTTAGCCATGTTCATCCTCTGGTTTTCAATGATGGGAGCAGCCACGAAAGTGAGGAGGTTTATTGTTGTGCGTGTGGGGAGTTGGTGTCGGGTCCAAGGTTTAGTTGCGTGGACTGTGGGTTTCATCTTGACAAGAACTGTGCTGAGGCACCTGTTGAGATGAACCACCCCTTTCATCGCAAACATAACCTTAAGCTTATGACAAGCTCTCCATATGTTGAAGGTAACCCTATTTGTGGCTTCTGCAATAACATATGTGAGAAGTTTGTTTATCATTGTTCTTGTAATTTAGTCTTTCACATCAAGTGTGCATTTCTTTCTTACAAAATTCTTGAGAAAAACTTTAGGGAGCTTGTTCATCAAGACAAACCCATCTCTTCTGAATGCCATTCTCAAGAACTCAAAACAGTTCAATGTTTTGCATGTCAAAAGTCCTTATTAGGTTCTGATTACATCTCTCCTAAATCTGGATTTTACTTGCATAAAAAATGCTTTGAGTTACCTCTTGAAATTAGTCACCTTTCCCACCGTAACCATTCTCTTTTCTTACAATTTAACAGTGATCATCTCCCTTGCAAAATATGCTTTGAAACCCAACATAGAGGACTGGTTTATTGTTGTTGGATTTGCAAGTTTGTCCTTCACATTGAATGTGTGTCACCACCACCCATTATTGAGGATCCAAGTACTCATGAACACCCATTCACTAGGTTGTTAAGAGCATCTCCATTCAGCTGCGATGCATGTGGCACTTTAGGAAACTATGTTTCTTATAATTGCTCAACATGTAGCTTAACGGTCCATAAGAAATGCATTTCATTGCCACGCTTCATCAAAAGCGTAATGCACGACCATCCTATTTCTCATAAATACTTTGTGGTAGACAATGAGTGTACAACACATGATTGTCCAGATTGTCACGAGGAGGTGAATATAGAGTGCGGGAGTTACTATTGTTCCAAGTGCAAGTTCATTATCCATGTAAATTGTGCACTAGAGGATGCTCGGTGGTATTACAAAGTAGAGTCAAAAGATGATTTTGATAAGCTGCTTAATGCAATGTTGCAAGTGGGTACTATGAATCCAAGCTTTTCTGTTCGTAAAATGATCAAAGTTGGAGAAAAAATGATAAATATAGAGATAGAACATTTTAGCCATCAACATAATTTAGTATTAAGTGATGAAGTGAAGGAGCGAAGGTATTGTGATGGCTGCAGTCAACTCATCTTGACTTCCTTTTATGGTTGTTTAAAATGTGATTTCTTTCTCCACAAATCTTGTGCTGAGTTACCTAAGAAGAAGCAAATTTGGGGTCTTGTTCACCAAGATCCCTTTGTCCTTACTCCAAATTGCGTTTTTAGATGCTCAACTTGTCATTTCCTATGTAGTGGTTTTGCCTTCGAATGTGAGGTTTATTTGTGCGAAGAACTTGTATGTGTTCGATGTGTTCAAATTCCTTGGTCTTGCATGAGCGGAGGACACGAACACCTTCTTCTCTTTTACCACAAGTATCACAGGTATTTTGAGCAGTGCTGTAGTGCTTGTGGTGGCAGTACTCATGATTCTGCAGTATATAGATGCAAGACTTGCAATTTTAATATGCATTTTAAATGTGTCAATTTCCTAACACAAACAACTTGGCACAAATCAGACAGACATTGTTTGATCCTCACATACCATGAAGATAATGATTATTCACAATATCATTATTGTGATGTTTGCGAAAAAGAAAGAAATCCCAATACTTGGTTTTACCATTGTCGAATTTGTGATAACTCAGCACACTTGTCTTGTGTTTCGAGAGGTGATCGATTTCTCAAGCGTGGAATCAAAATCAAAGAAAGTGATCATCCACACAGTCTCATATTTGTGGAGAAGGTTTATGATTATCCTGAATGTCACAAATGTGGTGATCGTTGCATGAATTTGGCTCTTGAGTGTTTGGATGCAGAATGCAAATACATTATCCACTGGGAATGCAGCGCAGCCTTCCAATTGCTTCAGAAGCATAATAAATAATGTTGCTTTGACAGTCCATTGATGCAGAGGTTGCTGATGATCACAGCAAAAAGTTGTCAGTCGTTTAGTTTTTGTTCATCGTCTTCTTTGTAAGTATATATGATTTCCTTGTTTTATTGTCATAATTTAATAATGTAAAAAAGGTTTAATGTAATCTCAATTGTATGATTTATAAATGTTATCTCAATTGTACAGCTTTAATGTAATCTCAATTGTATGATTTATAAATGTTATCACTAATTAATGAGTGCAATTTAATGCTATGGTGGTACCTGAATCTCCATTTTCCAAGTTATCATTGTTTTGGTTGTGAAATTTTCTTTTTGTGTGCGCAACAATTTTTTTCTTCTAATTTTATTAACATTCCATTATTTCATCTTACAATTAAAATAAACTAAAATAAATAAATAAATCCATTTTTCAAATCCAGATGCAGTCATTTGGTATGTTATTGCTTATTTTCATATAGTTCTTTTTTAAAAAAAAGTTTTAATTAAGTGTTTAATTCAAGCATTTTTTTAACAAAAAAAAGTTGGCTTAAATGAAAAGCAATAATAAAAATTATTAAAAATTAATTGAATTCTTAATAAATAATAACATTTAATTAATCTTATGTCTTATATTTAATTAAACTCTTGGAATATAGTTTTATGTTAAAATCTCTAATGAGTTATTAAGTGGCGATGTAACTATTTATAAGGTGTTTGATGTGGATTTAAAAAAAAGTTATTTATAATTTATAATTTTTTTAAAAATATTAAAAAATTATAAAAATTCTAGATAAATTATTACTGTTAATAAAAATTATTAAAATATTATAATTTTGGTTAGGAATTATAAAAAATATAGGAAACTTATAGTAAAATTATTAAAATTTTAAAAATGATAAAAATTATAGAGAAGACAAAAAAAATTATAATAAGATTAGAAAATTATTAGAAAAGAAAAGTATATAAAAGTTACTAACAAGTTACAAAAAAGTTAAAGAAAAATAGAAAACATGCAAGGAAATGACATCAAGAACAAAAGTTCAAGTACTTAAAGGCCCATAGGAAATTTCAAGCCCATTTATGGCCCTTTAATACACTAACATACAGGGATTGTAGGGACTAATTTCTATTTTTTTTTTGAAAAATTATAAAATAATTTTCTCAATTTTATAAAATTGAAGTTAGGTTAGATTTCATCAAGATTTTGAGAATATATCAAGAAATCTAATTCATTGAAAATTTTGAATAAAATACTAATAAATTTTGAATAGAATTAAGATGAATTTTGGGAAAATAAAAATAGTAGTTTTTATTTGCATAGAAAAGATGAAATTAGTTAATATAATAAAAGCAAAGGATAAAATTATTCAAAATTTTGGAAGCTTTATTTAAGGAAAATGTGACATTGAAATTATTCGCGAAATCTTAACATTATTGATAAGATGAGATTATTGTTTTATATTTCCATAGGTTTTTGTAAACCGAATGCCTCTAATGGTAGTAAAAAATAATAAGTTATAAATAAAACAAAACATGTGGCATTATTTCAACTTTATTTCTGGAATTAAAAGATTTCATCGACAATACATTGAATATGGATCAATTTGTTATTAAGAAATTTATTTGATTCGCTAATAGTTAGATGTGTTCATAGACGAGGTTGGTTTGGGTTTGGATCGAGCTTAGTATGATAATAATACACTTTATGCTTGCAAAAGCTTGATCTAGTCCAAATATAAGTCTAAAATTTTATACAAGCCCATCTATATTTGTAAATGACTAATCCAAACTTGTTTTAGGCCCGTCATATTATTTTTAAATTCTTTTGGAAATAGTTATATCTACGCACATCTTAACAAATTTTTAATGCTTACATTATATATATGGTAGTATTATATTACTATAAATTTAATAATTTTTATATATTATCAATTACATAATATATATGTATTATTAATTACATAATATATAAAAATATTATATTATAAATTTTGAAAAATGAATTTAAAATATTCAAACTTAAGTTTAATATATATTTTAAATGAGTTTAATTTTTTATTTGATACTATTTTCGGGCCTAATCTAATATTTGAATGTTGAAATCCAATGAGACCAAACCTATGTAAACCAGCTGTTCCAACCAATTACATTGGAGGAACCGAACCGTGACTAAGTGACAATAGTATCAAAAAAAAAAAAAAAAAAGTGAAGAAACATGAAAAGGAAATTCCCCGTATTCATTGGACTCTCTCTTTCTCTCTCGCATGTGCTTTGCTATCTTCAGCGTCTCAGGTTCATTCTCTCGCTTCCTTTCCTTCTCTTGATCTGATTTCACAATTTTCTTTTATTTCGTTTTGAAATTGATATATATATATATATATATATTTTTTTAACTCACACTTATCTTATGGGTTAGATGGCTATACCGTAATTAAGCATTAGACTAAAAATTGTAAAGTTGGTGAAATCGGAAAATATGGTATATTAACACTTTAGTGTTAAGTGAATGAAATCAGTATCAAAAATCGTGAAAATTATGAAATCGCCCTTAATGGGCTAATATGACAAAAAGGTGATATTTTGGGCCACATTTGATATTTTGGGCCATAAGTGATATTTTGGACCACATTTGATATTTTGGGTCGTATGTGATGTTTTGGGCCATATATGATAAATGGGCCATATGAGTTATTTGATAAATTTGGCCAAGTGTGATATGAGGAGAAATGGGCCAAATTGTAATATGGGCCAGTTTGTAATAATTTTTTTATGGGCCTTATGCTGGAATCATCATATGATTGAATGGGTTGGGATACTTGATGAAGAGAAGATGGCTTCGTGCCCAGTTAATGGCTTCATGCCCAGTTAATGGTTTCGTGCCCAGTTAATGGCTTCATGCCCAGTTTAATGTATGGCTTAATGCCCAGTTGGTGTGTTGGCAGGGTGGGTGACTAAAGCTCCCCACAGGTGTGCTGGTTGGTATGGGTGGTGTGTAGCGGATGAAAATTTAGGCTTGGTTGGGAATTGCATATCACATGCATTTATACTTGTTATATTGTTACATTTATAAATGGGCTTAAGCCCAATTAAATGCTTATATGGTTTTGGCCCAGTGGATTTGGTGAGTGGGTTATACACTGAGTTCTAAGTAACTCACCCCGTTTCCTTTACCCTTCTCAGGTAACGATCATTAATGGAGGCTTGGGCCGGGGATGACTTCGTGGAGGCCATACTTCGAATGATGGTTTTTGTGAACTTTGAACTACTCTTAAGTATTTTTATTTAATTACTATTTCAGTTATGATGTAATAAGACCTCTGGTATTATTTTTATGGATTTTTACCTGTGGATGGATTTTTAATTATGTTTAAATACTTAAATGGGACTATTCTATATTTTATATATTTTTTTAAATTCTCGTGCAAAAAGGGGTTTTTCTTAAATATTTTATTATCGTAAAATTTTTTTCTGAAAAATTTATTTTTGAAACTTGTTTTCAAATTTCTTTTGAACTCCTTTAAACTTCTCGTGAAATTTTAACCAATCAACTTTTAAGTTTTAATTTATAAACTCTTATGTCCTAAATCATAGATTTTAAATTAACCTCAGTTTTTACTAAACTTCAATTTCCAAAATAGTCTAGAGAATTTGTTTTCTTTAAATCATTAGATGACTAGATGTAAGTTCGTTTTGTGTGACATACCAAATCTGGTCTTAACGCGTAGACCGCGTTTGGGGTGTTACAAAACTATACTAAATTACCGAATTACCCTTGGTTGGTAAATTACCGAATTACCCTTGGTGGGCAAAATTACTAAAATAACCTTGGTGGGTAAAACTACCAAATTACCCTTGGAGTGTAAATTACCGAATTACCCTTGGTTGGTAAATTACCGAATTACCCTTGGTTGGTAAATTACCGAATTACCGTTGGTTGGTAAATTACCGAATTGCCCTTGGTTGGCAAATTACTGAATTACCCTTGGTGGGTAAAATTACTAAAATACCCTTGGTGGGTAAAACTACCAAATTACCCTTGGAGTGTAAATTATCGAATTACCCTTAGAGGGTAAATTACCGAATTACCCTTGGTTGGTAAAATACCAAATTACCCTTGGTTGGTAAATTACCGAATTACCCTTGGTTGGTAAATTACCGAATTACCCTTGGTTGGTAAATTACCGAAATACCCCTAGGTTGCAAAATTATTGAAATACCCTTGGATGGTAAATTACTGAAATACCCTTGGGTTGCGAAATTACCGAAATACCCTTGGAAGGTAAATTACCGAAATACCCTTAGGTTGCGAAATTATCGAATTACCCTTAGTGGGTAAAATTATGGAATATCGAAAATACCCTTTATGGGCCAAATTGAGATATGTTGCTATATGGGCCGATTGATATTTTGTTATATGGGCCGAAGTGATAATTGCTTAATGAGCCATAATTATTGTTTAATAAATATTCGAATAAATTACTGTTATTACATTGTGATTTGTGAAATGGGCTTTATTGTTAAAAAGTGATATTCTGGGCCATATGAATTATTTTTGATAAATTGGCCAAGTGGGAAAAATTGTGAAAAGGGCCTCATGTGTTTAATGGGCCAGATTGCTAGATCGATATATGGGCCAAAGTTTCTAGATCGTTAAATGGGCTAAAATGCTATTTTGACTAATGGGCCAAATTGATAATTTGTAATATGGGCTTTTTGTTGAAATTTATCATATGAATATATTGTCATGCATTATATATATACATAACTGCATGGGTTGGGATAATTGATGAAGAAAAGAAAGGCCTGTTGCCAAAATCTAGTTCGGTGGCTCTGCCACAATATGAAAGGCCTGTTGCCAAAATCTAGTTCAATGGCTCTGCCACAATATGTAAGGCCTGTTGCCAAAATCTAGTTTGGTGGCTCTGCCACAATATGAAAGGCCTGTTGTCAAAATCTAGTTCGGTGGCTCTGCCACAATCATTTTAAAAGGCAAAAGGCTTCGTGCCATGTTATTAAAAGGCTTCGTGCCATGTTATTAAATGGCTTTGTGCCTGCGTATTAAATGGCTTAATGCCTGCTATTGGTGTGTTGGCGGGGTGGGTTGACTTGATCCCCACAGGTGTGCTGGTTGGTACGGGTGGTGTGTAGCGGATGGAAATTTAGGATTGGTTGGGAATTGCATAACACATGCATGTTATATATATGATATTATGTTATGACTGTAAAGGGCTTAGGCCTAAAATATTGCTATATGTGTTTCGACCCAGTGGATGATGGTAAGGGGATTATACACTGAGTTCTTTTAACTCACCCCCTTTTCTTTTAACCTTTTCAGGTAATGCTCAGTGACGTGGACTTGGGCCATGGATGACTCGGTGGTGGCCATACTTCAGAAATGGTTTATTTGGACTTTAGACTTCATTCTCGTTTATTTTATTTCTTTACTATTTTGGGTTAAGTGTTGTAATAAGGCCTCGGACTTTCTTTCGAAATGCTTCTGCAACTCTATTCTCAAACGTCCTATTTTCGTAAATTGTTTATTTCAAATATGTTTTCACAACCAAAAAGGTTTTTAAAGATAATTACGTTTTCAAGTAGATAACAATTGCTTAAGTGTTTTGGGTTTTAACAAAGAGGCTGTAATTCTCAAATAAGTTTTTAACAATCTCAAAGATGGTTTGAAAAAAAAAAAAAACACTTCCATGTGATACGCCAGATTCGGGCTTAACTTCTAGGCCGGGTTTGGGGTGTTACAATATATATATGATGTTTATGTTTTACTTTATTTGTGCACTTGTCATTCGTATTATTCTTACAATTATCGTTTACATTATTATTATTATTTATTTTTCCTCATTATCATTTAATTAGTGTAGAATTAAAAGTTATAATATGATCATTGCTTGTTTATTTGGTGTTTTATCATCATCATTTTTGATATTTTAATTTTTTGTATATCGTTGGTGTTATCATTTCATTTTATTGTAATTACGTCATGAATCGTGTTTAAACATACTCATGCATTTTTTTACTATGCTCGAATAAACTAAATATATATCTTTTCAAATATTATATTAAGTTTTACCCAAATACGCCAACAAAATTTTCAAAAAATAGGCAATGTTCAGTATTTGGAAGATTCGATAAAATCGTGCCCTAACTTACTGAGTTTTGATTTTTCTCGTTGAACTCGAATAACTGAATATCCTTTCAAAATTAAAATACATAATATTTCAAATATAAAGAAAAGGCAAGCTTATTCTCAAGGATTCGAAGTGTCGTATCCTAACTTACGGGACGTGACATTTTGTTGCCACGAGATGAGAAGGTCTTTAGCATACTTTCCATTTATTTCAAGCAAATTGTAAGCAAAATTAACATCAATACAAAGAGGGATCATATTTTTAAGTTTTCAACTTTCGACATTAAGACACGAATTAATTAATTAGGTACCAATTCTGGGCGTCACGAGAGTGCTAATCCTTCCTCGTGCGTAACCAACTCCCAAACCCGTTTTCTGGATTTTTTGTAGACCGAAAAATATTGCTTTGATAAATTAAACATCTTGTTAAAATAATCAAACTACAAGGTGATCCGATCACATCTCATAAAAAAGGATTGGTGGCGACTCACCTTTTTTCATTTTTTTAAAATAAAAAGTCGACCTTTCAAAAAATAGTTTTGATAGGCCCAATTTTATACACTCAATACTTTTAATTTTTTAAGTTCTAAATTTCTATTTTCATAGAATGTAATTTGAGAGAAAATCTTTAGATAAAAAAGACATGCTCTAGTTGAAAATTTGGAGTTGGATTTTATTTATTATATAAACGGTAAAAAAATTCATATGTTATGGACAAAATAATTGAGATTCAATTTAATATATACCAATAGCTGTATAAACACATGGATTTATGAAATTCAAACATATTTTAAGGATTTCAAATTCATTATTAAACAGGTCTCTAGTAAATCCATGGATTAAAAAAATTATCATAAATATTATATTTCTAAATAATTTACTACTCAATTTACACTAATTTTAAAATTAAAATTTAAAATTTAAAATCTTAATTTCCAATCACTATTTAATGAAAATCTCTTCTTTAATTTATTCAATACCATATTATTATATTCCAACTTAGAAAAAAGAAAAATAAAAATAAAACAGCAAGAAAGGGATAAAAGAAAAAGAAAGAGGATTACTTGGAAAGGAAGACAATTTGAGGATTTAAACATTACTCTTACTAAAAGATAATTATTATCATATATTATTATTTAATATACTGGTAGAAATATGCTTGAAATCCTATATTTTTCTTATATTTGAAAGTTATCCCTTCTATTATATTATATAATGTTATATCATATCATATATTAATAGTTTATATATATATACATAAATAATTAAACGTTATAATATCATGTAATACTATACCTTTTATTATAATCTATATTATAATAATAGTTATATATAATAGTAGTATATTATATATTACTTATTATAATAATAGTTATATATATTATTAGTTTTAGTAATTGTTATATATTATAATATTATTTTATGTATTAGTAATATAGTAATTTACTATATGAGAATAAATTAGTACATTGGCTTAATATAATCAAATTTTGGTTTCGATATAATTATATAGTATATTATTATGTTATCATTAAATTTTAATTTTATAGGTTTAATAATTATTAATTTTATATAATTATTATACATATATAATTATAGTATTAAAAATATTTTAAAAATTTATTTCATTTTATAATTTAATATACAAATTTATTATTAATTATTTTTTCTATTAATAAAATTTTAATATAAATATGCAATGCTTATAAATAAATCTTCAAAAAAATAATAAAAAAGGATCATTTATTTATATTTTAAATAATATCATAAAATTATATTAATTATTAATATCTATTATGGTTGTTCAGTTATAAAGTTTGACTTTTTCGAGCTTTGAGTCAAATTTATCATGGATTCGGGCTCGGGTTCTATCAAGCTCGGATTTTTTCGGGCTTGGATCTATTATGAGCTCGAACTTTCTCGAACTCACATTGTTACAGATTCGAATCGATACAGATGATCTTTCAAACTTGAATTTATTTTACCAACTGACTAATCAAGGGAGTTGAATAATGAGATAATTTGAAAGTGAGAAAATTTGAGATTTTTACTTTACTCACAAAAGATGAAAGCAATACAAAATTAAAAAGATGCTCTTATATTTTGTTTTTCATATTTTTTCTCTAGTTACTTTACTTTTAACAACTACAAAAGAATCATTTATACCTATTTAGACATATAGAGAAAAGTTTATTCCTATAAAAAAATGATACATAACAAGTTACTAATAGTTTATTTAAAATTGTTTAGTACAAACATAAACTTAAAAGATTGAATAAAGTAAAATTCTTTTCTTGCATGTAAAATTATTCCAAAAATAGATAAAAGTAAAATTCTTTTCTCTTTTTACATTTTTATTTTCTTAAATGTAAAATACGATAAAATATTAATACGTCATAATTTTATAGTGATGAAATTTATGAACTTAACTAATGATATACGCGTCGATTGAGTCTTAGTTCGATTAGCATCGATATTTTTGTCAGAGTAGAAAGATGCGGGTTTGAGTGCAATGAAGTTCATTATCTTCCTATTTAAATGTTAGGCAGAGACTGTGAATAATTTTAGGTATTATCTAGAAAAGTACAGATACGATAAGAACTTATAATGAGATTAATGTTTAAAAAATTTTAATAGTATGCGCTAATTAAATAAATAATTTACTTAGATTAACATACATAATCCTTTAAATTGGTTTCAATTTACTTTTTATGGTGAAGAGTATGTGGTGACAATGATATGCTAAGAAGTTAATAATAGATTATACCAATTGAAAACATAAATCATTTACTTGATACTTTAGAGTAATCTGGAAAAAAAAGAAACATGGGTTACAAGTTTCTTTCAAAAATAATTTATAGTTTAAATCTAAGGATTAAGAAAATTTTGAAGTATATATATGGGCTTCTGGTTTTGCAAAATCATCAACAACTATCACACCTACAAACTTACATAGAAAGAAAAGGAGAGAGAGATGGAAGTTCTCCCACATTTTAGCCATGTTCATCCTCTGGTTTTCAATGATGGGAGCAGCCACGAAAGTGAGGAGGTTTATTGTTTTGCGTGTGGGGAGTTGGTGTCAGGTCTAAGGTTTAGTTGCGTGGACTGTGGGATTCATCTTGACAAGAACTGTGTTGAGGCACCTGTTGAGATGAACCATCCCTTTCATCGCAAACATAACCTTAAGCTTATGACAAGCTCTCCATATGTTGAAGGTAACCCTATTTTGTGGCTTCTGCAATAACATATGTGAGAAGTTTGTTTATCATTGTTCTTGTAATTTAGTCTTTCACATCAAGTGTGCATTTCTTTCTTACAAAATTCTTGAGAAAAACTTTAGGGAGCTTGTTCATCAAGACAAACCCATCTCTTCTGAATGCCATTCTCAAGAATTCAAAACATTTCAATGTTTTGCATGTCAAAAGTCCTTATTAGGTTCTGATTACATCTCTCCTAATTCTGGATTTTACTTGCATAAAAAATGCTTTGAGTTACCTCTTGAAATTAGTCACCTTTCCCATCGTTACCATTCTCTTTTCTTACAATTTAACAGTGATCATCTCCCTTGCAAAATATGCTTTGAAACCCAACATAGAGGATTGGTTTACTGTTGTTGGATTTGCAAGTTTGTCCTTCACATTGAATGCGTGTCACCACCATCTATTATTGAGGATCCAAGTACTCATGAACACCCATTCACTAGGTGGTTAAGAGAATCTCCATTCAGCTGCGATGCATGTGGCACTTTAGGAAACTATGTTTCTTATAATTGCTCAACATGTAGCTTAATGGTCCATAAGAAATGCATTTCATTGCTACGCTTCATCAAAAGCATATGGCACGACCATCCTATTTCTCATAAATACTTTGTGGTAGACAATGAGTGTACAACACATGATTGTCTAGTTTGTCACGAGGAGGTGAATATAGGGTGCGGGAGTTACTATTGTTCTAAGTGCAAGTTCATTATCCATGTAAATTGTGCACTAGTGAATGCTCAGTGGTATTACAAAGTAGAGTCAAAAGATGATTTTGATAAGCTGCTTAATGCAATGTTGGAAGTGGGTACTATGAATCCAAGCTTTTCTGTTCGTAAAATGATCAAAGTTGGAGAAAAAATGATAAATATAGAGATAGAACAGTTTAGCCATCAACATAATTTAGTATTAAGTGATGAAGTGAAGGAGCGAAGGTATTGTGATGGCTGCAGTCAACTCATCTTGACTTCCTTTTATGGTTGTTTAGAATGTGATTTCTTTCTCCACAAATCTTGTGCTGAGTTACCTAAGAAGAAGCAAATTTGGAGTTGTTTTCACCAAGATCCCTTTGTCCTCACTCCAAATATCCTTTTTAGATGCTTATTGTGTAATATCCTATGTAGTGGTTTTGCCTTCAAATGTGAGGTTTATTTGTGCAAAGAACTTGTATGTGCTTGATGTGTTCAAATTCCTTTCTCTTGCATGAGCGGAGGACACGAACACCTTCTTCTCCTTTACCGCATATATTTTGGGCAGTGCTGTAATGCTTGTGGTGGCAGTATTGATGGTCATATGGTATATAGATGCAAGACTTGCAATTTTAATGTGCATTGTGGATGTGTCACTTTACTACCACAAACAACTTGGCACAAATCAGACAGACATTGTTTGATCCTCACATACCATGAAGATAATGATTATTCACAATATCATTATTGTGATGTTTGCGAAAAAGAAAAAAATCCCAATACTTGGTTTTACCATTGTCCAATTTGTGATAACTCAGCACACTTTTCTTGTGTTTTGAGACCTGATCTATTTCTCAAGCGTGGGAGCATAATCAAAGAAAGTGATCATCCACACACTCTCATGTTTGTGGAGAAAGTTTATGATTATCCTAAATGTCACAAATGCGGAGATCGTTGCATGAATTTGGCTCTTGAGTGTTTGGATGCAGAATGCAAATACATTATCCACTGGGAATGCAGCACAACCTTCCAATTGCCTCAGGACGACATAACAAATGATGTTGCTTTGACAGTCAATTGATGCAGAGGTTGCTGATGATCACAGCAAAAAGTTGTCAGTCGTTTAGTTTTTGTTCATCGTCTTCTTTGTAAGTATATATGATTTCCTTATTTTATTGTCATAATTTAATAATGTAAAAAAGGTTTGCATAATAAAATTTACATTGTACAACTTTAATGTAATCTCAATTATATGATTTGTAAATGTTATCACTAATTAATGAGTGCAATTTAATGCTATGGTGGTTCTTGAATCTCTATTTTCCAAGTTATCATTGTTTTGGTTGTGAAATTTTCTTTTTGTGTGCGCAACATTTTTTTTTCTTCTAATTTTATTAACATTCCATTATTTCATCTTAGAATTTAAAAAAAACTAAAAAAATAAATAAATCCATTTTTCAAATCCAGATGCAGGCATTTGGTATGTTATTGCTTATTTTCATATAGTTCTTTTTAAAAAAAGTTTTAAGTAAGTGTTTAATTCAAGCATTTTTTTTAACAAAAAGAAGTTGGCTTAAATGAAAAGCAATAATAAAATTAATAAAATTTAAATAAATTCTTAATAAATAATAACTTTTAATTAATCTCTCGAATTATGTCTTATATTTAATTAAACTCTTGGAATATAGTTTTATGTTAAAATCTCTAATGAGTTATTAAGTGATGACGTAACTATTGATAAGGTGTTTGATGTGGATTTTAAAAAAAATTATTTAAAATTTATAATTTTTTAAAAAATTATTAAAATTCTAGATAAATTATTATTGTTAATAAAAATTATTAAAATATTATAATTTATTTTAGGAATTATAAAAAAAAATATAGGAAACTTATAGAAAAATTATTAAAATTTTAAAAATAATAAAAATTATAGAGAAGACAAAAAAAATTGTAATAAGATTAGAAAATTTTTAGAAAAGAAAATTATATAAAAGTTACTAACAAATTACAAAAAGTTAAAAAAAAAATAGAAAACATGCAAGGAAATGACATCAAGAACAAAAGTTCAAGTATTTAAAGGCCCATAGGAAATTTCAAGCCCATTTGTGGCCCTTTAATACGCTAACATATGGGGATTGTAGGGACTAATTTCTATTTTCTTTTTGAAAAATTATAAAATAATTTTCTCAATTTTATAAAATTGAAGTTAGGTTAGATTTCATCAAGATTTTGAGATTAGGTTAGATTTCATCAAGATTTTGAGAATATATCAAGAAATCTAATTCATTGAAAATTTTGAATAAAATACTAATAAATTTTGAATAGAATTAAGATGAATTTTGGGAAAATAAAAATAGTAGTTTTTATTTGCATAGAAAAGTTGAAATTAATTAATATAATAAAAGCAAAGGATAAATTTATTCAAAATTTTAGAAGCTTTATTTAAGGAAAATGTGACATTGAAATTATTCAAGAAATCTTAACATTATTGATAATATGAGATTACTGTTTATATTACCATAAGTTTTTGTAAACCAAATGCCTCTAATGGTATAGTAAAAAATAAAAATTTATAAATAAAATAAAGCATGACTTTATTTGTGGAATTAAAATATTTCATCGGCAATACATTGAATATGGATTAATTTGATATTAAGAAAATTATTTGATTCGCTAATAGTTAGAGGGGTTCATAAACGAGGTTGGTTTGGGTTTGGATCGGGCTTCGTATGATAATAATACACTTTACGTTTACAAAAGTTTGATCTTGTTCAAACCTATTTTTGGCCCGTCATATTATTTTTAAATTTCTTTTAGAAATATTTATATCTACGCACATCTTAACAAATTTTTAATGTTTACATTATATATATGTTAGGATTATATTACTATAAATTTAATAATTTTTATATTATTAATTACATAATAAATAAAAATATTATACTATAAATTTTAAAAAATAAATCAGAGTCTACTTAAAATATTCAAACTGAATCTTTATTTTAAATAGATCTAATTTTTTATTTGATACTATTTTCGGGCCTAATCTAATATTTGAATGATGAAATCCAATGAGACCAAACCTATATAAACCAGCTGTTCCAACCAATTACATTGAAGGAACCGAACCGTGACTAAGTGACAATAGAATCAAAAAAAAAAAAAAAAGTGAAGAAACATGAAAAGGAAATTCCCCGTATTCATTGGACTCTCTCTTTCTCTCTCGCATGTGCTTTGCTATCTTCAGCGTCTCAGGTTCTTTCTCTAGCTTCCTTTCCTTTTCCTGATCTGATTTCACAATTTTCTTTTATTTCGTTTTGAAATTGATATATATATATATATATTTAACGCAGATAAGAGGATGTATTATTATATATTTTTGAATTGGGTTTTTTGTGCGTGGTTTTTGAGGATCAATGGCTGCAGCACCAGCTAGAGCTCGTGCTGATTACGATTACCTCATTAAGCTTCTTTTAATTGGTGATAGTGGTAAGTTTTTTTTTTCATTTTTTTTTTGTTGAAGTAATAATTTTTATTGTTATAACTGCAAAATAAAACATGGGTACTCAGAGTTTTTTGAAATCTATTGTTAGTTTTCGATGGGTATTTAGAATTTTTATAGTTAAATAGATTAGATACTATACGTTTCTTGGTTTGAGATCAGATTGCTTTGATTTTTGTTTTTGAGCTTTTCTTTGGTTTCTAAGAACTGGGTTTTATTCTAATTTTGATTTAGGCTACATTTTCACTATACATTAGATATGGTGAGTTTGGATTGGAATAACATGGAGGAAGCTTTGTTTGATTGTAACATAGAAAACTATCAAATTCTGGGTTAGTAGGGTCCTTTTTATTTTTTATTTTCGCCTTCTGATCAGTGGGTAGTGCCGTAGTGGATTTTTTTTTTTGAGTAATTAATTTATGCTTCTCACTAGCAATGGCCCATGTTATGTGTAAATAGTGTTTGATCGTATGGGCTGTTTTAGGATTCTATAGTAAATGTTTAGTTGGCAAGTCTTCTGCACTTCGCAGAAATGGGAGTTAGTTGGCTTGGATTGATATTCATGAGTTTTGGTATGGTAAAAGTCAGGGGCAGGCTTCGTTTATTTTCTTAATCCTAGTGTCTGTGATATAGAATCTTGATGCTGAGACTTGCTTATGGTTATTTGAACACTTAACACTTAACATGCTTGGATAGAGATGATAACAAATAGTGTCGATTTGGATATTCGTAGCTATTCGATTCGTTTTCATCGCTACAAAATCGAACGTCACAAAAAGAAATTGAAGATATCCGACCCATTATCATCTCTATAAACTCGGAAAGAAGATTAATATATTACTTCGCTGCAGTCTGCATCAGCTTCCTTGGTAGCATCACCATTGCTAGAGGAAAACCGGCAGAAAACTCCATTGAAATAGCAGAAAGAAAATTTAAAGAAGGGAAGAGAAGGTTTCCCACAGAGAGGGCTTTGATAGGAGATCAGTTGCTTGCTTTCTAATGGAGAAGAAGATGGTGGTGAAGGGATCTTCCCAGCATAGACTTTCAAAGCAAATATACCCCTCTTCTTCTTTTTTTTTTTTAAATAAAATAAAAATGTGAAAGAACTTTTGCTGATGTTTTCCTTTTTCATTTCACTTTATTTGTTTGTTGGGGTTTTATTATTTTAAATAATTTCAACTGGAGATTTTATCTTTGTGGAATCTACCTCATGGTTTTTCATGGCTTTAGTGGGTTTGTCGGTCTAAACTTTTTTTTAAACAATAATTCAAACATCAGCACATATTTAAGATAAAAGTTAAGGGGGAAAAATGGAAATAATTAGTGTTTTCTTTGAACTTTCTCTCAATGATTTGTTGTTCTAACTATGCCAAAACTTATGAGAACAGTCATGATAAAAGCGATGACCCTATTCTTTTTGACTTATGTCAGAGCAAGCGGCCTATGACTGATAGTCACGTTGGTAGGACCACTAAGAAGGTTCGAAGGAGGGAAGAGGATCTACCGGACGTTGGGGGAGAGTCGAGGTAACTTTGAGCGTTACCAAATGGATGATTTCTTTGGTGATGAAGATTTTGATTTAAAAGAGGGGCATGTTAATGACAATCTGATCAAGGAGACAATCTGATCAGATCAGGGTTTAAGAGAATCACACTAGTATTATTGATTTGCCGCCAATTGCTGATCCTGTCAAGGTGGTTGATTTGGAAAGTAATACATCGACCTTCGGAGGTGAAGGGAGTAACGCTAGGAATAAGTCTAAAGCTATTGGTAAAAAGCCCCATGCCCAACTCATGATTAATAAAGCTATTAAGGCCCGTCTGCCATATCTAGGGAAGGTTAATGTTAAAAAAAAAATCGAGTCCAACACTTGGTTAAGAACAATGATAGGGCCCATGTGTCTACTGACAATGCTTCGGCCAATTTCAAGGTTTTAAAAACAGCCACAACTCTTGATGAAAGTCCACAATATTGTTAGTTTACCGAGAGAGATAATAGCAAGATGAAAATAATAAATGAAAGGGAAAATAAGATGATCAGTTCAATTATTCATAATCTCAAGAGGTTATTTATATAGGCAATTACAATCAGATTTTATTAACAATCCCTCCTTTAAAACAAAATCTCCTTAAACTTCAGTTTACCAATGCCATTCTTTAAACAGGATCCTCCAAAGTGCAAACTCCTGTTAACCTCCACAAATTTTGGAAGGGACACAATTTGAGAGCTCTGGTGAATATGTTAGCCTGTTGATCTTCACTTTTGCAATACTTGAGATCAATTACCCCATCATATTTGAGATCTCTCAGAAAATAGTACTTCACATTAATATGCTTCCTTCTACCATGTAATACTGATTTTTTTAGAGTCTAATAGTTGAGTTGTTGTCACAAAAAATTGTTGTAGCTCCCATTCTCTTGAACTTCAACTCCTCTAAGATTTTCCTTAGCCAAATAGCTTGACAAGCACATGTTGTTGCAGCAATAAATTCAGCCTCAGTTGTTGACAAAGTAACAATGGATTGCTTTTTAGATTACCATGAAACAGCTCCGATTCCCATCATGAAAACATAACTTGAAGTACTTTTTCTATTATCTAGATCTCCTGCAAAGTCACTGTCAGTGAATCCAAATAAATCTGAAATCATGTAGTGGACATCGTCCCCCAAAGTTAACAAAATCCTTCGATATTCATACACTAGAATATGGAAGATGGAACTCGATTGGTATTGCTCTTCTCAGGAAATTACAGTAGGAACAATTCCCAGAAAAATTTGGAGGGGTCATAGTCGGTCTCACTTAAAACCCAAACCCCTAGACAAAATTTTCTCTAAAGTTATTAAGGAAAAAAATATGACTAGTTTATAAAGAAAACACACATAAAGTGGAGGAGAGGAATGTTTTCAGAGAGAGTTGTTCTTTTCTCTGTTCAGTGTGTAAAAATGAGAAAATTAGTCCTCTATTTATACTAGTGATAGAAGGGCGATACAATAAAAAGGCATGAGCAATTTTGTAAAAAACCCATAACCACATCTCCACAAAATCTTCAACCACCCCCACTAAATCTTCAACAATTTTGCATTACCAATAGTTTTGTGTTGTCAATTGCTGTTTTCTTTCCTTTATCAAATTTATTGTCCTTCTATTATATCTAGATTCTTGAAGCAGTCTTTTTGAAGATTAACAGTCAAATATTTAAAAAAGAAATGAAATAAGTGAAGTTATCCATCTATTATCACATTTTTTAAGCAGTTCTTTTGCATATTAATTTTGGCTTCAATAGTTACAAAGAATGATTTAAACTTGAAAGTTTGTTAACGGTGGAAGTTTATTTGAAAAAGAAGAAAGAAACAAGAAGAAGAGAACACACTTAAACATTGCATGCATTGATATCAGAAATACCCCAAGTGGGTATATAAGATCTGGGGTTTAGATTTCTTCCCACCAAAGAAGTTACATTAAACCAATCATCGACCATGTTTCCATAGCTTCTGGTGTGATGATGCCGTGCAATATTTATGGTGCAAATCACGAGCCTTGGAAGAATTTCAACAAAGATTCCGTAGATTTTGTTGTAGCTGTTTGATAATTCCATCGCTCCTTTCCCACTTTTCTGAAAGTGATTTCTGGTCCTTTTAAAGTTAATGAGTTCCTTAATCTTCTTCCCGGGTTCATTCCACACTCACAACATCATTACAGAGAAGAATAAGGACAAACCCCTCAAAATGGAGCTCTCCAAGAGAGTTCGGGTCAGATTCTAGGTTTGACCCCAGGTAGAATTCTTTTTCCTATAATTGTATAACAATAAGAATCACCACTCAAAATAAAAAGTTTAGCCACTTATAAATTAATTTTGTTTATATTATATATATTTTATAATTATAATATCTATTATATATATTATTATATTGAGAGAGTGAAAATAAAACTAATTTATAGATTAATAGTATAGGTATGAACTTATAGCAGGATTTGAAGTAGAGGTTAATAAAGAAGGGATTAGAAATATTTTGAAAGTTAATTTCCACCAATACCTCATTTCTAAGCAAAAAAAAAAAAAAGAAAAAAGAAAAAAAAGAAAAAAAGAATTGCAAAGTAATTTAAGTATAATAAAATAAATCATACAACTATTTATAATTTCCAGTCATAATAATTTAGTGATTTTTACTGCATGTGTATTTCATGAAAAGGGAAAAATTAAATAATGAAAAACAATTGCTTTTTGTATTTTTATTGACAAATTTTAAAAAGAAAAGTTATAATTATAGTTATAGGAATCCGAAAGGCATGAAAGAATAGAAAAGAAAATATTATATAAACAATTCTCATCTCATAAGATGTACCTGTAGTTGCTCATGAGTCGGGTCTAAGTATAATATTAATATTTTTATGTTTGTTCAAGTTCTATCCAGCCTGAAACAAGAATCTAAAATTTTGTCCAAATTTGTCCATATTTGCAAAAGATTAATCAAAATCCATTTTAAACTCGTCTATATTGTTTTTAATTTAAAAAAATTATTTATATTATTTTAATTTAATATTTAATATTTAATAATTTTATATATTTTTTATTTATTGAATTTTTTTATATAGTTATCTTAACATTATTTTAATATTTATATTAGAGTAGTATTATATATTTAGTATAGATTTATTTTTTAAATGTGTTATAAATATATAAAAATAACATAATATAAAGTATTATAAAATTAAAAATGGGTCAACTAGAGCTCGGGCCTTGAATGTTCAATCCCGAACTTGACCCATATTTAAACGGACCTAATTTTTTTTTACCTAAAACTCATTTTTCAAGCCTAATAACTTTACCTAAAACCTTCCAAATTTCAAATGAGCCTTCAGACCTGAGCAGATAACCTGACCAATGGATAGGTTTATATACGCCCAATTGACAAAATTAAAATGTTACAATCGTTTTTTTTTGCCAATAATAATATTTTCATCTTTAGGTATTATAATTCAAATATCAAAATTCGTAGTTACTTTAAATTTGCTTTATTTAGTTATATACTTTATAATTTCTTAAATATGTATTTATAAATGTAAATTCCTATTTTTTAAAAATGTTAATTATTTAAGCTTAAATATTCATTCGACATGTAATTTTACCTTTACTAATTTAAAAATTTTAAATAATTTTAAGGGCCTAAATCATAATTTTATATTTTAGGGGGGGCCGGGGCCCATGCCATCCCCCTGGCTACGCCGCTGTTGATACTTTCATTTTTTTATGATTTTTTCTTAACTTGGTATCCTTACTTTTTTTTCTTTAATTTTTTATGTTTACATTTTCTCAAGCCAAGTCTCCTGCTCTCTTTCCACCTAACCTTCCCCTTGCTCTCAGCAAAGAATTCAGGCCTCCCACTCCTTGAGTGAGCCTTGTCCACCCACTTTAGGCCATTCGTTCAACATGTTATCTTATTAGGCACCAGTCTTTTAGGTACAAATGCATCTTTAAGTGTAGACATGTTTTAACAACGATTGGGCCCCATTAAAGAATAACAACAACTTCGTACTATATAGGTTCACTATGTCCGCACTTGACTGTAAGAGTATGCCCAAAGATCAATCATGAGATGGTTGTAATAACATACTTAATTTACCATGTTTATTAATATAAAGCGTTGTCATTATTATTTCAGCTTTTCTTTTCTCGTGTATAAAATAAACTGCTTTATAATAATGTCCCGAGAATAATATGATTATTCTTAAATGATCCTTAGTCGAGTATTATTGTTGACTAAGACAACAATAATGCATTAAGACTAACATGTAGTTGATTGATGATAAAGAGTTGTCATTGATATGGAGTATCAAAATCAATGCATGAATATGTGTGTTAGAGAACAACATATTGGATTGACCCGCTATGAGTATGTTTCTTGGATTATTATGTAATTGTCACAACATTACTCATAGTGATTAATATGTACATGATCCTCGGACTTGAGATCATTATTATCCCAAAGATCGTGAGTTGTATATTTTGATACACCAAACGTGCACGTAATGAGTTGTTCTATAAAGGCTGATGTTGGATATACCACAATCTATGTAGAGGGATATGGTTGATCAATAAAGGATAAGTCCCTCCTACATAATAAGAGTAATATCTTAGGCCACTTGATTGAGTGAGACTAGAAATGCATGGCCATGCTCAAATAAGTTGATATGAGATGTCATACTAATTTGTATATCATAGTCTACTCAAGATATCAAGAAACATGAGATGGACTATGCAAGTGTGACTATCCCATGACTTGTATCCATTCCAGAGATAAAGGACTTAAGGATTAATGCATGAAAGGTTAATCACGAAAAGGTTATGTCGAATCATGACTTCTTGTAACTTAGGTAGCAATGATGCATTGCTAGATGCCACTCATTGTCTGTGACAATAGAATCGTTCTAGTATTACTGCTAACGTTGCAAGAACCTACAGGGTCACACCCTATGGTTGAAATGAACGGAATAAAATATAGTTGGTATTGTGTTTGGTTGTCACATGAATTAAATTAATTAAAGAATTAATTTAATTGGGCAATCAAATATTGAACATATTATATGTACAAGGATGTTGTACACATAATGATAACATAATTTTATTAATATATGAATTTGATTCATATATAAATTTAAATAAATATAGTTTACCGAAATCCTTATTATAATTAATGTAATTATATTTTTCAGATATAATTAATGTAATTATAATTTTCGGTTAAAAACTTTATTGTATTTATTTAATCTTCTAATACATTCAAGTGATACCAATTATAAAAGGCCCAATTAAGAGGATACCTATTATAAAAGGCCCAATGAGAAATGCACCCATTATAAAAGGTATTAAAAGGAGACAAAGCTAAACAAGAAAACCCTAAGTGATTGCTTGTTAGGTCTAGCAGCCGTCAAGCAAATAAACCTCCAAAATAGTTTTGGAGATTTCTTCTGTTCATAGTCAAACCGGGTGGATCACGTAGAGGCCGACATCGGAAAAGGTTGTGGCTTGATTCGACAGTAGATCAAAACTCTTGTTGCCAAGGCGTCGCTGTCTACTCAGATTGAAGTATTGGTAATTTCAAAAACCATTATTTCACCCTGATTCGTTCCTCACACATGGATTCATGGTTTGGATCGCCGGATCTAATTTTATTTTGCTACGTCATGTGGTACCGGCGTTCCAATAGTGGTATCAGAGCCATTTGTGTGATATGAACTCGGGTTTAAATACTTGGGTGATGCAATTGTATGAGATGCATGTTTTGATCTTATTGTATTTAAGATTATTTAAATCGTTTAAGCATAACCTGATAACTGTTCCTTTCGGTAATTGATTAAATGTTAATCATGGTGTTGTGGCCTATTCGATTTTATGTTATTACTGTTAACTATTAACAAATCTGTTATAATGCGACGGTGGTATTTATAGTTTCCAGTAAGTGTTAACTGGCTAGTGGAACAAGGGTTGTTCCGATATGAAACCTCAAGGATTAAAATCCTAAAAACACGATTCTGTTGATAAAAAGTTATCAAATCGTGAGGTTTCATTTGACTGGGGTATGCGATTCGTACCGCGGGGGCTCTACCCTCGTACCTCTGGTCCATACCGCGGGGGCCCTCGTACCCCTTCGGCCCGCTTCCTCTGACCTCCTCAGACCCCCGCAAAAAGTTTTGTTAATAAAAGAAATTTATAAACTTGATGGGCTACAAAAGGTTGAAAGGATATTTTAATAATTCACCTTAATAAAAAAAATTGAATTATGTATGCTATTTTTGACATGCACGGTGTTTGAAATGCATAGTTATAGCCCAATGACCCATTCGATAAAAGGTTGTTTTTTTTTAAATACGGCCTGCGTGTCGTGCCTTACCACTATTCTCTTGTATTTCTCTTCCCATCTTATTCCCTCGTACGTAAAACGAGTTTCTGCATATTGTAATTTGCAAGAGTTGCTGTGGGCCAAACGAGAAGGAAGGTGGGACGATGATTGTGAATGATAGCTTGTGAAATGGCTTACACCTTTAGGTTTCTTTTTGGTTTTCCCATTGGCTTGGGTTGAACCACCTTAGTTTATGGGCTATAACTATTGCATTTATTTATTGCTTTATTTATTCATGTATGAGATGCTATGGATGTCTAAAGCATGCCAATTATATATAAAACTTGATGATAATAAACCCTATTAATTGATGAGATCGATTAGAAGACTAAATGGGCTAAAGTAGACCATAATTGGTGAGATGCAACAACCTTAATAAAATCCCTCTATTAAAATATTAAGTCAACATGGCCTTCCAATTTTGCCCTCGTTAAGGCCTCGATCAATACTATGTAGGTTCTGCCAAAGCGAAGTACTAGTATTTATCTTGGTTAAACGCGAAGAATAAACAAGTGATATTCGCTGGTTAAAAAAAAAAATTGGTTAATGACTTAACTAGGTTACTCTAATAGGATTAGAAACCTAGAGGCAAGTAAATTGGATAAATCATAAGATGGTTAGAACAAGAGTTGTTCACCAAATATTAGGAGTTACATATGATGTAATTAGCAAATGTTGCTTACCTAAATAACCATAATCTTAAGAGTAAAGCCAAAGCTGACTTAAGAGGTGGTGAAATATGGATCCTTAACCTACTAGAAATACTTTTGAGAAAGTTTTTCCGAAATTAATATACGAGGGTTATTAATTTTGTAATAAAATAGTGGGAATATCATTTAATAAAGTCTTTTTAATGATTGATATAAAATTGGTAAATTTACTCACATGCATATTTAATTGTTGTAGATATATTATGGCTGCAAACACTAGCACACTCTCATTGTGATCGGTCCTTGAGAAGGACAAATTGAATGGTTTGAATTTTCTTGATTGGTTCCGTAACTTGAGGATTGTCCTTAAACAAGAACGGAAATTATATGTCATTGAACAACCACTTCCTAATAAAACCACCTGCTAATGCCTCGAGGACTGATAGAGATGCTTACAAGAAGTATCTCGATGACATGATAGATGTTGGATGTCATATGCTTGCCACTATGAATCCTGAACTTCAGAAGCAACATGAGGACATGGTTGCTTATGATATGATCGAACACCTGAAAGAACTTTATCAGGGGCAAGCACGACAAGAGAAGTTTGATATCTCTAAGGCCCTATTCCAATGTAAGTTGGCTGAAGGAAGCCCAGTAGGACCTCATGTCCTTAAGATGATTGGCTATATTGAAAGCCTATCTAAGCTTGGGTTTCCATTGAGCCAAGGGTTGGCCACTGATGTTATTTTACAATCGTTGCCGGATAGCTACAGCCAGTTTGTCCTCAATTTCAATATGAATGAAATTGACAAGACTCTGCCACAATTGCTCAGTATGTTACGAACTGCTGAAGGCAACTTGAAAAAGGTTGGACCCAAGCCCATACTGATGGTCCGTAATAACAAGGGCAAGGGAAAGGCCAAAGTTCAAACAAAGCCTAAGGGCAAAGGTAAGCCCAAATTTGGAAAAGGAAAGGCTGCACTGAAACCTAAAGGTGGGGTGTCTAAGGAAGGAAATTGTTTTCATTGTGGTGTGACTGGACATTGGAAACGGAACTGCCCTGTCTATCTTGAAGAAGTCAAGAAAGCTAAAGCAAGCGGAATGTCTGCTTCAGGTATTTATGTTATTGATATTAATTTATCAACTACTACTTCTTGGGTATTAGATACTGGTTGTGGTTCTCATATTTGTACTTCTGTACAGGGACTACAAAGGAGTAGGACTTTGGCTAGAGGAGATGTGGACCTACGAGTTGGAAATGGAGCAAAAGTTGCCGCATTAGTCAGGAACATATACTTTATCTTTGCCTAGTGGACTTGATTTATGTTTAGAGGATTGTTATTTTGTGCCCAGTTTGACTAAAAACATTATTTCAATTTCTTGCTTAGACAAAATTGGCTTTGAGATAATTATTAAGAATAATTGTTGTTCATTTTATCTCAATAATGTTTTCTATGGTTCGGCACAATTGATTAATGGCCTCTATATTTTAGATCAAACGAATCCCATTTACAACATAAATACTAAAAGATCTAAAATAAATGACTCAAATCAAACTTATCTTTGGCATTGTCGTTTGGGCCACATAAGTGAGAAACGCATATCCAAACTCCATAAAGATGGTCTCTTGAATTCATTTGTTTTTGAACAATTTGAAGTATGTGAATCTTGCTTATTGGGAAAAATGACTAAATCTCCTTTTACTGGTAAAAGTGAACGAGCTAGTGATTTATTGGACCTAATACATTTTGATGTATGTGGACCAATAAATACACAGGCCAGAGGTGGATTTAACTACTTCATTACTTTCACTGATGATTTCAGTAGATATGGGTATATTTATCTCATGCGCCATAAGTCTGAGTCCCTTGAAAAGTTCAAGGAATTCAAAAATGAAGTACAAAATCAACTAGGCAAAACTATCAAGTCACTTCGATCTGATCGAGGTGGAGAGTACTTGAGCCTAGATTTTGATGATCTTTTGAAAGAATGTGGGATTGTCTCACAACTTACTCCTCCTGGTACTCCTCAATGGAATGGAGTATCTGAGAGAAGAAATCGAACTTTGTTAGACATGGTTCAATCCATGATGAGTCATGCTGATCTATCGACTTCCTTTTGGGGACATGCACTTGAGACAGCTGCTTTCACACTAAATCGTGTTCCGTCTAAATCGGTTCAAAAGACGCCATATGAGATGTGGACTGGGAAGCGTCCTAGTATGTCTTTTATGAAAATTTGGGGCTGTGAAGCTTATGTTAAACCTCAGACGTCTACTAAGCTTGAACCCAGATCTGAAAGGTGTATTTTTGTGGGGTATCCAAAAGAAACCAAAGGATATTATTTCTTTAATCCCACTGAGAACAAAACGTTTGTTGCTTGGACTGGTGTCTTCCTAGAGAGAGAATTTACTTCTAGAAAAGGAAGTGGAAGAAAGATTGAACTTGAAGAAATTCGAGAATCACAAGATACCATTGAACCAGAGATTGAACAACAACAAATTCCACAAGAAATTCAGGAACAAATAACTGCTGTAGAAACACAACCACCGCGCAGATCTTTAAGAGAACGTCGTGCACATGAGAGATATGGATTTCTCATTACAATGCATGGTGACGTTCTTCTTATAGATCAAGATGAGCCTAGGACTTATCAAGAAGCGGTGACGAGCCCAGACTCTGAGAAATGGCTTGAGGCCATGAGATCTGAGATGGATTCCATGTATGAAAACCAAGTATGGACTTTGATTGATCCACCCGAAGGGGTTAAACCTATAGGGTGCAAATGAGTTTTCAAAAAGAAAACTGACATGGATGGTAATGTACAAACATACAAAGGGCGATTAGTCGCTAAAGGTTTTCGCCAAATTCATGGTGTTGACTATGATGAAACTTTTTCTCCTGTAGCTATGTTTAAATCCATCAGGATCTTGCTCGCCATAGCTGCATTTCATGATTATGAAATCTGGCAGATGGACGTTAAAACAGCTTTCCTTAATGGGAAACTTGAAGAGGATGTGTATATGACACAACCTGAAGGTTTTGTAAATCCAAAGGATGCTAGAAAGATATGTAAGCTACAAAGATCCATTTATGGATTAAAGCAAGCTTCTCGAAGTTGGAATCTTCGTTTTAACGATGCAATCAAAGAGTTTGGTTTTGTCAAAAATGAAGATGAACCATGTGTTTACAAGAAAGTTAGTGGGAGCACTATCACATTCTTGGTACTATATGTGGATGACATACTTATCATGGGAAATGACATACCTACCTTGCAGTCTATTAAGACTTGGTTAAGAAGTTGTTTTTCTATGAAGGACTTGGGCGAAGCCACTTATATCTTAGGAGTCAAGATCTATAGAGATAGATCAAGACGATTACTAGGTCTAAGCCAAAGTACATACATAGATAAAGTACTGAAAAGGTTCAGTATGGAAGAATCTAAAAGAGGATTCCTACCCATGAGACATGGTATTTCACTCTTGAAGGAAATGTGTCCTTCAACTCCACAAGAGAGAGAACGTATTAGTAAAATTCCATATGCTTTCGCTATTGGATCTATCATGTATGCTATGTTATGTACCCGTCCGATGTCTCAGATGCCTTAAGTATGACGAAAGGTGTATCAAGTAGATCCCGTGAAGGTCATCGACCATTAGTCCAAGAGTATCCTTAAGTACTTAAGAAGAACTAAGGATACGCTCCTATTATATGGAGGTGAGGAAGAGTTAAGTGTAAAAGGTTACACCGATGCCGCTTTTCAAACGGACAAGGACGATTCTCGATCGCAATCGTGTTTTGTGTTTTGCCTTAATGGTGGTGCTTTGTGAGTCGGAAGAGTTCAAAGCAAAGTACAGATGCCAATTCTACAACAGAGGTCGAGTATATTGCAGCCAAAGAGGCAAAGAAAGGAAGCGGTTTGGATCAAGAAGTTCATTCATCGGACTAGGGGTTGTGCCTAGCATATCGAGATGTCAGTAGAGCTCGGATGTGATAACAATGGAGCTATTGCACAAGCTAAAGAACCCAGATCTCACCAGCGATCCAAACATATACTTAGACACTACCATCTTATTCGAGAGATTATCGATCGAGGGGATGTAGAGATATGCAGAGTACCTTCAGATGATAACATTGCTGATCCCTTGACCAAGCCTCTGACACAACAGAAGCATGATCGTCACACTAAGTCACTTGGTATTAGATATATGAGTGATTGGTCTTAGTGCTAGTGGGAGATTGTAAGAGTATGCCCAAAGATTAATCATGAGATAGTTGTAATAACATACTTAATTTACCATGTTTATTAATATAAAGCGTTGTCATTATTATTTCAGTTTTTCTTTCTGTGTGTATAAATAAACTGTTTTATAATAATGTCCTGAGAATAATATGATTATTCTTAAATGATCCTTAGTCGAGTATTATTGTTGACTAGGACAACAATAATGCATTAAGACTAACATGTAGTTGATTGATGATAAAGAGTTGTCATTGATATGGAGTATCAAAATCAATGCATGGATATGTGTGTTAGAGAACAACATATTGGATTGACCCGCTATGAGTATGTTTCTTGGATTATTATGTAATTGTCACAACATTACTCATAGTGATTAATATGTACATGATCCTCAGACTTGAGATCATTATTATCCCAGCATCGTGAGTTGTATATTTTGATACAGTCAAACGTATAATCGTAATAAAAGTTGTTCTATAAAGGTCGATGTTGGATATACCACAATCTATGTAGAGGATATGGTTGATCAATAAAGGATAAGTCCCTCCTACATAATAAGAGTAATATCTTAGGCCACTTGATTGAGTGAGACTAGAAATGCATGGCCATGCTCAAATAAGTTGATATGAGATGTCATACTAATTTGTATATCATAGTCTACTCAAGATATCAAGAAACATGGGATGGACTATGCAAGTGTGACTATCCCATGACTTGTATCCATTCCAGAGATAAAGGACTTAAGGATTAATGCATGAAAGGTTAATCACGAAAAGGTTATGTCGAATCATGACTTCTTGTAACTTAGGTAGCAATGATGCATTGCTAGATGCCACTCATTGTCTGTGACAATAGAATCGTTCTAGTATTACTGCTAACGTTGCAAGAACCTGCAGGGTCACACCCTATGGTTGAAATGAACGGGATAAAATATAGTTGGTATTGTGTTTGGTTGTCACATGAATTAAATTAATTAAAGAATTAATTTAATTGGGCAATCAAATATTGAACATATTATATGTACAAGGATGTTGTACACATAATGATAACATAATTTTATTAATATATGAATTTGATTCATATATAAATTTAAATAAATATAGTTTACCGAAATCCTTATTATAATTAATGTAATTATAATTTTCGGTTAAAAACTTTATTGTATTTATTTAATCTTCTAAAACATTCAAGTGATACCAATTATAAAAGGCCCAATTAAGAGGATACCTATTATAAAAGGCCCAATGAGAAAGGCACCCATTATAAAAGGTATTAAAAGGAGACAAAGCTAAACAAGAAAACCCTAAATGATTTCTTGTTAGGTCTAGCAGCCGTCAAGCAAATAAACCTCCAAAATAGTTTTGGAGATTTCTTCCGTTCATAGTCAAACCGGGTGGATCACGTAGAGGCCGACATCGAAAAAGGTTGTGGCTTGATTCGACAGTAGATCAAAATTCTTGTTGCCAAGGCGTCGCTGTCTACTCAGATTGAAGTATTGGTAATTTCAAAAACCTTTATTTCACCCTGATTCGTTCCTCACACATGGATTCATGGTTTGGATCGCCGGGTCTAATTTTATTTTGCTGCGTCATGTGGTACCGGCGTTCCAACATTGACTACACTGTATCAGTACATCCACTATAATGACCTGCCACATCATACTATAAGACAAACGGACTCCTATAAATACTCCTTCCCTCAATGGAAAAAGGACCAGGACCTTTCCCCCCTTTAGTATCTACCCGTCCTCTTGTTATCATTTTTTAATATATCTATTATAATTGAGAGTGTTTATATCTTAGTGCATTTTAATCTAGTCTTTTATCCAATTTTTTTTCTTTCTAATATATCGTAATTATAGGCCTGTAATAGGCCCAATTAGCCTAGGCCCAAAACCAATAAAACCAAATAAAAATACCAAAATTAAAAGTCCAGGTCCAATTACAAAACAACCCAAACAGTTTAAAACCTAAGCCCAAAATTACAAGGCACAGTGGCCCAAAAAAGCTTGAACATTTTCGACAGAAAACCCAAGCCCCTAACCCTTGCGCCACGCCTCCCATGTGCGCTGCTGCCCCCACGTGCTGAGCCAACGCACTCGCCTCCCTAGGTGACGTCTCTTGCACCAAAATGGTGGGTTTCCTCTTCGTTGACCTCGCCAAAACCTGCAAAAGAGACATAAAAAAGACTGAAACACAACAGAAATCGCAGCAAAGAAACAATGCAAGAACAGTGACTATCTAATGTATTATTCGGCTATAAAAGCCCCAACTAATGTATTTTTTTAAAAAAAGAATCGAATACAAAAAAAAAACACAAGATTAATCAAAAAAGCAAAAAGATGATTTTTTTTCGTTTCGAAATAAACATAAAAATAAAAATAAAAATAAAGAAGGCTTTTCTTTTTTACCTCTACCATCGTTGCCGAAGACTTCTTTGGCCTGGAAGGTGATCGAACCAGTGGTGGTTCACCGAAAACCCTGACGGGGTGACTGGAAGTCGAAGAGTTTTCCTAAAGTTTCTAGGGTTTCGGCTTTTTTTTTTATTTCAAATCATTTTTTTAAAGAAAAGAGATTCTAGGGTTTTCCTAAAGTTTTTTTTCTTTTTTTTTTCGGCCACAGGAGGCGACAGTCATCGTTGCCGATAACCGATGGCCACGGCGAGCTCCCGACGGCACCATGGCCGGATTTGGGGCGTGTTCCAGAGAAAAAAATAAGGGAAATATTTTTTTTTAAAAAAATACAGTTGAAATGTTTTTTTTCCTAATTTTTTTTACTTTTATAGCCTTCTAAAATGGTGCCGTTTTGGGACTAGCCTCAGGCGCCCAAAACGGCGTCGTTTAGACAACCCGATCCGACCGGACCCAGGATCCACTAGGACCCGCGTGTTTTTGGACGAATGGGCTATTTGCGCCCTTAGTCCTTCCGCTTTTAAGGTTGATTTCAATGGGTCCTATTCTATTTATTTTTAAAAAAATTTTCCATTTAGTTTTATTTTGGTTTCGGTTTGGTTCTTTTAGAACAGTGCGTTTTGGAGGACAGGGAACATTTCCCCATTTGGTCCCCCATCTCATCCACTCTTTTTAATGTGGTCCCCTGTTTTATTTTATTCTGATTTATGCCCTTAAATCCCATTTAAATTTCAATCTAGTCCCTTTTATGTTTATTCATCTATTTTATTATAATTTAGACTCTAAATTTCATTTCAATTTCAATTTAATCCCGTGTTCATTTAATATCAATTTTTATAGATTTTATATGTATTATTTTCATCTATTTATTTATTTGTTTACATATATATATATATTCTTTATTTTTTTATTTTTTTATTTTTACTTCTTTTTTAGTTCATATTATTCTTTATTTCTTTATTTGTGCATATTTTGTCGCCCATTATTATTATTATTATTATTATTATTATTATTATTATTATTATTATTTTATGTTTTGATTATTGATATTAGAATTATTACATTATTTCATTTATTTATCTACCTATTATCCCTTATCCTTTTTATATGTATAATATATATATATATATATATATATGATATTTATGTTTATCTTTATTTGTGCACTTGTCATTCGTATTATTCTTACTATTATCGTTTACATTATTATTATTTATTTTTCCTCATTATCATTTAATTAGTGTAGAATCAAAAGTTATAATATGATCATTGCTTGTTTATTTCGTGTTTTATCATCATCATTTTCGATATTTTAATTTTTTGTATATCGTTGGTGTTATCATTTCATTTTATTGTAACTACGTCATGAATCGTGTTTAAACATACTCACGCATTTTTTTACTATGCCCGAATAAACTAAATATATATTGTTTCAAATATTATAATAACTTTTACCCAAATACGCTAACAAAATTTTCAAAAAATAGGCAATGTTTCGTATTTGAAAGATTCAATAAAATCGTGCCCTAACTTACGGGGTTTTGATTTTTCTTGTTGAACTCGAATAACAAAAAATACATAAGATTTCAAATAAAAAGAAAAGGCAAGCTTATTCTCAAGGATATGAAGTGCCGTTTATTTCAAGCAATTTGTAAGCAAAATTAACATCAATGCAAAGGGGGATCGTATTTTTAAATTATTTTCAAGTTTTCAGCTTTCGACATTAAGACACGAATTAATCAATTAGGTACCAATTCTGGGCATCACGAGGGTGCTAATCCTTCCTCGTGCGTAACCGACTCCCGAACCCGTTTTCTAGATTTTTTGTAGACCGAAAAACATTGCTTTGATAAATCAAACATCTTGTTAAAACGATTAAACTACGAGATGATCCGATCACACCTCATAAAAAAGGATTGGTGGCGACTCCTCTTTTTTTCATTTTTTAAAACAAAAAGTCGACCTTTCCATAAATGGTTTTGACAGGCCCTATTTTATACACCTAATACTTTTAATTTTTTAAGTTCTAAATTTCTGTTTTCATAGAATGTAATTTGAGAGAAATTCTTTAGATAAAAAAGACATGCTGTAGTTGAAAATTTGGATTTGGATTTTATTTATTATATAAACGGTAAAAAAAATCATATATTATGGACAAAATAATTGAGATTCGATTTAATATATATCCATAGCGTATAAACACATGGATTTATAAAATTCAAACATATTTTAAGGATTTCAAATTCATTATTAAACAGGTCTCTAGTAAATCCATAAATTCAAAAAATTATCATAAATATTATATTTCTAAATAATTTACTACTCAATTTACACTATTTTTAAAATTTAAATTTAAATTTTAAAATCTTAATTTCCAATCACTACTTAATGAAAATCTCTTCTTTAATTTATTCAATACCATATTCTTATATTCCAACTTAGAAAAAAAGAAAAAAAAAAGAATTTGTACCTTTCAAAAATAAAACAGCAAGAAAGGGATAAAAGAAAAAGAAAAAGAAAAAGAAAAAGAAAAGGATTACTTGGAAAGGAAGACAATTTGAGGATTTAACATTACTCTTACTAAAAGATAATTATTATCATATATTATTATTTAATACACTGTGTAATACCCAATTATTGCCCTGCCCAATATTAAGACTAAAAATCCAACAATTAAAGTCCAAATAACAGTCCAACTACAGCAACCCGAATGGCCCACTTACAAACCCAATAATTTGACCCATTGTGCAACCCAAACAAATCAGACCCAAACCATTAAACCCAGACCCAAAATGAACCCCTATTACAAAACCAAGCCCAAATCCCCTTAACCCAATAACAGACGGCCCAATAGGCCCAAAACTAAAAAAAAATATATTTGGAAGAAACTAGGGTTCTGGAAACCCTAGTCTAGCAGCGCCGCAAGCCTCCACTATCGCCCCACCAGCGCCGGCCTCCACTAGCCACTCCCCCACTTCCCATTGTTTCCCACAATCTGCAAAAAGACAAGAGAACAACAGATCCACAACAGAAAAGAGCCAACAAAATAGAAAACAGACTGTATTTGGTTTATTTTTTATTTATTTCACCTTTTTTTATTATTTTCAATCGGCTATAAAGCCGGAAAAAGAAACTGTAACAGGGGTTCTTTTTTTGAATACAAGGAATAAGAGAAAGAGATCAAACACAAACAAATCTAAAACGCGAGTCAGATTTTACTATTCGGAGGTATATATATATATATATTTTTTTCTTTTTTATTTCGAATCTGTTTTTTTTACGAGTATATATATATATATATACATATAAAGATTATAAAAAAATACAAAAAAACTACCTTTTTACGATTTCCGGCCACCGCGTGCGGTGGCCGGTGACGGTGGCCGGCGGCGGCATCCACGGTGGCTCTCCTCACAGGAAATCGCCCAGGCCAAGAGAGAGTAGAGAGAAAATCTTTTTTTTTTTGAAGAAGAAGAGGGCTGAAATGAAGGGAAAAGAAAAATTTTGGGGTTAAATAGGATGTGCAAAACGACGTAGTTTTGCAAGGTCTCCCCAGACGGCAAAACGGCGTCGTTTTGGGGAGGCCGACCCGACCCGACCCGTGTAGGCCTCAGGATCCGCGTGTTTTGATAAAAAGGGTTATTTACCCTTTTGGTCCTTCCGCATTTTTAGCCTTTAAAATTAAGTTTTATGTTATTTCAATTTTTGCCCATAAATTTCACGCAGTTTATAATTTGGTCCTTTAAAACGCTGCGCTTAATCATTTGGGGAAAATTGCGCTCCTCGTCCCCTAGCTTTTCGCGCGTATTGCAATTTAGTCCCTTTATTGTTTATGTTACCTAATTTGACCCTTTTATTTCCGTTTTAAATTCAATTTGGCCCATTTATTAGTTTGCAATTTTATTTATTATTACTATTGCTTTATATTTTCATTATTATTATTATTATTATTATTATTATTATTATTATTATTATTATATTTACTATTATTATTATTATTACTAACTTTATTATTACTAACATTATTATTATTATTATTTACTTTATTTTTCTTTTATGTTATTATTTCCATTGTCCTTATTATTGTATTATTACTTGTGTATATATACTTACTATTATTATTATTATTACTATTACATCTACTATTACTATTATTATATTTATTATATTTATGTTATTATATGGTACGTACTTCGTATCATTATTATTATCTTAGTATTATTACTATACTATTATTATTACTAATTATTATTATTATTAATTTACTATGGTATCATTATTATTATTATTGTTATTATTATTATTATATTTATATTATCATATAGTATATACTTTGCATATTAGTACTATTATCTCATTATTATTATTACATTTATATTGGCATGTCGTACATATTTCGTGTCCATACTATTATTATCTTCTTCTTACTATTATTGTTATTATTATTATTATTATTATGTTTATACTACCATATTGTATATTTTTTACTATCTCGATCTTTACTAATACCTTTAACCCTTTTTTATTATTATTTCACAGCTGTCTTTTGCCTTTTTACACTTTTATATTATTGTATCTTTGTTACCAGTATTGTTGATTTCGTATTTTTGTCGTTTCATGTGGATCAACAGTTTTAAATCGTAATCCGACATTTTTTAATTCATACAAAAGAGGTAATATTTGTGTGTTTAGAAGGATGAAAAATTACATCCTAACGTGTTGGGTGTCGATCTTTTCGTTCGACTAAATATTCAAATACCCTTTTTTTGTCGAAGATGATCTCGGCGTCGAAATATAAGGGTGTTATATCCTAACGTGTTGGGTATGATACTTTTATTCTTTTGAAGCGAGATAATCTTAAAATTTAATCCCGAATGGACGAATTCTATTCCTTTCAATTTTTACCCGAAATATTTTCAAGTTTTCAACATTAGGACAACATCAATCGATTTGGTACCAACTTTGGGCGTTACAAGGGTGCTAACCCTTCCTTGTACGTAACCGACTCCCGAACTCGTTTTCTGAGATTTCGTAGACCAAAATTGTTGTTTTAATAAACAAAAATGTTTTTATTAAAACAAAGGTGATCCGATCACACCTAATAAAGGTCGGTGGCGACTTCCATTTTTATCCATTTTAAAACCCAAAGTCGATTCCCGTTTTTGTCAAAAAATGGTTACGACACACTGGTAGAAATATGCTTTAAATCCCTATATTTTTCTTACATTTGAAAATTATTTCTTCCACTATATTATAAAATGTTATATCATATCATATATTAATGGTTTATATATATACGCATAAATAATTAAACGCTATAATATCATGTAATATACTATATTTTTATTATAATCTATATTATAATAATAATTATATATATTAATAGTTTTATATTATAATATTATTTTATGTAATAGTAATAGTAATAGTAATAGTAATAGTAATACATTATAATATATTATTATTTTATGTATTAGTAATATACTAATTTACTATATGAGAATAAATTAGTACATTGGCTTAAGTTGAGGTTAGATAATCAAATTTTGGTTTCGATAATAGTTATATAATATATTATTATGTTATCATTAAATTTTAATTTTATAGTTTTAAGAATTATTAATTTTATATAATTATTATACATATATAATTATAGTATTAAAATTATTTTAAAAAATTATTTTATTTTATAATTTAATATAAAAAATCATTATTAATTATTTTTTCTATTAATAAAATTTTAATATAAATATGCAATACTTATAAATAAATCTTTAAAAAATAATAATTAATGATCATTTATTTGTAATGTAACACCCCTTACCCGAGACCGTTGCCGGAGTCGAGCACGAGGCATTACTAGACTTAACTTACTAGTTCGGGGCATAAAAATTGAAACTGTCCGTCTGCATCATGTTCACTAAATTAATTATAACTTGAGTTACGAAACTCGAAATCTAGATCCGTAAATTTTCCTTGAAACTAGACTCATATATCTTCTTAGTAGAATTTTTCCAGAATTTTTGGTGTGGCCAATTAGTACAGTTTATTAGTTAAAGTCCCCCCTATTACACAGTTTGACAGTTCTGACCTCTCTTCACTAAAAATCAATTATCTCATAATATACAACTCTTTTTCCTACACCGTTTTCTTTATATGAAAATAGACTGAATAAGCTTTAATTATATATCTCATTCACAACCTAATTCAATTTCTACTATTTTTGGTGATTTTTCAAAATCACGTCACTGCTGCTGTTCAACTATTCCCCTGCATATAATTACATAATTTCTTTAAAATAACTATCAACTAGGCATTTCATAACATCCAAAACATGTTCTCAATTAACCATTTTAATGGCTAATCATTACCAAGCATTTACAAGCCAATATTAAGCCATATCATAAGGTCATACACACAAAATGGCTAAGTCCCTATACATGCCATAACTTTAAACGTTCGAATCACAAAATACCAATATAATCTTTTAATAGTGTGTAACGATCTCCGACGTCCTTGCGATCCCCGAATTGGCTTGTAATACTATAAAAAAAATTAAAGAATGGGAGTAAGCATAAAGCTTAGTAAGTTTACATGTAAATAGATAACAACATTCTTAATGAATTATCTTATGCTTTTCTTATCAAGATCACTTAAGCTTTTAACTCAATATACTTAAACTTGTATTCTTACCTTACCTTTTTAGCTTGAACTTGTCTTACCTTTACTTTGGTATACTCTTTGAATTTTCCCGTTGAACCACTTGGAATACTAAGGATACGCGGGTACCTTTCCTTATGAAACTTAACCATTGCCATGTCTTGACATGGTCTTACGTGGTATCCTTGCCTTGTGAACTCACCAATGCATGCCATGCCTTGGCATGGTCTTACATGGGACCTTTGCCTTATAGTAACTTATCAATGCCATGTCTTGATATGGTTTTACATGATTTCCTTAAACCCTAATGTCATGACATTTGTATCCTACACATTCCGAAGGTTCAACCGGAACTTTCTGAGATAGTTTTTCCGTCAATTCATACTTGAGTCTTTAAATAATAAATTTACAGAATAAATATGTAAATTCTGGAATTTAATAATATTAAATGTAAAATAATAGAATATTGCATTTATTTACTGCAAACTTACCTCGAAACAAAATACGATAAACTATATCGATTTAGTCCACTATCTTTTTCTTTCCCCGATCTAACTCTGGATTTCGTTCTTCTTGATCTATAATAGCAAATTTAGCTTATTTAATACTCACATTTACTAAAACAGTCCTTAACTCTAACTTTGGCAAAATTACAATTTTGCCCCTAAACTTTTACATAATTACGATTTTGCCCCTAGGCTCGAAAATTAAACTTCAGCCCTTATTTTTATGTTTTATAACATGCTGAACATTTTTCTCTTCTATAGCAACTTCAAATTCTTACTATAACACATACTTATGAATAATAACAACTTTTACTAATTAGTTCGTTTTACTCGTTTTCACCGAAAATCACTTAGTAAAAATTATTTCTCTACTCATAAACATGCATAATCTACCATCAAACATCAAAATACACAATTATCTCATCATGGGTAAAATTTTTGACTTTAACTATATCTCAAAATATGGGTAGAAATAGGTAGATCATGGTACAAGGATTTCAAAAATACAAAAATCAATAAAAACGAGGCTTGGATGCACTTACTATGAGCTTGGAAAGCTTGGACTAAGCCTCAACCATGACTGCTATTTTTGTTTTTACAATCGGTTGAAGAAGAAGAAAGGAAAAAAGATGATAGCTTTTATCATTTTGTCTTATTAGGCCATTTTAGCTTGATTACAAAATTACCCTTTTCATTTCAACCAAATTTCAAAAATACCAAACAAATATCTCCTACTAACTTATTAATGGGCTAATTATCTCATAAGGACTTCCAATTTAAAAACACATAACAGATAGACATCTTTTCATAAAGCACACTAATTTTGCATTTGATGCAATTCAATCCTTTTATCAAATTAAACACATAGACAGATAAATTAGCTCACGAAACTTCAACACATGCTCAATCATATAATAACGGCACAGAAAATAATATTAAAATATTTTACTGACTCGGATTTGTGGTTTCGCAACCACTATTCCGTTTAGGCCATATTTCGGGATGTTACATGTATTTTAAATAATATCATAAAATTATATTTATTATTAATATCTATTATGGTTGTTCAGTTATAAAGTCTGACTTTTTTGAGCTTTGAGTCAAATTTATCATGGATTCGGGCTCGGGTTCTATCAAGCTCAGATTTTTTCGGGCTTGGATCTATTATGAGCTCGAACTTTCTCGAACTCACATTGTTACAGATTCAAACCGACACAGATAAACTTTCAAACTTGAACTTGTTTTGCCAACTGACTAATCAAGGGAGTCGAATAATGAGATAAGTGAGAAAATTTGAGCATTTTTACTTTACTCACAAAAGATGAAAGCAATACAAAATTAAAAAGATGCTCTTATATTTTGTTTTTCAATTTTTTTTTCTAGTTACTTTACTTTTAACAACTACAAAAGAATCATATAGTTTTGGACAAGTTATACCTATTTACACATATTGAGAAAAGTTTATTCCTATAAAAAAGGATACATAACAAGTTACTAATATTTAATTTAAAATTATTTAGTACAAACATAAACTTAAAAGATTGAATAAAGTAAAATTCTTTTCTTGCATGTAAAATTATTCCAAAAATAGATAAAAGTAAAATTCTTTTCTCTTTTTACATTTTTATTTTCTTAAATGTAAAATACGATAAAATATTAATATATAGTGATGAAATTTATGAACTTAACTAATGATATACGCGTCGATTGAGTTTTAGTTCGATTAGCATCGATATTTTTGTCAGAGTAGAAAGATGTGGGTTTGAGTCCGATAAAGTACATTATCTTCCTATTTAAAGGTTAAGGAGAGACTGTGAATAATTTTAAGTATTATCTAGAAAAGTACAGATACGATAATAACTTATAATGAGATTAATGTTAATTTTTTTAATAGTATGCGCTAATTAAATGAATAATTTACTTAAACATTAGATTAACATACATAATCCTTTAAATTGGTTTCAATTTACTTTTTATGGTGAAGAGTATGTGGTGACAATGATATGCTAAGAAGTTAATAATAGATTATACCAATTGAAAACATAAATCATTTACTTGATACTTTAGAGTAATCTGGAAAAAAAAGAAACATGGGTTAGAAGTTTCTTTCAAAAATAATTTATAGTTTAAATCTAAGGATTAAGAAAATTTTGAAGTATATATATGGGCTTCTGGTTTTGCAAAACCATCAACATCTATCACACCTACAAACTTACATAGAAAGAAAAGGAGAGAGAGATGGAAGTTCTTCCACATTTTAGCCATGTTCATCCTCTGGTTTTCAATGATGGGAGCAGCCACGAAAGTGAGGAGGTTTGTTGTTGTGCGTGTGGGGAGTTGGTGTCAGGTCCAAGGTTTAGTTGCGTGGACTGTGGGTTTCATCTTGACAAGAACTGTGCTGAGGCACCTGTTGAGATGAACCACCCCTTTCATCGCAAACATAACCTTAAGCTTATGACAAGCTCTCCATATGTTGAAGGTAACCCTATTTGTGACTTCTGCAATAACATATGTGAGAAGTTTGTTTATCATTGTTCTTGTAATTTAGACTTTCACATCAAGTGTGCATTTCTTTCTTACAAAGTTCTTGAGAAAAACTTTAGGGAGCTTGTTCATCAAGACAAACCCATCTCTTCTGACTGCCATTCTCAAGAACTCAAAACAGTTCAATGTTTTGCATGTCAAAAGTCCTTATTAGGTTCTGATTACATCTCTCCTAATTCTGGATTTTACTTGCATAAAAAATGCTTTGAGTTACCTCTTGAAATTAGTCACCTTTCCCACCGACACCATTCTCTTTTCTTACAATTTAACAGTGATCATCTCCCTTGCAAAATATGCTTTGAAACCCAACATAGAGGATTGGTTTATTGTTGTTGGATTTGTAAGTTTGTCCTTCACATTGAATGCGTGTCACCACCACCCATTATTGAGGATCCAAGTACTCATGAACACCCATTCACTAGGTGGTTAAGAGCATCTCCATTCAGCTGCGATGTATGTGGCACTTTAGGAAACTATGTTTCTTATAATTGCTCAACATGTAGCTTAAGGGTCCATAAGAAATGCATTTCATTGCCACGCTTCATCCAAAGCATATGGCACGACCATCCTATTTCTCATAAATACTTTGTGGTAGACAATGAGTGTATAACACATGATTGTCCAGCTTGTCACGAGGAGGTGAATATAGAGTGCGGGAGCTACTATTGTTCTAAGTGCAAGTTCATTATCCATGTAAATTGTGCACTACAGGAGGCTAAGTGGTATTACAAAATAGAGTCAAAAGATGATTTTGATAAGCTGCTTAATGCAAAGTTGGAAGTGGGTACTATGAATCCAAGCTTTTCTGTTCGTAAAATGATCAAAGTTGGAGAAAAAATGATAAATATAGAGATAGAACATTTTAGCCATCAACATAATTTAGTAGTAAGTGATGAAGTGAAGGAGCGAAGGTATTGTGATGGCTGCAGTCAACTCATCTTGACTTCCTTTTATGGTTGTTTAAAATGTGATTTCTTTCTCCACAAATCTTGTGCTGAGTTACCTAAGAAGAAGCAAATTTTGGGTAGTGTTCACCAAGATCCCTTTGTCCTTACTCCAAATGCCCTTTTTAGATGCTCATATTGTGATTTCCTATGTAGTGGTTTTGCCTTCAAATGTGAGGTTTATTTGTGCGAACAAATTCAATGTGTTCGATGTGTTCTATTTCCTTTGTCTTGCATGAGCGAAGGACATGAACACCTTCTTCTCCTTTACCACAAGAATCACAGGTATTTTGAGCAGTGCTGTAATGCTTGTGGTGGCAGTACTGATGGTTATACAGTATATAGATGCAAGGCTTGCAATTTTAATGTGCATTTTAGATGTGTCAATTTCCTATCACAAACAACTTGGCACAAATCAGACAGACATTGTTTGATCCTCACATACCATGAAGATAATGATTATTCACAATATCATTATTGTGATGTTTGCGAAAAAGAAAGAAATCTCAATACTTGGTTTTACCATTGTCCAATTTGTGATAACTCAGCACACTTTTCTTGTGTTTTGAGAGATGCTGATCGATTTATCAAGCGGGGGATCAAAATCATAGAAAGTGATCATCCACACACTCTCATGTTTGTGGAGAAGGCTTATGATTATCCTGAATGTCACAAATGTGGTGATCATTGCATGAATTTGGCTCTTGAGTGTTTGGATGCAAAATGCAAATACATTATCCACTGGGAATGCAACACAACTTTCCAATTGCTTGAGGACGACATAATAAATAATGTTGCTTTGCAGTCAATTGATGCAGAGGTTGCTGATGATCACAGCAAAAAGTTGTCAGTCGTTTAGTTTTTGTTCATCGTCTTCTTTGTAAGTATATATGAGTTCTTTGTTTTTATTGTCATAATTTAATAATGTAAAAAAGGTTTGCATAATAAAATTTACATTGTACAGGTTTAATGTAATCTCAATTATATGATTTATAAATGTCATCACTAATTAATGAGCGCAATTTAATGCTATGGTGGTTCCTGAATCTCCATTTTCCAAGTTATCATTGTTTTGGTTGTGAAATTTTCCTTTTGTGGGCGCAACATTTTTTTTATTCTAATTTTTTTAACATTCCATTATTTCATCTTAGAATTAAAATAAACTAAAAAAATAAATAAATCCATTTTTAAAATCCAGATGCAGGCATTTGGTATGTTATTGCTTATTTTCATATAGTTTTTTTTTAAAAAAAGTTTTAATTAAGTGTTTAATTCAAGCATTTTTTTAACAATAAAAAAGTTGGCTTAAATGAAAAGCAATAATAAAATTATTAAAAATTAATTAAATTCTTAATAAATAATAGCATTTAATTAATCTCTCGAATTATGTCTTATGTTTAATTAAACTTTTGGAATATAGTTTTATATTAAAATCTCTAATGAGTTATTAAGTGACGACGTAACTATTGATAATGTGTTTGATGTGGATTTAAAAAAAGTTATTTAAAATTTAGAATTTTTTAAAAAATTATTAAAAATTATAAAAAATTCTAGATAAATTATTACTGTTAATAAAAATTTTTAAAATATTATAATTTTTGTTAGGAATTATAAAAAATATAGGTAACTTATAGAAAAATTATTAAAATTTTGAAAATAATAAAAATTATAGAGAAGACACAAAAAAATTGTAATAAGATTAGGAAATTATTAGAAAAGAAAATTGTATAAAAGTTACTAACAAATTACAAAAAAGTTAAAAAAAAATAGAAAACATGAAAGGAAATGACATCAAGAACAAAAGTTCAAGAATTTAAAGGCCCATAGGAAATTTCAAGCCCATTTATGGCCCTTTAATACACTAACCTATAGGGATTGTAGGGACTAATTTCTATTTTTTTTGAAAAATTATAAAATAATTTTCTCAATTTTATAAAATTGAAGTTAGGTTGGATTTCATCAATATTTTGAGAATATATCATGAAATCTAATTCATTGAAAATTTTGAATAAAATACTAATAAATTTTTAGAATATCTATATTAAAACTTGCAATGTACTTTGATAAAATACTAATAAATTTTGAATAGAATTAAGATGAATTTTGGGAAAATAAAAATAGTAGTTTTTATTTGCATAGAAAAGATGAAATTAATTAATATAATAAAAGCAAAAGATAAATTTATTCAAAATTTTAGAAGCTTTATTTAAGGAAAATGTGACATTGAAATTATTCACGAAATCTTAACATTATTGATAATATGAGATTACTCTTTTATATTACTATAAGTTTTTGTAAACCGAATGCCTCTAATGGTATAGTAAAAAATAAAAATTTATAAATAAAACAAAACACGTGGCATTATTTTAATTTTATTTGTGGAATTAAAATATTTCATCGATAATACATCAAATATGGATCAATTTGATATTAAGAAAATTATTTGATTCGCATATAGTTAGAGGTGTTTATAGACGTGGTTTGAGTTTGGATTAAGCTTAGTATGATAATAATACATTTTATGCTTGCAAAAGCTTGATCTAGTCCAAATATAAGTCTAAAATTTTATACAAACCCATCTATATTTGTAAATGACTAATTTAAACCTATTTTAGGCCCGTCATATTATTTTTAAATTTCTTTTGGAAATATTTATATCTACACACATCTTAACAAATTTTTAATGTTTACATTATATATATGGTATTATTATATTACTATAAATTTAATAATTTTTATATATTATTAATTATATAATATATAAAAATATTATATTATAAATTTTAAAAAATGAATCGAAATCGATTTAAAATATTCAAACTTTAAGTTTAATCCATATTTTAAATGAGTTTAATTTTTTATTTCATACTATTTTCGGGCCTAATATAATATTTGAATGTTGAAATCCAATGAGACCAAACCTATATAAACCAGCTGTTCCAACCAATTACATTGGAGGAACCGAACCGTGACTTAGTGACAATAGTATCAAAAAAAAAAAAAAAAAAAGGTGGAGAAACATGAAAAGGAAATTCCCCGTATTCATTGGACTCTCTCTTTCTCTCTCGCGTGTGTTTTGCTATCTTCAGCGTCTCAGGTTCTTTCTCTCGCTTCCTTTCCTTTTCTTGATCTGATTTCACAATTTTCTTTTATTTCGTTTTAAATTGATATATATATTTTTAACGCAGTTAAGAGGATATATTATTATATATTTTTGAATTGGGTTTATTGCGCGTGGTTTTTGAGGATCAATGGCTGCACCACCAGCTAGAGCTCGTGCTGATTACGATTACCTTATTAAGCTTCTTTTAATTGGTGATAGTGGTAAGTTTTTTTTTTCATTTTTTTTGTTGAAGTAATAATTTTTATTGTTATAACTGGAAAATAAAACATGGGTACTCAGAATTTTTTGAAATCTATTGTTAGTTTTCGATGGGTGTTTAGAATTTTTATAGTTGAATGGATAGATACTATACGTTTCTTGGTTTGAGATCAGATTGCTTTGATTTTTGTTTTTGAGCTTTTCTTTGGTTTCTAAGAACTGGGTTTTATTCTAATTTTGATTTAGGCTACATTTTCACTATACATTAGATATGGTGAGTTTGGATTGGAATAACATGGAGGAGGCTTTGTTTGATTGTAACATAGAAAACTATCCAAATTCTGGGTAGTAGGGTCCTTTTTATTTTTTACTTTTGCCTTCTGATCAGTGGGTAGTGGATTTTTTTTTTTGAGTAATTAATTTATGCTTCTCACTAGCCATGGCCCATGTTACGTGTAAATAGTGTTTGATCATATGGGCTGTTTTAGGATTCTATAGTAAATGTTTAGTTGGCAAGTCTTCTGCTCTTCGCAGAAATGGGAATTAGCTGGCTTGGATTGATATACTTGATTCATGAGTTTTGGTATGGTAAAAGTCAGGGGCAGGCTTCGTTGATTTTCTTAATCCTAGTGTCTGTGATATAGAATCTTGATGCTGAGACTTGCTTATGGTTATTTGTTGTGAACTTGTGCTTTAACATATGAAATTGGCGTAGTTGTAAATGGGCTGCATTGTTGAACTCGAGGTGTCTGTGAGCTATGCTTATTTGTGTCTCTGGGTAGTTCACTGAACACCTAGGCGAAATGGTGTACGCTAACATGTAAACTCACAATGTGGTAGATAGCAGGCTTTCTTGTTCGAATCTGCACCTTACACCTTACACTGATGGAATTGATCATTTCTGTTCATGCATTAAAAGCTACTTTTTAATATGAATTTCGTCAAAAACAAAATTTTATTTTAGTTTAAAGATGAATTCTTAGAGTTTCCTCTGGATTTCGTTTTCATGCATCATTTGTCAATTCCAGCATGGTAGGCAAATAATATGCCATGTTGTTTGTCTTCAAGCTTCAGTATTTTCCTGACTGTGACTTTCTTATGTTTATGCAGGTGTGGGAAAGAGTTGTCTTCTTTTACGATTTTCTGATGGCTCCTTTACCACTAGTTTCATAACGACCATTGGGTTTGTCTCCCTGGCAACTCTTGAAAATTATAAGCTAAAATTATTTCACAATTTGAGAAGCGTGAACACAGAGAGGATCACTTTAACCATGTAGCATTAAAGGGCTTATTAACAGGGGAGAATTCAAGATGTTTTGCTTTGCTTGGTTTCATTCCAATAGAACTGCAACATTATAGGGATAGAGTGGAGTTCACAGTATCATAATCTCAGTTTTTTTATTTATCTGTTTTAAGCAATCCCTTGGTAATTGGTATTCAATGTGAATACTAGTATATACTCTTCCAGAGGGTGCTTTTTGAACTATTATGGCACTTCTGCTGCTTCACTCGTTTCTCTGCCTTATTTATGGTCGAGGCATCTACTCATTTGATACTAAGTTATAGAAGTTTGGTTCAAAACTTTTTTGAATATATATATTTCTCTTTTCAACTATTTTATTTTCCTTGACAGCATCGATTTTAAGATAAGAACCATTGAGCTTGATGGTAAGAGGATCAAACTACAAATCTGGGACACAGCTGGTCAAGAGCGATTCCGAACTATTACGACAGGTATCTTTAAGTCCATGCAGGTTGCATTTCTGTTTTCTTTTCATTCTAGTAGAAAAAGTATATTTAAGCTTCATGCTTGACTTTGCTGATGGATTCATGCTCTCCCAGCTTACTATCGTGGAGCCATGGGGATTTTGCTGGTTTATGATGTTACTGATGAGTCATCTTTCAACAGTAATTTCTCAATTTTCTTTATTCTGTTTATTTATTTATTTATTTTTGCTTATTGTGAGGTTTTCCGTCATTTCTATGGCTTGTGTCTTTCATTGGTTTAAGCAGTGAAATTAGTTGTCGATCATCCTTTATCAGTGCTTTTGTTGCAATGGATGGCTTAGGATCTCCCTTGGTTGGAATGGAATTTCTTTCAATGGTTCCTATGTCTCTTTCGAGTCTTATAAAACCTGCTTCTGTTCATGTACAGATATTAGGAATTGGATTCGCAACATTGAACAACATGCTTCCGACAATGTCAACAAGGTACTGGTTGGGAACAAGGCTGACATGGATGAGAGCAAAAGGGTTAGAATTTCCCTTCTGATTATTTATAGAAATTGCTTTTCTTGTTTATGTTCATGGGTTTAGACTGTGTGTTCTTTGTTGTTGACTTTGGGTACTGACCTAGCTTCTTGTAATAATAAAGTGCTATGAAAAGACGAGTTGTGGCTGAATCTATATATCCTTTACACATTCACACGAGCCAGACATTTCTCTAGTAATAATTCGAAATGATCTCTTTTCCAGGCCGTGCCTACATCCAAGGGTCAAGCTCTTGCTGATGAGTACGGTATCAAGTTCTTTGAAACTGTAAGTCGAATGTTAGCTGCTGTGCAGATATTTGTATTGCAGATAATTATTTTAGGCTAAAATATAAATAATGTATTTGCAGAGTGCAAAGACGAATTTGAATGTTGAGGAGGTTTTCTTCTCAATAGCCCAGGATATTAAACAAAGGCTCACCGAATCTGATAATAAGGCCGAGGTATTCTCTCTTCTAAAAAACTTTTAATTTTCTTGATTCACCATAAGTAACCACGTCGATGGCAACACAAATGGGAATGTTATAAAACCTTGCAACTGTTGCTTGTTCGAAATGATGGATTCATTGTCTTTGTTTTTCGGTTACAGCCCACGGCACTAAAAATTAATCAACAAGACTCTGCAGCAAGTGTTGATCAAGCTGCTCAAAAGTCGGGTTGCTGCGGAGGTTAAAAGGAATTAACAAAAATATACCAGATTCTTGGTGGAAGCTTCGGCTTTTGGCAGTCCCTCAAATGTAAAATCGAATTGTGACGACATTATGGTGAATTCATGTATTTACTTTTCTGTTATTTCTTTTTCTCCAACTACCAGGCTTAGGCTTTATTCTTCTTGAACACAAATGACCCTTTGTTTTGTATTTCAGTATTTGTCTTTATAGCTTTGAAAAAAAAAAGTATTTGCTTTATGTAAGATAATCTAAATTCAAGTTTATTTTTTCCTCTTGAAAAGAAAAATAAAAAAATAAAAAAATAAAAAAATCTGGAAGTTCTTAATTCATGTTACATATATGTGTGTGCTTCATGTTGTGATGCTTCGAAATGTCTTCAGAAGTCATTAATTCATGTCATATATATGTTGTGAGGTTGGATGTGAGGTGCAAATCTTTCAATAAGTAAATTTGCTCCATTCATATGAATTGTAATTTGCTTTTTATGTATTGGAATTAAGAAGTTCTATAGTTCAATTACAGTAGAGGAAATGCAAGAAGCTCTTATGTAGTGAAAAGTGGTACCTATGTATCTATTGCTTAGCATATATTCTCCCATTAGTAGCTCTCTACCATTCTAGCACTTTGCAGTTTTCGTGTAAGCCGTTACCTTCTAGCGTGTCTTGACATGGCACTCTTCTAAAACTGCTCCTCTGCCGTGCCCCAGTCTTCATCATATATTCTTGTTCATTGATTTTGTTCACAACATCATACCCTAATGAATCCCTTCAATAATAGATCTCTTCACCTATTAATGAAAATAACTAATGAATCCCTTCAATAATAGATTTCTTCACCTATTAATGAAAATAAATATACTTTTAATGTTTAATTAGAATCAACTATTAATTACATTTGATCAACAAATAACTCATGTAAATTTATTATCGATAAAAATTAATATAATTATAATTATGCATTACATGCTATAGTTCAAGAATTAAATTATAGCTGGATAAACAAAATAAAAACTTACTAATAAATAATAATTGAATGATTAAGTGTGTAGTTTTCTCAAATATATTTAAGGAATAATGATTTGACAACCTACATTGACATGACTTAATGATCAATTTCGAATAATTGATTTGACCAAATTATACTTTTTCATAATTGGATGATTAAAGTGTACAGTTATTAATAGTCGAGTGACCATGGATGTAATATACCCATTAAAATTAAAATTTAATTATTTGATTTTTAAAAAATAATGAAAAAAAAAATTCAAAGAAGGTAATTAAGTTTGGAAGTGACAATTTGACCCTAACTGTCTCCATTTATAAAGGAAAATGCACCACTTAACTATCAACCCCATACTTATCTCCTTAATCCTTTGAACTATAATTTTCAATTTATTATTATTTTTCATACCTAGAAAAAAGAAATTAACTCATTCAATGTTACTCAGTTAATTACTGGGTTCTTTTTTTTATTTTTTATTTTCTGAATTATTGAAAAATGTCAGTGATTTCAGTGTTCTAAATTATTACTTCACCATTTTTTTTCAAAGATTTCCTTCAGTGATTTTGCTGATAGATTTATTTTTTGCAATTCTTTTTGGGGTTGCTTGTGGCAAAAGGAATGGCTTGGTTTAGAGCAAGTTCATATCTAGGAAAGTTAGCAATCAAAAGAACCCTTTCCCAAAGTGGATCATATGCAATAAGAAGCCAAATCTTTCATCTACGGAGTCGATGTTTTCGTTCCACCGTCTTCAATCCGAAGCAGAAAACATCACCTGTTCCGCGATCCGTGCCGCTTTCGAGGCTAGCTGATAACTTTCTTGACGGGACGAGTAGTGTGTACTTGGAAGAACTTCAAAGAGCTTGGGAAGCTGATCCGAACAGTGTCGATGAATCCTGGGATAATTTCTTCAGGAATTTCGTCGGACAAGCATCGGGACCGGCAGGAGTTTCGGGCCAAACAATACAAGAGAGCATGCGCTTAATGTTGCTTGTAAGGGGCTACCAAGTTAATGGTCACTTGAAATCAAAATTAGACCCCCTTGGCTTGGAAGAAAGGGAAGTCCCTGATGAATTAGACCCTGCATTCTACGGTTTTACCGAAAGCGATCTCGACCGTGAATTCTTCATAGGTGTATGGAGTATGTCCGGATTTTTATCCGAAAACCGACCAGTTCAGACTCTCAGGTCGATATTGACCCGTCTCGAGCAATCCTATTGTGGGAGCATCGGGTACGAGTTTATGCACATCGAGGAACGGGAGAAATGTAACTGGTTAAGAGAAAAGATTGAAACTCCGACGCCTATGCATTACAATAAGGAACGCCGAGTTCTAATTCTTGATAGACTCATGTGGAGTACACAATTTGAGAGTTTCTTGGCAACAAAAATGAAAACTGCTAAGCGATTCGGGCTCGAAGGTGGGGAGACATTGATTCCCGGTATGAAGGAGATGTTCGATCGAGCTGCCGATTTAGGGGTCGAGTGTATATGTGTTGGAATGTCTCATAGAGGCCGATTAAATGTTTTAGGTAATGTTTTTCGGAAACCGTTACGACAGATATTCAGTGAGTTCGATAAGAACTCAAAGTTCGAAGATGAAAGCGGGCTATATACAGGCACCGGTGATGTTAAGTACCATTTAGGAACTTCTTATGATCGTCCCACTAGGGGTGGGAAGAGGATTCATTTGTCTTTGGTTGCAAATCCGAGTCATTTAGAAGCCGTAGACCCAGTTGTTATCGGAAAGACTCGAGCGAAGCAATACTTTTCAGACGATTTGGATCGGACTAAGAACATGGCAGTATTGATTCATGGCGATGGAAGCTTTGCTGGACAAGGAGTAGTGTATGAAACTCTACACCTTAGTGCACTACCAAACTACACTACCGGCGGAACTATACACGTTGTAGTGAACAATCAAGTGGCGTTTACGACCGATCCGAGGGCTGGGCGATCTTCGCAGTATTGTACTGACGTCGCCAAGGCCTTAAATGCTCCCATTTTTCATGTTAACGGTGACGACATAGAGGCAGTCGTTCACGTATGCGAGCTTGCAGCACAATGGCGCCAGACTTTCCATTCGGATGTAGTTGTCGATATCGTTTGTTATCGGAGATTCGGACATAACGAGATCGATGAACCGTTTTTCACCCAACCGAACATGTATAAGGTCATCCAAAAGCATCCCTCAGCGCTTGAAATCTATAAAACTAAGCTTTTGGAATCAGGAGAGGTGACTGAAGAAGACATTGATAGGATGCATAAAAAAGTTGATTCCATTCTCAATGAAGAGTTTATGAGTAGTAAAGATTATGTTCAACAAAGAAGGGACTGGCTTTCAACTAATTGGAGAGGATTCAAATCGCCCGAACAGCTTTCCCGAATCCGAAACACCGGGTTCGGCACATATGTTATTGATGTAGTTGTTTTTCAAACTCTGGGGTTTGAGCAGTGACGGAGAACCCATCATGCTTTAAATTTAGTGACGGAGCTAGTGACAGTTTTTCTTTTAAACTACTGTTACTAATTTAGTGACAGTTTACCGTCGCAAAATTTTGAAATTCCGTCAGAATTTCCGTCACAAGTTCTCTTACAAATTTTTAACTTCCCTTTGTTTTCGACAGGGTGTGTCCGGATGTACTAAAGATGGTTGGGAGAGCAATTACAATTCTGCCTGAAGATTTCAAGCCGCATCGAGCGGTGAAGAAGGTGTACGAAGATCGGGCGAAGATGATTGAAACTGGGGAGGGCCTTGATTGGGCGATGGGGGAGGCACTGGCTTTCGGAACGTTGTTGGTGGAAGGTAAGCACGTTAGATTGAGTGGCCAAGATGTTGAAAGAGGCACATTTAGTCATCGGCATGCAATAGTTCATGATCAAGAAACAGGCAAAATTTATTGCCCTTTAGACCATATCATGGAGAACCAAAATGATGAGATGTTTACAGTGAGTAACAGGTACAAAAATTTTGTTAACCTTTAGTACTATTTTTGTCCATAAACTCGAATTTAGGTGTGTTGACATTGGTACGTATTTGACATGGGTATGTTATTTGAAGGGTCATATCTCCTTATTTATATTTAAGTACGTGTTAGATGTGAATATTTCAAGAAAAACGAAATTTCAAACTGACATAGATGGACTATAATAGCTATTTAGATGTCCTATATGTATGATGTATCGACCGGGTTCTAAGACGTCTCTCCCATGTATGGGCTTGGCTCGAGCCAAGGTCCTTTGATTTAAGGGCAAATAGGGGCAATGGTCAAATCTCGAGAACCCGGTTTATTCATCATATATGGTGCTTTAATGGAGGAATATATATCATTGTTGGCAGCTCGCTTTCGGAATTCGGTGTTCTCGGGTTTGAACTCGGATACTCAATGGAAAATCCAGACGCCATTGTTCTATGGGAGGCTCAATTTGGTGATTTCTCTAATGGTGCACAAGTTATATTTGATCAGTTCCTAAGCAGTGGAGAGTCTAAGTGGCTTCGTCAAACGGGGCTTGTAGTACTGCTTCCTCATGGATATGACGGCCAAGGCCCCGAACATTCGAGCGCAAGGCTCGAACGGTTCTTACAGGTTTGGATTCAAGGATCTATGTTATTTAGATTCGAGTAATGTTGAATATATATATATCTATATATATATATATAATACGGGTATGTGTTTGATATGGATAATGGCAGATGAGCGATGAGAATCCTTACGAAATTCCAGAAATGGATGCAACGCATCGGAAACAAATACAGAAATGCAATTGGCAGGTTGTGAATACTACAACTCCTGCAAATTACTTCCATGTTATAAGGCGACAGGTGAGTTAGATCATTATTCTTTACTCTTCTTAAAGGTCAAATTTTAGTTTTAATCCTTGTACTATATTGAACTTGAGGATTTAGTCCTATATTTTTAACCAAATATATTCATATATTTTAATTTGATATAATTTAATCATCTGTCCATTATTAATGTTATTAAGATCAATCAAACAAAACCTTTAAAAAATTCATTTGAACTTTTAAATGATAAGAAATTTCGAGTTTCGAATTTAAAAAAAAAAAATCAATATGAATCGACAGTGTTAATTATTTGGACTAAAATGTAATATTAATAATAGTAAAAGACATAAGTATATCAAATTAAAGTATAAAGCTAAATCCTCTAGTTTACTATAGAAATCAAAACCATAATTTGATTAGATATATTCAAATCCGATCGTCAACCTTGCATACAAGTATATGTTTGACATTAGCATATTCAATTTTCTCCATGTTTCTCAAGATGATATCCCATATTCTTGCTAAAATATGTATCAGACACTAGTATTTCAATATATATATATATATATATCTGAGCAATAGTGAAATTGTATTTTTACTCTACATCCAAGCATCATAGTATAATAATAAATAGAGTTTTTTCATTTCCAGATGCACAGGGAATTCCGTAAGCCATTGATTGTAATGGCACCTAAGAACTTGCTCCGTTACAAGAACTGCAAATCAAACTTATCGGAATTCGATGACGTTCAAGGCCATGAAGGATTTGACAAACAAGGAACCAGATTTAAACGTCTTATAAAGGACCAAAGCAACCATTCGGATCTCGAGAAAGGTGTTAGGCGACTGGTTCTTTGTTCTGGAAAGGTAACAACAGTGTTTAACTCTTCATATTAACTTGTATCTAATTAAGCATTTGAAAAGTCGTTTATAATTGATGTTTGTATGTTTTTTTTTTCAGATATATTATGAGCTTGATGAGGAGCGTCAAAGGCTTAAGGCCGATGATATTGCGATTTGTCGAGTGGAACAGCTTTGTCCCTTCCCCTTTGATCTCATCCAACGAGAGCTTAAGCGTTATCCAAGTATGTACTGTGAATTTATGTGAAAATTTCAGTCCTTTTATGGGTGTGTTGCTTCGGCACTTCATTCTTTTAAGTGTTGGTGTCTGATTTTTGAGTTGGATACATAGATATGAGATATGAGTATGATCGTCTAATTAGTAGAAAAGATTGAAGTAATGTATTTAACATTTATGTGTGACATATATTTGAGTATGGATGTAAGGAAGACTTGTCAATTGGGTTAGAGGGGTTAATATGGATAGCCACAATTTAAATTTTAAAATATTTGGGTAAAATTGATTTGTGTTAATTTCTGATTCTAGTTGTTTAAGGCATGATTGATTTCAAGTTTATATCATTTTGAGTATCATTTAGGTTTAAGGTTCGAGTGTTTCAAGTTGGACCATTATGAGTTCAGATAATTACGTGTTTTAGTCAATTTAAGTTTTGATAATTTTAAGTTTGATTTTTATTTTTAAGTTTGAATTGGATTGGTTCGAATTGTTGACTTTTATGATAAAATAGGGTTGAATTGTCTTGAAAATAAGTTGATCGAGTCAAATTTTCAAATTTGAATCAAAATTGATTTTGTCTAGTATAAGAATATTATCTTCTAAGCACAATAAAAAATACATAAAAGTAAAATCAAAATACCCTTATAGGTAATTGAGTACTCACTCCTGAGTTCGAGTAATGTAGCTTTACCGGTAAAATAACATTAGTTTTTGTTTTTGTATTTTCGTCAATTTAGTTCAAGTCATTTCAAATTCTAATTATTTTCGGTTTGATCCATTCCAGGTTTAAGTCATTTTAGGTTTTGGTCGTTTGGGTTTAAGATTTGAGTATTTCAAGTTTGGTCATTATGGGTCTAGATTATTTTAAGTTCTAATTATTTTGAGCTCAAGTCATTTTAGGTTATTTGTTCAGATTACTTCGCTTTTGATCATTTTGAGTTAGGTTTTTTTTATTTATTATTTTTAGTTTTGATCATTTTGGGTCTACGTCAGTTTTGGGTTAGACTTGAAAGAGTTCGAATTATTGACTTTCTTTACAATCAAATTAATTTGGATCAATTTAGGTTTAGATTAATCAAGTCAAGTTTTCGTGTTCTAATCAAAATTGATTGGTCCGATATAAGTACATGATACTATAAAGACTCATAATATATAAAAGAAATAGAAAAATCTAACATACCCTTATCAAACATATATTTATAACTGACTTTGAAATCCGGGTAAGGTAGAAAAATGTTATTTGTCATTAATTTGAATCTGTTAACATTGATTTCTTTATTGTAACAGATGCTGAGATTGTGTGGTGCCAAGAAGAGCCAATGAACATGGGTGCATACACCCACATTGCTCCTCGCCTTTGGACTGCCATGAGGAACTTAGGTAGGGGATCCCCAGAAGACATCAAATACGCCGGAAGACTACCGTCTGCCGCCACCGCCACCGGTTTATTGCAGATTCATCAAAATGAACAGGCTGATATTATAAACCTTGCAATGCAATCTGAACCAATCAAGTATCCTTACTAAAGCAGCTCATTCAAAGGCTGTTAATATCTAATTATTATAACAATTAAAGCCTCATTTCAGGTTAGAATTCAACAATCCTAGAAATGGTAACTTTTGCTTCTCTTGTTTTCCCATAAGTTTTGAGGTTTTTTTCTTTTTTTCTTTCAAATTATTTGATTTGAGAACCAATAGTTGTATCGACATTTATTGATTTATGTTAATTTGTGTCAAAGAGTCTGAAATGTATTTTTTTTGGTTTGTGTTTTACAATAAATGACTGCAAGGTGGTTGACAGGTCGATTTGTCAACAGTGCATAAATTTTCTCTCATGTTTCCTATAGATATTTAATTTTCGCTATTGTTTTAAGAATTTGTGTTATCAAGAAGCAAATAGAAATGTTGCTCTTCTTCAAAATAGTTGTTTAGAGCCATCCTTGTTTGAAAATAGTTACCTTTGAAAAAGCTTTGCTCAGAATAGTACTTCAGTTTAGAATAACTGTTATCTATTGTAGGTATTATTTAAAAATAACGCTTGTTGAGAACAGTTAAAGTTTAGAATATCTCCTGCTTAGAATAATGATATTTTAAGAATAATTAAGTTTAAAACAACTGTTGTCTAGAACAACTTCTACTTAGAATAATATTGTGTGTTTTTAAAAGCAGTTATTTAGAACAAGCTCTTCCAAGAAAAATCATTACCATAGAACAACTCTTGTTCGGAACAACTTTTATGTTGAGAACAACTCATGATTGAAACAAGTCAAAATAACCCATGTTCAGGAATAACCACTGTCTTGTATTTCAAGAGATGTTCTGCGAAAAATATTTTACGTGGTACTGGAAGCAACTCCAGAATATGACAAAGTTCTTGAGTTATCTTTATTCTTGAAATGTTCCGGAGAGCTTGGTTTGGTGGATCTGATATGGAGGTAATAGAGAGGTTTTCTTTTAACATGTTCATGTAACATTGAGCGCTTCTCCCTTCTTTTAGAAACATAATGAATAAAAATTCTCTTTTCACCATTTCTAACAAAAACCTTTATTAATAAAAAAAATTCATGTCTTTGTAATTGAAAAATATCATTCATTACTCTTATTAATTGCCAGCTTTATAACCCTCATTCTTCGGACACTATAAGTAAGAGTCTTTCACAATTAGTGAAGGTACTTTTTGAGCATTTTGAACTGTCAAAGTTCTATCTTTAAAATTCTCTCGACTTGCTTCTTTTCTTAGGTTTATCTTTAACCAAATTTGTCTTTCTTCACCTTACCAACCATTACATGCTCTTAATGGTATCGGATCTTCTCTTATCTTCCTCTCTATCTACTTTCAATACATTTCGTTTACTTGTTTGTAGTACTTCTCCTCTTCATGAGAAGAACCTTTTATACTTTCATAACTAGAAACCGAACATTTGATGCAAAAAAAGTAACTCTTTTAAGTTAAAAATGAATCACCTAAAATTTGTAATTTAATTAATTCAAAAGAGATTTTAAGATGTACTTTCAATAAAATTGAATATCATTTTAAGAATTTGGAATAACAACTTTATTTTATTTACATGACTTTTACTCGGATTTTAGATAGCCTTGAATATTTTTTTATAATTAGGAATGAGGTTACTTAAGATCAAATTCAAGCACTTATGAAACATATAACATAATACCCTTATCACTAGGCAGGAGATTGTTGGCAAAATTTATTGAAACTTTTAATATTTTTATTATTTCCTTAAAACTCTTAATAGTTTAAAATACTTCTATTTACTATTTCCAAATAAAATAAAATAAAAAATTCAATTGTGCCCTTAAAAAATACGCACTATTGAGTTCTTAATGATAAGAAAATCAATTAGATAGATCCTTTTGTTAATGGAAATGATTAATTTGACTGTTAACAATATTGACATGGCTGGTAGTAGTCACGGAGATAACACGACATTATAAAAAAATATAATATTGACATGAAAATAATTATTTAAAAATTCTAAAAATTAAAAATATGAAAAAATTTTAAAAAAATTATTGACATAAAAAATTCAAATATGAAAAAATTAAAAATATAAAATATATTTTTAAATAGCTTTTGTTGAGGGGGTTTGACTTGCTTGTTAAATGTTTTGTTAGAATGAGAACAAATTTTTTACTTGGGTCGTGAATTGTTTCAACCCATACATGTTTGATGTTTTTTTTGGCCTACTAAGGAGTGACATGTTTGACAAAACAACAGTTGATTTTCGGTTAAAATTCTTCATCTCTTTAACTGGTCATATTGGAAGTTTAAAGTGAAGACAATGTTTATCTTTATCTTTTAAGAGTGCTTTGGAGCAGTTGGAAGACTAAGTTATGAAGACTTTTATTTGATAAATACTCAAGATAATTAATGAGATAATTTTAACTTTTAAATAAGAGTTTAAAGCTTAGCAAAACTTTGTTGGATGGACTCTTAGTATCAGCCTATAAATAGGCTGCTTGTAGCATCACTTAAAGAGCAATTTTGGAGTATCTTTGTTGATAATTTTGCTATTTTTGGTGGTTATTTTGTGACACTCTTTTTAATATTCTTTGAAGAGTTTATTATTTGTATTGTGAGGCATTTGGGTGAATGATTTGTGATAATTGGGATCGGTGTTGCGGCTACAATTACTTTTTTGTGTGATGGTAGATTGGACTTAAACCAATAGGTGATCCGGACAATTGTAGAATAAAATCATTCATTAAGCGAGGCTCCGCAAATGTAGGACTATTGTGTCTGAATTGCATTAATAAACATTGTGTGTTATCTCTTCTTTGTGTAAGGGTAGATTTAGGCTACAATTACTTCTTTGTTTAAGGATAGAGTGGGTTTAAACCAATAGGTGATCCGGACAATTATAGAATAAAATCATTCATTGAGCGAGGCTACGTAGGTGTAAGACTTTTGTATCTAAACTGCATTAGTAGACGCTGTGTGTTATCTCTCCTTTGCATTTAACCTTTATGTTTGTTTTATTCTCTAAGTGCGAACTGAAAGCTTTTTTTAATTCCAATTTCAAACATGCAAATTGATATAAAAATAAAAATTAAGTTTTACTATATTTTATAGAGAAATGAGTTTATAATTTTTATGTTTTTATAATTTTTTAGAATTATTTTTTTATAATTTCTAAAATATATATAGTTTTGCATTCATAATGAATATGGACAAATGGTTGTTACATTCAAATGAACCTAGACAACATTTGTCTAAGTTCATATGTGCATTTTTATTAATTTTATAATTTTATAAATTATTAATAATTTTTTATTTTTTAAATTTTTTATAATTTAAAATTTTTAAATAATTATTAATATTTTATAGTTTTGAACTCATCTAAAATAAATCTGGACAATTGGTTATCTAGGTCCAGATTCAATTCAGATGTAATTTTTATTAACTATTTTTATAATTTAAAAAATTAAGAAAAATTGCTGATGTAGCACACCATGTGTCATCTCTTGGTGGTTGCTGTCAATCACATCAGTATCATTAATGATCAAATTGGCCAATTAACGGTTTTCGTTACCAATTTAACCAATTATTGAAAGGGCTTAATTATTTTTTTATCATTAAAGATTTAATATGGTGTACTTTTCTTAGGCTCAATAATTATATTTTATTTTTTACTAAAAGCTTTTTTTTAACCATTAAACCTTTCCTATTTTAATTGTATTATTAAATGAAAAAAACATAAAGTCCAGGAAGGAGACGTGGAAAGCAATAATTTGTTATAACATAATATTGAGAAAACATAGATATGTCACCACGACAATCATGAAGTTTGAATACCCCTAATATTTTCATTTGTGATTTCCTTTTCTCTAAAGTGGAAGAAAAAAGTGTTTCTTTCAAAAAGGAAAAAAAGTGTGCCATAAGTTTTTTATTTTTATTTCTATAAAAAATTGATAACTTTCGATAAAAGTACCATGAAGGTTACTGTTTCAGAAATTAAAATGTATTTTATTCTCTTTGAAAATTGGGTAAATTAGTCTCTCTACGTTAGATCAAAGAGTAAATCGATCATTTCTGTTAAAATTTTCTTCAATTTGTATTATTAAAAACTAATTGGCTGACGGAATAATTAAGTAGCGACATATAGCGTGCCACATGTACCTCATGTTGATATACAAAGATAAGATTTTAATAGTAGAAATGAAAGGATTTTTTAATAGAAAGACCAGTTTGCTCTTTGATATAATGTATAGAGAAATTTATCTATTTTTTGAGTAGAGGGGGTAACATGCAATCTGGCTTCTAGTACAGTGGCCTCCATGGTATTTTTACCACCACTTTCTATCCTAAAAGGATTTAAGGTTTTGTTAGATAAATTGAAAAATTAAGTATAGAATTTTTAGTACAAAATTATATAAGTGCTGAATTTATATTATAAAATTGTTTGTTTTGTTATTAAAAGTTACTTATTTCATAAATTTAATTTTATTAATATAATACTTTATATTTATTTTAAATAATTTTGATAAATTTTTTTGAGCAATCTTATTATAAGTTCTGATCATATCTGTTCTCTTGACACAATGCCTAGAACTACCCATAGCCCCTCCCCATCCCCATAAATAGAAGAATGGGCTTTAACACATTCGAACCCACATCCTTCTGCATTAACAACAATACCCATGCCAATCGAACTAATACTCAATTCACGAGTATTTCAATTTTTAATAAAAGTAAAGAGACTCAATCTACCTAATTATTCAATTTAACACTTTTTATTGAAAAATTTCAATTTTTAATAAAAGTAAAGAGACTCAATCTACCTAATTATTCAATTTAACACTTTTTATTGAAAAATTTGAATTAAGTGAATATCTTATCAAACCCATTTAAAAAATTTAATGTCTTATTTTGTTGCATACTTGTATGTGCTTCCTAAAATTCAAATTCCACGGTTCATTTCTTAGTTGCATACTTAGATTTGCTTATCAAATTTTGTAATTTACTTATTCAAATTTTGGTCATTAATTAGTTAACTATCCGAAATAAATTTAGAAGAAACCTTACCATTAAATCAATACTTAATTGCTTTTTATATACTCATTATTACTTTTCATTATTTGTATTTTTAAGCTTTAATTTATTAAATTAAAATTACATCTATTTTTAAGCAGTTCAGATTATTCAAGACAACAAAACAAGAGACTTGAATTCAATATTGGTTAGATGAATTCATCAGTTGCTAGATAAGACGATACAATGGCAAATCCAACATGTACCCAGAGAAGAAAATAAAGTTGTAAATCTTCTTGCAAAAGTGGATCGTAGTAATGAGGACGTTTTAATTCTATTTGGACAACCTCTCCGAGGGGGATTAGTTGAAGTCATTTTAGACTCCATGTTTTGTTTATATTCACGAGAAAAAAAAATTACATCTATTTTTGGAGAAAAAGCTCACAAACCAAAATTTGATTCTTGTTTTTATATTATTGATTTAGTAACATAATTATATATATATTTGTTAGAGATTCACAGATTTTATAGTTATATTCAAACAATTGGAGTACCTAAAAACCAACAATATCGAACTACACAGAACAAAAAAGAAAGAAGATTAGATTTGTTGTTTCTACTAAGCAAAAAATCTATAACATATATTGAAGGAGAATACATGAGGGTGCTGTGGATATGTTGCCCTTAAAGCATGGCAATCGTCTTTGTTTTTGGTGGTTCTGTTATTGGTGTCGTAGGGTTATGAGAGGAAAGAATACAAGAAAATTTTGTATTTTATATTTTTTATATCATTTTTTATTATTTTAATTTTAATTTAATATACAATTTTAGATACAAAATTTACAAACATCAAATTTAGTTAGAATGTTAGTTTAATAGTCGATTTATAATCCGTGTTTGATCTACTTTTAAATAAGAGGATAAATATGCTTTAATTCATATATTTTTACATTACCACAATATTAATACCAACAATTTTTTTATTTGTCGTACACACTTAATGATGCAAATGACTACAAGGTGGTTAACGTGGATTTGTTTGTAGTGCACTCATGCTTCCATAACTAGAAACCCAAAATATGTTGCATTAAAAGGCTCACTGTTTTAAGTTAAAAATGAAAGGGATGGAATTGGAATATTAATTTAATTAGTTCATCAATATTTTAAAAATATATTTTCAACCTTTCCAAAAAATTTGAACTCAATTTTTTTGGAAATTTTAAATTTAATACCAAAATCCGTAATCGGATATGATACATGTCTACATGTTTATGCTCAAATTCAAATCAAAATATGTATCAAAGAAGACGTTTTTTTAGAAAATGAAAATTCGGAAGAACATAAACAAACTAGCACCAAGCAATATTACAATCCTTTCCCTCATGACAAAAGTATGATTACCCGACACTTTTAGCAAGTTTTAAGTTTGTGATGTTGCATGAAACTGTTTTTGTACTATATTGAAGGATGTTTTTACAGTTCACGTTATCCATTTTTGCCACAAAGAAAGTGGCATTTGTCGAGTTGATTGATAGATTCATATACCTGCAAAAAAGTAAAGAATGCTCTCCACGTAATTTACACTAACGCACATGACTGTTCCATTTTTTCATTAGTTTTATATGTTCAATAACAGCAAAGCTTTAATGAAAAGAAATATCAAAACAGAGACACACACAATCAATGGAGTCCTGGACTCAACTTTTCAACCATGGGAAACCATTTTTGGCTATGATTTTAATGCAGTCTAGTTATGCCGTGATGTCGATTATCGCGAAATATGCTTTAAATCAAGGGATGAGTCCACATGTATTGGTAGCTTATCGGTTGGCTGTTGCCGCTGTTATCATTACGCCGTTTGCCATTGTTTTAGAAAGGTACGTCTCCCTTTCCCTTCCTCTGTTATGCTTGTTATTTTGCATTTCCGGGTCTTTTTGTCGCCGGTTTTTATGAATCATGGCTTGTTTCTTTTGCAGGAAAACGAGGCCGAAGATGACATTCAATATCTTTATCAAGATAATGTTGATCAGCTTACTCGAGTAATGTAGAATCCATCACCTTTTTAAAAGTTTTCATTATGATCAAATAATCATTTGGTGAATACTTGTTAATAGGCCGGTGCTTGATCATAACTTCTTTTACACCGGGATGAAGTATACGACGGCAACGTTTACGACTGCTATGTGCAACATTCTACCTGCCTTAACTTTTGCATTGGCTTGCATCGTCAAGTAATTTCCTACTCTTACTTGGTTTAGATTCTTTTTATTTCTTGTACGAACTGTCGTGACGATGATTTTTTAAGGCTCGAGAGAGTGGAGATCGTGAAGGTTCGTAGCCAAGCAAAGGTAGCCGGGACTGCGGTGGCGGTGGGAGGAGCGATGATAATGACTCTCATCAAGGGGCCTATCCTTGAATTACCATGGACAAAAGGGAGGAACCACTACTTGGGTCAACATGGTGCAAGTGGAGCTCACAAACAAGATATGGTGATGGGTGCTCTTTTGCTCCTTGCAGGTTGTTGCTGTTGGGCTTGTTTCGTCATTTCACAAGTAAGAACTCATTAAAATTTATTCTCGTATTCACATTAAATCAATAATCAAAAGCTAAATGGCCCTTTTAACAGGCAAGGATCCTAAAATCATACCCAGCTAAGCTTTCCCTTACTGCTCTTATATGCATCATGGGCACCTTTGAAGGCACCATTCTCGCATTTGCGGTCGAATGGCGCAACCCTTCAGTCTGGCTCATTGGCTTCGACTCCAAATTGATAGCTTCTCTCTATGGCGTAAGAAATCCTTTCGACTTTCGAGTACATATTCGTTGAACACGGGTGTTTCAGAGAGTAACAGTTGATGTATGTGCAGGGGTTGGTGACTGCCTTTGCATTATATGCAATGGGGTCAGTAATGAAGAGAAGAGGACCAGTTTTTGTGAGTGCTTTTAATCCATTAAGCATGGTTATGGTTGCAATTTTGGGCTCCTTTTTCTTGGCTGAAGACATGTATCTAGGAAGGTTCGAATCAATCTCTCTTCTAAAATATATAAATCCAATTAAAATCTTGGCAATTTTGAAGGTTTTTGGAACTATGGTATTGTTGTTTTGCAGAGTACTAGGAAGCATTGTTATTGTAATTGGCCTGTATCTAGTCTTATGGGGTAAGAGCAAGGACCAACCTCAATCGACACCGGACATCATGGTGGTGCGAGCTGATCAACAGATGGCTATAATTAATGGTCATATTGAGAATCCAGATCCTGAGTTGATTCCGGTGGCGCGAGCCAGCCAGCAAATGGCTACAATTAAAGGCAATATAGAGAATCCAGATCCTAAGTTTATCAGTATAGAATGATGATCAGGGATGAGACCCTAAAATCTAATCGAAGTAGCTGTTAGGAATAGATAGGAAGTTTTTCAGTTTTTTATTTAAGAACATCAGAAATCAACCTCTGCTACATGAAGATTGAATTAAACATGAAATGAAAATTGATTGCAGAGATTTTAGATAAACATCTAATCTAATCTAATGATTGTAGCTTAAGAATTGAATTGAATATTCCAGGTTTCAATTAATAAATATTCCCACCATTGTATCTTCCTGTGCTAAATGATCAAGAAAATAATAAAGGGATTCAATGATAACAGAGAGAGAGATAACAAATCTATATTTCAATCATATACATGCACAACAGTTGAAAATAAACATCTCTTTTACTTCAATGATGTATGATGACTCAAAATTCACATTTAGATTTTATGATTAAAGCAAAGTAATAAAAATATTAAATGTTAGCAATTTATTTTTAAATTGAAGTTCAATAAATATTTAAGAACTAAACTGTCTATTTGCAGACCCCACATCACAATATTGATGGTTACAATGTCATAATACATCCTATATAAGGATCTATTTGTCAAAGAGTGTAATCGATTAATGAATTTAAGCAGTTGATACCGATAAAATTAATTTATTTAAACATTATCGAAAGTGAATATAGCCATACAAATGTGGTTAACATAAGTGGGTTTGTTTGGGATCGAAGGAATAATAATTGATTTTGTAATGTTAAAAACACATGACCAATTTATTATTACTAAATACTAAATTTTTATTTTTATTTCAATAATTGATTATCTTTCTCATGAAAAGTGTCCACTCTGACCATGAAAAAGGAGCAAGAAGTTTTCTTTTTTATAACTAAAATAAACAATAAATTTTGAACTTTTTTATAATAATTTTAAATTTTAATTTCCACCAATACCTCATTTCTTAAGCTTTCTTTTCATCAAGAACAATTTAAATATAATAAAACAAATCGTATCACCTTTTTATAATTTCCAATCATAATAATTTTATGATTTTTTCCGTAGGTGCAATTCATCGTCAGGCATCCCAAAGGCATGAGAACTAACCCTAACTTAAAATGTATCAACTTTCACACATTGATATAAAATTTTAGGTTAAATTTTTGGTCATATAAACTATAAACCTGTGTACATATCATAGTTCTATTTGATAATTGGCTGATAGTTGATAGTTGATTGCTAATTGCAGTGACTGGTTTGATCAACTGATTTGACCAATTGATTTTATTAACTATTTTACTTAAAAGTGTTTGGTAAAACTTAACCGATAGCTAAAAGTTAATATGCGTAAAATAACAATTAAGGGCATGACACATTTTATTGTTATGTATTTATTTGTTTATCATACTTTAGTCTTTATTAGGTGAAATTTTTGAAATAAAACACTATTACCAAGGAATTAAAACATCCATTATGGGAATTAATTAGTGAATATATTTGAAAACTTAAATAAACAAATTTCTTAAGTTCCTTATTCGCAAATATTAACCTTGTGAAAATTGATAAATATTAATAGTGTATCAATATAATTGTAAACTATATTCTTAGTGATAATTATACCACACTCTGAATAAATTTGTCAAGTAGCATATCTCAATTAATATAAAGTTGCATAAGAAATTATTTTACAAAAGTAAATTGAAAATAAATTAAGAGTCCATAAATGTTCAAGAAATAGATACACGTGGCAAAAGGAGTAATTTTTTAGCAAACATGATCAGATATGACATTCCACATATCTCATTCCCAATCATCCCAATGTTTTTTGTTTTGGAGGTTTTAGCTCAACAAGCTGTTACAAACCTCCATTCACCGAACACTACAATTAAAGGATTTGACTACTCAATCCTCCATTTGTATCCAAATCAACTAAAAAAAACCCAAAACTCGATTCATCAAATACCCGTGCTAAATTTACTTCATTTGGAATTGTTTGTCACTAAGCAAATGTGTATATGCTATCATGTGTAGGGACTACATGCATCATTTTTGAATTACAGGGCAATTGGGACTCTGAAAGCAAGACATTGTGTCGCGCAACATGAAAGATAAAAAGTGGCCGCATAAAGATTGATTTGCATTTGCATGGCTTGGACTCTTTTTGGAATAAGACAACTTAAAGTGAATATCTTGTGGGATGAGATTGTATCAAACATTAGATTTCTTTTTTATTTTTATTTTTATTTTGTTTTTTATTTGCTAATTATTTAAGTGGAATTATAGTTGTAAAATAACACTTTCCCTTTAAAAAAAGGTAGTCGTAAGAAGGGGGAATTGGCTTTTCATTTTACCTTTTTTTTTCGTTTTCTTTTTTTTTTTTTTTTGACTTTGCTTTTGATTTTGGACTACCTTTATTTCTGTTTCCTTACTTTCAATTTCAATAAAAGGCTTCTGTTTATTATTTTTTTAATTCTCCATTATTACAAGCAGTCAAATTCTAATCTTGTTAGGATGGATAGAAATTCAGTGTTTGAATTGTGAGTATTTATTGTTATTTTTCTTTTTGGCATTGGTATTGTTGTCAGTATAGGAGATTGTGAGTTCAAGTGCGTTAAAACGCATTATTGTCCTATTTAAAAGTTGGAGAGGGGCTATGGGTAGTTTTAGGCATCATATAAAAAAAACAGATATGATAAGAACTTATAATGAGATTAATGTTTAAAAAAATCACATTTTGTCCTCTTTTCACTTTGATGTTCATTTTTTTCTCTGATTTCTAAATAGATAAGATCGTCTCCTAATATCGTTCTCGGGATTGTTTTGAGAATGATCCCTTATTCAATGTTTGGGATAATAAACGATTGGTAAAAATAATTCGATCTGTAATTGCCTTCTTATTTCACTGAAGAATAAATTAGTGTGGTTCAATTGAGTAAAGCCATGAGATCAAGCAATCTAATTGAATTGATCTGGGCAATTGAGATCGTTAATGACAGTTGAGTTCTTATCATTCGCATGGTTGTCAAAGGATTAAATTGTAGGAATTGCTCCTAAAGTTATTCATTTGATAAGAGTTAATTGTAGAGTTGTTCCCGCAATTAATTTACCATTAAGGAAGAATTGGTAGTTTGAGGCTAAAGGTTTTATTAATTTAGTTTATTCTACTTATTTTGAATTATCATTTAAACTCTGTTTCGTTGTATTTTGATTCTATTTATTTATTTTCGTTGCACTTTAAATCTCTTTTCTTTATTTTCACATGTTTGCACAAGTCATGGGCAGGATTCTGCTCACCACAAATTTTGGTTGCAAGATATCGAAACATTGATAATCTAATTCAATCTCAATCTCTGTGAAATCGACCTTACTTTCTTATATACTATTATCTGTTTTTAAAAATTAAAAAAAATAATTTTGATGATTTCCAAAACCATCAAACTCATTATATTAGTAAAAAAAAAAAAAAACTAAAAATCCTTTGTGCCTCCCTCAAAGACTATATAACCCTCCAATGAAGTCTCCATGGGCTGGTAGCAATGGTGGTGGTGGAAGACACAAAGTGTAGTTTACTGTTCATGTGATTATTCTCACAGTCCCTTCAATGGCAGACAATCCTAGGCCCTTGGGTTATAATAATATTAGTATTATTATTTTAGATTTAACATATTTAAAAGTTAATTTAATATTTTTATAAAATTCTAAAACTCTAAATACTAAACACTAAAACCCTAGACCCTACCATTTTAAATTCTAGACCCTAAAAAATCGTAAGCTTAATTAAAGATATTTTAAAAAAAATCAACAACTGGCAATTGTTTGTGAGTACGAATTATCAGCATATCGTTTTCCTTTTAAAAATGTATACGTAAAGATGATATAAAATAAAAAAGCAAAGAAATGTTACTTTCAAATAAAAAAATAAAAAATGTATGCATAAAGATGATATGAAAGAAAAAGAAATGTTAGGTTTAACTTTTCTAAATTTATCGATCGAGTATTAGCTCGATTGGTATGTGTATTATTGTTAATGTAGGAGGACGTAGGTTCGAGCACGTTGAAGCGCATTATTTTTCTATTTATGGATTGAGGAGGAACTATGAATAATTCTAGATATTGTGTGAAAAAAAAACATATATTATTGGAATCTAATTTCAACGGTAAAATGCAATAATTCTTGAAAATTAGTAATCAACCACATAATGCTATATCTATCAACATTATATAAAAGTAAGAAACATTTGTATTGTAGCAAAGCAATGGAGATGTGCTTACCTCAGCTGCCAACGCCTGCCTTTTTTTTTCCCCTGTATAGGAGGGTTTGCTGGATGGCCAAGAAGGAAAGAGGAAATAAAGAAAAGAGAAAAAGGAAAGATGTAAATTTTAAATAAATAAAAATGTGTTTCTTATTTATTTCAATTTTTTAAAAGATAAATTATAAAAGATATTTAAATAATTTTTTAGGTAATCCATCTTAGAGAAAAAATTTTGTGTTAATTAATTTAGTTTTAAAATAATATATTTAAATTGATTGGTTTAGACGTTGATTCGAGAATTATAAAGAAAATATAAAATAAAACAATTTAAATAATTAATTGTAATTTAACTTAAAATTATATATTTAGAAGGTTAAATGAGCACATGCATTTGCAAGTCGTATTTAAATTGGTACTTCAATTATATTTTTGTCATAAATGGTATTTGGATAAATGTTTTTTTTCAAGTTGGTATATCCGTTAATCAAATCACTAAAGTCAATAATAGTTGGGTAAAATACCCAAATATATCAAAAAAAAATAAAAATTTACGGAATTGGCCGATTTTTAGAAAATTTACGGAAAAGGGCCATTTCCCCTCAAAACGCGTCCACATCAGCACTTTTTGAGGGGAAATGCCAGCAAAGCGCGCCCCTGGGGACGCGCTTTAGGGGTGAGCAAAACTCGATTCGACTCGAAAAAATCGAAAAAAATTCGAATTTCGAGTTAAACGAATCGAGTTATTCGAGTCAACTCGATTTTTTTTTCGAATTTCGAGTTCAAATCGAGTTGAGTTTTCGAATTCGAATAACTCGAATAATTCGAATAATTCGAATATCAAACTATAATGTTTTACATTTTTACCCCAAACTCCCAAACCTTTTTACTTTTCCCTCAAAACTTTTACTCCTTCCCACTTTCCCCCCAAAACTTTTACTCCCCTCCCATCCCAACCCCCCAATCTACCCAAAATCCATTTCCCACCAAAATTTTACTTTCCCATTTACTTTTTCTCAAAATTTTACTCCCAAAAACCCTCAAAACTTTTTATTTTCCCCCAAAATTTTTACTCCCTCCCACTTTTCCCCTAAAACTTTTACTCTCTTCCCTTCCCATCTCACCTCCCATCTACCCCAAACCCATCTCCTCTAATTTTTTTTTAATATTTTCCTTCAAAATTTTACTCCCTATTTACTTTCCCTCAAACTTTTATTCTCCAAAACTTTTTATTTTTCCCTAAACTTTTACTTCTCACCCTTTACTCTCAAATAAAAATCAAAATTATCCAAAAAATCACTAAACATAAATAGTAATAATTTTATTTATATCTACTATTTATATTATTAAATTAAATTTCACATTTTATATTATTTATATTATTGAATTGTTTAGTCATATTGAATATTTATATTAAAATTGAATTATTAATTATGCCATAAAATATTCGTGTTAAAATTTTATATTGGTATCAATTTCACATTTTATCTTTAAAATAACTTTTATTAAAAATCACATTTTTACATTTAATATATTTTTAATTCAAATACATAGTGACAAGAATCAAGATAATTGAAACAACTAAGCAAGCAAAGAAGCTAACCCGTAAATAAAAGATTAATAAATAAATTATTTGGTGATGAAAGTTACAATAAAAATTTGGTTAAGGTGGACAAATTTTATTACGATGGGTGACAATGGTTACAAGGACCCAAGATTATTTTTTAAAATTTAACTCGAACAAATATATTCGATTCAATTCGATTCGAATTCCATCTCACTCGACTCGATTCGAGAAAATTTCAAATCAAATTAGGATGATAAAATATGATTCGTCAACTCGATTAACTCGAATTTTTTTATTCGATTCGATTCGATCGAATGCTCACCCCTAGCGCGCTTTGATGGAAAATTTAATTTAATTAAAAACTAAAACTTCTTATTTATTTAATATATTAAAATTAAATTATAATAAAATAAAAATTAAAAACAACTTCTTATTTTATTACATATATTAATATTAAATTACAATAAAATAAAATATAAAAAATAACTTCTTATTTTATTACATATTTAATATTAAATTACAATAAAATAAAATATAAAAAACAACTTCTTATTTTATTACATATTTAATATTAAATTACAATAAAATAAAATATAAAAAACAACTTCTTATTTTATTACATATATTAATATTAAATTACAATAAAATAATTAAACAATAAAAAACAACTTTTTTTAATAAAAAATAAAAAAATGATTACAATTTAAAAATAAAAAGCCGATCCGAATCAATGTTGATGCCGGTCGGAATCGATCTACACGGGGCGATTAGTGATTCTGTGTACCGGATTCCTCCTCCTTCTATTTTCCTCGCGGGGGTCGTGGAACCTCGGGCGGGGATTCTGTTCCTCCAAGACCGGTCCAGTTGTGGGTGTTGCGAGGATGACCCACCTTGATAAAATAACGACCCCAGAGGTGTTTGCATAAACCACGGCGGGGGTGTCTGAATCCCGTATGGCGAAGGAGGCTGGTAGAAAGAAGTGCTCCCCGACGACGCCTCCTGTGATCCCTCACGCGACGACGGCCTCAAGATCGGCTGGCCAGTCGGAGTAGTAAGGAACGGACTCGAACCCGGCCATGCATTTCAACCTGGGGTGGGACTGGGAAAAGGAAACATATACGGGTTAGGATACATATAAGGGGTAGGGTACGCACCTGGCATAAAGGGTGAAGGCTGTGATGTCGATGTCGTCGGCTAAACTGATGGGCCCGGTGACTGTGTGGGCGCTGTTGCTGGGCCCGATGACTGTGTCGGCGCTGTTGATGGCCCCGTCTCATCACCCCTTCTCCTTGGATTTAAAGGGCCCCGACGTTCCCTTTGTTGACGAAGTTGTCGTCGCCTCTCTCCTTTCGACAACATGTACGGCTTACCATGGATCCTAAACCATGGCATGTATTCCGGTACGCACGCTAACTCAGGGACGACGATCGGTTCCCGGATAAGTAAGTAGTCATACCGGTTCTCCCACGTCTCGATATGTTCTGACCAAAATCTTGGCCAATCCATGTGCAACTGCCGTAAGTCCACTTTGTGCTCATCATCAAGCACCTCAGGTGGCACGGGGATCGGTTGCCGGAATCCAAATTGTCGTAGAACCCGATCTGACTGGTGCATCTCCACGGTCGCATAGGTGATCAATGGGACCTTCACGTGCCAACAGTTTGGATTTTGTAAGAACTCTTCCGGAATTACTGCCCGAATTGCCGGATCCTAGTACGGTGTCCATTGAAACTATATTAACATTACCAAAATATTAGTTATATACATAATACTAAACACTAAATACGAAATACTAAATTATAAATACGAAATTCGAAACTTACTTGTGATTCCGACCGTTGGTCCAATAGAAGCCGTATATCTTCAAGCGAGGTAGGTATTCCAGTATGACTCGCCGAATGGTTCCACCTAATTAAATAAATTTTAAGCATACAATTATATTATAAATCTACATAATAATTGTAAAATATAACATTAAATTTACCTCCTTATCAGTGGGAATGAATATGGTTGGTCGAGTCGAGGACGTAAAAATGGAAATCGAAACCATGCCCATGACTGCAGTAATGATAGGCAACCTCCGATTTTCGTTTTACTCGGCCGCGTCGCCCCGCACATCTCCCGATACAACCTCGATAGCACGGCAGACCCCCAACTCAATTCACCGGCTGCTCTGAAATCAACAAGTTTCAGCAGCCATATCAAGTGGATGAGGTTTCTAGAAAGGTCCGGCATCATATAGCCTCCAATTATCTGAAGAATGTATGCCCGAGCATACCGTATTCTTTCAATTTCGGTCGAACCCTCAGCCGGCTCCGGGAATGTGTCTCGTAACCATGCCATCTCGATCCGAGCTCCTTGAATTTTATCCGAATGGCACCCGTAAGCTCGTAGCATACGACTCCCCAATCACCGTGAAGTTGCGGACCGGTGACTCACCGACCCGCCCACCGCAATCCCAATCGCAATCGCACATCTTCCGAGTGATGGTACACTCTCCGCATGGAAGATGGAAAGTGTGCATCTCGGTCTCCACCTCTCTATCAACGCACTGATCAAAAGCGGCTCCATCTTAAACCCCCGGCCTATCATGGCCACGTGCCAAAAACTCGCTTCCCGCAGGTAATTCTCGATCAACGGCGATGGGGGAACATGCATGTTGCGAATATAACATTCCAACACCCGATCTACAGACTGTTTAAAAAAATTATAAAATAAAAATTAATTAAAATTGCATAATTGTAAAAAATATTAAATAATATTGAAAAATTAAAATTAAAACTTACCATTTTCATTTGCTCGACGGAGATGTGCTTGTTGCCTAGACGAAGTAATTCCCCGGCCATTGTAATACGATCGAAAATTTTAAAATTTTCCAAAAAAATTATATTAAAAAAATTAAAAAGGACTATTTCAAAAATTCAGAGGAAGTTTGAAGGACTTTAAGAGAAATTTGAGAGAAATTTGAGAGGAATTTGAGAGGATTTTGAGAGAAGAATGAGTAAGGATTAAAGTGTGAAAAAAATAAAAGGGTTGGGGGTTTTTATAGGGTTTTTTTTTCGTTGGAGGCCCAACGGTCAAAAAATTTTGACCGTTCGGCCTAAAGCGCCCGTGGAAGCGCTTTTTGCCACGTCAGCAACGCGCGTCCACGTAAGTGCGCTTTTGCTGACGTGGCACCAACGGTCAAAATTTTTTTACCGTTGCAGCGGTCTAAAGCGCGCCCAAGGGGACGCACTTTGTGCCACCTCAGCAAAGCACGTCCACGTAGGAGTGCTTTTGTTGAGGTGGCACAAAGCGCCGCCCCCCGTGGGCGCGCTTTGTTGGTATTTCCTCAAAACGCTACCGACGCGTGGCGCTTTTGAGGGAAAACGGCCATTTTCCGTAAATTTTCTAGAAAACGGCCCAATTCCGTAATTTTTCTATTTTTTTAGTATATATGGGTAATTTACCCATAATAGTTTGCTGCTACATCATATAAACTTAAAAAAAAAACTAATTCTTTTATTTTTCCTTTTTTATTTTACATTATTTCTCACTCTTTTTATTATTATTATTATTATTATTATTATTATTATTATTATTATGTTTTCATTTCTTCTTCTTTTATAATGTTTGGCAATACAAACAATGCTCCAATTTCACTTTTCCGAGGTTGAGATGTTGGTGATTAATTTTACTTTTTTTGTCACATGTCAATTTTTACTTGGTTATCTTTTTTAAAAATAGAATTAACTATTTAACTAATGATTAAACTAACAGAAAAACCAACTTGAGGGAATGTAGTTTAGGTACCAATTTATGGGTTAAGTATTTTCTTTTAAGATCATTAGACTTACCGATTTGACGAACGGAGATACCAACGTGGGAAAAAATAGTAATTTATGTACTACTTATGATTAAAAAATTTTATGTACCAAGATAAGAAAAAAAAATATAAATAGGTACCAATTTATGTAGGGAGATCAAAATATAAATTTATCATTGTATCGTATTAACAATATTTTTTCTGGTCTTGTTGCAAGTTCTGAACCAATTGAGGCAGAACTAATGGCTACTTGTATTGCTTTAGAAACATTCGTAAAGACTAGCTTGTTGGGCACAAAAAAAAATTGATTGTGGAGTCCGATTCTGCTTTGGCTATGCCATGGTGCTCTAATTCGGCCCTTAGACCATGGAGGTTGGCTGAAACTTTCAAGAATATTGATCAATTCATTTGTTTGATTTCTAAAATTAAATTCGTGTATGCTCCGAAAAGCCTGAATTGTTGGGCTGATGCTCTCGCCAACTCAAGGGTTGATCGTAATTCGTTCTTTTGTATGTGGGGATGGCTAAGCCCTGATTTGTGAACTTTGTTTGATTGTTTCTATTAATGAATATTGATGATTGAGAAAAAAAAATAACCATAGTATTCCAAAATTTTTAAAGAAAATATTAAAAAAATTAAAACAGACATGTGTCATGTACTAAATTTTACTTGTGGAGTTAAAAAAATTTCACTAATAATGGACAGAATACTAATCTTTAACATAAATACAGTTTAATATATAAATATGATTTCAATCATTTTTAATTTTTATTATACTTATACACGTTTTTAATTTAATGTCTTTAATGATCATTATTTACTTTCACATTATCGTTATTGTTATGTTCGAATCCAAACATATATTTCACTATTAATTTAATTTCACCGCTATTATAATTAATTTCACCACCACTGTTATTTTCATTCTCACAAAATCAATCTCACCATCCATCAAAACTAAAGCACAATTAATTTGAGCTGCAAGCCTTAACGTATGAGCGAATATAACCGTGAAGATCTTTAACTTAGAGTATGTTTGAAATCGAAGGGAATCAAAAAATTTATAATTTTTAAGTAATAAAGTTATTAAATATAAATTAATTATATATTTTATAACTTTAGGTAAATATTATCAATTTGTTTTTAGCAAATATGAAATTTAAATTTAAATTTCCATAATTGATTCTCATGAAAAGGTATCCACTTTTATTGGTTATGAAAAATAAATAAAAATCTTAATATTCACTTATCTTAACATCTAAATTATACTTATTTCTATTTTTTTTTTATAATCAAAAGAACTTTAATCTCCACCAAACCTTATTTCTAAGTAAATTTTATTGTTGCATAAGTTCAGAGCAATTTAAATATAATAAAACAAAGCATATTACCTTCTTCTTTTTTTTCAATCATAATAATTTAATGATTTTTTCTGCATGTGTAATTTATGATAAAAGGCAAAATTAGATAATGAAATTTATAATTTTTTTTCTGCAGGTTTAATTCATGATAAGGTAAATTTAGATAATGAATTTTTTAGAGGTAAATTTAGGGGCTGGCAGCGCTCTGGCATCTGGAAAATTATTATTTAGGTCTTTTAAAATTTTTTAAATTAGTAAAGATAAAATTACACTTTGCCCCCTAAAATTATAAAAATTTAATTTAATCCTTTAGAAATTATAAATATATAGACTATTAAAAGTTAAAATTTCATTTCGGCCACCCTAAAAATGTTTTTTGGCTTTGCCCCTGGAATTTTTTTATTTTTATATTTTTTGTTGACGTATAAAATAAGAAGTTAGTTATAAGCATCCCAAAGGCATGAATATTCTATTTACCATTTTACTCTAGTAGGATATAGACATAAAATTAATCAAATTGGTCGCCCCACTGTTAAATGGTAATGAAAGATTAATGGTGTATCTATATGAAAAGATTTTGGGTGGAAATTCACTGTTAGTCTTTCGTTACCATTTAACAGTGGAATGACCAATTTGATTAATTTCTATTTGAGTGACCAAAATAATAAAAACATAATTTAAGGTGACCAAAATAGGAACGACCATATTTAGATCGATTGATTAACAAGGTAGTTTACCCTTATGTAATCTTGGAGGAAGACACAAGAGGTAGTCTATTGTTGATGTGGAGAAAGAATTGATTATTTTAAAAAGGGTTAACATGTAGTTTGCCCCATGAATTTGTCCAAAAGTATCAAGTTTGCACTTGAATTTTTTTTTTACTTAGTTGGTATCTGAACTTGTACTCCATCTCCCAGGTTGATACCCCCGCACTAACATTGTTAGTGTGTGATGATGTGGCAGTGATGGCCAATCCTATAGTGACACATGGTAGACATAAATTAAAAAATATATAAATCCTTTAAAAATATATAAATCCTTTAAAAATATATAAATTAGTTTATGGGTTAATATGTAGTTTACCCCCTTGAACTTGTCCAAAAGTACCTAGTTGGTACCTAAATTTGTATCCCATCACATACATTGCGCCAATTTGTTATCAAACATTAAATTTTTTAAGGGTTAACATGTAGTTTTCCCCCTAACTTGTCTAAAAGTACCTATTTGGTACTTGAACTTATCTTAAAAGTACATAGTTGTGCTTGAACTTGTCGAAAAGATTATACTTTTTAAAATTAATTTATATTTTTTAAAAGATTTATATATTTTTTTAATTTATATTCGCTACGTTTTATACTGAGAGGTTGTCACGTGTCACTATAGGATTGACCATCAATGCCACGTGTAGAACCCAATTATTGCCCGGGCCCAACAAATAAATAAAACCCAAAAAACCAATAACACCTAACCCTAGCCCACATACAAGCCCAACAATGTAGCCCAAATTACCCTAGCCCACTAAACAAAAAGTAACAGAAAGTAACCCCCAAACCCTAGGTGCGCCGCACCTAGGGTCAGACCCACTACCTTCTGACCACCACTTGCCCTCTGCACCGGTCTTGTCCACCGCCACTCGCACAAAGACCGCCCATGACCTGCAAGCAATTAAGGAGAAACGACAGCACCTCTGTAAAATTAGGCTTTAAAAGCCGATTGTATTTCAACAAGAAACGGGGGGGATTTTTTTTTTTTCAGCAATACAAACAGAAAGATTCACACAAAAAAACAGAGAGATTATCAATAAAAAAGAGAGATTTTCATCAAAGCAGTAACAGATTCGGAATACAAAAGAGTTTCTAGATGCAAATACAAGATTTAAATACTAAAAGGGGAGAGAACAAACATTAAAAGGAGACGAACGGAGATCCGAAAAAAAGAAGCAAACAGCAAACCGAGATTAAACCCTAAAAACTAAAACCAAAGCCGAGAGAGGTGATTTTTTCTCTTTTTCTTACATTCGAAGTTTTTTTTCCTCTCTCCTTTTTTTCTTTTCGACATATACACATACATATATTTTTTTTAAAAAAAAAAAGAAAAAAAGCAATTTTTTACCTTTTCCGCCACTGTATATGCGCGCGGTGGTTAGCATAGGCACAACGCAAGCGGCGACGGCGCCCATCATCGCGAATTTCCCTTCTCTTCGGACTGCAGAGAAAAAGGAAGAGTGAGAGCTTTTTTTACAACAAGCACTCAAATGATTTTTTTTCGATTTTATGGTTTTAAATAGCCCCTTAAAACGACGTCGCTTTGGGGTCAGCCTTTAATGCCCAAAACGACGTCGTTTCACCCAGGCCGATCCGATCCGACCCGCTCCAGCCAGGATCCGCGCGTTTTGCCGAAAAAATGGGGAATTTATGCGCGCAGTCCCTCCGCTTTTTCAGAATTTTGTAATCAAGTTTTTGTTTTTTTAATTTGGCCCCGAAAGTCCATTCGGTTTTCAATCGAGCCCCCGCCTGCTGTCTATGCGTTTTGGGAGGAAAGGGTCATTGCCCTTTTAGTCCCCATGTAATCCACGCGCCCAAATAGGCCCTTTCTCCCTTATTTTCTTTCGAATTGACCCCAAAATTGCTGCTTTAAATTCAATTTGATCCTCTTTTAACTATTTTGCAATTTTTACTATTATTAATATCATTATTGTATTTGTTTATTTACTTATTTTATATATATATATATTTTTTTTTTGTTTTTGTACTATTGTTTTTGCTTATTAGTGTCTTTATTATATTTATTATTATTATTTCTATTATTGTTTTTATAACCATATTATTATTATTATTATTACTATTTATATATTTATTGTTATTACTACTATATTTTTACTAGTATTTGTTTATTATTGCTATCTATTATTATTATCATTACTATTATTATTATAGTTACTATCATTATTAGAGTGTTATTACTATTATTATTATGTTTTTATTAGATTATTATTATTCTCATTTTATTACTATTGTTTTTATATTATTACCATTATTATTACCTTGTTATTGTTTTTTTAATTATCACTTTATTATTTTTATTTCCATTATCGTTAATATTCTTATTATTTTATTTTTCTCTTCTAATATCATCAACATTTTATTATTATTTATATTATTACTTTTACTATTATTATTTTTATTATAACTACTATCATATATTTCTATATATTTTTACTTATACACATTTCTATATATTTCTACTTATATATATATTGACATCATTTTCATTATCACTATTATCATTATTATTATTATTTTCCTTTTCTTCTTGTAAAACTTTCATTTTACTTATTATTCTTCTATTTTCTATTTATTATCCCTTTTAGCGTATTGGTTTACTCATTTTATTTCTATTTTCGTCTTATTATTATCGTTTATATTTAACGTATTTGTTCTATATGCTTGCTAGCATCGTAATTCATTTTCTACATTTTGTTACAAATTCGTGCGGCATTTTACCCAATACAAAATTGATTTCTTTTACAAAGGTAATATTCCGTATTTAGAAATTCGAGAGGTCGTGCCCTAAAGTATTGGGTTTCGATCCTTCTCGTTTGATCTAAATAACCGAATATCCTTTTAAAACAAATACATTTTTAAACTAAAAGCTTATTCTCGTGAACTCGAGATGTCGTGTCCTAATGCATTGGATGTGATGTTTTGTTATTCCGAGATAATATTTTCTAAAACCAAGGCAATGTTCTCAGATTTAGAAGCTCGAGAAATCGTGTGCCCTAAAGTATTGGGTTTCCTTTTCTCGTCCATTCTAAATAACAAAATATCCTTTCAATTAAATCCATAAGTTTTGAATAAAAGGCAAGTTCAACTATAAAGGTCGAAATGTGGCGTCCTAAAGTATTGGATGTAACACTTCACCTTAAAACGAGACGGTCCTTGGCATACATTTCCAATTTATCCAAATTTATTCTTCAACAACAAGAGGGATCGTATTTTGAATTCTTAAGTTTTCAACTTTCGACATTAAGACATTAGATAATCAATTAGGTACCAATTTTGGGCGTATCGAGGGTGCTAACCCTTCCTCGTACGTAACCGACTCCCGAATCCATTTTCTGATTTTCGTAGACCAAAATTGTGTTTTGATAAATTAATCTGATTATTAAAAAAAAAACACTTTTTAAGGTGACCCGATCACACCTCATCAAAAAAGATTGGTGGCGACTCCCGTTTTTTTATTCGTTTGCAAACCCACGTCGACCCCGTTTTTTTGCCAAAACTCAAAAATGGTTACGACAACTTAGCGACTCCACTGGGACCCCAAAAGAGAGTCGGTAGTAAATTGATTATTTTTTGTCCTTTGTCGAAAGTTTGGAAATTTGATTTAAAATTTTTTTACTATCCTTGTGTTGCATTCATTTGTGTCATTGCATATGATTTCTATTTTCTTGTGCACAGACATTGCATGACAAGCTTGTGGTCGCACCTTTAAGTGGGAGTGAGAAACTATTCCTTCGTGAGGTTTTCACCTCCGTGTGCGGGATAGTGGATCGCCTCCGGATACATCCGTACCTATGTCTTCGTGAGATTTTCATCTCCGCAGCCATAGGGAAATGTATTCCCAACTCGAACTCGGTCTATATGAGCCTATAATGGGTGAGGATCGAGCAATCACGTTCAGTACCTCAAACTCTAGAACTAAAACCACATATAGTGAACCCTAGGAGCCCACCTTAGATAGAACTACATCAAACCTTAGTGGTCACCTGTAGGTGTTTGTTCATTTTCACTTGTTTTACTTTGCGATCTTGACTGTTGCATTTTATTTTCGTGCATTCATCTCATTTTCTAAAGAGGTATCGATTCACGGTCGGTTCTGAGTTAGAAAGTGGTTATGGAAAACGGATTCCTTGATAAAATGGAAGACAATGCATCGTCAGATAGTTAGAACCTAGGCGGTTAGAAGGGTATGGATCCATTTGAGCAAAAGGAAATGTGGCAGATGTTAAAAAATCTGTGGTCATCCTTTAGACGACAAGGGGGTTGGAAGGAAAGTGATTGGCAGAGGGCAAGAGACCTGTGACATTGAATTGGCTGAAAAGGACTTTGCTTACGACAAGGAGAAAAGTTTATTTACTATTGGTACTCCTCCAAATAACAAGCATGAATTTATAGTTGTATTTGAGGATGTTACATCTAACAGAAACAACGGTAATGCAAGACCTGATGTCCATGATGACTCAAATGGGCAAGACAGAAAGAGAGTTAAACGGCCCTATCGGTCAAATCAACTTTGTTGCATAGACACCCATGCGAGCAACTCAAAATGCTTGGCGGGGACAGGAATCTGAAAACTCTCAAGAAGTATTGAGGGTGATAGATGTCGTTTTAAGATAGCATGCTGCGAAACAGGGATGCCTACTGGTTTGCCAATCTTTCAAGATAATCAGAACAACCTCACAGACCTTGGAAGAGGTGCCCTTGACAATAGGGGCTTCCATTCAAATTTCATGGCCACTCAAAGAGGCCTTTCCCTGAATATTGATATTCGCCTTAGCCCGCTATGGATCCTTCGCCAATCGAATGCTATGGATCCCGGATCGACCATAGCTAAGCAAAGCTTTAAGAACCCGAGGACAAAAGTCACCCATCCAATCACGAGTACAAGATCACCGGATTGAGCGACCGGTTGCGCAAAGATCCGTTGTTTTCATTAAAGGAGAAAAGTGTGAAAAAAGTTAAGGGTGAAGCCGAGAATCTAGAGATTACTGTCTATAATCATTTTGTCGACCATCGCAACATACGGTCGTGCTGCTCTGTAAGGCTTGCCATGCTTAAATGTTGGAGAGCCGAAACAACCTACATATATTCCTTTGGAGCTCCATTCCTTGATGTATTTGCAATTGACAAAGCGCTAACTAGAGAGCTTCTTTGGTTAAGACAGAAGTCTCAGGAAAGAATGAAAGCATTATTCTAGGCTTCACAGGGGAGCAGCCATAGTGCCGAGCCAATGCTGTGTTCTTATGGTGTTTCTTTCAAAGACTAATTTCACCCAAGTTGAAGGTCGTGCTCATCGGGGGCAATGATGGAAATTTCTTTCCAAAGAATGGGCGTTGAAGTTGGTAACCATCTAGGATTGAAGGATAGGCTGTTGTTAACTTCTAGGCTCATCGTGGTGATGCAAACAACATTGCAAGGGATTTGATTCGTGTGAAGAAATGAAAGGAATTTGTATTGACCCGATTAGATAGATCCAAAAGAGACAAACCAGAATAGACGACTTTCACCGTGGTTAGAATTGGAAAAGCTATCGAACGGATACGATCTAAAATGTCTGGAGCTCCGCAGTTTCTTCTTTGTCTAGAAAAACTCTAATCTTTATGAGCCTTGGAAGCGGAAGAATCCTTCGGGGTATGGCGCTAGCTAGAGTGAATGATCAATACTTTTCTCAAGAATTGATGCTAAGCTTAGACAACCTCTTCACTACCATCGAAGCTATAACTCGCAATCGAGTTGAAGTTAAGCTGAACAAGATTAAGGAAATGAAAGGTGGGATCGAAAGTTAGAACCAAAGATTACACAATTGTGAATCATGGATCGAGCTTCTCGAAACAAGAGAGGAGTAGAAGACCTTCATCATTCTTATGATCAACAATTTAAAGAGTCGAGATTACCTCGTGAGGGAAGCAATAGTGCAGATTCAAAAGGTAGCTGGTCATCTATAGATTTTGGCGTTACAGGTGAATATGTTAAGCATAAAATACGGGCTGCAGCTTAACCATAGTCAAGAGCTAGATCCACTGCTTGGGAAACCAAAAACCTTTAGGACTTAGGACGAAAGCATATAGTAGTCCGTTTTATGTAAAAGAACTTGTTTTCTAATAAAGCTTCCTAAAATGAAGTTGATCAGAATCGATACCTCTTTGCATTCATGCATTCGTACTACATTGCATTCGCATTACATTGCATTCATTTGTATTAGACCTTTACAAAAGGACCCTAATTAGGTAAAATGTTTCAGTTAACCTGGAAAACATGGAACAAAGGTTGGTGAGGATTGAGCAAAGGCAAATACAGATGCAAGAGCAATTGACCCAAATTCAACAAGAAATGCGAGAGCAAATGCTAGACTTCCAAAAGAACATGATGGGCCAACTAACTCGCCATTTACTAGCGGAGGACTTGAAAAAAGAAGTGACCTAGCGACTGACAATGTGGATAATGATGAAGACATCGTTTATTCCCCAATGAATTTCCCAACTCAACCAGACGCGCACTCTCGCGTGGTACCTGTCATTATTGGATCTCAATATAGGACTGATACTTCGGTGCTGCTGGACTCTCCGATGGGCCCTGGTAATGAGCAAGTCAATCGTGTTGTTCTTGGTCTACCAGAGGCAGAGAAAAAAGGAGAAGGGGCTTCAAAAGCCCCGAAGAGAAAGGACAAGGATGTGGCTAGCACGAGTGGGTATACTAAGGGTTATTCAAGCCGCTTCTGACAAAACCACCCAAAGAGAAGGTAGTTACCACACCGGTCCCCAAAGCAAAAACCCAATCCAAAGAGCGTATTCGGAAAAACCTCGCCACTCCTATTCCCATGACGTATATGGAGTTATACCAGAACTTATTTGATATGCATGTTGTAGCTCCTTTTTATATAAAACCACTGCAACCTCCATACCCAAAATGGTATAACCTAAATGTCCGGTGTGAGTATCATGCGGGGATTACAGGGCACTCAATAGAAAATTGCACAGCTTTTAAGAAGTTGGTGGAAAAATTCATCAAAATAGGTGTTGTGGAGATAGACGACGCACCAAAAGCAGAAGCATGAACCTGGGAGCATTTTGAGCAATGAGACTGCGGAAGAAATTCCTATAGTATTTAGAAGCTTACCTAGAGTAATTTACGAAATATACTGGTTGCTTTAAGCCTAGAAGCAATGAGAACTCTTTTGTGAAATAGGCTCGTGTTAAAAATTACTATTTCAGTAAAATGCATCTTTTTGAACCAATATTTTTTGTCGTTGTTCTTTTTCATGCTTTAAATTCTACTGAATGTTCTTTTATTCTTTATTCATAAATAACCATTCTTGGAATCATTTATTCTCTGGAAATTACTTTCATACTGACAATGGGTCCCAGATATCAATGACATGAGCGACGTTTATTCTGGACTCCTTTCTAGTGAAATATGTGTCCGTAAGAATCTAAGGACTTAGAAGATGATAGAGATTGCAACTTATTTCCAACTTGATTAAAAATGGCAGATCCTACCTTGCGAAATGTCACCGACACATGCGAGCCAACGAGGAGATGAAGATGGAAACTTAGCTCACCGCAAGAATAAGGCAAGACATTATCGCAGATCACAAACCCGGACATGTTGGGGCCATCAAACGTGGATTCCTATATGTGAGGCATGGACGCTGTCAAGCTAGTCTCCTCATAATCTTTGAACCAACATCGATTCATATTCATAGCCTTTGATTACCTTACCTGGAGGGTAAAGGTCGCTTCACATGTCAAAATTACAAAATCAGCAGTCGTCGACTTCAACTTCAAATTCAAAATCGAAAAAAACAAAAAAAAAGAAAAAGAAAAAGAAAAAGAGAGTGGTGATAAAGGATACCGAAAAGGAACGTGTTTAACGTGATAACACGAATTTATAGTCTGTTCAAAGGTCAGACACCACATCGAGCAGCAAGAAAGAGAGCCAAAACCATCCAAATTTTTAGAGGACAACCGATATTTGTAAAAGTTGGCATCGAGAAGTTACCATTTACTTTCTATGTTGGCTAAGATCCTCACCGGGGCTTACGACAAAAAAGGTCCGTTCAAAAGACCTGCATTAAGAAGGATTCTTCATATCCAAAAGGACTCCAGAGGAAAAGTAAGTGCCCTATGCAGCAAAGAAGGCCTGGGCTTGGAAAACATAGGCACTAATCAAGATGGATGATAAGGACTTGCCTAATCCTATGAGTTCAGATTTGCAAAAAAAAAAAAAAAAAAAAAAAAAAAAAAAAAACACAAAAAAGGAAAGAAAAAGAAGAAAATGAGAGGCCAAGATGAAAACCCGCAAAGGGCGCCTTGAGACCAAAGGGGATTTGGGTTGAAAACCCGAGAAGGGCAGCTCAAATTTTGACCGAAAGTAAGGCATGCGGTAGTCTTGCCACGCTTGAGTTAACAATGAAGAAGTATGTTGCGTCTCGAAGCATCGACAAAGTACTCCGGATCCCCTAAACACATATTGAGCCTAAAATGGTCCTCAAGAAGTTTGAACAGAGGCTCTCAGTCATGATATCTCGGGGCACCTAGCTTCTATTTTACCCATTTTTTGTTATTTATTTCCCTTGCAAAATCTGCCAATAAATTTCCTTCTTAATTACATTTGCTATTTTTGCTTTACCTATTTGTTTCGAGCTATGCTCCTAACTAGCTTCTCTCTTATCCGTAGTTATGGTCTCCTTCGGGCATTTTGCATTGAAATAATGATTAATAGAATAACGACACTTTCACAAAAAGAGTTCCGTATATTACTCTAGGAAACTTTTGAGTAGTGCTTAAACTCAAACAGACCATTGCTTAAAACTCCTCGAGTTTAAAGGATCGGGAATAATGATGGAGGAAAATTACAACTGAGGCTATCTCTTCGAATTTGGTTGAAAATAGTGATCGAACAAAATGACGAGGTATTACGTAAGTAGTATCATCTCGATGGCGATGTATGAATGGGCAATCATTCGCGCGAAGAATGATTTTGTATCCATCATGCGTGCACACCTGGTCATGAAACTTAGGGAATGGAAGGTGTAGTAGACCAAATCATTTGAATAAGTTACAAATTCTGTACCCCGGAGTCGTAGTGGGATGGATCGAAGATGGCATGCATCCTACACCCCGAAGTTGAAGAGAGGATCTCAAGATGGTATAAGCCTTGAAGTTCTATAGGTGCCGTGGAACGGATCTTGAAGTTACATTGGGGCAAGTTATTTGAGCAAAATATGATTGTTTCTTTGAGTTCTTGGCAAAGGTACTAGCAGAGTGAGATAGCAACAGAATACGTCGCACAATAAGACTCGATGGACGACGAACGAGAGACAACCCTAAGCATTAAAAAGGGATAATTTCATTTTACATTCATACATCATCATTAGGGGCGTTTCGATCATCGCATCCTGATCCTTATATGTTTTTTAACAAAGAATCATTATCATGACATTCCGCATTCATGTAAATGTCCTCTATAATATCATTTAGTTAGGAGCATTCGATTTATTACGATCATTGCATCTTAATCATTGAAAAAATCATCATTCTCATGACATTCTGCATTCACGTAAATGTCATCCATAGCACATGTAGTTAGGAACGTTTGAGTCATTCTGATCATAGCTAGTGGAATAGGTTGAAGATTGTCCTATTACCACTGACCAGTAGTGGAATAGGTTGAAGATTGTTCTATTGCCACTAACCAGTAGTGGAATAGGTTGAAGATTGTTCTATTGCCACTAACCAAAGAGGGGATAGGTTGAAGATTGTCCTATTGCTACTTGTCCAAAGAGTGGAATAGGTTGAAGATTGTTCTATTGCCACTAACCAGTAGTGGGATAGGTTGAAGATTGTCCTATTACCACTGACCAGTAGTGGAATAGGTTGAAGATTGTTCTATTGCCACTAACCAGTAGTGGAATAGGTTGAAGATTGTTCTATTGCCACTAACCAGTAGTGGGATAGGTTGAAGATTGTCCTATTGCTACTGTCCAGTAGTGGAATAGGTTGAAGATTGTTCTATTGCCACTAACCAGTAGTGGGATAGGTTGAAGATTGTCCTATTGCTACTGTCCAGTAGTGGAATAGGTTGAACACGTTCCATTGCCACTAACCAGTAGTGGGATAGGTTGAAGGTTATCCTATTGCCACTGACCAGCAGTGGAATAGGTCGAAGATTACCCTATTGCCACTGACCAGCAGTGGAACAGGTTAAAGACCATCCTATTGCCACTGACCAGCAGTGGAATAGGTTGAAGATTGTCCTATTGCCATTGACCAAAGCGGTGGAATAGGTTGAAGATCATCCTATTGCCACCGACCACCAGATGGAATAGGTCGAAGATTACCCTATTGCCACCGACCAAAGCGGGAACAACAGTTAAAGACCATCCTATTGCCACTGACCAGCAGTGGAATAGGTTGAAGATTGTCCTATTGCCATTGACCAGTAGTGGAATGGGTTGAAGATTATCCTATTGCCACTGACCAACAGCGGAATAGGTAAAAGATTTCCTATTGCCATTGACCAAAGAAGGGAATAGGTTGAAGACCGAATCCTATTACCACTCGACCAGGCGAGGAAATAGGTCAAATTTGTAGATCTTGTCGCCCTAACCAAAGAGTGGGGCAAGATCGAAGGCAAATCTCATCTCCCTAAACAGTAGGGGTCATGATTTAAGCCACCGTCCTATTGCCACTGACCAGCAGTGAAATAGGTCAAATTTGTAGATCTTGCCGCCCTAACCAGTAGTGGGGCAAGATCGAAGGCAAATCCTGTCTCCCTAAACAAAGAGGGAACATGATTTAAGCCATCATCCTATTGTCTTGGCCAGCAGTGGAATAAGTCAAGATTACAAACCTTACCCCCTCAAGTTGCAACGAGCGGGTTGAAGATGTAAATCTATCCCCCTGAAGTTGCAGTGGAGCGATTTAAAATAAACAAGTCTCATCCCCTCGAAGTCGCCGCAGGAGCAAATTGAAGCTATAGGTCCTATCTCTCTGAAGTAGCGGTGGAATGGATCGAAGCGACAAGATGCGGTGAACAGGAATGAGGCTATCTGTGGAAGAGCACCCAAGAAGTCAAGACTCAGCGATACCGGGCAAAATTGGTCCTTTGAAAGTCTTTGCTCCATTCTCGTTACACAATAATGAGCAAAGAGGGGCAGCTGTAGAACCCAATTATTGCCCGGGCCCAACAAATAAATAAAACCCAAAAACCAATAACACCTAACCCTAGCCCACATACAAGCCCAACAATGTAGCCCAAATTACCCTAGCCCACTAAACAAAAAAGTAATGCAGTAACCCCCAAACCCTAGGTGCGCTGCACCTAGGGTCGACTCCACTACCTTCGACCACCACTTGCCTCTCCTCACCTGTCTTGTCCACCGCCACCGCACAAAGACCGCCCATGACCCGCAAGCAATTAAGGAGAAACGACAAAGACTCAGAAAATTAGGCTTTAAAAGCCGATTGTATTTCAACAAGAAACGGGGATTTTTTTTTCAAAGAATACAAACAGAAAGATTCACACAAAAAAAGCAGAGAGATTATCAATAAAAAGAGAGATTTTCATCAAATCGAGAATGTATTCGAATACAAAAGAGTTTCTAGATGCAAATACAAGATTTAAATACTAAAAGGGGAGAGAACAAACATTAAAAGGAGACGAACGGAGATCCGAAAAAAAGAAGCAAACAGCAAACCGAGATTAAACCCTAAAAACTAAAACCAAAGCCGAGAGAGGTGATTTTTCTCTTTTCTTACATTCAAGTTTTTTTCCTCTCTCCTTTTTTCTTTTCGACATATACACATACATATATTTTTTTAAAAAAAAAAAAAAAAAAAAAAAGCAATTTTTACCTTTTCCGCCACCGCTTGTGTGGTGGCACATGTAACAACAAGCCGACGGAGCCCACTGCGAATTTCCCTTCTCTTCGGACTGCGAGAGAAAAAAAAGGAAGAGTGAGAGCTTTTTTACAACAAGCGGCTCAAATGATTTTTTTCGATTTTATGGCCTTAAATAGCCCCTTAAAATGACGCTGTTTTGGGTCGGCTTTAATGCCCAAAACGACGTCGTTTCACCCAGCCCGATCCGATCCGACCCGCTCCAGCCAGGATCCGCGCGTTTGCCGAAAAAATGGGAATTTATGCGCGCGGCCTCCCGCTTTTTCGTAATTTTGTAATCAAGTTTTTGTTTTTTTAATTTGGCCCCGAAAGTCCATTCGGTTTTCAATCGAGCCCCCGCTATGTCTTTGTATGCGTTTTGGGAGGAAAGGGTCATTGCCCTTTTAGTCCCCATGTAATCCACGCGTTCCAAATAGGCCCTTTCTCCCTTATTTTCTTTCGAATTGACCCCAAAATTCTGCTTTTAAATTCAATTTGATCCTCTTTTTAACTATTTTGCAATTTTTACTATTATTAATATCATTATTGTATTTGTTTATTTACTTATTTTATATATATATATATTTTTTTGTTTTTGTACTATTGTTTTGCTTATTAGTGTCTTTATTATATTTATTATTATTATTTCTATTATTGTTTTTATAACCATATTATTATTATTATTATTACTATTTATATATTTATTGTTATTACTACTATATTTTTACTAGTATTTGTTTATTATTGCTATCTATTATTATTATCATTATTATTATTATTATAGTTACTATCATTATTAGAGTGTTATTACTATTATTATTATGTTTTTATTAGATTATTATTATTCTCATTTTATTACTATTGTTTTTATATTATTACCATTATTATTACCTTGTTATTGTTTTTTTTAATTATCACTTTATTATTTTTATTTCCATTATCGTTAATATTCTTATTATTTTATTTTTCTCTTCTAATATCATCAACATTTTATTATTATTTATATTATTACTTTTACTATTATTATTTTTATTATAACTACTATCATATATTTCTATATATTTTTACTTATACACATTTCTATATATTTCTACTTATATATATATTGACATCATTTTCATTATCACTATTATCATTATTATTATTATTTTCCTTTTCTTCTTGTAAAACTTTCATTTTACTTATTATTCTTCTATTTTCTATTTATTATCCCTTTTAGCGTATTGGTTTACTCATTTTATTTCTATTTTCGTCTTATTATTATCGTTTATATTTAACGTATTTGTTCTATATGCTTGCTAGCATCGTAATTCATTTTCTACATTTTGTTACAAATTAGCATGCATTTTACCCAATACAAAATTGATTTCTTTTACAAAGGTAATATTCCGTATTTAGAAATTCGAGAGGTCGTGTGCCCTAAAGTATTGGGTTTCGATCCTTCTCGCTTGATCTAAATAACCGAATATCCTTTTAAAACAAATACATTTTTAAACTAAAAGCTTATTCTCGTGAACTCGAGATGTCGTGTCCTAATGCATTGGATGTGATGTTTTGTTATTCCGAGATAATATTTTCTAAAACCAAGGCAATGTTCTGTATTTAGAAGCTCGAGAAATCGTGCCCCTAAAGTATTGGGTTTCCTTTCTCGTCCATTCTAAATAACAAAATATCCTTTCAATTAAATCCATAAGTTTTGAATAAAAGGCAAGTTCAACTATAAAGGTCGAAATGTAGGCGTCCCTAAAGTATTGGATGTAACACTTCACCTTAAAACGAGACGGCCCTTGGCATACATTTCCAATTTATCCAAATTTATTCTTCAACAACAAGAGGGATCGTATTTTGAATTCTTAAGTTTTCAACTTTCGACATTAAGACATTAGATAATCAATTAGGTACCAATTTTGGGCGTATCGAGGGTGCTAACCCTTCCTCAAATGCGTGAACCGACTCCCGAATCCATTTTCTGATTTTCGTAGACCAAAATTGTGTTTTGATAAATTAATCTGATTATTAAAAAAAAAACACTTTTTAAGGTGACCCGATCACACCTCATCAAAAAAGATTGGTGGCGACTCCCGTTTTTTTATTCGTTTGCAAACCCACGTCGACCCCGTTTTTTTGCCAAAACTCAAAAATGGTTACGACACCACGTTAGCACAAACTAATGGTGTTAGTGCAGAGGTACCAACCCAGGCGATGGAATACAAGTTTAGGTACCAACTAGGTACTTTTGGACAAGTTTAGGGGGCAAACTATATACTAACCCTTAATTTAAAAAAAAATAGAAGTTTTTGGACAAGTTCAAGTACCAACTAGATACTTTTTTAACAAATTTAGGCAGAAAATTACATGTTAACCCTTAAAAAATTAAGATTGTTAACAAATTCAGGCAATGTTTGACGCAATACAAGTTTAGGTACCAACTAAGTAAAAAAAAAATCCAAGTACCAATTAAATATTTTTGAACAAATTTAGGGGATAAACTACATATTAACCCTTTTAAAAAGTTGATTTTTCATTGTCTAGTTTAGCAATTCACTAATGTTGTTAACACTAGGTACCATAATAAAACACATATTGATAGTTCATGTACCACATTAGGCATTTTATAAAAAGTATAGATACCATAATAAAACACATATTAATAGTTCAAGTACCACATTGGACATTTTATGAAAGTACAAATACCAAATGTTACATTCTAATATAAAATTATATATATGGATAAAATACATATTTAATCATTTACATATGGTTTAAATTATGTTTTGGTAACTTAACTTGTAACACCCCTTACCTGGTCCGGTCGCCAAACCCGAGTAATAAGGTGCTACAAGCAATTACAACACTTACAAGCACATTAGAATTTAAAATCTCAAATAATTATAAAAATTCATAATTAATCAAATTAACATGTGATTCAATCAATTTTGAATTAATATCGAGCTTACGGAAGGTCAAAACTAAGCAGGCAATTAATGGGGATTAAATTGGAAGTTTTAAAAAAGAAGGAGAAATCTGCATACACGACCATGTGCGAAAGCTTAGCCCGTGTAGGATGAACCACACGACCGTGTTGCCAAATCGTGTACAAGAGCTGTGCCTGTGTGAGATAGGCTACATGGCTGTGTGAGTGGGTCACATGGCCATGTGGATAGGTCACACGGCCGTGTGAGCAAACCGTGTAACTCTCTAAGTCGTGTGCACCAAAATCACTTAAAATTTTACAGACCACATGACCATGCCCTAAGCTCGTGTATGGCACACAATCATGTGCCAAGCCACATCTTAGGTCGTGTGTACCTAAAAAATATTTTCCAATTCAATCTATTCAACCTACATTCACTTAAGCAACACACAACCATTTAATCACATCCAAACCAATTCAAAAGCATCAAATGAAAAAAAATCATCATTTAGAACAACCAACCTATGTGCCTAACTAAAATGCCACAATTGACACATCAATCAATAATCCAAAATAAACTAAAATATTATGTGTATACCATTTTAATATGCCTCCTAGGCACCTCAAACAATGATTCAATTAACACCAAACTAACCATATGAAACAATCTCAAGTTGACTCCTATCCATAAGAATAGCAATTAGAATATCAAAGGGAGACAAAAATCAGAGAACCAAATACCAAAATTGAAACCGGAAGCCTAAGGTATTTTTTTTATTTTTAGTTTCTTCCTTATCTCTAAATCTGTTTCTTCTTGATCCATGCATGTATAAAATATGAAGGATTAAAAGTAAAAAAAATATACATTTTACCTTTTCCGGCCACCGCGTGCGGTGGCCGAAGCGACGGCCGGCGGCGACGGAGGCAACCGAGCGACACACGGAACCCCTCTCTTCGGACTGCAGAGAAAAGAGGAGAGGGGATCAGTTTTTTTTTACAAGCAGCTCAAAAATGATTTTTTCTGATTTTAGGGCCTTATATAGCCCCTCGAAACGACGTTTTTTGGGGTGGCCTTTAAGCCCAAAACGACGTCGTTTCACCCCTAACCGACCCGACCCGCCTCAGGATCCGCGTGTTTTTAAGCCAAAGGGGAAATTCCGCGATTGGTCCTTCCGCATTTTTAGTTTTTTTCAAAATCAAACTTTTAATTATTGCAACATTGGCCCAATAATTTTTCGCGGTTTGCGACTCGGTCCCCGTCAAACGCCGCTTAACTTACTTACTGGAGAAATTACCTTTTGGTCCCCATCTTTCACGCGCGTTTTTTCGTGACCCCGAAGCCCGTTTTATTTACAAATCGACCCCCGAACTTCGTTTTATTTATCATTTAACCCCCGAAACCCCGTTTTATTCAATAATTGGCCCAGAACTTTTATTTGTAATGCAATGGAGTCCATTTTCAGTTATTTACAATTTTGCTATTTTTGTTTTTATTTAATTTGCTCATTTATTTGTCGTCATATTATTTATTATTATTTATCTTAATTATTATTACCCTATTGTATTATTATTAGTATTATCAATATTATACTATTATATCCTATGTATATATATTTCATTACCATTACTATGTTGTTACTATTATTATTATATTATTATTAGTATATTATTATCACTATTATCTCCATACGCATATATTATTATTATTTATTACCATATTATTATTTCTATATAATGCATATATCTTGTTACTATCATATTGAATAGTTAGAAATGTTATTTTTATATTTATTTTCAATATTGACGTATTCTTTTATATAAATGTTTTACTATTATTTTATTTTATTTTTCTTTTCTCTAAAAATTATTACTATTATTTTACTTCCATTATTATTATTATTATTATTATTATTATTATTATTATTATTATTATTATTATTTTCATTAGTATTATTATCATCATTGTTATTTTTCATTATTATTATTTCATCGCTATTTCTACTACTGTTACTATACGTAATACTTTCAATATATTATATATCATCCTTACTTATACATATTTGTGTCCTTTTATTATTCTTTTCACACATAACATCGTGTTGTTTTGCATTTTTAATCTAATTTGTCTCGATGCCTCAGTTTTATGAAAATCGATATTCCGTATTAGCAATTCGAGTGAATCGAGCCCTAACTTACGGGTTCGATTTTTCTCGCTTAAGCTAAACGACGGAAGATCCTTTTCAAAAATCGCAAATTCAAGTTTTCATAGCAATCGATATTCCGTATTAGCAATTCGAGTGAATCGAGCCCTAACTTATCGGGTTCCGGTTTCTCTCGCTTAAGTTAAACAACGGAATACCCCTTTAAAATCACAAAACTCAATTTAAAAAAAAACACTTAATCTCGAAAATTTGAAATGTCGCGCTCTAACTTATCGGACTTGACATCTAGATACTTGAGATAAGTTTCTTCTGAAATAGAGGCAATATTCCTAATTTGGATTTTCGAGAAAACGAGCCCTAATTCACTGGGTTCTGATTTCTCGTTTGACAAATGACGGAAGATCATCTTCAAATGTAAAACTAAGTTTTAAAAGGCAAGCTTAGTTTCGGGAGTCTAAAGTATTGCGCCCTAACTTACTGGACATGATGCTTTATCTCTTCGAAAATAAGAGAGCCTTAAACGTCCCTTCTAATTCTTTCAAAATTTTAATAAAAAGTATCTATTTCCAAATCATTTCAAAGTTTTCAACATTAGGACATCGATCAATTAGTTTGGTACCGATTTCGGGCGTGTCGAGGGTGCTAATCCTTCCTCGCACGTAATTGACTTCCGAGCCCATTTTTCTCAAATTTTCGTAGACCAAAAGCATCGTTTTAATAAACTGAGACGTTTTATTAAAACAAAGGTGATCCGATCACACCCAAATAAAGATCGGTGGCGACTCCCTTCCCTTTCGTTTTTTTCAAAAAAATCGAGTCGACCGCGTCGTTTACTGTTTTACCAAAAAATGGTTACGACATCATTTATACTCAATTTCTCAATTTTACAATATAATTTCATCAACTAATCATTATATCACACATGTGACAGTATAATTCATCACTAATTTAACTCAATTGCACAATTATAACAATATATCATATTTTCAAATCTATTCAATTTAGTTCTTATCACAAACAACTAATTCGAATCGGCTCAATCTAGCTCGTCCTATCATTTCCAGCTTACCTTATATTATTACCATGTAGCACAGTTCGTGAATGCAACAATTGAAAAGGTTCAAGTTATAAAAATACAAACAGTAAATTTCGACTTATTCATTAACGGCTTTTTCTTTTTCTTTCTTTTTCGAGGAATCCAAATCAACGTTAACAATTTGAAGCTTCAAACTTATAACCATGGCCGTGCGTTGAAGTTTCTTTCCCCCCTTTTTGGTTTCGGTTTGTTCAAGAAGAAATGGATGAATGAATTTTTTTTATGTTTCCACTATCTTTATTATATTATAATTTATGTTTTATTTCATTAATTAATTATTATAACTTTATAACAATTAACACATGTTACCGTCCACTATAATATATGCCTAATAAGTACTTCACAAAAGTTCAATTAAGGATTCCTTAACAAATCACACTTTTGACATTTTTATGATTTAATCCCTATACCTTAATTAAATACTTTTTTTCTTTTTAAACAATTTAAATCAATTTTTTTCCTACTCTTCTTCTCCATGTCGTTTTCTTTTTTCTCCTACCCTAAATTTATAATAATAACAAAACAACTTTGATTTCCAAATAAATATATGCATTCCATTTTTATCATTTATATTATAATTAAAATCTAAATCTAAATTTTCAAACAAAGCATTAAATTACATTGGTGGAATATAGATTATAATGAATTTATTTATTAAAAATTTGTTGGAATTACTAATCCTTTCTGATTTTATAAGATAAATAATTATTTCTTATTGTTTTCCTTCCATCAATAATGTATTATTAATTTCTATCAAAAAAATTATTATTAATTTAAAATAAGAATAAAAAATTACAAAATAAGGGAAAAGCTCTTAATCTCGAAGTAGTCTCAATTTTTCATTAATTAGTCGTATTATAATTAAGCAGTAAGAAAATCATATCAAATTCCATAATATCTATATTGGATGAAAACCTTATACTATGTTATAATAATTAAATCGGTGACTGAATTTATGAGATAATTATTTTTTTAAGGTATTTAGCGAGTTCAGTAATTAATTTTTCGTACTCTGTAGACTCATTAAAGGGTGATACTAATCACGGATTTCAAAGTTGCTTCATACTCAGGGTGAGGATCAAACCCCCGACAATTAATTAAGATAAGAGAGACCCTTATATTAATAATAAATAATAATTCTATATTTAAATTAGATATAAAATAATTTCAAATTTCAAATTACTGAAGAATTATTATATTTAAAATTTAGACCGCGTGATGACTTGCATTAAAAAGTGTCTATTAATATATTCCATATAATAATTTAATTACATTTTTAAATATAGAAGTATAAATTTTATTTCATTTTTATTTAATTATTATACTTATTTAAATTATTTTATTTAAAAAAATTAATTACAAATGTTAAACTATATTTTAGAGGATAATAGTAAGATATTTAATTCCATCCTGAAAATTAAATGCGGGTTGCTTTACTAAATTATACATTTTTCTCGAGTTGGTATTTTAATTTTTTTTTATCACAAATGTTACTTAAACTATAGCTCATTATCCAAATTGATATTTAAATTATACTTCACTACCCAACCAATCATTAAAAAAAATCTCTTTGTCAATCATTTTGTAACACATGAAAATTTTAAATTAAAATTAAATTAAAAGGATAGAATTAAATTAAATAAAACTTTACTATCGTCCCACGCTTCTTTCTTCACTGCACTTTTTTATTTGTTAGATAATTTTTCTTGCATTTGGATTTTGTACTTTATCTAAGTTTTTTTTATTAGAGAGGTTCACCTAGCATTAAATTTTTTTATACAGAATAATAAAAGAGGTCCGAGAAAGTTATTTTTAAGAAAAATAATACATGTGTTTTGAATCAAGGTGAGAAAGAAATCAAAATCAATGTTTAAAAATGAGAAGAAGCTCATCGAAATCTGAGTTTTATTGCTGAAAATGAGTTAGGATGAGTTTTTCAACGGGTTCTTAAATTTTGGGCGAAGAACAAAAGAGATGAATATTTAATAAAATTTAAAGAAATAAAACTTATTTTTTAAATTTTTTTAATTAAAATTGCTACGTGTCACAAAATGATTGGACAATTTTTTTTTTCAACGACTGAATAATTTGGATAACAAAATATAATTTAAGTACAATTTATCACTAAAAAATATTTTAATATAAACTTTCGATATAATTTAAATTTTAAACAGCATTACATAAGAATTAAACGTTACCAACTAAGACATGTGCAATAAATGATTTTATGCATAAAGCCATTAATCCGCTCATATAAATATATTCGAATTTACTATATTTCATCTTAATTTATTAACTATAACTAAATTAGAAGCATATAGTAAAATGTGAAAATTTGAATAAAATTTCAGTAATTAACAAGTTGGCGGTCGATATCAGCAAACTAAACCAACAGCTTAGTAAATAAGGTGAGGAAACCAATAAAAATGAAAACAAAGGAAATATTTTTTTAAAGGGTTATCATTTTTATTCAATTTTGTGTTATCAATTTAACGGTTTTATTAATTAAATATTATGGATAAATTATACAAATAATCATCCAATTATTAAAAAAATATTTAATTTTAGGTACTCAAAATAAAAAGTTTATAATTTAGGTATTCACATTCTATAGTTCAGTCATTTGAGTCACTCCCGTTAAAATCACAAGCGGCAAGCTGACGTGGCAGTTAAAAAATCGGTATAATAACAAATTTAGCCTTCAATTTTTGCATGTTATATCAATTTAGTCATAATTCTAAAAAACTAACCCTCAAAATTTACAAATGATATTAATTTGATTCTAATTCTAAAAAATTCAAAGAAATATATAAAAATAAATAATTTTGAAAAAATATAATAAATAGAAATCCCCCACCTCACTATCCCTTTCTCCATAACCATACATAAAATTGCAAAACTAGTGGCTGCCCTTGCCGTCTTTCATGCAAACCTGAGCTTTTCTTCAGCTTTCTATTATTGGGTTTGTTCTTCAATTCATATTTAACCAGGCCAATAGTGAGTGGATCGTTCTTGCTTTTCTGTTCATGATTAGTCTTTTAACTTTTAGATTAGGGTCATCTCTTTTTGACTTACAAGAAGTCACTTCAATTTTGGGTACCTCAAGTGTGAGATTTGAATGTCAAACTTACTGCCTTTACCTTGCTTTATTTACCATATTACAAAGTCTGCATAATTCTTGGTTTTCTGACTGCCTTTCCTTTGGGATTTGAATATTATGTAGTGTGCTTATGGGGTGTTTCTATCGTATAAAAGAATATGCTTATTTTTTATTTCAAATTGAGTGTTCGAAGTGAATAAGAAAGAAACATGAGAGTAAAAGAGAATACGTATCTTATTGATTAATAGAGATGTTTATAAAGTGTCTCTAAAATCTATATTTATAGACATAAGAAGTGTAAATGAAATAAAACTCTACTTCTAATGACTATTAGAGTCCTAGAATTAATCAAATTTATCTTGATTTTGATAGACATCTACTGATAATAAAATATTCATAACAATTGATATATTATTTTTTATATTATTTTAGAATGTAGAAAGCACGATAAGCTCTGCAGATTCAAGTTTATTTGATGAATATGCCTTATATATATTAACACATTGAAGAGGTTGAGAATGTCCAAGCATAATCCATTACTAATCCAACAGTTGTACATATCACTCAGGTAGATGCAAAATGGAGTATAAGCTTGAGCAAATTTAGACTTGGACAAATCTGTGCATTTGCATTAACTCTATTTCTTGTCTAATATGATGCAGGACAATTAAATGGTTCATTTCTTCTTCCTTCCAAAGTTTGCTCTTAAACATTCGTTGCTCAAAATGATTGGATATAGGGTGGGAAGTGTTTTCCGAAGACTAAGAGAAGGCAGAGGAGAAGGATAAGGAAAAGGAAACGACGCCAGGTTCCACCAATAATATTATTGCTGGTGACCATATTCGCAATATGTCTGATTTTAGCGATAGCCACAGCTCTGCCTTGGCAATGTATGCATCGGTTAGAAAAGTAGGATGAACAAAACTGATTTTTATAATATTTTTGCTGTAAATTGCTCTTCTCTGCAGAGGAGATGCAAAAAGCTTATGACATTTATTTCTATCATACCTATATTTATTGAAAAACAACTTTTTTTAATGGCTGGATGATTAAGACGTTTAACTTTGAATAAGATGGTTGTTACTATAAGGATAAATTTTAATATTAATTTCTACCCATACCTCATTTCCTTCGCTATAATATTGAACTTGTGTGTTGGTCTAAAAATGTTCACTGTCTCAAGTGTAGTTTGGGTTCAAGTCACATTGCTGTTAAAGCATTGCTATTAAGGCTTTGCTGCTCGAAAATTTTAAAATCTTAAGTTCGAATTTCACATTATATAAATGATGCATGAGCTCTTTAGATTTTATTCTAGTTATCAATCCATGATGTAAAAAAGAAATTATAAATACAATTATAAATTTTCAAATATCAAAATAAAATTATAAATTTTTAAAAATCAAAATAAAAAACTTGTATAAAAATAATTTAATTATATTTTCTAGATATTATATTATAATATATCATGATATGTGAGAAAACTATAGCAAATATAATTCATTTGATATTTGTACATATTTTTATATATGTATATTAATTTTTATTTCAAAAATATCAATAAATTCAAAATGATACATTGAAATGGAACATAAAGCCAATCTGCTCTAGAATGACAGATCAAAATGCAAAGATAAAAATAAATGTAAATTAGATGATGAATGATGCATCATGTTCATGGCCCCTGGCTGCCTTTCTCTACAATTGACATTTACTAGTTCATAAAACCAAATGAGGTGAATTTTTATCAGGCCTGATTAAATTTGTTTTTTTTTTTTTTTTTTAAATCACCATCTTCTAGCTCCATTTTTTTTTTCTGATGTTTTGAGTTGTTATGTTACAACACAACAATAGAAAAGTATACGGTGATTCTTTTCCAAGTAATGCAAACATGTAAAACCAGGCCATCTAGAGTGCTACTAACCAAGAACTAGCCAACTAGAACTGGCATATCCCAAAGATTTCATTGGTGTTTTTGGTTATGAACAAGAAAAATCAGGGATGAAAATGCTCGACATCCATGGAAGGAAAACCAGATTGTGCTATTCTCATACCTCGGAGTAAACTCTTGGCGGTTTCCCTCTCCTACAATCACAGTAGAGATGAACAAAATAAGTAAAACTTGTTAAAAAAGGCTAAATGATTTTGAAACAGAAAGAATAAAGGTGAAACACACCGGGCCGGTATAATCTAGAAGACGGGTACAATACACTTCTGCTTCTTCAAATTTCTTCTGTGTTTTGTAGTGCGTAGCAAGAAACATCAGCGCTTCGACTATATTAGGTCCTTCTCTCTCTTCAGCTTCCATTCTTTCTAAATCCTTCTTATAATAGAATGCAGCCTCCTCAGGTTGATCGAGTTCTCTATGTAACATTGCTAGTCGATGCAGGGCGATTGCTTCTGTGTCATTACAATTCGCAGCACGTTTGTAACATTTGATGGCTTCCTCGAGCATGTGCAGCTGCTCAGATTCATAGCATTGAGCCATAGCAATCCATAACCGAGAATCAATAGGCTGAAAGAAAACAGATTTCCGAAAATAATGCAAAGCATAGTGGGGCATGCCCATCATCTCATATGCTTGTCCTAAACCATACCAGGCTCGATAATCCCGAGGGTTTATGTCCACAGCTCGTCTATAGGCATCAACTGCAGCAGGAGTGTTTTTCATCTCGACATACTCATGGCCCATTAAAGTCCAAGCAGATAAATAGTTTTTGTTCAATTTGAGCGCCCTCCTAAAATACACGACTGACTTCTCATGCTGCCCTTTTAAACTGTAGTAATTTCCGATAATGCAACAAGACTCAGGACGGTATTTATCAGTCATAATGACCCTATGAGCAAGATAACTCAAGGCGGAGAAACATTCCTTTGTGTAGAGCACATTAGAATATGTATCCATGTCCTCTACTCGATACGGGTCATTCCTTAAAAGGTCTTCAAATATCACTTCAACTTGTTCAAATTCCCTTAGACTATACCGGGCTTTCGCAATTTGAGCCTGTATGTAATTACTAAAAGTAAACATACCCTGTAGATTTTCGTATTTTGACAACGATTCATTATGCATCCTGAGTTCTTGGTAAATACTAGCAAGAAAGAACTCCTTCATCCAATGGTTGCTGAGATTGAGTCCGTTCAAGATGTCAATTGTAGTGCATAAGGATTGTAACTCCGACCAGGCACTCCAATTCCAAGGGTAACTATTCACGGATTCCACAAGAACTTTGCGGGCAAGATTTTCATTACCTTTCTCTTTAAGCACAAGACCGTACAAGTACAACCCAAAAGGATCTATCGTGTTATTCTTGCAAAGAGTTGCTAACTCCCTCTCTAGAGAAACCAATTCACGATTAACAGCGTCACTCTTACCTAAGGGCCCTTCAAGTTCTATCATTTCTTCTTCTTTCCGTTTTTCTCCAGCCTTCGACGATACAAATAGTAAAGCACAGAAACATAAGATAGTTTGAAGAAATCACATAGCATTGGCATCAGAAATAGAAGGCCTATAAGCAATGTATACTTTATTCAATGCTAGGTGCTAACGATATATGATACAAATATTTCGATATTAGATTACGCATTGATGATAGAAGATTCCTCCCTGTGGATTAGTCTTGAATCCCAGGGGAAGTTGTCAGGCAACAAACTTAAACACCAAAATAAAAGATAAAAGTAAGAAAATCAAAGAGATAAAACTAAATCCCTATTGTAATATTCCTCAGCCACAAGCGCACATACAGTCTTAGCCTTTGCATTTCATACCGGCTTCACACTTTTTTCCTTTTTCTTCCTGAAAAAAATTTCCATAGATTACAATAACAAGCCTAAATGTTGTTTCCTAAAATCTTTCTTATGGTCCCTTTCCATTTTCATCCTTCTAGCAACAATAACTCCACATGCCAACTTAAGATCAACTTCAAAGAAGTAATTACGACATTACAAGTACTAAGTTCAGTATGGATTCTGATCAGTTTGCTTGGTATTTTTCAATTTCAGGAGCAACTGTACCAACTACATGGCAATATTTTGGTATAGATTACTTATAATGTATCAAAACTGTATTTTTAATACGTTAATCAAGTAAGAAAGGAAGCACTTCAGTTGTTCATCCATGCATGTACTTCTAACATTTTGATCAAGGAATAAGAATGAACCGATAATGACAACAAAAGGATTATGAAAGAGTATTATGGCATAAGTTTAATTTATTGGGGCCAGGAGAACCTATATTTACACAAGACGAATGTTATTTCCTTCCTCAACCTAATCTCAATGTTTCCCCATTAAGCCCAAAAAAAGAAGGAAAAAGGGTAACATAAATGTCCAAAAAAAATACTTGCATAACCTCAATTTTCATACTTTGAAGCAAGGATAAGCTTCTTCATGAATGAAGAAAAATTAATCACCACAACTTATTCTCCTCCACAAGCAAGCTTCCACTGTTATAATAGGTTATAGAGGTACAAACAAAGCACTCATTCACTAAATCCAGTGTTTGTCAAATATTATTACTCAAGAGAAAGGCTATCAACTAAAGCATACGGAACACAATAATTGACATTTGAACTAGCTGTGACATCATCAGACTCAATTTTACACAATCAAAACCAGGGAGCATAAGAACAGCAAGTCATTTAAAATACTATAAGATAGCGAAATGAGAAGTGAACAAACCAGATAAAGAGCATAACATCGCAAGAACACGGATTTCTTTCCAGTTTGATCCCGAAGCACATGAGCGGCTCTCCTGTATTCTCGGCAATCAAAGTATGACTTGGCAAGAAGGTAAAAGTCACCATGTATGGCTTCATCTTCCTCCATCACCGGAGTGGACACATAGGCAACACCAGTGGGAGGTGTGGAAGTAATCTCATTGGTGCGGAACCTTCTGCGTATACTCGAGCTTCCACGCTGAAATCTCGTGTTTGAAGGCGTGAACTTAGCTGGGTCTTGCTCGATTCCGACAAGCTGTTCTGCTGCCCTGTAAATCAAACCAACCAATGATTTATTGCTCCCAGAAGACAGCATAAAAAAACATAACTTTATCATTAAAAAAGCACATTGAAAGGAAAAGCAAAGCCAAAATTAGCAACCCAGATTAAGGCATTGGACTCCCAAAGAAAAAAGTTCAGTTCTACTTCAAGAAGCCAAATAAAGCACCATTTCCAAAGTGTTCTACAGATCTTATAAGACCTTCTAAAATGCTAAGAGATTGAGAGAAATGGGTTCATTGTAAAAGAGTAAAAAAATTCAATCTTTCTTATTCTTCTTCATCAAAAAGCAAAGAGAGAGTAGCGTGGGTTTAGGGTTTTATGAAGGGTTACCATTTGGAAGCAGAGTAAAGGCAACGGTCGCTGAGTTGGCGAATAGCAGTGCGGAGCTCGATTCTGCAACTTTCTTTAGAACTCATTTTTTGAAAAAACAGATTTGGGGACTGAAGTGAAGTGCTAATAACAATAATGAAGCTGCCACCCTGCCTTCAACATCCCTCACTCACTCCAAACAAATTTCAGAATAGAAATCGTAGTTTTTTAATTTGCCTGATTTGATCCATCCGCGCCCAGCATTTCGAAATAAAGAACCATTATTTCTTCCAATTGGGCTTTGACAGCCCAAAACGAGAAGCTCGCTGTTATTATTGGGCCGAAAGATAAAGCTCTTTGTTTTGTAACAATGGCGCTGCTCGTGGGTCTTTCTTCTTAAATTGTAGGGTAAATTACACTATTAGTCACCAAACTATGGGTAAGTTTTTGTTTTGGTCACTTAACTAAAAAGAATTACAATTTGGTCACTTAACTATTCACAATTTTTTTATTTAAGTCACTGGATTGTTAAAATCGATATTCGATAGCTTTCTCTGTTCGCACTGTCTGCAATAATCGAAAGTTATCTTTCCCCTTCTCTTCTACAGTTCAAATTTTTTTTCATGAAACAACTTTGGACGTCACAAATCTACAAGTCAAAATTCAAACAGTTTTTTTTCTCCAATCATTGACATTGACCGTTAGATCGACTTGGATCTAAGGTATGCTCTTCTACTCGTCGATGGGTACTGATCCACCATACCAATCGTTGTATCACCTTTTAGAGCTCATTGGCGGAATTTTTTAAAAAACTTAACAACCCAGTGACTTAAATAAAAATTTTTAAATAGTTCAATAACTAAATTGTAAATTTTCTTAGTTAAGTGACAAAAACAAAAACTTACCCCTAATTTAATGACGAATGGTGTAATTTACCCTAAATTTGAAGTGTTGTTAAGTTTGTAATTAATGATGTTTGAACTGAACGGGATTGGCTAGTCAAATTGAGAACCGGTTAGGGTACTAATCAGAAGAATGGCATCGAACCGGTTGGACTGGTTAAAAATCGATTGTATTGATTGGGTGGATTTTTTTTTAATTTTTAAAATTGTTTTAAATTTTTAATAATTTTTTAATCGAATTGGCTAGACTGATGAGCTGGTGATCTGACCAGTTCGGTTATATTGATCATTGGGTATGTATTGACTTTGATAAATGAGTAACCATATAAATACACTCTTTTCCGCTTCAATTTGAAAAGAATGATATTTTAATAAATCACTGTTTTGATGAATCTGTCATACATAGAGTAATTGTGTTGCTGCGGAGGGAATTGTGAGAAACCGAAATGGGGAGTGGATTATTGGCTTTAATAGATTTTTGGAGAACTGCTCAATGCTTGAGGCTAAACTTTGGGGTATCTTAGATGGTTTAGGCATTTTAATTGATCGGGAATATGACCACTTGATTATTCAGATTGATAGCTTTGAGGCAATTAAGGCTATTCAAAAGAGACTTATGAGAGGATCTAACTCAACCTTGATGAAAATGATTTTTCAATTATTATCACAGTTTAATCATTGGAGCATTTTGCATATCTCTAGAGGAGCCAACCAGGAGATGGACATGTTGGTCAAGCTGACGCATAGGGGAGACTATGGTTTGCGAAGTTCAAGCTAATTTTTTAATATGTATTTGTTTTAATTTTCATTGTCCCAAAAAAATCACTGTTTTTATTAAAAATAATGTAATTAATATTTTTAATGATTCAGGTTAAAATAGAACATAAAAATTTAGTCATGAAAGTAAATTAAAATGTCAAATGGGATGTTTAATCTGAATTATAGGTCATAATAATTGAAGACAAAAGCCTTTAATTCGTTTGGCTTTATATACTTACTTATTTTGGATTGTTATTTAATACATTAAGTATGTTTAAAATTAGGATAAATTACGTAAACAGTCACTCAATTTTAGGGTAGCTAACAAAACAGTCACTTAGGTTTCATTTCAGTCACTCAACTTTAAAAAAATAACAAAACAGTCATTTTAACCATTTTCCGTTACAGATGTAACGGAAAAATGACATGACATTTAACGGTGGGTTATTTGTTATTGTAACAATCCTTTTTAACCTTAAACAGCCCTAGGTAGTAGAAGAAGAAGAGAAAAAGAAGAATAAGAGAAGAAACAGAGAAGAAGAAGAAGAAGAAGAAGAAGAAGAAGAGGAGGAGGAGGAGGAGAAGAAGAATAAGAGAAAATGGAAGGAACTTTGTATCAGCGATTCCCAATGGTCAAAATCCGGGAACTCAAAGACGACTACACTTCCACAGCACCGACACCTCCATGGCCAACGCCCTCCGCCGCATCAGGGACATCTTCAAGTGGTCGTTCCATTGAGATCTCCTCAAGCTTGATTTTTTCTTCATTTTCTACAGTTTTGAGAACGGATTTGGCTGCTGCAACGTCTTCAATTGAAGGCCTTGGTGGAAGTGATATATAAAGTCTCATGATTTCTTGTACTGTTTCTACAAAAGCTGGTGACGGATCTTGCTTTGACATCACCGCCATGGCTATGGTGGTTTTTGGTTTTAGACGAGGAAAAGAGATTGTTTTAGAAAGTTTATCTGGAGTGTTGGCGAAAGGTCTTTGATCTTTATAATCAAATACTATATGGATTAGACTAATTATTTATAATAGTTGGCTGCCATTTCTGTATTTTCTATACAATTATATTTTCATCATAATGCATATTATTTTCCTAATTAGAAAGTTCCCTGGACCTTCGTAAACAATGGGCTAATACGCCTCTCCTCTACAAGTCTACTTCCACCTTTACTCCACTACAAGTCTACAAGTTGAGTGCATGTCCTTTCTTTTTCTTTGAATCCTATACTCTGTTCATGTTTGATTGGAACCACTGGCTTCAATAGTGCTTGAGTGCTTGGTTTTTCAGGGATGCGGGTAGCCTGGAGTTGTTCAGCAACTGTTGTTGTGGCTCCTGATTTGTAGCCATTGTTCTGTTGTGGGAGAAAGAAGATGAAGAGAAAGGAGAGAAGAATAAGAAAAAATAAAAGAAGCATAAAGAGAAAGAGGTTGAGGGAGAAGAAGCTGAAGAGAAAGATGAGAAGAAAAAGAAGAAAAACCATTCTGACCAATCATCTTTTCTTTTTTTGTTTGACCCTTTGACTACTTGTCCAACGTGGCAAGTTAATTGGCCACATCAGCTAGTTAACTGGCCACGTCAGCTATCCATTTAAACTTGTGACGGAAAATGTTAATGAGTGACTGATTTGTCACTTTTCAATAACGTTAGTGACTGTTTTGTTATTTTTTCAAAATTGAGTGACTGAAATGAAACCTAGGTGACTGTTTTGTCAGCTACCCCAAAGTTGAGTGACTGTTGATGTAATTTACCCTTAAAATTATGATATAAATATTTTTTTCAATTTAAAAGGACTGAATGGGTTGAAACTTATTATCCTAAAGACTATACATAATTCTAGACATTGTGTATTTTTAGAAAAATATATATTTTAATTTATGAATGGTATGTTTCTATAAATGTCGCGTTTTAATTTTATAATGCCATGTTTCTATAAATGCCGAGGTTTTGGATTGAGGAGGCGCCTTCCTGGGTGGAAGCAGAGGCTTAAAAAGATAGAAGAACTCTGAGATGAAGATGAAATGGGTCGGAAAAATGAGTATCAAGGACTCCGACAGTTTGTATCTACAAGATCCATCGTAATTTATGAGGGCTGATGAACTATGGGAGCAAGACGATGGCAGTAGTGATGCTGTTGAAGTGATGCTGTTGAAGGATGGCAGTAGTGATGCTGTTGAAGTGATGCTGTTGAAGGATGGCAGGGAGATGGGGCCGCTGGTTTTTCAGTTTTGAAATGTCTTGTTGGTTTACTATTTGTTTATTTTTCCTGGTTCTGTTGGAGGTTTCCTCAGAAAACACGGTGGGTTTCTTTTGATTGTTTGTTTCGTTTTCTTTTGTGGTTTTAGTGGTTTTCTGCAATTTTCATGCAGCCACCGTTTGTTTGTGTCATTTACTTGGTGACACCTGTAATCATGCAGACATGCATTTATTCTTCTGAAATCCCATCAGTTTTTAGTAAAAAAATGTTCGACATTTGTAAAAACAGTATCTCCTCTTAATAGTGTAATGTTACTTATCTATGCACACAAGTATGTTGCTAACAATGTTCGAGATTTAGTATTACAATTTTTCACTTACCTCTTTTTATGGCTAATTTTGTTGTTAATTACAAGGCAATGTATCCAAGCTAATGAGTCTAATACTAGAATTAATGGCAGCAAAAGAAGTAAATAAGTAAAGAGTTTATTCATTAAGCTGAAAAGAGTACAAAGCAGGACTCTGAGAGACAAACCCTGTAAGTAAGCATATACATGCTGCTGCTTCAAACAAGGCAAGCCTTAACGATAAGCTCTCTCAGAAACTTTTACTTGAAACTCATATTACATAGTCATGCATAATGATTGCTTTCAATCAAGTCCTAATAACTTGTTGAATCCCCTGAAGTGAACTTTCTTTTTTCTTAAAGATAAATGGCCATCCATTGTCAGTGGAGAGAGCCAAACGTACCATATCTCCTTCTGAGTCTCTCCCAATTTCGTTGCATAAAGCTGGGCATGTTCCACATACTGCGGGGCAGTACTTAAATTTGTAACCAAGAACACCCCCCTTCTCTATTCTAAACCAACTGGTCAAAGTGTCGGCACCCGGGTTCCCTTTAATCCCATCGGTTATCACCCACCATTTTCCGGCTGAATGGTCGTAATCATCGACCTTCCACACCGTTGTTGTTCGGCAAAGTCTGGGTCTGAGCGGAACGAACTCTATGTTTATGTCAGAGGATAGGCGAACAACTCCATCGTTGGAGTCCAAACTAGAAAATATCACCGGTATACCGTCGTCACCAGATCGTCTTTGAGCAACGACTTCCGGGCATGGGTTTCCGCTAGGCCTGCCTAGGGCAAGCCCACCACCACCAGCACCCCATATCGCCGACACAACGTAGTATTCGGTGCCTGTTTGGACTTCGTTGCCATCAGTGTCGAGCACAGGTTCGTTTGTAGCGTTGGCCACACCTAACAAAAAGGATGATGGTGTGACTGAGAAGATGATGAAAAGAAGAAACACTGAAGCTTTTGTGGTTTTCATGGTTATACAGATCAATTGTGTTGGTATGTGTTGCTTTAGATCTCCATGTCAATTTATAGAGATGGGAAAGGATGACCAGGTAAATTAATAGAACTACTTTTTTCTTTTCTTTTATTATTATTATTATTATTATTATTATGAAAATAGAAAATTGAAAAATACATTAAACCTTCTTTATAATAATTCTATTTGTTTATTACAATTTTATGCGCTATATCTATAACAAAGAAAAGCAAAACTATAAAATGACCAAATTACGTAAATATTTAGGATTAATTTTTTTAGAATCAAGATTAAATTAACATAATGTATAACTATTGATGATTAAAATTACTATTATACCAATTATAAAAATTACCACAATTAGTCAGATGATGGTAAAAAAGAAAATAAGTGAATAGTTAGGTGACTCTTTTGTATATATTTTTTTATAATTAAGTAATTATTTCATAATTTTTTATAATTAAATAATAAAAACTATTAATATAATTTAGCTAAAGTCGACAATAATTGAAGAGAAAAGCCTTGAAATTTGTTTGGTTTTGTATACTTAATTATAGTTTGTCTTTCTACTCTTAACCATTTAAGCAAATGGACAAATATAAAAACAAATGGACGATTCCAAAAATTCCACGTGGAAGGAAACAACTTCTTAACATTATTATCATCAACTGTACAAATTTTGATGGTACATTCTTATTATTATTAATTTAAAATTTTATAAATTATAGAGAGACTTAAATGAAATTTTTTTTATGGAGTCGAGCTCCTATCAACCCCCGAGTTTGCTATTGAGTTAAAAGCTACCAACCACAAAGACAACCATTAATCTCCTAATCACTGCGAATAAACGGACAAATTAAAAAAAAAATTAATGTGGAGTTAAAACTTTAAATACAAATATTTGATTCAATTGATATACATTAATAAGAAAATTTATCTTAAACTTAATATATATCATAATCATTAATTAATAATAGGATAGAATACAATAGAGTAAGTCATTAATATTGTTGGGTGTAATGGTAAGACACATTACGTGTTCAAAGGATAACGCAAGTTTAAACTTTGAAAACGATATTGTTAAAGGAGTAGCCACAAACTCCGAACACGGACCAATCCTTCTTTATCTCTAAAGATAAAATATCCTAACCACCCAACGACTATTCCATTCATGTTCTCCATTGAAATCGCCCCGAATAATCCTAGTATTAACATTTTTCACTTGGTACTTGATAGTCTATTTTCCTCTCTCACACACACTTTATATATATTTGGTTAATTACAAGGCATTGTATCCAAGTTAATGAGTCTAATACTAGAATCAATGGCAACAAAAGAAGTAAATAAGTACAGTTTATTCATTAAGCTGAAAAGAGTACAAAGAGAAGGACTCTGAGAGACAAACCTTGTAAGCAAGCATGTATATATACATGCTGCTGCTTCAAACAAGGCAATCTTAACAATCAGTTCTCTCAGCATTATTTACTTGAAGCTAATATTATATAGTAACTACTAGTTCATGCAGAATGATTGCTTTCAATCTAATTATGAACAACTTGTTGAATCTCCATGGCTGATGTTTCAACTTTCTTAAAGTAAAATGGCCATCCATGGCCAGTGGAGAGAGCCAAACGTATCATTTCTCCATCCGAGTCTCTCACAATTTCGTTGCATAAAGCTGGGCATGTTCCACATACTGCGGGGCAGTACTTAAATGTGTAATCAAGATCACCCACCTTCTCTATTCTAAACCAACTGGTCAAAGTGTTGGCACCCGGGTTCCCTTTAACCCCATCGGTTATCACCCACCATTTTCCGGCTGAATGGTCGTAATCATCGACCTTCCATACCGTTGTTGTTAGGCAAAATTTGGGTCTGAGGGGAATGAACTCTATGTTTATGTCAGAGGATAGGCGAACAACGCCATCGTTGGAGTCCGAATTAGAAAATATCACTGGAATACCATCGTCACCGGATCCTCTTTGAGCAACGACTTCCGGGCATGGCTTTCCTTTAGGCATGCCTAGGGCAAGCCCCCCACCACCAGCACCCCATATCGACGACACAACGAAGTATGGGGTGCCTGTGCGGAGCTCGTTGCCATCACTGTCGAGCACAGGAGCGTTTGTAGTGTTGGCCACACCAAACGAAAAGGACGATGGTGTGATTGAGAAGATGATGAAAAGAAGAAACACCGAAGCTGTTGTGGTTTTCATGGTTATACAGATTGTGTTGATATGTGTTGCTTTAGTTCTGCATGCAAATTTATAGAGATGGGAAAGGATGAACATCCAAAATTGATAAAGATATTAATATTATTACATATAACACATTTCAAATGTGAGGTAAATTAATAGGACCACTTTTTTTTTTTTTTTTTTATGAATGTCGAAAATTGGAAATATATTCAATAAGTCTTTTCTATAATTTCTTTTTTTTTATATAAAAATATTTTATTATAATAGTTAAGTTTATTTTAAAATTAATTTTTTATGTTTAATATTTATCTTTCATAATATTTTCTCATTTATAATAATTATAAAGTATGAACTACACTTTTTACTAATTTAATTCTCTATAACGTCTTTTTATCTCAAATTTTAGGAAAATTAATTTTATTCATAAAGAAAATAAAAATAATAAAATTTAGCTAACAAACAATAAAATGTTTAAATTTTATATAAAATATATTAATTATATTTTATTAAATAAAATAATATTCAATAAATGGAATTCCCTTTTTAACTTTTATTAAGTGTATATAAAAAATAATATTAAACATATTTGTTGTAACCTTGTTTTTAGCTTTATCACAATTTCAATCTCTTTTTTTTTTTTTTTTATTTCGATCGGAAAGGTTCAAACATAATATATTATGACAAAACAATTTTAAAATAAGGTGAAGCAATAAGTAAAGTAAGGAAAGATAATATGTTGTAAATGCAGTTTGAATTTACCAGTTTTATTCCGTAGAGTTTCGTTTAGAAAATAATTTTAATTTACAATTCGTCTTGATCAACTATTAACTAACGTCCAAATTACCTTTACCCCGATAGTTATTTGCAACCTTAATATTAAACCTAAATTATTACAAATCACCCTCTCCAAAATACCTCACTTTCAATCAAGCGAATATCCCCAATAAAACTTAAAAAAGAGTGTTGTATAAAACACAAGAAAAATTCACCAAAGTATCCAACTTAAACCTTCCAATTGCCTATTTTCAATGTGCGGTAATTATGGCATACGAAAGCCCTTCCAGTAGAGTCTTCTTAAGTTTAAAACTCCTATAAAGGTTGAAATTATCTCATGAATTATTTTGATTAGTTATATCATAAAAATCTTTATAAACAAGTATCTCAGTAACTTCAAATATTATGAAAGTCCACAAAAGTTCAAACAATCTTTATAAACATATATTTTTTGAATGCATCAAAGCATTGTTTAATCTACTGTTTGAATATGAAGTGAAATAAGAAAAGAAATCAAAGTTCAAACAATCTCACCCTTTTGCATTTTGACAAAACCTGGAGCAAATGATTAACACATCATCTAAACAAGTCAAAGGAAACTAGAATACATCTCCCCCTACGAGGTAGAACCATACTATAACAGTTCGATTTCCAGTGGTGTCGAAAATAGTGGTTTCAGAACCACAATTTCGACGTGTCAATCTAAAATTATTAATTATTTAATATTTATAAAGTCATCAGTGTCATATTAAGTTTTGGTTTAGAAAATTTAACGTATAGTGAATTGATTAAAGAAAAAGGATTAATTTGTAATAGGTGGAAAAGTTGCTTATTATTGATTTATTTTAATATAATAGCTTAAATTAGTAAACTAAGGGGGGTTATGTTGCAATTAGCCCATAATTAGTTAATATGGACGGTAAAGACTGAAAAACAATATTAAATTGGTGTTTTATAATGTTATAATTTCATTAAATAAAGATTATAATAATAATAAAAGGAAAGTAAAACAAAAGTGGGGTAGTGGTCATCTTCTTTATTTTTCTTAGGTTTGGCCGAAACACCATTGTTGTAAGGCTTGGGAGCTTGGTTTTTGTTAGTTTTTAATGCATGTAAGTATTTTCTTTGTTTATTTATCATAAATTTTAAGTATTCAGCTATTGATAATGGAATTTAGATAGTTTTGGAGTTTATTTGTGAAGTTATTAAAGTATAGAAATCATGTATTGAAATTTTCGAAGATTTATAGTAGTAATTAGTTTGGGTTGAAGCTTGGTGATGATATGTATTGAGTTTGTAAAGTGATTTTTACAAATTTTGATGTTTAGTGATTTAATTGAAATAGACATGTTACTCTTGAAAATTTTAGCATATATGGATTGTTTTGGATGTGGTTCAAATTTAGTTCTATGGATTGAGAATTTAATTGTAGAATTAAGCTTGATTTGGTTATAGGGATTAAATTGAATAATGTGTAAAAATTTGGGGTAATTGTGTAAATTTGTAAATAAGAGATCATATGTATTGAAATGATTAGAATATTAAAACTGAGGCTAATAATTAAAATAAATTATGTTATAGATCAAGATCAAGTTGATAATCGTGGAAAAGGGAAGGTTGTTGATTAGTCCCTAGACTTTTGTTGTTTCTGTAGTTTGGCCCTAGTAAGTTCATACAGTTTAATTTTAGTATAATTTAAATATTTAATTACTTGTGGATTGAAATTATTAAATGACTTGGAAGTATTGAATTGTGGTAAGTGAAATGATTTGGGAAAGAAATTGTATTAAATGTTGTTAAATGATAAATATGTGAGCCAATGAATGTAGGATAGGATACAGCTGGCATGCCAATAGGTTATATCGTGCGCTGTACGAGATTGGTTGATGCGGAGATGATGATTCTGATCTTATTCATGTTTACTGAATATACCAAAGTTCAGCATTTGTTGCGAACTATCGCGTTATATTGCAGTGCTTTAAGTGTGTTTCGCGAGCGGATGTAAAGCCTACGGGCTTGGCACTTGGTGCCCAAGTGTACTTTCGGATGGTTAGCTCATTTGAGTGATTTGGTGTGTTTAGTTGGTTAACCGTGTATCCAAATCCATTACAATGTTCATCAGGTATAATTTAGTGATATAATGTAATTGACTGAATTGATTCATTCGTATTTAAGTTTAAGTGTAACACCCATTTCCTGTATTCTACGCCGGAACCGGGCTCGAGGCATTACCGGACTCAATCCACAATAGTCCCAACTTGACAACTTTCTAAAGCCACCACAATGGCCTCATTAAAGACCCACAAGGCCTTAAACATACGTACGAGGGATTCCGGAACTCTACGGAAACCTTTGCGATCTTAAAATTTCTTTCACCTTGACAAGGGCCACACGCCGAATGGGACACGCCCGTGGGAGCAGGTCGTGTGGTCACGCACGCCCATGTCCCCACCCCGTGTCTAAAATCTTAGGCATTCTGGTTGTGTCACACGGCCTAAGAACACGCCCGTGTTCTCCACCCGTGGTGAACACCGACCACCTTACACGGCCTAAGCACACGCCCGTGTGGCTAGCCCGTGGCCAATACTGACTTACCACCTTAACATGCAGGGGACACACGGCCAAGTCACACACCCATGTGGATAGCCCGTGTGTCACACACGGCCTAGACACATGCCCGTGTGTCTATCCGAGTGGACAAGAACAAGGCTATTAGCCAAGCCCTTTTCACCCCTCTAGCTCATACAACATTTATCCATTCAACACATCATTAACCAATTCATGTTTTACAAAATAAACTCTCATGGATAACTACATCTTTTCATATAACATGATAAACCATTAACTATGGCATTATACAAAATGAATTATCCATCAAAAGGGCCAACACACCCTTGGCGAATACAACAACATGAACTAACTTGTCTAGTCCCTATACATGCCATATACAAAAGCACTAAATCCAAAATATACCAAGTGATCTGATAGTGTGGGCGATCTTCCAATTTATCCGCGTATCTCGTCTCGACTCTTTATCTCTATAAGACAAGGGAAAAGAAGGGGAGTAAGCTTTAAGCTTAGTAAGTTTACATATAAACAATTAACATCATAGTATAAGCTAAACAACAATTAGCATTATACTAAACAAAACCATTCACATCCACAACTAAGCTTACTCATTCAATCCCTTACCACATTTCCACCACATCACAAGCTTAATGCTTACATTCATTCATTTGCATACCTGCACTCAACACCATAATTCACATGATACAACGCATCACTATTTCTCAATAGTTTAACCACACAGCTAAATCACTCGGTGGTTTCGCACTTAGCCCACCACAATACAATAATAAGGTAGTATCACACATAGCCTACCAAAAAGGGTAATTATAGTGGTTTCGCACATAGCCCACTGAATAATATGCTTAACGATAGCATCGCACACAGCCCATCGTAGTCAAGCATTAAGGTAGTATCACACTTAGCCTACCGTCAAGTATTATCGCTACTCATCCACACAGCTATTACGTCATTCATACATCAATTACTAAATAACTACCACATTGAATCCACTTGAACCATATAGGTTCTCAATCATGTCATATAATAGTCAGCATCCACAATGAATACGTATAAATGTATTGTTTACACATAAACTTACCTCGGTATTCAAAAAGTATAGAGACGTGCAATTTAGTCCACGACTTTGCTCTTGCCTCGATTTCGATCCGGGATTTGTCTTTCTTGATCTATAATGATAAATCAACTCATTTAATACACACATTGACTAAATTGACTCATATCCCATACTTTGGCAAAATTACCATTTTGCCCCTAAACTTCCTCATATTTACACTTTTGCCCCAAGGCTCGTAAAGTGATTTTTATTCAACTTTCTAGAATTTCATGCATAGCTGATTCATACTCTCAACTATAGAAACTTTCAATTCTCACTAAATCACTCATGTATGACCATTTTCAAGACTTTTACAAACTAGTCCCTACATGCATTTTTCATGGAATTCACTTAGAAAAAGATGTTTATACTACATCAAGCTCTCATAATCTTCCATAAAACATCAAAATACATGCATGTAATACATGGTTATATTTTTGAACATCAATCCTAGCTCAACATATAGCTAAAAATAGCTAATTCATGTTACGAGGACTTCAAAAATACGAAAATTATCAAAAACGGGACTAGGATGCACTTACTAGCAAGCTTGAAAAATTTGAAGAACCCTAGCTATGGCTTCTTGAAATTTTCGGCTCTCATGAAGAAGATGAACATAAAAATTGACTTATTTCATCTTTTTAATCATTTATTTGTCAAATGACCAAAATGCCCTTCTTGCCATACTTTCAAAATTTTAGCCATTCATGTCCATTTTTGTCCAAAATTTAGAATTTGGGAAAATTTCTATTTAAGGACCTCCAATTAATAATCCAAAGCTATTTCATACATAAAGCTTCTAGAATCTCACATTTTGCAACTTTTGCAATTTAGTCCTATTAGACCATTCAATCACAATTTAACAAAATTGCTTCATGAAACTTTCATACTAACATGCAAACATCTCAAAAACATTAAAACTCATAATTTCTATCTCGAATTTGTGGTCTCGAACCACTATTCCGACTGGGTCCTAAATCGGGATGTTACATTAAGACTCACTCATGATCTGATTACGGATGACATGAATATGATTTATGAATTTTCTATACCCTATATTAGATAAGTTTATTCGGTAAGTTGATTGTTTAAATCCGTGGAAATTATTATGCTTAAGTAAGCTTACTTGTGTCTCTTCCATTACTTTATTGTAGATTCATTTTTGAGGCTTCCGGCGATCAGATTGATTTCAAGAATCACACTATTCTGGAAACTATTGGTAGTTTGTTTAATGTTTTTTTTGGGTTATATGACATGTAATAGGTGACCTGAAATTATGTTACTTACATGTAAAGTTGTAAATATTGAATGATACTTGTGAATATGTGTTTTGTTTGGTATGTATGTGTGTATGGATCTTATTTGGTATTGGTAGTTAAGCTTTATAAAGTATGTGAATATGCTAGGTGTTTATGACTTGAAATGAGTAGTGTTTTGGTATGAATGGTTAATGATGATTTTATAATTTGAATGTTTGAATCTTGGTTTAAATGTGATTAATTTGATTATTGAATTGTGGTGTCAATGAGGGTACAATGGTTAGGCACTTAAGATGGATGTTTTGAACTTGTTTAATTGTGTTTTGAATGAGTTTAATTGATGGTAATTAGGTTGCTTGATGCCTAAGTAAACATGTTTTGGTAAATTTGATTTTTAAGTTACATTTTGGTGCACACGGCCTAGGACATGGTTGTGTTTTGTTGTTTAAAGTGAAAATTTCACATAGTCTAAGACACAGCCATGTGTCTCAAAATAGTTTTGAGCACGGTCTAGCACATGGCCTGCGACACGGCCGTGTGTCCATAATTTGAATATACACACGGTTTAGCACACGGCTCGCGACACAGCTGTGAGATCCTATTTCGAATATTCACACAGGTAGACACACGGGCTGGGACATGACTGTGTGTCCTGATTTTGAATGCCCACACGGTTTGGGCTATGTCACACGGCCTGGACACACGGCTGTGTGACCCATGTTTCCCAAAATTTTTAGGTTTTTCTTAAAATTTCTATTTTGTTCCAAATCGATCCCAGATTGATCCCAAGCTATTTTTAGGGCCATATAAGCTTGATTTAAAGGTCGTATGGATACTTATGTTATATTTTAATATGGTTAATTAATGATTGTGATAATTTTCATAATTGTTTATGTGTTGTCATGGAATGTTCTGTTTTGTATAGTAACCCTCTGTCACTCTAATTCGGCGAAGGATGTGGGTAAGTGGTGTTACACATACTCAATCATACACTCCTCCTATTCATATGCTTGTTCACCACATTTTCATTTAAGCATACACCAAAGTCAACGAACATAAGTTCAAAGGATATAGAGCCTGACAAATAAGCTGAACAAAAAAAATACCATAATGCAACGACTCAATTTTCATGAACATTTGGAAAGTTGGTTTTGAGGCCAAATTTTTAAATAAAGCTAGCTCGAGAATTTACCTGAGGAGTTTGTGTGTTGTACATGAAATTATAAAGTCAAATCGTTAATTGATTAAATTGGATAAGTTGTAACTATAGTACATGGACCCAATTGTTCAAGTGACCCAACTAGTGGGAATTGATTAGAGAATTTAGCAAGTACTTAAAGTGTAATTAAACCAAGGCCTGATTGCAATATTACCACGCCCAAAGTTTGATTATTGGCAAACCATTATCAATGCCACACATTTCCACTAATTTTCTCATTATAAGTTTATGGCCATTAGATCATAACTAATTAAGGTTAATTAGTGAGTTAGTTACCTTGATTAATAGGTTATTTATATATATTTAAGATAGTGGGAGAGGGGAAATCTTCTTCTTCTTCATGCATTCTTTCTCTCCCAACCGAACATAAGTAGAAGAAGAAACCAAGTTGTTCTCCATCAAGGCCATCAAAGGTAAACAAATTGTTTTCTCAATTTTTTTATTATTATAGATTTTTAAACTATGAAACTTGATACAGCCAACCCAATAGTTAGAATTTCTTATTGTTGAAGCTAATACAAGTTGCCATTAAAGAGAACTTAGAGAATTTTTGTTAGAAATCATGAGAAGGGTTAATGGTTAAACTTAGTATAAAGGAGAGTCATGCTAATAGTGAAGTGGGTTATGTTGGAACAAGTTTGAATTAAGGGTCCGTTTGTTTACATGTAAAAGGTTTTACGGAAAATATTTTCTGCATTTTGCTATGTTTGTCTTACAGAAAACAGCTTGGTCAACGGAAAATGACTTACATGTCAACGTAAAATAAACTCTTTTTCCTATAAAATGACTTATCCTTTTGAAAAGTGTAAATCATTTTCTGGAAAAGAGTTCCTCTATAGGTTATTTTATTTTTATATGAAAATTAATTTAAATCAAGCTTAATATTATTATATTAAAAATAAATTTTATTTTTATTTTTAAAAATATTTAAAAATATTAAAATATTAATATAAAATATTATATTTTTCAATATTATTAAACATACATATTTAATTATTTATATTTAGTCATATAATTAATTATTAATATAATTAATTATTTTAATAAATTATTTAATATTTTTATTTTAATAATAAAATTTAAAAATAATAATTTTTAATAATATTATTCACATATTATTGAAGATATTCAATATTAATATTTTAATAATAAATATTTATTATAATTATAAATATATTAATAATAAATGTTTTGTAGTATAGAAGTTAAAATATGTGATAAGTGTATGTACTCTTCACAAATTTTCAATTTAGTCTCTATACTTTTGTTTTCAAGAATTTAGTCCCTCTACTTTTCAGATTTGAAAATCAAGTCCAATTGTTGACATTGCTAATTTTTTCTTTTTGTCGATTTTGTTGATGTCACATTTTTAAATAAAAAATACTCACTTGGTAGTCATGTAACTAAAAAGTGACATTGTAATGAACCTAAATTTTAAAAAAATATTTTTAATATATGCAAAAACAATGTAAAATATAAATTTATAGATATAAAATAAACTTAATTAAACAATGAAAAGATAAGAAAATCTCAAATGTATGTTTGTTTAATTGAAAGCAGCTTTTATGAAATATTTTTAAGAAATCTGTCAAACAATAGAAAATATTTTACACTGATTCATCCAAACATCAGAAAATATTAACTTTTTCAGGAAAGTAAGTCATTTTCTAGACATTATTTTCCGGAAGCCATTTCCAGTGAAACAAACGGACCATAAACTTAAGCTTTAAGACCATTGTTGATTAATTAGAGACCAATTTGAAAAGAATGAAAGCTATTGAAAATTTATGCTATAAATTGATAGTTTGAGATCCTTAAAAAATAATTACGAAGTCAAATTTTGATTCAATCGGGAGAACTGAAAGATATGAGAATTTTGGACAAGTAAGTTGTTAGGAACCTAAAAGAATTGATGCATATGTTTATATTTCAAAGTTATATACTAAGTGTTGAGAATCTGATTTTTTTTATATCGAAATTATTGTACATAATGGAAGACGAAATCGAAACTTGAGGAAAAAAATAAAGCAACCAACGAATAATTAACTCAGTTTGTGCTAACTTAATGAGTTTTTTTATTGTAGTCATAAACCAACTAAAAAAATCTAAGGCAAGTGCACCTATCAATTAATAGTATAGCTACGGTGAACAAATATATCGTTCTCATGAAGACTAAAAGTACCAGTAATTATCGTCTTTCTATTATTTAACTGATAAATTGGAGTGATTGATTGATTGAAACTAAAATTAACTAAAAAAAAAAACAACAAAGAACAAATCAGGAAAATAATCGAATAAAAACCAAGAAGTGAGACAATACCCAGGAAAGAATCCACCTAGACTTCATCTGCCATTATCAATCTATATTACGCAACTTCGTCACTTAGTATATTGATCCGTAGAAATCCCTGAATTATGCTAATATCTCTCTTCAAGACTAAGAGTAACTGACTATAGGTTAATTAATTGAAATTTCTTTCTAATTAAAACCTATATCATCGTATTAACTCGATCCATGGATTCCCTTATTAGATTTGACTCTAATCCGGTAGATTTATGTCGTCCTAATTTTAGGATTGCATGCAACTCCACTCATTTACGTTAGATCTACTAGTAAACAAGGTTTATTCCTCCTCTGATTTAAGCACATCAAACATGGATTAATAGTTTAGAAATATTAAACCAATAATTAAGCACACATAATTGAGAACAAGATCTAAGTCTTTATTGCGTAAAAATAGAAATCAAATAGCATAATTCATCATAGGATTCATCTCCCTAGGTATTTAGAAAATTAGTTCATGATAGCAAATAAAAACATCCTAAAGATAGTATAATCACAAGAAATAAAGAAACTCATAATAAACTTCAAAGAAATCAAAATGAGATCTTCAATCTTGATGGAAATTTACTTTAGAGTTGGCTTCAATGGTATTTTTCAAGTTGTTTTCTTCAATATTTTCTGATGGTTCTCTCTCCTCTTTTTATCTTTGTCATATATAAGTATTAAAATACTAAAAAAAACCATAAAAACGCATTTTCACGCTGTTTGGAGCGTAATTTGCGATTTCCACACAGTCCGACACATGGCCGTATGGCTCACACGGTTGTGTGTCCAACTCGTGTGGAATGGCCCAGCCCGTCTGGATCTTGAGACTTGCTTTGATTTTTTTATTTTCTCTCGTTTTTTGCTCATTTTTCTCCCAAATGCTCTCCTAAGTATAGAACATGAATTTAAAAGATTAGGAACATAAAATTAACAATTTTATATCGAATAATCATCCAAAAACACATTAAGAATGAGACTAAAACATGTTACTTTTAGCACCTATCATTTTCAATAAATGAATTTATAGTGTGCACCAATTACTTTAAATACAAGTTTATTATGGGTCTCAAATAAATAAATAAATTAATAAAATATATATTTAAAATTTTTTCAATGAATATAATACAAAATTTAATTGACTCGCGAGTTAGCATATATACAAACCCTTTAAATTTATACATACAGTAAAATAAATTTTTATATAAAAATAATTCATAGAAAAAATCCTTTAAATCCATCATGTAAATAATAAAAAAGTATTTTTAAATTTTTTTTAAAAATACTTTTGAATTTTGAATTTTTGAATTTTATTTTATATCCATATGTAAATTACTCCAACATGTATTATTTAAATCAATCATATGTACATTTCTCGAGCATATATTATTTATTACTAATATTTTTTTATAACAAAATTAAGATACAAACTATGAAAAGGAAAATTACATTAGCAAAATTTGGACCCTGATCATTAAGTATCAACAACAACCTTAACCATTGATTCTTTTTCCTAAATTAACTCCACTTGATATTTATAAATAATCATAAAAAATAGATAAAGTATAAAAATATCATTAAATTATTACCTGCGTTCTATTTTGGTCATCAAATTTTTAATTTTTTTCTATTTTGGTCACTAAACTATTCGAAATCAAAATTTTTGGTCATTGAATGTTAACAACGGTTTGAAATTTGAGAAAGCGTTAACTTGGGCCTTTTTTTTTATTGGTCTAATAATAAATTTAGCCATCTAATGTTTACACATTCTATCAATTTAGTCTTAAATAGAAAAATTCAACAAATTTAGCCTTCAATGTTTACAAATTTTGACATTTCAGTTCAAACTTTAAAAACTTCAATAAATTTATCCCTCAACATTTACAAAATAAATTTTTTTAATTTTTAAAAATTTTGTAAATTCCTAAAATTTAAATTCCTTTATATTAAACCTCTATTAAATGGTTATTTGAGGTGGTAAATGAGCAGGCTCAGATCAAACTTTTTACGGCTTCAGATTTTTTTGGACTCAGATCAACTCATATTTGGATTTTTCATTGAAATACTAAATTATAAATTTTATGAAAAAACAAAAAAAAAAGTTAATTTTAATGTCTCATTGAAGGTATTATCTGTGTTGATTAGTTAAAATGCAAGAGCTCACACATGGCCATGCATGTATACACCATAATCAAAGGCAAGGAGAAATATTTTGTGGTTTTAGAAAATTCAAGGAGTAAGTTTTCGTGTTTTTAGATATTTTTTTTGAACAATATTATTATAGGTTTAAATTATTTTTATTTTTTTTAATACAATGCTTAAAATTATCCATAGCCCCTCTTCAATCCATCAATAGAAAGATAATGTGTTTCAGCTCACTCGAACCCATTTCCTCCTATATTGACAACAATATTCATACTAATCGAGTTAAAACTCAATCGAAAATTGTAAAGTTGATTTCTTTTTGTTGAGGGGAGGCAAGACTGATTTGAAGCTCAGCATCAAAACCTCTGAATTTATCAACTTTGTCAAACCTTTCATTGTCAGCTGCACTGACATCTAACTATATACCATTCATTCCACAAACTAAATAAGAAGAAATTAAATAAGACAACTTGGTAAAGATTTCAAGAAAATCCATTCACATGGAATCCTATGAGGTGGAGAATGATGATTTATATTTTAGGAATTTACAAAATTTTAAAAATTGAAATTTATCAATTTTTTTAATGTTGAGAGTTAAATTTATTAAATTTTTTTAGAATTTTTTTAAAACTACAAAATTTGTAAATATTGAGAGTTAAATTTGTTAATTTTTTATATTTAGTATCAAATTGATAGAATGTGTAAACATTAGAAGGCTAAATTTATTATTTAATCAATAAGAAAAGTTCACGTCAATATTTCTGTTAAATTTCAAATTATTGTTAATATTTGATGACCACAAAATTTAATTTCGAATAGTTTAATGATAATAATAGAAAAAAATTAAAAATTGAATAATTAAAATAGAACATGAACAATAATTTAATCACCATTTCTATACTTTACCCAAAAATGACCAGTTGGCTTTATGTGTCAGAATTGAAGATAAATGTTTTCACACGTTTTATGTTATCCACTTAATTATTCTTTGTCTTCTTACTCTTAACGACTAGTTTTATGTTATCCACTTATTATTATTATTATTATTATTATTAGAGAATGACATATATGTATATGATTAGAGTTGTCTATGAAATGGGCTCAACTCTAATAAAATTTTAAGTCCGATTGTTAAGTTTGGGATCGGCCCGACCTGAAAAATGGGCCTAATATTTTGCTAAACTTCCATCTCGGTTTATATTTTTTAATTTTAATTTTATATAAAATTTAACAAATATAATACACCAAATACACTAAAAATATTAAATTACATGTTTCCTAATAAATTGAAAATAAATTTTAAAAAAGTTTTTATACTTAAATAAAAACTAAGATAAGTACAACATAACAAACAAATGCCTCTAAAATAGTGGCAAAATTAACAATAAAACGAGTGTTATACAATATCCAAACATTAGCAAAAAAAAAATAGTAACATAATAGTGAAATGGTAGTAAATCAGTGGCAAAAAGTGAGAAAACAGCACCAAAATATGGAAAAATAGCAGCGAAAACAACAGGGTTTTTTATTGAAAATTCGAGTCGGTCTAAGCCCGGACAAAAAAACCTTACCGGAGGCCCGGTTCATTTTCTAAACGGGCCTTGTCTTTTTATCCAAGCCCATTTTTTGGGCATATATTTTTTCCCAAACTCTCTCATTTTTTTCGAGCGGGCATTCCTTAGCTCGGTTCATGGACAACTCTATATATGATATAGGTAAAAAGTTTATGTAATAAATTTATGGGATAAATACCAAAACTATAGATGAATTATGGTTTAATGTGCAATTGTATACATGAACTTTGATTTTGTGCAATTTTATACATGAAATTTTGATTTGATCCAATTCTCGTAAATTATTAACACAATTATTGATATAATATCATTTTATGTTATATATTGCATACATAAATAACTATATTTACTCAATATAAAAATAAATTGATGTATTTATTTATTTAAATGTGTATGATTAAATCAAAATTAAAGTTTCTAAGTACATATATGAACCACAATTAAAATATCACGTGTATAATTGCACCAAATTAAAGTTTATGTATGCAATTGCACATTAAATTAAAGTTCATGTATAATTTTGGGATTTATCCCTAAATTTATAAAAATTAATATAAAAATTATTAAATGAAATGATAATATATATATATAAAAATATATAATAAGTTGCATACATTAAAATGGTGAGAAGTGGCGCAATTATGCTTTTGCTATTTAATTTTTTAGTTATTAATTATCTATTAAATTTATATATTACAAGGTCTTAGACTTTAAGCTGACATGGAATTTTGATTATTTGACACTTGGCATATTTATCATGTTGACACGCTGCAACTTAATCATTGTATATAATATTTATTTTGTTTTTAAATTAATACAAATTAATAATTTAAAATTATAAAATTTATACGGTTTAATTTATTTTAATTGAATATTTTGAATTCAATTAACTGATTAAAGAAAATACCATACTCTGGTTTGATTCTAAATAAAGTTAGAAATCGTTGTATTACTTATTCTTATTATTTGCTATTACTATAAATCTATATTGATTTACTATATTGATTGCAATGAAAATTTTCAAGATTTGGTTTTGAGTTAGCAACTTCTATTTCTTTCTTTTTTTCATTCATTTTTTCTTCGCTTTTGATCGGAAAATAGAAAAGTTGGGTGAATTAAAAACTCAAAGACAGTTCATGGCCAAGAGTAAAGATGTCCGAGTAACAATTATTTTGGAGTGTATACCAGTTGTGTTCGAAACGGCTTAATAAGGAATCAACGGGTATTTTCAAGTATATTACTCAAAAAAATCGACACAATATGCCCAGTTGATTGGAATTGAAGAAATTCTATCCCTATTGTTACAAACATACAATTCATGGGGATATAAAGAAATAAATCGAATTAAGTGCTCGTATGTCACCACTTCCCAAAAAATATGAAAATATGACATTAAATATATAATATATTAAGTATAAGTATATAATTAATTATATATATAACACATATTTTCTTTATATCTTTAAAAATTCAAAAAATATAAAAATTAAAATCCACCAAAATTAAAATATTCAATTTTAGCATGATAGCAAAAATTCAATACATATATATTTATAACACATTTCAAATGTGAGGTAAATTATTAGGACCACTTTCTCTCATTGAGAAATCTGGCCCCATTCGTGATGAATGGGGCGCCTCGGAAGCTCAAGGCTGAGCAACATGCTTAACTTTTTATTCCACTTCACGTGTGGTTGCAGATTTGTTCAAAAGCATCGCCCTCGCAGTTCTCTTATTATTATTATTATTCTTTCTTTCTTTCTTTTCACGTTTTTCTTTTTGTTTTCCTTTCCATTCCTTTTTTTTAATTGAAAATTTTAGTCATTGTACTCAATAATTATCGATGTTGCCGTTTACAATGGTCTTTTATGTCGATTACGGCACCAAAGAAGAGATTTTTTCTTTGTTCACTTCTATAATTCAGATTTCTCAGAAGTTGACTCCAAATCCTTTAAAACAATGACCAATGCTTCAAACTGCTCTTTCTTCGATCTCTATTTCGCTCCACCAGATTGTTGCCAGTTGGATATATGTTATATTCCCTGTGGTTAAACACACTACCTCACTATTTAGATAACCGAACGAAATCAAATTAATTCAAATAATTTAAAAAAAAAAATTAAATTGATATCTTGACACATTAATGGTACCATCTTAAAAAAAATAATTCAATTAATAATTTTTAATGATTCAGATTAAAATGGGACATAAAAGTTTATTGTTGAAAGTAAATTAAAATGATTGTGTTGATGATATAGAATGTAAAATGCGATGTTTAATAAGAAATATAGGTCATACTAATTGAAGAAGACAAAAGCCTTCCAATTCCTCTGGTGTTTTCTACTTAATTGTTTGTCCTTTAACTCTTAAACACTCAAGCAAGTGGACAAATATTGAACCAAATGGAGGAATCCCATAAGTTCCTTGTGCCAGGAAAACAACTTCTATCATTATTATCATTACTATTCATCATATACAAGTGTGCCCTTCCACATTTTTTATCAAATTCTTTTAGATTTTTTGAATCAAAAAATTATTTTTAATTAATTATTCAAAAAATTGATTGGACATCCAAATTCAATATTCGTTTTCATATATACATTAATTTTGTTGGCCCAAACCGTTGCTAAGAGATAAGCTATATGTTAGAAAAGAGTGGTTAAAAGGGCAGTTAAACGCTAGTTTATCATTTAAGGTTCCGTTTGTTTGTCAGTGAAATATTTTTACGAAAATAATTTTTGAAAAATGATTTATTTTTCTGAAAATGATTTATTTTTCTGGTGTTTGGTTGAATCTGTGTAAAATATTTTCTGTTGTTTGTAAATTCCCTGAAAATATTTCAAAAAAGTTATTTTAAACAAAACATACATACATTTGAATTTTTCTTGTCTTCTACTTGTTTAGTTAAATTCACTTTCTTGAAAATATTTAAAAAAAACTACTTTTAAAAAAGCTTTTTTAAATGAAACAAACATATATTTAACTTTTTCTTTTCATTTAATTGTTTAGCTAAATTCACTAAACAAAATGTGTAAACCAAACTACAACATTATGACTGAATTTACAAATTTTTGCATGTACATATACATACATAAATATAACCATGTTACACAAGGCACTTGCACAAGGAAAAGGAAAAAATTACAAAAATACTCATTTATTATTATAATTGTAACAGTCCGAATTTGACCCTAATCGAAACGGTAGTTTCGGGACCACGAATCCGAGTTCGAAAAATTTTTAAATATTATTTTCGGTGTTTATTATATGTGAATTAATATGTGTGAAAGTTTCGTATAAAAATTTGATTGTTTGTGTGTTTAATTTAGCAAAAAGGACTTAATCGCGTAAAGTGCAAAAGTTGCAAACTATAGTGAAAGGTGCTAATGTGATAGTGGCTTTTTAATATGAGGTATTAAAAGGGCAAATAGCCCATTTTCAAGGCTAGTGGGCGGTATATGCCAATAGTGACCTTTAATTATATGTTATGTTTATTTTTATTATAAGGTTAAAAAGGTAACTTAATTATAACTTAAAATATGTAAAAGAAATTAAAACAAAAACAAGCATGTTCATCTTTTGTTTAGCATAGCCGAAACTTAGCAAAAGAAATAGGAAGAAAACCTTACAACATTCGGCCATTTTGAGCTTGATTTCAAGGTTAGTCCTTGTTCGGTTTTTGTTAATTTTTACGTTTTTGAGATCGTTGCTTAGAAATCTTCAAGACCCATGCTTTAATTTTTGAGTTTGATGAATATTTTGAGTTGAGCTATTGTTGATAATTAATTGTTTATGTTGTTTAAGGATGAATTATGAAATATATGTGTTAGATTAATATGTTTTGTCTTTGGATTTTTGATGAATTTGAATATTTTGGGCTAAATTGCAAAAATAAATTTTTGAGGGGTTAAAATGAAAAATAAATGAAATGTAGGGACTTATAGGAGCATGGGGAAGATTCGACCCTAAAGGAGTAATTCCAAATTATGTGTATTTTGTGTTTTGTGTAATAGAGACTAAATTGTAAAAGTTGTAAATGTCAGGGGTAAAATGGTAATTTGCCCATTTGAGTATTTTTGGATAAAATTGAAATGAAATGTGTTTGAATGAGCTCAAATTGAATGTGTTTAGATCAAGAACAAAGAAAAACGAACTTGGATCGGGGGAAGGCAAAAGTTATTGAATAGCCGGTTTTTGCTGTCCAACGATTTCCGAGGTAAGTCTATAAGCAATTTAATATCGTTAATAAAATTTATAACATTGATTATATGCTGAATTATGAAATTATGATTGTAAAATTTGTTATAACCGAAGTTGGATAGTGAATTTGAAATGAAATGTTGTTACATCTTTAACCGGGTTGAAATGTTAAAGTGATTTGAATAATGTGTGACCTATGTTAATTTGGGCAGCATTACTATAATGTGTATGAGATGATAATAATATTGTATCGGGATTTGAGCCTAGCGTGGCCTTGTGCCGTGAATTGTATCGGGCTTGAGCCCAGCGTGCCTTGTGCCTAAAAAGTGTTTCGGGCTTATTGCCTAGCGGGCTAAATGCCGGTGATCAAATTTCGCACCTCGGGTCTAGCAGGGCTTAATGCCTGATGTGTTATAAATAGAGAATTCATGAATCATTTACAAGAGGGAACGTATTTCTCGCAATAAGCTAAATGCTCGGGTAAGTACAAGTCTTTCATATTTGCAAGGAATAAGGAAAGTTAGTATATTACCATTTGAATTAAGTAAGATGTGATATAGTTGAAGCTTCGGTAAGAATTTTAATATGTGCAATTGATCTTACCATTGATGGATATGATTTATATTATAATGGAATTTAAGCTTGAATATACTTTTGGAGAATCGGCCATATGTGAAAATTTCTAAATGTGAAAGAGGTTGGATTGGTTTGCATATACGTATAAATGAGTACATGTGATTGATATGTATATTATATTTATTTGACTTGGAATATTCGAATACATATTGTATTTAGGTGTTTCGATGAGTTTACATGCTTATGGTAAGAAAATGATAATCGTAGGTTAAGTGAAATGATAGTATTCGGCCATGATTGTAACATCCTAAATTTACGGGCCTATACATTTAGTGTAGGGATAGGTTTACTATGTTAATTTAATTGATAGGGGTCTAAATTTGGGCTTAGAATTAGGCAAAAGGCCCAGATTAAAGTGGCATCATTAATGATTAAAAGGAACAAGTTTTGGGTCGCAAGGAGCCCATGTTTTAGGCCAAATTCGGCACTTTAAATGAAGAGAGGGTGACGCCACACACAAGGAATTAGGGGCCCAAGTATTAAGTTTAATGAGGCCCAAATATTTTAATTTAAGTGAGTTAAATTTGGCATTAGGGATTAGTAGAGGTGGACGGCTACAAGGCTATAAAATAGGAGAATTTATGTGAATTTTTAAGTGATAATATCATAGATAAAAGGAGAAAAGTTAGGAGCTTATCTTCAAGGGAAGTGTTGGTAGAAAATCCACCACCTAGAGGAGTGTAAAATTCAAGCTCTTGCATGGCAAAGAGGGTGCCGAATTTCTCCTCTCTTTTAGCTTGAATTTTAAGGGCGTTTTCGATTTTTAGCAGTAGGTGCCAAAATATCTATAAATAGGGGGGGCTAGCACCTTGATTCTGACACTGAAAACCCTAAATTTCTCTCCCATTGTGTCGAAATTCCCTAGCCTCTCCCTCTCCAATTTCTTTTCTCCAATTTCTTTAAAAGCCAAAACTCTTCTCCACTTTTTCCTTCTTGTGCCGATTTCTCTAGGAAGCCGAAGCATCCATAGTCTTTTCTTCTATTCATCCTATTTGAGAATTAGTTCTATACTTCCGGCATTTAAATCTTCCATGGGCATTGCCGAATTCTCTCTCTAGTGCTAGCCGAATCTCCTATGCTAAGGTAAGTGTTGATTTTTGATTAGTTCTCATGATCTATTCCCGGTTTTTGAAAGGAAAAAGCCAAAAGCTAATAGTTTAATGGTTTTATGATGGGCGGCAATTCGGGATTTGAAGGAAGCTTAGTCGACTAGACCTAAAAGCCAAAAATCATAAGTCTCCAATTTTGGGATTTCAAGGTAAGAGGATTTGTTTATTTATATATAAAATCGAGTAGAATACTAACCATGGCCGAATATAGGAGAGGCCTATTTTCGCAATTGTTCCGGCTTTTAAGCAAGGCTATAGATTGAGGATAATAGATCCAGATAGCAAGGACATCGACTAAGAATATTGGATTTCTCAATATCAGGTGTGTAATTCTCCACACCATCTAGATCTGTTTGATTAATATATGAAAATAAGTATTACATGTTTTGTTAAATGCCAAAACCTGCATATTGACGGAACCCAAAGAGGGTAAAGCAAATCACCAGGTTAGTAAATGATCCGATTAAATGTTATAAGTATACGATTTTATGTGATTGCATGGGTTGGGTTTGATGAAAGGAGGAAGTTATATGTTGTAGCGGTTTTTACCGTGATCTGTTGTAGCGGTTCCTTACCGTGATCTGTTGTAGTGGCTTCTGCCGTGATCTGTTGTAGTGGCTACGACCATGATCTGATGATGAGCAGCACGACTGCCATCAAGGCGTGTAGCGGTATGGGTTGATTGTAGAAATCCCCAATGGTGTGAATGGTCGTGACGCGGGCGTGTAGCGGATGGACACCTAGGATATGGGTTGGGCTTTGCATATTATTTTTGTTACTTATATTTTGATTATTCTGTTTATGGGGCTAAAGCCCAAATCTAATGGTGCATGAGGGTTGCACACCGAGTCTCGCGACTCACCCTTTAATTTTAACCATCTCGGTGACACTTAGGGCATCGGACCGGGCCGAGAGAGAGCAAGGTGGCCATGCGACAGAGCTTTGAGAATTCAAAGCAAAAGACTTAGTCTAATTTTTTTATTTTCATTTAATTAATGGGTTCAAATTTCCTTGTAATAAGGCCATGGGCCACTAGACTACCGTTTATGTCTTGGGATTTTGTTGGGCTTTTATTACTGGGTTTTAAGTTTTACGTTTTCAATTAAGTTAAGACCTGCATGAAATTTCGGTTTTTATTTAAAATCTACCAAGATAATTGGTTACTTAATATTTTATACTTTAATGAATTATTAAGCTTTCGAAATAAAGGTGTAAACCTAGTAATTATTTTCCAAAATGCGACATGTTATGTAAAATCTCTTAAGTGACATACCAGATCCGGTTGTAGCGTTTGGGCCAGGTTTGGGGTGTTACAAATTGGTATCAGAGCCAGGTTCAAAACTTGACTCTGGGGGTTTTTTGGGCTCAAAACGTTTTCTTAAGTTGGGTGTTCGAAACATGCATATTTATACAGGTCTGTTAGCTCAAAGATGGCACTGCGTCTCTCGCCCCAAGTCCGCTGAGTAAGTATTCTGAACCATTGTGTGATATAATATATGTGGGCTTGATGGGATTTATGGGACGTAGATTAGTTAGATTAGAACTTGATGGACTTTAGGCCTAGCTGAAACAACTCTTAAAATCTCATAAGACTTAACTTCACTAAACAAACCCGTGAGCGAGCCGCAAAGACTAGGGTGTGGTAACAGCATACGCATGTCTAGGATTGGATCCTAAGAGCACAGTATTTAAGCGATCCTAGTGACTCACCTCCTCTTCGCTGGAATCCTACTTGGTGCGTAGTGACTGTTCACCTTAGCCAAGTTAGGGTGTGGCAATGGGCATACGCATGTCTAGGAGTGGATTCAGGGAGAGCTTGGTACTTAAGCAGTCCTAGCGACTCACCTCCTCTTCACTAGAATCCTACCTGGTGCGTGGTGACTATTCACCCTAGTTACAAGGACTTGTTGATGGGCTAAACCTTATAATTAAAACCTGAAAGGGACCAGCCACCCTAGTTTGAAAAAAAAAACAACAACATCGAAATATCCCTGGTTAGAAAAAATTCCCAACCTACCCTCGCTTTGTCAAATAACCAAAATACCCCTGGTTTGTACAATTACCAAATTACCCATGATTTGCAAAATTACTAAATTGCCCATGATTGCAAAATTACCGAAATACCCTAAGATTTCAAAATTACCAAAATACCCCTGGATTGTAAAATTACTAGAATACCCTTACTTTACGAAATCAACAAAGAACTTTATTATGAAAAATTACAAAAATACCCTGTAGGATAAAATTACGAAAATACCCCTGGGTAGTGAATCAACGAAAACACCTTTACGTGAAGAATGTAAGTGCTTGGATGTTATTTGTATGATGTATGTGTTTTATTTTAGTTAGAGGTTACAAAATTGAGATCAGATTATGATGCGAATTCGAAAGAACTACTCTTAAACTATTGTTCATAAAACTGCTCGTGGTTAATTAATCAATGGAAGAAAACTAATAATTCATAAAATTTCTAAATAGATAAACGCGAATCGGTAAAATGAGTACAAGGGGACGAGGACGCTCTAGATGCTAACATCTGGTGCGTACTCTACCATAGTATACTAAGTGTTTCTTTTGGCTTTAGAATCGGAGTCTTGTGAAAACATAGTGGTGAGACTTGGGTAGTAATGATTAATAGATAGTTGGAAATTTCGAGGACGAAATTTCTTTAAGGGGGTAGAACTGTAACATCCTAAATTTACAGGCCTATACATTTAGTGTAGGGATAGGTTTACTATGTTAATTTAATTGATAGGGGTCTAAATTTAGGCTTAGAATTAGGCAAAAGGCCCAGATTAAAGTGGCATCATTAATAAATTAAAAGGAACAAGTTTTGGGTCGCAAGGAGCCCATGTTTTAGGCCAAATTCGGCACTTTAAATGAAGAGAGGGTGACGCCACACACAAGGAATTAGGGGCCCAAGTGTTAAGTTTAATGAGGCCTAAATATTTTAATTTAAGTGAGTTAAATTTGGCATTAGGGATTAGTAGAGGTGGACGGCTACAAGGCTATAAAATAGGAGAATTTATGTGGATTTTTAAGTGATAATATCATAGATAAAAAGGAGAAAAGTTAGGAGCTTATCTTCAAGGGAAGTGTTGGCCGAAAATCCACCACCTAGAGGAGTGTAAAATTCGACTACTGCATGGCAAGGAGGGTGCCGAATTTCTCCTCTCTTTTAGCTTGAAATTTAAGGGCGTTTTTGGTTTTTAGCAGTAGGTGCCAAAATATCTATAAATAGGGGGTCTAGCTTCTTGACTCTGACACTGAAAACCCTAAATTTCTCTCCCATTGTGCCGAAATTCCCTAGCCTCTCCCTCTCCAATTTCTTTAAAAGCCGAAACTCTTCTCCACTTTTTCCTTCTTGTGCCAATTTCTCTAGGAAGCCGAAGCATCCATAGTCTTTTCTTCTATTCATCCTATTTGAGAATTAGTTCTATACTTCCGGCATTTAAATCTTCCATGGGCATTGCCGAATCCTCTCTCTAGTGCTAGCCAAATCTCCTATGCTAAGGTAAGTGTTGATTTTTGATTAGTTCTCATGATCTATTCCCGGTTTTTGAAAGGCAAAAGCCAAAAGCTAATAGTTTAATGGTTTTATGATGGGCGGCAATTCGGGATTTGAAGGAAGCTTAGTCGACTAGACCTAAAAGCCGAAAATCATAAGTCTCTAATTTCGGGATTTCAAGGTAAGAGGATTTGTTTATTTATATATATAAAATCGGGTAGAATACAAACCATGGCCGAATATAGGAGAGGCCTATTTTCGCAATTGTTCCGGCTTTTAAGCAAGGCTATAGATTGAGGATAATAGATCCAGATAGCGCAAGGACATCGACTAAGAATATTGGATTTTGCAATATCGTGTGTAATTCTCCACACCATCTAGATCTGTTTGATTAATATATGAAAATAAGTATTACATGTTTTGTTAAATGCCGAAACCCCGGCATATTGACGGGAACCCAAAGAGGGTAAAACAAATCACCAGGTTAGTAAATGATCTGATTAAATGTTATAAGTATACTGATTTTATGTGATTGCATGGGTTGGGTTTGATGAAAGGAGGAAGTTATATGTTGTAGCGGTTTTTACCGTGATCTGCTGTAGCGGTTCCTTACCGTGATCTGTTGTAGCGGCTTCTGCCGTGATCTGTTGTAGTGGCTACGGCCATGATCTGATGATGAGCAGCACGACTGCCATCAAGGCGTGTAGCGGTGTGGGTTGATTGTAGAAATCCCCAATGGTGTGAATGGTCGATGCAGGCGTGTAGCGGATGGACACTTAGGATATGGGTTGGGCTTTGCATATTATTTTTGTTACTTATATTTTGATTATTCTGTTTTATGGGGCTAAAGCCCAAATCTAATGGTGCATGAGGGTTGCACACTGAGTCTCGCGACTCACCCTTTAATTTTAACCATCTCAGGTGACACTTAGGCATCGGACCGGGCCGAGAGGAGAGCAAGGTGGCCATGCGACAGAGCTTTGAGAATTCAAAGAAAAAGACTTAGCCTAATTTTTTTATTTTCATTTAATTAATGGGTTCAAATTTCCTTGTAATAAGGCCATGGCCCACTAGACTACCATTTATGTCTTGGGATTTTGTTGGGCTTTTATTACTGGGTTTTAAGTTTTACGTTTTCAATTAAGTTAAGACATGCATGAAATTTCGGTTTTTATTTAAAATCTACCAAGATAATTGGTTACTTAATATTTTATACTTTAATGAATTATTAAGCTTTCGAAATAAAGGTGTAAACCTAGTAATTGTTTTCCAAAATGCGACATGTTATGTAAAATCTCTTAAGTGACATACCAGATCCGGTTGTAGCGTTTGGGCCGGGTTTGGGGTGTTACAATGATGAAGTTACAAGTTGAATTTTTTATATTCAATGCCATAAACCAAATGTTTAAAATGCTTGAATGTTTGAATGTTATATTATAATTGCTTAAGACTTACTAAGCTAGTAAGCTTACTCTGCGTGTGTTCATTGTTCTGTTTTATAGATTTCGATCAAGCTACGAGCTCAGGGGATCGTCACCGAAGTCATCCACACTATCGACCTATTTTGGTACCTTTTAAGCTGGAATTTTTAAGTCTAAGGCATGTATAGGCTAGCTTAATGTTTAAATGATATGTTGTCGATGTATATAAGCCATACGATAATGGCTTGACCATGATGCTAGTTTGGTATATATATAAATATAATATGTCATATTATAAGTTTATCTGATAACTATGTTATATAGTATGTGTATATAATACTTTGATTTTATGGTTTGATTTGGGAATGATGTGAATGGCTTATAATTAGTTCGTTTTTGAAAATCTTGATGCTTGGTATGATTTGGCTTTGAGTATAACTATAAACTCACTTAGTCATAGGATAAATGGAATATATTTATATATATATATATATATATACTTGACTTTGTATGGGTTATTTTGATTCATTTGTAAAGGTAATGTATGCACATATATATGTTTGAATGATTTACAAATTAGGTACGGTTGGTGAATGCAAAAGAAATGAATAAGTTGTATAAATATTTGTAGCTCAATTATGCGCATGCAAACAAATTTAAGTGTGCATTGGTTCGATGGTTGTTGGATCTATTTGAATTTGGTATGAGCAATGTACATGTGATCTCATATATGTTTATTTAAATGCCATGATTATTACATAGTTAAGAACTAATTATGTGCTTATGAATATTCGGTTAAGGTGACTTAAATTACTAAATAAATAGAACCATTTTGTCAATTGCTGCAATGACCCTTTTGGAGTGTATATATATGTGAAAAATCTTACAATAGTTAGTAAATTGAATGAAGCATGTTTTAAATCATCTTTTATAGATGTTTTCAGTTTAGTTGTTTGAGCACGTAGTATATAAATAAAAATACAGTAATTGGGACTTTTGTTAATTACATTGTTGTGTGGAATGAATAAATGTTCATAGCATGTTCAGCTTACGTTCTTTGATAATTATGCTGTATATGACTTAGGTTTAGCATGATAAGTATGTTTTAAGAAATTATATGTAATATACATTTACATGCATATGTGATCGTTTTAATTATTTGGATTATTGTATAAGAATGTTTATTCATGACTTAAGTGATTGATTAAAAGTTGTGACATAAAAAGTAATGCCCCATAACCCTAATCTGGCGACGAATACGGGTTAGGGGTGTTACATTTGATTGGTATCAGAGCTTACGGTTTAGTCGATTCTAGGACTACCGTAGCGCGTGTGAGTCTAGCTATACATGCCTTAAATTATAATGCGATAGTGTGATGACTTCTGACATCTGAATTGTGTTTTATATAGTAAATGGATCCCGATAGAGCCGTAGCAGATGATGTTAAGGCGTAGGCGCCTAATCCCGCGCAGGGGGACAAATACCGATAGAATCTCAACCTACTTCGAGTAATCCGGAGGGGAGGCTAGACAAGCCTTCTACCAAGTGATGAACGACTGGTTTACTCATTATATCCGGACTAATCCGGCTGTACAACAACCTCTACCCCCGAATAATCCATCTCCGATACCTTGGCACCTCCGATGATAGATCCGATGAGATCTAGCAGGCCTCCCGTTGATAAAATCAGGAAACACGGGGCCGAAGAATTTAAAGCTAATGATGATGACGACGCGGAACGAGCTGAGATGTGGCTTGATAATACTATCTGTGTGCTTGATGAGTCATCATGTACTCGGATGAATGCTTGAAGTGTGCTATATCCTTATTACGGGACATCGCATATCACTGGTGGAATACACTAGTATCGGTGGTTCCGAGGAGAAAGTGACACAGGAATTCTTTCGGATAAATTCGTAAAAAGTACATCGATCGAGATTCATCGATCGAAAACGAAAAGAATTTCTCTCGAATTGAAACAGGTCGAATGACCGTGGATCGAATATGAACGAAAATTTGTCGATGAGCCGATATGCCCGTGAATGTGTGTCAACTGAAGCCATTATGTGTAAAAGATTTGAAGACGGTCTGAATGAAGATATTAAGTTGCTAGTCGGCATACTCGAGATTAAAGAGTTCATGATACTTGTTGAACGAGCTTGCAAAGTCGAAGAGCTTGGAAAAGAGAAAAGAAAAGCCGAGTTCGAAGCTAGAGACATTCGAAAAAGATCATCGAGTAAGACCTTTCATTCTGCATCAAAGAAGTTTAAAGATGAATCCAGTCGACATAAGGCTACTTCAAACTTTTCTAGATGAGATCGACCTCCTGTGGGTTCCCGAGCCACTTCGATGGCTAGTGTTGGTAATGTTCAGCAGAACCGGACTGAGTGTAAGCATTGTGGAAAATGACATTCTGGGAGTTGTAGATTTCGTGATCGGTCCTGCTTTAAATGTAGATCGTCGGATCATTTTATTCGAGAGTGCCCGATGCTAGCTGAGCAAAATACGGATCAGAATACAAGACCGAGCTACGCGTCAGCATGAGGCAGACCACCCAGGCATTCGGGAAATGTTAGTGGCAGTCAGAAGGAACCAAAGACACTGCAGTTCGATCAGAGGTTCGTGCACCTGCTAGAGCATATGCTGTACGTGCCAGAGAGGATGCTTCTTCCCCAGATGTTATCACCGGTACTTTCACTCTTTATGATACTACTGTGATTGTATTGATTGATCCGGGTTCGACTCATTCATATGTGTGTGAAACTTTAGTATCCAGTAGGACTCTACCTGTTGAGTCTACTGAGTTTGTGATTCGTGAATTAAACCCCTTGGGTCGATGTGTTCTGGTTGATAAAGTGTGTAAAAGTTGCCCGTTGATGATTCGAGATTCATGCTTCCCAGCTGATTTAATGTTGTTGCCTTTCGACGAGTTCGATATAATTTTGGGGATGGACTGGTTAACTTTGCACGATGCTATAGTTAATTACAAAAGAAAGACCCTTGATTTGAGATGTCAGAACGGTGAAGTTATCCGAATTGAATCTAATGACCTGAATAGGTTACCAGCATTAATCTCCTCGATGTTAGCTCATAAGCATGTGAGAAAAGGGTGTGAAGCTTATTTGGCTTATGTGTTGGATAGTAAAGTTACTGAAAAGCAGATTGAGTCCATACAAGTTGTGTGCGAGTATCCAGATGTGTTTCCTGAAGAACTACCGAGTTTACCACCTGTTCGAGAAATAGAGTTTGGTATCGAATTAATACCAGGGACGACTCCGATTTCAATAGCCCCGTATCAAATGGCACCTACAGAATTAAAAGAGTTGAAAGCACAGTTGCAAGAGTTAACAGATAGGGGCTTTGCACGACTGAGCTTCTCTCCTTGGGGTGCACCAGTTTTATTTGTGAAAAAGAAGGACGGGACTATGCGAATGTGCATCGATTACCGACAGCTCAACAAGGTAACTATAAAGAATAAATACCCGTTGCCATGGATTGACGATTTGTTCGATCAGTTGAAAGGGGCTTCAGTGTTTTCAAAGATAGATTTGATATCGGGCTATTATCAGTTGCGAGTCAGAGATTCTGATGTGCCAAAGACTGCTTTTCGAACGAGGTACGGACATTATGAGTTTCTGGTTATGCCTTTTGGGCTTACTAATGCACTTGCTGTTTTTATGGATCTGATGAATCGGATTTTCAGACCGTATTTGGATTGATTTGTGGTAGTGTTTATAGATGATATTCTGATCTACTCCAGAAATGAAACCGAGCATGCTGAGCATCTGAGACTGGTGCTACAAACTTTGCGAGATAAACAGTTGTATGCAAAGTTTAGTAAATGTGATTTCTAGTTGAACGAAGTTAGCTTTCTGGGCCACGTTGTTTTAGCAGCAGGCATTCGGGTAGATCCGAATAAAGTATCGGCTATACTTGATTGGAAACCACCGAAGAATGTTTCCGAAATTTGAAGTTTTCTAGGACTTGCTGGTTACTACAGACGATTTGTGAAAGGTTTTTCTATAATAGCTACCCCGTTGACAAAGCTATTACAGAAAGACGTTAAATTTGAATGGTCGAAAAAGTGTCAGAAAAGCTTCAATCAGTTGAAAACTCTTTTGACCGAAGCTCCAGTGTTAGTTCAGCCTGAATCGGGTAAAGAATTTGTTATTTATAGTGATGCTTCTTTGAATGGTTTGGGTTGCGTTTTGATGCAGGAAGGTAAAGTCGTAGCCTACGCTTGAGACAATTGAAGCCGCATGAAAGAAATTACCCGACACATGATTTGGAGCTAGCAAACTATTGTGTTCGCGTTGAAGATTTGGCGTCATTACATGTTCGGAGAAATGTCATGTCTATTCGGATCACAAAAGTTTGAAGTATCGATGACTCGAAAAGACTGAACTCGAGACAACGCAGATGGTTAGAACTGTTGAAAGATTACGAATTAGTGATTGATTACCATCCGGGGAAAGCCAATGTTGTTGCAGATGCTCTAAGCCAAAAATCATTATTTGCTCTTCGTGCGTTGAACACACATATGGCTACTTCTGATGATGGTTCGATAGTAGCCGAATTAAAGGCAAGACCGTTGTTTATTCAACAAATTTGTGATGCCCAGAAAGTTGACAAAGATTTGTTAGCAAGACGAGTTCAGTGTGAAAGAAATGTTGAGTCAGAGTTTCGAATAAATGAGAATGACTGTTTGAAGTTCAAAGACCGAATGTGTGTTCTGAGGAATTTAGATTTGATTCAGATGATATTGGATGAAGCTCACAGTAGCCGATTGTCTGTACATCCGGGTAGCACGAAAATGTATAATGATTTGAAACAGTTTTATTGGTGGCCTGGTATGAAACGGGACATATATGATTTTGCCTCGAAGTGCTTAGTTTGTCAGCAAGTAAAGGCCGAACATCAGGTACCTTCTGGGTTACTTCAGCCGATCATGATACATGAATGGAAATGGGATAGAATTACTATGGATTTTGTATCCGGTTTGCCTACAACACTGAGCAAGAAAGATGCAGTTTGGGTTATAGTGGATAGACTAACCAAATCAGCTCACTTTGTTCCAGTTCGTACGGACTATTCGCTCGATAAGCTTGCTGAGTTGTATGTATCTCAAATTGTGAGATTACATAGTGTGCCGATTTCTATTGTGTCGGATAGAGACCCGAGATTCACGTCGCGGTTTTGGAAGAAATTGCAAGATGCTTTAGGTACCAAACTACACTTTAGCACAGCTTTTCATCCGCAGACAGATGGTCAGTCTGAACGAACCATTCAGATACTTGAGGATATGTTGAGATGTTGCGTCCTTGAGTTTGAAGGTACGTGGGAACGATACTTACCTTTGATTGAATTTGCTTACAATAATAGCTTTCAATCTAGTATCAAAATGGCACCTTACGAAGCTTTGTACGGCCGCAAGTGTCGCACACCATTGTACTGGACCGAGCTCAGTGAAAACAAGATACACGGGGTTGATTTGATTAAAGAAACTGAGCAGAAAGTGGCAGTAATCCGAGATAGTTTGAAAGTTGCATCAGATCGTCAAAAGTCATACGCGGATTTGAAATGTAAAGACATTGAGTTTCAGGTTGGAGACCGGGTATTTTTAAAAGTTTCTCCGTGGAAGAAAGTACTTAGATTTGGTCAAAAAGGCAAATTGAGTCCGAGGTTCATCGGACCGTATGAAATCATCGAACGTGTTGGGCCTGTTGCTTATAGATTAAAGTTGCCCTCTGAACTAGAAAAGATACACAATGTATTTCATGTTTCGATGCTTCGTAGATATAGATCAGATCCGTCACATGTGATTGCCTCGTCTGAATTGAAATTCGATCCGATATGACGTACGAGGAAGAACCGATCCGTATCTTAGCTCGTGAAGTGAAAGAGTTGAGAAACAAGAAAATTCTGTTAGTAAAAGTACTATGGAATCGACATGGAGTAGAAGAGGCTACGTGGGAGCCTGAGGATTCAATGAGACAACAATATCCAACTTTGTTTAATGGTAAGATTTTCGGGGACAAAAATCCCTAGGGGGGAGAGTTGTAACAGTCCGAATTTGACCCTAATCGGAATGGTGGTTTCGGGACCACGAATCCGAGTCCGAAAAATTTTTAAATATTATTTTCGGTGTTTATTATATGTGAATTAATATGTGTGAAAGTTTCGTATAAAAATTTGATTGTTTGTGTGTTTAATTTAGCAAAAAGGACTTAATCGCGTAAAGTGCAAAAGTTGCAAACTATAGTGAAAGGTGCTAATGTGATAGTGGCTTTTTAATATGAGGTATTAAAAGGGCAAATAGCCCATTTTCAAGGCTAGTGGGCGGTATATGCCAATAGTGACCTTTAATTATATGTTATGTTTATTTTTATTATAAGGTTAAAAAGGTAACTTAATTATAACTTAAAATATGTAAAAGAAATTAAAACAAAAACTAGCATGTTCATCTTTTGTTTAGCATAGCTGAAACTTAGCAAAAGAAATAGGAAGAAAACCTTACAACATTCGGCCATTTTGAGCTTGATTTCAAGGTTAGTCCTTGTTCGGTTTTTGTTAATTTTTACGTTTTTGAGATCGTTGCTTAGAAATCTTCAAGACCCATGCTTTAATTTTTGAGTTTGATGAATATTTTGAGTTGAGCTATTGTTGATAATTAATTGTTTATGTTGTTTAAGGATGAATTATGAAATATATGTGTTAGATTAATATGTTTTGTCTTTGGATTTTTGATGAATTTGAATATTTTGGGCTAAATTGAAAAAATAAATTTTTAAGGGGTTAAAATGCAAAATAAATGAAATGTAGGGACTTATAGGAGCATGGGGAAGATTCGGCCCTAAAGGAGTAATTCCAAATTATGTGTATTTTGTGTTTTATGTAATAGAGACTAAATTGTAAAAGTTGTAAATGTCAGGGGTAAAATGGTAATTTGCCCATTTGAGTTTTTTGGATTAAATTGAAATGAAATGTGTTTGAATGAGCTCAAATTGAATGTGTTTAGATCAAGAACAAATAAAAACGGACTTGGATCGGGGGAAGGCAAAAGTTATTGAATAGCCGATTTTTACTGTCCAACGATTTCCGAGGTAAGTCTATAAGCAATTTAATATCGTTAATAAAATTTATAACATTGATTATATGCTGAACTATGAAATTATGATTGTAAAATTTGTTATAACCGAAGTTGGATAGTGAATTTGAAATGAAATGTTGTTACATCTTTAACCGGGTTGATATGTTAAAGTGATTTGAATAATGTGTGACCTATGTTAATTTGGGCAGCATTACTATAATGTGTATGAGATGATAATAATATTGTATCGGGCTTTGAGCCTAGCAGGCCTTGTGCCGGTGAATTGTATCGGGCTTCGAGCCTAGCAGGCCTTGTGCCGGTGAAGTGTTTCGGGCTTATTGCCTAGCAGGCTAAATGCCGGTGATCAAATTTCAGACCCAAATAACATATTGTTGTTGCATCGAAACATATAGATGTTGACTAATCTGGCTAACATTGAACTTGGTAAAATGAAATGGTTGAATAATTGAATAATGAGATTATTCAGAATACACATTGAATGCTAAGATTACGCATTGAATTTCTCGTAGGGCGTCTATGATCAAAAAGTCTTTGTGATTGTTCCGGAAGAAATGAAACAAAAGATACTGTAGAGAGCTAGGGCGATTATTGTATGCGGTTTACCCAATGCTAAATGCAGAGGTACATAGTAGATTGATATGAACATCATGAGCTGGCCTGCAATAAACCCAGTTGTTGCTGATACTCTCTTCTCGGAGAATTCATGAATCATTTACAAGAGGGAACGTATTTACTGCAATAAGCTAAATGCTCGGGTAAGTACAAGTCTTTCATATTTGCAAGGAATAAGGTAAGTTAGTATATTACCATTTGAATTAAGTAAGATGTGATATAGTTGAAGCTTCGGTAAGAATTTTAATATGTGCAATTGATCTTACCATTGATGGATATGATTTATATTATAATGGAATTTAAACTTGAATATACTTTTGAAGAATCGGCCATATGTGAAAATTTCTAAATGTGAAAGAGGTTGGATTGGTTTGCATATACGTATAAAGGAGTACATGTGATTGATATGTATATTATATTTATTTGACTTGGAATATTCGAATACATATTGTATTTAGGTGTTTCGATGAGTTTACATGCTTATGGTAAGAAAATGATAATCGTAGGTTAAGTGAAATGATAGTATTCGGCCATGATGAAGTTACAAGTTGAATTGTTTATATTCAATGCCATAAACCAAATGTTTAAAATGCTTGAATGTTTGAATGTTATATTATAATTGCTTAAGACTTACTAAGCTAGTAAGCTTACTCTGCGTGTGTTCATTGTTCTGTTTTATAGATTTCGATCAAGCTACGAGCTCAGGGGATCGTCACCGAAGTCATCCACACTATCGACCTATTTTGGTACCTTTTAAGCTGGAATTTTTAAGCCTAAGGCATGTATAGGCTAGCTTAAGGTTTAAATGATATGTTGTCGATGTATATAAGCCATACGATAATGGCTTGACCATGATGCTAGTTTGGTATATATATAAATATAATATGTCATATTATAAGTTTATCTGATAACTATGTTATATAGTATGTGTATATAATACTTTGATTTTATGGTTTGATTTGGGAATAATGTGAATGGCTTATAATTAGTTCGTTTTTGAAAATCTTGATGCTTGGTATGATTTGGCTTTGAGTATAGCTATAAACTCACTTAGTCATAGGATAAATGGAATATATATATATATATATATACTTGACTTTGTATGGGTTATTTTGATTCATTTGTAAAGGTAATGTATGCACATATATATGTTTGAATGATTTACAAATTAGGTACGGTTGGTGAATACAAAAGAAATGAATAAGTTGTATAAATATTTGTAGCTCAATTATGCACATGCAAACAAATTTAAGTGTGCATTGTTCGATGGTTGTTGGATCTATTTGAATTTGGTATGAGCAATGTACATGTGATCTCATATATGTTTATTTAAATGCCATGATTATTACATAGTTAAGAACTAATTATGTGCTTATGAATATTCGGTTAAGGTGACTTAAATTACTAAATAAATAGAACCATTTTGTCAATTACTGCAATGACCCTTTTGGAGTATATATATATATATATATATATATGTGTGAAAAATCTTACAATAGTTAGTCAATTGAATGAAGCATGTTTTAAATCATCTTTTATAGATGTTGTCAGTTTAGTTGTTTGAGCATGTAGTAAATAAAAATACAGTAATTGGGACTTTTGTTAATTACATTGTTGTGTGGAATGAATAAATGTTCATAGCATGTTCGGCTTATGTTCTTTGATAATTATGCTGTATGTGACTTAGGTTTAGCATGATAAGTATGTTTTAAGAAATTATATGTAATATACATTTACATGCATATGTGATCGTTTTAATTATTTGGATTTTTGTATAAGAATGTTTATTCATGACTTAAGTGATTGATTAAAAGTTGTGACATAAAAAGTAATGCCCCGTAACCCTAATCCGGCGACGGATATGGGTTAGGGGTGTTACAATAATTGCCTTCCAAGCAAAAGACCCAAGTTCGAATCAAGCAATTTTTGCTTAATTCCACTTAAAAAAGCACTTATAGGAGCTTAGTTGAACAAAGCTAATAATTCCATTGTACAGCGAACTTCAATATTCTTGTATTTTTACAAAACCATACAACTTGCTTGATATCATAATATGAGAACACAACCCAAGCAAATACTAAGTGCTAGCTTTGTGATCTAAACCAAGTTTTTTACACATTAATAACACCCATTTGATGCTATATATAGCTCAACAAACCATTAAACACATTCTTTACCAAAATTTATAAAGAACTTAAGGTGGTTTTATTATGTTTTTTCTAGAGGTGAAGCTGATGAAATGTCAAAGTAAGTTGTGTCGAAACCTTTTTTTTTTGAAAAAGGAGTCGACTTTTATTTTAAAAATGAAAACGAACATGGGAGTCGCCACCAATAATTTTTTTATGAGGTGTGATCGGATCACCTCGCAATTTGATCATTTTAATAAAAAATTTGATTTATTAAAACGACGATTTTGGTCTACGAAATTTAAAAAAATGGGTTCGGGAGTCTGTTTAGTACGAGGAAGGATTAGCATCCTCGAAACGCCCAAAATTGGTACCTAGTTGATTAATTAATGTCTTAGTGTCGAAAATTAAAAATTTGGAGAAATTTTAGAATACGATCCTTTCTGAGAAGAGGGCATATTTCACGTTAGTCGAGAATAAAGAATTACGTCCCGTAAGTTAGGACACATTATCTTAAATCCCCGAAACGAGAATAAATACCGAAAAATTTGTTTATTTTGAAAGATGTTTGATTATCTCAATTTTAGAAAGAAATCATGTTCCGTAAGTTAGAACATGATCTTTTCGTAATTCCCAAGATTATTTAAAAAAGATCACTTTTTTTTTAAAAAAGTCCGTTTATCCGGATTTATCGAGAAAATCGAAACCCTGTAAGTTAGGGAACGACATTTCGAATCTTGAAACGCGAAGTACCGATTACTTTAAAAACAAAATTTAATATGTCGGGTAAGATGTAACACAATTAGGTAGTAAAATATAAAAAAATAAATTACGGTGCTAACATGCATAACATGATAAATGCGTTAATATTGTATGACAATATATAAAATCGAAAATGAAATAAAACAAACAAGCCGAAAATAAAAAGGAAAAAATAATAAGTCAACTAAAGCTTGAAACTAAAAAAACTAATATTAAACAAATGAGTAATAGATATTGTGTGAAATAAATTAAAAAATTATGTTAATACTAAGAATAATATTAATAATAAAAGAAGTTATGAACAATCCAAAATTTGCAATTATAAAAGGATATGGATAAATAAATAATAAAATGATAATAAAAAAGTGTCTAAAAAGAAATATGGATAATAATAATAAGTAAGTAAACACGAAAAAAAGGAAAAAGAAATATAAAGCAATAATAATAATATTAAATTAATTAGTTTAATAATAATAATAATAATAATAATAATAATAATAATAATAATAAAATTAATTAACTTAATAAATAAAGTAGCCAAAATAACCAAAAAGGACTAAAATTGAACTTAAAACAGAAATTTGGGACAAATTTGGAATAAAAATAAGGCGAAGGATCGAATTGATACGCACGAATAACAAGGAGGGATCAAAAGGGAAATTTTCCCTTCTCTTCCAAACTGCACAGCATCAATAGGGACCAAATTGAAAGTCAAAATAGATTATAGGACAAAATTAAAAAATAAAATAAACTTAATTGCAAAACCAGGGGCGAAGCCAGAACAATTTTTTAGGGGGGCGAATAAAATTTTAATTTTTTATAGCTTATATCTTTGTAATTTGTAAAGGATTAAATCAAATTTTTATAATTTTAGGGGGGCCAAAGTGCAATTTTACCTTTACTAATTTAAAAATTTTAAAAAAATTTAAGGGCTTAAATAGCAATTTTACATTTTAAGGGGGCCGGGGCTCATGCCACCCCTGGCTTTGCCCCTGTGCAAAACCATAAAAAAGCGAAATGGCTAAATGCGTAAATTGCCCATTGATCAAAAACACGCGGATCCTGCTGGTGGGTCGGGTCGGTCGGATCGGACCAAGGCAAAACAATGCCGTTTTGGGCGTTTAAGGCCATTCCCAAAACGACGTCGTTTTGGAGGCTTATAAAAGTCAATTTTTGACAAAAAACTTTCATTTTTTCTTCTTCCAAAAAAAAAAAAAAAACTGAAAAATGCTCTCTCCCTCCCCCTCTCTTAGCTTCTTGGTCGGCCAGGGGTTCGACCATCGGGCGCTGGTTGCCGGCGACGGTGCTGCCGTGTACGGCGGCCGGAAGGCCAAAAGGCGTATTTTTTCGGCAATTTTTTTTAAAAAAGTAAGTTTTTCTCCTCCCCTTATTATTATTATTAAATATATGTATAAAAAAATTCGAAAAAAAGAAAAAAAAATCACCTTAGAATGTCTTTCTCCTTCACTGTTCTCGTTGTTTTTTTTTTGTTTTTTTTTTGAACTCTTTTATTTTTCTAAAAACTCTCTCTTTTTTATTGATTGTAAAAAAAACTCCCCTTTGTTCATACTGTTTTTGGCTTTTATAGCCATTTTACAAAATATTGTTCATTATTTCTACTGTTTGCTATTGCGTGTATATTTGCTCCTGTAGGTGCAGTTGGACGGTGGAGCAAGTGGTGGCAGTGGCAAAGGCGACAGTGGCAGTGGCTGGCAGAGGCTAGGGTTTCTTTGCTTTTTTTTTTTTTTTCTGATTGTTAGTTTTGGGTTTTGCTGGGCTAGGGTTTGGTTAAGTTTTGGGCTGTTGGGTTTGGTTTTAGTTTTGGGTTTTTTTGGATTGGGTTTGTTTTGGGTTTAGGTTTGTAAAATGGACTGTTTATTTTGGGCCCGAGCAAAATTTGGGTCTTACAAGTTGGCCTTGGGGTTGAGGGGCAACCTACAGATCAGATTAGATCTTCCACAGCTAGCACTTGAAACTTAAGGGGTGAATCCAGTGCGATGTTGTCAACTCGGTGCTCATATATTTTACCCTTCTTGTCGAGTTCGTATTCGAAGTGCCATCGAATCAACCACGACTATCCCATGGGACTCGTGGTATGCCATGGATGGTCCAAATAACCATTACGACATTCTCCATTGGCTCGCCATACACCGACAATGTCAAGCCATAGAGCTTTGAAAAATATCCTCCCATGGAATCGCGATTGCGGAAGATTGACTTATAATTGTCGATTCGATGAAAGTATTGAGAGGATCTTTGAATACAATGTCATTCCTAAATAAAGGAGAAGTAACTTTGTCGAATATGAAGTATAAAGATGGGCAAGATATGAGAGAAAATTAACCCACCTGCATTTATAGAGGTGTCACATAGAAAAGCCCATAATCTATTTACACGAGGAAGGTAGCAGCATGCATCAACCTAGTGGCATATGCTATTTATGCACATACGACATAACTTTATCCAGTATTGTTAAGACAAGCACCTAGGCATTGCGCCTTAGCATCAAACAAAAGCACCTGAAACCCCTTCAGGCCAGGCGCATTCAATAGGCACAAGCTCGGCACCCCTAAGCATGCACTTTTGTAAGGCAACACAAAAAAAAAAAGAAAAACCATTTTGAAATGGGATCTTTCTCAATATTTAAGTATACGACGGCAGGCACAGGACCAAAAGAAATCATGCACACCGGCCAACAAAATTAAAAGAAAATTTAGCTTGTTCACTAAACAAATTCGACCAACTTTCAGAGTTTATTATCATAAGTATAAATCTTAAGCTTATTATACACACAAGCACATACTCATCAAGACTAATTGATATACAAAAATGCACACACATGCATGTTGCACCTTATTTCACTCGAGCAAAAGTGCTTTTCTTTAGCGCTTCGTGCCTTAGTCAATACAAGGGTTCGAACGCGTAGAGTGCACACCTTGCCCTTAACAAAACCACCTTTGCCATCCATCAATTTGTAAAACCAATCAAACATGGATACTATTAACAGAGTTCTCTATGTTCTAAGCTAAGAGCCAATACTTTCTTCCTTATACACACACACACAAAAACAATCAACATTCAAACAAAAGACCAACATTCAAAAACATCTAATTACATCAAAAACATAAGCTTGGAATGAATCGGTACGCGTTATTCAAACAAATGTCATCACCTTTCTCTTTTTTTTTGTTTTGAATTTAACGATGAGAATCCAAAATCAGCAAATGAACAAGGAAAACTTTGAAAAATCGAATTTATTTTACAGAATTCTCAATTATTTACTCCATTTCAAAGAAATCAAATGCGGGAAAATTGAATCCGAACCTGTAAATATCAAAACTGAGCTCTCTGTAAAAGATGTCCGGGAACTCCTCTCTCAAGGTCCGAATAGCATAACCCATATTCATGTAATAATCCTTCTTCTCCTCTTCCTCTTTGCTGGGCTTCGATCCTCGTTTCACCGGAGCTGAAAATTGTACGTACAACCTCAAGTTTTGGCTCAAACCCGAAACCGTACTGCCGGCATCTTTAACACCGACCCTAGTGTTGGTCCTTGACTAAACTTTCTTGTTGTCGTCCTTCGAAATCGAGCAGCTCTTGAGGAATTTAGGGCGGGGGGTAGGGTACCTGGCAAATTTGCTAAGAGATTGAAAAAAGAAAGATAGATAGATAACAAAAATAAGAATGATCGAAGAGATAAAAATGGGTAGACTAGAGAGAATATAAAGGAGGGTACCTGGCAATGGCACTGATTTGCAACCCAAGGGGAAGGGGAAGGGGAAGGGGAAGAGGAAAGGGGAAAAGATTTAGCAGAGTGTTGGGATGTGAAGGGAAATGGATTGGAAAATGTCTTACCGAAAAAAAATGTAAGACATTTTCCCATAAGAAGACGTCATTTTCCCGTGATTTGGAAAACCTTTTACCGTGGGAATTTATTTTCCACCAAACAAACGGAGCCTAAGTTTAACATTATAGTGGAAAAGTACTTTTGAAAAAATTGATAGTGTTTATTCTTGTTGTTTATAAGTGCTTTTGGGAAAATAAAATATCTATTTTAGTTGTAAAGTAGAATATTTAATGAGGAATAAAAAGGTTTTTAATTGAAAAGCACTCTTCCAAAAGGTTAAAGCTAAAAGTTTTGGGTTGGCTTAAAATCCTAGTTTAAAATTAATGTTTGGTTTGAAATCATTGTTTGGGTTGAATGATGCTTTTCAACCTCAATGGTAAGCACACCCTAAAAGAGTGAGCATTCCTTTAAGCACTGTGATAAACATGAATAAAATAGGTGATACATTGATTGTTTATGCAATTCGGCTTCCTTATGTTAAAGGAACCAAATCGATTTAAATTTAAAAAAAAATTAAATGTCATAGTTCAAATATTAAATACAAATATTTTATTTAATTGATATCCATGATAAGAAAATCTATCTTAAATGCAATATATATCATAATTAATTATTAATAATAAAATTAAATCATCAATAAGTGTGGGATGTAATAATAAAATAAAGTAAATACAGAATAGAATTTTAGTGACAACATTATTAAAGACGGTAATCACAAATTCTGAAGACTTGAGAAAAAAAAAAAACCAAATTCTTGATTTGGTTTTTTGGTTGAGACTAAACCTTTAGAGACTAAAATATTTTTAGAAACATAAAGTATGACATATTTCTAAATTAAAAGAAATTTTATAGCCCTGAGACTAAAATTATATGTATTTTTAAAAATAAAATCTAAAAGCAATTTTTTAGGAAAAAGTTGGAAAATTAAACGTTAATAAAAGGTACTGTAGTCATTTATATTTCTATATTATTTTAGTGTTTTTCTAATTTTTTTATTTTGTTTTTCTTTTTGAATTTCCGTTATTTTATTTTATGTATTTTTAAAAATTATATTTTCATAATTTCTGACTTTCTTTATAAATTTTAAGTTTTTTCAATTTTTTTAAAAATTGAGATTTTTTTTGCTATTTCTCTATTTTTATTTTTGAATTTATTTCCAAAAAAATAGTTTTTTAATGGAATTAGGCTTTGGAGTAATGGGTATAAACATTTCCAAACTTCAGGTACCAAATTGATGCAATACAATCTTTAAGTAATAAAAAAATTATTTGGTACAACTTTAGGGACTAAATTATGATTTAACCCTTATATATAACACATTTCACATGTGAGGTAGATTATTAGGTCCACTTTGTTTTCGTCTTTCTTATCTTGTCATAATCAAATACTGAGTGACACGTAATAATAATAATAATAATAATAATAATAATAATCTTGTAAATTGGGCCAGTGAATTAGTGAAATTCTTGATTTAATCGAATTTAATTAATCTGATCTTTGATCTGATGGGTTCACTATTTAAAAAATCATAAAATTTAAATAAAAAGTATTTAAAAATTTATAAATATATTTAAATAAAAATAAGATTTTTATAATTTTGAGATTTTGTGCATGTAACTTAAGTTATGTTAATATTGACGGGCCTAAATAGAGGCTAATATTTAACAAAATTTCATTTGCAACTATTGTAATAAACATGCGACGCTTATTCTCAGTATTTAATTACTACACCAAGATATCATTTACAAATTAATATATTTGTCCAAAGATGAAATATTAATAGAGTGATTAGTATCTTAGGGTTTACCGTTGTTCGAATTAATTATTATTTTGTTTTATATTTGAAGTCTTACGTGAGATTACTTTGTTTGATACAACTACAATTATACCTGCCAAGATTATTAAATGCTTTAATTGTATTCTTATATTAAATGGCACCAACTTCAAGTTATGATAAGAGAATCTTAAGATAGTTCAATAATATTCTCATCATCTCTATCCTTTCTCATCATCTCCTCCAATTTTCTTGTTAGATCCCTATTAAGGCCCTCCCTTTTATTTCTAACAAAACCTGCCCATCTCACCAAGCCCTTCCCACACCTTCTAGCTTAGCCAACATATCACCTGAAGTAGACTGACATATTCGTTTAACGTCCTCCTCAAAAGATTCTTCCATCACCCATCGTGTTTCAAACTGAAACCTTTTCTGCCTCGACCTATTACTCTCCTGCTCCGTATGATTAAGAAGGGGACAATGATCCAAAAAAGAGTGTGGTAAATGCTAAATCATTGCATTAGAAAACTTGGTCATCCATTCGGCATTCGCCACTCTTCTATCCAGTCGCTCTCTCATATTCTTTTTCGGGAAGTTTCCCTTTTCCCAGGTAAACCAAGCCCCAAAGTATCCAATGTCCATTAACTGACATTCCTCTAAGACTACTCGAAAGACCTCCATTTTCCTCTCTTCTCTTGGCACCCCAACCTTTTCAAAAGAGTACATAATTTCATTAAAATTGCCACACACTAGCCAAGGGAACTTTTGAGAGCGTATTATATTTCTTAACAAATTCCATGAATCGTCTCTGCTACACGCATACGACGTCCCATAGAAGCCAGTAAACCTCTACTGTTTTTCCTCATCAGTCTCCTGAAACACAACATCTACATGACTACTAGAATGACTCCTTAGATTCGTTTTCACATTTTCCTTCCAAGCCAGAAAAATACCTCTTCTTGAACCATCAGCCGGAACATCAATACCATTTAAAAATCCACACATTCTATGCACATTCTCCATTTGCACATTACTAATTTTTGTCGACATAAAGAAGACCACTTGGGGATTATACACCTTCAGCATATGCCCAAGCCTTCTTATAGGCCGTGGACACCCCAATCCACGGACGTTCCAACTAATTATTTTCATTGCGACCGATTATCTTGCCCTTTGGCAGCCGCCGATCAAAAGTGAGTTCGTCCCAACGATCTCCCATCTGTAATCACAAGTGAATCTGTCACAATCGAAACATTGCGATTTCCATTATCCTTTTTGGGTCTTTTCTTCCCATCTCCACCTTCTATTGTGCATTCCTCTGAGTCGTGATCCATATTCGATTGACCCTGTATCTTTGAAGAGTCCTCTTGCATACCGACACTAATTTTAAATCACCCTTCAAATTTAACCCCAACACAGGATCTATGGGCATCCTATATTCTTTCCTTCAATCCTCCCACAATCCCTACCCTAAATCAAAATGTCCTAGGGTATTTGCCCTTATCTCTCCTTCACCTTCCTCCCGCAGCCACACACTGTTCATCGCAACAGCTCTCCTAGACTGGGCTTTTAAAGATAGATACCATCCCATCTCTACAACTTCTAAGCCTTTAGCCATTCTAACCTGACAGAAAGAGTCATTGTGTCCCAAACAACTATAGAAAAAATAGAACAGAGTCAGCCATTTGTATATAAAGTTGACATAGGAACACTTTCCAAGTGAAAACATAATCTTCTTTTTTCGTTTCAAAGAGCGTCTAACATCCATCTGAACTCGTATACGTAAGAAATTCCTCATGACCTTACCCAAACTTTTGCCATCGGTCCCAAAAAATTACCCATAAAATCGCCAAACTTCTTTGCTATAGATTCAGTTAAAAACCCTAGGGGTAAATCATGCACTTGTACCCAAAAAGTCGTATAGATTAGCGGTACCTTTATCGGGCCCTCACCATCCTCCAAACGATGAATCACCAAAAGATGACTATTGAAAGTCCATAGATCCCAATTTAAAACCCTATCAATATCTATTTTATGAAAAAATCGAAACAAGAACCTCTTATCCCCCAAATTAGAGATCTGAACTCCTCCCAAATGATGCCATAGATTCGCCATCGTGCTTCTCATTGTCGAAAAGTGGATTACACTCGTTGTGAGAAAGCATCCAACCAGACAAAGATCATAAACCACTATCGCAGAATCAATTTCCTTCTGTACTTGCAAAATCTCCTATTCCTCATCTTCCAATGTTAACTCTTCCAATTCATCCTCTATTGCCACGAATCAAAATCAACCATACCGATAAGAAACACTCTATCCCAAGAACCGTAGTCGCTAGAAAAAAGAGAAATAAGCCAAAAAAACCCTAAAGAAAAAACAAAACATACTAGAGCAGCAGACCAGAGACATGATAGAGTAGCAGACCTTCGATATGTCGAGTTAAAAATTTAAATACAAATATTTGATTCAATTGATATACATGAATAAGAAAATCCATCTTAAACATAATATATATCATAATTGTTAATTAAGAATAGAATAAAGTAAATCACCAACAATGTTGGGTGTAATGGAAAGACACATTACATGTTCAAAGGATGACACATGTTCAAACCTTGAAAACGACATTGTTGTGAGGAGTAGTCACGAACTCCGAACATGGACCAACCTTTCCTTATCTCAAAGGATAGGGTGCCCTAACCACCCAACGACTATTCCATTCCCATTGTCCATTGAAACTGCTTTGAATAATTCTCCTTTTGGTGAATTTTAGATCGAACTTCTGATAAAATTTGATTTTTAGCTAACTCGACACTAACCCTTCAAAATATTTCTTGTTGGAAGTATCCTTCTTCCTATCGATAATGAACGAGTAGGATGAAATAATTTGATAGGGGTAGTTTTTGAACCATACCACTCTTGATAAGTAGTCATACTTCCACCTATTTATACTTGGTGTTTATCACACACAAATGATAAACCATAAAAGTAACACGTTTTAATCCCACGCTTCGCGTGTTTTTGGATGTTTATTTATATAAATTGGTGAATTCGATGCTCCTAATCCTTTAAATTTGCATTTCTATACTTAGGAGAGTATAGGGAAGCGAAAGGAGCGGAAAACGGGCCAAAACAGGACAAAACGGGCCATCTTAAGGATCCACACGGCCAAGCCAGAACCACATGGGCGGAGCACATCCTCGTGTGAACCACACGGGTTGGACACACGCCCGTGTGCCAGATCGTGTCAATTGCGAGCCACCCAAATTTCCACACGGCCTGGGCACCCTCACACAGGCTGATCACAAGCCCGTGTCCCTGTCGCACCCTGCTTCATTTTCACGGGGAAAAAGCCAATTTTTAGGGTTTCTGGGTATTCTAAAGTCTATAAATACACACCAGAGGAAGACCTAAGAGAGGACGCAGAGTAGATCAAAGAAATTACTCGAAGGAAGCCGTCGGAATCATCTCGGAAGCAGGATCTCATTCAAGATTGAAGATCTCTATCAAGTTCTTTAGAAGTTTTTGGGTTCTTTATGTCTTGTTGTTTTCTTAATTCTAAGATGTTTTCCTTTTACGTTATGAACTAAACTCCCTAAATACCTAGGGAGGATGAAACCTATGATGAATCTTATTATTTAATTATCTAAATTACATGATAAATACTTGTTCTTGTTCTTAATTATGTGTTCTTAACCCTTGCTTTAATATTTTCAGGATATTAATTCAAGATTGATGTGCTTATTCAATGGAGCAAAAGTCTCTGTTTAAGAGAAGATCTAGCATAATTAAGCGGAGTTGATTGCAACCCTAGAAATAGGATGACATAAATTTGCCGGATTAGAGTCAAATCTAATAAGGGAATCCACGGATCGAGTTAATGCGACGATAGGGGTTTTAATTAGAAAGAGATTTCAATTAATCAACCTAGAGTCAGTTGTTCTTAGTCTCGAAAGAGATATTAACATAATTTAGGGATTTCTACGAATTAAGGCAAGTGAATAAATCATTTAATTCAGAGTTAGAATAATAAGTAAAGTCTAGGTGGATTCTTCCTTGGGTATTTTCTTTATTCATTGGTTTATTCGATTACTCTCTTCACTCTCTGTCGCGTTTATAGTAAATTAGTTAGTTAAATTTTAGATTAAAACAAAACCCCTTAATTATTAGGCTAAATAATAAAAAGATAGTTATTACTAGTAATTTTAGTCCTTGAGGATACGATATTTCGGACTCATCAAAGCTATACTACTGTTCGATAGGTGCGCTTGCCTTTGTCGAGATATTATTAGTTTTGAGTAGGTGCGCTTGCCTTTGTCGAGATATTATTAGTTTTGAGCCCATCAACAAACAATGCCATATACCTGGAAATTTAGTATTACCATTTTTCACTTGGTACTTGGTATCTATTTTCCTCTCACTCTCTTTTTTTGTTTTGATATATATACACATAACTTTTTGGTTAATTACAAGGTAATGTATTCAAGTTAACGAGTCTAATGCTACTAGAATCAATGGCAACAAAAGAAGTAAATAAGTAAACAGTTTATTCATTAAGCTGAAAAGAGTACAAAGAGGACTCTGAGAGACAAACCTTGTAAGCAAGCATATATATATATACATGCTGCCGCTTCAAACAAGGCAATCTTAACAATAAGTTCTCTCAGCATTATTTACTTGAAGTTAATATTATATAGTAACTACTAGTTAATGCATAATGATTGCTTTCAATCTAAATATGAACAACTTGTTGAATCTCCATGGCTGGTTTTTCAACTTTCTTAAAGAAAAACGGCCATCCATGGCCAGTGGAGAGAGCCAAACGTATCATTTCTCCATCTGAGTCTCTCACAATTTCGTTGCATAAAGCTGGGCATGTTCCACATACTGCGGGGCAGTACTTAAATGTGTAACCAAGATCACCCACCTTCTCTATTCTAAACCAACTGGTCAAAGTGTTGGCACCTGGGTTCCCTTTAACCCCATCGGTTATCACCCACCATTTTCCGGCTGAATGGTCGTAATCATCGACCTTCCACACCGTTGTTGTTCGGCAAAGTCTGGGTCTGAGGGGAATGAACTCTATGTTTATGTCAGAGGATAGGCGAACAACGCCATCGTTGGAGTCCGAATTAGAAAATATCACCGGAATACCATTGTCATTGAATCTTTGAGTAACGACTTCCGGGCATTTGTTTCCGCTAGGCCTGCCTAGGGCAAGCCCACCACCAGCAGGACCCCTCATCGACGACACAACGTAGTATTCGGTGCCTGTTTGGACTTCGTTGCCGTCAATGTCGAGCACAGGTTCGTTTGTAGCGTTGGCTACACCAAACAAAAAGGATGATGGTGTGACTGAGAAGATGATGAAAAGAAGAAACACTGAAGCTTTTGTGGTTTTCATGGTTATACAGATTGTGTTGATGTATTGCTTTATTTCTCCATGCGAATTTATAGAGATGGGAAAGGATGAACCTCCAAAATTGATAAAGATATTAATATTATTACATATTACACATTTCAAATGTGAGGTAAATTAATAGGACCACTTTTTTCCCTATAAATAAATTATTTGGACCACTTTTTTTTTTTATGTGCGTCCAAAAAATAAGTCTTTTCTATAATATTTGTTTTTCTTTTATAAAAATATCAATTAAATTTGTTGTACAATTGATTTTTTATACTTAATATTTATCTTTTTATAATAACTTTTCATTTATAATAACTATAAATTATGAAGTACATTTTTTACTAATTTAATTTTCTATAACATCTTTTTATCTCAAATTTTAGTAAAATTAATTTTATTGATAAAGAAATAAAAATAATAAAATTTAGCTAACACTATTTCAATAAAATATTTCGATTTTATATAAAGTATAGTAATCTTATTTTATTAAATAAAATAATATTTATTAAATGGAATTCCCTTTAATATAGTAATCATATTTTGTTGGAAGGGATACTATTCGGTTTTGCCTTGATATTTTGAATGGGAATAAAGATGTTTCTTCATTAAATAAAACCATGATAATTCTTATCCCTAAAATTAGTGACCCTATTGATATTACTAACTATCGCCCGATTAGCTTATGCAGGTTCATCTACAAGATTATTTCCAAAGTGCTAGCCAATCGATTCAAAGGTGTCCTCCCGAATTGTATAAGTCCTAATCAGAGCGCATTTGTCCCTGGTAGGATGATTCATGATAATATTCTAATAGCTCATGAATTACTTCACTACCTACAAAGTTCCAAAAATGGTCTCAACAAAGGTCTCGTCGTTAAGCTCGACATGAGCAAAGCTTACGATCATGTGGAATGAGATTTTCTGGAAGCGGTAATGTTGAAAATGGGCTTCGGTAATAGTTGGGTAAACAAAGTTATGAATTGTGTTCGAACCGTCCATTACGTTGTTAAGTGTAACAATTTATTGTCTGATGTTATTATTCCCGAAAGGGGGCTTCGTCAAGGAGACCCCCTATCCCCTTACTTGTTTTTATTTTGTATGGAAGCACTTTCGAGTATGCTTCTTCATGCACAGAATAATAATATTCTATGGGATATTAGGGCTAGTATCAATGGTCCTAGAATTAACCACCTTTTCTTTGCTGATGATGCTCTTTGTGAAAAATAAAAGTTGTGATGTTGTTGCTGTACTTAATATTTTAAGGGATTTCTCTAATGTTTCAGGACAGGAGATTAACTTTAGTAAATCTATGGTTCTCTTTAGTCAAAATACTTCAAATGTTCAAAGGCAGATTATTAGTGACTTATTAAGAATGGACTTAGTGGAGAAATTGGATAGCTATCTTGGTCTCCCCCTTCCTATTGGTAAGAAAAAATCATTGGCGTTTTAGGATATTAACAATCGTCTGTCTTGTAGAATAAATAGCTGGACAAAAAGGATGCTATCCTTTGGAGGCAAAGAGATTTTCATTAAGGCAATTCTACAGTCTTTACCTACTTATGCAATGTCGGTGTTCCTAGCCCCCAAAGGTGTTATTGATGAAATGCAAACAAAGATCAGTAAGGTTTGGTGGAACAGCAAGAATCGGGGCAGAGCTTGGACTATGCTCTCTTGGAAGAATTTGTATTATCCAAAGGGGATGGGAGGGCTCGGTTTTAGAGACCTTCATCTTTTTAATATGGCGCTTCTCAGAAGACAAGTCTGGAGGCATATTAACAATAAAGACCTCTTTGTTACCAAGTGCTTAGCTCCAAGTATTTTCTGGATGGAAATATTTTTAACTCTAAAAAAGTTGACAGAGCTTCGTTTACTTGGAGAAGTATTGCTGCTGCAGCTAGTGTCCTCAAGAGTGGTTTTGGGTGGCAAGTTGGTTGTGGGGATTGCATTAATATCTATACTGATAATTGGGGGTTGGAGGGTTTAAATGGGAAAGCAATCAAGCCTCATATGATTATCCCTAATGAAAATAGTGTTAGAGATCTTTGGCACATGGAGAGTAGACGATGGAATTCGTGTAGAGTCTGGGAACTTTATGGCCAAGATCTTGGGGAGAAAATTTGCAACTTACCAATCGGGGATGAGAACCACAGAGACAAAATGGTGCGGTTTCACAATCCATTAGGAAATTACACTTCAAAGTCTACTTACTCATGGCTTCTTTTGAAGCAAATTGGCTTTGGCCCTCACAGGTTTTTTTTGGAGAGCGCTATGGAAACTTGACACCCTCCATAAGATTCACGTTTTCACTTGGAGAATGGGTAATGAAATTCTGCCGACTAACGTTGTCGAATCCAATTTTAAATTTTTATGAAAAAACGGGGATCGACTTTAAAAACGAAAATGGGAGTCGCCACCAATCCCTTTTTGCTTAGGTGTGATTGGATCACCTTATAAAACATTTTATTTTAAAACATTGGTTTTGGCCTACGGAATTCAGAAAAACGAGTTCGGGAATCAGCTACGTACGAGGAAGGGTTAGCATTCTCGTAACGCCCAAGAAATTGGTACCTAATTGATTATTTAATGTCCAAATATCGAAAATTTGAAAAAATTAAAATACGATCCTTTTATTCGAAAGAAAGCCAAGACTTGCTTATCTCAAAGAAATAAAATGTCACACCCAATAAGTTAAGATGCAACATCTCAAAACTTCGAAACTAAGTTTGCCTTTATTTGTAGAAAATTCTTACCTCGAGATACGAAACATTATATCTAATAAGTTAAGATATAACATTATGAATTTCCGAGAATAAGTTTTAATTTGAAATTTGTAGGTCTAAAAAAGGAGGATACTTGATACCTTAAGTTCCACGAGAAAAATTAAAACCCAGTAAGTTAGGGTATAGTTTTTCTCGAAGTCTCCAAATATCATATATCGCTGTGTTTTAAAAATATTTGAATAAAATGCGTCAATTCAAAATGTGTTTTTTTTAGAAAATGGTTTGAGTAAGATATTGCATTAATATACTACAAAGCATTAATACCAAATAGCAATTCTCTATAATTACAAGTCATTTCAACAAATAATACTAATATAGGCAATTAACGAAAGAATAACGTAACATAGCAAATAATACATGAAATGAAAGGACTATGCTAAAACAATAATGCGCAAATAAAAGAGCATAAATAAATAAATACATGATATAAAAATAATCAGCAGCAATTAAAAATTCATATGAAATATAAAAATTTAAGAAACGTATATTAAACTCTTCAAACAAGATCAAATAGAAAAGTAAATAAATGAATGATGTATTTAAACACTGAATAAATATTATAACAAAATAAAAAAAAAAGAAAAAAGAAAAATGATAATTTTTAAAAAGATTAACATGTATAAATGATATATTTTAAATGAATAATATAAAAATTAGAGTATATGAAAAATATAGGGATACTTATAATAAATATATATAATTTAATAATTTAGTATATAAACATAAACAATAAACATGATAAAAACAATTATAAGTAAATAGTATATAAAAATTTTAAATAAAAATATATATGTAACACAAGAATCATAAAAAAAACTACATATATAATATAAATAATATAAATAAAATATGTTATATAATATACATGATTTATATAATATAAAAGATAAAATAATTTAAATTATACATATAATATAATATAATAACATATAATATACAAAATTTTGAAAATGTATAATGTAATAACTAATATATAAATTATAAAACAATATGTAATATATACAAATAATATTAAACTAAATAAAATAACTTAGTATAAATAATAAATAGTAATAATTTAAAAAATAGTATGTATTTAAGAAAAACAATACATAAAAAATTTATACTATTAATAAATTAATATACAAATAGTAAAAAAAATATAGAATTTTTAATATGATAAAATAATTTAATATAATGTTAAAATAATTTAAAAATAAAATAAAATAAAATAAAAAAGGGTTTAAAAATAAGCAAAGAAACAAGGATTAAATAAAATAAAAATAAAATGTAAAAGGACTAAATCAAAACGTGCGTCACACTGTAGGGACCCATTAGGCAATTATGCCTTATCTCTTAAACGACGCCGTTCTGATATTGGCCTTTAAGTAGCCCGAGGACCAGATTGCAACAAAATATAAATTTTAGGGCTAATTTAATAAAAAATAAAAAATTAAATTGCACTAAATTGAAAACGATGAAATTGCAAAAGGACCAAAGAGGCAATTAGCCCTTTTTATAAAAACACGCGGATCCTCCCCGGGTAACGGGTCAACGCGCGGATCCTAGCCCCTGAACGACGTCATTTTGGCCTTTAAAGGGGACCCCCAAAACGGCGTCGTATGAAGGATCTATATAAGTAAAAAAATGGCCCAAAAATTCATTTTTACCTGCTGTTTTTAAAAAAAACAGAGAGCTTTCTCTGTTTTTCTCTCCCTTTGGCGATTTTCGGCCAGACTCCGACGTGGGCTCCGGTGACAGGCCACCGTGGGTGCACCCCACGCGCCACCGCAAGCGCCGCCACACACGACGGCCGGAGGCCAAAAATTTTGCCTCTTCCGCGCGAATCGAAAGGTAGTTTTTTATTTGTTATTTTTTAACAGTATGTGTATATGTAAAACAAAATAGCATAGATCGAAAAGAAAAAGAAAAAAATAAAACGAAATAGAATACAGGAAAATCACCTCTATTATTCTCTTTATTTTTTAGTGTATATTTGCCTGTATTTGTGTGTATATCGTGTCCATTTTTTAGATTATATCGGGGTTTTTATAACCCAAAAACAAATAAAATAAATAAATACAGGGCTCCTATTTTGCTGCTACTATCCCTCTTCTTTCCTTGTTTTGCAGGTGAACGGCGCGGATCTCAACGATGGGGCGTTATTCACGCACGGATTGCGGCGCGACTGAAGGGCTGTGTTGAGACGCTTGCGGCGCAAGGGTTTTTTAGAAACCCTAGGTTCTGAAACAGCTCGGGTATTGGGTTTTGGGCCCTTTTGGGCCGCGCAAATTTGGGTCTAGGGTACTGGGTGTAATGGGTTTTGGGTATTAGTTTGGGCTAGGTTTTAGTGTTTTGGGTCTGAGGATGTAATTGGGTTTTGGGTTGTCTGTTTGGGCTTTGTAATCGGACTGGACATTTTATTTTTTTATTTTTGGTTTGTTTTCAAGCCCGGGCATAAATGGGCTACTACAAACGTCAAACTTGCTTCTATTCATCATGGCTTTGGTCATAATTATCCTAGGTGTGGAGCAAATTATGAAACCCTTGTTCACGCTCTTAAAGATTGTCCGAGCTTGAAGGCCACCTTAATGCTAGGGGGTTTGGATAGCAATGTTATTTCCAAGAAGTATGATCGGTGCATTGATTGGCTTGAGGATATGATGAGAGTGCTTGATAAAAAAGCCATGGCCGACCTTATGACTGTCTTGTGGAATTGTTGGAATAGCAGAAACAATCGTGTCTTTAATGGTAAGGTAGAGGAGCCGAAAGATATATGGAGGAAGGCCAGTACGCTCAGCAAAGAATTTTGCATCCATAATCACTTAAAGTTGCCTATGCTATCTACCCAAATCGAAGGTAGCAAATGGATTAAACCTCCAAAAGATTGCATTAAAATTAATTTTGATGCTTCTATTGACAATAATAGAACCGGTTATGGGGTCATTATAAGGGATGATGATGGTTTTGTTTTAGGCGGTGGTGGGGGATTTAAAGATGGGCATATGTCGACTGAGGAGGCTGAATGGCTTGCTTTTGATGAGAGTATTAAGATCGCCTGTAGGCTTAACATTAAAGGTGATGTGCTGTTTGAGTCTGATTGTGCAGGGTTGGTCAACAAAATAAATGGCCAGAATAGGGACCTGACTATAATTGGTGATCGGATTAAGGATAGTCTCAAAGCCTTTGTTAATTTTCGGTCTGCTACTTGTGTGTGGACTATTCAACATTGCAACACTGTGGCTGATTTTATTTGCAAAAAGATGTGTGCGGATGCTTGTTACTGGTTTTTTGATATGGATTATCCTACAGAAATCCATAATGCTGTAATATGTGATGCTATTTGAATAAATTCTTAGCCGACTCTTGTAGTCGTTTTTCCTCAAAAAAAAGTATATATAAAAAATAATATTAATCATATTTGTTGTAACCTTTTTTTTAGCTTTATGGTTTATCACAATTTAAATTGTACGGGTGATTGAATTACTTTATTACATGATATTTTAAATTGGATGGGTGATTGCACTAGTAAAATAATTAATTCTCGATTTGATTGAATTTAATCAATTTGATCTTTGGTCCGATAGGTTTACTATTTAAATAACAATAAGGTTTTTATATTTTTGGGCGTTGTGTGCATGTAACTTAAGTTATGTTACTATTGATTGGCCCAAACGAATGCTAATATTTAACAAAATTACATTTGTAACTATTGTAATAAACATGTAATGTTTATTGTCAATGTTTAATTACTACACCAAGATATCACTGATAACATGTTAATTTGCATGATTTCTTATGTTTAATTCGGTTTATTTCTGAATCAATCCCTGCTAAATTAGTGTTTTTATGATTTAAATTAATCTTGTTAGGGATGCAATTGGTCAAGCTTAAAAGGGCCAAATTGAAAGACAATCATTGAAATGGGGCCAAATAAAAAAGATGGAGGAAGCTAAGGACACATCAAATATTTTGACTTTGTAAAAGCCAAAAATAAAAAATCTTATTTTAGTTTATTTTATTTTTATTATTTTAGATTTTATATTAAATTAGTTTAGGCTATTTTTAGTAAACCCCATATATATAAATAGGGCCTTTTTGTTCTTAAGAAATCATCAATTAATTCTTCTCCTACTTTAATTTGGAGTTGTATTATCCTCTTTGTTTTTTTCCTAGTTCAATTTGGAATTGAATTTCTTTTTCTCTTTCAAATTGGCGTGAAGCATTCTGCTAATTTCAATTGTAAGTCTTGTTTTTACTAAATTGGTTCAATTGCCTTCCAAGTACCTTTCTTTTCCTTTCTTAACCATAATCATCAAACCACCTTCCAAAGTTTACAAAGCATGAATAATTTCATGCTTCACTAAATTCTATCTTAGTCTTAGGCCGGTACGCTTTCTGGTCGGGAATCGTGAGATTCATATTCGCGCAAAAATCCTTCCAATCGGTATCCACCTTTTTCCTAAGTATCGAGATAGCACAAATCATCCCTTAAGGTTGAATGCAATTCCAAGTCAAAGTGCACGTTGAGTTGGAGTCGTGTTTGTCGACAGTTGGAGATTCGAGTCGGCCGTGCTGTATTCGGGTTTTCGAGAACAAATCAAGGAAGAGGTGATCGGGTTTAAACGACCCAAGCGGTTGAGGCCGTTGATTCGAGTTGGGTTCTTCAGAATGCAAGGCTACCGGAATCTTTAATTGGGAACACGTGTATCTCGGTTAGATAATCGGTAAGGGTTGGTTTGCAGGTCGTACCGGAACCAGCCACGAGAGGAGGAATTGGTGGTTAGGACGTTCTTAATCGCTATAACCAGCTTATCGTTTGGAGGAGAAGATCAATTTTCGAGGATCGATTCTTGACACGGAATTTACCGAGTCTAAGGCTAAGGCTTATTTTCTTTGATTGCAAAATCTGAATTTAATTTCTAATTTATTTAATTATTTATCTGTGATATTTCAATTATTTAGTTTCTAAACATTTTAAAACCCCCTGATTTATTTATTTTCCAACAGGTTCGTTTGGAGTCGTGGGCACGACTTTTGCCACGATGTTTGACACGACAAACGTTCTGTTCACGAGATAAACGTAGAAGTTGATAATAACATCCAATCCCTGTGGACTCGACCCTACTACCACTCTACTACTATTTAGAGTTATTTGTAGGAATTATTTTTGGTGGTTTCGACACCCATCAAATTTTGGCGTACGGGTCGTTCTGATCGACTGTGGGCCTACCGTAAGGCCAGTAAGAGCTAACCAAACCTTAAAATTGTAGTTCTGATAGTCTGATATCCTGTTCTAAGTATGAAAATGCTATGCATGTCTGATTATTTCGTTATCTGTATATAAGCATGTTGAGCATGTATAATCTATATTTCTGTATCTATTTTAGGGGGGAATTTGTATATGAGGAAGAAGTATTTTGTTCGGTGTTAATCACCTATATTCTGACAACTTGGCTGCATATATTCTGATACGTGTCTTAATGGCACAATATGGTCTGTAGGGATGGGTGGATGTTTTAAACCCCACATGGTATGATGGGATGGTCGGAGTTGGTATGTAGAGGATGGGGATAGGATTTTGCATATTTGAATCTGAATCTGTTATCTGAGTCTATTATTTGAATATGAACCTATACCTGACTGTGTGCATGACTCTGTATGTTTGCTTGCTTAAATCTGTTGGGTTACACACTGAGTTTACGAAAACTCACCTTTGTTTGTCTGTTCTGTTAAGGTAATCCAAAGACTTAGGCGGAGACTCAGCGGTGACCACTCAATTGTAAACTGTTTAAAGTTTTTAATTTATGGTTTTACTTATGATGTTGGTTTTGTTCTGAGAGGTTGTAATTTCTGGGACTCTCTGGACTTTATGATTTTTCCACTGTTGATTTTTGGGTTGTTAATAATTAGCATGCCTTGATAAATTATTTTATGAAATCGACGATTTTTACGCAAAAGAGATTTTTTAAAAATACGAACCGGATTTCTAAAATGTATTGGTTTGTTAGGCTTCCGTTGCAAAATTAGGTTTTGACAAATAAACTAATTAACTAATGTTTTCGAAAATGGATATAAAGTATATGAGTTAACTAACAGAAATGATTTCATGTAACTAAACTCATTCTCTATAACTTCTCCAGATTCGGCCATAACGTATAGGCCGAGTTTGAGGTGTTATAACCTAAGTATTTTTTTATGTTCACATTTTTTTCTTAGGCCTTCACATATATTTTTACCATAAACAAATGAATCCTAGGATGTATTTTATGTTATCTCAAACCTTGGAGATCAGAATTGATGGCTTAAGGAAGATTGATATCGACATGCCTTATCCATTAAGGCTTACATTTATCCTTTAGCCTCTTTTCTTGGTGAAATATGTGTTGATGTTTCTTGATTAATCATAATTTATCTTGGGGATTATTTATCTATAATTATTATGTTGTTAATAGTGTTTTAAATTTATCAAACTTTAAAGTGCATAAAAATTTTGATAAATTATTTTTTTATGTTGTATTTAAATTTTTATTTAATTTTTCAGCGTTAAATGTGCAATAGTTTAAGAATTTTAAAATCAATTGTTAAAATCGAAAGTTGATAATTGCTTAAGGATGTTTTTATCTCTACTTGTACATTTTGGATAGGCTGCCATATTAAGCTTATAAATAGGTAGCAAATTGCATGGTGAAGATGCAATTTTTGGAAGGAGAAATTATTTTATGGATTCTTCCTACCACAATATTTATGATTTTTTTCTAATTATTTAATGACATTTCAACAATATTTTTATGTCATTGATATATATTTTTGGTTTTTTTTTTTTTACTCTGAATCCCAAACCTTGAACCGAAATCTAAACTCAAATCTTAAACCCTGAATCTCAAACCTCGAACTTCAAACCCGAACCTCAAACTCGAACTCGAACCTTGAACCCAAACTCGAATCTCAAACTCAAAACTTTGGTTTAGAGTTTGGGGTTTAGAATTCGAGATATTAGTTTGAGGTTTTGGGTTTTGGGTTCAAGTTATAAAATGGACTATGGATTATGTGATGGGAATGATCCATAAAATAATTTCTCTTTTGGAAGTGTTTTGTGCAGATTTGTTGTGTTACTTCTTGGTGATTTTTCCTTGTATTATTGTACTCATTTCATAGGCATTGTTTGAGAGAGTTTTGTAATTTTTAAAGAATTTTAAAAAATTTCGGAATGAAATCTATATTATCTAGTATTATAATGTTTTTTTATTTTAAAAATATTGTTTTATCCTTTTTCAATCCCGGCTTGACCAAAAATATGGGTAGATGAAAATGTTGTCCAAATCTACCTATATTTGTAAATGGTTAACTCATGTCCATTTTAAATCCATTCATATTTTTTAAAAAATATCTATATTATTTTTAATTTTTAATTTAATACTTTTATATATTTTTTAAAAAAAATTTATTGGAGCATAAACAATAAAAGAGCGGTGAAATCAGAAATTTGAGGATATTTAAAAGCTAATCAGATTTTTGACTTTGTAAAAACTAAATTTAGAAAAGAAAGTCTATATTTTATTTCATGTAATTAATGGGTATGTGAGATTAGCCTAATTTTAATATATAGTTTTTATATAAATATGGTGTATGGTGGACTTGAAAAGACACACCTTGATTTGCCCGACAATTGAATAGAAATCGATTTATTTTCTTTCTTATTTTGCATGAAAGATCTGCATGCATCCTGCCAACTTTGTTTCTATTTCAATTTTTGGCTTAATTATTTCCCAAGCCCTCCCCCTTTCATCTATCACTATTTCCATCCAAATTCCATTTCCTAACCAATCAAAGCATTATTAAATTCATGCTTCACTAAATCCAAATTAGTTTTAGGTCGGCACTACACCAAAACAGACTTTTAGCGGCGTTTTTTTGGGCCTTTAGCGGCGTTTTTAAGCGCCACTAATAGTACTCGCGGCGCTTTTAAAAGCGCCGCAAAAACGCCGCTCTGAACCGCCGCAAAAAATTAGTGGCGTTTTTGCGAAAAACGCCGCTATAGGTAGGGGCTTTTGCGGTGCTTTCTAAAAAACGCCATAAAGGTAGGGGCTTTTAGCGGCGCTTTTTATAAAAACGCCCGCTATAGGTAGGGGCTTTTAGCGCGCGCTTTTTAGAAAAAACGCCGCTATAGGTAGGGGCTTTTAGCGGCGCTTTAAAAACGCCGCTATAGGTAGGGAGCTTTTAGCGGCGCTTTTTAGAAAAACGCCGCTATAGGTAGGGGCTTTTAAGCGCGCTTTTTAGAAAAAAGCCGCTAAAGGTAGGGCTTTTAGCGGCGCTTTTCGAAAAACGCCGCAATGTGTAGGGGCTTTTAGCGGCGCTTTTGAAAAACGCGCGCAACAGTAGGGAGCTTTTAGCGGCGCTTTTAAAAAAACGCCGCAATGTAGTGAGCTTTTAGCGGCGCTTTTTAAAAAAACGCCACTAATTTGCACATTTGCTTTGTGTAGTTTTTCCCAATATCCTACCCTCCTCGCAGTAAAAACCAGCCAATAACGGGCAACAATTGCATATAATTCCAACCAATGCAAAGAAATAAAACATTTAATTCTCAATAAAAGCATTAAATCTAAACAAATACTTCAAATTTAATAAAAGATGATCTTGATTAAAAATGAATCATAATTCAAACAATTCTTAGAATAATGTTTAATCAGTAATAATGTTAAAAAAAAATCTTACAATAAGAAAAGAAATGTCTAAGATGGCGGCCTCTCATGCATGTTGTTTGAACATATTCATCATAACTGCAAATGTAGCTGGAGTTCTTCATACTTTCTTACTCGCTCGCCTCCCGCTTCTTGCCTCTCGCTCTAAGTTGAGCAACATGCTCGCCTCTCTCGCTGCTGCCTCCGCTCTAAGCTGAGAAATTTGCTCAGCTGTGCTCGCTTCCATCAGGGATATCTGTTCTTTCAGTCTCTGAACTTCAGCACGAGATTGACTCCCGGAAGGCATGTATTGCCGGGAGCCGGATCCAAAATATTGGGTCGGAGTAACACCTGATCCTTGACATCGAACCCGACCATACCTTGTAAGACCCAAAACATTAGTGATAATTACGTTATAAATATACTCAAGATTAACAAAACTATCAATCAAGCGATGCATTACCTTTGGGACCCAAAACATCGTAATAATCATGTTATCAACCTCGTCGAGATTAACAGAATCGTCGGATTTAAGCAACCGCTTCATACTCCGCCTTCTTCTCCTTTAGTTTATCCTAATAAATCAATAAAAGAGTTAGAAACGAAATATATAATAAAAATGAATGGAACATAAGTTAAAATTAGAAATTTAAAACTACAAACGATGAATTAAACCATTATAATTAAGCATTATAAATATTTATAAAAATAAGCATTTATTAAATAAATATACCAAAATTTCTGAATTTCGGATGTCATCTGAGATCCATCCTTCTTCCTATATGTAATGTCAAAAGTTGAAGCCGTCCAACTTTTTGACTGACTAAACTTCCTACATTATAGCGAGAAAAAATATAAGTTAATAGTATAAATCATTAATATTTGAAAGAAGTAATAAATTATAATACCTCACCCTTTCACCACACGAGCAAAACTTCGGAACTCCGCGTGTGCGTGAAATGTTGTTTCGTCTGCACGCTTTTCCCAACTCGCTCACGGTCCTACATAATGGGATTTGAATTAATTATATAGTAAATACGATAAACCTAAAAACTTCTAAGACTTTGAAAGTACGCAATACCTCTCCTTTCTTTGAATTCCGAATCTAACTTGATCTTCCCATTGGTACCTCAACATTCCGTGGGACATTTCGCAGATTTTAAATCGAGGCGATGTCTTTTTAAAATATTGTTTTTTTAGGGTGCTTTTATTGTCTCTCCATTTTTGCCCAACGTCTTCTTAATATAGTCATCGGAGACCTCTAAATCAAATCTACCACTGAAATTTTTTTAAAAGTTAATATAAATGAAGGTTAAATGAAAGTATTATAAATTACATTCACCTTCTATTACCTTAATATTTTCGAGAGCTCGATTTTTGTTGGCATCGGGCATGTGATGCCATGATTCATAGTTAATGGGCAACATATTCGAATTTCGTGCTATAATGCCCAAATAGCTCGCCAACAATCGAGCTTCGGATCCGATAGGTCGGCCATGATCGCTTCTCCTTACTATAACACTGGGGGTAGGCTCCAAGTCATATAAATCAGTAAGCAACGTCGTCCCCGAGCTCTGCGCGTCCCACCACCCTCAAATGAAAAATGATATATTATTATATTAAAATTGAAAAATGAATCAATAATAAAATTCAACATGCATGTAAAATAAACTTAACATTACTTTGGAATTCTCCATGCTCGTCATCTATGTCCGGCAGAGTAGAAGATCCAACAACCGTATCCCCGCCCACTATTTACGTCTGCTGAATTTTCGATTATAATTGCTAATATTTAAACCTCGTAATCGTCTTCTAGGCATTTTCTCCAGAAACACATAAAAGAGTTCAAAATTTTAGTAACAAATAACAACAATAATAGGACATTTAAAATAGTTAAATTATATAACATGACCAACATGAAAATTATAATATTACATATAGAAAATAAATCATTAAATCTTACTACATCATATTTCAGTAAATATCTTCGTCAACATCCCGACGAACCCATTGAAATTGTTGACTAGTACTAGGATATTTTCGATTAAGTCCTGCTCGGAAAAGGCAAAGTTTACGATCTTTCGACTATGTCATCTCTACTTCCACCGCCAATGTCGAACAAGTCTCTAGGGGTGTTTCAAGTACAACGTACCAACCCTCATCGCTTGGATCTTCTGAGTAAAAACTTGTTTAACTTGAGAAGAAAACACATACGGCTCGCCCATCACTTGTTCTCCGGTGTGAATCAATCGAGAGAAATTCACCATTGTAAAGCCATATTGATCGTTTTTAATTCCATGAGCCGTATTCACATCAGCCCAATCACCTCGAAATAAGACAACTTTGCAATTGCCATAATAATCCAACTCAATGATGTCGATAATAAGTCCGTAATACTCCAGATTCCCTCGACCGGATTCTTGTCCCTAGCACTAGCATAACTTGTAATCGAAGAATTAACAACAATTCCGCAATTTTGGGTTCTTCTCAATCTCTCGCGATACCTTGTATGAAATCTGATCCGTTGATGAGAAAGCCATTATATCTTTTAACTATTCTGTTTGGACCTTGTGAAAGCCATTTAACGTCGTCATTTACTTCATTCCACTCAAACCTATTGATGGAAAGTAAATCGAGAAATTATGAATGTTATGAGAGAACATTCGACTTGTCAATGAAAACTTAAATTACATACCATTTGGCTTAACCATTCATGGAATGTTTCGTGAACAACTTATTAATTTCTCGTCGATTTAATCTTCGGGATCGTGAACGAGCTCTTAATATTTGTTTGTACTCACATGTATTTGCTAAAAGGTTTTACCTTGTTAGAAGACAAATAAATTATAATTGATGAGTATTTATCAAATTCTAGAACTTACGTCGAAATGGTTCCATTGAATCGTGATGAAAAAGAATGTATCGATGTGCTTGGACCCACGATCTATCGTCTAATTCTACAATTTCGACTTTGCCGATCGGTTCTCCGAAACTTTGAAATAAATAAGTGTCGACCGAATTATGATCTGTGAGCCCAAAGATTTCTACTTGGTCTGTTCATTCTTGTTTCAACATCTTCCAAATACCTCGAGCAGAAAGTCATACATTCCTCTACCAAGTAGCCCTCGCAATTGATCCTTCCGGATAACGCTTATTGCGGCAGTATGATGACTTCAATTTGGAAAGGAACCTAAACACGGTATACAACATTAACAAAAGTTGCAACTAAAGGCATTGAGCTGAATGAAGGAATATGTTGCAAATAAATTAAGACCTTTCAATGGGATACATCCATCGATAGAAAACGGGTCCACCAAGAAGTGCTTCACGCGGGAGATGAATTAACAAGTGCACCATAATAGTGAAGAAGGAAGGCGGGAAGATCTTCTCCAGTTGCATAAAGTCAATGCGACTCGATCTTGTAGTCTCTCAAGTTCTTGAACATTCAAAACTTTACCACAAATACCTTTCATTATATTTGATTTCAATTATAGGAGCTGCCACCTTTTTCGACATACAACACCGCATAGCAACCGGGCGATAAGTCTTGCATCAAGATGTGATAGTCATGCGATTTTAAGCCATATAGTCTTCGATCCTTAAGACTCACACATCGCGAAATATTTGATGCATACGCATCCGGGACCTTTATATCCTTCAACACCGTACAGAACACTTCTTTCTCCGTCTTTGACATTGAAAAAATAGCAGGCGGCAACCGATATTTTTTCATGTTAAAAGCATCCCGCAACATGTTTTCCATGTTATCGTCTCTAACATTCTGATTGAAAGCACTATGATGATACCCCTGATTCATCGATGAAGATGCTACACTAGGTGTACACTCTCCATGGAAAAACCATATTTTGTACCCCGGACAAAGCCATCAACAACTAGATGTTCGTAGACCACTTCACGACAATGCCATAAACCATTGCAAAGACTTCTTACACTGGGCAAAGAATCATATTCTCTTGGCTTCCATTTTGAAATGCGAAATTCGTAAAAGTTTCTACTCCATTTCGATAGCCGTTGCTTACCCTTGATAGCTTTCATCCAACTCCTATCCATTTCGTTGTTGTTGAAGTCTAAAGTTGACAATAATTTACACGGCTAAATTGTTAATTGTTAATTGACAAGAATTTGATTTTAAAACAAAGATTTATTTAAGCTTCATCATACATGGCATTGTAAGTATTATTTAAATTGCATGTATTATTCAAGATTCTTCATACGTGGCATTGTTACACAGGGGAGGATCCGTTATATCTTCCAGTGAGATATAAGGCAACCTGTTAGGTTTCCAAATTATATACTTTGAATCTTATTATTATGTAAGTTATGTATTATGTAAAAGTTAAATAATTTTATGTTAGGTATGTATTACGTATTATGTAAGTTAAATTAAAATTTCAAATCGAGAATCAGTATTATTATTATTACTACTTTAATCATTATTATTATTACTATTACTTTAATCATTATTATTATTATTACTATTACTTTAATTATTATTATTACTATTATTACTACTTTAATCATTATTATTATTATTGTTACTATTATTACTACTTTAATCGTTATTATTATTATTATTACTATTACTTTAATTATTATTATTACTATTATTACTACTTTAATCATTATTATTATTATTATTACTATTACTTTAATCATTATTATTATTATTACTACTTTAATCATTATTATTATTATTGTTACTATTACTTTAATCATTATTATTATTACTATTACTTTATTTATTATTATTATTACTTTAATCATTATTATTATTATTATTACTATTACTTTAATCATTATTATTATTATTACTATTACTTTAATCATTATTATTATTATTACTACTTTAATCATTATTATTATTATTGTTACTATTACTTTAATCATTATTATTATTACTATTACTTTATTTATTATTATTATTACTTTAATCATTATTATTATTATTACTATTACTTTAATCATTATTATTATTATTACTATTACTTTAATTATTATTATTATTATTACTATTACGTTAATTATTATTATTACTATTATTACTACTTTAATCATTATTATTATTATTGTTACTATTATTACTACTTTAATCGTTATTATTATTATTATTACTATTACTTTAATTATTATTATTACTATTATTACTACTTTAATCATTATTATTATTATTATTACTATTACTTTAATCATTATTATTATTATTACTACTTTAATCATTATTATTATTATTGTTACTATTACTTTAATCATTATTATTATTACTATTACTTTATTTATTATTATTATTACTTTAATCATTATTATTATTATTATTACTATTACTTTAATCATTATTATTATTATTACTATTACTTTAATCATTATTATTATTATTACTACTTTAATCATTATTATTATTATTGTTACTATTACTTTAATCATTATTATTATTACTATTACTTTATTTATTATTATTATTACTTTAATCATTATTATTATTATTACTATTACTTTAATCATTATTATTATTATTACTATTACTTTAATCATTATTATTATTATTATTATTACTATTACTTTAATTATTATTATTATTATTATTATTATTATTATTATTACTTTAATCATTATTATTATTATTATTATTATTATTATTATTATTAATACTTTAATCATTATTGTTATCTAACAGTGAGATATAAGGAATTATGCATTCTTTAAGATTCATCATACGTGGCATTGTTACACCTAGGGAGGATCCATTATATCTAATATGAGAGAGATATAAGGCAACCCGTCGGTTTCCAAATTTATATACTTTGAATCTTGTTTTTTTTAATCTATACAAGTAAGTTATGTAAGTTATGAATTATGTAAGTTAAACAAGTAAGTTAAACATTGTAGTTTTTTTTTTAAAAAATTGATTGGTTTTAGTTTTTCGTTTGAGGTAGGCTGGAAAATGTTATTATATGTTTTTATAATTGAAATTTGTTCGATGTTGTTAAATTTAAAAGTTTTTACCTTACTTCTTTTTAAAAAAGAATTTATTTTCTATATTAAAACATATTTAAATAGTGATGTATATTATATTATATTGATAACAAAATATTTATAAGTTTTTAATTTTAAAAACTTTTTAAATTACTTCTTCTAAAAATAATCTATTTTTAATAATAAAACATATTTAAATAATGGTAATTATTATTATACCGATAACAAAATATTATTACCATTTTGGAAGACATTGGAAATATTAAATATTCAAATCGCTCATTATTAATATAAAAATTGGTAATTAGTAATAAACCAAAAAGCCATATAAAAAATTGGTAATAAGTAATTAATATTAAACGAACCGTAAAATCTTACCAAAGAAATCCAATCCGATATTATGTGAGATGTTAGAGGAAAGCGATAATCGAAATACAAACAACATATGAATTAACAAAAGCTATTGATTAATTACAAAAATGCTATTTACTAAAAACTAATACTCACATTCTTTGACCGAAAGAGAAATAGTCAATTCAAGTAGTGGATCACACCTCTTCAATTCTACTCACTTTTAAAGTACGGGTAGCTTTCTCAATACAACCTATTACAAATAAATATGAAATTTATTAAAACAAAAGTCTATTCAATTACTTTTGCCTTCGTATAACTTATATGCTTTGGTGTATTGTAGACTAAAGTATAATAAAACTAGTAAGCAAATAAGTGAATACATGGGGTATAAAATTGATATTTTATAAATGTAATAACACTTGTCAGTGTAATAACACTGACAATTAAATGAAGAGAAGATGAGAATGGATAAATCCGGACTTATGGGCTAGCCATGATAAGTGAGGAGTGTTGAGTTTCTTAAAGTGATAGATTCTATATATTTGAGATTTATAAGCAATATTCTCTATGTAGATTTTATAATAATGATATAAGTAATAAGATAAACTACATGAGGAAAACCATCAAGAATGAACCCTGATTCACCCTTAGCTTCTCCTGCTTCAAAACATTAACTCATGCAGTTTAAAAACAGATTAGTTGGCATGTGCTTGCACTGTTAAAGACATGTCGATACATGGGACCATATCTACTCAATAGGATTAAAAACAACCGTGGAGATCAGCCTTCATCCCCAAACACAGAAGATCTTGGTACAAATTGATATATAAGTTCTTCAAAAATCAAGACAACACACAAGTTTTCAGTAAGATTGGAGGAAGCATTCCCATTTATTTAGTTGGTCAATTGTAACAGGATTCACAGGAATCTGAGGGGAAGAAATGAAAGCCAATCCCAAGTTCAAAGAGAAAAGGGAAAGAATAATCCGATGTTAAAAAATAAGGGAAAGAACGTAAATTTAAAGAAAATAAAAAGATGAAAAAGATTGATAGTAAAAATGCAAGTCAAAGACGAGGAATGTATTACATGCATTACCATAATTAAACCTAAATATAACATGAACTAGAATGCATCTTCCTCGCAATAAGCATCAAACCATCAACTATATCCGGATCTTAGGCCTATCCTTTACATCTAGATCTTATTGCACCTTTATATACACGCTTAACACTCAACTCCATAAGTTCATTAACTTCAACAAAGAATCATACAGGTCAATTAATTTCATTGACACTAAACTACAGCCACGTTGATTGGAAATGCATGCTGCAGAATTCAGATAACACATCATACACTCGACGGAATGCCAACAAAAAAGAGAATCCATTATCCTTCCATTATACTTGACTAATGGATTCTACCAAGTTAAAAAGTCACAAAAAGAAACCGTTAAACAAAATTCTGGAATCTTCATTTGGAAATTAATTATATTATTTCCCTCTTCCACCCTTGTGCACCCCTCTACTTTTGCTAGATGCTGAATATTTTCAAATAGCTTATAGACTAAATTACAGTGACATGCTTTTATTGATTTCAACGAAGAATCCAACAAATAGATCCTTCTTATATGTTATCGCTTCATCACTGCAATATAAAACCCTCAAACAAATTTAAATTCAAAAGCCGAGCAACACCATACCAGTTAACAATCATTCAAGTTAACAATCTAACAAGACTAAATTAGGGATTTGACAAAAAAAAAGCTGAAAAATAATAAATCTAAATACACAAATGTAAGAGCGAGCATTCTTACATCGGGAATTAGGGATTTGACCAAAAAAATTAAAAATAATAAATCGGGAATTAGGGTTTGATTACCTATTATGCTTCGAGCAAAGGGTTACTCTTCGTGTCCGCGATTGAATATCTTCCGGTGTCGTAAAGCTCGATTGTGGCCAGTCCGTAAGAGGATTCACAAAGACAGGGTTACTCTTCCGCTTCTTCTAGTCTTGGTAGAGGAAATGAAATGAAAAGGGGGCAAATGATCCTGCAGAACGAAATGGGAAAGGGTTATCGTGTGGGTAGAGAGCAAAACGACACGCTTTTGCCAAAAGAAATTTAACCTTTGCGCGTTTTTAAACAAAAACGCCACTAATGCCTATAGGTCGGACTTTTAGCGGCGTTTTCCCGAAGCGCTTATATAGGTCGACTTTTAGCGCGTTTTCCCGAAAGCGCCGCTATAGGTCGGACTTTTAGCGGCGTTTTCCCGAAGCGCCCGCTATAGGTCGGACTTTTAGCGGCGTTTTCCCGAAAGCGCCGCTATAGGTCGAACTTTTAGCGGCGTTTTCCCGGAAGCGCCGCTATAGGTCGGACTTTTAGCGGCGTTTTCCCGAGCGCCGCTATAGGTCGGACTTTTAGCGGCGTTTTCCCGAAGCGCCGCTAAAAGTCGACTTTAGCGGCGTTTTCCCGTGCGCGCCGCTATAGGTCGGACTTTTAGCGGCGTTTTCCCGAAAGCGCGCTAAAAAGTCGACTTTTAGCGGCGTTGAGGAATAAACGCCGCTATATATCATTTTTAGTGGCGTTTTTGAAATAAACGCCGCTATTACTCATTTTTTTAGCGGCGGTTTCCTTCAAACGCCGCTAATGTATAATATTTGCGGCGTTTTCCTCTAAAACGCCACTAAAAACGCCGCTAAAAGTCTATTTTGCTGTAGTGCGGTATTATTTCTGGTCAGGAATCGTGAGAAACGTATGCACACTAAAAATCTTTCAAATCGGTATTCACAATCTCTCCAGAATATCGAGATTGACAAATTCATCCCTTAAAGTTAACTTGATTTCAATTCAAAAAGCGCGTTGGTTGGAGTCGTTTTGGCGTATAGTTGGAAAGACGATCAACCGTGTTGTTTTTGTTTATTCATGAACAAATTAAGGGAGATAGTGATCGAATTTAAACGTCTCATGCGGTTGAAGCCGTTAATCCGAGTTGAGTTCGTCAGAATGCAAGGCTATCGAAGTCTTGAATCGCGAATGCGTGTATTGTGATTAAATAATCGGTAAGGGTTAGTTTGCAGGGCATACCGAAATCAACTATGAGAGGAAGAATTGGTGGTTAGGACGTTATTGGTTGTTATAACCAGCTTATTTTTTGGAGGAGAAAACTCATTTTCGAGGATCTATCCAGAGACCGGACTCACCGAGTCTAGGGCTAAGGCTTATTATTTCTGTTCACAAAATTCAAATTTAATTTATAATTTTATTTTATTTCCGATTTCTTTAATTGCTTAATTCTACTCTTTCAATTATTAAATATCTAGAAATTTCCAACTGCCCTAATTTATTTAATTAATTTTTCAACAGATCCATTTGGAGTCGTGGACATGACTATTGCCACGATTATCGGCTCAACCGAAATTTTGTTCATAAGTAAAACACGGAAGTTGATCATAATATTCAATCCTTGTGGACTCGACCTTACTACTCTTTACTACTGTTTAGAATTATTTTAGTTGTAGAAATTATTTTTGGTGGTTTCGATGCCCATCATAAACCTTGATCATTGTTTGCGATAAGACTAATTTGCAGCCATTGGATGGCATTTATGAGGAAGACAAGAAATTGGTCATGAAGATAAAAGCTTTGATTGGTCAAGGAGGTGAAGGGGTGTTATTGATTATGAGCACTTTGATTGAGGATGGAGTGATTAGTGAGAAGAATGCAGCCTGCAAAGGGTTATTAAATCAAAGGGTTGAGTTGAAGATGAAATAAAATAAAGATGAACTACTACCTTAATAGGTTTCATGTTGTATTACGGAAACCACATGGTCAGAAGAAACGACCTCTTTGCATACCTCAAGCATTTTTGGAAGCTAAAGCTAAGCAAGTTGCAGAGAAAATTGAAAAGGATTTGGAGGATGAAAATGGTGGCGCTGGTGTGTATTCTGCTAGTTTAAGTAAGAACTATATCTTGGCAAATAATGAAAGGAAAGAGGATATAATGACTAAAATTGTTGATGTTCACAATTTGTACAACTTTATTGACCCTGATATTTTGTTAAGGCTTGAAGAGTTGGAACGTGAAGAGGGTCTTCGGCAAGTAGAGGAGGAAGGTGATGACTTTGAGATGGATGGTCAAGAATTATTCCCGGAAGAGCAATAAGCACTAGCTGAGATCAGGAAAAAGAAAAGCTTGCTTATTCAACAGCATAGGCTGAAGAAAAGCACCGGAGAAAGTCGGCCCTTAATACCAAGAAAGTTTGACACAGATAGAAAGTTCACAACAGAGAGGATGAGCAATCAGTTATCTTGTTTGGGGCTTGATCCCCCTCTTGCAATTAACTGTGCTAGTAGCAAGTCAAGGGGTCAGAAAAGGGAGCGCTAGGGTGCTATGGATATAGATGGCAAACAAGTAAGCAAAGAGCTCCGTGTGAGGTCCACATCTCGGTCAAGGTCACGACCAGCTAGTGAAGTAGCAGCGGGAGAGAACTTGAAGGATTCTGCACAAAAGGTGAAGGCCATTAAATTGGCAAAGGAATCTGTTAAGAAGAGGAATAAGAGCTCTTCTTGTGGAGAGTCTGATAGGATTATTCCTACATTGAAACCAAAGCACCTGTTCTATGGTAAAGGTTCCATCGGAAAGACGCATAAACGCTAAGACGGTGTGGCATGAATTATTCTTAGTTCTGTTTATCTTGGGTTATTATATGAATTTATAAGGATAGTTTGAATAGTTTGAATGTGGATGAACATGAGGTATGATTAGGACTTGAATGCATGAATTTATTTTTTACTTGGTTTTGTTTTTTTATGCCTTTTAATTGATCAAATTATCTTCCAGCAGCTTGGGATTGGGTTCTCAAAGCATCTAACTTCTGCAGCATGAGTTGTACCAACTTTAGACATGAAATCAGCAGCTTTACTCGCCTCAAGGGAAATCTTTACAACCTCAACTTCCCAACTACGCCGACAAAACTCATGAATATTCCGTACCAGACTTGGTGAACATCGCTCCATCGAATTTCCAGATATCAGCTGAACCACCACATCATTATCACTCTCCACCACCACCTTTCTGTAACCTCTTTGCCATGCAATATTCAAGCCCTCCCAAACTACTAGAAGTTCTGCTTGTAAGGCTGAACCAGCTCCCATATCTGTAACAACCAACGATCCAATTGCCAAATTCATCCCTTAGAACACCCGCAGCAGCCCGCCCAAGAAAAATTCGAAGCTATCGCTCCATCCGAATTAATCTTTATCCAACCAGATGGGGGCAAGATCCAACTCTTCTGATCATTTGAATCATTCCTCTAATCGATGCCAAAAGTGAAACATGAGCGGCATGTTTAGTCAAACACCAACTTTGCTTAATAACTCCTCTATACTGTAAGACTGATCTGCAAAGATAAACTTCCTAGGCGTTTTCCATATATACCAGCAAATAATTGGAAAAAGAAAATGCCATGAAATAGATTCTACACTCCAACCATACCTATTATCAGTTCCATCCATCCACCTTTTAGCCAAATCCAAGGAAATGAAACTTTTTTTACCTTCAACAAGTCTTGATCAGACAGACTTTGCAATATAACAGTAGCGTAAAGCATGTAGGGTTGGTTAGGGTTGTTATTAGGGTTGTTATTAGTTGACAGTTGGTTTGTTATCAGCAGTTATAGTTTGCATGCATGTCTATATAAGCATGCACAGTGTCTTCAAGATTCAATGAACTTTCTAATGAAATATTATCAGTTTCTCCATTAGTTTCTTCTTTGCTTTTGTTATATCTTTACAGGATGGTCTCTTGGTCCGCTCCACAAATATGGCACAAAGCTCCGGGGAAAGATGGCGTCTCCTACGTTCCTGATCAGTTAAGAGTCGATTCCTCATAGTTAACCAAAGGAAGCATCTGACACGTTGAGGAATTTGTAATTTCCAAATTCCCTCCCAAGAATTATCTTTCATATCAAAATTGGCTTGTGCAATCATTTTATAAGCGTTAGTAAGAGTGAAAGGTTTCTGGTTTGAACCTATCCACACACAAAATCCTCTCCCGATTCGTTGCGTTGTGGAGACGTAACTGCGAAGTGCAGGAAAGCAGAAGAGTCCAACAAATGAGCAAAAACACTCCACCTCCTATTGTCATTATCATCTACCATATCAGCCAGACTAACATCCTCAAAAGTCGGTATGCGAAATTATTAAATGGTCCTTAAGTCTCCCCAGGTCCAACACCCACTCATCTGTCCAAAATCGCACAGTTTTCCATTTTCCAATTTCCGATTCACCAACAGGTTTGTTCTCTAAATATATTCCAAACTTTTTCCAGTGATCTCCATAGAAAAGAACAGTTGGCTATTGATATCGAACGAGTGCATCCATCCATAATTTTGTATTTGCTCTTCAAAATTCTAGTCCAATAAGCATCAGAATTAGTTATAATGCCAAGACCCAATTTAAACAAAACAAAAGAAAACATTTATTTTGATCCATAAGGCTTCGAATGCCAAGACCGCCATTTTCAACGGGTTGGAACAATTCTTCCATTTAACAAGAGCGACCTTTCTCTCACCATTTATTGAACCCCCCAAAAATTTCTAACAATCTTCTTAATTTTCTTATATACTGTTAAAACTTGCTATAAAGAAAAACAAAGGTAAGACGAAAGTAGAACTAATTTTTACGGGAAGTGAATGTTTTATTGAATTGTAAACTAATGTTTATATAGGGAAAAAGAAAATATAACAATCAATGACTAAAAATAAACTACTAAAACATTTATAATCTCTAAAAAAAATCTTAAAATCAGCACCAAATTGAAAATGACTAAAAATAACTGGGTTTTTTTAAAGTAGCTAAGGTAGATCTTCAACACTTCTCCTTACTCTAGTTCTTGCAAGTTCCAAGCGTTTATATGAGAGATTCAAATTTGCTTAGGCAAAGCTTTGGTAAACATATCTGCTAATTGAAGATCAGTTTTGTAGTACTTTAATTCAACTGAAACTTCCTTTTGCACATCTCTATAAAAGAATAATTTGATATTGAAATGTTAGGTTTTTCATGAAAACAAGATTATTTGAGATAGTAATAACTGCTTGATTATCTACTAACACTATTGTATGCTCTTCTTGCTTTAAATTCATATCAAATAACACTTTCCTAAGCTATAAGACTTGATTTGCAGCAGCTGTAGCTGCAATAAACTCAGCTTCAACTTTAGATTGCGCCACAATTTATTTCTTTTTAGAACACCAAGAAAATACCCCTGAACCAAGATCAAAAAAATAACCAGAAGTGCTCTTCATATCATCCGGCGAACCAGCCCAACCACTATCAGAATATCATTGTAGCAAGTATTTATGACTTGCATAGAACTTGATTCCAAAATTTAGCATTCCTTTAACATATCTCATCACCCTTTTCACTACTCTAAATGGGTGTTAGTTGCACAATTAGTGAATCTAGATAGAAGACTTACATGTAAAATGTTAGGTCTAGTAATTGTAAGATATATGAGAGAGCCAACCATCCTTCTGTAAAGAGGCTCATACACTCTTTTAGCTTCATCATTCTTGCTCAACTTTTCTTTTTGACACATTAGAGTGGTTGTTTCTTTGCAATTTTCCATTCTGAACTTTTTCAATCTCACTTGCATATTTCTTTTGACAGATTAACACTTCATATTGCTTTTGTTTGATTTTCATTTCCAGAAAATAAATCATTTCTCCCAGGTCTGCCATCTCGAAAGTATGTTGCATATCTCTTTTGAACTTCTTAACAAATTCATCATTGCTTCCAGTAACTAGCAAATCATCTACATATAGCGAAACAATATAAAATTTATTTCATCACCTTAAATGTAGAGAGTAGTTTCACTAAGGCTCTTTCTAAAACCTAGTTGCAACAAATGCTCATCAATTCTGTTGTACCAGCCTCTAGGTGCCTACTTTAGCCCGTAAAAAGCTTTCTTGAGCTGATACACTTCATTTTCGTGCCTTTTGCTTGAAAATATTTAGGTTTCTCAACATATATCTCCTTCTCAAGAAAGTCATTCAAGAATGCGGATTTAATGTCTAGCTGAAACCACTTTCCAATCATTCTGTGCAACTATAGCCAGTAATAACCTGATGGTTTCTAATCTATCAACAGGAGAAAAAATATAAAAAAAATTGACACCAAAGATTTGAGCATAGCCCTTTACAACAAGTCTGGCTTTGTACTTGTTGATAAAGCAATCCACACTTAACTTGGTTCTAAAAATCCGCTTCACTCCAATGACTTTTCTATCTTCTATTCTTTCACAAGTTTCCAAGTCTGATTCTTCTCAATCTTGATGGTTTATTTTCTCATTGCAGCTATCCATTTGGGATCCTTTTCTGCTTCCCCAAAATCTATTGGCTAAAAAATGGCTACATTGCATCTTTGATAGGTATCAAAAAGTGATCTTGTGCCTCTTATTGGGACATCATCAACAAGTTTATCTTCCTTCAGCTGGAGCTTTTTACTTTGTTTTGGAATTGATATTGGTCGAACTTCTTTCCTATTCCATTGTTCATCCTCCATGAAATGCACATTTTTACTTATAAAAAATTTCCTTGTATGACGCTAAATAATTTTGTAAGCTTTGGAAACTTTGTTGAAACCCACAAAAATTTAGGCTTTTTCCGTTTTGTCCAACTTATCTCTTTTGATCTATGACACAGACACAAAACACAAGCATCTAAAAACCTTTAGATTTTTTAAAGAAGGTTTATAACCATACCAAACTTCAAACGGTGCCTTTCCTTCCACTGCTTTTGTTGGAAGCCTGTTAAGTAGAAAGATTGTAGTATGTACAGCTTCAGCCAGTACTATTTTGGCAAACACTTCTCAAACAATAATCATCTGATCATCTCATTTATGGTACGATTCTTCCTCTCACTAACTCCATTATGTTGTGGAGTATATGGAGTAGTAAGTTTGTGTCCAATCCCAGCTTCTTCATAAAATAGATTGATTTGATCAGATGTGTACTCATTGTCATTATCAGACCTTAAAGATTGAATCTTACAACCATTTTGAGTTTCAGCCGATTGCTTGAATTTCCAAAACATGTCAGCAACCTCTTACTTGAATATGAGGAAAGAAATCCAACACATCCTAGTATAGTCATCAATGAAAACTATGTAATACTTACTCCCATTGAGTGACAAATTTTTTGGAGGTCCAATTAGGTCTGTGTAGATTAATTTAAGCTTTTCAATAGCTCTCTAGGCTGCTTTTTTGAAAGGAAGCCTTGTCAGCTTACCAAATTGACAAGTTTTGCAATATGATATATTAGCTTCAAGGTGAGGTAACCCCTGAATTAAATCTTTGTAGGTTTATTACAACAACATTATTGAAATGTCTAAGCCTTTTGTGCCATACTTTTACCTTAGTTGTAGCATAGGCTTTTTGTTCCTGCTCTAAAGAATCCACAATAAAGCTCTTTCCCTTCATCATAACTATGAATACATCTTTGCCTTCCACATCCTTGATTTGACAATAATTGATTTCAAAAACAACTTTCAAGCCCTTTTCAAGCAACTGACCAACACTTAACAAATTTTGCTTTATATTAGGTACAAATAACACATTATTAATTAGCTTTGTACCTGAAGGGCATCTAATTTCCATTGTGCCTTTGCCTTTAACAAAAATATAATCTCCATTACCAACTTGTACTTTGGAAATTATTGAAGTATCTAGCTCTCTGAAGAGATCACAAATAAATGTCATATGGTTTGTGCAACCACTATCGATAAGCCACTTGTCACTAGAGTTGCTAGTTGCAAAACAAATTGCTACAAAGAGTTGCTTCTCCTCTTCTTGATCAGCTATCTGTGCAACTTCTTTTTGTTGAAAGCTGCTTTTGCAAATCTTTTGATGATGTCCCATCTTCTGACATTTCTCACCCTACTGGTCTGGCCTTTTCCAGCATTTGAATGGTGGATGACCTTTCTTTCCATAATGCTTGCAAGGAGGAAAAACAAATTTTGTTTCCTCATTGAATTTAGGAGAATCAAAACCTGAGTTTTCCTTCTTGTACTTTTTTTTTTCTTTCCTTTATCTCCTTGATTTGATTAAACTCTTGTAGGTAGTACGCCCTCGACAAACCCTTCAGACTTCAAAAGTCTTCTTTGTTCTTGTGCCCACAAAGCATTCAATAATTCTACCAAACTAATTTTTGACAAATCTTTAGCGTTTTCCAATGAGGAAATAGTTGCTTCAAATCTTTCAGGGACTGTTACAAGAATTTTTTGAACCAATCTAGAATCAGGAAATTTAGATCCAAGTAATCTTACTTTATTGATAATTTTGAGTAATCTGTCAAAATACTCTTTAACTATCTTAGAGTCTTTCATCTTTTGAAGCTCAAATTCTTTGATCAAGTTGAAAATGCGCATTCCCTTGATCCTTTCATCTCTTTCATACTCTTCCTTCAAAGAATTTCAGACTTCAAATGTTGATTTTTTTTGTCATAATTCTGACAAAGATTTCTGGTGAGACTATAGTAAATAACATAGTTCTAGCCTTTGACATTCTTGTTTTCTTCTCCTTGTTATTCTTTGGTTATGCCATGGTTGGATTTACAAGCAAGGGAGGAACTTCGTAGTCCTCCTCAACAACTTCCCAAAGATCATTTGCCTCCAAATGAGCCTCCATCCTTGCTAACCAAACATGATAGCCTTCTCCATTTAAAATAGGTGGTACAAGTGTCGTGAAAGGGGTTTCTGAATCCATAGAAGAAAAAAAAATTCTCTCAAAATGTCTCTTAAGAAGATAGCTTTGATACCACTTTGTTGGAGTTTTGAGAAAAACTTGCTGTAAGAAAAACAACAAAGGCAAGAGGAAAGTAGAAGTAATTTTTATGGAAAACATATGTTTCATTGAATTGAAATTTAATGTTTATATGGGGAAAAAGTTCAACAAATAATGACTAAAAATAAGCTACTAAAAGATTCATAATCTCTAAAAAATCTCTAAAAATCAGCAACAAATAAAAAATAGCTAAAAACAGCTAGATTATTTTGTTACAGCGGTTGAGGTAAATTTTCAACACAAACTTAGCAAAAGTAATACGGCCCGCCATTGATAGTAATTGTACATTTTATCCACCGAGTCTTTGCTAGACTACATCAACAACAAATTGGAAAGTGCTTGTTGATATATGACATCAACGAAAGTGGAGAAGGAGAAGGAGGTGTTAAAGGAGGTTGGTTCACCCATTCCAAGGTTGAATGTCGAACAAATAGAGTGACCTAATGTATTAGGACTTTATATGGAAGGGAGCTCCTATTTAGTGGTATTTTTCAAGATTTAAAGGAGAGTGAGGATTTATATCCAATTATTCCTTTCAGTGGGCCTTAGGTGACTCAACAGAGAGTCCAACTGGGCTAAAGTTGAGGTAGGGCTCCTAATCATCCTTTTATAGAAAAGTGGTACCCCTAATAACTTCCCAAATTAGTAGCCTTTTGAAAACTTATGAGGTCGCAAATCAAAACTGCTTGTGATTCGGTCACATTCTTCGAGAAAAAAAAAAAAAACTCTAGTATTTTGAAGCACTTTATTAACAGTCATTGCTTGTTTATTGTCCGCTTCGTAGAAAAGGATTAAATCATCTAGGAAGAATAAGTGAGATATGTGGGCATCCTCTATTAAACCTGATTGATTTCCAAAATCCATGCATGACAGAATCATCAATACTTTGTCCTAATCTTTCCATTTCCAAAACAAAAAGATACGCGGATAAAGATCTCATTGGTGAATTCCTCTTGTCAATTTGAAATCTTCTGTATATGAACCATTCCATAAGATTTGCATGGACAACAAGGTAACACAATGCATAACTCTAATCAGATTCATTGTAATTCTAGCATCATACAAAGAGTCCTCTAAGAAATCCCAACAAACTCGATCATAAACTTTTTTAAGGTCCATTTTTATTGCCGTCCAACCTTTCCACCCTTTTCTTGCATGCATGGAATGAATCATATCTTGAGAAATAATAATATTATCAATAACGTTACCTCTACGAACAAAATTGACTTAAGTTTGGGAAACCAACATTGGTATAACCAGTTTCAACTTGTAGACTATAACTTTAGTAAAGATCTTGTATGGAACAGTACAGAGGTTGATGAACCAATATAAAGACTCTGGACTCACCCCTGTTGGAATCAAAACAATAAGTGATCTACCAATAAGGGTCCAAAGATCCACCATTGAAAACTTAAAAAATCATGTTAGAAATTGAGGCACCCACATGCTTCCACTCCCTCTAATAAATATGTGCATGAAAACCATCTACCCTTAGAGCCTTGAGAGGAGCCATGTCAAAGAGCGCCCGTTTAATGTCATCATTACTGACAGGACGCTTAAGAGCATCAATAGTTGTTGGGTCAAGCATATATAGGAAAATGACTCTTAATACAAAGAACCCCGCCACAATAGTCATTCAAAGTGAAGAGCTTCTGAAGAATGGCTATAGATTTAAGAACATCCTCATCGTAACACCAGTATAACCCATCTAAACGCAGAGCCTTGATGTGATTAATCCTTCGTCTCACACCAATATAACCCATCTAAACGCAGAGCCTTGATGTGATTAATCCTTCGTCTCTTGATAGCTTTACTATGAAAATACTTAGTATTACAGTCCCCCTTTGTCTACTAGTCACAACAAGATTTTTGCTTCCAAAAGAGTTCTTCTTGAGAATGCTCTCAAGTTCCTCCCTTAAGTCTTTATCTAAATTCTGTAAATTTTCCGTATGATGCTTCTCCAACGCCATTTGTTCCCCCTCTCCAAGTAAGCATTTCCCCTCTGCCAATTTGTGCTATTTTATTTAAGGGTGTTGTAAGGCAGTCAGATTTAAATTAGGGGACAGCTTGAAATTTTGCTAGTTTAGTAGCAAAAATAAAATCAATCTCCATATTAATCTTCTTATTTATTTTGTCTATTCTTGGTTTTAATATTAATTTCTGCTAACGAATCATACAACTTTTATTTAATTTCCTATCATAATTTCCCATTATAACTTAATGATACAATTAAATGTTTTTATATTTTTATGGACAAACAAAAGAAAGTTATAGGCACCTAAAATTCATGTAATATAAAGTTTTTTTTTATATATAGATATTATTGATTTAACTAAAAATATAGGTTTAAATTTGTCAAAAGTTTCTGTACTCTTCTAAAATTTAAAAATTAGTTCCTATATTTTAATATATTTTAATTTTGTGACATTGAGTCCTTATACTTTTTCTATTTAAAAATCTTGGTCCTCTGTCAATTTTTCTATTAGAATTAGTGATGTAGCTATTATAAAAAAAAAGAAGGTAAAATAACTCTTGTAGCCTTCAACTTTATAGTTTTTTGTCAATTTGGTATTTACACTTTAAAAGTATATAAATACTAACAAAAACATATTTTAAAAATTAAGTGTTTTTTCTTCATATTTCCAATAAAAAATTAATTTTTTTTTGTGAAGAATTAAAAACTCCTTAAAATAAAAAAACAATAAATATAAATTTTAAATAATTCGTTTTGAATAAAATTTACTCCATTAACAAAAAATCTTCTTAAACAATAGGACAAGTATAATCTCTATGCTTGTTATCAATTACCATTGACCTTGTGAAGAATATGAACAAATTAAGATGAAAGATATGCTTTCTTTTCTATTATCCCATCAAAGCACAAAACTGCTATCAATAAAATGATGGAAAAAAATTTCACCCTTAAAAACTCAAGTTGTGGTTAAGCATGTTGGCACATCAAAACTCACATAAAACAATTAAAGAAGTATTTTATCTTCATCAAAGCAAGCACAAAACAACTAAATATTGAGAGTTAAAAGAGCTTTCACAAGGAAAGTTTGATTGGAAGAGAATTCAAGCTAAATATTGAGATAGATTAAATTTAATAGTTTTGCTTTTATCATAATATATTTTTTTAATAATCTCAATATTATAGTTTCTGATCATATCTGCATTTTTGACACAATGCCTAAAACTACCCATAACCCCCTCCTCAACCCATAAATAGGAGGATAATGCGCTTCAACGCACTCGAACCCACGTCCTCCTATGTTGATTATAACATCCATGTCAATCGAAGTAAGACTCAATCGACTTATATCAGAAGATTTAATAATGAAATTCTTCTTTAAATAAAGCCTAAACAACTCTTTTATTTTTATAGTTATATGTGTTAAAATGTATTCCCACATCATGTAACACCCCCAAATTATTGACTAGACTTGACCATTCTTTGGCTATCTACCTTAGCTTTTTTTAAAATCAAACCCAAACTTAACTTCAATTGTGAGATCATGTAAAACGACAAATTGGTGGGAAAAAAAAAAACTCTAGTAACCTAAATTTTCTAGTTTTAATGTTATAGAAGACTTTTGCTTAAGTTATACTCTTACTTTGGAAGCACAATAATTTATCAGTCTTATGTGTATTAAATTTATAAAAGTTTTATGATTAAATTTGAGACCTTGCTATATTTAATTAAAAGTAAAGAAAAAATAATGTTACTATATATAAATTATTGAATTAAACCAATAATTTTGCCCATTCCAAGAGATTTTTATAGAAAATTTTAAAAATGGTTAGTTTATTAATTATCGAAAATTGGATGAAAAACAAAAAGCATATTCCAAAAGTTTCATTTTCATTGAAGTGGAAAGCTATAAAATAGTAACTATAGCTTAATTAATATATCATATTAAATATGACAAAATTTGCTTTTAATTAGAGAAAAAGCAAAGTTAGATCAACTCACAGCTAATTTAATCCTCTATTAAATGTAAACGTTACTTCTAATAATTTCTCATTTTTACCCATAAATAAAAGGTCAAATTCCATAAAATGTCCCTTTACTATAATTTGATAGTTCTAATTCATCTATATTCGAAATATGTAATTTCAATTTCGAGGTTAACTTTTTTCTATTAATTCCATATTAAAGTATTTGCCCTAGCTTTTTTTTTTTTTTGGTTAGAAACATATGGTGATGTAGGGGTGAGCGTTCGATCGAATCAAACGAAAAAATTTCGAGTTAATCGAGTTGACGAGTCCTATTTTATCATCCTAACTCGAATTGAAATTTTTTTAAATCGAGTCGAGTTGAATCGAGGGAAATTGTTCAAGTTAAATTAAAAAGTTAAACATGTCAAATTAAAATCTTCTTACAGTATAACTAATTTCATGTTAGAGTACATAAATTTGAAACCATATATTTTTGAAAACTTTTTCAAAGGAAAAAAACATTAGTATGGTAAACTTGAATCATTAATTAACTTATTTAGATCCCAAAATTATTATTCGAGAAAATTTTTAATTTTTTAACTTTCTTTATATATACTTTAGAATTTTGTTTGAATTTTTTATAATTTTTTAAAAATATAAGTTTTTTAATTTTTATAAATATTTTGAATTTTAAAAATTATTTTAAATTTTTGAAAATTATTTTGAATTGTTTTGTAATTTTTGTTGAGAGAGAGACCAATTTGCTCATTTTCAAACTTGACAGGGATTAAAAGGGTATTTATATCAATCTGTTATTTGAATTATTTCGATGATTCGAATTGTAAAATTCAACTCGATTTGAACTTAAAACTCGAAACTCGAATTACTTATTCGAGTTGACTTGAATAATTTGAATAACTCGATTAGATTAACTCTAAATTAAAAAAAAATTCGATTTTTTCAAATATAATCGAATTTTACTCACCCTATGATGATATACCAAATACACTTTGGCATTTTTAGTAAAACAAATAGCATAATTTTTTCTTTTGGAAAAAAAATCATCTCGGGATTAAAAAAATACATATTTCCAGAAAATACTAAAAATGATCTAGAAGGATTCACCTAAAATGAATAATACATGCAATTTGACCTAAATAAAATATCAAGCAAAAAAAAAAACTCATGAAACATGAAAAGAACTGAACAAACAAGTTATGTTTATCTTCTGGTTAAAGAGTCATGTTGATGGAAACAAATTCACCAAAAAGAAATTATAATCAGAAAATATGTTAATTTAGAATAAAAGAAAAATATAATGATATATATCTCTATATTCATTATACATCTCTATCTGTAAATTAATGAACAAATATATACATGAACCCCCTCTAGAAAATTTAAGAAAAAAAAAATCAAAATCATATAGCTAATCAGAAAGGAAGAGTTTAGAAGAAACAATCAATTGGTGGAGCTGCTTTGCCAAGCTTAAACAATTCTAAATCATTCTCCAATGGAGTCAAGTTCAAATCCAAACATAAAACCCTTCTGCTATTCGATTTCTTCACAATCGGTGTCCTTACGGTCTCTTGAGATGACGTCGAAGAACTCAAAGGTTCATGTTGGTGCTGGTTTTCACTCGAACCACCCCTGTGCCTCCTCATATGTCCTCCCAAGGCTTGTCCGATTGAGAACTCGAGCCCGCAGATCGAACACTCGTGTGTCTTAGGCTTCGCTGGTGGTTGGATCTCCGTTGATCCGCTATCGAGCAACTTGGGTTTCTTGTGGCTGGCTCGATGACCACCTAGAGCTTGGAACGAAGCGAACTGTCGGTTACATGTTTTGCACTCGAAAACCCTAGTAGGGTTATTGTTGTTGTTATCGTTGAAGATGGTATGATCATATTGGTTTCTTCCTTGTGAAAGGAGCATCAAACAATTTGCCAAAGCCAAATTGTTCTCTATTTCATTAGGAAAGCTTCTCTTCATAGTTTTTTTTGGGGGTATGGTGTGAAAATGGGAGTTGTTTTTGGGGGTATTTGATGATCTATTCAAATAAGAAGTAAAATGGGATATTTATTTATAGATTGGTTTGATAGGAAATTATAGAGATGGAAGTTTTTGACTTTTATAGTTGACCTTCTGGAATGACGTTTGTATCCCTTGTTTTAGTCATTTTTTTTCATCTATATCAAGTTTTTGTCACTTTAATTGAAATATGGTATTAGCGTGTTGTGAGTTTTGAGTGTGAAATCAGTTCAACTCGTGCATGCGTCAGCATGACCGAGTTGCTGAGTCGAGCGAGTTGCAAGCCTTTTCCTACAAGTTAGAGTCTTCAATTGTCTAGAAGATTCTAACTAATTTCTCAGCAAAATGTTGTGACTGGTCATACCCAATAAAAATTTCCACGTGGAATTTATGGCCAATTGAATATTAGGTGGCAGTTGATGGTTGGTAGAATGGTTTTACTTATTATAGGTTCTTTTGTATGCGAACCAAGTAAGGTCATGAGTTACATGGTTGAGATAAGAGGGATAACCTTTATATGTTTTCACACTTTTTAGTTTAGGCTTTTTCTTTCTTTTACTTCTTTTCTTACTTCTTTGGATAATGCACATGCAAATGCAAGTGCATCCTTATCACATAACTCAAAAGTCTTTCACAAATAAAATATTATTCAATTTACAAAAAAAAAAAATCATTCAAAGCTCGACTTATTGTATAAATCACATCTTTACGATCGAATGAATAATTTGACCTTTAAAAATATTTAATTCATATTAATTTAGTGTATTTATATATTTACTTTCGAAATTCTAATGAAAAATTCAAATTTATAGAAAAAATTATTCAAGATGCTCGACTTCTTATATATATATTTATAAAAGATTCAAACTTAAAATTAGTTTCGATTTGAACATAAATTATTTGTCACTCCATCATTGGTCCAATAATTTTTATATTCTTAAATACTTGAAATAAAAGTTGGTGAAGTTTTAGTTCGGTTGACATCGGTATTGTTGCCAGTGCAAGAGAGCGTGAATTCGAGTGTACTAAAATGCATTTATCATCTTATTTAAAGGTTAAATTAAGTAATAAACAAAAAAGAATTATTTCTAGATGAAAATGGAAATTTAAATATAATTTTGCACTAACTTTGTGGAGTCAAGATGGTTAAAATGCAGATTGGAATATTGCATAACATGTGTAGGGGAAAATATAATTTATTTCCAACGTTTCGTCATTGCTTATTAGATCTTTCACCGACGAAATTGTAAAAAGAAAAAAAAAATACAAAAACAGAACTAATTTTTTTTATGAAGAAAAAACAATTAATTGAATTTCACAAGAATCTTCTGTTTGCCTAAAAAGAAAGTCGGGTCAAACAATCTACAATTATTAGTGACGACGTCATTGAATTTTATGGGCATTACTTGAAAACCACGTATTACTTTTGAACTTACACCATTTACTTACGTGTCAAACAGCCCCAAATACCTTTTAGCGACGAAATCCTTAAGCTTTTCTCTTGTCGGCTAAAGTGGTCCTTTGTTTCTTTTGCTTCATTGCTTTTACACACTTAAAAAGTGGATTTGAAGCTCTTTTTTTTTTTTTTACCATGTAATCTGTTAAGTTTTGAAACAAGTTAAATCTTGAGAATTTTAATTATATATTATATAACATTTGGTTTGATAAGTGTTTAACTAGGGGAGAAGGTGGGGGCAAGCAAAGGTCGGACCCCCTAAAAAGAATTATTTAACTCCTAAAAATTTATAAAATTTTAAGTAAATAAATGACCCCAAATGATAAAATTTTGATCTCGTCTTAAAATCTCTCATAAAAATATACAACTTAATCTCAATCCTTTCAGGAAAAAAATTCTAGCTTCGCACTAGGTCTAACTACAAAATTGACTTCAAATTGTATCAATTTTTTCACTTAGGTATTTAAAATTGTTTGGGTTAAAAGTAGTATCTAAACTATTAATATTATTTCATTTGATTCAAAAAAAATGTGTGATATTCAGTAAGAATATATCACGTGTCACGTTATTATTAGTTGATATCGTGTTTTCAGAATAAAATGTTCATTCAATTAGGGGTGAGTATTCGATCGAGTCGAGTCGAATTGAGTCAAAAAATTTCGAGTTAGTCGAGTTGACGAATCCTATTTTAGCAACCGAACTCAATTTGGATTTTTTTCGAATCGGATCGAATCGAGTCAAAAAATTTCGAGTCGAGTTAATGAATCCTATTATTTATACTCAATGTTGCGTTTACATGAACCGATTATTTAACTAGTAAACAAAGTATAAAATTATTTAACTACATAAATAATATAATGGTTTTACCTTTTAACTTAATGAGTAAACATTTATGAAAACAACGTAGTTTTACTTTTTAACTTAATAGTTTTGACTTTTAACTTTAGAAAAGGTAAACATTTAGTTTTGCCTTTTCTTATTCGGATTTTCGGATAACTCGAATTGTGTAATTCATATTCGAGTTAAACCAAAAAACTTAATTTTTTATTCGAGTTGATCCAAATAACTTGATTAACTCAAATAACTCAAACTATTTAATTCAAAATTTGAAAATTTTATCGAGTTTTTCAAATCGAATCGGGTTTTGCTCACCCCTACATTCAATCATTTAAAAAGTAATTATTTTAAAAAAACATAAAATATTTCTAAATTAAAGAAATGACAAAGGAGGAGAATGAAAGGTGGTTGAACAAAAGATGAAGAAACAACAAATCAGTGGCGGCTTAGTCAACTTTGTAGCTGATGATTACTTAACCCAAAAGCCCTTAATTTATTTTAATTATTTTATTAAGTATGTTTAATTAGTGGCTTTAGTTAATAAATAATTACTTTTTTGAGTTAACTCTTTTAGTTGAAAAGGTGTTTCCTTTGGTTTTAACAAAATAAGGGCGTAGACTTTAAACTTTGCCCAAACACAAGTTAAAAGTGTAATTAAATGTAATTTAGAAATTAATTTTCATAATAATAAAAAAAGGTCGAAAATGGGATTTTGTTATAAAATTAGGTAAAATTTACCCATTTTCAAATTAGGTAGCATCACTTAATAATATTTCTTTTGGGTAAACTATAAAAGTAGTCACTTTTGTTTGCCTCAGATTACATTTTAGTCACTTATATTTGAAATGTTACATTTAAGTCACTTACGTTATCGTTTTATTACGAAGTGGTCACTCTACCGTTAAACTCTGTTACCTCCCTAACGACAATCCTACGTGACGGTCCAAATGGATTTTAAATGCCAACTTGGATGTCCAGTTGCTGGGTTGAAAATAGGTTTTAAATTAAATAAATTTAATTTGGACTACCACGTAGGACATCCAAGTTGCCATTTAAAACTCATTTGGACTGCCACGTAGGACTGCCGTTAGGGAGATAACGGAGCTTAACGGTAGAATAACCACTTCGTAACAAAACAATAATGTAAATGACTAAAACGTAACATTTCAAACATAAGTGACTAAAATGTAATCTAAAGCAAACAAAAGTGACTATTTTTATAAATTACCTTATTTCTTTTTGGAAGATTATAAATAATAATTGAGAATATAATAACTTCATCACATTTATTACAATAATTGACAAATAAATCCGTAAGCATCAAATTGTCAAAAAAATCCCAAAGATTGAAAATTTGTCAAGTTGATAAATACTTTTAAACTTTTATATTAGGTAAATTAATTTTATTCTAATCATATCTGTTTTTTTTTAGACAATACTTAGAACTACCTATAGTTTTTTCTCAACCCATAAATAGGAGGATAATGCGCTTCAGCATATTCAAATTCACGTTCTCCTACATTAATAACAATACCCATACCAATCGTATTAAGACTCAATCGACAGAAAATTGATTTTTTAAATGGTTGCTGAATTGCTTAGACGTGCCTGTTACATGCCCATAGAAAATGGAAATGGATTTTTTTTCCCCAATTCAAAGTCTAAATTTCTAGAATAAAAGTGAGAAAATAAATTTCCAAAATTGCTGTGGCGTGCAGATAAATCTTATCTAAGTGTTGTTGCTCTAACTTCCAAGTCTTTGTTTACTTAATTGTCTTCAACTTGAATTGCAACTTATGAATATTAATTCCTTGTTTCAAGCAAGCATGCATTACCTGGAAATTTATAAATTAATACATGAATACCAAGAAAAAAAAAACACAATGGTTATACTTGGCTTCGCAAATTCCTTATTAGTTTGGAAATTTCTTGCTTAATATGAAATCACAACTTTCTCCTTTGGCATTCTAGAAAAGTAAGATAAATCAAGTTTGAGAATTTTTTGTTCTTTCGGTATAATCACATGTATTTTCATTAATTTTATGATTTTATGATTTGAGCCTATTTTTGTTGAAATTCGAGATAGCATTCAAGAAAATTTCTCTTAACAGTGTACAATTATTTTTTTAAAAATATTTTGGGACCAAATTGATTGATAAATTAAATTAAATCAACAATATGTAGTTTATATGATTTGATATATATAAAATTCTTCGGATTAGGATACAACTTGAAAAAACTTGTTTTAAATTTATTTTTTATATTAAAAGAAATTATATTTGATGTACCGTCAGTATAAAGCCCCATGCACCATTATTGAATAATAGCATGACATCTCGTTATTAAATTAAACAAAAAAATATGGAGAATCTAAAAAAAAAATACTAAAAATTTTATTTGTAACTATTATAAATAAATATTAATAACTCTTGAGTTTAGGATATTCGATCAAGGGTTTAGCATCTCAAGTTTAGAGTTTAGGGTTTTAGCCTTTATTTATAATGAATTATTATTTAATTATGTTAAAAAAATTATTAGTATTATTCATAATTCCTCCACTATTTTTTATTTTATTTAATAATGAAATGTCATCTTATTATTTATCGATGGCATATGAAATTTATGCATTGAGAGTGCATAAAATATTCTCCAAATATATGATGAAATTTAATACTTCAACCAATTGAATTCATATTAAGTATTAACTAGTTATCCAAATACATAATTCTCTTAATATTTACACTATTAAATATTTAAGTTCATATTTTAAATATTAAATATTTAAATTTTTTTTTAGATATAATCAGAATAAACTCATATTGAATTAGGCATGGACCAAGCAACTTGGTCCTGTGCAATCTTTAGACTGGTTAAAATTTACCCAGAACAGATTCAAATTGATTAAAATAATATTTTTTATTTAAATTCAATTATAATATATGAATCGTAAAATACATATGGTTAGGTCAAATCAAGTTGGGATTTGGAGTTGAAATCTTTCTTAAAACTAAAGTGTAGCATTGCATATGAATAAGTCGATTTTGGACCTCCAATTCAGTTTTTAAAAAAAATTATATAATTAGATGTTTATAATAAAATAAAAATAAGAAAAATAATGGACCTACCTCTTTTGTATATGTGAATCTGATGTGCTTAGACGAAGGTCTCATTCATGAATTAGTAAACTATATAGTAAAGAAAAAAAAATTGTTGGAAATGATATGAATAGTTCATAAATTAATAACGAATATTTAGAATGTACAGCAATAAGCAAAATTAAATTATTATCGATATGCACCGACACTTATTCATTTGATTTGCTATAGTGACTTAAAGAATTAGAAGATATCTACTCTAGGCATGCTCTACAAGTAAGGGTGGCTTAATTTAATGCTTTGTTGTTAGCTTACTTTTGCTTATAAGATAACTTAAAATGAATAAATAATTAATTGTTGACTTTTTAGGGGGCAATTTGATAAAGTTAACTTAATCCATTTATTATAAGTTATAATCAACAACTACTTCACATTATTCCAAATATGTGGTCTTAGTCACCATTTTAATTGAGATTGCAAAAACCCAATTGTGTGCTAAAAAGTTATAATTTTGTATTATGTGTGTAATTTTTCATTTATATAAGTCAAATAGTTTCTAATAAAATTAAAATTAAAAAATTTTAGCTTAAAATCTCAATTAGGGTAGCTCGAATTTTGTCTTTTCTAATAAGATCTTGTTCACCTCTTCAGGTGTGGTTTGAGTTCGAGTCGCGTTAGTTACGTTACTGTTAAGGCTTTGTCCTCCTCTTATAATTCACCAAAAAAACATAAAATATGATAAAAATTAATTTATTTGATTTTACTAAAAAGAGAAAAACAATAATGCATTATTAATTGTATAACTTTTGATCTTTTAACTCTCTATGCCTATGATATTTAGTGTCTTTGTTTTTAACTTTAGAAATTAATCTCTCTATTTATCTTATTTGAAAATTAAAATCCAAATAATTTACTTCTTTAAATATATATTGTCATCTTGTCAATTGGATTTTAATTTTATTTTTTTAAAAAAAAACCCTTAATAGAGTTATCAATTAGACGTGACTAAATTTCAAAATTTTTCCAATTCTCCTTCTATGAAACTTCCTAATAGATTAAAATAGACTAATTAGCATTAATGTGTGGTCCAAAAACATGGTGTTTTAAGTGGTACGCTGCAAGAAATTTGTAGATTCTATTGTTTTTTCCTGGTCACACGAAATGGAAAAAACTACACTTATTTTGTACGATTTTTCAACTTGTTAAGACCAAATTGCAGTACAAAAAGGAGGTCAAGGAATTTAAAGGGTAATTAAAGAATGGAAATTTATAAAATCCTTGACAAACCCATTTTTTAAGAGATAGTGACTGTAGAAGGCCCAAATTGCCCGGGGCCCATTTAAGCCTACCCTCAGCCCAACACTAAATTTTCAGAAAAAAGAAACTAAACCCTAGCCCCCCCCTAATGCAAGTGGCGCCGCAACCTAGCCACTTGCTCTGCCTTCTGACCCTCACCACCTGCTCCACCGCCCATCAACCACCGCCCTAGCACCTGCAAAACAAGACAGAAGCAACACAACACGCAACAACAGCAATGGCAGAAGAAACAATAATAAAAGAAACAATTGTAAAAGGCTATAAAAGGCCATACAAATCGATTGTAAAAAGGGGGCCCTTTTTTTTTAAAAAAAACAGAAAAGTTTTAAACAAAAAAGAGAACAAAAAGAAATAAGCAAGCGAGATCCAAAGAATAAACACAAGAAAGCAAGAACCGTAGTAAACTCATTAAAAAAAAAAAAACCCAAAACAGTAGCGGAAGGTGATTTCTTTTCCTTTTCATTTTCGATCTTTTTTTTTTTTTTTTTTCTTTTTCAACACATGTACTTATATATATAGATAGTAAAAAGAGAGTTAAAAAAAAAAAAAAAACTAAAATTTTACCTTTTCCGCCACCGTCAGGCGTGGTGATGGCTGCGACGACAACATGGCGACGGAACCCACGGCCGGAAATCGCCAAATTTCACCTGCAGAGAGAAAAAAAAAAGTTAAGAGTTTTTTTAAAAAAAGTGATGAAATGAAATTTTTTTAGAATTTTGGCCCTTAAATAGCCTTCCAAAACGACGCCGTTTAGAGGGTGGCCTTTAACCCCAAAACGCGGCGTCGTTTAAGCCCTTGACCCGACCCGGTCCGACCGCTCCCAGCCAGATCCGCGCGTTTTGCCGAAAAAATGGGAATTTGTGCGCGCGCAGTCCCTCCGCTTTTTCGTAATTTTGTAATCAAGTTTTTGTTTTTAATTTGGCCCCAAAGTCCATTCGGTTTTCAATTGAGCCCCTGCCTATGCTGTGCGTTTTGGGAAGGAATGGGTTATTGCCCAATTTGGTCCCCCATGTAACCCGCGCACTCCAAATAGGTCCTTTTCCTTTTATTTTATTTCAGATTTTCCCCAAAAACTCGTTTTCAATTCAATTTTAGTCCTTTTTAATCATTTTGACTATTTCGGTATTAAATTAATTACCTTTAATATTATTTTAGCTATTATATACTTATGTTATTATTATTATTATTATATTGTTATTATTACTAAACTACTATCATTATTAAGTATTCCTATTATTATTTTCTATTATTACCATTGTCATTTTTATACATATATTATTAATCATCTTAACCTTATTATTACATTTAAATTATATTATGTTGTATTATTTTTATCTTATTATTATTACTACTATGTATTATTATTACTATTATTATTACTATTATTTGATATTATTCTTGTGATTATTATTATTGTTATTATTAGTATCTTTATTATTACTATATTTATATCTATATTTATTTTCTTAGTTAAATACTATTATTATTTACTTAATTTTCATTTATCTATTTATATTTATACTATTTCACATACATACTTCTATTTTCACTCATATTATTATCATATTTTATATATATTTCTACTCATATTTCTATATCAATATTATTTTCATTATCACCGTTATTATCATTATTATTATTTCTTTTCTTTTCTTTCCTTCTTGTAAAACTTTCATCTTGCCGTTTATCCTTTTGTTTTCTATTTATTATCATTTAACTTATTGGTTTTATTTTATTTTTGTTTTATTATTGTCATTTGTATTTAACGCGTTTATTCTATATGCTTTGCTAACACTGTAATTCATTTCTCACATTTTACTACGTTGATATTGCAATTTGTTTTACATCTTACTATAAACTTGCGTTACCTCAACTCTTCCCGACACAAAATGGATTCTTTTACAAAGGCAATATTCCGTATTTAGAAATTCGAGAGGTCGTGCCTAAAGCATTGGGTTTCGATCCTTCTCGTTTGATCTAAATAATCGAATATCCTTTTAAAACAAATACATTTTTAAACTAAAAGCTTATCCTCGTGAACTCGAGATGTCGTGTCCTAATGCATTTGGATGTGATGTTTTGTTATTCCGAGATAATATTTTCTAAAACCAAGGCAATGTTCTCAGTATTTAGAAGCTCGAGAAATCGTGCCCTAAAGTATTGGGTTTCCTTTTCTCGTCCATTCTAAATAACAAAATATCCTTTCAATTAAATCCATAAGTTTTGAATAAAAGGCAAGTTCAACTTTAAAGGTCGAAATGTGGTGTCCTAAAGTATTGGATGTAACACTTCACCTTAAAACGAGATGGCCCTTGGCATACATTTCCAATTTATCCAAATTTATTCTTCAACAACAAGAGGAACGTATATTTCAATTCTTTCAATTTTCCAAATCTTCGACACTAAGACACTAATCAATCAATTTGGTACCAATTTTGGGCGTGACGAGGGTGCTAACCCTTCCTCGCACGCATGAACCGACTCCCGAACTCATTTTCCGAGTTTAGTAGATCAAAGTCGTTGTTTTGATAAATCAAAATATTTATTAAAAACAACACCTTTTGAGGTGACCCGATCACACCTCATCAAAAAGGATTGGTGGCGACTCCGTTTTTATATTCGTTTTCAAAACCCACGTCGACCCGTTTTTTTTGCTAAAACTCAAAAATGGTTACTGACGACTTGGCGACTCACTTGGGGACACCAAAAAGAGAGTCGGTAGTAAATTGATTATTTTTGTCCTTTGTCGAAAGTTTGGAAATTTGATTTAATTTTTTTACTATCCTTGTGTTGCATTCATTTGTGTCATTGCATATGATTTCTATTTTCTTGCGCACAAGATACATTGCATGACCGTTGTGGTCGCACCTTTAAGTGGGAGTGAGAAACTATTCCTTCGTGAGGTTTTCACCTCCGTGCGGGATAGTGGATCGCTTCGGGATACATCCGTACCTATGTCTTCGTGAGATTTTCATCTCCAGATGCACCATAGGGAAATGTATTCCACTGAATCGAACTCGGTCTATATGAGCCTATAATGGGTGAGGATCGAGGAATCTGTGGTTCAGTACCTCAAACTCTAGAACTAAAACCACATGTAGTGAACCCTAGAGCCCACCTTAGATAGAACTACATCAAACCTTAGTGGTCACCACAGGTAGGTGTTTGTTCATTTTCACTTGTTTTACTTTGCGATCGACTCGTTGCATTTTATTTTCGTGCATTCATCTCATTTTCTAAAGAGGTATCGATTCACGGTCGGTTCTGAGTTAGAAAGTCAAGTTATGGAAAACGGATTCCTTGATAAAATGGAAGACAATGCGATCGTTCAGTATAGTTAGAACCTAGGCGCTTAGAAGGGTATGGATCCATTTGAGCAAAAGGAAATGTGGCGATGCTAAAATCTGGTGGTCATCCTTTAGGCGACAAAGGGGTTGGAAGGAAAGTGATTGGCGAGAGGGCAAGAGACTGTGACATTGAATTGGTGAAAAGGACTTTGCTTACAACAAGGAGAAAAAGTTTATTTACTATTGGCACTCCTCCAAATAACAAGCATGAATTTATAGTTGTATTTGAGGATGTTACATCTAACGAAAACAACGGTAATGCAAGACCTGATGTCCATGATGACTCAAGTGGGCAAGACAGAAGAGAGTTAAACGGCCTTATCGGTCAAATCAACTTTGTTGCATAGACACCCATGCGAGCAACTCAAAATGCTTGGCGCGGACAGAATCAAAACTCTCAAGAAGCATTGAGGGTGATAGATGTCGTTTTAAGATAGCATGCTGCGAAACAGGGATGCCTACTGGTTTGCCAATCTTTCAAGATAATCAGAACAGCTTCACAGATATCGGAAGAGGTGCCCTTGGCAATAGGGGCTTCCATTCAAATTTCATGGCCACTCAAAGAGGCCTTTCCTCGAATATTGATATTCGTCCCCAGCCCGCTATGGATCCTTCGCCAATCGAATGCTATGGATCCCGGATCGGACCATAGCTAAGCAAAGCTTTAAGAACACGAGGACAAAAGTCACCCATCCAATCACGAGTACAAGATCACTGGATTGAGCGACCAGTTGCGCAAAGATCCGTTGTTTTCATTGAAGGAGAAAAGTGGAAAAAAGTTAATGGTGAAGCTGAGAATCTAGAGATTACTGTCTATAATCATTTTGTCAACCATCGTAACATACGGTCGCGCTTCTCTGTAAGGCTTGCCATGCTTAAATGTTGGAGAGCCGAAACAACCTACATATATTCCTTTGGAGCTCCATTCCTTGATGTATTTGCAATTGACAAAGCGCTAACTAGAGAGCTCCTTTGGTTAAGACAGAAGTCTCAGGAAAGAATGAAAGCTTTATCCTATGCTTCACAGGGGAGCAGCCATAGTGCCGAGCCAATGCTGTGTTCTTATGGTGTTTCTTTCAGCACTAATTTCACCCAAGTTGAAGGTCGTGCTCTGTCAGGGGCAATGATAGAAATTTCTTTCCGAAGAATGGGCGTTGAAATTGGTAACCATCTAGGATTGAAGGATAGGTCATTGTTAACTTCTAGGCTCATCGTGGTGATGCAAACAACATTGCAAGGGATTTGATTCGTGTGTGAAGAAATGAAAGGAATTTGTATTGACCCGATTAGATAGATCCAAAAGAGACAAACCGAATAGACGACTTTCACCGTGTGGTTAGAATTGGAAAAGCTATCGAACGGATACGATCTAAAATGTCCGAGCTCATGATTTCTTCTTTGTCTAGAAAAACTCTAATCTTCTACGAGCCTTGGAGCGGAAGAATCCCTCGGGTATGGCGCTAGCTAGAGTGAATGATCAATACTTTTACAAGAATTGATGCTAAGCTTAGACAACCTCTTCACTACCATCGAAGCTATAACTCTGCAATCGAGTTGAAGTTAAGCTGAACAAGATTAAGGAAATGAAAGGTGGGATCAAAAGTTAGAACCAAACATTACACAATTGTGAAATGCGGATCGAGCTTCTCGAAACAAGAGAGGAGTAGAAGACCTTCATCATTCTTATGATCAACAATTTAAAGAGACGAGATTACCTCGTGAGGGGAAGCAATAGTGCGATTCAAAAGGTAGTTGGTCATCTATGGATTTTGGCATTACAGGTGAATATGTTAAGCATAAAATACGGTGCAGACTTAACCATAGTCAAGAGCTAGATCCACTTGCTTGGGAAACCAAAAACCTTTAGGACTTAGGACGAAAGCATATAGTAGTCCGTTTTATGTAAAAGAACTTGTTTTCTAATAAAGTTTCCTAAAATGAAGTTGATCGAGAATCGATACCTCTTTGCATTCATGCATTCGTACTACATTGCATTCGCATTACATTGCATTCATTTGTATTAGACCTTTACAAAAGGACCTAATTAGGTAAAATGTTTGATTAACTGGAAAACATGGAACAAAGGTTGGTGAGGATTGAGCAAAGGCAAATACAGATGCAAGAGCAATTGACCCAAATTCAACAAGAAATGCGAGAGCAAATGCTAGACTTCCAAAGGAACATGATGGGCCAACTAACTCGATTACTAGCGGGAGGACTTGAAAAAGAAGTGACCTAGCGATCGACGATGTGGATAATGATGAAGACATCGTTTATTCCCCAATGAATATCCCAACTCAACCAGACAGCGCACTCGCGTGGTACTGTCGATATTGGATCTCAATATAGGGCGATACTTGGTCTTCTTTGGACTCTCAGATGGGCCACAGTAATGAGCAAGTCAATCGTGTTATTTTTGGTCTACCAGAGGCGGAGAAAAAAGGAGAAGGGGCTTCAAAAGCCCCGAAGAGGAAGGACAAGGATGTGGCTAGCACGAGTGGGTATACTAAGGGTTATTCGAGCCGTTCTGACAAACCACCCAAAGAAGGTAGTTACAGTCACCGGTCCCCAAAGCAAAAACCCAATCCAAATGGCGTGTTGGAAAAACCTCGCTTCACTCCTATTCCCATGACGTATATGGAGTTATACCAGAACTTATTTGATATGCATGTTGTAGCTCCTTTTTATATAAAACCGCTGCAACCTCCATACCCAAAATGGTATAACCTAAATGTCCGGTGTGAGTATCATGCGGGGATTACAGGACACTCAATAGAAAATTGCACAGCTTTTAAGAAGTTGGTGGAAAAATTCATCAAAATAGGTGTTGTGGAGATAGGCGACGCACCAAAAGCAGAAGCATAAACCTGGGGGCATTTTGAGCAATGAGACTGCGGAAGAAATTCCTATAGTATTTGGAAGCTTACCTAGAGTAATGTACGAAATATACTGATTGCTTCAAGCCTAGAAGCAATGAGAACTCTTTTGTGAAATAGGCTCGTGTTAAAAATTACTATTTCAGTAAAATGCATCTTTTTGAACCAATATTTTTGTTGTTGTTCTTTTTCATGCTTTAAATTCTACTGAATGTTCTTTTATTCTTCATTCATAAATAACCATTCTTGGAATCATTTATTCTCTGGAAATTACTTTCATACTGACAATGGGTCCCAGATATCAATGACATGAGCGACGCTGCTTACTTTTGACTCCCTTTCTAGTGAGATATGTGTCCGAAAATCTAAGGACTTAGAAGATGATAGAGATTGCAACTTATTTCCAACTTGATTAAAAATGGCAGATCCTACCTTGCGAAATGTCAGCCGACACTGCAAGCCAACGAGGGAGATAAAGATGGAAACTTAGCTCACCGCAAGAATAAGGCAAGACATTATCGCATGATCACAGCCAAACATGTTGGGGCCACTGAAACGTGGATTCCTATATGTGAGGCATGGACGCTATCAAGCTAGTCTCCTCATGATCTTTGAACCAACATCGATTCATATTCATAGCCTTTGATTACCTTACCTGGAGGGCAAAGGTCGCTTCACATGTCAAAATTACAAAGTCAGTAGTCGTCAACTTCAAATTTCAATTTCGAAAAAAGAAAAAAAATAAAAAAAAAAAACAAAAAAGAAAAAGAAAAAGAAAAAAAGAGAGTGGTGATAAAGGATACCGAAAAGGAACGTGTTTAACGTGATAACACGAATTTATAGTCCATTTCAAAAGTCGGACACCACATCAAGGTGCAACAAGAGAGCCCAAAACCATCCAAATTCTTTACGAGGACAAGCGATATTTGTAAAAGTTGGCATCGAGAAGTTACCATTTACTTTCTATGTTGGCTAAGATCCTCACCGGGAACTTACGACAAAAAGGTCCGTTCAAAAGACTCTGCATTAAGAAGGATTCTTCATACCCAAAAGGACTCAGGAGGAAAAGTAAGTGCCCTATGCAAAGAAAGAAGGCACAGGCTTTGGAAAAACATAGGCACTAATCAAGATGGATGATAAGGACTTGCCTAATCCTATGAGTTGATTTGCAAAAAAAAAAAAAAAAAAAAAAAAAAAAAAAAAAAAAAAAAAAAAAACACAAAAAAGGAAAGAAAAAGAAAAAGGAGAGGCCAAGATGAAAACCCGCAAAGGCGCTTTGAGACCAAAGGGGATTTGGGTTGAAAACCGAGAGAGCGACTCAAATTTTGACCAAAGTAAGGCATACGGTAGTCTTGCCACGCTTGGGTTAACAATGAAGAAGTACGTTGCGTCTCGAAGCATCGACAAAGTACTCCGGATCCCCTAAACACATATTGAGCCTAAAATGGTCCTCAAGAAGTTTGAACAGAGAAGCTCAAGGCTGCGATATCTCAGGGCACCTAGCTTCTATTTTACCCATTTTTTGTTATTTATTTCCCTTGCAAAATATCACCAATAAATTTCCTTCCTAATTACATTTGCTATTTTTGCTTTACCTATTTGTTTCGAGCATTGCTCCTAACTAGCTTCTCTCTTATCCGTAGTTATGGTCTCTTTCAGGCATTTTGCATTGAAATAATGATTAAATAACGACACTTTCAAAAAAAGAGTTCCGCATATTACTCTATGAAACTTTTGAGTAGTACCTGGAACTGAAAGCAGACCATTGCTTAAAACTCCTCGAGTTTAAAGGATCGAGAATAATGATTACGAATCGAGGCTATCTCTTTGAATTTGGTTGAAAACAAATGTTTGAACAAAATGACGAGGTATTACGTAAGTAGTATCATCTCGATGAAAAAGGGCGATGTCTGAGCGGGCAATCATTCGCGCGAAGAATGATTTTGTATCCATCATGCGTGCACACACGGTCATGAAACTTAGGGAATGGAAGGTGTAGTAGACCAAATCATTTGAATAAGTTACAAATTACTGTACCCCAGAGTCGTGGTGGGATGGATCGAAGATGGCACAGATCCTACACCCCGGTTGAAGAGAGGGGATCTGAAGATGGTATAAGCCTTGAAGTTCTATAGGTGCCGTGGAACGGATCTTGAAGTTACATTGGGGCAAGTTATTTGAGCAAAATATGATTGTTTCTTTGAGTTCTTGGCAAGGGTACTAGCAGAGTGAGATAGCGGCGTAATACGTCGGCAATAAGACTACGATGGACGACGGCGAGAGACAACCCTAAGCATTAAAAAGGATAATTTCATTTTACATTCATACATCATCATTAGGGCGTTTGATCATCGCATCCCGATCCTTATATGTTTTTAACAAAGAATCATTATCATGACATTCCGCATTCATGTAAATGTCCTCTATAATATCATTTAGTTAGGAGCATTCGATTTATTACGATCATTGCATCTTAATCATTGAAAAAATCATCATTCTCATGACATTCTGCATTCACGTAAATGTCATCCATAGCACATGTAGTTAGGAAAGTTTGAGTCATTCTGATCATAGCATCCGCATCATTTGCATAAGCATAAGCATATGAAACCAAGTCTACGGGATATGTCCCCTGAGGACTCCGGAGTATCAACACCGGAGAAACCACCATCCTATTGCCACCGACCAAAGGCGGTGGAATAGGTTGAAGATTGTCCTATTACCGTGACCCGATGAGTGGAATAGGTTGAAGATTGTTCTATTGCCACTAACCAGTAGTGGGATAGGTTGAAGATTATCCTATTGCCACTAACCAGTAGTGGAATAGGTTGAAGATTGCCCTATTACCACTAACGAGTAGTGGAATAGGTTGAAGATTGCCCTATTACCACTAACCAGTAGTGGAATAGGTTGAAGATTGCCCTATTACCACTGACCAGTGGTGGAATAGGTTGAAGATTGCCCTATTACCACTAACCAAAGAGTGGAATAGGTTGAAGATTGCCCTATTACCACTAACCAGTAGTGGAATAGGTTGAAGATTATCCTATTGCCACTGACCAGCAGTGGAATAGGTTGAAGATTGTCCTATTGCCATTGACCAGTAGTGGAATAGGTTGAAGATTGCCCTATTACCACTAACCAAAGTAGTGGAATAGGTTGAAGATTGCCCTATTACCACTAACCAATAGTGGAATAGGTTGAAGATTGCCCTATTACCACTGACCAGTGGTGGAATAGGTTGAAGATTGACCTATTACCACTAACCAGTAGTGGAATAGGTTGAAGATTGCCCTATTACCACTGACCAGTGGTGGAATAGGTTGAAGATTGCCCTATTACCACTAACCAGTAGTGGAATAGGTTGAAGATTGCCCTATTACCACTAACCAGTAGTGGAATAGGTTGAAGATTATCCTATTGCCACTGACCAGCAGTGGAATAGGTTGAAGATTGTCCTATTGCCATTGACCAGTGCAGTGGAATAGGTTGAAGATTGTTCTATTGCCACTAACCAGTAGTGGAATAGGTTGAAGATTGTCCTATTGCCATTGACCAGTAGTGGAATAGGTTGAAGATTGTTCTATTGCCACTAACCAAAGAGTGGAATAGGTTGAAGATTGTCCTATTGCCATCGACCAAATGTGGAATGGGTTGAAGATTATCCTATTGCCACTGACCAGCAGCGGAATAGGTAAAAGATTTCCTATTGCCATTGACCAAAGAAATGGAATAGGTTGAAGACCTTCCTATTGCCAATGACCAGCGATGGAATAGGTTGAAGACCGTCCTATTGCCACCGACCAGCAGATGGAATAGGTCAAATTTGTAGATCTTGTCGCCCTAACCGATGAGTGGGGCAAGATCGAAGGTAAATCTCGTCTCCCTAACAAAGAGGGAACATGATTTAAAGCCACCGTCCTATTGCCATGACCAAAGATGGAAATAGGTCAAATTTGTAGATCTTGTCGCCTAAACCAATGAGTGGGGCAAGATCGGAGGCAAATCTCGTCTCCCTAAACAATGAGGGAACATGATTTAAAGCCACCGTCCCTATTGCCACCGACCAAAGATGAAATAGGTCAAATTTGTAGATCTTGCCGCCCTAACCAGTAGTGGGGCAAGATCGAAGGTAAATCTCGTCTCCCTAAACAGTAGGGAACATGATTTAAGCCATCATCCTATTGTCTTGGCCAGCAGTGGAATAAGCTGAAGATTACAAACCTTACCCCCTTGAAGTTGCAGTAAGAGCAAATTGAAGCTACATATCCTAGCTCTCTGAAGTAGCGGTGAAGTGGATTAAAGCAACAAAGTGCGACGGACTAAAACGAGGCTAACTGAAGAAGAGGGGCACCAAAGAAGTTAAGGTTCAGCAAGACCGGGCAAATTTGGGCCTTCTTTATATCTTTTCTCTATTCCCGTTACACGACAATGAGCAAAGAGGGGCAGCTGTAGAAGGCCCAAATTGCCCGGGGCCCATTTAAGCCTACCCTCAGCCCAACACTAAATTTTCAGAAAAAAGAAACTAAACCCTAGCCCCCCCCTAATGCAAGTGGCGCCGCAACCTAGCCACTTGCTCTGCCTTCTGACCCTCACCACCTGCTCCACCGCCCATCAACCACCGCCCTAGCACCTGCAAAACAAGACAGAAGCAACACAACACGCAACAACAGCAATGGCAGAAGAAACAATAATAAAAGAAACAATTGTAAAAGGCTATAAAAGGCCATACAAATCGATTGTAAAAAGGGGCCCTTTTTTGAAAAAAAACAGAAAAGTTTTAAACAAAAAGAGAACAAAAGAAATAAGCAAGCGAGATCCAAAGAATAAAGACAAGAAAGCAAGAACCGTAAAAAAACATTGTTAAAAAAAAACCCAAAAAGATGGCGGAAGGTGATTTCTTTTCCTTTTCATTTTCGATCTTTTTTTTTTTTTTTTTTCTTTTTCAACACATGTACTTATATATATAGATAGTAAAAAGAGAGTTAAAAAAAAAAAAAAAAACTAAAAATTTTACCTTTTAAACCATCACGTCACGTGGTCGAGCGACACTGGCACGGCGACGGAACCCACGGCCGAAATCGCCCACCCAACCAAACCCGAGAGAAAAAAAAAGAGTTAAGAGTTTTTTTTAAAAAAAAGTGATGAAATGAAATTTTTTTTAGAATTTTGGCCCTTAAATAGCCTTCCAAAACGACGCCGTTTTAGGGGCTGGCCTTTAACCCCAAAACGACGTCGTTTCGCCCTTGACCCGACCCGGTCCGACCCGCTCCAGCCAGGATCCGCGCGTTTTGCCGAAAAAATGGGGAATTTGTGCGCGCAGTCCCTCCGCTTTTTCAAATTTTGTAATCAAGTTTTTGTTTTTTAATTTGGCCCCAAAGTCCATTCGGTTTTCAATTGAGCCCCTGCCTATGTCTTTGTGCGTTTTGGGAAGGAATGGGTTATTGCCCAATTTGGTCCCCCATGTAACCCGCGCACTCCAAATAGGTCCTTTTCCTTTTATTTTATTTCAGATTTTCCCCAAAAACTCGTTTTCAATTCAATTTTAGTCCTTTTTAATCATTTTGACTATTTCGGTATTAAATTAATTACCTTTAATATTATTTTAGCTATTATATACTTATGTTATTATTATTATTATTATATTGTTATTATTACTAAACTACTATCATTATTAAGTATTCCTATTATTATTTTCTATTATTACCATTGTCATTTTTATACATATATTATTAATCATCTTAACCTTATTATTACATTTAAATTATATTATGTTGTATTATTTTTATCTTATTATTATTACTACTATGTATTATTATTACTATTATTATTACTATTATTTGATATTATTCTTGTGATTATTATTCTTGTTATTATTAGTATCTTTATTATTACTATATTTATATCTATATTTATTTTCTTAGTTAAATACTATTATTATTTACTTAATTTTCATTTATCTATTTATATTTATACTATTTCACATACATACTTCTATTTTCACTCATATTATTATCATATTTTATATATATTTCTACTCATATTTCTATATCAATATTATTTTCATTATCACCGTTATTATCATTATTATTATTTCTTTTCTTTTCTTTCCTTCTTGTAAAACTTTCATCTTGCCGTTTATCCTTTTGTTTTCTATTTATTATCATTTAACTTATTGGTTTTATTTTATTTTTGTTTTATTATTGTCATTTGTATTTAACGCGTTTATTCTATATGCTTTGCTAACACTGTAATTCATTTCTCACATTTTACTACGTTGATATTGCAATTTGTTTTACATCTTACTATAAACTTGCGTTACCTCAACTCTTCCCGACACAAAATGGATTCTTTTACAAAGGCAATATTCCGTATTTAGAAATTCGAGAGGTCGTGCCCTAAAGCATTGGGTTTCGATCCTTCTCGTTTGATCTAAATAATCGAATATCCTTTTAAAACAAATACATTTTTAAACTAAAAGCTTATCCTCGTGAACTCGAGATGTCGTGTCCTAATGCATTTGGATGTGATGTTTTGTTATTCCGAGATAATATTTTCTAAAACCAAGGCAATGTTCTGTATTTAGAAGCTCGAGAAATCGTGCCCTAAAGTATTGGGTTTCCTTTTCTCGTCCATTCTAAATAACAAAATATCCTTTCAATTAAATCCATAAGTTTTGAATAAAAGGCAAGTTCAACTTTAAAGGTCGAAATGTGGTGTCCTAAAGTATTGGATGTAACACTTCACCTTAAAACGAGATGGCCCTTGGCATACATTTCCAATTTATCCAAATTTATTCTTCAACAACAAGAGGGAACGTATATTTCAATTCTTTCAATTTTCCAAATCTTCGACACTAAGACACTAATCAATCAATTTGGTACCAATTTTGGGCGTGACGAGGGTGCTAACCCTTCCTCGCACGTAACCGACTCCCGAACTCATTTTCTGAGTTTCGTAGATCAAAGTCGTTGTTTTGATAAATCAAAATATTTATTAAAAACAACACCTTTTGAGGTGACCCGATCACACCTCATCAAAAAAGGATTGGTGGCGACTCCCGTTTTTTATATTCGTTTTCAAAACCCACGTCGACCCCGTTTTTTTTGCTAAAACTCAAAAATGGTTACGACAGTGACAATTTAGATTAAGATATAAATTTGATTTTTGTTGAGTGTTTTTGTGAATTTATTTCTCAAGGTTAATTTTTTTATTTATATGACACGATTTCTAGATGTGATGTCCTATGTAAGTCTTCATACATGCCAACACATACCATATTTTAAGATTAATACGTGTTCCCTAAGTGTGGGTTCGCTTGCATGATGATGCGAACTCATGTAAGCGAACTATGTCGGTGATCACTACTAAAATAAAGAAGATCAGATCAATCCCAGTCAAATAAATAGGTAGCGGGTTGATAATGACGACCACCACAATAATTTCGATTTTAAAAAATATGTTGTATTACTAATTTAAAAAATGAAAATTTAAATATTGTGATGGAATTCAAATTATATGAAAATTTATCTTTTAGGAGAGATGGAATAACCTCAAAATTGAAATTTGATTCAATACAATGAACGAAGACGAATTTAATAAGCAAAATTCCAAGTATTTTGGTCGAAATTTCCCTTACAAAGACATCAATGGAGCCAAAAATTTGAGTTTTACTTTTTAAGCCTAAAGGAACTTAATTTCTATGTATTTATTATCATTTATTTGGACTATTTAATTTCTTACTATTTTGAAATATTTAGTTAGATTTGTTATTCCATTTTTAAGAAAAAAAATTAATTTGGATGCCTGGCGGCTTTCAACGTAATAAGACTTTTGGTGTTTTTAACATCTAATTATATATTTTTATCTCTTTATTTTATGAAAATAAAGAATTTTTTTATAAAGAAAATAAGTTCTCACTTCAAACATTAAAGCGTGCTTGAAGATTATTAACTATGATCATGTAGAGCAGGGGCGAAGCCAGGAGAGGCTGGCATGGGCCTCGATCGCCCCTAAAATGTAAAATTATTATTTAGGCCCTTAAATTTTTTTAAAAATTTTAAATTAGTAAAGGTAAAATTGCACTTTGGCCCCCCTAAAATTATAAAAATTCGATTTAATCATTTACAAATTATAAAGATATAAACTATAAAAAATTAAAATTTTATCCGTCCCAAAATATTATCCTAGCTTCGTCCCTGATGTAGAGTGAATATAAAGAAAATATTTGCTAAATCACTGTATTGCTAAAAAACTTATTCTTTACAATAACAGTGAGTGTGAATATATAATATTATAAGAATGTCCTTTGTAACATAATGGAGAATAGAGACAAAGGACGTTGCAACAAACTTGCGACGTGGCTTTATCATACAACTAATAGGCTTGCAACGTGGTTATGCTATACAACTAATATTCACCATGTTTTCTGTCTTTTCTTTGTTAAGCAGAGTGGTAGCATCATCGTAGGAGATGACACACAGCTTCTCTCATGATTCTTGAAATGCCTTGGTCAGGAGAGGTTTAGTGAAAACATCAGCAGCTTGATGTTTTGCTGGAACATATCCAACATGAATTTGATTGTTGAGCACCTTTTCGCGAACAAAGTGAAGATCCAAATCAACATGCTTTTTTCGAATAAAGAACAGGGTTGGCAGCCATGGCAACAGTGCTTGAGTTGTCACACCAAATATTGGGTGGTTCAATTTAATTGACTTGGAAATCTAATAACAGGGACTGTAAGCATATGATTTATGAGGCCGTATCAGCAAGGCTTCTGTATTCTACTTCCGCAGTTGATCGAGAGATAGACCTTTGTTTTTTGGAACTCCATGAGATGATGTTGGGTCCTAGAAAAACGTAATGACCCGATGTTGATCTTCGATCATCAGCATTGCTTCTCCAGTCGGCATCGGTGTATGCTATGAGGTTCACCATTGTACCAGAGGTGAACATCAATCCATAATCTAGAGTACTTCTCAAGTAGCGAAGAATTCGCTTGACAGCAACCCAGAGTTGTAACGCCTCGAAATTCTTATTTTTGTTATTGTGAAAATATGACAACTGTGTATCTGCTTCAGTGGTTAAGTGTTTTGGGTGTGTGTGTGAGGTCCTAAGTTCAAGCCCTGACTTTGGCAAATTTTAGTATTTTTCTGACTTAACCCCTATTTCTGGCTAGTAGGCTTTTAAGTAATTGTTTGTAAGTCTACATCAGAATAGGCTTGCTGGTCTGGTGGATAAGTGGAGTGCTGGGGGGATGGAGGTCTTATGTTCGAATTCCTACGCGAGCAAGGGAATTCTTTTTGCATGGGGCGTGTGGCGTGTGGATAAGTTAGATTGAAATTGGAATTCTGAAGTGTTTGTAATGGAGGGGTAAGTGGGAGAAAATCAATGGATGTAGAAGTTATTGGTTTAGTTGGGATTCCTTTGGGGAAATTTTTGGCATTCTCTTCCTTTCTATTCCACCATTTTTTCTGACATCTCCATTACCATTCTCTGCCGATTTCCTTTAGCTATTTTTATTTTTCTCGATTCTTTTGTTTTTTTCCCACTTTTTGCTTTCTTTTTGATAACCGAATCGATATTCCATTGTCCACATATCGTTCGTGCGTTAACGGTAGGTTGGTAAGTTCCAATACCTGTTTTTCTAAACGCTTTCTGATTCTTTCTAAGAGGGGTTCCTTTTGATGTCTAGGAAGTAATCAAGGGACTGAACATCGCTCTCATTCGGCGAGTTAAGCGTGTGGGATTCTCATTTCAATCGAAGGTATGGGTTTCGATAGTTAAAGAATGAACGTCTCATTGCAATCTCGTTTAGGTTTTGTTAATGTTACTAAAATTAGGTGTTGGGATGACGATTTTTAGGTTTTGGAGTGTTCGGGGATCGTAGCAGTATCAGTCAAAACCAAGTGTATACCCGAAAACACAGGAAATAGGGTTTTGACGAAAGTCAAAAACCCCACTGTCAACGCCACACGGGCGTGTGGTTGCCCGTATGGTAGGCCGTGTGCCATAACATGGGTGTGTGGTCGATGAGGCCAGGCCGTGCACGCAAGGCACACCCGTGTAATGGCCAGGTAGGTCGTGTGCGACATACGGGCTAGACCGATTTGAGCCGTGTGGGCCACACAGGCATGTGGGTCCACACGGGTAGTCTACACGGGCGTGTGGGATTTTGGGCCCGGCCATGTGATCCACACAGCCAAGGCCATATTGGGCCATGTAGGCCACAAGGGCGTGTGGGCCCACACGGGTAGGCTACATGGACGTGTGAGCCCATTTTTACTGAAATGTTTCTTAGGGTTGCATAGGTCGCCCAAGTCGACTGGAAACCTACTCTAGGGTCGGTAAGCGTTACTTAGACCCTAAGATGTGTGATCTGACTGTATGTAATGCATGTATTGAGCATGATAATTTATGCATGGTCACTGATAATTATATATGAATGACTAATAGTTGCATAAAAGCATGATATACTGTATGTTGCATTGCATGGGGTGGGGATGATTATGATTGAAGGAAGTGTACTGAAAGGCTCTTAAGCCTATTATCTGGCAGCTCAGCTATAAATTTACTGATATGTGCCGCATTCGATGCGACTTGGAGTGTAGGTATGGGTGGGTGTTATAAACCCCACATAGAGTGTAGGGATGGACGGAGATGGTGTGTAGAGGCTGGTGGGTAGGACTCTGTTTATTTATTACTGTTTGCATTACTGTTACTGTGATGGGCTAAAGCCCTAATGCATATCTGATACTGAACTGAAATGGGCTAAGGCCCAAACTACTCTCAAATCAGAATGGGCTTAGACCCTGGATGCATTTGATCATTTCTCGTTAATTAATCAGTATGCATGTTTTCTGTGGGGATTACACACTGAGTTTACGTAAACTCACCCCTTCTGTTTAATGTGATTAGGTAATCTCCAAGCTTAGATGGAGCGGTACTGTGGAGGACTCAGTGGTGACCATGGTTAATAAAATTCTTTGTTTTGATTTCTGGTTATATTATTTTTACTATTATTGTTGGGTAAATTTTTCTTGATGTAATTTGGGATTTTCCTTGGACTTTTTCTTTATTGTGATTTTCATGGATTTTATAACTGCATAAACTCAACGAACAAACGGTTTTCTCTAAAACAAAGGGGTTTTCCTAAAATGGACGAATTTACTTAATTAACTCAGTTTTTCATAAAATAAATTATTTTTAAAACTTTCGCAATGAGTCACGTTTTAAAAAATTGATTAAACGAGTAAAACAAATTTTGGAACTAATAATAGATAAGGAAAAGTAATTAAATGAAAATAGTTTTATCGCGATAGCATGGTTTTCAAACACCCTATCATGTGACATCGTCAGATTCGGCCATAACGTCTAGGCCGAGTTTGGGGTGTTACATTTAGTGGTATCAGAGCCATGTTGACAAACTCGGCTGTGAATTTTGGGTTTCAAAAATTGGTTTTTAAAGAGTTAATCTCGAAATTATTTGAAATGGTTTGACTTAGTATGTGGTACACCGAGTCTCCGGCGTCGGTCCAATAAGTATTCTGAAACTGTGATAGTTTAAACTGAAATATTGTAGATAGTATATTCTGAAACTACTGTAGGTAGTATACTGTGAAAGCACTCTAGGCATTGTATACTGAAACTGTAGTAAAACTGAGATTGTAGCAAAACTGATAGATACTGTGATTTACGAAAACCACTCTGAATTACTGAAATTGTTTACATAAAACATCTGCTAATAAATATCGAAACTATAACTGATTCATAAAACTGTTAATGTAGATAAAATCCCGAATCTACGATGAGCGCAAGAGGTATTCATGGACGTGGTACTAGAGGCCGAGGTAGGGGCCGTAGAGGGGTTCAAGCTAAGTTCTCTTCTCTGGGTAGTATACCAAATTTGGAGACGAGTGAGACACCAGTGTCACCTGCTACCGAGACTGGGTCTCAGGGTCGCATGGCTGGGGACGACGCACTGTCCTAGGCTATGCTAAGGATGCTGGAGAGGGTCGCTGGGCCTAATACTGGATCTGGGGGCTGTGGGTCGATTACGGAACGACTCCGGTCCAATGGAGCTAAACTTTTTAGGGGTGTCACTAGAGTCGCCCCCAATGTGGCCTAGTATTGGATAGAGGCTATAGAGCGGATTATAGATGACCTGGATTGCACCCTTGAGCAGAAACTGAAGGGTACGGTCTCTCTATTACAAGACGAGGCTTATCAGTGGTGGCTAACTGTTAATGAGGGTACTCAGCCCGAACGTCTGACATGGGAATTCTTTAAGACTGCCTTCCAAGGGAAATTTGTAGGAGCCAATTATGTGGACGCGCGTAGGAGAGAGTTTCTGAATCTTACTCAGGGGGATCGATCAGTGGCCGAGTATGAGGCGGAGTTCCTAAGATTGAGCCGCTATGCGTGAGGTATGGTGGCATCGGAGTATGAGAAGTGTGTCCGCTTTGAGGATGGCCTCTTAGATAATTTGAGAGTTCTGATAGCTCCGCAAAGGGAGCGAGATTTTTCTGTTCTGGTTGAGAAGGCGAAGATCGCCGAGGATGTTAAGTGCGCTGAGCGCCAAAATAGGGATCGTGAGAGGGGTAAGAATAAGAGGGATTCGGAGCCCTCGAGTTTTGTACAGAGGCATAAGAAAAAGGCCAGATCTGATGGGCAAGTTAGAGCTGGGCCCCTATTATTGTCACTGGACTGCAGCCATGCGTAGATTCTTGTAGACGCCACTAGGGTGAGTGTTAGAGGAAGACTGGGGCGTGTTTGAGGTGTGGATAATTGGATCATAGTATTAGGAAGTGTCCGTTGAGGGCCGATTAGATGCAAGCTCAGGCTACTGGTACTGCACAGTTACAGAGTGTAGCATAGCAGCCACAGAGAGGCCGTGGTCAGGCTTGGGGTGGTAATGGTATGGGCTGTCGAGAAAGAGCGCCAGGTAGAGGTGCTAGATAGACTGAGGCGAGGCAGCCTACTCTTGTTTATGCTACACATCACCGAGAGGACAGAGATGCTCCAGACATCATCACGGGTACGTTCTTAATTTATGATATACCTTATCTTGCATTGATAGACAGAGGTTCCATACATTCCTATGTAGCTAATAACATATCTAGAAACTTGGGGATTTTGGTGGTGAGCATCACGAGTGAGGTTACTGTACTGAGTCTGTTGGGGTAGTCTACAAGGGTTAATAAGTTATTCAGAAATGTATCGTTAGAGGTTCAAGGGACGATCTTTTTGGCCGATTTAATGGAGCTTCCGTTTAGGAAGTTTGATCTGATTCTGGGGATGGACTGGTTGGTCAAGCATTGTGTAAGCTTGGATTGTGCAACCAAGAAGGTCGTCTTGAGAACTGAGGAGGATGATGAGATAGTCGTAATTGCAGAACGTCGGAACTACCTATCTAATATAATTTCTACACTAGTGGCTGAGAAACTAGTTCTCAAGGGATGTGAGGCATACTTGGCCTACGTAAGTGTTTCCGTTTATGGGGACTCTATTGTAAACGATATCCGCACTGTAAAAGATTTTTCGGACATCTTCCCTGAAGAGATACAGGGTTTACCTCTAAATCGGAAAGTGGAGTTTGGGATTGAGATTTTTTCTGGTATAACTCTGATGTCTATCACTCCCTATCGTATGGCGCCGAAAGAACTTACTGAACTTAAGACTCAACTGCAGGAGTTGTTGGACCATGGTTTCATTCGTCCTAGTGTGTCTCCTTGGGGAACACCAGTTCTATTCATTAAGAAAAAGGATGGGACCATGAGGATGTACGTCAACTACCGATAGTTGAACAAGCTGACCATTAAGAATAAGTATCCGTTATCGAGGATCGATGACCTGTCTGACCAGTTTCGAGGAGCTTCGATATTCTCTAAGATTGATCTCCGGTCTGGGTATCATCAGTTAAGGGTTAAGGAGGCTGACGTACATAAGACGACATTTAGGACTTGTTATAGTCACTACGAGTTCCTAGTGATGCCATTTGGACTGACTAATGCACCGGCAGCTTTCATGGACCTGATGAATCGAGTGTTTCAGCCCTACCTGGATCGGTTTGTAGTGGTGTTCATCGATGACATATTAGTTTATTCGAGGACTGAGGATGAGCATGACAAGCACCTCAGAGTGGTTCTTCAGACTTTGAGGGAAAAGTAACTCTATGCTAAGTTCAGCAAGTGCGAGTTCTGGCTACGTGAAGTAATATTTCTTGGGCAATGTGGTGTCTGCTGAGGGGATTCGAGTCAATCCTTGAAAGATTGAGGCTGTATTGGATTGGAAGTAGCCTAAGAGTGTGTTTGAGATCCGTAGTTTTCTAGGGTTGGCGGGTTATTATCGGCGATTTGTGGAAGGCTTCTCATTGATTGCAGCACCCTTAACTAAGCTGCTATGTAAGGGCATATAGTTTGTCTGGTCTGAGGCGCAGCAAGAGAGCTTCGAGAAGCTTAAGACAGTTCTGACTGAGGCTCTTGTTCTGATACAGCCTGAAACTGGAAAGGGGTTCACGGTTTATAGTGATGCATCATATGTTGGTTTGGGTTGTGTGTTGATGCAGATGGTAAGGTGGTAGCATATGCGCCTCGTCAGCTTAAGACGCATGAGGCGAGCTATCCAACACATGATTTGGAGTTGGTCGCTGTAGTCTTTGCATTGAAAATTTAGAGGCACTACCTGTATGGTGAGAAGTGTATCATCTACACTGATCACAAAAGCCTCAAGTACCTCCTTACACAGAAGGAGCTAAATCTTAGGTAGCGTAAATGGGTTGAGCTGGTTAAGGATTACGACTGTACCATTGAGTACCATCCGGGCAAGGCTAATGTGGTGGCTGATGCATTGAGCCGTAGGGCTATAACTGATCTGATAGCGATGTTCGCTCGACATAGCCTGTTCGACGATGGGAGTTTGTTGGCTGAGCTGCAAGTCAAACCAACTTGGATCGAGCAGATTAAGGGTAAACAGTTGGAGGATGAATCTTTGGGTCTTTGGTTCCGACAGATTGAGAGTGGCAGCACTACAGACTTTGGGCTAAATAATGATGGGGTACTCTATTTCTGAGGCCAGATATGTGTGCCAAATGATTCTGATTTGAAACTGAGAGAGGCGCATAGTAGCCTTATGTTATGCACCCTGGAGAAAATAAGATGTACCAAGATCTTCGAGAGTTGTATTGGTGGCTAGGATTGAAGCGAGAGGTTACTGATTTTGTGGCTAATCGTCCCGACATGCCAAGAAAGTTAAGGCCGAGCATCGCTTGCCTCTGGGGTTTCTTCGCAACCGGTTAAGATTCCGTTATGGAAATGGGAACGAGTAATGATGGATTTTGTTAATGGGTTATCTTTAACACCCACTAAGAAGGATTCAATGTGGGTCATCATAGATCGATTGACCAAGTCTGCACACTTCATACTGGATAGGACAGATTAGTCACTGCAGAAGCTGGCGAAGCTTTATATTTCTGAGATAGTGAGACTGCATGGGTTACCGGTTTCAATTATCTCTGATAGGGATCCTCGCTTCACGTCTTAGTTTTGGAAGAAGCTATATGAGGCTCTAGGTTCAAGGTTGGACTTCAGTACTGCCTTTCATCCTCAAATAGATGGTCAATCGGAGAGGGTGATTCAGATACTGGAGGATATGTTGAGGAGTTGTGCTATCGATTTCCAAGGCAGTGGGAGGAGTATCTGCAGCTAGCGGAGTTTGCTTATAATAACAGTTTCTAGTCTAGCATTCAGATGGCACCTTACGAGGCTTTGTATGGTCGAAAGTGTCGCACTCCCTTGTGTTCGACTGAGTTGGGTGAACGACGTGTTTTGGGTCCTGAGTTGGTTTCTGAGACTGAGGACAAGTTCAGATTGATTCGGGCTCAACTGAAAGCGGCATTGGACAAACAGAAGTCTTACGCAGATCTGAAAAGGCATGAGATTGAATATTCTGTGGGGGACTTTGTGTTTCTTAAGGTCTCTCCGTGGAAAAAGATTCTGAGGTTCGGTCGGAAGGGCAAGCTGAGCCCTAGGTTTATTGGGCCTTACCGGATTCTGAAGCAAGTGGGACCGGTCGCTTATCAGTTGGAGTTACCTCTAGTGCTAGACCGTATTCATGACGTATTCCACGTTTCAATATTGAAGCGGTACCGCTTTGATCCTACACATATCGTCCCTGTTGAGAAAATTGAGGTTACGCCTGAACTAACCTTTGAGGAAGAGCCGGTTCAGATTTTGGATCACGACGTAAAGGTTCTTCGGAGGAAGTCTATTCCATTAGTAAAGGTGTTGTGGCAGAATCATAGTACTGAGGAGGCCACTTGGGAGCCTGAGGATGCGATACGTCAGCAGTATCATCATCTGTTCTGATTAGGTAAATTTTGAGGACGAAATTTTCTTTTAGAGGGTAGAGTTGTAACGCCCCAAAATTTTTATTTTTGTTATTGTGAAAATTTGACAACTGTGTATCTGCTTCAGTGGTTAAGTGTTCTGGGTGTGTGTGTGAGGTTGATAAATCGTAAAAGTAACATATTCTAAGCCCACATTTAGTATGCTTTTGGATGATTTAAGCCCCAATTTATGTAAAAAGGTGCTTTTAATCCTTTCTTTTCATGTCTTATACTTAAGAAAGCACCCGATGACGAAAAGAACGAGAAACAGGCTTAAAACGGACCAAATTGGGCCAAGCCACGAAATCAGCACGGCCTGGACTTCAAGCCACACGGCCGTGTCTCCATTCCTACTAAAACACGACCTTACCATGACTTACACGGCCGTGCCTCATTCAACAGTGTTGAACACGGCCTGGCCACGATTTACACGGGCGTGTGCCATGGCCGTGCCTCTGCCATGGAGAAGAGCAATTTCATTCGGGAAAGGATACTTAGGGAGAAAGAAACGTATTTCAAAAGCCTATAAATACACCCTAGGTACCAGCTGAAAGGGGGGCGGAAAGCTAGGCTAAAAAGCCAAGCCGAAAAGGTCAGATTTGTGGGAATCACTCGAAGATAGCCAGTTGATCCATCTCAAGAAGCCGGAATTCCACTCAAGACGGAGGATCTCCTCTTCAATTCCTTCAGGGGGTTTTAGGGATTTCTTATGTTTTGTTTTATCTTTTCTCTTGAGATGTTGTCTTTTGTTATTATGAACTAAACCTTCGGATACCCGAAGGGAATGAAACCTATGACGAATCTTGTTATTTGAGTCTTGAATTATATGATAATAACTTAATTTGTTCTTAATTGTGTGAACTTAATCCAAATCAAATGTGCTTAGGTGGAGGAGGAATAGACCCTGCCTAAGAGTAGATCCAACATAATTAAGCGGAGTTGATCGCACGCCTAGAGATAGGGTGACGAGATTTTGCCGGATTAGGGTGGAACCTAATATGGGAGTCCACAGATCGATTTACTGCTATTCTAGGGGGTTATTATAAGCGAACGAGAGTTCCACTAATTAACCTAGGGTTAGACATTATTCGCCTCGAGAGAGGGTTTAATATACATTAGGGAGTCTCACGGATCAAACTAAGTAAATAATTCATATGGTTCAAGGTTAAATAACAAGTGAAGTCTAAGTGGATTTTTCCTAAGGGTATCGCTTGAGTCAACTGAGTTTTCCCAAAAGTTATTTCCCGAATTCATTCTTTTTGTCTTTGCGTTTTAGTTTAGTAAGTAGATTAGTTTTAGTTTAAACAATCATCACTTTATATTAAGGCTAAATAATAAAAAGATGGTGAGTATTAGTACTTTTAGTTCCTTTGGATTCGATAATTCGGTCTTGCCTAAGCTATACTACTGTTCGATAGGTGCACTTGCCTCAATCGTTGTCAGAGTCAGTTTCCAGGTTCGATCATTCTTTTATAAATTTTAAAACTCTGATTTACAGCGATAAAGTTTTTGGCGCCGTTGCCGGGGAACTAAAATATTAAGAAAACTCTATTTTTATTACTTTAGCCATTATTTTTATTTTCCGTAATTTATTTTTAATTTTAATTTTAATTTTAAATTTGCTAAATTTTCTTCCTTTCTTTTCCTATCAGGTACCTCTAGTTTATGACTAGAAGAAACCCGAGAGGACCTTTAGAATACGATAGTGATATTGAAGTACCGCTCGAAGAAATCGCAGAGAAATTAGGCGAGCCCTAAATTACCAAGGAGAGCGAGAAGGCAGATCCAATCCTATTTGAAGGGATGGGCGAGAATAATCCACCACCACAAAGCGATGTGGCGGATCGAGAATGCTCCTCGTACTATGTATGATTATGCTAAACCTCATTTAACGAGGCGAGAATCGAGTATTGTTAGGCTCGCTATAGGCGCTAATAATTTTGAATTAAAGCCTAACACTATTCAAATGATTCAACAATTTGTTCAATTTGATGGTTTGCGGGATGAAGATCCAAACACTCATATAGCTAACTTTTTAGAATTCTCGTGATACCTTCAAAATAAATGGTGTTTCGATGATGCCATACGTCTTGGCTATTTCCTTTTCATTAAGGAATAAAGCTAAGCGATGGTTAAACTTCGTTACCACGAGGGTCAATCACTACATGGGAACAAATGACCGAAAAATTTCTATTAAAATATTTTCCACCGGCCAAAACGGCCAAGTTACTTAATGATATATCTTCTTTTGTGCAGATGAAATTAGAGACATTATACGACGCATGGGAGAGATACAAAGATCTCTTGAGGAGATGCCCACACCACGGATTACCATTGTGGCTCCAAGTCCAAACTTTTTACAACGGTGTGAATCGTTCAACGAGGAAATTAATTGATTCAGCCACCGGTGGAACCCTGAATAATAAAACTCCTGAGGCAGCCTACGAGTTTATTGAAGAGATGTCGCTGAACAACTATCAGTGGCAAGTTACAAGAACAAGGCCAACAAAAACAGCCGGAGTTTACAACCTCGACGCAGTAACCATGCTATCAAATCAGGTAGAGTTGATGAATAAAAAGATTGATAGTTTGTGTTCTTCTCAGGAAAATCCAGTGATGCAGTGCGATGCAGGTGGAACCGTGGCGAATCCTGAGTACCCACCATACCAACCAGAGAGCGAACAGACGAATTATATAGGTAATAATTTCAGATCCAATAACAACCCATATAGTAATACTTATAATCCAGGTTGGAGGAACCACCCAAATTTTTCGTGGGGAGGACAAGGAAATCAGGGAAATCAAAGACAACAACCTCCTCAAAATTTCCAAATTCAGCTCTATCCACAGGACAAGAAGCCGAGTCTTGAAGAGACGCTGAACAAATTCATAGCATCGGCAGAGGCCCGCTTCCAAAAGACTGAGACAACAATAGATAATCAACAAACAACGATCAAAACGATTGAGAGTCAAGTTGGGGAATTTATTAAGTCAATCAAACAACTTACTGAGATGGTTTCTGAAATTCGATCAGCGGTTCTCTCTAAAGAAACAGAATAGGTAAAGGCAGTTACACTAAGAAGCGGAAAGGAGCTAGTCGAACCAGAGAAAAGAATGCCACCCGTAGATGACAAAACAAAGGATATGGAAATTGAGGATGTAATTCCAGTCCATAAAGAAAGTAAACCACCGATCCCATATCCAGCAAGGTTGAAGAAAGAACGACTAGACTCCAAATATGGTAAGTTTCTCGAGCTTTTCAAACAAATACATATTAACCTACCTTTTGTTGAAGCCATTTCACAGATGTCGACGTACGCGAAATTCTTTAAAGAACTCTTGACGAATAGAAGGAAGCTTGAAGAAATATCAATGGTGGAGCTTAATGAAGAATGATCGGCCATCCTCCAAAACAAGCTACCAACCAAATTAAAAGACCGGGAAGTTTTACTATTCCTTATTTAATTGGCGCTTTAAATGTTAAGAAAGCATTAGGTGATCTAGGTGCGATATTAATTTAATGCCTTATAAGATGTTTAAACGACTAGATCTCGGGGAACCAAAACCCACTAGGATGAGTATTCAGCTAGCTGATAGATCTATTAAATATCCTAGGGGAGTTATCGAAGACGTCCTGGTAAAAATTGATAAATTTATTTTTCCCGTTGATTTTGTTGTGCTTGACATGGATGAAGACATTGAGGTCCCCTTAATACTAGGGCGCCTTTTTTAGCTCTTTGCTAGGATCATTATTGATGTAGGTGATGGTAAACTTGCATTAAGGATAGGTGATAAGGAAATTAGTTTTCAAATTTATGCTGCCATGAAATATTCCAGAGAACAAGATCATTCATGTTATTTTGTTGATACCAATAACCATCTTGTGCAAAACTCTTTACAGGAAATCCTGCATGATGACACGATAGAACTGTGTCTCACTCAGAAAGAGGGGGAAGAAGATGAAGCTTCTGAGCTAAAATTATCATCAAAACAAACGGATAAAGAAAGCATCGAATTTGATGACAATCTCAAACAAAAACCCTCTGTTGATGAACTGCCCAATTTAGAATTAAAACAACTGCCAAAGCACCTAGAGTACGCATTCCTTGGGGAAAATTCTACGTTACAAGTAATTATCTCTTGAAATTAGAACCTAAGGAAAAAGAGGAGTTGATCAGTGTAATCGAGAGAGCATAAAAAGCCATAGCTTGGAAAATCTCTGACATTAAGGGAATAAGCCCAACATTTTGTACCCACAAAATTTTAATGGAAGATGAGTACAAGCCATGTGTGCAACCACAAAGACGTCTAAATCCCAACGTAAAAGACGTCGTGAAAGCCGAGGTAATTAAACTTCTAGATCTTTGGAATAATTTATCCTATTTCGACGGCAAGTGGGTGAGTCTGTGCGCAGGTTGTCCCAAAGAAAGGAGGCATGACCGTGGTAGCTAACGAAAAGAATGAACTAATTCCTACCCGACAATCCACGGGTTGGAGAGTTTGCATAGATTACAGAAAACCCGAATGACGCCACTAGAAAAGATCACTTTCCCTACCCTTTATTGATCAAATGTTAGAAAGGTTATCAGGACACATGTACTATTGCTTCCTAGATGGACTCTCCGGCTATTTCCAAATCCCAATAGCACCTGAAGATCAAGAGAAGACAATGTTCACATGCCCATATGGTACGTTTGCTTATCGTAGAATGCCTTTTGGATTATGTAATGCTCCTGCTACTTTTCAGCGTTGCATGCTAGCAATCTTTGATGAACTCATGGAAGATATCATGGAGGTATTTATGGATGATTTCTCTGTTTACGGTAATTCTTTCCATCTTTGCCTTAAAAATTTAAAACGAGTCCTAATGAGATGTGAGGAAACAAACCTTGTTTTAAATTGGGAAAAATGTCACTTCATGGTACAAAAGGGAATAGCATTAGGACATAAAATTTCTAGTAAAGGGATCGAGGTAGATAAAGTAAAGATTGAAACCATAGAAAAATTACCTCCTCCCAGTTCAGTTAAGGCCATTAGAAGCTTTTTAGGACATGCAGGATTTTATAGAAGATTCATTAAGGATTTTTTTAAAATAGCTAAGCCTTTAACAAAATTACTAGAAAAAGATGTTCCTTTCGATTTTGATCAGGAATGTTTAGATGCATTCAATATCCTTAAGGATAAACTAATAAATGCTCCAATTATAATTGCACCTGATTGGAATCTACCCTTTGAACTAATGTGTGATGCAAGTGATTTCGCAGTAGGTGCAGTTCTGGGACAACGAAGAGGCAAGTATTTTCAGCCAATTTACTACGCTAGCAGAACACTAACATCCGCACAAGAAAATTATACCACCACAGAGAAAGAATTGCTAGCCATAGTTTTTGCTTTTGATAAATTTAGACAGTATCTAATATTGTCTAAAGTTGTCGTTTTCACTGACCATTCAGCTCTTCGTTATCTTTTAAACAAACCTAATGCAAAACCCAGACTCATACGATGGATTTTACTCTTACAGGAATTCGACTTAGAAATACAAGATAAGAAGGGAGCCGAGAATCTTGTAGCAGATCACCTTTCTAGACTTGAAAATCCACACACCAAAGAAATCAATGAAGGTGAAATAAATGATTCATTTCCCGAAGAACAACTCTTTTCTATAACACATTCTAAGGTACCATGGTTTGCTAATATTGCGAATTATTTAGCAGCTAACGTCTTGCCAAGAAAATTAACACATCACCAAAAGAAGCGATTCTTTGCTGATGTGAAAAATTATTTTTGGGAAGATCCCTTTCTTTTTCGCATATGTGCAGATCAGATAATTCGAAGATGTGTTACAAAGACGAAGCGAGCAAAATCTTGGAGCATTGCCATTCAGACCATCGGGAGGACACTACAGTGGTATTAAGGCGAGACACAAAATACTCGAATCGAGGTTTTATTGGCCCACTCTATTTAAAGATGCCAACGGTATGTTACCTCGTGTGATAGATGCCAAAGAATAGGTAATATTTCTAAACGTGATGAAATGCCTCAAACATATATGTTATCATGTGAAATATTTGATGTGTGGGGTATTGATTTCATGGGACCATTCCCTAGTTCGTTTGGAAACAAGTACATCCTAGTGGCGATTGATTACATGTCAAAATGGGTAGAAGCGGAAGCTTTACCTACCAATGATGCTAGGGTAGTAGTCAAGTTTCTCAAGAAACTGTTTTCCCGATTGGCACACCGAGAGCCATCATTAGTGATAGGGGTACTCATTTCTGTAATACTCAATTTGCAAAAGTCCTAAAAAATATGGAGTATACCACAGACTGACCACCCCATATCATCCTCAAACCAATGGGCAAGTTGAGGTAGCGAACCGAGAACTTAAGCGCATTCTAGAAAAAACGGTTGAATCAAATAGAAAAGATTGGGCGATTAAAGTAGATGATGCTTTATGGGCCTATAGAACAACATTTAAAACACCCTAGGGACATCCCCATACAAACTTGTATACGGGAAAAGTCACATCTACCATTCGAATTAGAACACAAAGCTTTTTGGGCAATAAAATTTTTGAATTCTGACCTAAAAATTGCAGGAAAAAGAAGAATGATGCAGATGAACGAGCTGGACGAGTGGAGAACGGAAGCTTACGAGAACTCAAAACTGTACAAGAAAGCAACAAAGCGACGCCACGATGCTCATCTCAAGAGATCAAAGCAATTCGAAGTAGGAGACCTGGTGCTAATATACAACTCAAGGCTTAAACTATTTCTGGGAAAGTTAAAATCAAGATGGTCAGACCCATTTATGATCAAAACAATTTTTCCATATGGCACCATCGAGGTAACTCATCCCACTAAAGGCACATTCAAGGTAAATGGTCACCGACTTAAAATTTATAATGGTGCAGATTTTGGAGATATGAGGGAGGAGCTTATGCTCCATGAGCCTTATTTTAGAACCGAAAACAGGGAAAGTCTAGCTTAAGACTATAAACAAGCGCTTCTCGGGAGGCAACCCGAGCACTAATTCACTAACATTTTATTTTCAAATTTTTATTTTTATTTCTTTTACTCAGCATCTAACTCCATACTAACTCAGACTAATAAAAGCGCAGGTTTTAACCCACACGGCTGTCGACACGGGCGTGCTAATGGCCATGTGGAAGATAGTGGATAAAACACGGGCGTGCCAGTAGCCGTGCACAAACAGGGGCGAAACGATTTGCCCCACACGGGCTGGGACATCAGACCACGCCCGTGCCAACCTTCCGTGCGAGGCTACTGACTTATTAAGCACGGGCTAAACACGCCCGTGGCTTACAACCGTGCGAGGCTACTAACTTATCGAACACGGGTAACACACGCCCGTGTGACCTCACCGTGCCAACATACTGACAATTAAAACACGGGCGTGCTAATTTACCCACGACCATGCCAAGAACCCTGAAACGCGCCTAAATGTTGGATATCGCGAAAAGCACGGGCATTTTCAAATGAACACGGGCGTGGCGATGGACCGTGCCACCTCCCTTATATAAAATCAACCCGTCTTCCCACCCAAAACCTAACCCTAGAATCAGTTTTAAACACCCTTCCACCCAAATCTAGCCGCACATACACCCTCCCCCATCCAAAACATCCTCCCCTTGCCTTTTCTCTCCAAAAACCATCCAAAACCGCTCATGCGCCGCCTCGCACTACACCCGTGCCGCGAGCCACGCCCCTGCCACCGCCGTGTTAGTCCTGCAAAAACTCACACCACCGCCGTGCTCCGTCCATGCTTGATCGTCCTCCACCATCACAATCCCTGGTTCCCTTTTCTTGACTTAGTTTTATAGCATTCTTATTTATTTCCAGATTTTGTTTAGATTCAATCTTAAAAAGCATGATTTTTATTTAGGAAATTTGTTGGTTGTTAGATTTTATACTCAATTTATTCTTAAATTGTAAACTCATGAAATTGATACATTGCTCTGCCCACTATTTTCCGAGAAAATTTTTTCCTGCTAATTAACATGCTCACAATTAGAAACTCCTAAAATTTTTGACTTAGTGTGGCTTAGGATGGCTGTGCTATTGATGAAGCTTGAAACTGCTTGATTACAAATTTCAGGTACCATGTCAACATCACGTACCAAACGATCAACCCCAAGCAAGAAAAGAAAGGGGCCCGGATCATCTTCCACGAGTGCTGCTTCCGAGCTTTGGCATCCATTCCTCCAATTTTCTCAGAACACTCAGGAAGAGCGTTACAAAGCACTCCGGGATAGACCCTTGAAGCCTTTGGTAGGCGCATCGATCGGAGGAGCACGAGTCACGACAAGTTGGGCTCACCACCGATATTCAAGCACTCCTCTCAACCGACCCATGGGAGAAATTCTTCTCAATCATCGAGCCCACATATTTAGAGCTCACATTAGAATTCTACACTACCTTCATAATGCAAACAGTGACGACTCAGTTCGACGACCCGGGTGCTATCCAATTCCAGCTAGGAGGTACAGTACGACGATTGAGCATACCACAACTTGGTACAGCTCTAGGACTTTACACACCGGAATTCATAGAAGAAAACCCACTTGACGATTTAAACCGTGAGCTCCACTGCACTCCGATCGAATGCTGGCAAAACTTACACCCTACTACAAGCATCTACGATCCAAGCCGCTCCAAGGCGATAGCTCTTCTCCCACCCCTAAGGTATATTCACGCCATTCTCGCTCACACCATCACAGGACGACGTGAGAGCACCGGCGTGGTTAACAAGCACGATGTATACTACTTATCGTGCATGGCAGAAGGGCATGTTTTCGACCTGGCATATTTCATCGCATGCGTAATCCAGCATCAAACGGAGGCACACAGGAAGAGAATTCTATCGATGGGCCCATATATAACAAAGCTAGCTCGACACTTCAACCTCCTCAACACCGATGACCAGAGATCCTCCCTCACACTGATAGGTAATATGGCACCTCAGGGCATCCAAACGATGCTACACATGAGGATGATTAAACATCGTCGAGGGACCAATCCCCCTCAATATTGATTAATGACACCCACAGACGAGAGGGAAGCTGAGGACATTACTGATGATGTCCCACCACCAAAGACAGAGGTACCGATTCTGAGAGCGGCGACGGTCCGTCTGAGAACCATCATTAGCGGATATCTCTGCACGGCTTGATCAGTTCGAGCTGTATTTTGCTGAAAACACTCGACGTTTTGACGGGTTAGAGGCCACCCTTCAACAAATATGCCAGCACCTTCATATCTCACCACCAGAACCACCACAGGACCCGGCCGAGGATGAGGACTTTTGAGTCCTTTTATCTAGTTTTCTTCTATTTTTGAGTTTTATTTTATTTTATTTTATTTTATTTTTCTTGTTATTTTAATTAAATTTCGATTCGTCTTAAGTTTGAACATTTTAATCATACATTTGATAACTTCTATCATGATTATCATCAACCCCTAACCATCGAGTTTTCCTAACATTTATTTATATTACACCTCAAAAGATTTCTAACTGATGACTTAGCAGTTTCAATAAGCAATACACCACTACTCAAGTCATCAGCCAACACCAACACCATTCCGACGCCTTCGCCGTGTTTTCCACATCCTCCAAAGCAATCATCCATTAATTCAGGGAGTGTCACTCTCTCCCCTCTCTTTTGATTTTACATATTAATTGTCATTATATATCTTTGTACATTGAGGTCAATGTACATCTTAAGTGTGGGGGGGTGAACAACCTAAAAAGATACTTAACTCAAAGCCTGAATTTAGTCTTGTTTGAAAGTAAATTTCTCATACTACTAATTAGGATGAAATTTCCATGATTTATGATTTTTATTGATATGTTTTAGATTAAGTCATTGATAATTGTGCATTGATAATTAAATTTGAAGAATACTAGAGATTCAAGCATGATAAGTCTATTTTTCTAAATTAAAAATTTTCTAGGTTGTCAGTGAGTTTAAATATTATTTTGAAGTTTGAAATTTCTGAGGTTGACATCAAAATACCCATAATTTTTGTGAGTTTTGAGCCTTATAGAGCATAAATTCTTTTTCTTGCTCACTTTATTGATTATGAGTATGTCAACACTGATTTGTTATTCTAGAACTTGCATCGATTATACATGTCAAGACCATATTTTATGATTTGATTCACAGAGATGATAAAGGCACCTAGGATTTAACCCACTAATTCCCTAAAAAGCCTACCTTCACAAATTAACCCCTAGTAAACCTCGTTTTAACCTGACACCCTTTTTATTGACATATCCACTAATATTAACCCAGAACCCCTTTGTTTTTGTTATCACTATTCCTTTTGACTACCCTTATATCGAGATTTGATCTGATTAGTTGCCTAATTATGAATTTTAGTAGTTTATCCTTTATTATGTATTTAGTTTGTTCTTAAAAAAAAATTTCAAAAGTATATTCATTATTCATTATTAGTTGTGATTAAATGAGCTTATACGCTTGAATCCCAGATATCGAAGAAGAAGCTCGTAGTGTTAGTTCATTAGTCTTAGTTAGGTAATTTGTCAATTTAATCTCGATTTTAACCCTCTAATTCAGCCTGTTCCACACCTTAACCCTAGCCCCATTACAACCCTGTTAAAGACCTTTTGATTTGTGTTTCATCTCATATTTCAGTGGTAGAGATTTGATTTTTATGCAAGCCTATGGGATTAACTCTTCATGTTCTACCTTTGAGTGCCTAATTTTGAACCTTAAACACTTTGAGTGATTTGAGTGAATCTTTTGTGAGGATGCCAATCCTTGTCGATTTCAAATTAAAAGTAATTATCTAGATAAGGGGAGACGCCTATGTTTTCGAGCTACAAAATCTATGACTTATGCTTTTTGAATTTATAAGACACTTTGAATTGAATTATCCATGTATAAATTATCTATGAATTATGATGAGACACTATCAATGACTATTATGAATTGAGGAAAGTTCGTTTTAATTGTAAGTTGAGAATTTTGCTTGAGGACAAGCAAAAGCTTAAGTGTGGGGGTATTTGATAAACCGTAAAAGTAACATATTCTAAGCCCACATTTAGTATGCTTTTGGATGATTTAAGCCCAATTTATGTAAAAAGGTGCTCTTAATCCTTTCTTTTCATGTCTTATACTCAGGAAAGCACCCGATGACGAAAAAAATGAGAAACGGGCTTAAAACGGACCAAATTGGGCCAAGCCACGAAATCAGCACGGCCTGGACTTCAAGCCACACGACCGTGTCTCCATTCCTACTAAAACACGGCCTTACCACGACTTACACGGTCGTGCCTCATTCAACAGTGTCGAACATGACCTGGCCACGATTTACACGGGCGTGTGCCATGGCCGTGCCTCTGCCGTGGAGAAGAGCAATTTCATTCGGGAAAGGATACTTAGGGAGAAAGAAACGTATTTCAAAAGCCTATAAATACACCCTAGGTACTAGTTGAAAGGGGGGCGGAAAGCTAGGCTAAAAAGCCAAGTCGAAAAGGTCAGATTTGTGGGAATCACTCGAAGATAGCCAGTTGATCCATCTCAAGAAGCCAGAATTCCACTCAAGACGGAGGATCTCCTCTTCAATTCCTTCAGGGGGTTTTAGGGATTTCTTATGTTTTGTTTTATCTTTTCTCTTGAGATGTTGTCTTTTGTTATTATGAACTAAACCTTCGGATACCCGAAGGGAATGAAACCTATGATGAATCTTGTTATTTGAGTCTTGAATTATATGATAATAACTTAGTTTGTTCTTAATTGTGTGAACTTAATCCAAATCAAATATGTTTAGGTGGAGGAGGAATAGACCCTGCCTAAGAGTAGATCCAACATAATTAAGCGGAGTTGATTGCACGCCTAGAGATAGGGTGACGAGATTTTTCCGGATTAGGGTGAAACCTAATATGGGAGTCCACAGATCGATTTACTGCTATTCTAGGGGGTTATTATAAGCGAACGAGAGTTCCACTAATTAACCTAGAGTTAGACGTTATTCGCCTCGAGAGAGGGTTTAATATACGTTAGGGAGTCTCACGGATCAAACAAAGTAAATAATTCATAGGGTTCAAGGTTAAATAACAAGTGAAGTCTAGGTGGATTTTTCCTAAGGGTATCGCATGAGTCAACTGAGTTTTCCCAAAAGTTATTTCCCGAATTCATTCTTTTTGTCTTTGCGTTTTAGTTTAGTAAGTAGATTAGTTTTAGTTTAAACAATCATCACTTTATAGTAAGGCTAAATAATAAAAAGACGGTGAGTATTAGTACTTTTAGTTCCTTTGGGTTCGATAATCCGGTCTTGCCTGAGCTATACTACTGTTCGATAGGTGCACTTGCCTCAATCGTTATCAAAGTCAGTTTCCAGGTTCGATCATTCTTTTATAAATTTTAAAACTCTGATTTACAGCGATTAGAGGTCCTAAGTTCAAGCCCTGACTTTGGCAAATTTTAGTGTTTTTCTAGCTTAACCCCTATTTCTGGCTAGTAGGCTTTTAAGTAATTGCTGGTAAGTTTACATCAGAATGGGCCTGCTGGTCTGGTGGATAAGTGGAGTGCTGGGGGATAGAGGTCTTGTGTTTGAATCCCTACGCGAGCAAGGGAATTCTTTTTGCATGGGGCGTGTGGCGTGTGGATGATTTCGATTGAAATTGGAATTCTAAAGTGGTTGTGATGGAGGGGTAAGTGGGAGAAAATCCAGGGATGTGGAAGTTATAAGTTTAGTTGAGATTCCTTTAGGGAAATTTTTGGCATTCTCTTCCTCTCTATTCCACCTTTTTTTTTGACGTCTTCCCTACCCTTCTCTGCCGGTTTCCTTTAGTTATTTTCATTTTTCCTGATTCTTTTGTTTTTTTCCCTCTTTTTGTTTTCTTTTTTATAACCGAATCGGTATTTCATCGTCCCCAGATCATTCGTGCATTAACGGTAGGTTGGTAAGTTCTAGTGCTTGCTTTTCTAAACGCTTTCTGAATTCTTTCTAAGAGGGGTTCCTTTTAATGTCTAGGAAGTAATCAAGGGACTGAACATCGCTCCCATTTGGTGAGTTAAGCGCGTGGGATTCTCGTTTCGATCGAATGTATGGGTTTCGATATTAAAGGATGAACGTCTCATTGCAATCCCATTTAGGTTTTGTTAATGTTACTGAAATTGGGTGTTGGGATGACGATTTTTAAGTTCTGGAGTGCTCGGGGATCGTTGTAGCATCAGTCGAAACCAGGTGTATTCCCGAAAATGCAAAAAATAGGGTTTCAGTGAAAGTCAAAAATCTCACTGTCAACGCCACACGAGCGTGTAGTTACTCGTGTGGTAGGTTGTGTGCCATAACACGGGCGTGTGATCGACGAGGCCAGACCATGCGTGCAAGACACAACCGTGTAACGGCTAGGTAGGTCGTGTACGACACACGGACTAGACCAATTTGGGCCGTGTGGGCCACATAGACGTGTGGGATTTTGGGCTAGGCCGTGTGATCCACACGGCCTAGGCCAAATTGGGCCATATGGGCCACACGAGCAGGCCACATAGATGTGTGAGCCCATTTTTACTGAAATGTTTCTTAAGGTTGCACGGGTCGCCCAAGTTTACTGTGAACCTACTGTAAGGTCGGTAAGCGTTACTTAGACCCAAAGATGTGTGTTCTAACTGTATGTAATGCATGTATTGAGCATGATAATTTATGCATGGTCACTGATAATTATATATGAATGACTGATAGTTGCATAAAAGCATGATATACTGTATGTTGCATTGCATGGGGTGGGGATGATTATGATTGGAAGAAGTGTACTGAAAGGCTCTTAAGTCTATTATCTGGCAGCTCGGCTGCAAATTGACTGATATGTGCCGCATTCGGTGTGACTTGGAGTGTAGGGATGGGTGGGTGTTATAAACCCCACATGGAGTGTAGGGATGGACGGGTATGATGTGTAGAGGCTGGTGGGTAGGACTCTGTTCACTGATTACTGTTTGTATTACTATTACCGTGATGGGCTAAAGCCCTAATGCATAAATGATACTAAACTGAAATGGGCTAAGGCCCAAACTACTACTGAAATTGTAATGGGCTTAGGCCCCAGATTGCATTTGACTGTTTACTGCTAATTGATTGTATGCATGTTTTCTGTGGGGATTACACACTGATTTTACGTAAACTCACCTTTTCTTTTTAATGTGATCAGGTAATCTCTAAGCTTATACGGAGCGGTGCGGCGGAGGACTCAACGGTGACCAAGGCTAATAAAACTCTCTATTTTGATTTTTGGTTATATTATTTTTAATATTATTGTTGGGTAAATTTTTCTTGATGTAATTTGGGATTTTCGTTGGACTTTTTCTTTATTGTGATTTTCATGTATTTTATAACTGCACAAACTCAACGAACAAACGGTTTTCTCTAAAATAAATGGGTTTTCCTAAAATGGACGGATTTACTTAATTAACTCGGTTTTTCATAAAATAAATAATTTTTAAAGCTTCCGCAATGAGTTACGTTTTAAACATATGATTAAACGAGTAATACAAATTTTAGAACTAATAAGAGATAAGGAAAAGTAATTAAATGAAAACAATTTTATCGCGATGACATGGTTTTCAAACACCCTATCATGTGACATCGTCAGATTCGGCCATAACGTTTAGGCCGGGTTTGGGGTGTTACTGAGAATATCTAGGATTTTGCATATACTGAGCGGCCTTGTTGACACTATACGATATGCCTGGCCTTGTGTGACAGAGATACTGTAGTGACCCTACTATGCTTTTATAGTGTTGAGGATTGCTAAGAGCATTACCATCATCTTTAGCTAGTTTCTTGTCTATTGCTATTGGTGTTGTTGTGGGTTGACAATTCATCATGTCAGTTTGATCAAGCAAGTCCAAGGTGTATTTCTTTTAATTGATAAAGAAACCATTTCCAATAGATTAAACTTCAATCCCTAGAAAATATTCAGGACTACCTAGATCCTTCAAAGAAAATTATTTGTAAAGTTGATCAACTGTATTTTCGATTGTCTCTTGTGATCTTCCCATTAGTAGTATATCATCTACATACACAATCATATAGGTAGTATTTCCCCCCATCTTTAAGAATAAATAGTGAAGGATTTGCTTTAGAATGAGTCAAACCAATGGTAAGTAGAAATTGTTGTAGTTTGTAAAACCAGTTTCTTGGTGCTTAACGTAAGCCATATAAGGCTTTATGAAGTTTGCAAACCAGAGCCTTGCAGTTATCACGATATTGCTCAAAACCAGGGGGTTGAGTCATATAGGTATCCTCGGATAAATCTCCATTTAGGAATGCATTGTTGATAACAATGTGTCTTAGATTCCAACAATTATATGCTGCCAAAGCAAGAAACATGTTAACAGTAGCAAATTTAACTACTGGACTATAGGTTTCACGAAAATCATACTCCGAGACTTGAGAGAAACCTTAGCCAACAAGTCTTGACTTATACCGTGCTACTGTACCATCCAGGTTTTTCTTTAGCTTAAAGAGCCATTTGTACCCTATAGGTTTGCATTCAGGTGGCAGTTCAACTAAAGACCATGTGTTGTTTACAATGAGAGCGTTGTATTCTGTCATGACTGCTTCTTTCCATTTTGAATCCGTCAAAGCTTCTTCGATATTTACTGGTTCTCAAGAATGGTAGAATAAAGCTTAGGTTTGTAGATGTTTTTTTTGCTGCCTATAATCATGGGGTGCACATTAGTGGTGGGAAAATTATTGGTGGTGTTAGTATCTTCAGGAGTACCATCATGTGTGAAAGGTGAATCAAGATGTGCCTCATATGGAGAAGATAAACTTTGAATGATAGCATCAGAAGAGTCTTCTCAAGCATTGGAGTGACTCATAGCTGTAAAAGGGAAAGTAGGCATCATTGGCAAGAGAGATGGTGGTAAGGACCCAAACTATATAGTAGAAGAGCTCAATTGAGGGGAGGAAACCACAAAAAAAGGAGGGGATTCAAACTCGGTAAGAGCATTGGTCACAAAAGATGATTGGCTAGTTACAAATGGGAAAACATGTTCATTAAATACTACATGTTTGGAGATGTAGACCTTACCAGAGTCTTTGTCGAGGTATTTATATCCATAATGCATTGGACTATATCCAAAAAAAAAATGCAAGCTTTGGAACGAAAATTCAACTTGTGCGGCATAAATGGACGAAGGTGAGGGAAGCATTGAGATCCATAAACGCATAAGAACTCATAATTTTATAGTCGTCCATAAAGTTTCTCATGCGGTGAGATTCCACCAAAAACATTAGTTGGAAGCAGATTTATGAAATAGACAACACTAAGAAATGCATCTGTCCAAAATCGGAAGGGTAGATTTTCTTGAGCTAATAAGGTAATACCCGTTTCAACGATATGCCTATGTTTCCACTTGACAATCCTATTCTATTGAGATGTATGAGGGAAAGTAACACGATGTTGGATACCAAAGTTAGCCAAATATGAAATGAAATTTTGAAATTCATCTCTCCAATTAGTTTGAACAGCAGTAATAGTAGTAGAAAATTGATTATAGACGAGTTTCTTAAAAAGATCAAAGGCAACAATGGCTTCATCTTTTGATTTCAATAAATACAACCAACAGTTTCTTGAAAAGGCATCAATACAGGACAAGTAATAACGATAACCTGATGAAGGTTCATGAGCTGGTCCCCATAAGTCAAGCTCGACTAACTGAAAAGGCTCAGTGTAAGTGGTGGTGGAGCTGACAAAAGGTAGACGATGGCTCTTCCCCATGCAGTAAGCCTCACATAAGGGAAAATGTTGTCATACAAATTGAGATTTTTCGCATTTCTTCATGACTTTATTTAGCACCTCAACTGAAGGATGACCAAGACGTCTGTTCCATAACCAAAATTTAATAGGCAATGAAGGTAAAGTAGAATGAGCAGCATCCATGACAGTAGTTTGCATTAGTTAAGGACGAATTAATGTAGCTAGAAATTGATGTAGACCATCTTATTCCACACCGTGCAGGAGAACTTTTTTTGTATGTTCATCCTTAACAAGACAGTAACCAGGATGAAACTCAAAGTAGACAAAATTATATTTTGCAAATTTGGAAACTGGGAGCAAATTGTTAGAAACAGTAGGCACATGTATTAATTCATTCAATGATAACAACTGAGATGAAGAAGATATAGTGGAAGTGCCAATATGATTAATTGGGAGGGAAAAATCATTGGATCATTGGAGAAGGAGGACTGTGGCGTGTTTGAGGTGTGGATCATTAGATCAACGTATTAGGGAGTGTCCGTTGAGGGCCGATCAGATGCAAGCTCAGGCTACTGGTGCTGCACAGCCACAGAGGGTAGCACAGCAGCCATCGACAGGCCGTGGTCAGGCTAGGGGTGGTAATGGCATGGGTCGTGGACAAAGTGCGCCGGGTAGAGGTGCTAGACAGACTGAGGAGAGGCAGTATGCTCTTGTTTATGCTACACATCACCGAGAGGACAGAGATGCTCTAGACGTTATCACGGGTACGTTCTTAATTTATGATGTACCTTATCTTGCATTGATAGACATAGGTTTCACACATTTCTATGTAGCTAATAGTATATCTAGAAACTTGGGGATTTTAGTGGAGAGCACCATGAGTGAGGTTACTGTACTGAGTCCGTTGGGGCAGTCTATAAGGGTTAATAAGTTATTCAGAAATGTACTGTTAGAGGTTTAAGGGGCGATCTTTTTGGTCGATTTAACGGAGCTTTCGTTTAGGGAGTTCGATCTGATTCTGGGGATGGACTAGTTGGTCAAGCATCGTGTAAGCTTGGATTGTGCGACCAAGAGGGTCGTCTTGAGAACTGCGGAGGATGATGAGGTAGTCATGATTGGAGAACGTCAGAACTACCTATCTAATGTGATTTCTGCACTAGTGGCTGAGAAACTAGTTCGCAAGGGATGTGAGGCGTACTTGGCCTACGTAAGTGTTTCCGTTTCTGGGGATTTTACTGTAAAGGATATTCGCACTGTAAAGGATATTTGCACTGTAAAGAATTTTTCAGACATTTTCCCTAAGGAGATACTGGGTTTACCTCCAAATCGAGAAGTGGAGTTTGGGATTGAGCTTTTCCCTAATACAACTCTGATGTCTATCGCTCCCTATCGTATGTCCCCGAAAGAGCTTACAGAACTTAAGGCTCAACTGCAGGAGTTGTTGGACCATGGTTTCATTCGCTCTAGTGTGTCTCCTTGGGGAACACCAGTTCTGTTCGTTAAGAGAAAGGATAGGATCATGAGGATGTGCATCGACTACCGATAGTTGAACAAGCTGACCATTAAGAATAAGTATCCTTTACCGAGGATTGATGACCTGTTTGACCAGTTTCGAGGAGCTTCGGTATTCTCTAAGATTGATCTCCGGCCTGGGTATCATCAGTTGAGGGTTAAGGAGGCTGACATACATAAGACGGTGTTTAGGATTCGTTATGGTCACTACGAGTTCCTAGTGATGCCATTTGGACTGACTAATGCACCGACAGCTTTCATAGACCTGATGAACCGAGTGTTTTAGCCCTACCTGGATCAGTTTGTAGTGGTGTTCATTGATGACATATTGGTTTATTCAAAGACTGAGGATGAGCATGACGAGTACCTCAGAGTTGTTCTTCAGACTTTGAGGGAAAAACAGCTCTATGCTAAGTTTAGTAAGTGCGAGTTCTGGTTACGTGAAGTAACATTTCCAGGTCATGTGCTGTCTGCTGAGGGAATTCGAGTTGATCCTTGAAATATTGAGGCTGTATTGGATTGGAAGCAGCCTAAGAATGTGTCTGAGATCTGTAGTTTTCTGGGGTTGGTGGGTTATTATCGGCGGTTTGTGGAAGGCTTCTCATTGATTGCAGCACCTTTAACTAAGCTGCTACGTAAGGGTGTACAGTTTGCCTGGTCAGGGGCGCAGCAAGGGAACTTTGAAAAGCTTAAGATATTTCTTACTGAGGCTCCTGTTTTGATACAGCCTGAACCTGGAATGGGGTTCACGGTTTATAGTGATGCATCACATGTCGGTTTGGGATGTGTGTTGATGCATGATGGTAAGATGGTAGCATATGCGTCTCACCAGCTTAAGACGCATGAGGCGAGCTATCCAACGCACAATTTAGAGTTGGCCACTGTAGTCTTTGCATTGAAAATTTGGAGGCACTACCTGTTTGGTGAGAAGTGTATCATATACACTGATCTCAAAAGCCTCAAGTACCTCCTTACACAGAAGGAGCTGAATCTTAGGCAGCGTAGATGGGTTGAGCTGCTTAAGGATTATGACTATACCATTGAGTACCATCCGGGCAAGGCTAATATGGTGGCCAATACATTGAGCCGTAGGGCTATGACTAATCTGAGAGCGATGTTCGCTCGATTCAGCCTGTTCGATGATGGGAGTTTGTTGGCTGAGCTGCAAGTCAAACCAACTTGGATCGAATAGATTAAGGGTAAACAGCTGGAGGATGAATCTTTGGGTCTTCGGTTCCGACAAATTGAGAGTAGCAGCACTACGAACTTTGGGCTGAATAATGATGGGGTGATCTATTTTTGAGGCCAGATATGTGTACCGAATGATTCTGATTTGAGACAATTTATACTGAGAGATGCACATATTAGCCCTTACGTTATGCATCCTGAAGGAAATCAGATGTACTGAGATCTCCGAGAGTTGTATTGGTGGCCAGGATTGAAGCGAGATGTTACTGATTTTGTGGTTAGATGTCTGGCATGCCAGCAGGTTAAGGTTGAGCATCAGTTGCCTTGGGGTTTACTGCAGCCGGTTAAGATTTCGTTATAGAAATGGGAACGAGTAACGATGAATTTCGTTAATGGGTTACCTTTAGCACCCACTAAGAAGGATTCAGTGTAAGTCATCGTGGATCGATTAACCAAGTCTGCACACTTCATACTGGTTAGGACAGATTATTCACTGCAGAAGCTGGCGAAGATTTATATTTCTGAGATAGTGATACTACATGGGGTACCGATTTTGATTATCTCTTATAGGGATCCTCGCTTCACGTCTCGATTTTAGAAGAAGCTACATGAGGCTCTGGGTTTAAGGTTAGACTTTAGTACTACGTTTCATCCTTAAACAAATGGTCAATCGGAGAGGGTGATTCAGATACTGGAGGATATGTTGAGGAGTTGTGCTATTGATTTCTAAGGCAGTTGGGAGGAGTATCTGCCGCTAGCGGAGTTTGCTTACAATAACAGTTTCCAGTCTAGCATTCAGATGAAACCTAACGAGGCTTTGTATGGTCGTAAGTGTTGCACTCTCTTGTATTGGATTGAGTTGGGTAAACGACGTGTTCTGGGTCCTGAGTTGGTTTCTGAGACTGAAGACAAGGTCAGATTGATTCGGGATCGACTGAAAGCGGCATTGGATAGACATAATTCTTATAAAGATCTGAAAAGGCGTGAGATTGACTATATTGTGGGGGACTTTGTGTTTCTTAAGGTTTCTCTGTGGAAAAAGATTCTGAGGTTCAGTCGGAATGGCAACCTGAGCCATAGGTTTATTGGGCCTTACCGGATTCTGAAGCGAGTGGGACCGGTCACTTATCAGCTGGAGTTACCTCTAGAGCTAGACCGTATTCATGACGTATTCCACGTCTCAATGTTGAGGCGGTACCGCTCTGATCCTACACATATCATCCTTGTTGAAGAAATTGGGGTTAGGCCAGATCTGACCTTCGAGGAGGAGCCGGTTCAGATTCTGGATCGCGATGTAAAGGTTATTCGAAGGAATTCTATTCTATTAATAAAGGTGCTGTGGTAGAATCATAGCACTGAGGAGGCCACGTGGGAGCCTGAGGATACGATGCGTCAGCAGTATCCTCATCTATTCTGATTAGGTAAATTTCGAGGGCGAAATTTTCTTTTAGGGTGTAGAGTTGTAACGCCCCAAAATTCTTATTTTTGTTATTGTGAAAATGTGACAACAGTGTATCTACTTTAGTGGTTAAGTGTTCTGGGTGTGTGTGTGAGGTCCTAAGTTCAAGCCCTGACTTTGGCAAATTTTTGTATTTTTCTGAATTAACCCCTATTTCTAGCTAGTAGGCTTTTAAGTAATTGTTTGTAAGTTTACATCAGAATGGGCCTGCTGGTCTGGTGGATAAGTGGAATGCTGGGGGGATGGAGGTCTTGTGTTCGAATCCCTGCGCGAACAAGGGAATTCTTTTTGCATGGGGCGTGTGGCATGTGGATGAGTTCGATTGAAATTAGAATTCTGAAGTGGTTGTGATGGAGGGGTAAGTGGGAGAAAATTGAGGGATGTGGAAGTTATCGGTTTAGTTGGGATTCCTTTGGAGAAATTTTTGGCATTCTCTTCCTCTTTATTCCATCGTTTTTTTCTGACGTCTCCCCTACCCTTCTCTATCGATTTCCTTTAGCTATTTTCATTTTTCCCAATTCTTTTATTTTTTTCCCTCTTTTTGCTTTCTTTTTTGTAACCGAATCGGTATTCCGTCGTCTCCATATCGTTCGTGCGTTAAAGGTAGGTTGGTAAGTTCCAGTGCTTGCTTTTCTAAACGCTAAAGGAATTCTTTCTAAGAGGGGTTCCTTTTGATGTCTAGGAAGTAATCAAGGGACTGAACATCGCTCTCATTCGGCGAGTTAAGCGTGTGGGATTCTCGTTTCGATCGAAGGTTTGGGTTTCGATAGTTAAAGGATGAACATCTCATTGCAATCCCGTTTAGGTTTTGTTAATGTTACTGAAATTGAGTGTTGGGATGACGATTTTTAGGTTCTAGATTGCTTGGGGATCATTGTAGCATCAGTCAAAACCAGGTGTGTACCCGAAAACACAGAAACTAAGGCTTCGGCGAAAGCTGAAAACCTCACTGTCGACGCTACACGGGTGTGTGGTTGCCCGTGTGGTAGGCCGTGTGCCATAACACGGGCGTGTGATCAATGAGGCCAGGCCGTGCGCGTAAGACACAGCCGTGTAATGGCTAGGTAGGCCGTGTTCGACACACGGCTAGATCGATATGGGCCGTGTGGGCCACATGAGCGTGTGGGTCCACATGGGCATGTGGGATTTTGGGCAAGGCTGTGTGAAGGCCAAATTAGGCCATGTAGGCCACACGGGCAGGCCACATGGACGTGTGAGCCCATTTTTACTGAAATGTTTCTTAGGGTTGCACGGGTCGCCCAAGTCGACTATGAAGCTACTGTGGGGTCGGTAAGCGTTACTTAGACCCTAAGATGTGTGATCTGACTGTATGTAATGCATGTATTGAACATGATAATTTATGCATGGTCACTGATAATTATATATGAATGACTGATAGTTGCATAAAAGCATGATATAATGTATGTTGCATTGCATGGGGTGGGGATGATTATGATTGGACGATGTGTACTGAAAGGTTCTTAAGCCTATTATCTGGCAGCTCGGCTACAAATTTACTAATTTGTGCCGCATTCGGTGCGACTTGGAGTGTTTGGATGGGTGGGTGTTATAAACCCCACATGGAGTGTAGGGATGGACGGAAATGGTGTGTAGAGGCTGGTGGGTAAGACTCAATTTACTAATTACTGTTTGCATTACTGTTACTGTGATGGGCTAAAGCCCTAATGCATATCTGATACTGAACTGAAATGGGATAAGGCCCAAACTACTACTGAAACTGTAATGGGCTTAGGCCCAGACTGCTTTTGACTATTTACTTCTAATTGACTGTATGCATGTTTTCTTTGGGGATTACACACTGAGTTTACGTAAACTCACCCCTTCTGTTTAATGTGATCAGGTAATCCCCAAGCTTAGATGGAGCGGTATGGCGGAGGATTCAACGGTGACCATGGTTAATAAAACTCTCTATTTTGATTTCTGGTTATATTATTTTTACTATTATTGTTGGGTAAATTTTTCTTGATATAATTCGGGATTTTCCTTGGACTTTTTCTTTATTGTGATTTTCATGGATTTTATAACTGCACAAACTCAACGAACAAATGATTTTCTCTAAAACAAAGGGGTTTTCCTAAAATGGACGAATTTACTTAATTAACTCGGTTTTTCATAAAATAAATTATTTTTAAAGCTTCCGCGACGAGTAACATTTTAAAAATTTGATTAAACTAGTAAAACAAATTTTGGAACTAATCATGGGGTTCTTCGGTGTTCACTAGTTCTCAAGAATGGTAGAATAAAGCTTAGGTTTGTAGATGTTATTTTTGCTGCCTATAATCATAGGGTACACATTGGTGGTGGGACAATTATTGGTGGTGTTAGTATATTCAGGAGTATCATCATGTGTGAGAGGTGAATCAAGATGTGCCTCATATGGAGAAGATGAACTTTGAATGATAGCATCAGAAGAGTCTTCTCGAGCATTGGAGTGACTCATAGCTGTAGAAAGGGAAGCAGGCATCATTGGCAAGGGAGATGGTGGTAAGGGCCCAAACTGTATAGTAGAAGAGCTCAACTGAGGGGAGGAAACCACAAAAAGAGGAGGGGATTCAAACTCGGTAAAAGCATTGGTCACCAAGGATGATTGGATAGTTGCAAATGGGAAAACATGTTCATTAAATACTACATGTTTAGAGATGTAGACCTTACCAGAGTCTTTGTCGAGGCACTTATATCTATAATGCATTAGACTATATCCCAGAAAAAATGCAAGCTTTGGAACAAAAATTCAACTTGTGCGGCATAAATGGATGAAGGTGAGGGAAGCATTGAAATCCAAAGACGCATAAGAACTCATAATTTGGTGGTCGTCCATAAAGTTTCTCATGCGGTGAGATTCCACCAGGAACATTAGTTGGAAGCTGATTTATGAAATAGACAACACTAAGAAATGCATCTGTCCAAAATCGGAAGGGTAGATTTACTTGAGCTAATAAGGTAATACCCGTCTCAACGATATGCCTATGTTTCCTCTTGACAATCCTATTCTATTGAGATGTATGAGGGAAAGTAACACGGTGTTGGATGCCAAAGTTAGCCAAAAATGAAATGAAATTTCGAAACTCAACTCCCCATTTAGTTTGAACAGCAGTAATAGTAGTAGAAAATTGATTATAGACGAGTTTCTTAAAAAGATCAAAGGCAACAATGGCTTCATCTTTTGATTTCAATAAATACAACCAACAGTTTCTTGAAAAGGCATCAATACAGGACAAGTAATAACGATAACCTGATGAAGGTTCATGAGCTGGTCCCCATAAGTCAAGCTCGACTAACTGAAAAGGCTCAGTGTAAGTGGTGGTGGAGCTGACAAAAGGTAGACGATGGCTCTTCCCCATGCAGTAAGCCACACATAAGGGAATTTGTTGTCGTACAAACTGAGATTTTTTTGCATTTCTTCATGACTTTATTTAGCACCTCAACTAAGGGATGACCAAGACGTCTATGCCATTACCAAAATTCAATAGGCAAGGAAGGTAAATTAGAATGAGCAGCATCCATGACAGTAGTTTGCATTAGTTAAGGACGAGTTGGTGTAGCGAAAAATCGATACAGACTATCTTGTTCCACACCGTGTAGGAGAACTTTGTTTGTATGTTCATCCTTGACAAGACAGTAACCAGGATGAAACTCAAAGTAAACAAAATTATATTTTGCAAATTTGGAAACTGGGAGTAAATTGTTAGAAATAGTAGGCACATGTATTAATTCATTCAATGATAATAGCTGAGATGAAGAAGATATAGTGGAAGTACCAATATGATTAATTGGGAGGGAAAAATCATCACCCACAGTAACCTTACTAGACCTTGTGTAGGGACTATGAGTTGAGAGATTGGCGAGGTTGTTGGTGATGTGATGAGAAGCACCAGAATCGAGAACCTAGTTCCGTATGATGGGAGATGATACCGTAGCAGTAAGAGTGTTGGTAACTTATGGGGAAAATCTGTTTGTTGAGGGAGGCGTCGGAGAAGAAATGGCAGTGTTAAGGCTTATAGCATCTAAGGGAGGTTGAAAGAATGGGCAGTACCCATCTGAAGGAGTATGGATATGAAATGCAAGTTCATAACATTGAGAAGGGTTGTTATAGGTGCAGGTATTAGGGTTTAGGGTTACAATGTGTTCAATGTCAGAGATGGAACTTCCACAAGCGTCGAGGGTGTCGCACACCTCTTTAATCTAAGAGAGATAATCGCGCATGGAGAGTGCACCTTTGCGGAGAGAGCGAAGCTTATAATGAAGGTGTATCACCTTGGTAGTGGACAGAGTCGAGAAAATACGAGTTAAGGTGGACCAGATGGAGGCTGAGGTTTCTACATCTACAAGTTGTGGCAAGATATTAGGGCTAATAGTGGACAGAAGCCATAAGGTAAGGGCACAATCTTGTTTGAAAAACTGAGTATAGGCTTTACTTGGGATAGATTCACCAGATGCGATGACAGAAAATTTTGGGGGTGGGGTGGTGGAACTGTCGAGAAAATGCTTCAGACTATGACCTCGAATAGTAAATAGGATTTGTTGTTTCCAAATGAGGTAATTTTTCTCATCCAATCTGACATTGACACGTTTGGTGGAAAAAAAAGATGACGATTGAAAATTTGAGATGAGGGCAGCAGTGAGGGTTGGTGGATTATCATCTAAGTCATGCATTATATATAAAGAAAAAAAGTTCAACAGAATCAAGTTGAGGTATGGAGGGTCGGAAAACTAGGCTTAGATACCATATTAACTATGCTCAGGTAGAGTAAATATAGAGAAAATATTTGCTAAATTATTGTATTACTAAAAAACTTATTCTTTACAATAACTGTGAATGTGAATATATAATATCATAAGAATGTCCTGTAACAGAATGGAGAATAGAGACAAAGGACGTTGCAACAGACTTACGACGTGGCTGTATCATACAGTTAATAGGCTTGCAATGTGGTTGTGTTATATAGTTAATAAAGATAATAGCCTCCGGCAAATCTGAAATCTATAACTTAGCTAAAGCATCAAGTGTTCCATTGACACATCTCGCAACATGACTTATAACAAGCATTCAAGACCTATGACAAAGCTTTCTCAGATAGTGAAATAAAGTTTCATTTGCATCCTCATTATGTTTCCTTTGCAGCAAGTTAACAAGTTGTAAGTAGTCACCCTCCACTTCATTGTTCTTAAAACCCAAAGCCCATGCTAGCTTAAGACCTTCAATTAACGCTCAAGCTTCAACTTGGATAACAACACAAAATCCTATATTTCAATAGTAGCCACAAATCCATCGACCCTCATGATCACACAACAAGCCACAAATAGAGCCTTTCTCTCGTTTAACTGAAATAGTAACATCAAAATTGAGTTTGATCCATCCCAAACCTGATCTCATCCATCGAAAAATCTTGGAACAATAGGATTCCATTATTGACTTTGCTTCTTGAATATGTTTAGACCTCCAAAGGACCACTGCCAAGCCAACCTATCCAGCCCTACTTCATTTGAAGGGGTAACGATAGTTGCAATCCTCGACAACATATTAATAGGCAAGTTGATGGAAAATAGTTCCCATTTCCAATTTCCATCCTCGCGAACCATGTCTTTGACCACCATATTGGCTTCCTCCACTGGAGCCATGAAATAATAACCCCTCAACAATCCTAAGTTTGAAATCCAAGGTACATTCCAAAAGCTCATTGTTCTCCTATTGCCAAAAGTCCAATATATCCATTTAAGAACATCCAACCAAACATTACATAAGGCCCTCCATAGAAACGAACAATTGGAGTGAGAAATCAATGTCAACCATCTACTAATCACCCCATATTTATTCTTGAGAACTTGAACACAAAGTGCATCTTTATCAGAAGAAATAATGTTGAAATCCACTTTAAGCAAAAACACTTTATTTTCATCTTGGACCTTCCACAGTCCAAGACCACCATTTTCAATAGGCATACAACATTTATCCCAACTAACTAGAGTCGGTTTTTTACTTCTCAATTTCATACACACACTAACGGGTAAATACACAATTTGCATGAAGTAACTTGGAAACACAAGTAAGACAGACTTTACAAGGGTTATTCTCCCAATCAAAGATAAAAACCTTGCCTTCCACCCATTAAGCTTATCATGAATTTTCTCAATGATAAATTAAAAAGTACCAGCATACTTATTTTGTGAAAAAGTGGAATCTCGAGATATTTCCCTAAGTCTTCAACCTGGCGATACCTGTTGAAATAGCACAATCCCACATCTAAAAAATATAAGGTTGTAGAGTGCTTGTACAACTATAAACGAGACCACATCTAAATTATCCCAAAATTTTCCATTTCCTTCATAAGGCAATTTTCCCTCTTATAATTTTTCACTTGTATTTTTGTAGTGAGATATATTTGGTAGTGTCTGAGGACATAAGCGTAATTTTTTAAACCTTGTTAAAATATTAATGTTCTTTATTGTTTCTCTTTCAATTTTATATAGGGTACATTTGTAATGATATATTGTGCTATTAAATTTATGTTGGAAGGAGATTCTGTGTAAGAGGTTGGATTTTAAGCAGGACCGTCTATGACCCTTTCAATCTTTTTTAGGAATTGAACCTAGTGTAATTTTCTAGTACAATAATTTACTCTTTTTACCCTATTCACACAACAAGTGGCATCAGAATCGAAAATTGCAATTTAAATTGATCTTCCACATCAAAAAAGATTTTCTTGGGCATACTGAAAGATTATGGCTAAAATGGTGGACAATCCAAGAGCTCCAACATCATTTATGTGGGTGAGGCCGACAGTGGCAAATATGATATTGGAAGTGGAGATCGTCGATGGCACAAACCATTTTGGTATGTGGCAAAGTGAGGTTCTAAATGCTCTATTTCAGCAAGGTCTAGATGTTGCCATTGATGAGAAGAAACCAAATGATATGAAGGAGAAAGATTGGAAGATTGTCAATTTTTTGGCATGTTGTACAATTCGATCGTGCCTTTCTCGAGAGCAAATGTATACTTTCTCAAAAAAGACTTTTGCAAATAAATTGTGGTTGGCACTAGAAGAAAAATTTTTGGAGAAAAATAGTCAGAATAAGTCTCACATGAAGAAAAGGTTGTTTTGCTTCACTTATGTTTCAGGTACCACTATGAATGATCATGTCACCAGTTTTAATAAATTAGTCATTAATCTAGTGAACATGGATGAAATCTTAAAAGATTAAGATTTGACTTTGATGTTGTTGGGGTCACTTCCTGAGGAGTTTGAGTTCCTCGAAACGACGCTACTTTAAGGGAAGGTTGATGTATCTCTTCGTTAAGTGTGTGCTGGTTTATATAGTTATAAACTGATAAAGAAGGAAAAATAGAGAAATTCAACCAGAGATGCAGAAGCTTTGGTAGTCTAAGGTCATTGACACACTCGGAGTAAAGTTCAAAAGTAGAGATCCAAGTTAAAAGGGAAACCAAGTAAATAATGAGTCTGAGTTCTATCGAGAAAAAAAAGACACTAGAAGGAAGATTGCCCAAAGTTGAAAAATAAGGGTAAATCTGAAAAAAGGGAAAGGTTTTGTAAAATCAAATGTAGCTCAATGTGAGGATAAATATTCAAATTTCTCACTTGCTACATTAGTAACTAACCATTTTGATGTATAGATGTTGGATTTAGCTTGTAGCTATCATATGTGTCCTCATTTGGAGTGTTTTTTTTTATTTTAAAGAACTAAAGGGTGGAGATGCTTATACAAAAAATAATACCCCTCTTACCACATATGGGATTGGTTTTATTCGCTTGAGAAATCAGGATGAATCAATCATAGCTTTACATGATGGTCGTTATATACCAGATTTGATGAGGAATATCATTTCTATGGAACCTTGGAATCAAAAGGTTTTAAAGTTAGAGCTAAGGATTGGTTGATGAAGATTATTTCTGGTGCATCTGTGGTAATGATAGGGATTTGCAAGAATAATAACTTGTACCATTATCTGAGTAGTACAGTTAATGGGACAGTTGCTGCGACATCAACTGAAAATTGGAAGTTTGAAGCACATAAGTTATGGCATATGAGCTTAGGGCATGCAGGTGAAAAATCCTTAGCTTACTCAAAAATCAATGATTATTGAAAGGAGTAAGAATATGTAAGTTGGATTTCTATGAGCATTGCATCAAAGAGAAGTAGACAAGGATGAAGTTTGGGACAATAGTCCATGATACTAAAGGCATCTTGGATTATGTTCACCCAAAGGTCTGGGGTCCCTCTAAAACAAACTATTTAGGAGGAAACATTATTATGTAACTTTTGTTAATGATTATTCCTGAAGAGTGTGGATGTATTCAGTGAAGGCAAATGATGGATTGTTAAGAGTTTTCCTTAAGTGGAGAAAGATTATGGAAACTCAAACGGGCAGAAAGATCAAGCACCTTCGTACAGATAGTAGTGGAGAGTATAGAAGTGATCTATTTGCAAAGATTTGTGAAGAAGATGACATCATCAGACACTTCACTGTCAAATTTACACCACAATAAAATGGGGTGCTAGAACACATGAATCGAACATTATAGGAGAAAGTTTAATGTATGCTATCCAATGCTAGATTAGGTAGAGAGTTTTGGGCTGAGGCTATAACATATGAATTCCATCTCATTTATCGTCTACAATATACCGCAATTAAAGGAAAAACACCATTAAAGAAATGGAGTGGGAAGCCTGCTACAGATTCTGATTCCTTACATGTGTTTGGTTTCGCTATATACTATCATGTTAAAAAATCAAAGTTGAATCCAAGAGTTAAGAAAGTAGTGTTCTTAGAGATCACTTTCAGCATAAAGGGTTTTTACTTATGGTGTCTAGAAATGAAGATAATTATCTTCAATAGCGATGTCACCTTTGATGAATTGACCATATTTTCAAAGGAAGAATTCAGATGATACTAATAAGCAAGTGGAGTTTGAAAAGTGATGATTCCAAAAATTGAAGAAGTTAATGATTCTTTTATGGTAGAAGAAGATTCTAGTAAAGATGATTCAGTGAAAGAAGGAGACTCTAGTAGGGAGGATCCAGTGGAAGAAGGAGACTCTAATGAAGAGGAGGTTCAGACCCAAGAACTTCCACAACAACTTAAATCAATTACAACTAATAAGCCAAGAATAATAATTAGAAAGCTTGTTCGCTTAGCTAATATGATGGCTTATGCATTCTCAATTGTAGCTGATATCATTCCTACTACTTTTGATGAAGCAATTTAGCTCTGAAGAAGAAAAGTGGAGAATTTCCATGAATGAAGAAATCCAACCCTTTCTTAAGAATCAGACTTGGAAGCTAACTAGTCTGCCGAAGAGATAGAATACAATTGGGTGCAAGTGGGTGTTTGCAAAGAAAGAAGGGTTTCCTGGCCAAGATGAGGTATGCTACAAAGCAATATTGGTGGCAAAAGGTTACACCTAGGAGAGAATTAATTACAATAAGGTATTTTCTCCAGTTGTGAAGCACTCCATTAAAATTTTATTGACTTTAGTGGCACGGTTGGATTTCGAACTAGTTTAGTTGGATGTAAAAATTACTTTTTACATGGATACTTGGAAGAATAAATCTATATGACTGTGCTAGAAAGATTCAAGGTTGCTGGAAAAGAAAATTTAGTACGCAGGTCTATGCATGATCCAAGAAAGGAGCATTGGCAAGCTGTGAAATGGACTTTGTGATATATCCATAATACAATGGACATTGGATTGATGTTTGAGCAGGAAGATAATCAGGGTGTGTTTGGATATTGTGATTAAGACTATGCTGGTGATCTAGAAAAATAATGGTCAACTATTGATTATGTGTTTAATTTTGCAAAGGCACTAGTTTGTTGGAAGTCTACTTTACATTCAATAGTTACCTTATCTACTATAGAAGCGGAATATATGGCAATCACAGAAGCTATAAAAAAGGCAATTTGGCTTCAAGGATTGCTTGGTGAATTGGAAATTAAATAGAAGTATGTTAAAGTGCATTGCGATAGCCAAAGTGTTATTCAGTTAGCAAATAACCAAGTTTATCATGCAAAGACGAAACACATTGATGTTTAGTATCATTTTGCACGAGAGATTCTGGAAGAAGGTGGAGTAAAGGTCTAAAAAATTTCAACCACTGAGAATTCCGCAGATATGATGACTAAGGTTGTGACTGCTGTCAAGTTCCAACTATGTTTGGACTTGGTCGTGTTAAAACTTAAAGATTGATTTTTGAAGGCACTAACAAAAGTTGTTTTGCAAGAAGATTGAAGATGTGAAAATTTGCTATGGTTGAGATTTGTTGAAATAGCACAATCCCACATCTAAAAAAATATAAGGTTGTGGAGTGCTTGTACTACTATAAATAGAGGTGGTCTTCCCACCTCTAAATCATCCCAAAATTTGTCATTTCCTTCATACGGTAAATTTTCCCTCTTGCAATTTTTCACTATATTTTTGCAATGAAATATATTTGGTAGTGTCCAAAGACGTAGGCATAATTTGTCAAACCTCATTAAAACTTTGGTGTTCTTATTTTTTCTCTTTCAATTTTTTTAGGATACATTTGTACTAATATATTGTGCTATTAAATTACGTTGGAAGGAGATTCTGTGTAGGAGGTTGGGTTTTAAGTAAGACCATCTGTGACCCTTCCAATCTTTCCTAAAAATTGAACTTAATATGATTTTCTAGGATAATAATTTACTCGTTTTACCCTATTCGCACAACAATACACTAGTCTACTACATCTGGGTTTTGGCAACACTAACTTGATGACTAGAGAAATGGTAAAACTCATCTTAGATTCTCTTTACAATTTCCGCTTGATGCATGTCAACTCTACAAAAGAGGATTAAGTCATCTGAAAAAAAAAGAAGAGAAATTATCAGCCCTCGCCTGAATAGTTGGACCGGAACCCATTCTTTCCTTTCCACTGCTTTAGAAAGTAAATATGCTAATCTCTCCAGATCATGTACAAACAGATAAGGTGATAGAGGATCACCATGATGTACCCCTCTTTATGGCTTGAACTCTTCACTTAACTCTTCGTTCCAAAGAAGTTGCATACTTGTATACAATGTTATCAGATGTACAGGGTGGATCACTAATTCGGTCTCGGAATGCATTCATCCATTTTTTCCTTTCTGACACTTGCGCTACCGCTAGCTAGCTTAATGAGGGGAAGTGACAATCTACATATGAAAGAAAAAATTCGTTGCTTGTTCTATTCCTATTTATTTAAAACTATGCATCTTTCCTCCGATTCTTGTCATTAAATTCTAGATATATTCCTACTTCTTCGAACAAGAGGAAAGGAAGAAGTCCTACAGGGTTTGTCCCGCTAAACAGTGGATTCTTGCAAAACCTATTCTTGCAAAGACATTCTAACTACACCTTCTTTTCTCCACTACTGCTATTGCTGCGGGAAGTGGCACTAATCTAATTTCGTTCTCATGGCCCATGTCGAGAGGAATAGAATGACAATTCTTTAGGTCTCTGCCTTTGCATTGCAAGCGCGAGGATTTTCATTAAATAAATAGATGTTTTTAACTTATTCCATAGATAAGAGGTCTATCAATGTAGGAGGAAGACCGACTACTACTACGAGTAGTAACGGCGCCCTAGCATCCGCTTTGTAGCCATAGGATAGACTTGTCGCACTTCATTTCATAACGATGATTGAAACACCTTTTGGGTCTAGAATATCTCGCCAATTGGACATTCCCGATCAACGCTCAGTGCAGTAGCATGGACAATCGGGCTTGATTAACTCCATATGTATCTTGCACTGGCTGCTGTACTTCTCAAATTGGGAGTGTGCGACATAGAACCTATGGCTTTTCCGATCCAAAGGGGATTGGTCACCTTCTACTCCTTATGGCGAAAGAGTTATAATCAAGGCGGGCATAGTTGTACCTAATCGAAAATAGAGTAATTCGCAAATAAAGAAAGTAGACTAATAGGGAAAATGATTACTCGAGGTTTTTATCCCTCGATCCATATGAAAGTTACTCCTCTTGATCTTGAGGCGTAGCGGTTTCAAGTGGAAATCCCTTTTTTAAAACACTATGTTTCCGACATCCCATCTAAAAAAATAGACGCTGTACTGGACTAGGATGCTCCGATTCGATGCCTAAACGTGCCATTTCCCCGCCCTATCCGAGAGTCTTCATCTAAGTGCTCATGAATCCTCTTCACTTCAGTACCTCTAGATCCTTTGCCAAAGGGGCCTTGAAAAGGTGCTATTTCGCATTTGAAACCAATCGATGTGGGATCCTAAACAAACAAGTTTCTCTTCTTAGCTTAGCTTAGTCGAGAGCAGGATCTCATCTCTTTATCTAGAAGAATACATTCAAAGTGCTTTCATATGTCGTGTCCCGTGAGAGTCTCTGCTCATAGTCTTTTGCCCGTTGGAGTCAAATCAAAAGGCCACTCTGTGCTTCGAACTCCCTCCGGATGTCCTCTTGGTTGACCTAAGCGGCTTGGATTTCAAACAAAGGCAGGGCACGTTAAGCAAAATCCTGAGCTAATGGTAGTGGCTCTATTGACTATAGCCGTCCCAATGTGAAATATAGTATTCAGTAGACGCAAATGCAGATACTATCCCCTACGAAATAAAACTTTATTTCATTCCGTAAGGGTAAGACTCTTCAAATAAAACTAAAAATTCACCTAGGACTTTTTTTTTCATTTATAGGGACTTCTGGCTCTGATCCTTCTATAGTAGGAAGACAAGATCGCAAGGGAATCACTAGTTCGAGTTCCATGCCTTCCTTCTGGTCCCAAACACTGGGTTATTAACCGATGAGTTAATTTTCCCCTTACCCATTTCTTGTCCATGTGTCCCTTACTTCTTAGTGCTCCGTTGAACGGGGACTCCTTCTTCATTTGAATGCTTTGATGCTGGTCAACTGGGAGTAGGTTCTGGCTGCTCTTTCTGTGATGCTATTTCGACCTCGTAAAGATATTAGGACTTTCACACTGACATTGAGATAGAAAACATTCGATCAGTTTCCCAGCGTGACACGCTATGATCGCCGTCAAAGACAAGATTCGAGGCCTTTGTCCCCATTTCTTGTTAGTTAAGTAGGGAGAGAGAATCCCCCCTCTTCTTCAAAAAAAAATAGGGAGAGAGAACGCCCCATCTCTTGATTACAAAGATCACTTTCACAGCAAGCACGAAGCTTAACTATTATGTAAATTGAAACGATCTCCCCAGGAAAGCATGATGCCTGACTTGCCCTTGCTTTCCAAAACGGTAGACCAAAAGCACTGAAATGAATACGAGAAATGTGGCCTATCTATGCAAGGAATCTTTCGTTACTAGAACACCTTCCTAGTGACTGTAAGCGAAATGCATTTAGCGAACGCCTGGGGGTACTGAGTGACATAGTTCATTATGAATCGATCCCAACATTTGAAACCGTCGGCGTTGATTGTCCACTTCCCAGATTACAGTCCATTTTTGGAAAAAAATTTGTAATCGGGCTTTTTAGCACCACTTTCCTCATAATGTTAAAGGTTGTCTGAAAATAAAGAAGTTAGCATTCTGTTAGAGCTCGGTGATCATATTTTAAGTAGAATTTGAAGTTAATTCAATTATCGGTGAATACATAAATTCCAACAATTGGTTTTTATTAATTTATTACATATAATTTGTTCAACGGTTGATTTTTCCATTTCTTTTAAAAAGCACACATGGAGTTAGAAGCATTGTTGGTGCCATGAACAATGCAAATAAACAAGTTTCTAAGGCAAATTAAAAGTGCTTTTGGAAAGCAACTTTTTTATTCAAACACAAAAACTATAATTTGTAGTTTTTATTATAATTTAAGTTGTTATATTTCATATATATTGATATTAACAAAGTTGAATAGTATTTAAATACATATTTTTTTTCTTTATAATATCATGTCTAAAATGAATATTTTATCTTTTCAAAAGTAATTTCTGATAGCAATGCTAATCACTTAAATCTTAAACCAAACTTTTCATCCGTACTTTTCAAAAATAAAATAAAATCAACAAATCCTAATCTTTCACTTTTTAAAGTACGAAATATAATTTTAACAAATTAAAATAGAAAGATAATTTTTTTTTATTTTGGTAAAATAAAGAAATTAAATTTATAATTAAATCATTTTTCAAGGACAATATAAGTGGATGTTTAAGAAATGTGAAATTACAAAAGGGAAATTTGAGAATGCTAAGAATCTAAATTTGTTAGGTCAAATTGTGTCAAACTCTAACTTAAATGGTAGTAGTTAAATTTGTTAGGTCAAATTGTGTTATTAATTTCACATGCGTAAGTTGTGAATATAATCTTTATTTTTCAATTTGATCACTTTTTTGTAGTCTATATGCTTTTTGAATTTAACATTTTATTTCCAACTCAAATAGGAACCATTAGATCTATTAACTAAAATGTCATGGTTTTTTGTGATTATTAAGTAAAAATAATAAAATGATATAACATTAAAAATGTTAGATGCGATAATATGTTCATTATGTAAGATTTTGTAAATAACATAATTTAACTTAATGAATTTAATGGCTACAATTTGAGTCAGGGACTAAAATTTTAAAATTCAAAAAATATAAGAAATAAAAATAACCAAATTAGAGCATACGGGGTAAATGTGCAATTCACACATAATACAAAACTAATAGCTAGCCAGCTAGAAAGATAGATAATAGGCAAACAAAATCCATAATAAAAAAAAATTCAAGTAAATAATACTTTGATTAATTGACTTTAATTTAATGGTAAACTATATAGATAGTCGCTCAATTATAAAATCATTTCATTTTAGGCACTAAAAATAAAAAAAAAATTACAATTTAAGTACCAACGTTATATAGTTTGGTCATTTTGGTCACTCACACTAAAAGCACAAACGACAAGCTGATGTGGCAATTAAAAATTCGATATAATAACAAATTTAGCCCTCAAATTTTACATATTATATAAATTTAGACATAATTTTAAAAAATTAATCCTCAAAATTTAAATTATTTTAATTTGGTCGTAATTTTAAAAAATTCAAAGAAATCAATAAAAATACATAAATATTTTCAAAAAAATATTAATAAACTTAATTTTTATATTCATATTAAATAAAATAAAAATCCTCTACCCCTTCCTCCCTTCCCTCCCCACCCCCACCGGACCTGAACAAACTCAAGTTTATGGAGTAAATGAAACTCACACTATACCATTGCAAACGAAGTACCGGCTTATATATAGCCTTACAAATGAAACTAAAACAAAGATAAAATCCACGTCTAACAATCCTATAAACATAGATCACTACTGATTTAAAATTCAAAGCAATAACTTAGTCCTATAAACTAGGTTTTATTGAAACAAAATCAAAACAACCTGAAACAAACATTGATTAATTCAAACATCTCCACCACCATCCCCCACCCCTACAACTTCAATTTGATATACTAAGAAACAGTGACATCGTCTTTTTTCAATAGTTTAATGCCACATCAGTAATTTCATCTTGAATTTGAGGATTTTTGTTTGAATTTGATTTTTTTTTAGAATAAAAATACTGATATGACATTAAACTATTGAAAAAGGATATAAACTGACGTGGCATTACGGTTTCATACAATCTTTTCTCTTGATATACTATAATGCAACCTGAGAAAATGGGCATGTTTTCGCATTTAACAGCTTTCTAAAGAGAATCTTAGGATGATAAAACGGTGTGTGTGATGCTAAGCTTTTGGGATTTAAGTACATTTTTTTTAGGCTTGAACATAATGAGTTGTCCGAAGTTATAAAATGAGAGAGAAGATACCTAAAATAAAACCTTTTTTTATAATTGAGTGACTGTATGTATTAGTGTAATTTACCATTAATTTAAAAACATAGAGAAAACGAAAGGAGGGTGACTTAAAGAACAAAACAATTAGATAAGTGAAAGCAAAATTCCGAAGTCTAGCAATATGTTCCACATCTATGTTAACCATTTTAATGGTTTTTATCACTTTTATTATTTTATTTTCACATGAATTTTATGGTTTCTAGATATAATACAAACATGAAATAAAAAAATAATTAAATTACGAAAAATAAAATAAATACTGACATAAATATATAAAACGCTTTAAACCCTGGATAAATTTTTCAGTGAAGATTACAACTTATTTATATTTTTTTCTCGAATGAAAATTAGCAGCCTTCTAGATAACTATAGCTTTGAATTTTTTTTGGAAAATTATTATTAATTATAATTATCAATAATGTCATTAAAATGACTTCTTGAATTGAAAATGGCCACAAATACTGCATTATATTTGCTTTTTTTAAATGACCAGACATTTCTATTGTTCTAGAAATACACTTAAATTAATTAGGGTTTAATTAATTTTCAAAAGAAAAAAAAATCAGACGTCGTGTAATTTCAGTACCTACTTCTGCCTTGTAACCTGCATTCTTTTTGACGCTAAGGTGTTAGATAGAATCCACGTCCGAAAGTCCATTTTTTTTTAATTAACTGTAGTACCTTTCAATTTCAACTGATAAAATTTCAACCTGATTTTATATTAAGTGTGTTGATAAATCCTGTATGAGATAATAGTATATATTGTTGATTCAAGAAGGTTCATTCGGAGGGCGATAAGCTCTAGATGGTTAGAAGTGATTGAAATTTAGGTTCATAAGAAGGCTAGAATTCGAGAGAAGGAAGATGGTCGGGAGTGTAAGTGTACGTAGAAAGAGATTCTCGTTCTTGATATTTATGGGTCTTAAAAAGGGGTGTTTTTATTTAGTCCTCGGATAATATGTATCATCAGGGGTGAAATCAGAAATTTTATAATGTAAGGGTCAGAACTGAACTGAAAATTTTGGGGTGGGGAAAACAGAAAATTTTCTATTGATTAACTGAAGTTTAAAATTTTAAAGGCCTAAAAAGGCAAATATACCAAACCTAGTGTCATCTCTGGAACCTAGTCGACTTATTGATACCTTATCCCTGTAGACAGTTTTCCAAACAAGATTGGTGATCAAATAAGTCATGCCACCGGTTTGTCAATTTAAATTGTTTGATTAAATAAATTATTAAAAATTTATAAAAATAAAAAGATTAAAAATTGACTCAACTACTAATTCAATCGATTTTTTAGCTTGGTTCTACCTGTCCATATCAATTCACAACTCAATTAATTAAAGTCTTTTTTCAAACCGATGCTTCAATCGATTCCCGATCTAATCGATTCGATCTAATTCAGATAATCATGCTTATTGATACAGGTTGTTGGCTCGCAAGATTGATAGGACACGGGTGAAGTCGCAAAATATGAATATAAAATATATCATAATAAACAAAATTATTTATATTTGATTTTAAATTTTAAGTTACGTTGTTAAAAGTTTATAAATCAAATATCTTTTGATTTCGATCAATTTTCTCTTAAATATTGGGCATAGAGGTGCTTAAGGGTGATGTTGGGTTAGATTCAACCCTAATTCATGTATAGTATTAATGTTATTATACATAGTTGTCTAAGCTCGGTTTAATTCAAAAGATGAGTTTCAATTTTTATTAAGTTCTCTCATATTTATAAATGGTTAATATATTATTTTTTACAAAAAAAAATACATTTTGGTCCTCTCAATTTTGATATTGAGCAAATTAGTCTCTCTTAAAAAAATCAGAGCAATTTAATCCTTATCAATTTTGAAAGTAAGCAACTAAGGACAATTAATCATGACGTTAATGTTTTCTGTCAATTGTAAATAATTTTAATTGTTATAATAGCAAAATTTCCCTCGATGTTTACATGCTTTGTCAATTTGATCTTAATTTTAAAGAATTCAACAAATTTAGCCTCAACATTTTACACATTTACACAAATATTGTAAGCTAAATTTGTTAAATCAAGACCAATTTGATAGAATATGTAAACTTTCAGAGATAAATCATTATACCAATCAAAATAACACGATGACTAATTATACTTAATTTACTTTCCAACAAAGGTTTCATTAGATATCTTACAACTAGAATCCCTCTTTTTTCTGATCCAGTTCCTCCACCACCGCAAACCCTGGTTAGATTCAAACATGATACACTTTTTAGTTATTGGGAGAACCCAATTACTCTCTTTCAAATTCAAGAATGAAACAATCAACATATTGATATTGGAAGACCCAAAAGATTCTTCCGATGTATGATTTCTAGGTCCAATGGAATTCATAGGTATAGGAATAAGCCCTGTCAAATAGAGATTTTTTTCTTTCGACCATCTTTCGATTGTTAATACGATATATAAGGATCATTACTACAAATAGTACTACACTCTTGATCGTGACATATCAATTGCTTGTTGAACCCTATGAATTGTGTAAAAGTAAAATAGTCCAAATTTAGGTCCAAAAATTTTATAATACGTGAAAAAATAATATAAATGAAAGATCCCACTCAATTAAATTGAGTAACAACGGTCAATTTGCTCTTTTTCAGATTTAATACTTTTATCTAACTCCCTTCTAAATATTTCTAAATATTCCACGCACTTTTGAGTTTTGAAAGATAGCACAACCCTTAATTAAGGGTAATTGAAGAAGACTTAATAGGTTAAGATAATCAATCAAATAGAAAGTTAGAACGTTTGGTTGTTGATTGCCTCCCAAGTTATTTTGACGTTAAATCTTTGATTGTACTAACAGTCAACATCGTCAAAATTTTCAATATATATCTATCTAACTTGAATATGACTATTTTTTCTTCACTACTAACCTTACTTTGTTCATAAGATAATACATTCACCTTCTTTTTTTAATAAAAAATTACATTAAAAACAATTTGATAAAAATAACTAGAAACTTAAACAATTCTCATTGTCACTATCACAATTTTTTTTTTTTTTACATTTCTCAAAAAGAGTTTGATTACAATAAGCAAAGCCTAATTTACTCAATAAAAGTTTCTCCTAAGAAAGGACTAATTTCTTGGAAAAGAAAAGGAAAAATAAAAACTTTTATGGGGTTAGAAAGTGGGGGAATGACAAAATATCATGCAATTATAGATCAATTTTAAGAAAATAGATTTTTATAGTAATGTACTCACATAAAAAGAATTATAGAACTACAACTGGTTGGTATACCGATATAAAAGAAAAAGATTGGACTAATTGAATCGTAAATCGAAAATTGTGTAAAAAATTGATTTTATCAATTTTGTTAAATTTGAATCTAAAATAAAAGCACAAGAAAAAAAATTAAAGAAAACTCAGCAAAGGCACAAAAAGAAGAAAACTTTCTTCCATTTATTTTATAATGTTCAACCCTTTTATGGGATTGATCTAAAACTAAAAGGCAACCAAAAATAAGAATTAATCAACCAGCTAGGTACGAACAAACTCCACTTAATCAATAAATTTTTTATATTTTTGAATCGATAATTTAACTAATTTAACTCTTAATTCAGTTCTCATAACATGCTTAACCTTATTTATGAAGATAAAAATATATTTTTATTTGAAATCTTTCGAAGTGATGGTCGGGTGAAAAAGTTTCCTAGAGATGCCAAATAATAATAGAAGTATATTATATGTCATTATGGATAAGCAGAACTCAATTTGATTTGAAAAATCGAAAAAAAATTAAATTTCGTGTTAATCATTAAGTTATTCAATTTTTTCGAGTCAACGTCAAGTTGAACTTTACAACTCGAATAACTCAAATAACATATTGATATAAATACCCCTTTGGTCCCTGCTCAATTTTGAAAATGAACAAATTGATCTTTCTCTTAACAAAAAATTTAAAAAGTTACAAAACAATTTCAAAATAATTTTTAAAAAACCAAATATTTATAAAAATTATAAAAAAATTATCAAAATTAAAAATAAAATTTCTAAAGAATATATAAAAAAGTTTAAAAAAATTCTAAAACAATAATTTTGGGGACCTAAATAAGTAAATTAACAATTCAAGTTTATCGAAAATATATGGTTTCAAATTTATATGCTCTAAAATAGAATTAGCTATATGGTAACAATATATTAATTTGACCTGTTTAATTTTTTAAAATTTAACTCGAGCAATTTTACTCGATTTGACGCGACTCGAATTTCGTTTCACTCGACTCGATTCGAAAATCTTTTAAATTGAATTAGGATGATAAAATGTGACTCGTCAACTCGATTAACTCAAAAGTTTTCACTTGATTCGATTGAACGCTCTCCCCTCCATGTAACTACCATCGGTTTAATAATTTATATATTTATGTTATTTTCGAATTAAATTGATACATTAATAATTTATGGAAAGAATTCACTTTTACCTGTGTGAAATTAAAGTAGTTTTATATTATTTCATAAATTTTTATATTATTAATGTTTTAACAATCCAATTGACATTTTTTACTCAATTCATGTAGATCATATATGTTAAGTTTGACATAAATTAAAAATTCCTAACTATTTGTTTTATATGGAAAATTTTTAACCATTAAATACATATTAATATAGATAATATATTAATTAATGACCTAATGTTGTCATTTGAATGACCCATTAGGGAAAGCAAAACTCGAACCGCCCGATGGATTCCGAATTCAGAGCGGATTTTTTCTTTTGGATAGTGGGTATAGAGCGGTTATGGTAATTGCTTGCCCACGTCAACCTGCTTCACTATATGAAATTACCATTTTATCCTTGTATATATAAACTATTAAAAGGGTAATAATGTAATATAGAAAAAAAAGTCCATATATTTTATGTTTAAATATTTTTTTTGAAGAATTATGTTTAAATATTTACTTAACTTTAAAAAGATTGAAAATATTAAATATAAGTAACAAAAATTAAATTGAAGCAAAACGATACGGAGTGGGGCAAGACAGAGATGAATGTATCCAACATCCATGGAGATAATAATGATTTTCAAGATTATACATCTAAAATAGAACAAGGTATAAAGTAGAGCAAAGCATGCCAACGGTAAACCGACGATAAATATAGCAATAATATTTACCTTCACTCCATCCATCAAACTGGTTTAATTTTTGAATTTTCTTATACATACAAAATAAAAATATATAAAAAGCATAAACTAAACTAGTGAGATGTGGTAGTTAAGTTGTCAAATTATGAAATCTTCGCTATTAATAAAAAATTAGGTTGTGAGAGAATGACTCGAGTATTATTTTTCCTTTCCTAAGGAAACTTAATTTACAATTAAAAATATGATAAAATATTTAATATGTTAAATTCAAGTTATTTATATGAAATATTTACGTATATTTAAATTTTGATCACGTATTTTAAATATGTTTTGAGTAATACCCTTAAGCTAATATAAAGTCTTAATTCAATTAAAATAAATCAATTTAAAATTTAGATTAAATTATAAAATGTGAAAGAGAATTATGTGCTAATGACGGTATCTTTAAACTGTTGATGAAAAGAAAGTGGGAAAATGTTGAGTGGTGACTTTGATTATGACATTATTAATAGATCAGTAGCTTTCAAATTAATTAAATGGGTTTTATTTTATTTTATTTTCCAAGGATGCCAATTGCTAGCGATTTCACCAAAAAAAAAAAAAAAAAAAACTTCAAAACTCTTATGATTTTGATGACTATAAAATATTGACTCTTGAAATCTGAAATTTCGTGCGAAGCTCTCTCACTACTCAAATTCACACTCTATTTTCTTTTTAATAATTTTATTATAGGTTTTGATTATATTTATTATTTTGACACAAGATTTAGAACAACCTATAGTCCTATCACCAACCTATAAAAAGGAGGATGATATACTTCAACGCATTCAAATCCATATCCTCTTACATTAATAACAATACCATATCAATTGAATAAAAACTCAATTGACAATTTACTCTCTATTTTCTTCCTACTTTGCATAGGCAATTTTAACTAGCTATGGTGATATTTTTAATAATTGATAAAAAAAATATTATATTTGTTTTGATAATTTATATTATATTGATGTTATACGATTTCATTTTTAAAAAGTACAATATATTTATATACAAATTTTCAAATTTAGAATCAGAAAATTTTAAATTGGGATGTGTTAGTTTTTGAACTTGGTAATTTTTTTCAATTTAACTTCAATTTTTTTGTCCACATTAGTCTTTGAACTTGGTATTTTTTTTCAATCTTGACCATTGTGATGATATAGTACTCTAAGATTATATCGCATTTATCACCATTCACCTAGCTTTTTTTAGAAAAAAATATATAACATTTTATGAGATGGGGTGGCATAATATTAAAGTGGCGCGTCTTCACATGAACTAAAATTGAGAAAAGTTAATAAATTTCGAGACTAACGTGAAAAAAGTTACTAATACATGACTAGTATAATTATATGAATAAAATAAATTTAGAAACTAAATTAAAAAATTATCAAATTTAGAAACTAAATATTATTTTATTCCTTTAAATTTTTAAAATTTAGGAATGTAATAAATTTCTATAGACATTATACATATAAGAATATTTCATTTTCTGTGGTTGAATTTTGGATGAATGGTTGATAATGATCTTAAGTGAAGTGTCAAATCTGTTATCAACCATACAATTTTTTGGTAGAGTGGCATGACTTTTAATTTTAATAATCAAATTTCAATTCCCTATAATTTCAAATACAGAAAAAAGAAGTGTCAAATATTTTTACCTAAAATGTTGTTTTTTTCATTTTTATGGAGAAATGAAAGTTTAAAGAAGACGATATTATTAAAAAGGAATGAATCAAATTTTAAACATATATAAATATTTCATATTAGCTGCCAGAGCTAAGCCTTTTAAGAGGCTAAGCCACGAGCTCCGAAGGATAATCACGAATTATTATTAAAAATGATAATCACAAATTCTAAACATGAATCATAAAATGGATCAAATTCTTTTAGGTTCACAGTTTAACATTTTTTAAATTATTCTTTTTTAAACTTTGACTTCAATTAAATACTAATAAAAATAATAAAACATATATTAAAAATGAAAATAAACGATTAAGCTCAATAGCTGCTCGAACTGAGCATTGAGAAACTCAAACTTTCAAAAACTCAACTTACTCCATAGATTGAGCTTGACTCAACAAGGACTATACCGAGTTTTTATTTCGAGTAACTTACAAGAACAAATACCATGGCAGGCATCTAATTGGTTAATATATGCATTTTATTAGTGCCAAAAATTCTTAATATTGTGCAACGAGCAGCAAAGAAGAACAATTCTCGGCAATCTGTTCCTATCGGGCATCCACACTACCCCATGCATTGTTCTCCACGACTTCTAGAGCCTTGCAAGAGCTATCTCGGCTACCATTCTGGTTCCAGCATGTCGTTTATTGAACTCGATTTGAACATCTGATAGGACTTCCCCTTGATAAGGAGTAAAAAGCCATGGGAATAGGGGGAAAACTTGCTTCCCCTGTTAGCTACCAGAGCTAAGCCTTCTAAGAGCAAGGGCAAGTTGATCATTTAGAGACAAAGGCTTGCCATTTATATCTGTGTAGCTCGATTGCCTTCAGTTGAATATCATTTCTTGAAATTCTGAAAGGAAGAGTTTAGAAGAAACAATCTATTGGTAGAGCTGCTTTGCCAAGCTTAAACAATTCCCAGTCATTCTCCAATGGAGTCAAGTTCAAATCCAAGCACAAAACCCTTCTGCTATTCGATTTCTTCATAATTGGTGCCGTCATCATCTCTTGAGACGAGGAGGAAGAACTCAAAGGTCCATATTGATGGTGGTTTTCACTCAAACCACCCCTATGCCTCCTCATATGTCCTCCCAAGGCTTGTCCGATCGAGAACTCGAGCCCGCAGATCGAACACTCGTGCGTCTTAGGCTTCGCCGGTGGTTGGTTCTCCGTTGACCCGCCATCGAGCAACTTGGGTTTCTTGTGGCTCGCTCGATGACCACCTAGAGCTTGGAACGAAGCGAACTGTCGGTTACATGTTTTGCACTCGAAAACCCTAGTAGGGTTATTGTTGTTGGTATCGTTGAAGATGGTATGATCATATTGGTTTCTTCCTTGTGAAAGGAGCATCAAACAATTTGCTAAAGCTAAATTGTTCTCCATTTCACTAGCAAAGCTTCTCTTCATAGTTTTTTTGGGTTGTTGGTTTGGGGTATGGCGTGAAAATGGAAGTTTTGGGTATTTGATTTCAATTTAAGTAAAATGGATATATATTAATACCTTTTTCTTAAGTTTTAAAAAATTGGAATAGGTTTTTTTTTTTTAATATTTTATTATACCTATAAAATATTGATGGAGTCTAAAATTTCGACTCACAGTATTATAAGTTGATTTGATAGAATTACAGAAACGGAAGTTTTGACTTTTATAGTTGACCCTCTAGAATGTCATTTGTTTCCCTTGTTTTAGTTATTTATTTTTATGTATATCTTTTGTCACACCTTTTATTTTAGTTTAGTTTCCTTACTTATTTTTTTCTTAGTTCTTAATAATCTGGAGACGAGGATGGGGTGGCTCGATCGTTATTTTCGGGGCTGATAACAGCGAGTGAGTCTAAAACAGCTCAGGTATATATATTGGAATGGGGTGACATGTGAAACTCCTCTTATTATTGAATTTAGCTTAGCGTGGTTTTGAAATGGTTGTTGAATAGGAATATTAGACCGTGGTTGTTGCGTAACATTCTTTTCAATGTTGATAAGAGTATTAATCAGCTGGTCAATGCTACATTCTCAATGGTTAAGACGCAAGGTAATAGTATGATTGTAGCTTTGACTATTGTTGAGGTGAGAAGATTAGAGCTATTTAAAACTTTGTGGTGATATATATTTGATTAGTCATTAAGAGTTAGGTTGAATGGCAGATGTTTTTATTATTTATTTATTCGGATGTTTTATTATTTTGACTGGGAAGGTGGTTGGTTTTTCCCATTAATTTTCTAGTTTCAATTATCCACATTGACTGAGAAAAAAAAATCTAACCTTTGAAAAGGTTTATTCATACTAGTTTAGTGTATTTATGTATTTATGTATTTATTTTCGAAATTCTAATGAGAAGTTCAAATCTATAGAAAAAATTGATGCTCGATTCTTATGTATATTTATAAAGGGTTGTCCAAGGATTAAATTTGAAATTAGTGTAAGCTAAAGATTTAAATGTAAGTGCTTCCTCACTCCACCATTGATTCATCTATTTTTTATATTAGGGTTGGGAATTGGTGACAGAATTTGAATCCATGTTAGACGGATGTTTAATAACAGCTTTAACCACTGTTCTATATAAGTTTAAGATAATAATTTTTATATTTTTATTTACTTAAATTAAACAAGAAAACTTAATTCTAGATGAAATTATAAATTCAGATATATTTTTCCACTAACTTGGTAGAGTCAAGATAGTTAAAACGTAGGTTGGAATATGATGTAATGAAGGGCCAAACATAAATTATTTCTAACGTTTCGTCATTGCTTATTAGATATTTCACTGACGAAATTGGAAAAGAAAAATAGAACTGATTTTTGTTATGATAAGGAAAAATAACAATTAATTGAATTTAGTAACAATCTTCTGTAGTTTGCCTAAAGAAAAGTCGGGTCAAACAATCTACTATTATTAGCGACGGCGTCATTGAATTTATGGGCATTACTTGAAAACCACGTATTAGTTTTGAACTTACATTACTTACTTACCTGTCAAACACCCGAAAATACATTTAGCGACGAAATTCCTAAGATTTTCATTTGTAGGAAAAAGTGGTTCGTGGTTTGTTTCGTTTGATTGCCTTTACACACACATAATTTTTTCAATATTAATTTCATTATAGGCTTTTATCATATCTACTTTTTTTGATACAGTGCCTAGAACTGTCAATAATTCATCTCCAACCTTTAAATAGTAAGATAATATACTTCAGCACATTCGAACTCACGCTCTCTTACATTGGCAATAATGCTGATGCCAATAGAGTGAAGACTCAATCGGCCATTTTTAAAAAAAAAAATTGTTATAAGATATAATTTGTTAATTTTTGAGTTATGTAACCATAAAGAATTATATTTTTTAACTTTGAATTCAAGAATTTTAATAATAAATTATGTATTTAACTATAAAATTGACTTCAAATTATATATTTTTTTTTGTCAAAAGTGATATTTATTTAACTTATCAAATTTATCTCATTTTATTTAAAAGATATGCAATCTCTAGTAAAACTGAGCAGCATGTCATATTCTTATTAGTTAGTATCATGTTTTGAAAGTAAAATGAGATAAATGTGTATTTAATTCTTTTATAAGTAACTATTTGAAACAAAAATATAAAATATTTTTAAATTAAAGAAATGACAAAGGAGGAGAATGAGAGGTGGTTGAACAAAAGATCAACAAATCAACGGCGGCTACTCAACTTTGTAGCTGATGATCACTCAACCTAAAAGCCCTTAATTTATTTTAATCATTTTATTAAGTATGTTTAATTAGTGGTTTTAGTTAATAAATAATTACTTTGTTGAGTAAACTCTTTCAGTTGACAAGGTGTTTGCTTTCGTTTTAAAAAATAAGTAAGTAGACTTTAAACTTTGCCCAAACAAAACTTAAAAAGTGTAATTAAATATAATTTAGAAATTGTATTTTTTATATATAAAAAAAGGGTTAATAATGGGCTTTCGTTAGAAAAATTAGGTAAAATTTACCCATTTTCAACTTAAGTAGCATCACTTAATAATAATTGTTTTTGGAAGATTAAAAATAATAATTGAGATAAATTTTGAAGGGTAAACTACAAAAATAGTCACTTTTGTTTGCCTCAGGTTACATTTTAGTTATTTATGTTTGAAATGTTACGTTTTAGTCACTTACGTTGTCGTTTTGTTACGAAGTGGTCATTCTGCCGTTAAGCTCTATTACCTCCCTAACCAAGGGCGAAGCCAGGATAATTTTTTAGGGGGGCCGGATGAAATTTTAATTTTTTTATAGTTTATATCTTTATAATTTGTAAAGGATTAAATCAAATTTTTATAATTTTAGGAGGGGCCAAAGTGCAATTTTACCTTTACTAATTTAAAATTTTTAAAAAAATGTAAGGGCCTAAATAGAAATATTAATATTAGGGGGGGCCGAGGCCCATGCCAGCCCCCCTGGCTTCGCCTCTGTCCCTAACGGCAATCCTATATGACAATCCAAATGGGTTTTAAATGCCAATTCGGATGTCCAACTGGGATGAGAATAGGTTTTTAATTAAATTGTTAGAATTAAGTGACCCGAATCCTTATTTAAATAAAATACAATGGTAAAATAAAATAAAAGAAGAATCCCTATAGAACTACACTTCTTTTATTTTATTTTAAATAAGGTTTTTTAAACCTTATTAAACTCCATCTATTGGATATTGATTAGAATAAGGAGTTTCAATCTTACTACACTCCTATTAGGATATGGCTTTACAAGCCTATAAATAGACATAGTCTATTCCTCTTGTAAACTGATTCGAATTCGACATAGTGAATTTTCTTCTCCTCTGCCCGTGGTTTTTTTCCCGAAAGGGTTTCCACGTAAAATCTGTGTGTTCTTTATTTTTGTTTCTCTTTTCTTTGTGATATATTTGTCATTACCGACGTTTTTTTTCACATAAATAATTTTAAATTAATTACACCTTGAACGGGAAAAGAAAAACAGTTCAACTCCTTTTTCTTTTAGTTTTCTTTTCCATTTTGATTAAAAAAAACTATTCTCATTCCGATTGAACATCCAAGTTGACATTTAAAACCCATTTGGACTGCCATGCAGGATTGCCATTGGGAAGGTAACGGAGCTTAACGGCAGAGTGACTACTTCGTAACAAAACGATAACGTAAGTGATTAAAACATAACATTTCAAACATAAGTGACTAAAATATAATCCGAGGCAAAAAAAATGATTATTTTTATAGTTTACCCAATTTTGAATTATATAATAATTTCATCACATTTATTACAATAATTGACAAATAAATCCGAAGGCATCAAATTGTCAAATAAAATCCCAAAGATTGAAAAATTGACAAGTTGATAAATACTTTTAAACTTTTGTATTAGTTAATTTTGTTTATATGGTTGCTAAATTGCTAGACGTGTGCATGTTGGTTTTTGTATTAGGTAAACTATTATTTTTATACATTAACATATGACTTCAAAAATAAATTTATAAAAATATCAATTTTTGTCAACTTAATCTTTATTTAATCCATTTTCTATTGATACATTGAATTTCGAATTTTTTTTGAAAAATTTCAGACCCACTTTCATATTAATTTTTATTTCATTCAATAATATATTTTTATTTCATATAATTATTGCAGAACAAAATTATTTAAATTGCCGAATATTAAATATATTAACTATTTGAAAATTTAAAATATTACAATACTAAAAAACTTTAAACCATAATTAAAGTTCGAACAAATATAATAATGAAATTCAAAATTTATTTTGTGACTTTTTAAACTACTAATTGAATGGAATACCTAAATGTCTTAATTTTATATTATTGAAAGACATTTTAAAGTTTTATATTATTATTATTATTTTCAAAGAGTGAAATCATAATTACGAGTACAAATAACACATTAAAAAATAATTATGACAATAATTAATTATTACAAAACATAATCAAATAGTATTTATACATAGAGGGGGCTAGAACATGTGATCTAAAATATTTCAAGGCCTCAAGTCAATGCCTCATTGGCTTTAAATTCGTATTTTTATATTATATATTGTATAGATTTAGATATAGATATAGAGTAGCCCATGAGGCCTTAGTTTGTTCGTTAATATGAGGCCTTAGTTTATGTGCTTAGCTTTGAATTAATTATGTATAGATTTTGTTCGATTCTTATTTTGTTTTTCGTTTGTTATATTTTGTAATGGTTTGATTTTATATTTTTTTTGGCTTAATCAAAGTAAAATATAGCAAATAGAGAAAGACGTTAGAGAAAACCAATCTCTTTAATGATAACAAGATTACAACACTCAACCTAAGACAAATAACCTCCACTAAAATAATACTAAAAGATAGTAAACAAAATTCACTACCAGACCTTAAAAAACGAAGGTCTCGATATACCTATTTTCGCCAGAGCATCAGCCATACCATTACCTTGCTGGTGAATTATAGCAAATTGAACTCAAACCAGTTGGTTAATGCCGCAGTCTATATCAATAAATAGATTCTGTAACGTCCACAATCTATTCCTATTCATTAGCCACTCCAAAGCAACACACAAACTAGATCCAATAACTAATGGGACTTTCACCTGCCAACTCAACCCAATATACAGTTCCACGACTGTTTTAATGGCTATTATCTCAACCATTTCTGATCCCCTAGCTACTATCAACCCTGAGAACAAAGTACAAACCACTCCTTCTCTTCTCTCAAAATCCCACCACAACCCACTTCGTCCTCCAATGCTATCATTATACTTATAAATATCTGTATTTGTAATAATCGAACTTTTATATATATGAGAGAGAACCTAATTAAAGTTTTGGAAATTGAAATTAAAATTTTTCTTAGGTGATGTCACAATAAATTGTTAACTTGTTGAACTAGCCTGTGCATATTTACCATATAAAATAAAATGGAAATGGATTTTTTTCCCAATTCAAAGTCAAAATTCTAGAGAATAAATTTCCAAAATAGCAGTGGCGTACAGCTATCTAAGTGTTGTTGCTCTAACTTCTAAGTCTTTGTTTACTTAAATTGTCTTCAAATTGAATTGCAGAAACTCATGAAACATTATTTCCTTGTTTCCAGCAAGCATGTATTACTTGCAAAAATATAAACTAATAATTAAATACCAAGAAAAAATAGGCTATACTTTACTTTGCAAATTCATTATTATTTTGGAAATTTCTTACTTAATTTACACATCAATCTTGAATTTATGACATTCTAGAAAGGTAAACTTTACCTTCCACAATTTCGAATTTGAGTTAAATAATTTTTTATTTAAATTTAATTATAAAATATATAAATATTAATATTAATATATGAATATTAAAAAAATTGCTAGCCCGAATCGAATTCAAACTTAGATTTTGAAATTTTTCTTGAAACTAAAGTGTGGGGTTGCATATTGTTAAAACTAATGTTGGTAATGGCAAATATAGAATGATCGTAAAGCAAAAGAAAAAAATAAATAAAATACATATATTTTACGTGAAAATCTTTTCGGGAAAAACCACAGGCAGAGGATGAGAAATTCACTAATGTTGAAAACTGAATAATATAATAAGAGTTTCGACTACATTTATTTAGAAGTTGAAAAACTTTATTCTAATCAATGTCAAATAGAAGAAGTGTAGTTATATACGGATTCTACATCTATTCGACCCTCGGCCTTAAGCCATATACAGATCCCATTGTTTTATCATTGTATTTTATTTAACAAAGATTCGGGTCACACAACTCTAACACATATAAACAAATTTATGTTGCACTTCCGATTCGGTTTTTAATTAAGTTATATTTTATTTTTAATCAAATAGAAATGAGAGAAATAATTCACCTAATCTGATCTGCTTACATGAAAATCTCAAAAATTAATTAGTAACATTTAATTTTTAATATCTACTAACTAAAAGAATGTTGAAAATTGATGAATAGTTCATAAACAACAAGTATTTACAATGAACATGTTCAAAAAAATCAATAAGCAAAATTAATAAGGTTAAAAAATGTAAATTTACCATTATATTATAGGTGAATATTAAAATTTACCGATATATTTTATTTTCATTGATATTTGTCATTATATTTTGAAATCATAAAGTAACTTTGTCATGAAACTCTTATGCGATTAAATTTTACAATTAAACTTTATTTTTTATTAAAATTTGACACTAACTTTGACTTATACGGCTCTCTAATTTTTTTTTTACCTTTTTTAACCTTTCAAATATCCGTGTTTGTCATTTTAGCCTAAAATAAATGGAAAAAATTAATCTACTGTTAAATACTTCATGTGGTGTCAAGTATGAATAATAATAGAATGACGACATTCCACGTGTGAAAGAAAATTGTGTTTAATATATGTTTAATTCCATGTAGGAGAAAAAGGAGATTAGGCAATTAAACTCTATCCATTTTGGGCTAAAGAGAATTGAAAATAAAGTTGGAGGAATAAAATGATTTTTTTTCTTTGCAAAGTTGAAGGGTTAAATAAATTATTTTACCTAAGAATTTTTTTTTCAAATATTTTATTTTAATAGTTAACAATAATTTAACATATAAATATAAAAAATAGTAAACTAAATTAGAATTTTTATTTAATGAAATATTTTTTTTAGAAAAAAATAAGTTATGTTTTATAAAATAATCATTTTTATCTAATTTGAATATTATATTCATTATTGTTAAAAATTGAAGTAAAATATAAAAATATTATTTTTATTAAATTTTATCTTTAAAATTATTTTAAATTAAAATTGAATAATTAATACAAAATTTAACTTTAGTGGCAAAATTAAATCAAATAAAAATAAAACCACAAAATTCAATATAGAGTTGAAATATAGTGATAAATTTATTTCTACTTCATAAGGACAATGACAAATATCCAATTTCCATTTATACACATTAACCCAAATTAATATTATTTATATGTACCAACACACATTAATTATGAAATTAATTGATTTGCTATAGTTATTTAAAGAATTAGAAGATATCTAATCTAGGCATGCTATAGAAGTAAAGGTGGCTTAATTCAATGTTTTGATGTGAGCTTACATTAATTTGCTTATAAGATAACTTAAAATGAATAAATAATTAATTGTTGACTTTTTAGGGGGCAATTTGATAAAGTTAATTTATTAACTGATTTTATTATAAATTATAATCAACAACTACTTCACATTATTCCAAATTATTAACGTACTCAGTTGAGAAGTAAACTGACTTCATATTTCATTCAAAAGAAGAATAACCCGAGCATTTAATACGGAAAGTTATTAACTAACTGCTTACTGACTAACCATTTAACAACTGAACCTAATTAACTATCTTAACTAACTTTTACAATTAATTCTTGTTATATTCCATTAACATGTCCCACGCTTATCGACTTCTCCTGCTTCTTCATGTCATCACCTCCTGTGGAAACAACTCTAAGCCTTCTTCTAAATTTGTCGAACAACCCTACTTATAAGGGCTTGGTCAAGATATCAGCAATCTAATCATGTCCAGATACATGACCTACTTGAAAGGACCCGTTTGCAATCTAATCCTGTCCAGATACATGACCTACTTGAAAGGACCCGTTTGCAACCTTTTCTCTGACAAAGAATAAGTCAAATTCAACGTGTTTGAATTTGGAGTGCATGACAGGGTTGCTTGCTACAGCAACCGTGGCTGAGCTATCACACCAAACCAGTGCTTTATTTTGAGCTGAAACACCGAGTTTAGACAACAATGACTGAATCCAAACTATTTTTGCAGTAACATGGGCCAGACTTCTATATTCTGCCACTGCGGTGGATCTCGACACCACTTGCTGCTTCTTAGAGCTCTATGAAATTGGATTTTCTCCAAGAAAGACACAAACCCTGAGGTTGACCGGCAATCATCAGTGTTCGATCCCCAACTTGCATCAGAATAACCTTCAAGAAGGAACTTTAAGGTTCGAATGAACTGTAACCCATAATCTAGCGTCCATTGCAAGTACCTTAGAATCCGTTTGACAGCTTTGAAATGTGTATCCAAGGGTTTGTGCAAAAACTAACAAGCCTTGTTCACAGAAAAGGCAATTTCTGGCCTCGTTATTACCACATATTTTAAGGCACCCACAATACTTCTGAATAAGCGTTCATCCTCAATCGGGCTTCCTTCATGAGCTAACAACTGACAAGTGGTCATTATTGGGGTAGGAGAAGCTTTCGACCTATCCATGGAATCTCATTGAAGTAAGTCCAAGATGTACTTCTTCTGATTCAAGAAAACACCATTCGGAGTATGAGTTACTTCAATTCCAAGAAAATAGCTCAACTGGCCCAAGTCTTTCAAAGAAAAGTAAACATTAAGGTCTTTGACAAACTGATCAATGCCAAGAGAGTCAGTACCAGTGACTATTATGTCATCAACATATACTAAAACATAGAGTAGTTGGGATCCTACTCGTCGAATGAAGAAAGAATTGTCAACTTTAGAGGCAACAAACTTAGTAGCCAACAAAAACTCTCTCAGTTTGTGAAACCATGCTCGAGGTGCCTGTTTAAGGCCATAAAGAGCCTTTCGTAGTCTGCAGACAAGCTGTTGACCATCAGTTTGTTGTTGTTCAAATCCTGGTGGCTGTGTCATATAAATCTCCTTATGCAGGTCCCCATTCAAGAACGCGTTGTTAATGTCTACTTGTCTGAAGGACCATCCTAGAGAAACAGCAACGGCCAGCACTACCCAGATCGTTGTTGGCTTGACCACAGGGCTGAAGGTCTTTGAAAAATCGATACCTACCTCTTGTAAACCAACTGTCCTTTGTATTGATCTACTGATCCATTTGCAACCAACAGCTCGACGGCCTACAGGTAGAGGTACAAGGTCCCATGTGATATTGGCCATTAAGGCACCATATTTTGCTTGTGCAACTACAGTCTAGGCAGGACTTTTAAAGGCCTCATCAATGTTAGATGGCTCCTTTTCTTCCAAGGTAGAGGAGAAAAGTTTTGGTTTAAAAATGCCATTCTTCGATCAAGTGTGCATAGGATGGCAGTTGACAAGAGAAGGTGACCTTGCAGGAATGGCATCTAGAGCACTAGATACAGGTGAACTATCCATCGTAAAAGAATCCCTAGGTGAAAGTAATAAACTAGGAGATCGCATGATAGAAGGAGGCTGGGTTGAAGATGAGATAGGGAGAACTTCAAGTAAATGTAAGGAACTAGGAGAAGGAGGACTAGTCGATGCCACCATAGGAACGTGAGAACTTTGATGAAGGAACCTAACATGAGCCAAGGTCATTGGTAAAGAAAAACCAGCCTGAAACAGAAAATGTGTCTCATCAAACAGGACATGACGAGAGACAAACATACGACCATCTTCAGCAAAGCATTTGTAACATTTCTAGTTAGAACCAAACCCGAGAAAAACACACTTTTGAGATCGAAATTGTAGCTTATGGTGTTGAAAGGGCATTAGGTAAGGAAAACACGCACTCCCAAACACTTTTAGTTAAGAATAGTCAGGTTGAGCTTTATATAGCCTCTCATAAGGAGTTTGATTTTGCAAAACAGGCGTTGGTAACCTGTTGATCAGATGAGCTGCATGAGAAAAGGCAACTGACTAGTACTCCAAAGGCATGGATGCCCAAGCTAGTAGTGTGAGCCCCATGTCAACGATATGTCGATGTCTCTTTTCAGCGACCCCATTTTATTCTGAGGTATAAGGATAAGTTATTCAATGTTGAATACCAAGTTGGGAGAGCTTAGTGGACAAGGAACGATACTCGCCCTCCCAGTCTGTCTGTAGCATTTTGATAGACTTTCCAAATTGCATTTGATCTATTTTGTAAAAATGAAGGAAACAACGAAGAACCTCATACTTGTTTTTAAGAAAATATAGCCAAGTATGTCTTCTATGCATATCAACAAAGGAAACATAATAAGAGAAACCACTTGATGGCACATGTGTTGGTCACTAAACATCGGATGCGACTAATTCAAAGGGAAACGAGTACACTGTTTGTGAAGCACTGAAAGGTAACTTGTGAGATTTGCCCAATTAACAAGGTGTACACATAAAATGCAAGCTACTATGCTTGAAAGACACATTACAAGAACGCAGAACACGAGTAAGTGTATTATAGCAGGGATGTCCAAGTCTGTTGTGCCACAGCTCAAAGGAGGAAAGAGCCTGTACGTTGCACAAAAGAGGAGACCCTGACCTATGAGCAGGATCAGGCTTATGTGAAGCAGCTCAAGAGAAGTCAAACTATACAAGCCATTATGCATGTTGCCCTCCAGTAGAGTCCTCCCTGTCCGAATGTCCTTCACAAAACACAGAAAGGGAATTTCGACTGAATTATCTCTTGCAAACTGCCCTACAGATATCAAATTTTTACAAACTGTAGGAACATGTAGTATATTTTTGAGGTGTAACAACCAAGAACCAGGCACAAAGGTTGATGAGCCTATATTAGCTATGGAAATGGACTCACCATTGCCCATGGAGACTTGAATTGTACCTGTGTAAGGAGAAGCATTGGTAAGACTAGCCATGGTCAGGGTGATATGGTTAGTTTCACCAAAATCGGGGTACCAGGTTTGAGTAGGCAATGAGGAAGATGAAGCTTGAGAGGACAGGTGAAGAGCTGCAGAGGAAGGCTGTGAAAACGAGCCACAACAGTGAGTCGAGGAGTAATGGGATGTAGGAGACTCATTAAGCTGATGATAATTGATTGACATTGAGGGACTCGAACCAAGACTAGAAAAATTCTCATCAAATATGTGATAACACGTTTGCACCATGTGTCTTATTTTACCACATAGCTGACACTGTGGTTTAGAGCGGGACCACCCACGACCTGAACCACGAGCTCGACCACAAGACCACCCACGACCTTGACCCTTGTGTCCTTGATGAGAACCACGATTGGAATCTAAACCAGATTTCATGTTGTCGAGATTACATTGCTGTGACCAAGACACTATGTTAGCTTGCAAAGGCACTTCTGTCAATAGAGCCATTTCTCGTGTTTCACAATCAAGAAGCATTTCAGTGACCAGTTCAAGACTCATGGGAGTGGTAGAAGCAAGTACTCAAATGGACTCAAATTCGATGGGGAGACCTGCCAAGATAATGCTGACCTGTTCTTGTTCAGTAACTAGGCTACCAGCTGCAGTCAGACTGTCACTTAGACTCTTAACCTTGGACAGGTAATCTTTGATGGTAAGATTTGTTTTCTTGATCGAGTATAGTGCATGGCGCATACTCGAGATCTTGATATTGGACTTGGCACCAAACCTTCTGTCAAAGGTTGTCCAAATGTCAAAGCTGATCTTGGCCGCTGTTAGATGCACTAAGATTTCATCCGTGACTATGGACAAGAGCCAAGAGGCTAAGAACTTATCCAGCTTTTTATGCACAATGAACGCAGGATTATAAACAAGTTGACCATCGGTCCCAGATAGGAAAGGAGAAAGAGGAAGAGCAGTGCTTAAGACAAACCCTTCAAGACCATAACCTTTGAGAATCAACAGCAGTTGGTGCTTCCACAAAAGAAAATTATGCTCACTGAGTTTAATAGTATCATGTTTGGAAAAGTAATGAACATCGGATGAAGGAAGGCTGCCAAGACCATGCTGATGGACTGCTTCACCAGTATTGGTAGAATACCGAGGCGTGTCAACTGTTGGGACGGTATCTGTTGCCATGAACACAAGGAACCAGGAAAGAGAAAAAAAAATTATACCAAAGAATCCATGGCTCTTGATACCATGTTAACGTACTCAGTTAAGAAGTAAACTGACTTCATATTTCATTCAAAAGAAGAATAAGCCGAGTATTTAATAAAGAAAGTTATTAACTAACTGCTAATTGACTAACCATTTAACAACTGAACCCAACTAACTATCTTAACTAACTTTTACAATTAATGCTTATTATATTCCATAACACAAATATAGTCACCATTTTAATTGAGATTGCACAAATCCAATTGTGTACTAAAAAGTATTGGTCAATTTATAATTTTGTATTATATGTGTAAATTTCATTTATATAAATTAAACAGATCCTAATAAATTTAAATTTTAAAAATTTTAAGTAAAAATCTCAATTAGGGTAGCTAGAATTTTGTCTTGACTTAATATATTTCTAGTAATATCTTGTGATGTCGATTGAGTCTTAACTTGATTAGCATGGACATTGTTGTCAATGCAAGAGGGTGTGAGTTCGAGTGATTTGAAGCGCATTATCCTCCTATTTATAGATTGGAAACAAATTATAGGTAGTTCTAAGCATTGTCTCAAAAGAGATCTTGTGATAATTAATTAAATTACATTAATAAATTTAAATTTTGAAGAAATATTAAATAATTCTTACTAGAATCAAACAAAAATGAAAATTTTATATATCTAATTGTTACAAACAAATATGTAAGAACCATAAAATTTTCATAACTCTTCATTCTTATGATATTTAGTCCCTTTACATTTAATTTCAAAAATTTAATCTCTCTATTTATCTAATTTAAAATTTAAAATTTAAAATTTAAATAATTGACTTTTGTTAATATTTAAAAGTGTGTTGTCGATTGGATTTTAATTTGAAATCAAGTTTTCTAATATTAAAATGTCATGTGTTCAAATTTAATGAAAGTTCATTAACGGTGTTATCAATTGGACTTTAATGTTTAAATCAAATAAATTGAGGGCTAAATTTCTAAAATTAAAATCAAAAGAACTAATTTTTTTTTAACAATCTCATTATAGGTTCTGATAATATCTGTTATTTTTGACATAATGTTTAGAACTACCCATGGTCCTCCTAACTCATAAATAAGAGGATAATGTGCTTCAGCGCATTCAAACCCATGTCCTCCTACATTACAACAATACTCATGCCAATTGAACTAAGACTGAATCTACCAAAACAACTAAATTTCAATTCTCATTTATGAAACTTCCTAATAAATTAAAATAGACTAATTAACATTAATGTGTGGTCCAAAAACATGGTGCTTTAAGTGGTACCCCGCAAGAAATTTGTCGATTCTTTGTTTTTTTTCCTGGTCACACGAAATAGATTTTGTACGATTTTCCACAATGTTAAGACCAAATTGCAGTACAAGTTTTAAAGGGTAATTAAAGAATTGAAATTTATAAAATGCTTGACAACCCCAATTTTGAAGAGATAGTGACCATTTTGATTAAGATATAAATCTTAGAATAACCATAAAATTGAGATTTGATTCAATACATTGAACTAATACCAATTTAGTAAGCAAAATTCTGAATTTTGGTAGAAAAATTGAGCCTAAAATTTCGAGTTTACTTTTTGAGGCTAGAGGGAACTTAATTTCATTTATTTGGACCATTTAATTTATTACTACTTTGAAATATTTTAGTTAGATTTGTTGTCCCATTTTCAAGGAAAATATTTAATATGGACGGCCTGGCGGCTTTCAACAAGTTTAGGTGCCACCATGTCCAGAAATTAAATAAGACTTTTGGTGTTTTTTGACATCTAATTATATATATTTTATATCTTTATTTTGTGAAAATAATTGACTTTGTCATTTCATTTTAATTTAATTTGTTAGAACTCCATCATCATATTTTTTATAAATTAAAAAATTAATTCAGTTGTTGATAAATAAATGAATTTAAACATTTGGGTTTGTAAAATTGTTTTTGGAGTCTAAATATTCTATCCGAAAATTGAGTTTGGAAAAAAATTAGATTCATTTAAAATATGGGTTAGGATCGGGTTTAAATATTTAAGGTCTAAGCCTAGCTCATTTTAAGTTTATAATGCTTTTATATTATATTTTTTTTATATATTATGTAATTTAGAATACATTAAAAAATAAATTTATACTATATATATAATATCAATCTAATATAAACATTAAAATAATATTAAAATGATTATATAAAAATTATCAATAAATAAAAAATAAAAAAATATATTAAATATTAAAATAATATAATATAAATATTTTTAAAAAAAAATTATATGAGTTGTCCTAAAATGGGTTTGGGTTAGTTTTTTGTAAATATGGGTGGATTTGGATAAAATTTTAGGCCCATATTTTGAGCCGAGCTTAGGCAAGCATAAAATATGTTAATATCATGCTTAAGCTCGGCCCGACTCAGTCCATGAGCACCTCTAAAGTATAAAGACTAAAAATAACCAAATTAGAGCATATGGGTTAAATCCGTAACTCATGCATAGTATAGGGACTAATAGTGAGATTTAAAAAATTTCAAGTAAAGTAATACTTTAATTAGTTGGCTCTAATTTTAAAAATATAGAAAAGGAAAGGAGGGTGACTTAAAAGAACAAATAAATTAGGGAAGTCAAAGCAAAGTTTTAAAAGTCAGTAATATGTTCAACATTATATGTTAACCGTTTTTATGGTTTTTATCACTCTTATTATTTTATTTTCACTTGACTTTTATGGTTTCTAGACAATTTTTCTTCCTATATTTCTAATTTAGCAACATAAAGTATTGAATCCTAACTACAGGAGTTAGGTGAAATAGTAAAAAATTTTCTTACCTTAATCAATGGTTAAAAGTTCGATCCTCACATTCGGTATGAAGTAGCTTTAAAACTCCTGACTAGCGTCTACCCATTTAATGAGCTTACTGAATGCAAAAAATTAATCATTGAGCTCACTCCAATGACTACTTTAGGCAACCAAAAAAAATATTAAATCCTGTAGTTCTGGATATAATATGAACCTGAAATAAAAAATATAATTTATGAAAAATATTATAAAATACGACATAAATATATAAAAATCTAAATTGATATAAAAAGAAATACATAAAACGCCTTGAACCCTGCATAAATTTTCCGGTGAAGATTAAAACCTATTTACTTTTTTCCCGAATGAAAATTAGCAGCCTTCTAGATAACTACAGCTTTGGAATTTTTGGAAAATTATTATTAATTATCGATAGTGTCATTAAAATGACTTATTGAATTGAAAATGGATACAAACGATGCAATACATTTGCTTTTCAAAATGACCAGACATTTCTATCGTCGTAGAAAAACTTTTTTTTTCATCGTCCTGTTGATTGAGTTTTGGCTCGATTGACATGAGCATGATTGTCAATATAAGATGATATGCGTTCGAGTGCGCTGAAATATATTATAATTAGAACCTATAATGAGATTGTTAAAAAAAAATTATCATTCTAAAAATACACTTAATTAAGGTTTAATTAATTTTTCAAAGAAAATTCTCAAATGCCGTGTCATTTCAGTACCTACTTCTGCCTTGTTATTATCTACGATTTTAACCTACAATTTCAACTGATTAATTGAACCCCCCTTTTTTTTGTAGAGAAAATAACACTCCTATTAGCTAGGAATGAATATAAAGAGTGTTTCCTTCATATAAGGAATCATGAGTATCCTCTTCTAGCAGCCGTATAACATACTGTGGTGGAACTGGAAACAGACTTGATTTAGCCTTCCTATTGCCGCCTTTGCCAAACAATCAGCTACCTTGTTACTTCCTCGCAAGACATGCCTAAACTTCACTTTCCAATCCTTATTACACCATTCATGAATTAACTGGACTTCTGCAATGTTACTAATTGATGTGAACCCATTACAGATAGTATCTATAATTATCACATTGTCACAATTAATCTCAACCTGTTTATAACCCTTTAACCAAGCCAGTTTCATCCCTTCGACAATCGCTCGTGCTTCAATCCTGAATATCTCATCCATCCCTGTTACCATGTTAAAACCCGTCAACCACTCTCCATCTGAATTTTGCACAGCTCCTTCGATCGCTACTTTGGTGTTGTTTTTTGAAACAGAACCATCAACGTTAATCTTGACCCAACCTGAATCGGGACGCTGCCATCTTTGTTCAGTTTTAGAAGAGCAAGCCAAATGAACCATCTTGGCACTATACCCACAAGACTTTGTCCAAGCAAGAGTCGATGCAATGAGTTCATGACTGCTGCTACTAGCATTTTTAAAAATGAAAGCATTTCGATTTTTCCAAATGAACCAAGTCACTACTGAAAAGAAAGTCAACCATTCACCACCACATTGGCCTTGCCCAGATGGTACTCAATGGTACAATCGTAATCCTTAAGCAGCTCAACCCATCTACGCTGCCTAAGATTTAGCTCCTTCTGAGTAAGGAGGTAATTGAGGCTTTTGTGATCAGTGTAGATGATATACTTCTCACCATACAGATAGTGCCTCCAAATTTTTAGTGCAAAAACCACGGTGGCCAATTCCAAGTCGTGCGTCGGATAGTTTGCCTCATGCGTCTTAAGCTGATGAGACGCATATGCTACCACCTTACCGTCTTGCATCAACATACATCCCAAACCGACATGTGATGCATCACTATAAACCGTGAACTCCTTTCCAGGTTCAGGTTGTATCAGAACAAGATCCTCAATCAGTACAGTCTTGAGCTTCTTGAAGCTCTCTTACTGCGCATCAGTCCAGACAAACGGTACACCCTTACGTAGCAGCTTAGTTTAGGGTGCTACAATCAGTGAGAAACCTTCCACAAACCGTCGGTAATAACCTGCCAAACCCAGAAAACTGCGGATCTCTAACACATTCTTAGGCTGTTTCCAATCTAGTACAGCCTCAATCTTTCGAGGATAGACTCGAATTCCCTCAGCAGACACCACATGACCCAGAAATGTTATTTCACGTAACCAAAACTCGCACTTGCTGAACTTAGCATAGAGCTGCTTTTCCCTCAAAATCTGAAGAACAATCCTAAGGTGCTCGTCATGCTCATCCCCAGTCCTCAAATAAACCATTATGTCATCGATGAACACCACCACAAACCGGTCCAGATAAGGCTGAAACACGCGGTTCATCAGGTCCATGAAAGCTATTGGTGCATTAGTCAGTCCAAATGGCATCACTAGGAACTCGTAGTGACCATAACGAGCCCTAAATGTCGTCTTATGCACATCAGCCTACTTAACCCTCAACTGATGGTACACAGACCAGAGATTAATCTTAGAGAATACCGAAGCTCTTCGAAACTGGTCAAACATGTCATCGATCCTCGGTAACGGATACTTGTTCTTGACGGTCAGCTTATTCAGTTGCCGGTAGTCAATACACCTCTTTATGGATTCATCTTTTTTCTTAACAAACAGTACCGGTGCTCCCTACGGAGACATACTAGGGTGGATGAACCCACGATCTAACAACTCCTGAATCCAATAACAACCCGTAATGACGTCTGGAGCATCTCTGTCCTCTCGGCGACGTGCAGTATAAGCTAAAGCAGGCTGCTTCGCCTCAGTCTATCCAGCACATCTGCCCGGTGCTCTCTGTCCACGACCCATACCACTACCACCCCTAACCTGACCACGACCTCTCGGTGGCTGCTGAGCTACCCTCTGTGGTCATGCAAAGATGCAGATGCCGAGAGCTTGCATCTGATCGGCCCTCAGCGGACACTCCCTAATGCGGTGCTCCAATGACCCACACCTCAAGCAAGCCCCAGTCCTCTTCCAACATTCGCCCTGATGACATCTACCACAATCGACACATAGCCGCATCCGATGAGCGATGCAGAGGGTTCGACTCTAATCGCCCATCAGTCCGGCCTTTTTTTAAGCCTCTAAACAGAACTCGAGGGTTCTGAATCCCTCTTTTTCCTACCTCTCTTTCTATCACGGTTTTGGCGCTCAGCGCGCTTAACCTCCTCGGCGATCTTCGCCTTCTCAACCAGTAAAGAAAAATCATGCTCCTTCTGCAGAGCTATCAAGATTCTCAAATTATTCTTGAGGCTATCCTCAAAGCGGACGCATCGCCCATACTCAGTCGCCACCATACCTGGCGCATAGTGGCTCAGTCGCAGGAATTCGGCCTCATACTCGGCCACAGATTGATCTCCCTGAGTAAGGTTCAGGAACTCCCTCCTACGGGTATCCACGTAGCTCGCCCCTACATATTTCCCCTGGAAGGCAGTCTTAAAGAAATTCTAGGTCAAACGTTCGGGCTGAGTGCCCTCTTTAACAGTCAACCACCACTGGTAAGCCTCATCCTGCAGCAGTGAGACTGCATCCTTTAATTTCTGCTCGGGGGTGCAATCTAGATCATCCATGATCCTCTCCGTGGCCTCAATCCAGTATTCGGCCACATTAGGGGCGACCCAGTGACACCCCTAAAGAGCTCAGCTCTATTGGACCGGAGTCGTTTCGTAACCGACCCTCGGCCTCCAGATCTAGTATTGGGTCTAGCGACCCTCTCCAATATCCTTAGCATAGCCTGGGACAATGCGTCGTTCCCCGCCATGCGATCTTGAGACCTAGTTTCAGTAGCAGGCGACACTAGCGTCTCACTCGTGCCTAAATTTGGCATACTGCCTAGTGAAGAGGACTCAGCTCGAGCCCTCTACGGCCTCTACCTCGGCCTCTAGTACCTCGTCCACGGATACCTTGTGCGCTCATGTCTAATCGTATTTATCTGTATTACAAATTTTATGAATCAGTTACGGTTTCAGTATTTATTAGCAGATGTTCAATGTAAACAGTTTCAGTAATTCAGAGTGATTTTCATAAATCACAGTCTCTATCAGTTTTGCTACAGTCTCAATATACACTATATAGAGTGTTTTCACACTATACTACCTACAGTAGTTTCAGAATATACTATCTACATTATTTTCAGTTTAAACTTATCACAGTTTCAAAAAACTTACAGGATCGGCGCCGGAGACTCGGTGTACCACATACTAAGTCAAATCATTTTCAAAACCCAAATTATAACCAATATTTAAAACCTAAAAATCCACAGTCGAGTTTTGCAACCTGACTCTGATACCACTAAATGTAACACCCCAGACCCAGCCTAGACGTTATGGTCGAATCTGGCGAAGTCACATGATAGCGTGTCGAAAACTAAGTTTCTACGATAAAACCATTTCCATTTACTTACTTTTCTTATATCTTCTTAATTCCAAAATCCTTACTCATTTAGTCGGTTGTTTTAAACATAATTCGTTGAGGAAGCTTTTAAAATCGTTTTGAGTAAATCTTGTGTTTAGAGAAAACTTTGCCTTTTTGAAAATCGAGTTTTCCTACGTCTAGCAGTTATAAATCCATAAAAATAAATAAAACCAAATTTAAGCAAAAGTCCTCAAATTACATCCAAATAAACCACAAATCATAAATTATAAATCGTAAAAGTCCAAAAACTGTGGTCACCATCGAGTCCTCCGCCGCACCGATCCGTCTAGGTCTGGGGATTACCTGTGTACATTAAACAGAGTGGGTGAGTTTACGTAAACTCAGTGTGTAATCCCACAAAAAATAAACAACAGTAAACACAGTGCACAGTAAAAAACAGTCTTGGGCCTAAGCCCCTTTCAGTATCAGTAACGGTTTGGCCTTAGCCCAATTCAGTATTAGTATTAGTATCAGCATGCACAAGGGCCTTAGCCCATCACAGTATCAGTAACATATATACAGTATTTAGTAACAAAGTCCTACCCAACCAGCCTCTACACTCCATGTGGGGATTAAATCAACCCACCCATCCCTACACTCCAAGTAGTACCGAATGCGGCACAAAGCATGTTTGTTTGTAGCCGAAAGTCGCGAGATATTAGGCTTAAGAGCCTTTCAGTACACTTCCTCCAAATAAAATCAACCCAACCCCATGCAATGCATGACATGCTATCTCATGATATCAGTAGATATAATCAGTAAACGTATACATGCATACTATCATCATGCTCAATATATATCCATCAATCAGCCAGTTCACACAATTAGGGGTTTGAGTAATGCTTACCGACCCTACAGTAGGTTCACAGTCGACTTGGGTGACCCGTGCAACCTTAGCAATCAATTCAGTAAAAATGGGCTCACACGCCCATGTGGCCTGCCCGTGTGGGCCCACATGCCCGTGTGGCCCACACGGCCTAAATTTACCTTGGCCGTGTGGATCACACGGCCTGGCCCAAAATCCCACACGCCCATGTGGTTTACCCGTGTGGACCCACACGCTCGTATGGCCCACACGGCCCAAATCAGTCTAGCTCGTATGTCGCACACGGCCTGCCTGGCCATCACATTGCCGTATCATGCGCGTACGGCCTAGCCTCGTCGATCACATGCCTATGTTAGGGTACACGGTCTACCACACGGGCAACTACACGCCCGTGTGGCATCGACATTGGAGTTTTCGGCTTTCGTCGAAACCATGTTTTCTGTAGTCGGGTACACACCTGGTATCAAATTAATGCAAAAGTAATTCCCGAGACACCAGCATCTTAAAAACAGAAACCCAACGCTCTACTAGCAACGATTTATGAATACCACGAACCTAAAATCGAGCAACGCCCAGAACTTACCACCGCAAAGACGTCTACAACCAAAAGTTAAACCGTCACAGTGGAAACCTCAAATTCACCGCATTCACCTACACAACCATTTGCAAAATTCAGATTCCTACCATAACCGCTACGCTACTACTGCGAAATAGCATAGAAATCTTACCGAACCCATGTGAATAACAGTAGAACAAACAAAGGATTTGAACAGAGCAGAAAAACAAAACTCACGCCCGAGAAAGAAAGGAACAAAAATAAAATCAGCAAGAACTTTGCAGAGATAGAAACCAACATTAATTCCAAGATATGAGAGAAAGAAACTGATAAAAGTTGAATAGGAAGAAAATAAAAGATAAGTTATCAGAATACCTTATTTTCCTCCCACTCATCCACTACTCCCCACTCTCTCAGAATTTTAGTTCAACCGAAATACCATCAGATATCCGAGCAAAAACAATACCCACGCTCGCGCAGGGATTCGAACACAAAACCTTCAAAAAATTAACACTCAACTTAACCACCAGACCAGCAAGCCCATTCTGATATGATTCTACAATTAACTAAATATAAGCCTATTGAACAGAGATAGGGCTTAAATCCAAAAATAACCAAAATTTTGCCCAAGCTAAGGCTTGAACTTGGGACCTCTCACACACCCCCAGAACACTTAACCACTGAAGCAGATACACATTTGTGTCACATTTTAACAGAACCAAAAATATAAATTTTGGGGCGTTACATGTTATCAATCATCAAGCCTAAATTGATGAAATCATATAATTATATATTTAAACCTGCTGCGAATTGAGTGTTAACTTGACTCGTATGGGTATTGTTGCCAATGCAGGAAGACATGGGTTTGAGTGTGCTGAAACACATTATCTTCCTATTTATGAGTTGGGAAGCGTTATGGGTAGTTTTAGACATTGTGTCAAAAAGAACAGATATGATCAAAACTTATAATGAGTATATCCCATTCTTTTTTTACTTCTTAGATCTTGACCTGATCATGGGCTTGGGCAAAAAAAGGCCCGTTTTCTAAACAAACCTGGCCTTGGGTAAGATTTTTAGGCCCAGCTCGGCCCGAATTTGCAAAAAAAAAAATCTATTGCTTTTTGCTTCTGTTTTGGTGTCGTTTCCTTATTATATTGCTACTATTTTGTTATTATTGTTTGGATATTGTATAACTCTTGTTTTATTGTTAATTTTGATACTATTTTTGTGGTATTTGCTTGCTACTTAGTGTTTTTTTAAATATATTTTCAATTTGTTAGGAAACATTTATTTTAATATTTTTAGTGTATTTGATGTATTATATTTTTTAAATTTATTTTATATAAAAATAATAATATAAAAAAATAATACGGGCAAGCCGGGTCAGACTCGGGTTTTAACACTTTTATCCGAACCGAATTTGAACAAAATTTTAGACCTATTTTTTTAGTCGATTCCAGAATTAAAATTTTATTTAGGCTCGACCCATAATGACCTCAACTTAAATCATGATTATAAATTGAGACTATGTTCAATTTTCTATTATCAAAGAGCATTTGTAGGCACATATTTAAGATTTTATCATTTATTAGAAGTGAAATACATAATACTATTTGGTTAGTCCTTTTATGGCTCATAATCTTTGAATTTATGTGTAGAACCCAATTATTGCCCGGGCCCAACAAACAAAATTAAAACCCAAACCCGAAGCCCAATACTAAACCCATTACAGCCAATTAAGCCCAAACAGCCCAACACTAAATTTTCAGAAAAAAAAAGAAACTAAACCCTAGCCCCCTAATGTGGTGGCGCCACTAGCCCTCACTTGCCCTCGCCTTCTTCGACCATGGCAAAGACTGCCCATGTCAAGACCGCCATAACTCGCAAAAATGAAGAAAACACGCAATGACCACAAAAAAAGAGCAAAGCAAGAAATTTGTTTCTCTTTATTCAATCTTGGCTATAAAGCCACAAGAAAACCATTGTAACTGGGGGGGGGTTTTCTGGATTTTCAAAAAAGAAGAAACAGCAATAAAAAACAGATTAAAGAACAACTTTTAGGGGTTCTTACATTGCATCAGAAAATTCAAAAAATACGAATCATCAACAATCAATAAGAGAATAGAAGCTTAAGGTTGATTTAGTTTTTGTATTTTCTATCATCATTTATTGTTTTTGTTTTTATTTATTTTATTTATATATTTTATTTTAAAAAATAAAACTTTTACAAACAAATAAACAACTAAAAGAGGAGAAGAGGGCCTTACCTGAACCACCGGAGGCGCATCTTGAAGCCCCTCCCTTCTCCGTCGCCGAGGCCGAAAGCAGAGGAGGAGGCTTTCTCTTTTGAGTTTTGAGGAGCCAAGGCTCGGCCTCCTAGCGAACTCCGAACAGGGCCCAAGGGTTCATCTCCACGCGTGCCGTCCCACCGGGATCGGTGGTGGTGCGCGTCGATTGGCGAGAAACCCCAATCGTCGGGCTAAAAAAACAAAAGGGAGAGGAAGAGTTGAGAGAAAGATAGGTTAGGGGGGCTGCTGCTATGTTTGAGATGTTTGAAGGGTAAAAGAAATCTGATTTTTGGGGAAATAAGGATGGTTTAATGACCATCGGACAAAACGCGCCCGCTTCATAGTAGGAGTTATCGCGCATGACCCTTAAAGGGGATATTTGCGCAGACGATCCTCTCCTTCACACCCCTGCGATTAGGCCCTATTTTGTGTCTTTTGATTCTTTTAAATTTGACCTCAAGTTTTATTTTTTTGATTTGGTCCCTAAAGTCACCACCGGATATGCGCATTTTCAACTTAAAAGGGAAATTTATGCGCGCAATCCCTCCCATTTGCGTCACCTTTAATTTAATCCTATACTATTTCTTTCATTTTTTCCCTGAAGTTTGTGTGCCCTTTCAATTTAGTCCTACTTGTACGTTACGTTTTGGGCTTTGGAAATATTTGTTTATTTTCAAATTGATCATTTGTGCGCATTTTAAATTGGTCCTCGCCCTTTCTTTTTATTTCAAATTTGCCCTGGATATATTGTTTTTTAATTCAATTTAGTCTTCTTTTGTTATTTTCACTATTTTATTATTAATTTAACTAATTTCCTTATTATTATTATTATTTATAATATTATTATTACCATTATTATTATTATTATTATTATTATTTTACTATTACTATTATTATTATTATTTTGCTATTATTACTATTTATATGTTTATTATTATTACTATTATATTTTACTATCATTTGTTTATTATTGCTATCTATTATTATTACCATTATTGTTACCATTATTTTCATTATCATGTTACTAATATTATTTTTACTTATATTATTATTATTATTGTTTTATTATTATTGTTAGTATTAATGTATTATTTTCATTTTCATTTCATTATCACTTATATTATTATTCTCACCTTATTACCATTATTTTATATTTTATTGTTTTATTATTTAATTATCATCACTATTATTATTTTATTTTCATTATTATTGCTATTACTATTATTTGATATTCTCATCATTCTCATTATTATTATTAGTATTTTTATCTATATTTATTTTCTTAGTTTAATATTATTATTTATTTAATTTTTGTTCATATCTATGCTTATATTATTATTATGTATATACCTCTATTTTCACTCATATATTTATCATGTCTTATATATTTTTACTTATATTTGTATATCAATATTATTTTCATTATCGTTATTATCATTATTATTTTTCTTTTCTTTTCTTCTCATAAAACTTTCATTTTGTTATTTATTCTTCTATTATTTTTTTACTTTCATCTTTCATTATCTTCATTTTTGACTCGTTCATTTTATTCTATTTCGTTTTCGTTATTTACGTTATCATTCGTACTAACACACTTATTCCCATTTTTTGCTACGCATATCCGTATTATGATCTGTTTTTACATTCCATGATAAACTTGCATTACATCAATTTTCGCCCGACACGAAACGGATTCTTTTACAAAGGTAATATTCCGTATTTAGAAATTCGAGAGGTCGTGCCCTAAAGTATTGGGTTTCGATCCTTCTCGTTTGATCTAAATAACCGAATATCCTTTTAAAACAAATACAATTTTAAACTAAAAGCTTATTCTCGTGAACTCGAGATGTCGTGTCCTAATGCATTGGATGTGATGTTTTGTTATTCCGAGATAATATTTTCTAAAACCAAGGCAATGTTTTGTATTTAAAAGCTCGAGAAATCGTGCCCTAAAGTATTGGGTTTCCTTTTCTCGTCCATTCTAAATAACAAAATATCCTTTCAATTAAATCCATGAGTTTTGAATAAAAGGCAAGTTCAACTTTAAAGGTCGAAATGTGGTGTCCTAAAGTATTGGATGTAACACTTCACCTTAAAACGAGACGGCCCTTGGCATACATTTCCAATTTATCCAAATTTATTCTTCAACAACAAGAGGATCGTATTTTGAATTCTTAAGTTTTCAACTTTCGACATTAAGACATTAGATAATCAATTAGGTACCAATTTTGGGCGATCGAGGGTGCTAACCCTTCCTCGTCACGTGAACCGACTCCCGAATCCATTTTCTGATTTTCGTAGACCAAAATTGTGTTTTTGATAAATTAATCTGATTATTAAAAACAAACACTTTTAAGGTGACCCGATCACACCTCATCAAAAAGATTGGTGGCGACTCTGCTTTTTTATTCGTTTTCAAAACCCACGCCGACCCGTTTTTTTGCCAAAACTCAAAAATGGTTACGACAGCTTGGCGACTCCACTGGGGACACCAAAAAGAGAGTCAGGCCGTAAATTGATTATTTTTTGTCCTTTGTCGAAAGTTTGGAAATTTGATTTTAAAATTTTCTTTACTATCCTTGTGTTGCACTCATTTGTGTCATTGCATATGATTTCTATTTTCTTGTGCACAGTACATTGCATGACCGTTGTGGTCGCGCCTTTAAGTGGGAGTGAGAAACTATTCCTTCGTGAGGTTTTCACCTCCGTGCAGGATAGTGGATCGCTTCCGGGATACATCCGTACCTATGTCTTCGTGAGATTTTCATCTCCGTGCAGCCATAGGGAAATGTATTCCCCTGAACTGAACTCGGTCTATATGAGCCCACAATGGGTGAGGATCGAGGAATCTGCTGGTTCAGGTACCTCAAACTCTAGAACTAAAACCACATGTAGTGAACCCTAGGAGCCCACCTTAGATAGAACTACATCAAACCTTAGTGGTCACCCTGGTAGGTGTTTGTTCATTTTCACTTGTTTTACTTTGCGATCTCGACTGTTGCATTTTATTTTCGTGCATTCATCTCATTTTCTAAAGAGGTATCGATTCACTACGGTTCGAGTTAGAAAGTCGTTATGGAAAACGGATTCCTTGATAAAATGGAAGACAATGCAATGTCAGATAGTTAGAACCTAGGCGCTTAGAAGGGTATGGATCCATTTGAGCAAAAGGAAATGTGGCAATGCTAAAATCGTGGTCATCCTTTAGACGACAAAGGGGTTGGAAGGAAAGTGATTGGCGTAGGGCAAGAGACCTGTGACATTGAATTGGTGAAAAGGACTTTGCTTACTTACGACAAGGAGAAAAGTTTATTTACTATTGGCACTCCTCCAAATAACAAGCATGAATTTATAGTTGTATTTGAGGATGTTACATCTAATGTAAAACAACGGTAATGCAAGACCGATGTCCATGATGACTCAAGTGGGCAAGACAGAAAATAGAGTTAAACGGCCTTATCGGTCAAATCAACTTTGTTGCATAGACACCCATGCGAGCAACTCAAAATGCTTGGCGCGGAAAGGAATCAAAACTCTCAAGAAGCATTGAGGGTGATAGATGTGATAGCATGTCATAAACAGGATGCCTACTTGGTTTGCCAATCTTTCAAGATAATCGAAACGACTTCACGTATATTGGAAGAGGTGCCCTTGGCAATAGGGGCATCCATTCAAATTTCATGGCCACTCAAAGAGGCCTTTCCCCGAATATTGATATTCGCCCCAGCCCGGTTATGGATCCTTCGCCAATCGTAATGCTATGGATCCCGGATCGACCATAGCTAAGCAAAGCTTTAAGAACTCGAGGACGTAAGTCACCCATCCAATCACGAGTACAAGATCACCGGATTGAGCGACCAGCCATGCGCAAAGATCCGTTGTTTTCATTAAAGGAGAAAAGTGTGAAAAAGTTAATGGTGAAGTTTCGAGAATCTAGAGATTACTCGTCTATAATCATTTTGTCGACCATCGCAACATACGGTCGCGCTTCTCTCCGTAAGGCTTGCCATGCTTAAATGTTGGAGAGCCAAACAACCTACATATATTCCTTTGGAGCTCCATTCCTTGATGTATTTGCAATTGACAAAGCGCTAACTAGAGAGCTTCTTTGGTTAAGACAGTAAGTCTCGTGGAAAGAATGAAAGCTTTATTCTATGCTTCACAGGGAGCAAACATAGTACCGAGCCAATGCCGTGTTCTTATGGTGTTTCTTTCAAAGCACTAATTTCACCCAAGTTGAAGGTCGTGGCTCATCGTGGGGCAATGATGGAAATTTCTTTCCAAAGAATGGGCGTTGAAATTGGTAACCATCTAGGATTGAAGGATAGGCCATTGTTAACTTCTAGGCTCATCGTGGTGATGCAAACAACATTGCAAGGGATTTGATTCGTGTGAAGAAATGAAAGGAATTTGTATTGACCCGATTAGATAGATCCAAAAGAGACAAACCGAATAGACGACTTTCACCGTGGTTAGAATTGGAAAAGCTATCGAACGGATACGATCTAAAATGTCCTGAGCTCCGCAGCTTTCTTCTTTGTCTAGAAAAACTCTAATCTTTATGAGCCTTGGAAGCGGAAGAATCCTCGGGGGTATGGCGCTAGCTAGAGTGAATGATCAATACTTTTCGAAAGAATTGATGACTAAGCTTAGACAACCTCTTCACTACCATCGAAGCTTATAACTCGCAATCGAGTTGAAGTTAAGCTCAACAAGATTAAGGAAATGAAAGGTGGGATCGAAAAGTTAGAACCAAAGACTACACAATTGTGAATCATGGATCGAGCTTCTCAAACAAGAGAGGAGTAGAAGACCTTCATCATTCTTATGATCAACAATTTAAAGAGTCGAGATTACCTCGTGAGGGAAGCAATAGTGCAGATTCAAAAGGTAGCTGGTCATCTATAGATCCACTGCTTGGGAAACCAAAAACCTTTAGGACTTAGGACGAAAGCATATAGTAGTCCGTTTTATGTAAAAGAACTTGTTTTCTAATAAAGTTTCCTAAAATGAAGTTGATCGAGAATCGATACCTCTTTGCATTCATGCATTCGTACTACATTGCATTCGCATTACATTGCATTCATTTGTATTAGACCTTTACAAAAGGACCCTAATTAGGTAAAATGTTTCAGTTAACCTGGAAAACATGGAACAAAGGTTGGTGAGGATTGAGCAAAGGCAAATACAGATGCAAGAGCAATTGACCCAAATTCAACAAGAAATGCGAGAGCAAATGCTAGACTTCCAAAGGAACATGATGGGCCAACTAACTCGCCATTAGCCGAGGACTTGAAAAAGAAGTGACCTAGCGATCGACGATGTGGATAATGATGAAGACATCGCTTATTCCCAATGAATATCCCAACTCAACCGACGCGCACTCTCGCGTGGTACCGCCATTATTGGATCTCAATATAGGACTGATACTTGGTCTTCTTTGGACTCTCCGATGGGCCCCGTAATGAGCAAGTCAATCGTGTTGTTTTTGGTCTACCGACGGAGAAAAAAAGGAGAAGGGGCTTCAAAAGCCCCAAGAGGAAGGACAAGGATGTGGCTAGCACGAGTGGGTATACTAAGGGTTATTCAAGCCGCTTCACAAAGAAACCACCCAAAGAAGGTAGTTACCACCACCGGTCCCCCAAAGCAAAAACCAATCCAAAGAGCGTATTCGGAAAAACCTCGCCACACTCCTATTCCCATGACGTATATGGAGTTATACCGTAACTTATTTGATATGCATGTTGTAGCTCCTTTTTATATAAAACCACCGCAACCTCCATACCCAAAATGGTATAACCTAAATGTCCTGGTGCAGTAGTATCATGCGGGGGTTACAGGCACTCAATAGAAAATTGCACACTTTTAAGAAGTTGGTGGAAAAATTCATCAAAATAGGTGTTGTGGAGATAGGCGACGCACCAAAAGCGTAAGCATAAACACAGGGGCATTTTGAGCAATGAGATCATGGAAGAAATTCCTGTAGTATTTGGAAGCTTACCGAGTAATGTACTGAAACATACTTGGTTTGCTTTTTAAGCCTAGAAGCAATGAGAACTCTTTTGTGAAATAGGCTCGTGTTAAAAATTACTATTTCAAGAAAAATGCATCTTTTGAACCAATATTTTTTGTTCTTTTTCATGCTTTAAATTCTACTTCAATATTCTTTTGTTCTTCGCTCATAAATAACCATTCTTGGAATCATTTATTCTCCGAAATTACTTTCATACCGACAATGGGTCCCAGATATCAATGACATGAGCAACGCTGTTACGGACTCCCTTTCTAGTGAGATATGTGTCCAGAAGAATCTAAGGACTTAGAAGATGATAGAGATTGCAACTTATTTCCGACTTGTTAAAAACGGCAGATCCTACCTTGCGAAATGTCACCACACACGCAAGCCAACGAGGAGATGAAGATGGAAACTTAGCCCACCGCAAGAATAAGGCAAGACATTATCGCATGATCACAAACCAGGACATGTTGGGGCCACTGAAACGTGGATTCCTATATGTGAGGCATGGACGCTATCAAGCTAGTCTCCTCATAATCTTTGAACCAACATCGATTCATATTCATAGCCTTTGATTACCTTACCTAGAGGGTAAAGGTCGCTTCACATGTCAAAATTACAAAGTCAAGAAATCGTCAACTTCAAATTTCAATTTCGAAAAAAGAAAAAAAAAACAAAAAAAAACAAAAAAGAAAAAGAAAAAAAAAGGAGAGTGGTGATAAAGGATACCGAAAGGAACGTGTTTAACGTGATACCACGAATTTATAGTCTGTTCAAAAGTCGACACCACATCGAGGCAAGAGAGAGCCAAAACCATCCAAATTCTTTCTGAGGACAACTGATATTTGTAAAAGTTGGCATCGAGAAGTTACCATTTACTTTCTATGTTGGCCAAGATCCTCACCGGGGTAACGCTTTTCTCATTGGTTCATCAAAATAAGAGCAATTATCGGAAGTTAAGATTCCTTTTTGGACAAAGTTTGACATCTACGATAAGTCTAATTGAAGCATTCATACAAAGCTTACGACAAAAAAGGTCCGTTCAAAAGACCTGCATTAAGAAGGATTCTTCATATCCAAAAAAAGGGGCTCCAGAGGAAAAGTAAGTGCCCTATGCAGCAAAGAAGGCCTGGGCTTGGAAAACATAGGCACTATTCAAGATGGATGATAAGGACTTGCCTAATCCTATGAGTTCAGATTTGTAAAAAAAAAAAATAAAAAAATAAAAAAAAATAAAAAAAAATAAAAAAAATAAAAAAAAAAGAGAGAGAGAAAAGAAAAACACACAAAAAGGAAAGGAAAAGAAAAAAAGGAGAGGCCAAGATGAAAACCCGCAAAGGGCGCCTTGAGACCAAAGGGGATTTGGGTTGAAAACCCGAGAAGGGCAGCTCAAATTTTGACCAAAAGTAAGGCATGCGGTAGTCTTGCCACGCTTGAGTTAACAATGAAGAAGTATGTTGCGTCTCGAAGCATCGACAAAGTACTCCGGATCCCCTAAACACATATTGAGCCTAAAATGGTCCTCAAGAAGTTTGAACAGAGAAGCTCAGGCTGCGATATCTGGGGCACCTAGCTTCTATTTTACCCATTTTTTGTTATTTATTTCCCTTGTAAAATACTGCCAATAAATTTCCTTCTTAATTACATTTGTTATTTTTGCTTTACCTATTTGTTTCGAGCTATGCTCCTAACTAGCTTCTCTCTTATCCATAGTTATGGTCTCTCTCAGGCATTTTGCATTGAAATAATGATTAATAGAATAACGACACTTTCACAAAAAGAGTTCCGCATATTACTCTAGGAAACTTTTGAGTAGTGCTTTAACTCAAACAGACCATTGCTTAAAACTCCTCGAGTTTAAAGGATCAGGAATAATGATGGAGGAAAATTCTGAACTGAGGCTATCTCTTCGAATTTGGTTGAAAATAGTGATCGAACAAAATGACGAGGTATTACGTAAGTAGTATCATCTCGATGAAAAATGGCGATGTATGAATGGGCAATCATTCGCGCGAAGAATGATTTTGTATCCATCATGCGTGCACACCTGGTCATGAAACTTAGAGAATGGAAGGTATAGAACACCAAATCATTTGAATGAGTTACAAATTCTGTACCCCGGAGTCGTAGTGGGATGGATCGAAGATGGCACAGATCCTACACCCCCTGAAGTTGAAGAGAAGGGATCTGAAGATGGTATAAGCCTTGAAGTTTTATAGGTGCCGTGGAACGGATCTTGAAGTTACATTGGGGCAAGTTATTTGAGCAAAATATGATTGTTTCTTTGAGTTCTTGGTGAAGGTACTAGCAGAGTGAGATAGCAGCAGTAATACGCGCCAATAAGACTCGATGGACGACGAGCGAGAGACAACCCTAAGCATTAAAAAGGGATAATTTCATTTTACATTCATACATCATCATTAGGGCGTTTACGATCATCGCATCCTCGATCCTTATATGTTTTTAACAAAGAATCATTATCATGACATTCCGCATTCATGTAAATGTCCTCTATAATATCATTTAGTTAGGAGCATTCGATTTATTACGATCATTGCATCTTAATCATTGAAAAATCATCATTCTCATGACATTCCGCATTCACGTAAATGTCATCCATAGCACATGTAGTTAGGAATGTTTGAGTCATTCGATCATAGCATCCGCATCATTTGCATAAGCATAAGCACATAAAACTAAGTTTACAGGATATGTCCCCGCAGAGGACTGGTAGAAACATTGGCGAAGCCACCATTCTATTGCCACTAACCAAAGAGTGGAATAGGTTGAAGATTGTCCTATTACCACCGACCAAAGAGTGGAATAGGTTGAAGATTGTTCTATTGCCACCGACCAAAGAAGTGGAATAGGTTGAAGATTGTTCTATTGCCACTAACCAAAGAGTGGAATAGGTTGAAGATCATTCTATTGCCACTAACCAAAGAGTGGAATAGGTTGAAGATTGTCCTATTGCCACTAACCAGTAGTGGAATAGGTTGAAGATCATTCTATTGCCACTAACCAGTAGTGGGAGAGGTTGAAGACCATTCTATTGCCACTGAACAGTAGTGGAATAGGTTGAAGATTGTTCTATTGCCACTAACCAGTAGTGGAATAGGTTGAAGATTGCTCTATTGCCACTAACCAAAGAGTGGAATAGGTTGAAGATTGCCCTATTACCACTGACCAAAGAGTGGAATAGGTTGAAGATTGTTCTATTGCCACTAACCAAAGAGTGGAATAGGTTGAAGATTGTTCTATTACCACTAACCAGTAGTGGAATAGGTGGAAGATTGTTCTATTGCCACTAACCAGTAGTGGGATAGGTTGAAGATTGTCCTATTACCACTAACCAGTAGTGGAATAGGTTAAAGACCATCCTATTGCCACTAACCAGCAGCGGAATAGGTTGAAGATTGTCCTATTACCACTGACCAGTAGTGGAATAGGTTGAAGATTGTTCTATTGCCACTAACCAAAGAGTGGGATAGGTTGAAGATTGTCCTATTACCACTAACCAAAGAGTGGAATAGGTTGAAGATTGTCCTATTACCACTAACCAAAGAGTGGAATAGGTTGAAGATTGTTCTATTGCCACTAACCAAAGAGTGGAATAGGTTGAAGATTGTTCTATTGCCACCGACCAAAGAAAGGAATAGGTCAAATTTGTAGATCTTGTCGCCCCAACCAAAGAGTGGGGCAAGATCGAAGGCAAATCTTGTCTCTCTAAACAGTAGGGAAACATGATTTAAGCCACCGTCCTATTACCACTGACCAGCAGTGGAATAGGTCAAATTTGTAGATCTTGTCGCCTCTAACCAAAGAGTGGGCAAGATCGAAGGCAAATCTCGCCTCCCTAAAACAAAGAGGGAAACATGATTTAAGCCACCGTCCTATTACCACCGACCAGCAGTGGAATAGGTCAAATTTGTAGATCTTGTCGCCTCTAACCAGGTGAGTGGGGCAAGATCGAAGGCAAATCTCGTCTCCCTAAACAAGTGAGGGGTCATGATTTAAGCCACCGTCCTATTGCCACCGACCAGCAGTGGAATAGGTCAAATTTGTAGATCTTGTCGCCTAAAACAAGTCTCATCCTCCTCAAGTCGCAGCAGGAGCAAATTGAAGCTATAGGTCCTATCTCTCCAAGTAGCGGTGGAATGGATCGAAGCGACAAGATGCGGTGAAACAGAATGAAGCTATCTGTGGAAGAGCACCTAAGAAGTCAAGACTCAACAAGGCCGGGCAAAATTGGTCCTTTGAAAGTCTTTGCTCCATTCTCGTTACACAATAATGAGCAAAGAGGGGCAGCTGTAGAACCCAATTATTGCCCGGGCCCAACAAACAAAATTAAAACCCAAACCCGAAGCCCAATACTAAACCCATTACAGCCAATTAAGCCCAAACAGCCCAACACTAAATTTTCAGAAAAAAAAGAAACTAAACCCTAGCCCCCCTAATGCAAGTGGCGCCGCAGCCTAGCCCTCACTTGCCCTCGCCTTCCACCATGGCAAGACCGCCATGTCAAGACTGCCCATAACTCGCAAAAAATGTAAGAAAACACGCATACCCGGCAAAGAAAAGAGCAGCAAGAAATTTGTTTCTCTTTATTCAATCTTGGCTATAAAGCCACAAGAAAACCATTGTAACGGGGGTTTTCTGGATTTTCAAAAAAGAAGAAACAGCAATAAAAAACAGATTAAAGAACAACTTTTAGGGGTTCTTACGTTCATAAAATTCAAAAAATACGAATCATCAACAATCAATAAGAGAATAGAAGCTTAAGGTTGATTTAGTTTTTGTATTTTCTATCATCATTTATTGTTTTTGTTTTTATTTATTTTATTTATATATTTTATTTTAAAAATAAAACTTTTACAAACAAATAAACAACTAAAAGAGGAGAAGAGGGCCTTACAACCACCGGGCGCATCTTGAAGCCCTCCCTTCTCCGTCGCGAGGCCGAAAGCAGAGAGGAGGGCTTTCTCTTTTGAGTTTTGAGGAGCCAAGGCTCGGCCTCCTAGCGAACTCCAAACAGGGCCCAAGGGTTCATCTCCACGCGTCGTCGTCCACCGGACCGGGTGGTGGTGCGTTGATTGGCCGAGAAACCCCAATCGTCGGGCTAAAAAAACAAAAGGGAGAGGAAGAGTTGAGAGAAAGATAGGTTAGGGGGCTGCTTGCTATGTTTGAGATGTTTGAAGGGTAAAAGAAATCTGATTTTTGGGGAAATAAGGATGGTTTAATGACCATCGACAAAACGGCGCTGCTTCATAGTAGGAGTTATCACTGCATGACCCTTAAAGGGGATATTTGCGCAGACGATCCTCTCCTTCACCGCCCGCGCGATTAGGCCCTATTTTGTGTCTTTTGATTCTTTTAAATTTGACCTCAAGTTTTATTTTTTTGATTTGGTCCCTAAAGTCACCAAATGGATATGCGCATTTTCAACTTAAAAGGGAAATTTATGCGGCCAGTCCCTCCCATTTGCGTCACCTTTAATTTAATCCTATACTATTTCTTTCATTTTTTCCCTGAAGTTTGTGTGCCCTTTCAATTTAGTCCTACTTGTATGCGTTACGTTTTGGGCTTTGGAAATATTTGTTTGTTTCAAATTTCTTGATCATTTGTGCGCATTTTAAATTGGTCCTCGCCCTTTCTTTTTATTTCAAATTTGCCCTGGATATATTGTTTTTAATTCAATTTAGTCTTCTTTTGTTATTTTCACTATTTTATTATTAATTTAACTAATTTCCTTATTATTATTATTATTTATAATATTATTATTACCATTATTATTATTATTATTATTATTATTTTACTATTACTATTATTATTATTATTTTGCTATTATTACTATTTATATGTTTATTATTATTACTATTATATTTTACTATCATTTGTTTATTATTGCTATCTATTATTATTACCATTATTGTTACCATTATTTTCATTATCATGTTACTAATATTATTTTTACTTATATTATTATTATTATTGTTTTATTATTATTGTTAGTATTAATGTATTATTTTCATTTTCATTTCATTATCACTTATATTATTATTCTCACCTTATTACCATTATTTTATATTTTATTGTTTTATTATTTAATTATCATCACTATTATTATTTTATTTTCATTATTATTGCTATTACTATTATTTGATATTCTCATCATTCTCATTATTATTATTAGTATTTTTATCTATATTTATTTTCTTAGTTTAATATTATTATTTATTTAATTTTTGTTCATATCTATGCTTATATTATTATTATGTATATACCTCTATTTTCACTCATATATTTATCATGTCTTATATATTTTTACTTATATTTGTATATCAATATTATTTTCATTATCGTTATTATCATTATTATTTTTCTTTTCTTTTCTTCTCATAAAACTTTCATTTTGTTATTTATTCTTCTATTATTTTTTACTTTCATCTTTCATTATCTTCATTTTTGACTCGTTCATTTTATTCTATTTCGCTTTCGTTATTTACGTTATCATTCGTACTAACACACTTATTCCCATTTTTGCTACGCATATCCGTATTATGATCTGCTTTTACATTCCATGATAAACTTGCATTACATCAATTTTCGCCCGACACTAAACGGATTCTTTTACAAAGGTAATATTCCGTATTTAGAAATTCGAGAGGTCGTGCCTAAAGTATTGGGTTTCGATCCTTCTCGCTTGATCTAAATAACCGAATATCCTTTTAAAACAAATACAATTTTAAACTAAAAGCTTATTCTCGTGAACTCGAGATGTCGTGTCCTAATGCATTGGATGTGATGTTTTGTTATTCCGAGATAATATTTTCTAAAACCAAGGCAATGTTTTGTATTTAAAAGCTCGAGAAATCGTGCCCCTAAAGTATTGGGTTTCCTTTTCTCGTCCATTCTAAATAACAAAATATCCTTTCAATTAAATCCATGAGTTTTGAATAAAAGGCAAGTTCAACTTTAAAGGTCGAAATGTGGTGTCCTAAAGTATTGGATGTAACACTTCACCTTAAAACGAGACGGCCCTTGGCATACATTTCCAATTTATCCAAATTTATTCTTCAACAACAAGAGGGATCGTATTTTGAATTCTTAAGTTTTCAACTTTCGACATTAAGACATTAGATAATCAATTAGGTACCAATTTTGGGCGATCGAGGGTGCTAACCCTTCCTCGTGACGCGTAACCGACTCCTAAATCCATTTTCTGATTTTCGTAGACCAAAATTGTGTTTTTGATAAATTAATCGATTATTAAAAACAAACACTTTTAAGGTGACCCGATCACACCTCATCAAAAAGATTGGTGGCGACTCGCTTTTTTTTTTATTCGTTTTCAAAACCCACGTCGACCGTTTTTTTGCCAAAACTCAAAAATGGTTACGACATTATGCAAATGATGAGTTGGAAAATTTTACATGAAAAAGGTAAACAAATAGAAATTTTTTTGTAAATTAATTATATTCCAGGCAGCAAGCCAAGTCTCGTTTTGATTTGTCATCAGATTGTGCTTTCTTCACCAGCTAAAATATTTGTTGATTGTGGAAGACTGAAATATTAGATGCCATTCACTACACCAAAACAGACTTTTAGCGGCGTTTTTAAGCGCCACTAATAGTCTTTGCGGCGCTTTCGAAAGCGCCGCAAAAAACGCCGCAAAATTTTGTGGCGTTTTTTGTGAAAAAACGCCGCTAAAAGTCAAGACTTTTAGCGGCGCTTATAAAAAAACGCCGCTAAAGGTATGGGCTTTTAGCGGCGCTTTTAAAAAAAACACCGCTAAAGGTAGGGGCTTTTAGCGGCGCTTTTCAGAAAAACGCCGCAAAAGGTATGGACTTTTAGCGGCGCTTTTAAAAAAACGCTGCAAAAGGTGTGGGCTTTTAGCGGCGCTTCTTGAAAAAACGCCGCTAAAGGTAAGGACTTTTAGCGGCGCTTTTAACACAAACGCCGCTAATTTGCACAGATTTGCAATGCTCATTTTTTCCAAAATCCTACCCTCCCTGCATTAAAACAAACCAAAAACAGCAGCAATTGCATATAATTTCAACTCAATACAGCAAATAAAACATTTAAATCTCACTAAAAGTATTAAATCTAAACGATACTTCAAATTTAATAAAAGATATATGATATACATTAATAAATGAAGTATAATTCAAACAATTCTTACAATAATGTTAAATGTCATAATGTTAAAAATCATCTTACAACAAGAAAACAAATGTCTAAGAAGTAGCTATAGCTGGCGTTTTAGCTAATTCTCAGACTTTTAGCGGCGTTTTACGAAAAAACGCCACTATATATCCTTTTTAGCGGCGTTTTTTAAATAAACGCCGCTATTTCTCTTTTTTTGGAAAAACGCCGCTATTTTATGATATTTGCGGCGTTTTTCTTTAAAACGCCACTAAAAATGCCGCTAAAAGTCTATTTTACTGTAGTGATTGCTAGGTGACAGGTCATTTTCTTTTTCTGTTCAATCCATTGCCCCATGTCATTTCATTCCACTTTTTTATTCCATATCATTTCAAATATCTACATCAGTGAAAAAAAGCATAAAATCTTAAATAATAGCTTAACAAAGTTAAAAATGCAGACATAAAATCAATTTTATTAGTGTTAGGCGGAGTCCAAATATAGGCGATAGGCGGAGCTAGCAGGTCATCCTTGTCCAAGATAAACATCAAAGGAAGATGGTGGGTGGTGAGTCCAACCCTCCAAACAGATCTCCACTTTAGCATGCTAAGTTACCCAGTTGTCAGCTTTGTTAGCATCCCTTCTAATCCTTTGGGTTAAAAAAGTTCACCTGATTTTTCCAAGTACCAAACCTCTTTAGAATCGGTTTCAGCTTCCATCTTCTCTTAAAATCATTTTTCTTAGTTTTAGAAAAGACAATAAGAGGATCAATTTTCAAAAGCACATTCTCCCATTTGTTTTTAACAAGTTCGACCCCTTTAGTGACTGCCATAGCTTCTACAACCTCAGCCTCATCCGCTATCACCTTCTCAACTGCTCCATCAACAACCATTCTTCTACAGTCTCTACAAATGACACCTACACCAGCTTTACCAAATTAGCTCATGAATAGAACACTAATCTGCTGAAACAAGTTGAAATATAATGAAACAAATTGGTCTATTTTTTTCAAAGTACTTTGGGGCGTTCGAAGCCTTTGCTCAACTAGCCATCCTACAAGCAAACCATAAAACTACCCATCTTTATCATAAAACATAAGAAGATTTAAATATGTAATTATATCAATTCATTAATTTAGGCTTGATGATAGATAATCAACTGGCCATTGAATATGAAATTACTTCCTACAAGTCCAATGGGGAATGTGAATTTGCCATACACTTACCAATGGTTTAGATTGTGGTGAACATTTTGCCGAGCTTAAGTTTGTATAAAATAATGACTTTTGAAACATCCCACAATTTCCAATGTCTTTATACATTGCTATTCCGGGAATTGAACAGAAAATTCTCAGAAAATAAATTTTGATTAATTATTGATTCAAATTAAGGTAAGATATTAGAGGATTTATTATTGAGAAGTGATAAAAGTGATAAGAGATTTTAGTGGGATTGTGTCAAACAAGTGAAATTAGTGGTGAAGCGAATATGAAAACTATTATAAGGGTATTTTGGTCATTGCATAGGTATTTTAGAATTTTGAATCATGAGTGATTATGAGAAAAATTACAAAGCATTAGATTTAATTTTGACCATGTATTGTCAATTAAGTCTTAACTCGATTGGTATAGATATTATTGCTAATGTAGGAGAATGTGGGTTCGAGTGCGCTGAAGCATATTATCCTTCTATTTATATGGGTTAAAGTAGCATCTCATGAATCAAAACTGAAAAAAGTTGTCAAATTTAAAAATTAAATGTTGATTTATTTTTTTCATTTTGAAGCATATTTAAACCACACATTTATTCGTATTGCATCAAATTAGATAAACGCGCAACGGGCACAACAACAAGTGGCTCCGCCTTCGACAACACCAATTGTAGCTTCTCTTTTACATCAGGTTTTCTCCCATTTGGCAATTCCCATTCAAAACAATGCAACAATGTCGCCAAAATCTGCATCATAATTTTCTCTGCCAATGGAATCCCAACACAAATCCTCCTCCCCGATCCAAACGGGAAAAAATGGAAATTATTTCCTGTATAATTCCTTTTCTCAGTGTCTTTCAAGAACCTCTCTGGCTCGAATCGAAGAGGGTCTTCCCAGAACTCGGCGTCCCTCTGTATTGCCCACACATTGAAGAAAATATTGGATTTTTTAGGGATGGTGTAACCAGCTACGATTGTGGTCTCGCTCGACATGTGCGGAAATAACAAGGGAGCCGGTGGGTGAATTCGGAACGTTTCTTTCACCACTGCTTCTAAGTAGAGCAAGCGAGGAAGATGGGACTCTTCAACGCTGGTTTGGTCCCCAATTATTGCATCCAATTCCTCGGTGACTCTTCGTAGTTTATTTGGGTGCCGTAGTAATTCCGTCATCGCCCATTCCATTGTTGTAGATGTTGTGTCTGTACTACCGATTATCATATCCTATACCCACAATTAGAAACAAAGGATTAAAACTAAGCAAAATTTAATTAAAACCAAATTAATCGATCAAATTGAGATAATTTTAATTAATTTTAATTTTGATTAGAGGATTCATTTAAAGTATACTAGGATGGTTTCACGCAATTAGGTTTTCGATTATTTATTTATTAAATAAATTAAAGAGTAAAAATTTAAAGGTTATAATATGTTCCAAATTTTTGTACTATTTGTATATTTAGGGATTTAGTCCTACTTTTTGAATTAAAAAATTCAAGTCCAATTATTTACACTACTAAAATTCTTCTGTTAAAGCCGATGTGTTGTTTAAAAAAAAAAAGGTCACCCACTCAGTATCCATGTTTTAAAAAAATGTCATTTTAATGAACCTAAATTTAATAGAGTATTTTAACGGTGTTAACACTTCTTAAAAACTCACATCAATATTTTAATCAAAATAAAATATTTAGACCAACTAATGACATTATAAAATTTTAGGTATCAAATTAGGTCAAAATCAAAATATAGAGATTAAATTTTAAATCTTAATTAAGTATAGGATCAAAAGCTAAAATTTAACTATTCTTAGATAATCCCAAAAGAAAAAAAAGTAGAAGGACTAACTAAAATTTAACTATTATATTAAAAAAGTAAAGCAATGGACAGGTGTTATATAAGAAAAGGCTTAGTGTTTTTTTTTTTTTTAACATTTTTCATATTTATTTTACAGTTTATGTTCAAGTAGAGTCGCCCTTTTATATACAATACTATAGATTAGATAGGTTAGTTGTTTGTTTTTATATCAATAATCAAATTAATTAATTTTATATACTTTAAAATAAGTTCTAATCTAAGTGAATGTACCATTAGTTCAAAATATGTTGTTAATCCCGGTAATTTTATAGAATTTGAAATTTAATCTATACATTTTAAAAAGTTAAAAATTAAATTGTTTTACTTTTTAATTTAAAAATTCTAATTTAATCATTAGCACCTTTAGTATTTCCATTTAAATTTTATTAACTTAAGTTTTTTTTATTTTTCGTCAATTATTATCTCATCATATAACAACACTCTAATTAATATTTTTAATTTAACAAATGATGTTAAGTGTTAACAGTGTAAAATTTATACTCGAATTTTAAAATCTAGAAAATAGAATGACTAAATTCCTAAAAATAAAAATATATAAACTAAATTTCAAATTTACGAAAACTAGAAAGTCTTAAGATATATTTTTGTAAATTTAAAATTTTGGTAAATTTAGAATTTAATCCATTATATTTCAAAATTTAATCCCCTACTTACCAGCAGCAAAGCCTTTATTTCCTTGATGGATATTGAAGTTTTGGCATCTCCTCTTTGGTTCAGTTCCAACAATTGCTGCAAAAAATCCTTGCTGCCCGCCATTTTTGGTCCCTCTCCGAGCTTCGTTCGCTGCTCTATTACCGATTCAAAAAGCCCATAAAACCACGACATATGCTTCTTGGTTTTGGATTCAATTCCTTGCAAATCCAATGGCTTCAGCACCGGGAAAATATCAGAAACGTTGGGTTCTCCGAACAACCCCACAAATTCCTCTACTCGATCCTTAAGTTCAAGCCCAAGCTTCGCTTCTTCTCCGTTCAACGAACCACCCCATAGCATGCTGATTGTAACGCTCAGCATTGTTAAGAATATTTGTTCGCTGAGGTTGATGGGTAACCCAATTTTCCCAAGGATATTCTTCACCGTATGCCGGATCTCTCGTCGGCGAAATTCGTAGCAGGCATCGAGGCCTTCTTTGCTCATTATTTCTCGCACGACGAGCTTACGCAGCTTGTGTAATCCTGGGCCATTGGGTCTCCACAGGATATCGAGTCCGCCGTAGGTTCCGGTCACGGCCGCCGCCGGAACATCGCGGTTGGCGAAGATGGCGTCGTGGTCTTTGAGGATTTGTTTGGCGATTGATGGGGAGCTTATGATGACGTAAACTTTTCTTCCCAACTGAAGCTTGATGATAGGGCCATGGATTTTGGATTGTTTGGTTACGTACTGGAGGAAATCGGGTTTGATGAAAAGGAGGTGGCCGAGTATCGGCAAGCCTGGCGGGCCTGGCGGCGGAGGCTTGGTTTTGATGATGAATTTCTTAACCAACCGTGAGAAATAGATAATTACTAGCGTCGCCACCGCGAGAGTGGCTGCCACTTCGGTAATAGTGAACGCAGCAAGTCCGTCGCGGCCGGGCAACCTGCCATTGCTGGCAAGGACCACAACCTTAACGTAGAAGTTGGACATTGGTGGGTACTCTTGTTCGAATAGAAAAAAAGGCAGAGGAAACGGAGGACTTAGGCTCCCTATACTCGCCAAATAATAATTGGAAGTATACTCGATATGTAACACTTAACCAATCTAATCATTTATGTATTAATAATATTTATTATTATTTTATTTTTTTCATTTTTTTTATATAAATAAAGTATCTTATCTTTTCATATTATGTTTTATGTAATTTTTTGACTGAATGTCTAAAATTATCCATTATTTTTCCTCAACTCATAAATAAGAGAATAATGTGCTTCAGCGCATTCGAATCTATGTCATTTTATATTGATAATAATGTTTATGCCAATCGAATTAAAACTCAATCGACTATAATTTAAACAAATGTCAACTTGGATATTATGCTCTAGATGCGAAGTATATTTAAAATGTGTGAATTAAATTAAATATATATATTATATGGAAAAAATTGGGAGAGCTTTATATAATTTTTAATATGTAAGATGTTAATTATTCATAAAAAAGAATTGTCACATATTAAATATTTGATAGACGTATTTATATGTTTGAGTGTAAAATTGGTAAAAAGTGGAAAGTATTATGTTATAGTGGCGGTCTCTTTAAACTGTTGACCAAAAGAAAAGCGGAAAACATTGAGTGGTGACTTTGATTAAGACATTATTCTTTTAAATTATTTAATTCTAATAATCAAATTTCAATTCCCTATAATTTCATATACCCGAAAAAGAAGTGTCAAATATTAGCTGGATTACATATAAATGCTGATTTTTTTTTTTTTGAGAAATTAGGTTGAAAATTTTAAAATTTATCTATTAATAATTTTTTTTTGAGAGAAAAAGGAAAATATATACTATACGATGCATTTTCAGGCCAATGATAACAAATTCCCGCATAACCATTGTCAAATGAAGCTCCATTCATGCTCCATCATTTGACAGTATAACATTTGTAAACTTGAAGCCCTAGTTACACTTCAATCTGAGACCGTATAATGATCGTCAACTGAGACCTTAAGTTGCAATGTGATCCAGCTTCTCAGGTGACGACTCCATATGCATACGCCAAATGAAATTTGTAGGTCAGCTCCACGACACCATCATAAATTCAAACCTACCTTAAAATTATAACAATGTTTATCTCAAACACAGTCAAAAATAAATCTAAGAATTTCTAATTTCCAACCGCAAGAAAAAAAATAATTTTTAACAAAGTGAAAACACGTTGTCTTTTCTCTATCCAAAAATAATATTAATCGATAAATTTCAAAATTTTCAGCCTAGTTTCTTTAAAAAAAAAAAAAAAATCAGCATTTATATGTAATTCAGCCGCCAAATATTGTTACGTAAGACGTTTTCAGACCATGAACGGATTTCATGGAATTATAGAGATATTTCTATCTAAAATAAATCATAGTTGACATTTTTGAAATTAATTTTTTAAACTTTAACTTCAATTAAATATTTAATTAATTAAATTTTATGAAAAATGTATTTAAAAAATATTTCATTGAATATTGCATATGATTTTACGAATTTAATATTTGATTATTATTTTTAAATATTATATTTTTAATCGTAGTAATTAGTGAATAATGATATTTTTTTATTTGAATTATTGAATATAATTAAAATATATTAACTTATCAATTCAAATATTATAATAAAAAAAATTCAAATAGTTATTAAAAAATATTTTATCATATTCAACCTTCAATATAATTTTACTTTTGAAATTAATATAAATTAACATTATTAAAATAATAACTAATTAACATAATTAACTCTAATATTAATTAAATGTTATTTAAAATACTTAAAATTTTATTTAATTAATAACTCTATTTTATATTAATAAAATTAACATAATTTAAAAAAAAATTACCACACTTTTTGTTCATATCAAAAATTTTAAACTAATAATCATAAATTATGTGATTATAATTATCACAACTGTCTTATATTTTATGCATAGAATTTTATTTAAGTAGTAATACTATTTTAAAATTAACATGTATTTTTAATTAATAATTATAATTTAAATTTTATTTATTTTTAAATGTATAATTATCACTTCTATTTTATTTCAAATTTTTAATTAATAATTCTAAATTAAACATTATAATTATTTTTAAATGTAAATTTAATAATATAATAAAAAATAAAAAGAAGTTTATCTAAACTCGTGCTTTAATATATATTACGATACCATTTTTCAAATTTTTGTCAAAATATTAAAAATAATAAAATAAAATACTAAAAATCAAAAAGTGAGAAATTTAGTGGACAAAAAGAGTACTTCGAATTATTGAATCTAAGCTCTATTTCTACAGGAATTATAAAAAAAAAAAAAAAAATTATGCTTACGAGCTACTCCAACTAAGCATTGAGAAACTCCAACATTCTCAAACTCAGCTTGCTCCATTGATTGAGCTTGACTCAACAAGGACTACAGCTTTAAATAATCATCCATGTCTGCACAATTTGAAGAATATCAGAAATTACAAACAACATGCTACGCTATCAAAGCTGAAAATAGATAAGCTGCTTTGGAATAGTACTTTCTGGTTCGACTAATAGACGTTAATCAACAGAAATTTATGTCTTGGAACTTGTTTCATTTTCGAGTTAAGATAGATAACCTTGATGTGCAATCGAAATACCTGGGAAAATTACCGTGGTACTTTCAAGGTGGCAATTTTCCTGTTAAGTAGAGAGAAAGTTTGTCTCTCGTGATCGAGGCAGATTGGTCGAATGATTCACAATTTTGTCGACGATAATCAATGTCATGCTGATGGGACAATGACATATCATCCAGCACTTCGTCCTCGAGATCGATAAGAATGTTGTGCAACAAGCAGCAAACGAGAATGATTCTCGGCAATCTGTTCCTATCGGGCATCCACATCACCCCATGTATTATTCTCCACATCTCCTTGAGCCTTGCCAGAGCCATCTCGGCTACCATTCTGGTTGCAGCATGTCGTTTATTGAACTCGATTTGAAGATCTGAGAGGCCTTTCCCTTGATAAGGAGTAATAAGCCACGGCAATAGGGGAAAACCTGCATCCCCTATTATATATTCTCTTATTTCTGTTCCTTCTGAAATGTTTAGCTTCTTTCCGTTTAGCCTCTTTCCTTCTTCGGAAAGTCTGAATAAACCCGAGCTCTGTAGGACAACGGCATCACTTAAACTTCCTGGCCACCCAACAATCAAATCACGGAATCTCATCTCAGGGTCCACAACTGCCTGCAAGACCATGCTGTAGTTCTTCTCCTGATCGAACCAGACATGATTCGAAGGGTCCATTGTAGGCAGAGTCATGACAATGTGTGTGATGTCGATCGCACCGCAGCAATTAGGAAGGCCCCGTATTTTCTCAAACTTTGACTTCATTTGTTCCATCTCTTCTTCGGTTGAAGGCCAACTGAGATGATGCAGCCCTCTTTCCTCCATTGATTCCACAAACCGCCAGGTAATCTGAGAAACAGTTGATTGATTCATCCCAAAAGTATCACCAATGATCGATAATGACTCGCCAGAGCTGAGCCTTCTAAGAGCAACGGCAACTTGATCATTTAGAGACAAAGGCTTGCCATATATATCGGTGTAGCTCGATTGCCTAGCCATCAGATCGTCCTTCACTAGCGAACAGATGTAGTTGAATGTCTTTCTCAAAATTCTAAAAACCGATTCGAAACTTTGTGAACCCTTTGATTGGGATAAAGGACCTAAACAGTGACAAAAGACAATTAAACTCAAACCATAAGGCTCACTGCTCCCGGCATATATCAATGACATTGCATTTGTAATCTTAAATTCAAACAATATCCGATACCCCAACATATAAGTTCAAAGAGCTCAACTGTTCCGGCATATCCACAAGCTTTGTTCTCTCATTAACAACAGAGACACATTTAAAGCACATTATATGACTAAGAGAAATCGATGACAATAGAACCATAGCCCGAGCCACTTGCAGTCATTACCTAAGCAAAAGTACCACTTAAATGGAGATATCAACATCGATATTCAGATGTGTTATGGTCTTCTAGACCACTACCTATGCTGCTAAATATCACCTAGTTTCGAGATGATCTGTATATGCGTAACATATTCGTTCTTCATAGAACACTTAATAGATTACTTCATAACAACAAAACCAAGGTTCGATCAAAATGACATATTGCAATAAGAAATTTACCCGAGCATGGATATCAGTCATCTGATTGCAGTTCAATGAAGACACATTTTACATTCAAGCAACAAGCAACACCGAAAAAGAAGTTAATTGTGCAGTGACTCAAAAATTTGTTCCGCAAATGTGAGTAAAAGGGTCAAAATAGAGCTCTGGAGACCCGTTGCTTAGCCTTTCAAGATGCACATAATTTCTAATACTTAGTCCATACAGGTTTATATCCTAGTAACTATAAACATATGGATTGAACTCATGTCCTTAAGAAAACAATGCCTGTCATGATAAACCATCGACGAACAGAGCCAGTGAAAAGCGTAACATCACAGGCAGACAAAGCACGAATACAAACTGCATTATACCGAAAATATCTCAAAACATCAATCTAGTCACTACAGTTGTGTTTTCAACCTATGTCCTAAAACAGAAATTTTATCAGAAAACCTTTTTAGACAAAAAACCTAACAAATGCCTCTTGGAGCACTACATAGGACAAGCCAAATTCCCAGCAATGAAAGCAATCCACAAAACCAAAATACCATATAGATAAAAAGCTTCAAATCTTACAGATAATTTAAACCCAGCAAAGCTACATCTCATACCATTCAATCAAATTAAAAGAGACCCATTTGGACCCAAGTCATGAAATTTCATTAAAAATAAAGCAAAACCCAACAGCAGCCTTTCTAATAATCATTTATATGCATGTTCAAGCAAAACAGAATCAAATGCCTAAAAAACATTGAGGAACAGTAGGGAAGTATGTTATTTACAATACCTGAAATCCTGTTGGAGAACTCATCCCACCAATCCAAAGGCTGAGGTTGAGACTCTAAAGAAGAAGGCAAGACATTGTGGTCAACCACCTTCTTGTCTGCTGTTTTTTTCCTTCTCTTGAACCCTTTAATGGGTCCCATTGAAAGAAACCCAACCTCTCAGATGAGTGTTTAAACTTAAAAGGAACTTGAAAGAACCTAACAACAAAGATCAAAGGAACTTGTGCAATGATAAGTGGGTGAATGAAGAAGATTGAAGAACCGAAATAAAGGTCTTTGAGCACACAAAAAAAGAAGAGTTTTAGGTACTATGTAGGAATTAGGCAACTGACGTTAAGTGATTTCTTTTGTTGTTTAAGGGAAGACAATCTGATGGGTGCAAAGATGAAACTAGTTCATAGCCTTTCAATGGGTCATTGACCTCAAGCACCACCAGCTTGTTACTTTATTTATTTTCTTCTTTTTCAATTTTCTTATTAGTGAATATTTTTGGGATGGTTTATTTTTTTTTATTTTTTAATATAAATGAAATGTTATATAAATCAACAACAATATGTTATCCATTCGAATTTAAATGAAATAATTTTTTTTTAATTTAGGTTAATAACATAAGAGAACAACGATTAAGTCTATTATTAACACTTCAAAATTTATAATTTAAATTCTATCGTCGTCTTTCCTCTTTCGATTAGTAGTATTTATCAAGTATTAGATACAAATTTGGTTACCATGAATATATTTAATTTTAAAAAAAAAAATCATGATCCTTCAAAATATTATATTATAGTACCTAAGTATATAGTAAATACAAATATATGAATATGATTATTTCCTTTTAAAGGATAAAGGTGTTGCCATATTGGTCCTAGCCATTGAGTCTAAGTAGCCATCTCTGTGGCCCAGGCATAGAACAACCCAACTCTATTTCCTGAAGCCCAAATGCTATTCCTTCCATATAACAGTGCAAAAACAGAATTCATAAATGGTGTTTATGGGTTTAATCGGGTTTAACCATGGGATTGATGCATATTATACTTATTTAAGTTCGGTTTAAAATATAAGTTTAAAATTTTTCCCAAATTTATTTATATTTGTAAATGATTAACTCAAGCCTATTTTAATATTAAACAATTATATATATATTTATTAACATTTTTCTAATATTTAAATTTTATTATCATATATTACTATAGTTTTGTTTTATGTATTATAAATAATATAATATATTATAAACATAAAAATAAATTGGGATAGGTTTGGGCTTTAACATGTATTTTAAATGGGTCTAATTTTTTTGTTGTCCAATCCTATTTTTTGAACTAATGTTTTTGTTCAAATCTTTCCGGATTTTGGATGAAGTTTCGTATTTAAGCAAACAACTCGTTCATGGAATAGATTCACTGCTGAAAAAGAAAAATGGCAAGATAATCAAGAACACAAGACACTATCCAAAGTTCTAGTCTTAATCCATTATCTTGTTCTTCAAATAACATTGTATTTAGATAGAAGATGGTGTAGGCAACATTTTCTTTTCACCTTCATGAAACTGAAAAAGAAGAACATTTTAACCATTTTTGCATCATGATTCATAGCATATTACTAGTTTCTCTCATCAGCTCATCAACCCCTAATTTCCATTGATTCCAAATCCTTGACTCTCTTTGATCCACAAGCAATCAATTGCATTAAAACCGCAGCTGCTTTGATCCTCCCACTAGGACGATCATTTTCAACACTTTGATCTCTAATATCTGCTGCTATGTTCATACTTTTCAGAATTTCCGAATTCGAATTCGAAGACGGCCGAGAATCCTGCACTTGATTGTTTCCCATTTCATGTTCTGTCTGTGTTGACACACTGTTGCCTTTGCTGCTAAAATCCCTACTGGTTTTAGCCTTATAGATTTTGTGTTCATCATCAAGCTCCTTGAATTCACTCCATGAATGATGTTTCCTTCTAGTTTTTCCAGCAACATTGGAATCTTCACTTGAACTGTATGTCTCTGAAGAATTTTTTGATATTGATGAAGTTGAAGAAACTGTTTCATAAGAGCGAAAGCTTAGAGAAGATTCTAACAATAGTGAGCCTTTGAGAATGTATTCACGTCCATTACAAGGGTATATGTAGTCGTTCTCTGACAAATCTTGCCACACAAATCCATTCTTGTAGCTCCTGTAATGAAATCTTTACATCATTAGATTACAGTATTTTACCATGTCTGAATATGCGTCTGTTACCTTTTTGAAGACCAGGAGAACCTGTTAGCCATGCCATCACCTCGGAGGGTGTTTAGTTTATTTATAACATCTGTAAAAATGGAGCAGATTACAATTTACAACATATCAGATAAAGTTCATTAAATTTCAAGAGGAACCCAGTTTTTACCTTTGAGAAACAGTCCTTGTGGAGAAGAAAGAGGGACTTCTAAGAAATGAGGATGTTCAAGATGGCCATTGCGGGACAAGTAGTAAACAACAGGAACTTTCTGATCATTGTTTGGTTTTTTTCTTTCGAACCAAACAAGGGTTCTGTCAGGACTGGTTTCTTGATATCTCTTGTTCATTGGTAACTCTGTTTTGCCTCTTGAATTGGTTGTTGCCATTGCTTTTTACACAAAAGCTCAAATGAAGATGATGATGATGAGAGAACTTAACTAAACATAAAATATGGGGCATTCAAAAGTTCAAAAGTTTGAAAGAAAAAACAAAGTTTGAGGGCAGGTAAAGTTAGAGTAGTAGTAGGTTTTAATTGAATCAAAGCCAAGGGAACAGGTGACAGGAAAAGTGGGGGATTCTGCATATTTATAAAGACAAGACAAAGTACTAGCAAACATAAGGAAACTGTGTTCTGGTTATTTGCAGTGGAAATGTTGATAATTTTGGTTATAGAGAATTCTCACTTACAGAGGATAGATGGCACATTTCCACATGAATTTCAACTTTTTTTAATTTTATGCTTCGAAAATAAAATGTTTAGTTTTTGTTATATAATTTTTAGTCACTTATATTTCATATTTTTATCATTTTAGTCCTCTATTATTAATTTATAATTAAATGCATTTATCTTAGTTATTCAAATTTAATAAGCTTTCATTTTGATCACACATTTTCTTTTTAAAAATTAATATCATTTATAAGAAAACATGAACTTTTAAAGGAACTGAGTTATTTAGTTATTGAGATGAAACACAAGTTTTTAACTTGGGTTTTTCCCCTTAAAAACCTAGCTAATCCCCTTAAAACCCTAGGTTTTTCCTCTTATTGAAAAACACAATTAAGTCCAAAAAATTAAAAAGGAAAAGAAAAAGATAATTAATTTTTCCAATAAAAATTCAAGCTTTTCCTCTAAAATTCCAGGTTTTCCTATAAAAAATTAAAATTAATTCTAAAAAGAAAAAAAATATTAATTGAGTCTTAATTGACTTCGACATTGTTACAAATACAGGAAGACATGGATTCAAGTACGTTGGAACGCATTATCTTCTTATTTAAGGGTTAGGGAGGGGTTATAGGTAATTCTAGACTTTGTATAAAAAAAACAAATATAATAGAAACTAAATGAGATTAAAACAATAGAACTATGTAACGACAATACCCATATTGCAAACCTTTTATTTTCAATGCCCAAAATGAAAATTATGAAAGTTGAATGACCAACTTTGCAATTTACCCTAAAAGATAACATTCAATAAGTTTCGGTTCTTTTTTCCCTTTAATATATGATCAAATTGCATGGATTAAAATAAGGAGGGCAATCTTTGAAAAAATCATGATTGATTAAGATATGCAAGGGGTTGTTAGAAAATGGATATTTTATTTTTTAAGAGTTTAAACCAACACCTATATAACAATTGCTTCAGTTGTAGGACCAAATCCCAGCATGTTGTTTACATAATTTGTCAAAGCTCACGGATCAAAGTGAAAAGAGGACAACATTTCCATTTTCAACATGAAAAGTCAAAGCCAGTCCCGTGAAACAATGATGCTGAAAACATGGAAACATTTTGACATCCTTTGAAGCTTCAAAAAATTCAATGGTTGAAGCTCATGTAAATAGCATCTATTTTTTCCTCAAAATTTTACCAATTTGTAAGTACAGCAGGACTCACATGTAAATAGCAGCAGTAATTCAAGTGATAGGAGAAAAAAGAAAAAACTTCCATTAATGGTCAATTTGTGTTTGTATTTGTTGTTTCTGCAGATTTCTTACTTGGGCAAGCAGAAGAGATATGACCCTTTTGTCCGCACTCGTAGCATGTCCTTCTCCTCAATTTCCCACTGCTAACGGTCAAGCCATCGTTAGCAACTTCGTTAACCGTAGGTGCTTCATTAACCGTTGAACCACCGTTGCCAACTTCATTAACTGTAGGTGCTTCGACACTCGCAGTTGCTTTGACACTCGCAGATCCTTTTGGACAAGCAGCAGAAATATGGCCCTTTTGTCCGCACTCGTAGCATGTCCTCCTCCTCAACTTACCACTGGTAATGCTTGAGCCACCGTTATCAACCTCATTAACTATAGGTGCTTCATTAACCATCGAACCACTGTTACCAACTTCATTAACTGTAGGTGCTTCGACACTCACAGATCCTTTTGGGCAAGCAGAAGAAATATGGCCCTTTTGTCCGCACTCATAGCACGTCCTTCTCCTCAACTTACCATCGATAACACTTGAGCTACCATCATCAACTTCATTAACCGTAGGTGCTTCAACACTCACAGGTGCTTCAACACTTAAAGCTCCTTTGTCCTTTTTATGGACTTCATTACTTGTAGGATCAGACCTTGATTGAGTTTTCGCTCCATTCTTAGGAACTGCACAACTTATCTTGGCAGGTCTACCACACACAATTTCTTGGTCCAATTTCAATGCCATGGCTACTGAGACACTATCAGAGAAATCCACATGAGCATAGCCTCGGAATTCCCCTGTTTCCTTGTTCGTGCCAAAGCGTATAGATGATATGTTGCAATCTGAGAAAAACCTCTTCAAATCATCCTCAGTTATATCCCAAGATAAATTTCCAACATATATTCTGTTGTATCCCTCCACCATCTCTGGGGCAAAACCAGTCGCTTTACTGGCTCGAGTGGATTTGTAAGGCTGAATTGTTAGCTGCATTCCTCCCCTGAGGAAAACATCAGAAAACCATAAGCATGTTTTAACAATAGGAAATAATGAGAGACATCGACAACTGAAGATCATAACATTTACTCACATTTCAGCTCTATCAAGAGCCAAGGCTTCTTTTGCTGCTGCTTCTGTCTGTACGAAGTGATGATGAAAAATGTCAACAAACTCAATCAATAGTCGAGCAAATACAACAAGATATACATATACATATATACATGAAAATTCCATTTTCAAAAGTACAAACAGAGCCGACTTTTAATGTCAAGAATATTGTTACAAAACTTCAGCTTCTACTCCTTTTAAATTCCATAAGATCTAAACATGTCATAACAATAACTGTAACTCAATAGATGATACTAATACAAAGAAATTGGTCTACCCCAAGCATCATAGATGATTACCTCGAAACTAATAATTGCAATTCCTCTAAACTTCCCGGTGTCAGGGAACTTCATACAATCAACATCGGTTATGGTGCCACAACTTTCAAAATAATACCGAATATCATCCTCGGTATAGCGATATGGAATGCCTCCAACATATACTTTTGTGGCCACATCCTCCCTCACCTGGCTGCATAAACACGCACGGCATAACAGTTAAGAAATTTGAAACAATAACCCCATTTATAAGCAAATGGAGAAAGAAGAAAACATTATCAATTTACTACAGAACACATCATAGAAAGCAAAAAGATATAAAAGTTTTGTTTTTCGTCCAAAGGTCCTTCACTTTTTGGACATAATTCCTATATGGACAACACACATCAACTAAGTTAAAACTTATAAGATGAACCTGTTCTTTTTCTTAGAGAATAGAATGGATGCAGCAGATTGAGCTTCAAAAGCAACATTGAGAATTCAATTTTTCTTACTTCCATCCCCATTTTTTTTCAGCTTTCCAGTTGACTATAAAAATTCCAATAGCTTTACAAATTGCAAATCATATGAAAAAGAAATACAAATACAATTCTGCTAACAGGATGAGACCATCAATAGCAACTAAATGATACTTACTTTGCTAAAATAAGCAAAATTTATCATAAGAAACTTAAATATATATATTTCAAATTTCCAGAATGCAAACAGAAACACCAATCACCAAAAGCACAATCAAACTGAAATACCAAACACTAAAAATCAATTTTTTTTATTTTAAAAAAAAAACCCAAATTTATGAAAGGGTATTCTAAAGATTACCTTTCAGTCGCATTTTCAACCTGCAAAACCCCTTGCTCTTCACTCACAATCTTCGGTTTCTTTTTCTTCTTATTCTTTGCCTTCTTCTTCTTACTATTATTATTACTTTCCTTATTCTCCGACGTCGTTTTAGCCTTTTTCACCTTCTCCTCTCTCTTCCTCTTCTTTTTCTTCTTATTTTCAACCTCCTCACTGTTTCCTTGTACTTCATCTTCTCCACCCTCTTTTCCCTTTCCTTCAGCTTCCTGGTTCGACCCTATCAAAAAAGGAATGTTTTTTCTTCTTTTTTCTCGCTTTGACAATCTGGGTTTCGGAGTTACTGAGTCTAGGAGTGATTTCAGGGATTGGGGCTCCGAATTTGAATCTGGTTTTTTCTTATCCGTTTCGGATTCGGCTACCCTTTTTGCCAATAGTTCTGCTCTTAGCTTTTGCTTCAGCTTCTTATTCGACAACACCATTTTTGTTTCTCTTACCTTCTCGGTTCTCACAGATGGCTAAAACCCTAGCCCAAGGTTCTTGATTTTGAAGTAAATGAGAATAGCAGCTATACGACATCGTTTAAATCTTGTATTATTTTTCGGCTTTTCTAGTTTTTTCTTATTTATTTTGGCTTAATACATCATTTAGTCTTTAAAGTATACCTTTTTTTTTTACTTAGGTCCTTAAAACTTTTTCTCCGAATTCAGAACCTAAAGTTAACATCGATTCTTTTTGGCGTTTAAATGAAAACTAACGCTCCAACTGGCCAGTTAATGACAGCAAGGAATTGATTAAATGTCGCGTTATTTTTTCGTTATTTTTTAAAAATTGAGTGATTGAATTGAAATTAAAATGATTATTTTATCAATTACATCAAAATTAAATAACTGTTGATGTAATTTACCCTTACAAATACTAGTTGTGGCTTTAAGACAAGTGTTTTCTGCCATTTTATAAAAATTACAATTTAACATCAAAGTTATATTTTAAGTTTAAGATTTTTTAAATAGTTTAAACAATACAAATAACTCTACTAGTCTATTTGTATATATATATATAAAAGGCTGATTTGATTTTTCTTTCTTGGAATGATGTCTATTGGAAAATTAATTACACAGTTAATTAATAAAGGAAACAAAATAAAAAAATTCAATAATATACACTCATCAAGGTTAAATTTTTATCATACTAAAATTTATTTTATGATTAATTAAGGGCATTTAATTATCATACTAAAATTTAAGAAAAAAAGTCATTAATACCTTTAAAATTAAAGAAAAATAATAATTAAATATAATTAACGAAGTCTTAACTCAATTAAAATCGATATTATTGTCAATGTAGAAATACGTAGTTTCGAAAATATATTTATTTTCCTAATTAAGGATTAGGAAGGAATTTTTGGTAGTTTTAAAAATTGTATAAAGAAAATATCTTTAATTAGTGCTAATCAATAGTTTTCTGTCATGCAACAACTCTTGACATAAGTATTTGTTGTATAAAATCACCATAAAAACAATAAGAAATATTTCCAAGTGATAGAAATGTTGAGATGATGAATTTAAATTAATCGAGTTATGAAAGAGTAAAGGGACTTATAATTTTCTTTCTGTGAGTAAGTTTAAATTTTGGATGTTACTCATACTCGAGATTTGGGATTTAGACCTAGGATGATTTGATTTTATGTAATTCTATTAAGAATCAAGTTTATATATTTATATGATTTCACATAATTTTATGAATTTCAGAATATTTTTTATTAATATATTTTATTTTTCTTTTAATTGTTAAACAACTTTTAAATTTTCTAATTTGTATTGTTATAGATAGTTTTTTTTTTTTTAATTAAAAGATATATGGTTTAAAATTAAATTTATTAGTAATGTCATTAATAACGTATTATAAATTATGTATAAATAATTTGTGAAACGTGGCAAATATAACACAAGTTATAGTACTATTAAATTAATATATTCTGTCGTTATATATATTATATTTTATAAATTTTAATATTTTGTTAATTGTATACATTTATTATACAAATATAGTTATAGTATTAAAAATATTTCACAGTATGTTTTTAAAATTTGTTCTCCTTTATAGTTTAAAATAAAAAATTATTCTTAATTACTTTTTCTATTAATAAAACTTTAATATAAATATGCAATAATTATGAATATGTCTTCATAAAATAAAGAATTATTATTTATTTGAATTTTTTATTTTAAATAACGTCATAAAAGTATATTAATTATTAATGGTTATTATGACTGTTCAGTTATAAAGTCGGGTTTTTTTGAGTTTTAAGTTAGACTATTTCAAGCTCGAACCAGATCAGTATCTGTTACGGCCTTGGGTCTATCAAGACTCGAACTTTTTCGAGCTCAAATTTTCTTGAACTCAGATCCATTACAAGCTTAGACTTTCTCAAACTCAAATCATTACTAACTTGGATTGCACGAACCGACTTTCAAGCTCCAAATGTTTTGTTAGCTATAATAAAAGATAGTTATTCTTCCAATTCCAAATTATCTACAAACATGTCACGGTAACATCATGTTTCACAAATTATTTCCAACAAAAACCTTAAAAAACACACAATAACACTACATTAATGGACTTTCAAGTCCCAACCAATAAAGTGATTTTTTTTTCTAGAAACTTGGGTGCAGAGAGCAATATTGGGTGCAATCAATCATGAACCTCTTTGTCTTCTGTCTCAGCCACTACACCAAAACAGACTTTTAGCGGCGTTTTTAGTGGCGTTTTAAGGGAAAACGCCGCTAATATTACACATTAGCGGCGTTTGAATGAAAACGCCGCAAAAAAATGAGCAATAGCGGCGTTTATTTTGAAAACGCCGCTAAAAAGGAGAAATAGCGGCGTTTTTTGGTAAAACGCCGCTAAAAGTCTGATCTTTAGCGGCGCTTTCGGAAAAACGCCGCTAAAAGTCTGATATTTAGCGGCGCTTTCGGAAAAACGCCGCTAAAAGTCTGATCTTTAGCGGCGCTTTGAAAACGCCGCTAAAAGTCGATCTTTAGCGGCGCTTTGAAAAACGCCGCTAAAATTACGATCTTTAGCGGCGCTTTCGAAAAACGCCGCTAAAGTCGATCTTTAGCGCTTTTAGACAAACGCCGCTAAAGGTATGAGCAATTTAAAAAAGCCCAAAACGACGACGTTTTAATTGCGCTTTAAAAGGAAAAAAGTAGCGGCGTTTTGATAAAAACGCCACTAAAAGGTCGGCTTATAGCGCGCGTTTGTATGTAAAGCGCCGCTAAATGCGATTTTTAGCGGCGTTTGTATTTTAAAACGCCACAAAATATTTTTTTTTATTTCAAACTAAAACGACGCCGTTTTAATTACAATGTAAAAATGGGATAAAATTAGCGCGGTTTTATAAAAACGCCGCTAAAGGTCGACTTATAGTGGCGTTTGTTATAAAAACGCCGCTAAAGGTGATATCATAAACTATTTTTTATTTCAAAGCAAAAACTAAGGTTGGCATTTATTCAATCTATTTCAAAACAAAAAAAAACGCTGTTTTGATCATTGTATAATAAATCAATTTTAATTTACGTTTAGTGTTTAATTTTTTTGCCTTAGTGTTAAGATTTAGCATTCAGGGTATAAGGTGTGGGTCGTATGGTTTAGGGGTTAATGTTTATAGTTTAGTGTTTTAGTGGTTTACAGTTTTTGATTTAAAGTTTAGTGTTTATGGTTACAGGGTTTATATGTTTGTAAGTGTTAAGTGTAGAATTTTAAGGTTTAGGGTTTAGTGTTTAGGGTTTAGGGTTTAGGGTTTTAGTTGTTTAGAGTTTTTGATTTAAGGTTTAATATTTATGCTTTTAGGGTTTATATGTCTATAAGGGTTTATGATTTAAGATTTTGTGGTTTATGGTATTTTAGGGTTTAGAGTTTATAAAGGTTTATAGTTTAGGGTTTAGATTTCTGGGTTACGTGTTTAAGGTTTTATAGGTTTTAGGGGTTTAGGGGCTGACTTAGGTCCGGATTTAAACAAACTAGTGTTGTACATTCCGATCCATCATCCAAGTGGCCATCATGTTTTATTTTCAAAACTCATGCAAGACTCTTAATTTCATCCTCTTCGATCTATTATTATTTATCTAATTTTTATATTAATTAATTAATATAAAATTTATTTGTAATTTACTTTTAAAATATTCAAAAATTAATGTCGTGTAGAAAAATTTAGAACCAATAACATTAAAAATGAATGTTAAAAATGAAAAAATAAAATACTATTATTTAAAATACTTTTAAATTTTTTTGGGTATCTGAGTAATTGTTTTTAATTTATATATTAAATAACTTTAAATATTAAAAATTTCAAAATTTATCCAAATATTTTAAATATTACTTAAACTTTAAAATAAAGAAAAATTTGATTAAATCTTTAAAATATATTATTATCAAGAATATTAGTGGCGTTTTTAATTAAAAACGCCAAGAACTAAGAAATAGCGGCGCTATTCAAAAACGCCGCAAATAATCATTTTATTTCAGTTAAAAACGGCGCCGTATTGTTAGCGTTTATCAAAAATTGCTTAAGGCTTTCTGTTCCCCCAATTTTTGATTTCCAAAATCCCTAACTCCCATCTCTTTGCTCTTCCTATTCTTCCTATTCTCATCTCTGTTTCCGAACTGCACCTTCTCTTCCTTTTCTTTTGCTTTGATTTCCAAGCTCTTCCTTTTTACAAGAAAAGAAAACTCAACCTTTATTTTCTTTTTCTTGAATCCCTTCTCTTTTATCGTCTTTTACTCGAAAAAGAAAACATTTGTTCTTGTTCATTTCGACTTTGAAAAAGAATTTCTCATCAAGAGAAGAAGATGAAGAAGAAGCTCTTAATAAATCTTGTGGTTTAATCTATTTGAGGTGAGTTTTGAGACACGAATCTCAGTTGAAATTTTTTTTATTTTCATTTACAAATTAAATAAATTCAGTGCCATATTTCCTGTTTCAATTTCATTTACAAATTTTCACTTTCATTTACAAGTTGAGGTAAGTTTCTCTTTTATCTGCCTCAATTTTTTAACAAAGTCGTTATTATTATTTTTTGGTTCACAGTTTCTCCGCCGTCGCCGCTGGATATTCGGGTCGTGGAGGTATTTCCTTGGTTCGTACTATTAAGTTTTCTTTTCCTCTCTTTGTTTCTTCTTTTACCCCAAAACCAATAAGCAAAGAACATACTTTTAACCTATAACTTTCCTTGTGAGGAGATAGTCGCTTTAATTTTATATTGATTTGGCAATTTCATGCGGAGAAGCGAGAATATCGATTATTGCTTTGCTAGTTAGTTCTAATGGCAATTCCAACTTTTCCATGAATATGGCTGAGTTTAAAATTTTGGTTTGTGGCTTACATGTTAATGGCGTATTTCCATTTTCAAAGTTGTAGACATGGATATAGTGAAACATTCTTGAAAGAGATTTGCTCTATACTTAGTTTTTTCTTCTTAGGCTTTAGTTCTAGTTGAAAGAATTCACATATGAAAACAACAGCTCTTTTATGGTTGCGAAATGAGTATATTTGAGACTTGCAAAAATAGTTAACTTTATCAGTGCATAATCAGTTCCTAATATGCCTCATATTATGATCCAACTATAGGAAATACACACACAAACACTAACAGCAGCTTAATTACATATATAATATTAGTTGAGGCAGTGGATATTTGTAGATATGATCTAAATCAATCTAAGTTTGATGGTGCCTGGGTAACAGTCCAAAACATAAGTAGCAAGCAAGTTAAAGAGAAACACAAACTATTTGTGAAAGTTTGAAACACTACTTTCTTCGGTTTAAGTATAAAATGGTTTATCATTTACTTATATATATAAACATTCTGCCATATATTTTTATTTTTATATTAGTTTATGAGCTATTGAAGGAATTTTTCATGGGTACATCAATCTTCATGTTCAAGCTGCTTTTGTCTTCGTATATATATTTTTATGTTATATAACTTTTTGTTTGTCTTTGGCTGTTTTTTTCTAAGTGAAGCCCTGGTTTATCTTTATTGGAGAACCAGTAGAGAGTTGGTTCAGGTTGAACATTTATCTTAAAAAATAATTTAAAATTTTAAGATAATAATATTTAAGAAATTAAGATGTTTCTAAGTGAATCTTAAAGAATGCATAATTCCTTTAGATTTTCGATTTGAAATTTTAATTTAACTGACATAATACATAATACATAACTTACATAAAATTATTTAACTTACATAATACATAACTTACATAGCTTTCGTCAAATTGTTTAACTTACATAATTCATAACTTACATAACTTACTTGTATAGATTAAAAAAAAAAAGATTCAAAGTATATAGGCTGGAAACCTGACGGGTTGCCTTATATCTCATCATTAGATATAATGGATCCTCCTAGGTGTAACAATGCCACGTATGATGAATCTTAAAGAATACATAACTCAGTAATATATGTGATCATATCGGTACTTACAGAAATTATAAATTAACAATTTAGCCGTGTAATTTATTGCCAACTTTAGACTTCAACAACTACGAAATGGATAGGAGTTGGATGAAATTGTCAAGGGTAAGCATTGCCTTTTCCAGAACAAAACTTAAATGAAAATATCCCTAGTACTAGTCAACAATTTCAATGGGTTCGTCAAGATGTGGACGAAGATATTTACGAAATATGATTTAGTGAGATTTTACGATTTATTATTTATATGTAATATTATAATTTTAATGTTGGGCATGTTATATAACTTAACTATTTTAAATGTCCTATTATTGTTGTTATATGTTACTAAAATTTTGAACTAATTTACGTGTATTGCAGGAAAAATGCCTAGAAGACGATTACGAGATTTCAATATTGTTCACGATACTCCAAATCCGTAAGAAGCAAATAGTGAACAGAAACAGCTTGTTGGATCTTCTACTCTGCGGACATAGATGATGAGCCCGAGAATTTGAAAGTAATGTTAAGTTTATTTTACATGCATGTTGAATTTTATTATTGATTCATCTTTTAATTTTAATATAATAATATATCATTTTTCAGCCGAAGGTGGTGGGGCGCAGCAGAGCTCGGGACGTACACTACTTAAAGATTTATACGACTTAGAGCCTACCGATCGTGTTAAAGTAAGGAGAAACAATCATGGCCAGCCGGTTGGATCTGAAGCTCGATCGTTAGGAAGCTATTTGGGCATTATTGCACGAAACTCCAATATGTTGCCCATTAACTACTTAATCATGGCATCACATGCCCGATGCCAACAAAAATCGTGCTCGATAATATTAAGGTAACAAAACGTGAATGTAATTTATAATACTTTAATTTAATTTCCATTTATATTAACTATTTATACTTTTTTTCTTCAGGCTAGATTTACTTTAGAGGTCTCTGATGACTATGTCAAGAAGACATTAGGTAAAAATGGAGAGACAATAAAAGTACGCTCAAAAACAAAGATTTTAAGAAAGACATAAGCCTCGACGAAAAAATTAAGAAATGTTCCACCGGAATGTTGAGGTACCAATGGGAAGATCAAGTTAGATTTTGGAATTCAAAAAAGGAGAGGTATTACGTACTTCTAAAATCTTATAAATTATTTGGTTTATAGTATATACTATATATATAATTCAAATTGCATTATGTAGGACCGTGAGCGAGTTGGAATAAGCAGTGACAGAATGAAAATTCACGCACACCGGGGTTCTAGAAGTTTTGCTGTAGTAAATGAAGCCGAGGTATTATAATTTATTAATTCACAAATATTAATTACTTTATACTATTAAATTATATTTTTCTGCTAAAATGTAGGAAACTTCGATGGTCAAAAAGTTGGACGTGTTCACTTTTTGACATCACGCATAGAAAGAAGGATGGATCTCCGATGACATCCAAAGTCATGAGAAATTTTGGTATATTTACTTAATAAAATTTTATTTTTATAAATATTTATAATGTTTAATTATACTAGTTTAATTTATCGTTTATAGTTTTATATTTATAATGTTAAATTATGTTGCATTCTTTCTTATTTATATATTTCGTTTCTAATTCTTTCATTGATTTATTAGGATAAACTAAAGGAGAAAAAGGCGGAGTATGAAGCGGTCACTTCGATCGATAGTTCTGCTAATCTTGAGGAGATTGACAATGAAATTATTACGGATGTTTTGGGTCCCGAAAGGTACGATCGATTCGATTGATAATTCCATTAATCTTTAGTATATTTTTAATAGAATTATCACCGATGTTTTTGGTCTTGAAAGGTATGGTCGGGTTCGATCTAAAGGATCCGTGTTACCCCGACCCAATATTTTGATCCGCTCCCAGCAAGCACACATGCCTTCCGGAGTCAATCTCGTCTTTGAAGTTCGAGGCTACAAGACCATATAGCTCATATGCAAGAGAGCACGGTTGAGCAGAGGCAAAGAAATTGCGATGTTCAAAGAAAATATGAAGAACTCCAAGAATGACTTAGAGCGGATGCTGAAGCGGCAAAGAATGAGGAGGCGAGGCGCATCGATGCTAGCAGAGCGAGCAACGTAAAGTACGAAGAGCTCCAAAGACTACCTTCAAAGATATGATGCAGAGATGTTTCAACAATCGCAGAAACCGCCATCTTAGACACATTTAGTTTCTCGTTGTAAGAATGTTTTGACATTATTACATTTAACATTATTGTTACAATATTTTCATCATCATTCATTTAATTTATTAAATTTCAAGTATTATTTAGAATTAATGTATTTGGAGTGATTTTTATGCTAAATTTGTTGTTTTGCATTGAAATTATATGCTATATTTATCATTATTGGTTGGTTTTATCACAGGAGGGGTATTATATTGAAAAAGCTGTACTTTAAAATCTGTACAAATTAGCGGCGTTTGTAACAAAGCGCCGCTAAAAGCCATCGCTTTTAGCGGCGTTTTTGAAAAAGCGCGCTAAAGACAATGACTTTTAGCGGCGTTTTTGAAAAAGCGCGCTAAAGACAATGACTTTAGCGGCGTTGGGGAAAGCGCCGCTAAAGACCATGACTTTTTGCGGCGTTTTTCGAGCGCGCGCTAAAGACCATGACTTTAGCGGCGTTTGTAGAAAGCGCCGCTAAAGACCATGACTTTAGCGGCGTTTGTAGGGAAAGCGCCGCTAAAGACCATGACTTTTAGCGCGCGTTTGTCGGAAAGCGCCGCTAAAGACCATGACTTTAGCGGCGTTTGTAGGAAAGCGCGCTAAAGACCATGACTTTAGCGGCGTTTGTAGGAAAGCGCCGCTAAAGACCATGACTTTTAGCGGCGTTTTTGAAAGCGCTAAAAGTCATGGTCTTTAGCGGCGCGTTTAAGCATAAACGCCGCTAAAATTTGCGGCGATAGCAATAGCGGCGTTTTTGTGGCGCTTACAAAAGCGCCGCAAAAACTTTTAGTGGCGCTTATAAACGCCGCGAAAGGCCAAAAAAACGCCGCTAAAAGTCTGTTTTGCTGTAGTGAGCTCACAACTGTAAGATATTCTCTCTATAAGGGTCTATACGTTTCCAATGAACAATGAAGTTATACCTGTAATACCCCTTATCCGTATTCGTTATCAGAATAGGGTACGAGGTATTACCGGAGTTTACGAATTTTTTTTTACTCAATATAACCCCTTTATAGATATCTAGCCTTCCCTGCAAAATATTTTCAAAATAGATTCATGCATATTTATAAGATAACCTCAACACATGCCAAAACCAAGATTTTTTAGTCATACCAATGGCTGACCTTACATTCATTTCATATTAACATTTACTTTATTAGCTTATACATGCCATTGATTTTCAAAATAAAGTTTCTTTATATACCGAAATCTTGAGGTTGATAGTGTGATGTGTCTCCGACGGAATCCGACCTCCGAGCTCTTAACACTACAAAACAGGGGAAAAAGAAATAGGGTAAGCACTTTATGCTTAGTAAGCCCATGTAACAAGAATTATACTTACCTAATATTTTCAATACAATGCAATAAACACTCATATATCCATTCAATGCATTATACCCTAATATGCACAAACTCAACATTCAAGTTAGTCCAATAATTTCCATATATCAATAATATATACCATGATTGATGAGCTCATCAATACCGTGATTTCCATTTCCTTGTTATTTTTCCATATTTATCCCGTTGAATTACTCAGATTTTAGATGGATTTTCAGAGGTACACTTTAGTGTACAAATCCAGGTCCATCAATTAATGTTCATGTGTGCACATTTCTATTTCAGAGAGCACACTCCCGCGAACCTCATCTTTACAAATGGATTACCACCCGAGCTAAATCCTCAGTAATATAAACTCATAGAGTATTGTCGGGATTACCACCCAAAGCTAAATCCCTCAAACGACAATTGCTCTAATGAGCTTGGATCCAATTACAGTCCAGGCAAATTCGACCTTAATTCGAATTACCCGTCCGGCTAAATCCATTTTCCACATATTCTTCGGGAGGGCTATATCGAGATAGGATCACCCGTCCGGCTAGATCCTTTTTACCGTCAATTCCTTTTCAGAGATCCATCGAATTTTCCTTTTATTTAACCGGGATTTCTTCCCCTTTTTATCAAATATATCAATGTTTCATCTAATTCATACAATGAACATTCAAATTATATTCACATCAATAACATACATTTCAAGTATTTAAGAATATAATTCAAGTTACATGAACTTACCTCGATACTAGTTCGTATACAAAATTTACTAATCCGGGACTTTTTCCTTTCCTCGATCTAGCTTCGTATTTGAGTTTTCTGGATCTAAGTAAATAAATTCAATCATCAATTCAATACATTTCATGTTCACATGTAGCATTCTATATAATTTTATTATTATTTATAATTCATTCAAAGCTGTCTACTTGAGTCATAGACACTAAATTATTTTTATCTTGAGCTACGGAACTCCAAATTAGGATCCGCTAATTTTATTTGAAACTAGACTCATATATATTCTTACCATAAAATTTTCAGAATTTTTGGTTTATCCAATAAGTACAGTTTATTCTTTAAAGTCACACATGTTCTGCTGTTTGACAGTTCTGACCTTTCTTCACTAAAAATTAATTATCTCTTCGTACAGGATTCGGATGATGTTTCAGTTTATTTCTATTGAAAATAGACTCATTCAGGATTCTAAACATATAAATTTAAGCTCCTAATTATTTTTATCCAATTTTTGATGATTTTCTAAAGTCAAAATAGGGGAACCCGAATTCATTCTGACCTTGTCTCACAAAATTCATTATATCTCATAATTTACATATCTATTGCTTACACTGTTTCTTTTATGAGAAACTACACTCAATAAGATTTAATTTCATATTTTGTTCATCTTCTAATTCGATTTCTACAATTTATGGTGATTTTTTAAAGTTAGTCTACTGCTGCTGTCCAAAACTGTTTTAGTGCAAAGTGTTAATTTCTATTTTGCCCCAAATTTCACAGTTCATACAATTCAGTCCTTGCTCAATTAACCCCTCAATTAAGCTAATTTTTCTAAATTAATACTTTACCTAGACATTTTAAGTTATTTCAAAACTATTGAAATTCAGAATTTCCACATAAAACCCTAACTTCAAATTCTTTTAAAATTAGGTCCCAAACATTCACTTTCTATTCAATTCTTTCAATAAAATCGACATATAAACAATTTAAAGGTCTAATTCCATGCTAAATCATCATATACTTCCAACACAAATTCATAGAAACTTCAAACTTCATTCATAAAATCTAAAACTAATGAATTCAACAAGTGGACCTAGTTGTAAAAGTCACAAAAACATAAAAATTTCAACAAATAATCAAGAATTGAACTTACTTGCAGTAAAAATATGAAAAACCAGCTTAAAGAAACCCTTCTATGGTGTTTTTACTGATGAGAATGCAGAAAAATAAAGAGAAATCTAGATAATTCCACTTTAGTCCTAACTTTATTAAGTAAATTGTGCAATATTCCAATTTTACCCTTAATTATCCTTATTTTCTTTCTGATTTCATGCCCTTGCCGTCCAGCCCAAATAGTCCTTGGGTCTATTTTCCTTTTAAGCCCTCTTTCTTTTATTATTTAAACTATTTAAACATTTTTCATAATTTTGTATTTATTACAATTTAGTCCTTTTCATTTAATTACATACCCAAACGTTAAAATTTTCTAACTAAATTTTAATACCACATTACTAACATTTTATAAATATTTATAAAAATATTTTCTACTCAATTTTATGAGATCAAGGTCTCGATACCTTGTTTTTACCCAATTCCTTCAATAATTCCTTTTTCTAACTAACCACTAAATCGGTAAATTTTTTCTATCGATATTTTAATACGATTTTCCTATCATATAAATATTCATGCAAATAAATTGAAATAAATTTCTCTTTAAATCGGATTTATGGTTACGAAACCATTGTTCCGATAACCTTGAATTTAGGCCATTACAACACCCATTCTCTAGACACCCGGCTGATAAGTCTTGGCATTGCTGATGACATATATGGCATTCAGGAGGGAAATCATAGAGCTTTTGAGTGAAAGTGAATGATCCTTTGCTGTGTAGGTCTTTCCGAGCTTCATATACGAGTATGCATCAATAACACAATTGCGATGAACTGAATAATCACAAATTACACAGTGGTAAAACCAATGGCTTGGATTTCTTATTTGTTCACAAATATCACAGTAATGATACTCTGAATATATGTTGTCTTCACCATATGTGAGCATGAGGGGATGTTCATCACACTTGTGTTGAATCTTGTCGCGAAGCCTAAGGCATCTATATTCCACAGCAAAGTTGCACTCTTTGCATGCATACGCATGCTTTAGATTACTTCCACAGCAATTGCATTGCCCTTCATATTTTTCGTAAAAGAAAAGGCGGTGTTCATGCCCTTGACACGTGGAGGTATCCGATATTTGAAGACAAGGAACACAGTTACGATCCTCACATAAATTACAATCATAGGAGAAACAATTATTGAACTCAAACCCACAACTTTGACAAAAAAAACCGCATGTAAATTAAGGGTGAGGGGACGTTGGTGAATATGATCCCAATTGTACATCTTCTTAGGCAATTCAACACATGATTTGTGGAGAAAGAAATCACATTGTGTACAATGGTAAAATGAAGTCGAGATGAACAACATGCAACCATCACATTAATATCTATCACCCTCAACATCATAGCTGAAAATTAAGTTGTGATGGTGGCTTAAATATTCTATCTCTGTGTTTATTACAATATTTTCTCCAAGCTTGGTCTCTCTAATAACAACAAAGGCTGAATTCTTAAGCAACTCACTTGTTTCTTCCAACTCATCATCGACTATGTCGTACCAACTGTAATCTTTTATTCCACAATTTGTGTGGACAATATAATTACAATCAGAACAACAATAACATCCATGCTTCGAATTCACCTCCTCATAGAAAATTTGGCATTTCCAAGATTTGATCTCATGTTGCCTATGGATGAATGTGTGGGAAATTTGGTGACCATGTCGTGGAAACCTTTTGATGATGGGTTGCAACAAAATGCACTTTTCATGAACTATAAGGCCACATGGAGAACAAATATAAGAGATACAATCTCCACTCGTTCCACATGCGTCACAAATGAAAGGGACTTGTCTTTAGAACAAGGTGAATGGATGTTCATGAATTTCATCTTTGATAGTAGGTGCTGGAGAGACACATTGAACGTGAAGGCCAAACTTGAACGCGGAACAATAATAAGCAGATGACAAATTATGTGTTTCATGACAGATTTGACAAAGGAGAGATTTCAAATTGAGCTGTAAAACAAGAGAATGCTCACGGTGACATCGGAGGTCAATTGTAGTTGGTCGCTCAACACATGCAATATGAAGGGTGAACTCACAAGGTGAACAACAATAGACAAGTCCCCTCGGTTGGGTTATTTGGCAAATTTAACAAGGGAGACGCTGACTATTGAATTGTAAAAGTAGAGGGTGTTGACTATAAAAAAGATGATTGACTTTAATAGGTAGATGAAGACATTTTTTATACAAGTGAAATCTAGAATCAAAAGAAATGAATGGAGAATCTAGTAATGGCTTCCTACATGCAAAGCAATTGGTTTCTTCAAGTTCTTTAGAACCATTTTCAGAAGAGACCAATAGATCTTTTTGGGAAACACCTTCAAGCTCCCCAATCTTATTTTCAATGGTTTTTGAAAACAAAGAACATTTTACATGAAGGTCTAACTTACAAGAATAATGATAAACGAAATTCTCACATCTTTTGTCACAGAATGCACAAATAGCCCATGAACCTATGTATGGTGGACTTGCTAAAAGTTTAAGGCTATGGTTGGGATGAAAGGGATGATTTACCTCTGGGGAGGCCTCGAAGCATTTCTTGTCAGGGTAAAACTCAAACCCCGTACAACTATAGCTTAGACCTGATACCAGCTCCCCACATCCTGAGCAATTAGCCCTCTCACTTTTAAGGTTGCTCCAAAGGATGTTGATGGCTAAAATGGTGGTGAAGCTCCGTTTCTCCTTTTGTTTGGTTTCTATGCAAGTTTGTGGGTTAAGTAACAACAAATGCTTTTGTGGAAACTTAAAGCTATGATTCAGATATTTATATTGTTCCATTAGATGAGAATTACATTTTCTATGAAAAAGGAATCTAATGTTGTTGTTCTAGCCATTTAATGATTTATAGTGCGTTTTGATACAAGGTCTAAAATTACTCATAACTCATTTCCAACTCTTAAATAAGAGGATAAGCGTGCTTTAGCGCACTCGAAACCACGTCTTTCTACACTGACAACAATGTTAATGCCAACTGAGCTAAGATTAAATCGATTCAATTAAGTTAAAATTTTAAATATACTTAACGTATAAGAGATAAATATCAAAATTATACATAAACGTTGATCTAATGTTCAATATCATATATGAATTTTAATTTGGTGCAATTATATACATAAGACTTTAATTTTGATTCAAGTTTCTCGTTCTATTAACATTATTATTTGTCTGGTACTATTTTAGACCATATCATGTGGAAAGTACTAATTTAATATTTTATTAAATGAAAAAAATAAATGAATAAATTTAAATTATTTTCATAGAAATAAAAAAAAAAGCACATATATGCCATTGTAGCAATAAGGAAATAAGTGCAAAAATAATTTAAATTTACCATATAAAATTAAATAATTTCTGAAAAACAACATAATTTAAATCTCTTACTCATTCTTCTTTTAATTTAATAAAATGTTACATAAAAATTTTCACATAATTTGAAAAAAAAAATAGTGCCTCATAAATAACATTGTTATTTTTACATGAAAATTGAATCAAAAATAAATTTTCACGTATACAATTATATCAACTCGAAATTTGTGTATGATGTTACACTTTAAATCAAAATTCATATATAATTTGAAAGTTATCTCTTTTATCATTTTTTTTAAATTTTAACAAAACTTTTAAAAAAAATCAATTGAACTTGATTTGATTTTTAGACAAATTAAATTAAATATTATATATCAATATTTAAGTGTGTCTGAATTGTATTTGATGTTTGAAAGCAAAGTTGTAATGGTTGATATCTCTAAAATTATATTTGTGTTTACTTAAAAATATATATGAAAAAAGAAAAGTCAAGAATTTATTGGTAAACAGTTTATCCTACATTTTCATTTCCTTTTGGAACCCAAGCTTTAATCATTATGAGAAGACACTGCAGTGTCTCAATGTATGATTTTACGTTTTATTTAAAATTTTTTTTTGATTAATTTCACATTCATTTGAAAGAAAGTGTGGATATAAATATATAAAGTTGAAATTGATTAAAAAAAAAAGGGAAAAGAGAGAAGGCGAGAATATCACTTTATTCTTTTCAACTATAATTTGTGCAATTAATTGCGTATTAATCCTCCATAAGAAATAGATTTTTAATTGTTAATACCATTAAATTGTTCTGTTGAATTCATTAGTTTTATATTTTAAAATATAAAAAAGAATTACTCACTTAATATTCATGTAACAAAAAAAATGACATTATAATAAAACTGAATTTAACAAAACAACTCTATAAGTCATCCTCCAAATAATAATTATTCAAATAATGAAAAAAAAAATCAAATATATACAATTATATATTTATAAATTTGGTAAATCATCCTCCAAATCATTACACCCAAACACACTCTACAAGTCTTTTTATATACAGTTAATTAATAAAGGAAACAAAATCAAATTTGTCAATAATATATGCTCATCAAGGTTTAATTTTTTATGTTTATAACCCTAAACCTTACTTACATCCAATCCAGCTGAATGTTTTATTACATCCACTTAATTGATGATTAATTAAGACCGTTTTAATTATAATATTAAAATTTAATCATTATTACTTTCAATATTTTAAAATATCATTAAACAACATACAATAACTACATTAATAGACTTTCAACTCCCAACCAACAAAGTGATTATCATTTCTTTTTTTAAGAAACTTGGGTGCAGAAAGTAGCCTTGGGTGCCATCAATCCCGAACCTCTCAGTCTTCTGCTTTGGATTGCCACCTCAACGTCTGTAAGACATTCTTTCTATAAGGGTCTATACATTTCCAATGAACAATGTAGTTACACCCATTCTCTAGACACTCAGCAGATAGATCTTCGCAATTCTCCTCACATATATGGCATTCAGGAGGGTAGTCATAGATCTTTCGGGTGAAAGTGAGTGGGTGTGGGTGATCCTTTGCTGTGTAGGTCTTTCCGAGTTTCATATATGAGTATGCATCAATAACACATTCTTTATGGGCTGAATTGTCACAAATTGCACAGCGGTAAAACCAACGGCTTGGATTTCTTCCATTTTCACAAATATCACAGTAATGATACTGTGAATAAATGTTGTCTTCACCATATGTGAGCATGAGGGGATGTTCATCACACTTGTGTTGAATCTTGTCGGGAAGCCTAAGACAATCGTATTCCACAGCAAAGTTGCACTCTTTGCAAGCATACGCATTCTCTAGATTCTTTCCACAGCCATTGCATTGCCCTTCATACTTTTCGTAAAAGAAAAGGCGGTGTTCATGCCCTTGACACGTGAAGGTATCGGATATTTGAAGACAAGGAACACAGTAACGAATCTCACACACATTACAATCATAGAAGAAACAATTATTGAACTCAAAGAGACAAGCTTGACACCAAAAATCAGCATGTAAATTAAGAGTCAAGGGACGTTGGTGAATATGACCCCAATCGTACATCTTCTTAGGCAATTCGGCACATGATTTATGGAGAAAGAAATCACATTGTGCACAATGGTAAAATGAAGTCGAGATGAACAACACGCAGCCATCACAATATTTATCATCCTTAACATCATTGCTGAAAATTAAGTTGTGAGGATGGTTTAAATGCTTTATCTCTGTGGGTATTACATCATTTTCTCCAAGCCTGGTCTCTTTGATAACAACAAAGGCTGAATTGTTAAGTAATTCACCCGTTTCTTCAATCCCATCGTCGACTATCTTGTACCATCTATAATCCTTTATTGCACAATTTGCATGGACAACATAATTACAATCAGAACAACTGTAACACCCATGCTTCGAATTCACCTCCTCATGGCAAATCTTGCATTTCCATGATTTGATCTCATATTGCCCAAGGATGAATGTGTGGGAAATTCGGTGACCACATCGTGGAAACCTTTTGATGATGGGTTGCAATGAAATGCAACTTTCATGAACTATAAGGCCACATGGAGAACAAATATAAGAGATAGAATCTCCGCTTGTTCCACAAGCATCACAAACGAATGGGACTTGTCTCCAAAACAAGGTGAATGGGTGTTCATGAATTTCACCTTTGATACTAGGTTTTGGAGAGACACATTTAACATGAAGTCCAAACTTGCATGCGGAACAATAATAAGCAGATGACAAATCTTGTGTTTCATGACAGATTTGACAAAGGAGAGATTTCAAATTGAGCTGTAAAACAAGAGGATGGTGACGGTGACAAGGGTGGTTAATTCTAGTTGGTCGCTCAACACATGCAATATGAACGGCAAACTCACAAGGTGAACAACAATAGACAAGTCCCCTCGGTTCGGTTGTTTCGCAAATTTGGCAAGGGAGACGCTGACTATTAAATTGTAAAAGTAGAGGGTGTTGACTATGAAAAAGATGATTGACTTCAATAGGTAGATGAAGACATTTTTTATGCAAGTGAAATCTAGAATCAAAAGAAATGAATGGAGAATCTAGTAATGGCTTCCTACATGCAAAGCACTCGGTTTTTTCAAGTTCTTTAGAACCATTTTCAGAAGGGACCAATAGATCTTTTTGGGAAACACCTTCAAGCTCCCCAATCTTATTTTCAGCAATGGTTTTTGAAAACAAAGCACATTTTACATGAAGGTCTAACTTACAAGAACAATGATAAACGAAATTCTCACATCTTTTATCACAGAATGCACAAATAGCCCGTGAACCTATGTATGGTGGACTTGCTAAAAATTTAAAGCTATGGTTGGGATGAAATGGATGATTTACCTCTGGGGAGGCCTCGAAGCATTTCTTGTCAAGGTAAAACTCACACTCCGTACAATTATAGCTTAGACCTGATACCAGCTCCCCACATCCTGAGCAATTAGCCTTCTCACTTTTAAGGTTGTGCTCTTCGATGAACTCCAAAGGATGTTGATGGCTAAAATGGTGGTGAAGCTCCATTTCTCCTTTTGTTTGGTTTCTATGTAAGTTTGTGGGTTAAGTAACAACAAATGCTTTTGTGGAGGCTTAAGGCTATGGTTGGGATATTTATATTGTTCCATTAGATGAGAATGACATTTTTTTATGAGAAAGGAATCTAATGTTGTTCTTACAGCCAATTCATTGTGTTTTTGATACAAGGAATAGAGTTACTCATAACTCATCTCGAACTCCTAAATAAGAGGATAAACGTGTTTAAGTGGGCTCGAAACTATATCATCCTACACTGAAAACAATGTTGATGCCAACCGAGCTAAGACTCAACCGACTCAATTAAGTTAAAATTTTAAATATATTTAAAATATAAAGGATAAATATCAAAATTATACATGAACTTTGATCTAATGTTCAATATCATGCATGATTTTCAATCTGATGCAATTGTATATATAGACCTTTTTATTATAATTCAAGTTTCACATTCTATTAACATCATTATTTGTGTAATACTATTTTACACTATATCATGTGGTAATTACTAATTTGATATTTTATTAAATTAAGAAATAAACGAATAAATTTAAATTATTTTCATAAAAATGAAAAAAAAAAAACACATTATGCCATTGTAGACTGTTAAAATAATTTAAATTTACCACATAAATTTAAATAGTTTCTAAAAAAAAAACAACATGAATTAAATTCATTACTCATTCGTTTTTTAATTTAATTAATAAAATGTCACATAGAAATTTTCACATGCTTTGAAGAAAAATAGTGCGTCATCAATAACATTTTTATTTTTACATGAAAATTAAATTTCTATATATACAGTTACTTCAACTTAAAATTTGTGTATAATATTACATATTGAATCAAAATTTATAAATTATTTGAGATTTATGGTTTTTTTAAATTTTAACAAAACTTCCAAAACAATCAATTGAACTTGATTTTACATTTTTTTTTAAAACTTGAATAATTTTACATTTATTTGAAAGAAAGTGTAGATATAAAATATAAAGTTGAAATTGAGAAAAGAAAAAGGGAAAAGAGAGAAGAAAAAACGAAGAAGAAAAGAATATCATTTCATTCTTTTCAAGTATAACTTGTGCTTGAGTTAACAATTAATTGCGTATTATCCTCCCTAAGAATGGGCTTTTTTTTCCTTCAAACATTTTATGTTGTACCATTCTTTTGATGCACTCCGTAAAAAGAATTCATCTACCATCTATTCTTTACTTTCTCTTTACTCATGACATCATTATTATAAATGAAGAAAGATTTGTGTTGTTAAAATTAATGGAATTGATTATTAATAATAGGAGGATAAAGTAAACATTCTTTTCTTCTTCATCTCCATCTCCATCTTCTCTTTAATTTTTTTTATTATTTATTATTTATTATTTGTTTTATGTTGTATTTTTTTCAATTCATCTATCTAACTTTTTTGCAAGCCATCTAGTAATTGAATTTAGAAATAATTGTAGCACCTCACACTCTCTAATTTTTAAGTGGTGAGAAGGAGAGAATTAAATAGAATAATTAATCATGACGATTGTTTAAACCATTTTTTTTTAAAAAAGAGGTCGACTTGATTTTGAAAACGAAAACAAACATGGGAGTCGCCACCAATCCTTTTTGATGAGGTGTGATCAGGTCACCTCGTAAAATAGTTATTTTTAATAAACAGTTTGATTTATTAAAACAAATATTTTGGTCTACGAAATTCAGAAAAACGAGTTCGGGAGTCGATTACGCACAAGGAAGGATTAGCACCCTCGTAACGCCCTTAGTGTCGAGAATTGAGAATTTGAAAAGATTTTAAAAATACGATCCTTTGTTGAAATATTAATTAATTGAAATTTTTTGAGAAAAGGGCATATTCCACGTTAATCGAGCAAAAGAATTATGTCCCGTAAGTTAGGACACAATATCTTAAATCCCCGAAACGAGAATAAACACCAAAAATTATTTATTTTGAAAGATATTCGATTATCTCGGTCGTAGAATGAAATCATATCCCGTAAATTAGAACACGATTTTTTCTTGATTCCCGAGAATATTTAAAATTCAGGTTTTTAAAAAATGTTCGTTTATTTGGATTTATCAAGAAAATCGAAACCCCGTCAATTAGGGTACGACCTTTCGAATCTCAAAATACGAAGTATCACTTATTTAAAAAATCTTTCTTATGCACTGGGTAAAGATTAATATAACACAAATTTGTAAAAAATGTAAAAATAAATCACGGTACTAATACGCATAACAGAATAATAACGAATGCGATAATGTAAACAAAAATAATAAGAGCAAAAATAAGATAAATAAAAAAAATAAAACAAACCAACTATATGAAAAATAAGTAAATAAACAAATAGAAACTAAAAAATTTAACTAAAAAATAATAGTAAACAAATAAATAAATAAATAAATATTAGGTAAAACAATTTAAAATTAATACTAATAATAATAACAATATTAATATTAATAAAATAAAATAAAATAAAAAATAAGTAAATAAAACACATGTATATAATACTAATTTTAAGGATTCTAAAAGTAAAAGAATGAAAAATAAATAAATTAGTAAAATAAAATTTAGGTATTAAAAAGATGGATATGAAAAATAAAAATAATATTAACTTAGGTAATTAAAAATAAAGAATATTGGACAAATTAATGAGTAAATAATAAAATGAATTAATCAAAGGGCTATATTGAAATCAGAATAAAATTAAGGGCAAAAATAGTAATAAATTAAAATAAAAAAACAAATAGGAACTAAAATGATAAGCGCGAAAACACACGAGGACTGAATGACAAAATATCCCAATCATTGAGACACGCGTCCTTCCAGCAAGCCGAGGACTAAACTGAAAATGGCACAAAATTAAGGGGCAAAATTTATAAAATAAAAAATGAAATTATGAAAATATATGAAAAATCGGAAGGGCCAAAAGCGTAAATAACCCTTCCGCTAAAAAAATGCAAATCTTAGGCTGGACGGGTTGGATCGGCACCAAAACGACGTCGTTTTAGGCGTCTGAGGCAAGTCCCAAAATGGCGTCGTTTTGGAGCCTATATAAGTCAAAATTTCCCCAAAAAAACTTCATTTCGACAGTCTTCAAAAAAAAAAAAAAAACTTCAAAAAATCCTCTCCCTTTTGTCAAAAAATAAAATAACCCTAAGAATGTTTAAAAATATAAAAATTAATTAAAAAGTAAAAAATATTAAAATTGCTAAAAATAGAAAAAAATATAAAATAAAATAAAAGATAATTGAACTAAAATTACTTATTTTTTTAATTATTAAAAATTTTAACATTTTAAAAATTTTATAAATCACATTTACTAAAACTTAAATATGAAATCTTTATCTCTTGCACTTATGAAAATTGATAGATCCTTTTAGATGATAAATTTAAATAATTTTTATTTAAATAATAAAAAATAATCATAAATAAACTTTTTACAAATTTGGTAAATCATCCTCCAAATCTTTACAACCAACCACACTCTACAAGTATTTTTATGTAATAAAAAGAAAACTCATTTTATTTTTTGTCTTGAAATGATATCTATTTGGCAATTAATTAGGCAGTTAATTAATAAAGGAAACAAAATCAAATTTGTCAATAATATATGCTCATCAGGGTTAAATTTTTTATCATTATAACCTAAACCTTGCTTAAATCCAATCTTGCATTAGATCCGCTTAATTGATGATTAATTAAGAACATTTTAATTACAATATTAAAATTTAAGAAAAATATCTTTAATACTTCCAAAAATAACCAAGTTGTAATATTAATGAAATTAATCAATATGATATTAAAGTAATTGTCTTATAAGGTCACCATCAAACAATAAGAAATATTTCCAAGAGATACAAAATCAATTGCTCCACCATCATTCTTCCAATTCCAAATTATTTACAAACATATGTCACAGTAACATCACATTTTATTTACAATAAAAACCATAAAACAACACACAATAATACTACATTAATGGACTTTCAAGTCCCAACCAACAAAGTGAATGTTTTTCTTTTTTTTTTCTTCAGAAACTTGGGAGCAGAAAGTAGTGTTGGGTGCCATCAATCATGAATCTCCTTGTCTTCTATAAGGGTCTATACATTTCCATTGAACAATGTAGTTACACCCATTCTCTAGACACTTAGCAGATAGATTTCGACAGTGCTCGTGACATATATAGCATTCAGGAGGGTAATCATAGACCTTTTGGGTGAAAGTGAGTGGGTGTGAATGATCCTCTGCTGTGTAGGTTTTTCCGAACTTCATATATGAGTATAGATATATAACACAATCTTTGTGAACTGAATTGTCACAAATTGCACAGCTAGCGGTAAAACCAATGGCTTGGATTTCTTCCATTTTCGCAAATATCACAGTAATTGTACTCTGAATAAATGTTGTCTTCACCATATGTGAGCATGAGGGGATGTTCATCACACCTGTGCTGAATCTTGTCGGGAAGCGTGCGACAACCCCATTCCACAGCAAAGTTGCACTCTTTGCATGCATACGCATACTCTATATTATTTACGTGATCAACGATGAATTTTGTTATCTATCTATGTTAATATAATGGATGAAATTATTCGAAATAGCTGTTGGTAATGATAGTAAAGTTTTGAGCTTATAAGAATATTATGACATGAAATTATAAGGTGATAAGTATGTATATATTGATCTAAGTAAGAGTTTATTGAAAAAATATGGATGTCACATTTATAATAAGAATAACTATATAAAATATTAATCTAAATTAAAAGTGATCTAATATAGTTAAGATTTATTATTCTTCAGTTATTAAATAAAGTATGGTTCAAACATGTGTAGATACCCATCTAATTAATTTCCATTTGATTATGAGTTAATTAGAAATTAATGTTAATGTGCAACAATTATATAATAAGATTATGGTCTTCAAATTACATATACATAAATTTTCTAACATTCCATCTTCAGAAAAAAGAAAGTCACATTTTGAGTTAATTTGGAAGATCAAAACCTCAAATCTATAAGATCTCAACATATCGTAGTTTCTAGTATGCTTTGTCATCTAGTTTTTGGCATTGATTATTTAAATTAGGTGTAATTTAAATATGAAATTAGGTGAGACTGAATAAATTAAAGTTTCAAAATCAATAGGTGTAATTTCTTTCATGCTCATTGGAAAACCTTTTTTAGCTAAACGTGAATTATTTTTCTCAATGTCATAAAAATCATATCGGTGATCAATTCCACTAGACAATTTTTTTTTATTTAATCACTCCAACTGATTGCATTGTTGTAAAATAATTTTTTTTAAAAATTATAGAAAATATATAAAAAATAGAAAGTTTTTAAAAATAGAAAAAGTAATAAATACAATAAATAATAATATAAACATTTTTTTATAAATTATAAAAATTAAATTAAATATTTAAATTAGCTTGAATCATGTTGTATCAGACTTTTAAACAACTTGAGCAATTTTTCTTTTTATTCAACTGGTTTTTTGGCGTTCAACCAGTTTTTGATTTTATGATATCAATTTAGCTATCATTTCTTGGATTAACTGGTTCATCTGACTGATCAGGTTTGATTATGATTTTTCCAACAAAATTTGGCAGAAAAAGACAAGAGTAACTGCTCACTACACCAAAACAGACTTCTAGCGGCGTTTTTAGTGGCGTTTTAAAGGAAAACGCCGCTAATATTACACATTAGCGGCGTTTGAATGAAAACGCCGCAAAAAAATGAGCAATAGCGGCGTTTATTTTGAAAACGCCGCTAAAAAGGAGAAATAGCGGCGTTTATTTTGAAAACGCCGCTAAAAAGGAGAAATAGCGGCGTTTTTTGGTAAAACGCCGCTAAAAGTCTGATCTTTAGCGGCGCTTTTGGAAAAACGCCGCTAAAAGTCTGATCTTTAGCGGCGCTTTTGGATAAACGCCGCTAAAAATCTGATCTTTAGCGCGCTTTCGGCGCGCCGCTAAAAATCTGATCTTTAGCGGCGCTTTGAAAACGCCGCTAAAAATCGATCTTTAGCGCGCTTTGGAAACGCCGCTAAAAATCGATCTTTAGCGCGCTTTAAAAAAACGCCGCTAAAAGTCTGATCTTTAGCGGCGCTTTTGGAAAAGGCCGCTAAAAGTCGGAGCATTAGCGGCGCTTTTAGACAAACGCCGCTAAAGGTATGAGCAATTTAAAAAAGCCCAAAAACGACGACGTTTTAATTGCAGTTTAAAAAAGGGAAAAAGTAACGGCGTTTTGATAAAAAACGCCACTAAAGGATGGCTTATAGCGGCGTTTGTATGTAAAGCGCGCCGCTAAATGCGATTTTTAGCGGCGTTTGAATTCTAAAACGCCACAAAATATTTTTTTTTCAAACTAAAACGACGCCGTTTAAATTACAATGTAAAAATGGGATAAAATTAGCGGCGGTTTTATAAAAAAACGCCGCTAAAGGTCGACTTATAGTGGCGTTTGTTATAAAAACGCCGCTAAAGGTGATATCATAAACTATTTTTTATTTCAAAGCAAAAACTAAGGTTGGCATTTATTCAATCTATTTCAAAACAAAAAAAAACGCTGTTTTGATCATTGTATAATAAATCAATTTTAATTTACGTTTAGTGTTTAATTTTTGCCTTAGTGTTAAGATTTAGCATTCGGGTATAAGGTGTGGGTCGTATGGTTTAGGGGTTAATGTTTATAGTTTAGTGTTTTAGTGGTTTCTGATTTTTGATTTAAAGTTTAGTGTTTATGGTTACAGGGTTTATATGTTTGTAAGAGTTAAGTGTAGAATTTTAAGGTTTAGGGTTTAGGGTTTAGGGTTTAGGGTTTAGGGTTTTAGTTGTTTAGAGTTTTTGATTTAAGGTTTAGTATTTATGCTTTTAGGGTTTATATGTCTATAAGGGTTTATGATTTAAGATTTTGTGGTTTATGGTATTTTAGGGTTTAGAGTTTATAAAGGTTTATAGTTTAGGGTTTAGATTTGGGTTACGTGTTTAAGGTTTTATAGGTTTTAGGGGTTTAGGGGCCGACTTAGGGTGCAGATTTAAACAAACTAGTGTTGTACATTCTGATCCATCATCCAAGTGGCCATCATGTTTTATTTTCGAAAACTCATGCAAGACTCTTAATTTCATCCTCTTGATCTATTATTATTTATCTAATTTTTATATTAATTAATTAATATAAAATTTATTTGTAATTTACTTTTAAAAATATTCAAAAAATTAATGTCGTAGAGAAAAATTTAGAACCAATAACATTAAAAATGAATGTTAAAAATGGAAAAAATAAAATACTATTATTTAAAATACTTTTTAAATTTTTTGAGTATACGAGTAATTGTTTTTAATTTATATATTAAATAACTTTAAATATTAAAAATTTCAAAATTTATCCAAATATTTTAAATATTACTTAAACTTTAAAATAAAGAAAAATTTGATTAAATCTTTAAAAATATATTATTTTCAAGAATATTAGTGGCGTTTTTAATTAAAAACGCCAAGAATAAGAAATAGCGGCGCTATTCAAAACGCCGCAAATAATCATTTTATTTCAGTTAAAAACGGCGCCAGATATTAGCGCGTTTATCAAAAATTGCTTAAGGCTTTCTGTTCCCCAATTTTTGATTTCTCAAATCCCTAACTCCCATCTCTTTGCTCTTCCTATTCTTCCTATTCTCATCTCTGCTTTCAACTGCACCTTCTCTTCCTTTTCTTTTGCTTTGATTTCCAAGCTCTTCCTTTTTCTGATGAAAAGAAAACCTGAACCTTTATTTTCTTTTTCTTGAATCCCTTCTCTTTTATCGTCTTTTACTCAAAAAGAAAACATTTGATCTTGTTCATTTCGACTTTGAAAAGAATTTCTCATCAAGAGAAGAAGATGAAGAAGAAGCTCTTAATAAATCTTGTGGTTTAATCTATTTGAGGTGAGTTTTGAGACACGAATCTCGGTTGAAATTTTTTTTTTTTCATTTACAAATTAAATAAATTCAATTGCCATATTTCTGTTTCAATTTCATTTACAAATTTCCACTTTCATTTACAAGTTGAGGTAAGTTTCTCTTTTATCCGCCTCAATTTTTTAACAAAGTCGTTATTATTATTTTTTGTTCACGCTTCTCCACCGTCGCTACTGGATATTCGGTCGTGGAGGTATTTCCTTGGTTCGTACTATTAAGTTTTCTTTTCCTCTCTTTGTTTCTTCTTTTACCCCAAAACCAATAAGCAAAGAACATACTTTTAACCTATAACTTTCCTTGTGAGGAGATAGCTGCCTCTAATTTTATATTGATTTTGCAATTTCATGCGGAGAAGCAGAATATCAGATTATTGCTGCTTATTTAGTTCTAATGGCAATTCCAACTTTTCCATGAATATGGCTGAGTTTAAAATTTTGGTTTGTGGCTTACATGTTAATGGCGTATTTCCATTTTCAAAGTTGTAGACATGGATATAGTGAAACATTCTTGAAAGAGATTTCTGCTCTATACTTAGTTTTTTCTTCTTAGGCTTTAGTTCTAGTTGAAAGAATTCACATATGAAAACAACAGCTCTTTTATGGTTGCGAAATGAGTATATTTGAGACTTGCAAAAATAGTTAACTTTATCAGTGCATAATCAGTTCCTAATATGCCTCATATTATGATCCAACTATAGGAAATACACACACAAACACTAACAGCAGCTTAATTACATATATAATATTAGTTGAGGCAGTGGATATTTGTAGATATGATCTAAATCAATCTAAGTTTGATGGTGCACTGGTAATGATCCAAAACATAAGTAGCAAGCAAGTAAAAGAGAAACACAAACTATTTGTGAAAGTTTGAAACACTACTTTCTTCGGTTTAAGTATAAAATGGTTTATCATTTACTTATATATATAAACATTCTGCCATATATTTTTATTTTTATATTAGTTTATGAGCTATTGAAGGAATTTTTCATGGGTACATCAATCTTCATGTTCAAGCTGCTTTTGTCTTCGTATATATATTTTTATGTTATATAACTTTTTGTTTGTGCTGAAACTGTTTTTTTTCTAAGTGAAGCCCTGGTTTATCTTTATTGGAGAACCAGTAGAGTTGGTTCGAGTTGAACATTTATCTTAAAAATAATTTAAAATTTTAAGATAATAATATTTAAGAAATTAAGATGTTTATATATAAAATAAATATTAAATTAAAAATAATATAAATATTTTGAATATATATATATATATATATAAACCGCCTAAAATGAGTTTGAACTATTAAACTTTTATATGAAAACAGAAGAGCGAAAAGGATATTTGGCGATGATAAATTAGATGAGGTGTTTTGAGTGAGTGATTGAAAAATATACGGGTTACATCCATATATTGTTATTGAATTTCATTTTTTTGGAGGATTTTTATTTTCTTTAAAACCAACCACTTTTTATGATTTCCCTTTTCAAAAGACAGGGATGCTGTCTAAATCAATACACATTTTCATGAAAATGAAACATTATTTTGGCACCAACATAGTGCAAAGACGCTTATGTGTCAAATCCAATAGGTCGGTTTGAATCCACCTCGATGACGTAGAATTGGAATTTTTCTTATATAAATTATTAAGGGGATGTTTTACTTGAATTGAATGTTGGTTGAGATAAAATCCCTTACGAGATTTCGGATGGTTTTTCACAAACATTGTTATCAATTTTGCTTGTTTGCACCAATATCGAATCTGAAAAGAAGTAAATTACTCGGTTCTATATCGAGACCAAAAGCAATTAGTAAAATTAATAAGCAAATGGATCCATGATAAATGCATAAAGGAAATGCTTTAGAATGTTACGAGTTAGGACCTGTAATTTTTTTGTTTGATTTTAGCTTTAATTTGTTTGTGTTTTTATTGGAATTTGAAAGTCATGATATTTTTGTGGTTTGAGGAAAGAAATTGGAGTTGAAACATCATTGTTGTTTCCTTTATATTTTTTATTTTTATTACTCAAATTTACTTTTTTATACTATTACACTTGGCGGCTAAAGGAGATTGTTACCCAGGAAAATTAGTTTCGATGAAATTATAATAGATTTACTTTCCAAACGTCTTGAAGCGGGAGAAGCTAAGGGTGAATCGTGGTTCATTCTTGATGGTTTTCCTCGGACGATGAGGCAGCGAGTAAGTGCTTCATTTGATAATTTTCAGTAATATTTTGCTTTCAAATAAAGGTTAATTTGACTTCACTTACAGGGAAATACTAATGTTAGTAAAGGCGAGTGGTAAAAGAACCGGTAGGACTAGGAAAATATACCCGTTGGGTACTAAATTGATCCCTTTGCATATGTATTATCAATCTTTTGCTAGAAGCATGTATAAATTCCAGTCATTGTTTTTGGTTCTAAAAGCTTTTGTTAGCTTCTTAGTAATTTACTCACATGAGGCACAGCAATTCTGTATGTTCTTGTTTAAGGTGTTTTTCTTATTAGTTTTTGACAGGCTAATAATTTTTGTTATATAGATTGACATTTTTGTGTTTTCGTGTTTCTTTGTGCTTCTTTTCCATGCCATGTTTCGTACCGTGTTTTTGTTGACTTTTTCGTGTTATGGAATCTATCATGTCCAAATTGCCAGTTACACCTATACAACTTCTACCTATGTTCTCAATGATTAATAGATTTGCCCCTGATGACTGTAAGTTGGATGGTCAAGCATTTTATTCTTTTTTTTTTTTTTTGTGTGTGTGTGTGTATACACTCTGAAAATAGCATTTTATGAGAATACAACTTAAGAAAAATATGCTGATTTCATATGGTCTAAGTTGCTACCTTGTTAAGAAATTTTATTGGTTAAAATATGTTTTTAGTCTCTGTGCTTGTATATAATTTGAGATTTAGTCCCTTTACTTTAAAAGTTAAAAACTCAATCTTTTTACATTTTCTATTTAAAAATCTTAGTCCGATCATCATTGTTGTTGGTAGTTTTTGTTAAAATTTGTGAACTTATTATGTTTATTTTCTGTCAATCATATGATGACAGCCTAATCAAAATTCAAAGTTGACAATTTAGACTGATCAAATCAGCATTTTAGACTGTTCCTCATTACCATAGTTACCAATTTTGTAGTACTTTTAGAATCAAGTAATTTACTCCATAGAGTTTGACAAAAAAAAAGAAAACAAGTAAATTTAATATCATAATTAATGGAAACCCATTTAAATGTTGATGTGGACTCGTGAAACCCGCAATACAAACCTTTAAATTGAACTAACTATTAAGAACATGAGTTTTGTCAAGCATTTTAGATGGTTTTTCACAAACATTGTTATCAATTTTGCTTGTTTGCACCAATATCGAATCTGAGAACAAGTAAATTACTCGATTATGCTAGTGCTAGGGACAAGAATCCGGTCGAGGGAATCGGAGTATTACGGACTTATTACGACATCATTGAGTTGGATTATTATGGCAATTGCAAAGTTGTCTTATTTCGAGGTGATTGGGCTGATGTGAATACGGCTCGCGGAATTAAAAACGATCAATATGGCTTTACAATGGTGAATTTCTCTCGATTGATTCACACCGGAGAACAAGTGATGGACGAGCCGTATGTGTTTTCTTCTCAAGTTAAACAAGTTTTTTACTCCGAAGATCCAAGCGATGAGGGTTGGTACGTTGTACTTCGAAACACCCCTAGAGACTTGTTCGACATTGGCAGTGGAAGTAGAGATGACATAGTCGAAAGATCAGAAACTTTGCCTTTTCCAGAACAAGACTTAACTGAAAATATCCCTAGTACTAGTCAACAATTTCAATGGGTTCGTCAGGATGTGGACGAAGATATTTACGAAATATGATGTAGTAAGATTTAATGATTTATTTTCTATATGTAATATTATAATTTTCATGTTGGTCATGTTATATAATTTAACTATTTTAAATGTCCTATTATTGTTGTTATTTGTTACTAAAATTTTGAACTCTTTTATGTGTTTTGGCAGAGAAAATGCCTAGAAGACGCGATTACGAGGTTTAAATATTAGCAATTATACTGAAAATTCAGCAGACGTAAATAGTGGGCAGGATACAGTTGTTGGATCTTCTACTCTGCCGGACATAGATGACGAGCATGGAGAATTCCAAAGTAATGTTAAGTTTATTTTACATGCATGTTGAATTTTATTATTGATTCATTTTTCAATTTTAATATAATAATATATCATTTTTCAATTTGAGGGTGGTGGGGCGCGCAGAGCTCGGGGGCGTCGTTGCTTACGATTTATATGACTTAGAGCCTACCAGTGTGTTATAGTAAGGAGAAACGATCATGGCCAGCCTATCGGATCTGAAGCTCGATTGTTGGCAGGCTATTTGGGCATTATAGCACGAAATTCGAATATGTTGCCCATTAACTATGAATCATGGCATCACATGCCTGATGCCAACAAAAATCAGGCTCTCGAAAATATTAAGGTAATAGAAGGTGAATGTAATTTATAATACTTTCATTTAACCTTCATTTATATTAACTTTTTTAAAAAAAAAATTCAGGGTAGATTTGATTTAGAGGTCTCCGATGACTATATTAAGAAGACGTTGGGCAAAAATGGAGAGACAATAAAAGTACCCTAAAAACAATATTTTAAAAAGACATCACCCTCGATTTAAAATCATGCGAAATGTCCCGCCGGAATGTTGAGGTACCAATGGGAAGATCAAGTTAGATTCTGGAATTCAAAGAAAGGAGAGGTATTGCGTACTTTCAAAGTCTTAGAAATTTTTCGGTTTATCGTATTTACTATATAATTAATTCAAATCCCATTATGTAGGACCGTGAGCGAGTTGGAACAAGCAGCAGACAGAAACAACATTTCACGCACACGGCAGGTTCCAGAAGTTTTGCTCGTGTGGCTGAGGCTGAGGTATTATAATTTATTACTTCTTTCAAATATTAATGATTTATACTATTAACTTATATTTTTTCTGCTATAATGTAGGAAGTTTAGTCATCAGTCAAAAAGTTGGACGGCTTCAACTTTTTGACATTACGCATAGGAAGAAGGATGGATCTCCGATGACATCCGAGGCTGCAGAAATTTTGGTATATTTATTTAATAAATGCTTATTTTATTTAAATATTTATAATGCTTAATTATAATGGTTTAATTCATTGTTTGTAGTTTTAAATTTCTAATTTTAACTTATGTTCCATTCATTTTTATTATATATTTCGTTTCTAACTCTTTTATTGATTTATTAGGATAAACTAAAGGAGAAGAAGAGGCGGAGTATGAAGCGGTTGCTTCGTCGGCGATTCTGTTAATCTCGACGAGGTTGATAACATGATTATTACGATGTTTTGGGTCCCGAAAGGTACGATCGCCGATTGATAGTTTTGTTAATCTTGAGTATATTTATAACGAAATTATCACTAATGTTTTGGGTCTTACAAGGTATGGTCGGGTTCGATGTCAAGGATCGTGTGTTACTCCGACCCAATATTTTGATCCGCTCCCGGCAATACATGCCTTCCGAGTCAATCTCGTCTTCAAGTTCGTGACCGAAAGAACAGATATCCCCGATGGAAGCGAAACACACTGAGCAAATTTCTCAGCTTAGAGCGGAGGCAGCAGCGAGAGAGGCGGAGCATGTTGCTCAACTTAGAGCGGAGGCAGCAGCGCGGGAGGCAGAGCAGAACAGAAAGTATGAAGAACTCCAGCTACAGCTGCAGGTTATGATGAATATGTTCAAGCAAGGCGCAGAGGCCGCCATCTTAGACATTTCTTTTCTTATTGTAAGATTTTTTTTTTAACATTGTTACAGTTAAACATTATTCTAAGAATTGTTTGAATTATGATTCATTTTTTAATCAATATTATCTTTTATTAAATTTGAAGTATTTGTTTAGATTTAATGCTTTTACTGAGAATTAAATGTTTTATTTGTTTGCATTGGGTTGGAATTATATGCAATTGTTCTTTGTTATTGGTTTTTTCTTTGCGGGAGGGTAGGATATTGGGAAAAAAGTACATAGCAAATCTGTGCAAATTAGTGGCGTTTTTTTAGAAAGCGCCGCTAAAAGCCCCTACCTGTTGCGGCGTTTATTTTAAAAGCGCCGCTAAAAGCCCCTACCTATAGCGGCGTTTTTTTAAAAGCGCCACTAAAAGCCCCTACCTATAGCGGCGTTTTTCTAAAAGCGCCGCTAAAAGCTCTCTACCTATAGCGGCGTTTTCTAAAAAGCGCCGCTAAAAGCCCCTACCTATAGCGGCGTTTTTCTAAAAAGCGCCGCTAAAAGCCCCTACCTATAGCGGCGTTTTTTTAAAAAGCGCCGCTAAAAGCCCCTACCTATAGCGGCGTTTTTCTAAAAAGCGCCGCTAAAAGCCCCTACCTATAGCGGCGTTTTTCTAAAAGCGCCGCTAAAAGCCCCTACCTATAGCGGCGTTTTTCTAAAAAGCGCCGCTAAAAGCCCTACCTTTGCGGCGTTTTTTTAAAGCGCCGCTAAAAGCCCCCCTACCTATAGCGGCGTTTTTACTTAAAAACGCCACGAATTTTTGCGGCGGTTTTTCGTAGCGGCGTTTTTGCGGCGCTTTTTTAAAAGCGCCATGAGTACTATTAGTGGCGCTTAAAAACGCCGCTAAAGGCCCAAAAAAACGCCGCTAAAAGTCTGTTTTGGTGTAGTGGCTTGTCATTATTGACACTATGAATGAACATTTCTTTGTAATTATTTAGCATAAATAAAAAAGTTTTATCAAAGAGTCCTATGGCTATTGTATAAAATTAATCAAAATCAAAGTTGCTTGTGACTTTTGAATTTGACTAAGGTTAAAACTCATCAAATCCAATTGATAAACTTGTATGTAAAAGCAACTGAGATTGCTCTTGTATTTTGTCGTAACCATTTTTTTGATAAAACAGTAAACGACGCGGTTGACTCGATTTTTTGAAAATGAAAAGGAAGGGAGTCGCCACCGATCTTTATTTGGGTGTGATCGGATCACCTTTGTTTTAATAAAACGTCTCGGTTTATTCAAACGATACTTTTGGTCTACGAAAAGTTGAGAAAAATGGGTTCAGAAGTCTATTACGTGCGAGGAAGGATTAGCACCCTCGACACGCCCGAAATTGGTACCAAATTGATTGATCGATGTCCTAATGTTGAAAACTTTGAAATGATTTGGAAATAGATACTTTTTATTTCTAAAACTTGAAGGAATTGGAAGGGACGTTAAGGCTTTCTTATTTTTGAAGAGATAAAGCATCATGTCTAGTAAGTTAGGGCGCAATACTTTAGACTCCCGAAACTAAGCTCGCCTTTTAAAACTTAGTTTTACATTTGAAGAGGATCTTCCATCATTTGTCAAACGAGAAATCAAAACCCGGTAAGTTAGGGCTCGTTTTCCCGAAAATCCAAATTAGGAATATTGCCTCTATTTTAGAAAAAAAAAAGGAAACTTATCTCGAAGTATCTAGGCGTCGAGTCCAGTAAGTTAGGACGCGACAATTTCGAATCTCCGAGATTAAGTGTTTTTTTTTTAAATTTGGATTGCGATTTTTTAAAGGGGATATCCCGTTGTTTAACTTTAAACGAGAAAAAAAAACGGAACCCAGTAAGTTAGGGCTCGATTCACTCGAATTGCTAATACGGGATGTCGATTTAAAACTTGAATTTGTGATTTTTAAAAGGGATATTCCGTTGTTTAACTTAAACGAGAAAAACCGGAACCCAGTAAGTTAGGGCTCGATTTTCTCGAATCGCTAACACGGAATATTGGTTGTTATAAAAGTTGAGGTCTCGAGAAAGATTGGTGCGACGAACAATAGGAGTATGGATAAGAATAATAAAAGAAAATGATGATATAGGTAGGGGTAAAATGAAAGTATTACGATAATAGTACATATATTAATAACGATAATGATGATGAAGTATGAAAATAATGAGGGCAACTGATGAAGGAAATAGTATGTATAATAAACAAACAAAACTATATACATATAAATATAAAATAATAATATGATAATAGTAATAATAATGGTAATATAACGATAAAAAGGATAATAATAATAGTGAGAACAACAAATGATGATAATAACGTATATAAAACGAATGCGATGTAATAATGATATTTAGAAATAGAATGAATAATAATATGCAATATAATAATAAGAAAAATAATGTCGTAATAATAATAATGACACTAATAAAAATAAATAAATAACATAATATAAGCAAACAAAATGTATAACTATGTAGAATATAATAATATAATAATAATAATAATAAATAAAACAGTAGTAATAATAATATTAATGGCAGAATTAAAATAATAATAAAATGACGAAAATAACAACAAAAAGGAAAAGGGACTAAACCGAATTAAAAATAAAATTTTGGGGCAAATGTATAATAAATAAAAAGGGAAAAGGACCCCAATGTGATGCGCAAAAACAAAGGAGGGACCAGAAGGGAAATTATCCCATCCTCCTAAAGCCACATAAAAAATGACCAAATTAGAACAAATATGAAACTGTTGGGCCAAATTTGAAAATCAAAAAAGGATTTAATTGAAATAAGCTGAAAAAGCGGAAGGAATGAGCGCATAAATAACCCAAAAATTGCAAAATCGCGCGGATCCCTTCGGCAGGCGGGTCGGGTCGCGCGGGTCGGAGCCAAAACGACGTCGTTTTGGGCGTTTAAGGCCAGCCCCAAAACGGCGTCGTTTTGGGAAGCTATTTAAGGCCTAAAAATTCTAAAAAAAATTCATTTCATCACTTTTTAAAAAAAAAACCTTTAACCCTCTTTCTTTTTTCTTTGCAGGTGTGGAATCCGGTGAGATTTAGCGTCGCTTTCTTTGCCGCCGCGCATCTCAAATCGATGGCCACACAAGACGGTGGCTTTAAACTTCAAAAAAAGGGTAATTTTTTTGTATTTTTATATTTTTTTGCTATATTTGATATGTTTATATATATATAAATTGTTGTTTACCAAAAAACAAAAATAAATAAATAAAGCCTATGCGTATATAATAGATTCAAAAAAAGGGGAAAATATGAAAAAGAAATACCCTTCTTGCGTTTTTTTCGGTTCTCTTTGTTTGTTGTTTTTTGGTGTTTGTGGATGTTTTTATTTGTGCTTGAATCTTCTCTTTTTATTTTTCAAAAAAAAAAAGGGTCCGTTTACAATCTATTTCAATGGCTTTTTATAGCCATTTTTACAACTAGTTTTCTTGATGATTTCTCTGTTCTTCTTGCAGGCAAATGGGCGGTGGACGTGACAAGGGCGGTGCTGCAGGCGTGGCAGTGGCGGTGGGTCAGAAGTGGCGGCGGCACTTAGGGTTAGGTTTTCTGAAATTTGTTGTTGGGTTAATCTGTTTTGGGCTAGGGTTTGGGCTTGTTTTAGGCATTGGGTTTTAGTGGTTTTTGATGTTTTTTTTTTAATGTATTGGGTTTGTTTTAATTTGTTGTAAAAACGGGCTGAGGTGATTGGCCTGGGCAAAAATGGGCTTATACAGCTGCCCCTCTTTGCTCGTTATTGTGTAACAAGAACAGAGCAAAGACTTTTAAAAGAGCCAATTTTGCCTGGTCTTGTCGAATCTTAACCTCTTGAGTGCTCTTCCATAGGTAGCTTCATTCCTGTCCACCGCATCTTGTCACTTTGATCCACTCCACCGCTGCTTCAGAGAGATAGAACTTCTAGCTCCAATTTATTCTGTTGTGCTTTTATGGAGATAAGACTTGTATCTTCGATCCGCTCCTGCAATCATCAAGAATCGTCAACTTTTTTATTTCAATTTGATCCCTGCAAACTCAAGGATCACCAGACTGATGTATTCAATCTGCTTCTTGCAACTTCAGAATGTCAAATCGCTATTTTCAATCGATCCTCGCAAACTCGGGGATCACGGATGATGTCTTCGATCGCTTCCTGCAACTTCGGGAAGGTCAAATCGCTATTTTCAATCCGATCCACCGCAAACTCGGGATCACTAGATGATGTCTTCGATCCGCTTCCTACAACTTCGGGGAAGGTCAAATCTGCTATTTTCAATCTGATCCCTGCAAACTCAGGGATCACCAGACTGATGTCTTCAATCTGCTTCCTGCAACTTCAGGAAGGTCAAATCTGCTATTTTCAATTTGATCCCTGCAAACTCAGGGATCACTAGACTGATGTCTTCGATCTGCTTCCTGCAACTTCAGGAAGGTCAAATCTGCTATTTTCAATCTGATCCCTGCAAACTCAGAGATCACTAGACTGATGTTTTCGATCTGCTTCCTGCAACTTTAAGAAGGTCAAATTTGCTATCTTTGATCTGCTCCACTGCAAACTCAGGGAGACAGGATCTGCTATTCTTTAATCTATTCTGCCATAGTGTCCTTTTGAGGACATAACCTGTAGAATGAGTACATGTTTATGCCTAATGATTAGGATGCCATGAGTATGATGAGTCAGAATGTTATGAGTGCGATTTCCTATTTGAGGTGTTATCATCTATTTATCCGTCAAAGTTTCATCTTCGTTTCCCTTGTAGTAACCGTTTTCGTATGAATGACTTGCCCCTGTGAAAATTTCAAGGCCCCTTTCCTTTAGGCTTCGGGACACGGGTCTGCATTGTCTTCTAACTGTCTTCCCCGAGAATCACAACTCCTACTCGAAGAGTACCTGACTTGGTTTGTTTTTGGATTCGTTCCATAGCGATTTAGGGTTTTGAATCTTTCCTTGTCGAAAATTGGCTGTCACCTTTCTGGGTGACTAGGTAATATTATTCACCCCGCCATTCTTGAATCGGGCGAGGAAGTTTGAAGAAATGATTTCCATTAAGACCCCTCTTTCTCCAATGTCTTTAATCTATGTACGTGAAACTCTAAGCAATTGTCCTGTTTCAGTTTCTTGTTTTATCTTAGAGATTCCCAAAGTAATACGTAGAACTTTCTTTTGTGAAATTATCAGTTCATCAATTATTATTTCAATGCAACATGTTTATGAATGATGGGTAACAATAGATTGACTTCAAAGAGAGTTAAAATGAATTATCAATGATTTGATTGGGAACATATCCTTTTTTGCGAAAAAGAATCCAACAATAGTGAAAATGAGCAAGACATAAATCAAATGCCCTAGACACCGCCGATTGGGCTTCTATACAAGCTTCATGAAGGCTGCTTTGAGCTTTAGCATGTGTTCAGAAGACTCAAATTACTTTGTTGATGCCCCAATATGCAACGTGCTTCCTCTTCTGTTGATTCTAGCGCTGCAAGATCGCCACGTGTCTATTCAAAATTTGAGCCGCCCTTTTCGGGTTTTCAACTCAAAAGCCCTTTGGCCCCAAGGTGCCCTCTGCGGGTTTTCACCTTGGCCTCTCCGTTTTGGTTTTTTTTTTTTGAAGTCTCAAAGTGCCCTTTGCGGGTTTTCACATTGACCTCTCCGTTTCAAGCAAACCTCTCCGTTTCAAGCAAAATACTTTTTAGCCGAATCCGAGTTCACGGGATTGGGTAAGCTTTTCCCGTCCATTTCAGTCAGAATCAGTGTGCCTCCCGAGAAAGCTTTCTTTACCACATATGATCCTTCCCAATTCGGCATCCATTTTCCTCTGTAATCTTTTTGTATGGGAAAGATCTTTTTCAGCACAAGGTCCCCCTCATGGAATTCTCTTGGGCGAACTTTTTTGTCATAAGCTCGCATCATTCATTTTTGGTACATCTGACCGTGACGAATAGCCCTCAATCTCTTTTCTTCAATTAAGTTCAACTGATCATATCGAGCTTGGATCCACTCAGCTTCATCCAGCTTTATTTCTGACAAAACTTGAAGAGAAGGTATTTCTACTTCAATAGGAAGGACTACTTCCATCCCATAGACCAATAAAAAAGGTGTTACCCCGGTAGAGGTTCTGACTGATGTCCGATAAGCATAGAGTGCAAATAGTAACTTCTCATGCCAATCTCTATAGGTCTCAAATCATCTTCCCCACTATCCTCTTGATGTTTTTGTTGGTCGCTTCCATTTGCCCCATTCATCTTTGGACGATATGGCGACGAATTGTGGTGTTTGATGTTGAATTGGTGCAAACCCCTACTATCGTCTTTGTTGTTTAGGTTCGTGCATTGTCGATATGATCCTCTCGGGCATTTCGTATCGACAAATGATCTTTTTTCAAAAACCGACGACTAACCCGATTTAGTGACATTAGCATACGGCGACCTCTACCCATTTTGTGAAGTAGTCGATAACCACAAAGATGAACCGATGCCCATTCAAAGCTTTCGGAGAGATTGGGCCAATGACATCCACGCCCCACATGGAAAATGGCCATGGAGAAGTCATAACATGCAAAGGTGACGGGGGCACATGAATCTTGTCTCCATAAATCTGGCATTTATGGCATTTTTTGGCATAGTTGATACAATCTCCTTCCATGGTGGACCAATAATATCCAAGCCTCATTATTTGTCTGGCCATAGTGAAACCATTGGCGTGAGTTCCAAAGACGCCTTCATGGACTTCTTCCAGATTAACTTAGCTTCGGTGGCATCTACACATCTCAAGGAAGACTTGATCTTTCCTTTTCTTGTATAAGACCTCTCCGTCCAGGACGTAGTCACAGGCTAGTCTTCTCAACGTCCTTTTATCGTTCTCAGTCACTTGGTCTGGGTACTCGCGATTCTTCATGTACCGCAGTATATCGTGGTACCATGGTGGGCCAGTTTTCTCTTCCTCCTCGACATCGTAGCAATGGGCTGGGTCCTGATGAATGCTCATTTGTATGGGTTTCATATCCTCATTTTCATTTATTCGGACCATGGAGGCTAAGGTGGCCAGAGCATCAGCCATCTGGTTTTCGTCTCTGGGTAAATAACGTTAAGTGACATCGTCGAACTCTCTGATCAAATCTTGGGCCAGTCTTTTGTAGATGACCAGCTTTGGTTCCCTGGTTTCCCATTCCCCTTTTAGTTGATAGATTACCAGGGCAGAATCTCCATATACTTCTAATATTCTAATTTTGTGTTCAATAGCGGCGCGAAGACCCATGATGCAAGCTTCATATTCAGCCATATTATTAGTGCAATCGAAATCCAATTTGCAAGTAAATGGATAATAGTCTCCTTTTGGGGATATCGAATCGCCTAATTCCATTGCCCACGGCGTTTGATGCCCCAATCAAAATTTAGTTTCGTGGATGATTTTTGGTGGCACCTTCTCCAAATGGCGTCGCCACGTACATCAAATTTTCGTTAGGAAATCAAAGTTCAAAGGCTCATAGTCTTCAAGGGCTCTTGGCGGAAAGTCCGCTATTGCACTCCTTTTACCGCCTTTTTGGTTTACATAGACGATGTCGAATTCAAAAGCGAGAATCGCCATCCGCCATCCTTCCATTCAAGGCGGTAGACTCCATCATATATTTAAGAGGATCTAGCCTCGAGATGAGCCATGTCGTGTGATACAGCATATATTGCCTCAATCTCCGAGTTGTCCAAATCAAGGCACAAACACAATTTCTCGATTGGCGGGTACCTTGTTTCACATTCAATAAATTTTTTACTAAGGTAGTATATTGCCTTTTCTTTCTTCCCCGACTCATCATGCTGACCCAGCACAGATCCCATCGAATTATCAAGCACCATCAAGTAAAGGATTAATGACTTGTCTGGTTGAGGCGGCGTTAGTAGTACCGGGCATGGGGCAGTATTGTTTTACCTTTTCGAAGGTCTTCGGCATTCTTCATCCCACGTGCCTGGGTTGTGTTTCTTGAGGAGACGGAATATGGGGTCACATCTCTCGATCAGTTGTGAAATGAACCGGGCAATGTAATTTAGCCTTCCTAAGAAACCTCTAACTTCTTTTTGGGTATGTGGTGGAGGTAATTCTTGTATGGCTTTGGCTTTATCCAGGTCAACCTCAATCTCTTTTTTGCTGACTATGAATCTGAGCAACTTCCCGGACCGAGCTCTGAAGGTACACTTTGACGTGTTAAGCTTCAATCGAATTTTCTCACCTCAAGAACAATTTTCTCAAGACTCGCACATGTTCTTTATCGATTCGGGACTTGGCGATCATATCGTTGACGTAAACCTCAATTTCCCTGTGCATCATGTCATGGAATAAGGTTACCATGGCTCTCTGATATGTCGCCCCCGCATTTTTTAGCCCAAATGGCATTACCTTGTAGCAAAATATTCCCCACATGGTTATAAACGTTGTCTTGTCCATGTCCTCAGGATGCATCTTTATTTGGTTGTATCCCGAGAAACCATCCATGAAGGAGAACAATGAATAGCCTGCTGTATTGTCTACCAAGGTGTCGATGTGAGGCAACGGGAAATTGTCCTCCGGGCTGGCCTTGTTCAGGTCTTTGTAGTCCACGCACATCTGTACTTTCCCGTCTTTCTTGGGGACCGGGACAATATTAGCTACCCAATCCGAGTATTTAACTACTTGCAAGAACCCAGCGTTAAATTGTTTGTCGACTTCTTCTTTTATTTTTAACAAGACGTCCAGTCTCATTCTTCGGAGCTTCTGTTGGACTGGCTTGCATTCTTCTCTTATAGGCAATCGGTGTACTGTGATATCAGTACTTAGTCCGGGCATATCTTGGTACGACCACGCAAACACATCTTTGAATTCATTGAGTAATTCGATGAGGTTCCGCTTGGTTTCTGCAGTAATACGGGCTCCAATCTTTACTTCTTGCCCCTCTCCTAGGTTCACCATTTCTACCGACTCTTTATGGGGTAGGATCTGCTTTTCTTCTTGCTCTACCATTCTCAACAAATCCGAGGCAAGTCGCATTACATGTCATTTTCAAAATCCCGAGATTCCTCTGAACACATGTCTTGCTCAAAGCAGACTTCTAAATCTGTAGTATCGTTGCTCACATCATTGATGTCTAGAGACTTTCTATAATCTCTAAAAACTACAGAAAATTCCTCTGCAGTCCAATTGTCTAAAGTGCTTCCAGGTTCATACGGGCGAATGCCCGACAGATTTCCTTGATTAGTCTCCTCATCATGTATAGCATTGATGTGAGGATATTCATCTCTAGGAGATTCTTTTCCCGGGTAAATCATTCCTCCTGATACAAAGGTGTGAGATATGTGGGGGAATGTTATCGGTTCCCACTTAATGTCCTCTCCATTCAGCCGGGCCCTTCTCCTTTCTTGCTTCTTTTCTATTTCCTTCTTCATTTGTTTAGCATCTGGTTTGAAACCTAAACCAAAGCGGTCTCTTTTCTCCTTCAGCATCGGGGTCTGGACTCTCCCTTGGAGATACTTGCCCAACCCTCTTCCAAGTAGGGCTCCTTTTCCCATCGTCATTTGTAATCCCATCTTGGTGGTCTTGGATAGCTTGGGCATCGGAACTTTATTTCCTTCCGAGATGAATGTCGCGTTTACGAATTCTAAGGATCGGAAGGAAGATTCGATGGCCTCCTCATTCGTTTCTAGATATGGCACTTCATTGGTAACGGTCGCTATGATATCTTCTTGCCGCGTTATAGTTACCACCGATTTTTTGTTACCGCCTTGAGTTTACGTGTAGCGATGAGGGTACGGCTCTCGCCGAGTGAATCCATGGCCTCCCCAGTAAGCAGTTGTAAGAGGGCTTGATATCCATGACCAGGAAGTCCACTTTGTAAGTGTTAGGCCCGATCAATAAAGGTATGTCTATTCTCCCCATCAATCTTCTTTCCATGCCGTCAAACGCTCTCACTATGTTCTGGCATGCCTTCATGTGAGAACTGTCTATTGGCAACCTCTTGAGTGTAGCCAGTGGTAGGAGATTTAACGCTGACCCATTATCTATTAGCACGCTTGGCAGAGTGTATCCTTTACAGCGGGTAGTTATGTGTAAGGCCTTCGTTGATCCCATGCCTCCGGGTAGGATTTCGTCATCGCTGAAGTAGATGAAATTGTCCGCACTTATGTTACTAACCAGACGGTCTAACTTGTTGATGGATATATCCTTAGTAACATAGGTCTCATTTAGTACTTTCATCAATTCTTCGTGGTGCACTTCTGAGCTTAGAAGTAGGGCTAACACGGAGGTACGGGCTAGTTGTCTGTGCAGTTGTTCCACCACGCTATATTCGTTGTGTTTCAAGAATTTCAAAAATTCTTTGGCCTCTCCCTCTTTTACGGGTTCATTGATAGGGGCTTCGGGATCCTTTTTCCTCCCAATCTACACTGTCTTCGGCTTCACTGTTTTCGCTCCTTTGTTTTCAAGATCGTAACGCTTTCCACTACGCGTAGAGGATCTTTCATTCTTAGCTTCCTCAGAAATACTAGTGGAGCTTTCCGTCCTTGGTATCGTCACATTACAATTGTAGTTTCAGTGTACCTTTTTACTGTCTTTGTAGGGAAAATGAGTAGGTTTCTGAATTATGATCCTCGCCTTCCACTGCACCCGCCTTAGTGTTTCGCGAGATGATGATTCTCGGGTAATTGACTCAGTGCTTTGTCGGTTCTTCCTCGGTCGCACAAATGTTCTCTTCCTCTACTCCTTCTTCATAAAACTCCAGTTCTTTGTCGTCCATAAGGCCTTGCACTAAAATTCTAAACTCGGCACATTCTTGAATCTCGTGCCCCTTCCTCTTATGGAGTTTGCAGTAATTCTTCATATGCCTCCCGTTTTCCGCAGGATCTGAATCTACCAATTCTCTTTTTGCCATCTCCCTCCAGACTATTCGCAATGGGGTTTTCACTTTCGTGACATCCTTCTTGATCTTCCTCACCACTGCCTCACCAATCGCGTTTACACCTCTATCTTCGTGATTGGGTAGTGGGTTCCCCTTTTTTACCATATCGTCGAGTGTTATAACCTCCATTTTTATTAGCCTCTCGACTACCCTTTTAAAGGCGAGGCAATTCTCTATCGAATGCCCCGCCACCCCTGCATGGTAATCGCAGTGAGCGTCAGAGTCGTACCACTTAGGGTATGGGGGTTGCGGTGGTTGCAAATAGAACGGGGACACGATGTGCTCGTTGAACAAAATCTGGTATAGCTCCTTGTACGTTATTAGAATTGGCGTGAATTGAATCTTTTCAGTATTCAGTCTGGTTCCCGATTCCTGTCTTACCGGTCCTTATTGTCCAGTCGTAACTACCTTTGGCTGATTAACTGTGATCGCCTTCGAGTACCCCTTATTGTATGTACTCACGTTATTTACTTCACCGTCTTTCTTCTTAGGAGCGGCCCTCCTAGTGCTTTCTCCTGCCTCGATCTTGCCACCTCGTATGGCATGTTCAATCATCTCCCTTGCCATTACAATGTCGGCAAAGCTCTTAGTCGTACTCCCTATCATATGGGTTGTGAAAGGGGCCTTCAAGGTGTTAATGAAGAGCATGGTAGTCTCTTTTTCTAAGAGGGGTGGTTGGACCTGCATGGCGACCTCTCTCCACCTTTGCGCATACTGTCTGAAACTTTAATTTTGTCTTTTCTCCATGCCTTGCAAAGTAATTATGTCTGGTGCCATGTCCGTGACGTGGTCGTAATGCTTCGTAAATGCTTGAGCCAAATCTCTCCAAGAACTAATGTTAGTCCGACTAAGTTTGGTTATACCATCTAGTCTGCTGCGCCACTAAACTTTGTTGGAAACAAAGTGGATTAAGAGTTGATCATTGCTCACGTAGCGACCATTCGCTCGCAGAACATGGTGATGTGGGCCTCCGGGCAGCTAGTCCCACTATATTTTTCGAATTCATGCATTTTAAACTTATGGGGCGATACCAAATCGGAACTAGACTTAAATATTTTGCGTCGATCCTCGATGATGATCGATACTTTCCAGTAGCTTTGAATTTTTCCTCCACCATTTGCAACGATCCTCCGGTTGTCTTGAGGATTCTATTCTCGACCCCATTTTCTCTCTTGCATCTAGATCGGGCACAACTTGAGGTTGGCCGGGCTATCGCCAGTGGGATCTCGAGCCTACGTGATAGCTCACGGAGGTCTAATGTCATTACGCCCTTTGCTTTGGTCCGATTATAACCGTGCGCCTTTGGAGATATTCCTCAGTGTGTGTTCTCGCGCGCGGGGTAAAGCCCGGGGGCGCCATCACTATCCTCTTCGCCGCGGCATGGGACCTTTCCTCTATCTATTGCCCCGTTCATTATTTGGGCCATTTGGGCCATCATGTCTCTTTGGCTTCCAACATTTGGTCCATCATTTCCTGCTGGAGTTTTAACATTTGCTCTTGCATTTGTTCCTGCATTTCTTTCTGGAATTGTTCGAACTTTTGATCCATTTTCCTGGTTTTAGCGCGTGTTCCGTAGTGATGTTCTGCTTCCAGATTTTCTCTTTTCACTTTCTTTTTTCTCTCTCTGATAATTTTAGCTAATTAGGCCCCTTTTTTTTTATAAACTTAAATGCATGTAATGTGATGTAATGCAAATGCATGAATGCAAGAAGAAGACATCGATTCTGATCAACTTCATTTTAGAAAACTTTATTAGAAGGCAAAGTCCTTTACATAAAACAAATTACAAATATGCTTTCGCCTTTAAGCCCAGAGTTTTGATCTTCCTAAGTAAAGAGGCCAGCTCTTGACTACGATCTGCTTGTAGCTCGTATTTCACGCTTAGGATCTCAGCTTGCCGCCAGTGTCCGCAGTGATCACCACTTCTCGAATCTGAACTATCGCTTCACCCATGAGGTAGTCTCGATCTCTAACTCGATTACGGGAATGGTGAAGTTCCTCCTCCCAATGCCCTTCTCTTGCTTCCAAAAGCTCAATTCAAGCTCGCAAACCGTAAATGTTGACTCTAACTCTTCAATCTTGCCTTTCATTTCCTCGATTTTATTTAGACTTAATTTCGGTTCACTTTACGAAGTTGCGACTTCGGTAGTGATGCGAGGACCGTCCCAAGCTCAACCACCTAGCTTTTAGCCCTTTCTTTTCTTTTTGGCTTTCTGCCATGTCTTTTCTCGTAACCTCGCTTTGTGTTTGCATTTCTGGAACTTTTTCTCCCAAGCGCTAGCTTTGGCTCTTTCCTCTCGGATCTCGCGTCGCCATTGCTCTCGAGTTTTTCCTAATCCGGCGTTTTTCATTGTCGATGTATCTTCTTATATTCCATCTTGAGATCATCTCGGTCTTCCTCTATTTTCCTTTCTCTTTTCTTAGTTTTTAGCTTCGACTTTTGTCCATCTACGTCTAACTTGAGGAGCATCTTCTCTTCTTCCAGTCTCTCTATCTTTCTTTCGAGTTTCAACTCATCCTTTCAAAATCTCGTTTCACGATTTCCAATTCGATGGGACTACTCGTAAATATTCCTCTCTTGGACCGGCGCTGCGGATTTGGCTCGGGGATGTTATCATTGATCCTCCTAGTCCTCCATTCACTCAGTACTCTGGGTCGTCATCGGGCTGCGGATAATCTTTTCATTCTATGAATCCGATTCCGCATTAGAGATCTCCTTAACCTTTTTCTTATAGCTCCCCTTCAGTATGAGAACTCGCAGACCGAGCCACCCGTAGGTCGTCGCTGCAGCACGAACTGCCTCGAACCATACTGCCTTGGGACCAACAAAGGGGCATATGCAATGGCACCCCAAATTTCCAGATGAGGAACCCAAATGAAGCTTCCACAACGATAAAGGATTTTGTCGGAAATCATCCAATGAGCCTTCCACTTGATGTCGTCTTCTTGAAGGTTTTGAAGGAGTGCTATCCAGCTTTTCTTCTGACACGCTCTTCTTTCCTAGGCGTAGCTACTATCTCGCCCAACGTGGAGTAATTCTCCGACAAAAATCGATAAAGACGCTTTCTCCACTTTCCGAGTGACTATGAAACCAAAGCCAATAACAATCGCGCACATCCAATAAACTCGCCTCACCCATTCTCCGATATGCGCCAAGGATCTCAACGCTTTCGCCAAGATGGCGAACAGCGTGACCCCTTTGTCTAATCGGCCGAATAGATCAATAATCGCTTCATCAATGTGTCTTAGAGCTTTTGGGAAGATCACCAAACCGTAAATACACAAGGCCAAGACGTCAATCTTTTTCGTTGCATCGGGATGCGCGTAGGATCAGTCCTCAAACATATCTAAGGTACGCATTTACCCTCTCCTTTTTTCTGTATTCTAGCTGAGACCCATTGTTCACTCGTTCCCGTGATATTCATCAATTTCTTCGCAAAAGTCGGGCCATTAACTGCTTTGGAATAAGCTTTATCAACTTGAATTCTCGGACAACGTAGCAAGGTCGTGTACTCATCTACCGTGGGAACCAAATCTACTTTCCCGAAAGAGAAACAGCTATAAGCGGCATTCCAGAACGGAGTCATTGCTCGAAATAGATGCTTATCTATTTTGACATCAAGCAGGTATGGTAGATCGCCGTAGGTACTATAGAACAACTACTTTGCCTCGTCATCCCACTGGGTCCATATTTCTTTCAACTCCTGGAGTTCATTCTGCGTGACACTGATATTGGTGAAATCACGTAGTTCTGACACATATCCATCAGCTAAGCTGTCCCCTTTTTCTAATTGGCTTTGCTCTGACCATGTGCGGGCGACCGCATTGTCTTCCACTTTATCAAGGAATTCGCTTTCCATAACCAGCTTTCTAACTTAGAAACTGACCGTGAATCGATGCCTCTTAAAATATGAAATGATATGCACAAAAAGAATAAAACACAAAAAGTTAGTACCATGGAATATAAAGCAAGTGAAATAAACAAACACCTATCTGGGTAACTACTAAGGTCTAGCATAGTTCAGCCCGGGGTGGATTCTTAGGCTCTTTACGTGTGGTTGAGTTCTAAAGTTCGAGGTACCCGAACCAACAGATTCCTCGATCCTCACCCATTATAGGCTCATACGGATCGAGTTCGGTTCAGGGGAATACATTTTCCTATGGCCATGCGGAAGTGAAAACTTCACGAAGACATAGGTACGGATGTATCCCGAAAGCAGTCCACTAGCCCATGCGGAGGTGAAAACCTCACGAAGGCATAGCTTCTCGCTCCCACTTAAGGTGTGACCACAATGGTCATGCAATGCAATGCCAAAGTATTCAAGAGATCCAATATAACATTTGAAAGTGCATTTAAAGAAACATGAATTCCGAAACCATTTTCCTATTTTAATCAAAAGGACCAGGATCAATCAATCTATGGCCTGACTCTCAACGAACTTGTCCCCAGTGGAGTCATCAGGCTGTCGTAACCATTTTTTGATAAAATGAAGAAACGACACGCCATGATCGACTCGATTTTTTGAAAATGAAAAGGAAGGAGTCACCACCGATCTTTATTTGGGTGTGATCGGATCACCTTTGTTTTAATAAAACGCCTCGGTTTATTAAAATGATACTTTTGGTCTACGAAAAGTTGAGAAAATGGGTTCGGAAGTCTATTACGTGCGAGGAAGGATTAGCACCATCGACACGCCCGAAATTGGTACCAAATTGATTGATCGATGTCCTAATGTTGAAAACTTTGAAATGATTTGGAAATAGATACTTTTTATTTCTAAAACTTGAAGGAATTGGAAGGGACGTTAAGGCTCTCTTATTTTTGAAGAGATAAAGCATCATGTCCAATGTAAGTTAGGGCGCAATACTTTAGACTCCCGAAACTAAGCTCGCCTTTTAAAACTTAGTTTTACATTTGAAGAGGATCTTCCGTCATTTGTCAAACGAGAAATCAAAACCCGGTAAGTTAGGGCTCGTTTTCCCAAAAATCCAAATTAGGAATATTGCCTCTATTTTAGAAAAAAAAGGAAACTTATCTCGAAGTATCTAGGCGTCGAGTCCAGTAAGTTAGGACGCGACAATTTCGAATCTCCGAGATTAAGTGTTTTGTTTAAAATTTGGATTGCGATTTTTTAAAGGGGATATCCCGTTGTTTAACTTTAAACGAGGAAAAAAAAAACGGAACCCAGTAAGTTAGGGCTCGATTCACTCGAATTGCTAATACGGGATGTCGATTTAAAACTTGAATTTGCGATTTTTAAAAGGGATATTCCGTTGTTTAACTTAAACGAAAAAACCGAACCCAGTAGTTAGGGCTCGATTTTCTCTCGAATCGCTAACACGGAATATTGGTCGTTATAAAAGTTGAGGTCTCGAGAAAGATTGGTGCGACGAACAATAGGAGTATGGATAAGAATAATAAAAGAAAATGATGATATAGGTAGGGGTAAAATGAAAGTATTACGATAATAGTACATATATTAATAACGATAATGATGATGAAGTATGAAAATAATGAGGGCAACTGATGAAGGAAATAGTATGTATAATAAACAAACAAAACTATATACATATAAATATAAAATAATAATATGATAATAGTAATAATAATGTTAATATAATGATAAAAAGGATAATAATAATAGTGAGAACAACAAATGATGATAATAACGTATATAAAACGAATGCGATGTAATAATGATATTTAGAAATAGAATGAATAATAATAGGCAATATAATAATAAGAAAAATAATGTCGTAATAATAATAATGACACTAATAAAAATAAATAAATAACATAATATAAGCAAACAAAATGTATAAATATGTAGAATATAATAATATAATAATAATAATAAATAAAACAGTAGTAATAATAATATTAATGGCAAAATTAAAATAATAAAATGACGAAAATAACAACAAAAAGGAAAAGGGACTAAACCGAATTAAAAATAAAATTTTGGGGTAAATCTATAATAAATAAAAAGGGAAAAGGACCCCAATGTGATGCGCAAAAACAAAGGAGGGACCAGAAGGAAATTATCCCATCCTCCTAAAGCCAATATATAAAATGACCAAATTAGAACAAATATGAAACTGTTGGGCCAAATTTGAAAATCAAAAAAGGATTTAATTGAAATAAGCTGAAAAAGCGGAAGGACTGGACGCATAAATAACCCAAAAATCGCAAAAACGCGCGGATCCCTTCGCGCAGTGGGTCGGTCGCGGGTCGAGCTAAAACGACGCCGTTTTGGGCGTTAGGCCAACCCCAAACGCGGGCGTTTTGGGAGGCTATTTAAGGCCCAAAAATTCTAAAAAAAATTCATTTCATCACTTTTTTTTAAAAAAAAAACCTTTAACCCTCTTTCTTTTTTTTCTGCAGGTGTGGAATCCGGCGAGATTTCGGCGTTGCCCGTCGCCGCGCCTCCGTCGATGGCCACCGCGCACGGTGGCCGGAGCTTCAAAAAAAGGGTAATTTTTTTGTATTTTTATATTTTTTTGCTATATTTGATATGTTTATATATATATAAATTATTGTTTACCAAAAAACAAAAATAAATAAATAAAGCCTATGCATATATAATAGATTCAAAAAAAGGGGAAAATATGAAAAAGAAATACCCTTCTTGCGTTTTTTTTGGTTCTCTTTGTTTGCTGTTTTTTGGTGTTTGTGGATGTTTTTATTTGTGCTTGAATCTTCTCTTTTTATTTTTCAAAAAAAAAGGGTCCGTTTACAATCTATTTCAATGGCTTTTTATAGCCATTTTTACAAATTGTTTTCTTGATGATTTCTCTGTTCTTCTTGCAGGCAAATGGGCGGTGGACGTGACAAGGGCGGTGCTGCAGGCGTGGCAGTGGCGGTGGGTCAGAAGTGGCGGCGACACTTAGGGTTAGGTTTTTTGAAATTTGTTGTTGGGTTAATCTATTTTGGGCTTGTTTTAGGCATTGGGTTTTAGTGGTTTTTGATGTTTTTTTTTTTTTTTAATGTATTGAGTTTGTTTTAATTTGTTGTAAAAATGGGCTGAGGTGATTGGCCTGGGCAAAAATGGGCTTATACATATTTGATCACCATTTTTGCAAATCACCCAAGAAAATCAAGCAATAAAAAGAAGAGCTTCTAACAGCACCAATTTTGAGTACTACAGAGAGTTGCCAATATGGAAGATTTCATAAGTAGTTTACCAGATGAACTACTTTTCTTCAAGGAATACACGAAGATTTCGGTTCCATTGCAGCGAATACGGCCTCTTATCAGCCATAGTTGCACCTAACAATAAGCTTCATCTTCATTTCTCAGCTGAAAACATGCAAAATCCAACACATTTTGGTTGGCAAATAGAGTTGAATAGCCCCAATAATCTTAGTCATCATCAGCCAACTCCCTCTACTTTTTTCGTTAAGACCCTTAATTTGATATCAGTAAACCACCTTAGCAATGAAGCAGTTTCATTTTGGGCTTCTTCAGAACCTGAAAATCATTGGATGCCATGGATTGGAATCAATGAGCATTGCTTCTGATACAAAGCTTTTGAGCTTAACCATCTTTGATTGTCCACACTTAAAATCTCTCCATATCAAATCCTATAAACTTAGGACCTTTTTGTATGGAGGGAAATTTCCATGGTTTCTGCCTGAGTTTCATTTCAACCTTGGAAATGCCATGCTTGATTCTAGGCAAGGACCTGCTTACAATACCTTCAAAACATGTGGTTTTGATCGAGTGCTGCTGACCATCAAGAATTCTGAAATTCTTACCTTGTGCAAATGGAGTTTTGAGGTATGTTATCTCTATTTCTCCAACTCTAGTTTCTAGTCCTAACCAAAAAAAAAAAAAAAAAAAAAAAAACTGGGGATTTAGCTTAATTGATTCAGACAATCATTTTCAAAGGGTGATAGTTTAAGACTTGAATCCGGGCATTTACGATTTTTTTTAATTCAAATTATGTTGTTATAATGTATAAAAAATAACCAAATTAAATTTAATTGATTGATCCCTTAGAAGGTGGCATCTAAGCAGTTAAGATTTAAATCTTAATATTTGTAATTCTGTTTTTTTATCAAACCGAGGATTCTTTAATTAAAAAATTATTAGTGTTAATTTTGTATTGAATGTAACTAAATTCTAATTAATTAATTTTTTTTTGCAAATATAGGCATTAATTTGTCTATCACTATCACCATTTTTCCAATTTTGTAGACTTAAATGGAGCTATTGTGGATGGATAATTATTTAAAGGGATTTTACAATTGTGATGCTTTAATCACATTCTTAAAACTTTCTCTTTTGAGTGTTTGAAATTGCTTCATTTAATAATTAATTAAACATAGCACAGCAATTTTACTTAAATAAGCTTAATTAAATGTGCAGATTGATTACAATAGCTATGTCATGCAAATGTTCCGAGCAAGTGGGCAGATACTCAAAATTACAGCATCTCGGAGTGGTTAAAATTGGAAGGATTTGACAATCAAGAAGATGAGATTTTATTGGCCGAACGTTTACAAGATGTTTCCGAAGCTTGATTAAGGTTCCTTCACATGGCTTTCAACAGCCAACGGTATCTCATTCATTAGTGTCACAAGATATGTTTTCTTACAAAAATTTGTTCAAGCAAAACACACTAACCAGTTATGTCCAAAACATGGTCACATGAGTTTGTAGGGTTACGAAATCATAAGTTTTATACAGTAAAATATTCATTTCCAACACTATTTTTATGATGCACTTTTTTTGTTGTATAGATTCTACGCTTTAAAGATATATATACATAGTTTAGTAAGATTATGTGAATGATATTCCTCATTTTACTTGCTTGCTTTTCTTGAAACTTTTTAAAGTTGAATACTTAAATAGGAACATCGAATGCATACAAGCCTTTCCTGTTTGGTTACCGGGAAAGTAAGTAGAGAAAATGCAAAAAAGGGAGTGCTACAAGTTTGAAGATGAAGAGATAAAAGAAAATAGGTTCGTAGGTTTCTTCTTTTAGTGAGCCTTTTTTAATGGCAAAGGCAAAGCGAAGAATAAAGAAAGGGCACAAATGAATTATAAATTTTTTGAGGGTTAAAATAAGATTTTACCATATATTAATTATCAATTTTCCAATTCTGTAAGAGTTTAACGGAAATTTTACCATTTTTAAGACAATTCCCCTTGCTATCTAGTAGGCTTTGTTTAATGGGGACACAGACTGATTATTTTTACTACATGGACTTATATACTTGCTCGATCCGATTTGAGATGTGATTTTTAAATTTTGTCTAATCTCGTCTTATATTTGTTCTTGACTAACTCAAGTTCATTCTAGGCACGTTTATATTATTTTTATAAATTTTTTAAAAAATATTTTTATTATTTTTATTTAATATTTAATAATCATATTTTTTTTCATTTATTAAAAATTTTGATATAAAAATATTTAATGTTTATAGGTTCGAACCTTGAGAGACAATATTGTTAGGAGGGGTAACCACAAACCCTGAATATGGACCGTAAGATGGACATGCTTAATATCAAAATATATATATATATATATATATATATATATAAGCAACTTAATTTTTTTAATATTTAAATTATAGTATTATATATTACTATTGATTTAATTTTTATGTATTATAAATTACATAATATATAAAAATAACATAATATAATATATTGCAAACTTAGAAAATGAGTTAAGCCTAGCTCAAGCTCAAGCTCAATTCATATTTTAAACAAATTTATTTTTTTACCCAAATATATTTTCGGATCTAATATTTTTTTTTTCAAACCCTTTTAAATTTCAAACAAACTTATAAATATAAATAAAACACTCAACCCTTGTTTTCTTTTCAAACAAACTTGTAAATATAAATAAAACACTCAACCCTTGATATTATATATTAAAGCTCAAAATCATATGTTAAAGAAATGGAGGTGTTGAGCGTCAAATCCATGGGTCAAAATGAAAATCTGATGTGAGAGGTTGAATAATTAAATTAACTTGCACAAAGAATCGAATCTGAGGGGTAGCATAAATTATTTATCAATCAAAGATTTTTTTTATATATCGATTTTTATAAAGAGATTCATAAATCTCTTTTTATTTCATGTCATATCAAGTATTGAATCAAGTGAAATATTAATGGTTTGTGTCAATTATACTACCTCGATTGCGATTTTACAAATATACAACTCTATATATCAAAGAGTTTTTGCCTGTTGCTTTATTTACAGGTTTTAGAGAGCATTATTTTATTCAAGATTGAAACTTGTTTTGAGTAAATTTTGGATTTATATTTTGAGGGAAAAAACTTAGTGAAAGAGTGAATCTAGATAATATTAGGTGTTGTGTAAATATTTGACCAATTCATATGAGTAATATGTTATAATTTAGAAAACAAAATTTTACATACTCACGTATCGAAAGTTTAATAAGTTATACATTAAAGTATACAAACTTTAGTTTTTTTTGGAATATGGATGGAAATTTTTGTTATTAGGCTATTGTTGAAACCATTTTTTTGACCAAAAATTAGCTTGATGATATTTGAAAACACATTAAATATTTTTTTTAAAATATCGATTTTGTTAAGTAAATAAGAGTTGCCACCAATCTTTTATGCTAGATATGATCAATCACCTATAAAATTATTTTTTAGAAAGAAAAGTTTTAAAATTCTTTAAAAAGACAATTTCGGGTTTGTGTTCAAAAAATCAAATAAAAGTTTTGATTTGGGAGCGGGTTACTCACAAAGAAAGTTTTAGCACACTCGTTACGCTCAAAATTAGTACCTTAATAAATAAATGTTGTCTCGAGCCTCGAAAATTAAAAGTTCAAAATTCGATATTTAATTATATTCCCAATTTTACATTTTATTTTTATTTTTGAGTGAACCGAGTTTTAAATATATAGATATAATATATTTATAAATAACATAGATATTTAATATAGTATTTTTCTATATCTCTCGAGTTGATGAAAAATATAAGTTGAACAATTTTTCGATTTTGAAAACATTCCATCTTTAATTATAATTAATGAAATCTTTTCTAGCGAAAGAATCATGTGTTAGATTTGTAAAATAAATCTGAAATAAAACTTAATAAATCAGGATGAATCCATGAATTCTTTGAAGTTTTATCGGATTTTAGAGATTTGATCTTCCAAATTAGCACACAAGAAATTCAGAAAATATCTGCTCTCTTCCTAATGATGGGATATTAGAGAAGATATCTTGTGTATAATTTGGCGGGAATCATAACCCTAATATTTATAACATTTGCATATTAGTTCTAATCAAATTCTAATTAGCCCATCCTTAATTAGAATTTGATTAGAACCCAATTACTAAAGTATCTACACATATTTGACCCGTACTTTATTTAATAATTAAAACTCAATAAAATTTTAATCAAATTAGATCACTTTTAATTTGGGCTAACCTATCATGATAGTAAAAAATAACATGTAATTACTCTTATTATATATATGATGTCCATATTTTCCAACATCATACATTATAATAATTAAAGAAATGTTGCCTTTATTACAAATTAGTTGGAACTATTTTTTTTATAAACACATTCATGAAAGGGAAAAGAAAGTGATTGAGTGTGTAAATAAGAATCCAGAACATGAGTAAATCAATTAAAAGTAAATGTAGCATAATGGTAATCACATTTTAAACGTAAAAGCAAACTAATTTATCTAGTAAATATTTAAAAGGAGACCAGCCATGAAATCATTAAAGCATGCATGGGAACATGTAGACACATGGAAGGAGCATCAATATTTGGCAGAAAAAGACACGATAAGTGCTTACTTATTATTCACACTTTGAAATTATGTAGCATTAAGAAAAAATTTTATCAAAAAGTCCTATGGCTACCGTGTAAAATTAATCAAAATCAAAGTTGCTTGTGACTTTTGAATTTGACTAAGGTTAAAACTAAACCAATCCAATTGATAAACTAGTATATAAAAGCAATTTATATTAGAATTGTTAATGAATCCGGTTATTCGTTCATATCCGAAGGTTCGCTTGAAATTTGAGAAGATTTGAACAAAAATATTATGTCCAAAAAATGGGTTTAGGCAAAAAATTAGGCCCGTTTAAAGTATAGGTCGAGCTCAAACTTGAACGTTCAAGGCCCGTTCTCGGGCCAGCTTGAGCTGGCCCATTTTAAAGTTTATAATACTTTATATTATGTTATTTTTATATTATATGTAATTTATAACACATTAAAAAAATAAATGTATACTAAATATATATACTCTAATGCAAACATTAAATTAATGTTAAGGTGACTAGATAAAAATTTTAATAAATAAATAAAATAAAATTATTAAATATTAAATATTAAATTAAAATAATTTAAAAACAATATGGGTGGGCCTAAAATTGGCTTGGGTTAATCTTTTTAGGCCCATATTTTAGGTCGGGTTGGGTCGAGTCGAGCCTAGGCATAATATTAACATACTTTATGCTTGCCCAAGTCCGACCTAGCCCATGAGTACCTCTAGATTCAATAATTTAAATGAAAACATTTTAATAATTAAGTGACTATTTTATAATTTTTTGAAGTAATTAAAACATAAATTTACTAATAATTAGACATAATTTACGTGATATATTTATAACCCTTTCTTGTTTTGAGTAATATATTGGTTGGATGGTTAAATTATGATAAATTATTGACTTTGATACTATATACTAAAGCTTAAAATCATATATTAAAGAATAAGAGGTGGAAAATGAAATTTTGATGGGAGAAGTTGAATTAACTTGTAGATTGTAGAAAGAATTGAATATGAGAAAAGACTTGACTATCAATCAAAGACTTTCCTATTTGTAGTCTTGTATTTGAATTTTAGAAAGAATATTGAAATTTATGTGATGGGAAAAAGATAGCTGTTAAAATATCCTTCAAGTCCCTGTATTTATTGTATATTTAGAATCTAGTCTATTTACTTTTATTTTCAAGAATTTAGTCTCTCTACTTTTTAAATTTTTAAATACAGTTCCAATTGTTAATACTATTAAAAATCTTTTGTTAAGTTCAAGTCTATTGTAATGTTATTTCTTTTATTATATGGCTATCAAATCAGTGTTTTTATTATTTCAAAATATCTTATCAACAAATTTAACGAAAATAAATTTAACAGTTTGAACATTTTCACTTGAATTTTTAAATTTAAAAAATAAATAAACTAGATTCCTAAAAATAAAAAGTTAAAAGACGAAATTCTAAATATACAAAAAGTATAAGGACTTGGAGCCTATTTTAACCAAGAATAAATTTTAGTCATCCATCTTGCGGGACCAAAGGACGTCACATCATGGTTTTTAATAAAGTATTGTGATGAGGGAGACTTTATATTCTTAATTCTGGTGGGCTTCATTACAAAATTATATTTTTATTCACTTAAGTACTTAAAGTTTTTCTTTATCAAAATTAATATTTAAATTATTAATTTTATCTTATTTTACTAAAAAATATAGGCCATCAAATAAAAATGATATCATGATTTGAAATAAAATGAGACAAAATTAATAATTTAACTACCACTTTTAATAAAAAAAATTTAAGCTTTAATAGTAAAATGAACAATCTTACAACACAAATATAAAAACAAATTACAACTACAACAAAATACGATAAATCCAAATTCAACCCAAATTTAACTTGGCCCCTCACATGATTTCCTTTTTGTTAAAAATCATTTGAAGACAGAGGCTGATGGGAGCTATCACAAATGAAGATACTGTTATAGATGATGGCAGCAATGGCGGCTCCAATGAAGGGATGGATGAAATATTTGGAGGCAAGTTTGTTTTCTGGTTGCTTTTGTGGTTGAAACAATCACCGTACTTCAAGTGTTATTTCATTGTTTTATTCGTCTGTTTTAAGAGTTTGGCAAATTTTAAAATAAAATTATTGGGCTATTAATTTTGAAGATATTTAGATGTATAAAGCTCATAATTTGAAGACTAGTTGAGTTGAAATTGAAAACTTGAAGTTCGGTTTCTTTTGACTCAAGACAAATTCATTGTTAAACAAGGAAAGTCACTTTTCATATTTTGAAGGCATTGGAATAAATCGAAACTCTTGTGGAAGTATTATCTTGGACTGATTTTTAGACTTCTTCATATAGATATGATTAGATTATAATTCTTATGTAAACAAAACTTAATTAGTATATAAACTTAAAGTTTTGTCTAGGTCAAATTGAACATTAAGAGAGCCGAGACCTTCAAAGTTTGATAGAGCACAATTTGTTTAGGTTAGGAACGTTTTATGTGTGCATTGTTTTTGTAAGCAATCAAGAGAGTCTCTTGAATTGCAAGACTAAGCTTTCAAGAGAGAAGCTTAGAGTGAGAGTGATCTACTCTTTGTATAACGGTAAGGTTGCTAAATTAGTGACTATTAGACTAATGTTATGGCTTAAATCAATGGTTTTACTGTAAGAGAGATAGTGCATCATTGCTCTGGGTAAGGCCCCGCAGACGTAGATTAAGGTTGAACTATATAAATAATCTTAGTGTTCTTTATTGTTAATGCATTTTTTGTTTCGTAGTCGAATTGTGGCCACAGTTTCAAGCATTATTTTAACCATAATTTTTGTTTGTCAAGCAAGTTCATCCCCTCCATTTCTTCGATTGATATCAAAGTCTTACACTTAATAGAAATAGTGTTTATTCTTGATAATATTTAAATTTAAATAATGGAGAAAAAATTATTTATTTGTTAGGTCACTAAATAGAATGATAAACACGATTTAACATGTTCAAACTCATAACGGCAACATTGTTAATGTCAACCAAAATAAGACTCAATCGGTAAATTTTTAGATTTATAAGAGTAGTTAATTTATTATAGAGTTAATATGTAGTTTGGCCCCCTAAACTTGTTCAAAAGTACTTAGTTGGTACCTAAATTTTTTTTATATCTAATTGGTACTAGAACTTGTATTTTGTCACCTAAGTTAGTACTTTTACACTAACACTGTTAGTTTGTATCAACGTGGTACCGATAGCCAATCTAGTGGTGGCATATGGCAGCTTTTTAGTATGTCATGTGTTGAGCATAAATAATTTTTTTTTAAATATTTGAAATTAAATAAATTAATATATATATATATATAAAAAATTTTGCCCAGGTTCATTCTAAATGTGGAAAAAATTATATTCTTTATTAATTTATATTTTTTATAAATTTTTTAAATTTATATCTGCCACATGACGTACTAAAACGTTGTCATGTGCCACTAATGGATTGATTATAAGTATCATGTCAGCATAAACTAACAATGTTAATGCAGAGGTACCGACCTAGGTGACGAATTACAAGTTCAATTACCAACTAAGTACAGAAAAGAAAATCATATACCAACTAAATACTTTTAGACCAATTTAGGGGACAAATTACATACTAACCCTTTATTTAATTTAAAAATATTCTAATGTTTTATTAATATAAACAATATTGAGAACGAGTGTTTTCTTATGGTAATTCTATGTAAAAATTCAAAAATTTTATTGGAAGAAATTAAAATCAATTTTATAAGAAAAAATATAATAAAAAATTGATATATATATATATATATATACATTATAAACTTAAGTTTTTCCTTATAAAATCCGAAAAAAGACAAGAGTATGTGTTTGATTATTATTAACACTTTGATACGGCATTTCCTTCCAATTATTTAGCATAATTAGAAAATTTTATCGAAATCAAAGTTGCTTGTGATTTTTGAATTTGACTAAAGGTTAAAAACTAAGCAAACCCAATAAAGAAACTTGTATATAAAAGCTCAAAGTAATCAGATAAGCAGCTGAGATTGATTTGCAATTGATCTCCATTTTTGCAAATCACCCTGATTTGCAATTGATCTCCATTTTTGCAGATCACCCAAGACAATCAAGCAATATAAAAAGGGGCTTCCAACATCTCCAATTTTGAGTACTATAGAGAGTTGTCATGGAAGATTTCATAAGTAGTTTACCAGATGAACTACTTTTCCACATAATATCTCTACTTCCCTTTGAATCTGCAATCCAAACCATTTTCCTATCAACCCGATGGAGATTTCTATGGAACCTGCCATTGGTTCAACATGGCACCAAAGAAGATGTTCCCTCTGCAGTTTCTGGGTTCATTGCAAATTTTGATGAGCACAATCCAACAAGGAATACCAGAAGATTTCGGTTCCATTTCGGGGAATACGTTCTCTTATCAGCCTTACTTGCACCTAACAATAAGCTTCACCTTCATTTCTCAGCTGAAAACATGCAAAATCCAAAACATTTTAGTTGGCAAATAGAGTTGAATAACCCCCAAAATCTCAGTGACCATCAGCCAACTCCCTCTACTTTCTTCGTTAAGACCCTGAATTTGACATCAGTAAACCACCTTAGCAGTGAAGCAGTTTCGTGTATGGTCTCGAAATTTCAGCTTCTTGAGAACCTGAAAATCATTGGGTGCCATGGATTGGAATCAATGAGCATTGATTCTGATACAAAGCTTTTGAGCTTAACCATCTTTGATTGTCCACACTTAAAATCTCTCTATGTTAGATCCTATAAACTTAGGACCTTTTTGTATAGAGGGAAATTTCCATGGTTTCTGCCTGAGTTTCATTTCAACCTTGGAAATGCCATGCTTGATTCTAGGCAAGGCCCTGCTTTCAATACCTTCAAAACATGTGATTTTGATCGAGTGCTGCTGACCATCAAGAATTCTGAAATTCTTACCTTGTGCAAATGGACTTTTGAGGTATGTTCTCTATTTCTCCGACTCTAGTTTCTTGTCCTAACTACTAAAAAAAAGTCTGTTTAGTTTAATTGATTCATACGTTCACCTCTAAGAGGCCACATCAGTTTAAGATTTGAATCCTAACATTTATAACTTATTTTTCTATCAAATTATGTGACTTCCAACATGATTATAATGAAAAAAAATACTTAAACCAAATTTAATTGATTCGTGCAGCCATCCTTAAAATGTGACATCTAATAAATTCTGACATTTAAATCTTAACATTTTTATATCAAAATTGATAACTCTATAATTAAAAATATATTATTTTATGTTTTCTTGTTATTGAATGTAATTAATTTTTTTTCCAAATACAGGCATTAATTTGTCCATCACTGTCATCTTTTTTCCAATTTTATAAACTAAAGGAGCTATGGTGGATCGATAATTATTCAAAGGGATTTTACAATTGTGAAGCTTTAATCACATTCTTAAAACTTTGTCCTTCCTTAGAGCTACTCTTTGTGACTGTAAGCTTAATTTTCCTTTCACTTTGAGTGTGTGAAATTACTTCATTTAATCATGAATTAGACATCGCACTGCAATTTTCTTTTCACTTTGATCCTTAATTACCTGTGCAGATTGATCACAATAGCTATGTCATGCCAAATGCAACTAAATGTTCCAAGCAAGTGAGCAGATGCACAAAATTACAGCATCTCAAAGTGGTTAAATTGGAAGGATTTGACAATCAAGATAATGAGATTTTATTGATCGAACGTTTACGAGATGTCATCACCGTCGAGCCATTAATCTTATCGACATCGGACAGAATATGTTTCCGAAATTTGATTAGGGTTCCTTCTCATGAATCTCACCCCCCAACGGTCTCTCATTCATTAGTGTCACAAGAAATGCATTCTTACAAGTTTGTTGAAGTGAAACACAATAATAAGTTATGTCCCAAACATGGTCACATGAGTTTGTAGGGTGACGAAATCATAAGTATAGATTCCAACACTATTTTTATAATGCACTTTTTTGTTGTATAAATTCTACATTTCAAAGATATATACATAGTTTAGTAAGATCATGTGAATTAATAATATCCACCTTTTTCCTTGTTTTTCTTCAAACTTTTTAAAGTTGAATACTTAAATAGGAGCAATGAAGGTATACGACTCTTCCCTGTTTGGTTACCGGGAAAGTAAGTCGAGAAAACGTAAAAAAGGGTGTGCTACATGTTTAAAGATGAAGAGAGAAAATATGTTCATAGGTTTCTTTTTTTAGTGAGCCTTTTATAATAGCAAGCGCAATGTCAAAATAAATAAAAAAAATTTAGAGAGGGCAAAATTGGATTAAGGGTTAAAATACAATTTTGCCATATATTAATTCCAATTTTACAATTTCTATAAGAATTTAATAGTAATTTACCATTTTTAGGGGATCAAGACTTCTTCCTCCTCTCTAGAATTATAGAAGTTTCATAGACCAAGCTAGACTTAAGTGTAATATTTACATGTTTTATACTTGTCCAACTTGACCTGAAATATGAGTCTAAAATTTTATTCAATTTCGTCCATATTAGTTATTTGCATTTTATGAGAACTTTGAGGCATATTCTCAATAGGTAAAGGTGGAGAGTTGAATCATAATTTTATAGTTTCATATTCTACTCCATGAGACCTTCACAACGGTATATCATATGCTCAAAATGGTTGAGTGATGAATGAGAAATTGATGCACAAAGTAAGCTACTTAGAAATATTGTTGAGGAAAAAGTAAAAGCTTAGATTCCACATTGGTTAAATATCAAGTGTGAGATGTGTTTATATATGACAACTCTCTTAAAAAAAATTTAAATGACTAAGCTTGTAATCTTGCCTCGCGTGCAAGATGGTACTAGTCCAAACTTGATAGGTTTGGGGCGCACCCGCATAACTTGGGCAACGTGAAATGCTCAGACCGATCGAGCCCAAATGGGCCTATGGATATTTTAACCCAACACAAATTTATTTTCCTCAGCTGATTTTATATGAAAACTTATCTTATTTTGATTCCAATAAATCTGATTGCAAATTTTGTGGATATTTTTTCCAAAATTCCAACACTCTCCATGCCTATAAAAGGTCATGATTTCTGAAGGGTTAGAACATACTCATACCCTCTGAAAAATTCTCTTGCCGAAACTCTATTGTTCTCAAAACTCTGCCTTTTCTTCTTTCGTGTTTTTCAAACATTCCGATGATAGAAAAAAGCATTATTCGTTCGTTCGTTGATCGTGGTAGAGGTGCTACTACTTTGATCACTGCTGTTGTTGTATCTTGGGAGATATTCGACCAACGTTACTCTAATTACCGTAGGAGCGGGAATTTATCTTAAGAAAACTGTATTTCACAAGCCTCAACGTTTCGTAAATTCCCTTTCTTCTTTATTTCAACTTTTTATTATGGTTTATTTGATTTTTCATATTTAATAAATTAATTATAAATCATTCTATTTATATTTTATTTCATATTTGTTTATTTATAATTAATTATATATTCGCTAACGTGTATTTTGTACAACAATTAGTTAACTCAAACTCATTTTAGGTCCAACTATATTATCTTTTACAATTATTTAAAAAATATTTATATTAATTAAATTTAATATTTAATATTTTTTTATTAAAAATTTAATTTAAATTTTTATATAATATTTACATTATATTATTATATATTACTATAAATTTAATTTTTATATATTATAAATTACATAATATAATATATATTATAAACTTAAAAAATAGGTGAAGGTGAGCACAAACTTAATCCATATTTTAAACAAATTTAGAAACCAACTACATAAAAATAATTTAGAGACCTATAGATACATATGAACAAAATTAGGGGGAAATTATATCTTAACCCTTTAAGAATATGTGTTGAGTGTGACATCCATGAAAAGAAAGGTTGAATAATTGAAGTAACTTGTAGAAAGAATTGAATCTGAGAGGGAAAAAAGTATAAGTCTATATAACTACAGGAATGTCCTATTTACATGTCACATTTCCAATATTTTCTTTTTCTTTTCTTTTACATAAGTAGCTAGGCAAATATAATGTCAGTTTTTTATTTTTTAAATTTTAAAATATTACATCAATAAATTTAATAGAAAAATTTTAATGGTATTTTTAAATGAATCCATAATTTTAAATTTGAAAAGTAGAGTGATTAATTTCTTAAAAATAAAAAATAAATATTAAATTCTAAATATATAAAAAATATTAAATTCTAAGTATATAAAGAGTATAAAAATTTTAAGTATATTGTAATATTTAAATTTTTATTCTATAAGTTCTAAAATGGATATTTGAATTTTTGAAAGAAGAGTGAAATTTATGCGGTAGGGAAGAATAATTTTAGTCATCTTTGTTGTGGGAAATTTGGGCACCAAATGATGCACCCAATGGCGTCACATCATGGTTACATGGCTCTTTTAATTCTTATTCTTTTAGGCTTAATTGTAAAATTGATGCTTAAAATATATCATTTTTCTCATTCAAATACCTAAAGTTTTTTTTTGCCAAAAGTTGTATCTAAATTATTAATTTTGTTTTATTGACTAATATTATGATTTGGAGTAAAATGAGACAAATTTAATAATTCAATTATTATTTTTTATTAGAAAATTATGAATACCTTAGAGGGCAAAAGGTGCTCATGGGCCGTGCCGGGCAGGGTTCAACTAAAACTCTAGGCTCATTTCCTAAGCCCGGGCCCGGTCCAGCCTAAAAAATGGGCCTAAAATTTTGTCCAAGCCTAACTCGGATAAAAATGCTAAAATCGAGCCCGACCCGGCCCGTCCTTATTAATTTTTTATATTATTTTTATATAATTTTTAAATATATATAATACATCAAAAATACTAAAAACATCAAAATAAATATTTCCCAACAAATTGAAAATAAATTTTAAAAAATATGTAGACTTAAATAACACTAAGATAAATGCAACTTAACAAGCAAATGCCTCTAAAATAATAACAAAATTAACAAATGCCTTAAAAGTAATAACAAAATTAACAATAAAATAAGTTTTATACAATATTCAAACAATAACAACATAATAGTAAAATGGTAGCAAAATAGGGAGAAAATAACATTAAAAAAAAAAGTAGATTTTTTTGTCCTTTAGTGAATTTGGGCTGGCCCCGGGCCAAAAATATTTTACTCGAGGCTTGGCCCGTTTTTTAAACGGGCCTTATTTTCTTGTCCAAACCCATTTTTCAGGCCTATATTTTTGCCCAAACCCTCTCACATTTCGGGCGAGCCTTAGGGAGGTGTAGGGCAAAGTGATAGAGGGTTAATTTTGCATTTAAGTCACTCTTTAAAGATTGAATGGTTGATGTTTATAAATAGGATGTTCATAGATATTTTGAACAGTGGAAGATAGTATATGGCTCCTGCAGGTAGATAGATGTCTGGAAACAAACAACACAATATCTGCAAAGCGAAAGCTTGTGTTGTCTTGTTTTTGAAACAGCTGTCTTTAATTGAAGAAGTTCATGGACAATTTGAAGTGGGAAACTTGCAATGATGAAACTATTTAAATAGATTAAAATTCGAGTGAATGCGGGATACATGTACGTCTTGTGTTTAACATAATCAAAAACTTATGTCGGATTCAGTAAAATCAAGAGGCGTTTACATGCTCATACAATACAAATTTGAAAACAAATTACAACTACAACAACTCTAAATTCATTTCCCTTTTTTTTATTTTCTCTTTGACCTAAAAATGTCAGAGAGAAACTTGGCCCCTGACATGAATTTGTCTTTTTTTATATTATTATTAAAAATCATTGGAAGGGAGAGGCTGATGGGTGCCATCACAAATGAAGATATTGTCATAGATGATGGCAGCAATGGCGGCTCCGATGAAGGGTCCAACCCAATAGACCCAATGGTTAGTCCATGTCCAGCTAACAACAGCAGGACCGAATGAGACTGCCGGGTTCATCGAGGCACCATCGAAAGCACCACCAGCCAAGATGTTGGCACCAACTATGAAACCAATTGCAATAGGAGCAATGATCCCCAAATCTCCCTTTTTTGGATCCACTGCCGTGGCGTATACCGTGTAAACTAGGCCGAATGTCATGACGATCTCGAAGATGAGCGCGTTCCAGGTGGATACACCCGAGGATAGCGCGAAAGCTGATGTTTCCTACAGTTCATCGAAACAAGCAATATTAAGCATTGAACTAATATATTTTTTTACATGAAATTAAAGCCATGGATATGAGGGGATACCATTCCCCCGGTGGCAAACTTGAGAAGCAAGCAAGCTACAACGGAGCCTAGCAACTGCGCAATCCAGTACGAAAAGCTTCGTAACAAAGTAATGTGGCCACCGATGAATGCCCCAAAGGTGACAGCAGGGTTAACATGACCACCTGAAATGTTTGCACCAACCGAAACCGCCACAAACAAGGCAAAGGCATGTGACAATGATGCAGCTACCAGCCCCGCTGGTGTGCTTGACCCATTGTTCGTTAGCTTGTCTGCCATCAAATAAAACATTAGCCCCTTAATAGTACTTATTTGTTAGATTAATAATTTTTTCATTTTGAACCTTTAATCATCCATTCTACGTGAAAATAACAAAAGCAAATGAATTTTGAATCTTACTGTAACCCATCCCGGACCCTTCTCCGGCAAAGACAAAAATAAGCATGGAAAAGAATTCAGCCAAAGCCGCTTTTATCACAGTCGGATGGCTGGCCTCTCCCGGTGCTCCAACCGCAATTCTATTCATCGGCATTTTTCCTCAACCTAAATTTTCTTTGATCAAAACAAGTTTGCTACTTTGGTTTCTAAGAAAGTAGCTTTTGTGTGTTAAAGTGTTTAATAAGAGGTTGAATTTTAAATATACCTAAAATAACGGCTAAGTAACCGGTAATGCAGGTACCCGGTAAAAAAGGAGCACAGTGGAAGAGTAGGGGGTCATGGTTTTTTATGCCACATGTCGGTGACTTTACAGCTAATAAATGGGACCTCTGATTGCCACTTGTGTGGCTGTGATTGATTGTAGTTACGGGGAATTCGGCTTGATACCCGACCCAATAATGCGGTGGGCCACGATGATAATTGTGTGGTGTATGGTCCATTGAGAGTCTCGTAGAGGCGACCGAGATGGGCGGCTAGAAACCGACCATTTGAATATTCAATATCACAACGTGCAATTATTGTGGGCCCATAGGGAGAGGCTATTTAATGTGGTTGTAAACGGACCCACTAGAATGCAACCTCTAGTATTGAGTTCCAGGGATGAAAAAACCCGGATCCGATGGGTTCTGATCCAACTCAATTTGATTAGGTCAGATTTTTTTAAACCTTTTTAAGGTGAGTTTATGAAAAACCATCCAGGTTTGCCACAATATAATTATTAAAACATTTTTTAATATTGATTTAAAATATATAATAATAAAATTTAGGTTAAAATACTGAAAAACTTTTCGAAAATCAATTGGGTCTTAGTTAGAAAGTGCAAATAATTGGACCCTTAGCCCAAAAATAACAATCGATTGCGCCTTTCGGATTCTCATTTCTATTAAAGGCCTCACACGGGCTATTAAGTGTTAATATAACGGGTGATATGATAGTTGACATGAAAATTTTGATGATGTGACAGTTAACATGGATGGTTCAATTGATTTTTTATTATTTTAGAGGAGTGTTGATCTTTTGAGATTATATAAAAATTCTCAAAAAATTATAAATTTTTTAAAATATTAAAATATTTTAGAAATTATAGAAAATTATATAAAAATAACTAATTGAAAATATTAAATTTATTATAAAATTTATAGAAAATTATTAAATATCATAAAATTTTAAAAACTTATAAGTAATACTAAATGTTATAAAAATTTATTAATATGCTATGAAATAATGAAAATATTAAATAAATATTATAAATATCTAGAAATGATAGAAAATTATATAAAAATAATTAAAATGATAAAAATCTATAAAAATTAATAAAAAAAAAGTTAGACAAGCTTATTGAAAGTATAAAAAGTTGTAAAAATTAAAATATATATAAGAATTTTTTTTTTTTAATTTTGAAGGTTTGGATTAGATTTTAATGAGGGAGCTTGAAGTGTGATGATAATCAGACTTGAATGAGGTGTTGAATAAAGGGTTCAAGAAATAATAGATATAGTGTGTCGTAATTTAAGGTGAGTAATGAATAATAGTTTTGGTTGAGGAAAAATGATCAATGCACGTTGATAAGGATCAGGGGCGAAGCCAGAACAATTTTTTAGGGTGGTCGAATGAAATTTTAATTTTTTATAGTTTATATCTTTAAAATTTTTAAAAGATTAAATTAAATTTTTATAATTTTAGGGGGCAAAATATAATTTTACCTTTATTAAATTAAAATTAAAAAAATTAGAGAACCTAAATGGTAATTTTTTATTTTAGGGGGGTTGGGCCCATGCCAGCCCCCCTAGAATAGCCTCTGATAAGGATGGTTTACAGTATGAACTGGGGCAAGATGTGTGGGAAAACAAAAAAATGAGTAGTACTTTTTATTAAAAAATTTAAAACTTATTATAAATTACTATAATATTATAATATTTTTAGAAAATTATAAAATTTTATATATAAGTTATTAAATGTTATAAAAAATTAAAATTATTGCTCTTTTTTTTTATAAATTTTTATTATATTTATAATTTTTGAAAGTTTTATATAATCCCTAAAAATCAATTAAGTTCTCCTAAAATACTTAAAAAGTCAATTAAAACCTCGTAAAATAATAATAATAAAACCAATTAAGCCCTTCACGTCAGCATTTTTTTTACGTCAATCGTCATGTCATCAAAATTTTCATGTCAGCCACCACATCTGCACTTAATAATCTGCCAGGAGCCTTAATAGAAATGATAAATCGAAAGGCCCAATTGATTGTTGTTTTTGAATTAAAAGTTCAATTGATTGCACTTTTCAACTAAGGACCCAATTAATTTTCAAATTATATCCGAGGGACCCTTTTAATACTTTAACCTAAAATTTATATTAATATTTACTTTATTATAATTATACCTAAAAAGCCATTAATAGTATCATTAAAATAATAAAAAATTTTAAAATTTGTGGCATATTAAATCGAGTTAACTTTGATTTTTCGAGTTGGGTTACAAATTTATATTAACCTAAAAGAAAAAAACGAAAAAAAAAGGAGGAAGCCAAAATTATTGATAGGGGGACAAAATGAGATGTGAAATGTAAATGTTACAGCAACCCCCAAAATTAATAATGTACAGTCTTTATCATATTGGACCGACCATCTCCCCAACAAAGAGCTTCTCGTACAATCAATTACGTCATTTGTTAATAATTGAATTTATTTTCCTTCTCCACATATATTCCTTTTCTATGATTCATTTTATTTCATCCATCTTCCAATTTTTGTTGATTATTATTCAAGACTTGTCTCCTCAATATTTCACGTCTCCACAAAGACGTAATAATTTATTTCATTAATTCTTTGTTGTAATTTACGTTACTTGAATAAAATCTTATGATTTGCCCATTTTCCTCCCCATTTTAGGGTAATAATTTATTTTAGTTTCTATTATTAAAGTTATTCATATGCCAACTCAAATTAAGCTGGGAAATTATATGGGCATTCATGGATGGCTGAGGCACGCTTTTAAAAATATTAAAATATTTCTATATTTTTATAGTTAAATTTAAATAAAATATTTTAAAATTTAATTTAATTTAAATTTGAGTTAGACCAATCAAGTCAGGTGAGCTACTCGGTCTATGGACAAATCTATATTGGAATCATGAGAAGCTATTATAAATGTGGACAAATCTTGTTCACCCTAACTAAAGATAACAAGTCTACATTGTTTATTTTATTCATCAAAGGAATTTGTTTTAGTACAAAATACTTCTAAATAAACTGTTTTGATGTTTTGTTTGTAGCTAAGTTTTCAAAAGAAAAGTATTAGCGGAACGTAATAAATGAGTCTAACTTAAATCACCGACTTTTATAATTACTTGATGATAGATTAATTTTTAGATAAGTCTCAACAAATATATAAAAAGGTTTCCAACTGCGTAATCAAATTTTATGTCAATCTCTACTTTTATACTCTTTTAGTTGTTACTTTAGTTACAACTAAACCTCCAATTAATAAAAAAACTCAACAATAACAATGTAAATTTATTATAGGTTGCACATGATTGACCAAATTTTCATATGGCGTTGACTATGTGATCAAGTAACAATGGTGGGCAGACAGTGGCTTCGTCCCAAAAATGGTGAAATTGCAAATTTAATTAAAAAGTTGCAATGTTAATGCAATGATAAATTTACATTTTGATCCCTTAAAATTTTTAACTCAGTTTCAACCTCTCTTAAAATTTTCTAACTTCGCTCTAACAACCCAAAAAAAACTCACGTCATCACTTTAAGTCTTTAATGGCATCAGTAATAATGCTGTTAATTTGGATTTATGAATGAGGTTATAAAACTAGAGGATCAAACCAAGGGAAATTAAAATAGAGGGATTAAATCCCAAATTTCAGTATGCCAAAGGGACTAAAACCAGAATTAGACCATTTATATTTGACACTTGTTTTGAACCATGTAATTTTTGTAAATACTTGTAGGCACCACAACAGGGCTGTTTCATAACAAAAACAAAAATTTATCAACACTCAATTTTCATTTAGTATCAATAATCAAAACAATATACTAATATTTCTGCATGCAAAACTGTAAAATGTTTGAAACACACACAATAAAATGAAACAAATAAGGCCCTACCTCTTCCAATTCTATCTTCCTCTAGGATCCATAATCTGTGAAAACACATCACTCGTTGTTGTTGCATCCGAAGCTACTTGATCGCTGACAATATCGTAACGATCGGTGTCAACCGATTCGACTTGAGGGATCCATCCTGGGATTTCTGGAATATGATTCGCGCTGTTATCGGATGAATCGTTTTGTATCGAAGCCTCTTGTAGTTGAAGAGCATACTCCAAGTTCCATAACACATCACCCATTGTAGGCCTTTCAACTCCGTGTTCGGCCAAGCATTTCTCAGCTGTTTCGCCGAATTTTCTCAAGGAATCGATGTTGATTAATCCGACTAGATTTGAATCTATGATCCTTTGTAATTGACCTCTCTTTTGCCAATACATACCCCATTCAGCAATGTTCACTTGTTCCCTTGGAAGTGCAGGGTTAATTGCAGGCCTAGCGCATAAAATTTCCATGAGAACGACTCCGAATGAGTACACATCGGATTTCTCGGTGAGTTGCTGTCGGCGGAAGTACTCCGGGTCGAGATAACCGAAGCTTCCTTTCACTGCAGTGCTTACATGAGTTTGGTCTAATGTAGGGCCTAGTTTCGACAATCCGAAATCCGCGACCTTTGCTGTGAAATTTTCATCGAGGAGTATGTTCGTTGTTTTCACATCTCGGTGAATGATTGTGTCTGATGCTCCTGTGTGAAGGTAGTGCAGGCCTTTCGCAGCTCCGATGCAGATTTCGAGCCGTTGTTTCCAACTTAGTGATGGAAGATTGGAGCCGTACAAGTGTTTCCGCAATGGACCGCCTGCCATGAACTCATAAACGAGGATCATCTCGTTTTGTTCTTCACAGTAGCCTATAAGAGAAACTAGGTGCCTGTGCCTCAACCTGGAAAGCATCAAAATTTCCGTCCTGAACTCGGTTAGTCCTTGCCGGGATCCGGGATTTCCACGCTTTACCGCAACCATGACCCCATTCTCTAGAACACCTTTATAAACCTTCCCAAATCCACCTACACCAATGACCAAGCTCTCGTCAAAATTCTTGGTTGCTTCACGAATCTCTGCGAATGATAGTACCCGGCCTAAACCGTGAGATTGTGCTGTTGAAGCAAGGCTGCAAATCGAAACTTTCGAATCCGAATTTCCCACATTCGTTGGGAGAGAAAACCAGGTAGAGGGGCAACGTTTAGGCTTCTTTGGCCGGTGCAAACGCAATAACAGAGCTGCTACGACGAACACTAAAACGGCGAAAACCGCTGCCGAGGAAATTGCTAGAGCAACCAATTTTCTTCTCGGGAACTTCGAGTTCTTTCGGATTTCACACACATTTCCATCAAGGCTACCACAAGGATTGCTCATTTTTATGATCTCTAAACCATTCAAAATTGCATTGGTTGGAAGATTTCTAAAATCAGGTGGACCGACTTGAACCAAAATCCGATTAGATCCCATCGAAACATTTGTGACGAAGTCGGCATAGTAAGCAGCCGATAACACCATCGTCTTACTGGAAATATCAAAAGATGTCAAAGCAGATTGTTTGTTGATATAAACATTGAAAATCAAGCTGTTAAGAACGGTACTAACAATGTCACAAAAATGCAGCCTAATGAAATAAGTGAAGCCCTCATCGACATCGAACCTCCACGAAATGTTAAACCTCTGATCGGTCACGTTTGCTTCAGCCATTTCTTGTGCAGTAGCATAGACCGAATTCGGTGCAATTTCAGCCGAGACACCATCGATGTACTTAATCAAGTTCGGATTCACTGAAACATTGTTGGCCGATGCAGCATTTATCAAATAAGCTTGATCTGTCTCCCATGTCCTCCACATAGAATCATTCTTGGGAGTCAAAACAGGGCCTCCCATGTTTATCCTGTAAACCGTCTCGAAAGCTACACGTTTTGGGATCTCAACTTCCGGTCCAAACGGAACCGGCACGACACCGGAAGGGAAATTCGTGTCGGGTAAAGCCACAACCTCAATCCCATTAACAAATGCAACCGAGCCATTGCTTGGAGAAAACGTCAATTCCAAACCCGAATCTCCGATCTCGATCACATATTCCTTCATTACTGGAGAGTTTTGACTCGATTTCGAAAACGAAAACCGGTGCAACGTGATTCCATTAGCCATAACTGAAAAAACTGCAGATTTCAAATTGTATCTTGTGTTTTGAACAGGAAAAAAGTGCAACCTTAACCAATGGCGACCAATCTGCTTAGCTCCAATAACATAAACTGATGTTTTTTCAAAGATTCTAACATTACTATAAAGAGCTGAGTTACTAAAACCGTTAATTACATCCCCAGAAACAACAATGCCACTAGAAGGTGACAATTTCACATTCCGAAAACTATTATCGGGTCGAAAAACCCGAGAACCATCAACTTCGACAGGATTACTTCCGCCGCAATCAATTAAGAAAACATCAACAGGAGTAAAACCAGAACAACTGATGGATTGAACAAAGAAAAGAAATGTGAAAAAGAACAAGACCAACACAATTGAAACTTCCATTTTTCTAATACATACCATGTCTTACTGAGAACACAGTTTGAAGTTGAAACATACCTGAAAAGAAATTTCAATGTCAAAGGTGAGGGTTTTTTTTTTTTGGGGTGATGAGTGTTATGAAACTGACATAACTGAAACTTTATGAGATTTGGTTCTTTTTCATTTAATATTTTGCGGCATCTAAGGTGGGGAACATGAAGGCCTGATATTTTACTAAAGAAAAAGAAAGAAAGAAAGACATGTTGCAGGGTCATTGAAGGGGGCCCTGTCTTAAAACACAAACTGACTGTCCTTTTTCTCTAAAGCAACAAAACCATATTTGATTCCTTGTTGACCAACTACCTTACTTTTTTAGCCCTTTAGTTTTTACCATTATATTCTCCATATCTTTCAGCTTTTTAGCTAAGCTAAAACTTTGTAAAATTTTAAAAATAAATTGGTAAAAAGAAAATCGTAACGCGATTAATATGACTCAAATCTAAATTACATCTAAGTAGTGAATACTCTGTCTATCAAACAATACACAAAATTCTAGTTGTTTGCTTTTGAAATTAACAATTATTCAATATTTAGATTAAACGAGACCGAAAAGATCTCTTAATCTAAAAACTTAAATATATATATATATATTTTTATATTAAAAATTATTCATATCCGATATTTATCGGTGTAACTTTTGTGAAGCATAAGCAAAGGTTTTAGCACATGTTCACATGCCTGATCCTAAGACATTGTTTCAACAACTTGCCTTAGATTTTGTAATAATAGTAATTTAGTTCCATGGAAGTTATCATTGGAGATTGGACCGCAAAGAGTGCTGTTTATGATTAAAATAAGCAATGTGAGAGAGATTTATAGCAGCAGGGTCTTCGCCTAGTAATTTGCAGTAAAGCCTAGGAGAAAGAACTGCGAATTCTTTTTTAATTAAAATGAAATAAATAAATAGAGAAAAACAGCATGCGTATGAAGTATACAAGGTTTTTAATGTTGTAAGAATAAGAGTTAAGGTGGAAAGAGATTCAGTTGGCATATTTAGTCAAACTGACACAGATTATAATAAGCTGACAAAAATATTGACAGTTAAAGTTTGAGAATGAATATTTATAAATAAACTCCACCCTTTATTTATTTATTTTTATTTTTTAATATCAAATCTAAATCCCATGAAGCTACAGAAGTGAAGGGTAGGAGGTGGATCTTATTATTATAGAATGGATATATATATATATATATAAACAGCTGGAGATTGGTCACCTTATCTGTTACATATGAGACGATCCTTTTTTAAGTTTTTTTTTTTAAATTATATTATTTGTCTAATAAGTTATAGATTTAATTCATATACTTTTTAATTTTTACAAAATGATAATTATTAAATTTATTAAGTTCTTCTACTTTTAAATTTTGATGTGGCAAATATATTATCGTATGTGTAATCTCATGCCAGTTTGTTATTTTCATATATTACTCACTAAAAAATTAGATAATGGATTAACGATTGTCATTTACGTCAAGATTGAAATTTTAAAATTTGAAAAATATAAAAACTTAAAAAGATTCAATTGAAAAATATAGATTAAATTTATAACTGTACGCATAGTATATGACTAAATTTATAGTTTCATTAAGTTTTATTGTTTATTTTCCATGTTTTATTTTTAAGTTTGCTGATGAAATTGGGTGGTATTAGATCAAGAGTGTTTTAAGTAGTTTATATAGATGGACATTAAAAAAATTGTCCTCTAAAGTTCAAATATTTACTTAATTGGTTATTTATGTGATATGTAATTTGTTAGTCGCTCAAGTAATTAAATTAGAAAGTTTTTATAGATGTGAATAAAATCATGTAGGTATAAATTGTCAATATCCATATAATTAATAAAATGTTTATAATAAAAATTTTAATAAATTGATTTTCACTATACATTAGAATTTCGAAATTTATCCAATGGTGAATTATTTATTCTATGAATAGTGAAAATTATGGAGACATTAATTTTTTATTGAATATATATTTAAATATCTAGAAGCAAAATGTATATTCGATGATAATTATTTATTTGTTCATTAAAGTTAATCTACCCAAAGAAGAACTAGGATTTATTTAATTGTGTGCTTATCTAAATTCATAAAGTAAATTTTGAGTATTGATATATTATTTTGCAGCTATCTGCTTCATTTGCAAGCTTCATCTGTCTCCTTATTTAATGGATTAAACCTTTTTAAATGGAGTAAACAAGTCAAGTTCTATTTAAGTGTTTTGAATCTTAATTTGGCATTATTAGAAGATAAACTTACTACTATTATTAGCTTAAGCAGTGAGAAAGAGAGGTTCTATCATAAACAATAAGAACAATAAAACATATTGAGACTTATGTTTTTGTTAATGACTACTGCCAACAAAATTACGATTACAATTTCACAAACTGAAAGTGCTTTTAAATTTGTGGAAGAATGTTTTCATTCGCCAGGCTAGTCTCTTATTGGTACTTCGAATACAAGAACATATCATCGAGATTACTATTATTGCAGTAAGACTAAAGATCTTAGGGATGATGGTGGATGACCCCTTAGTGTAGTTCATTTTGAATTCATTACCTTCAAATTATAGTTCATTCCAAATTAACTATAACACTATTAATGATAAGTGAAATGTTAATGAATTCAAGAGGTATGATCATAGAGTTAAGGAAGTCCTTCCATCAAATTTATGGATCAAGGAGCTGACAAAGGACTTAAGGTAAAAACTATTAAGTTTAAGAAGAAGAAAAATATGCATGTGAATGTATCTAATGGCGGGAAAAAAGAACATATGTCATATAAGTGTCACATTTATCAGAAAGTCAAACATTATAAAAAAATTGCCAAAAAATGTAAAGCTTGGTTCGAAAAGAAAGATAACTTTTTTATATTTCTATATATTTCGAATCAAACATAATTAAAATTCATCATAATACTTGGTGGTTTGGTTCTGGTGCTACTACTCATATATTCAACACGATGCAAGGATTCCTTATAATCCAAACCACTAACCCTAATAAGGATTTCATATATGGGTTAGTATTTGGTACACTGGCAGCGTACTTTTTTATTCCACAAGCAATATTGACAAATTGACAAGTGTCTATTTCATTTTAAATATTTATTTTTAATGTAAGGCCCAAAAAAGTGGTCTAATGTAAGGCAATTAAGCTATTTACTTTAATAGAAATTAAATCACGGTCATTCATTTAATTGTTTGATACATGTATTAGATTAAAAGTTGATCATTATATATTGATTTTCCCTGAAACAATTAGAATTACACACAAAAAAGCTCATATAAAGTTATAACCTCTATCATTAAGTTTTGTGTAACAAAAAGGAAATAGTAAGAAAGAGAAATCAATTTACCGTAATGTTCTTTATCAAATCCAATAACGAACTCCAATCCCGCGTCATATAATTTTTATATTTATAATAATCATATTATTTTGAATATCTTAAAATTATTACAATATTAACTTTTTATTTTCATGATATTTATAAATCCAACATAAAACCTAAAGATTTTAAGTCTCCAACACTCTGAGAAGAGATAATTAAACAGCAAGGAGAATTGATATTATACCCAATGAATGGAAGGGAAAAAAAAGTCTGAAAAAGTAGTTTAATGATTAAAGAACATTCATGGGTAGCTCTTCTTTATCAGATTCATATATGACAGACAGAATTGCTTAGAGAAAATTAAGTAACTTTAAGCCAAGAACTGATATTCAATTTATAAGACCCTTTTTTACCTCAAATATAATGGGGCTTGAGTTGGTTAGACCGATGGCATTGCATATTATATATTCCCCATTATAGTTTTACAGTACAAGCTAGTTTAGTATCTAAATTTTGCTTTACTTAAATTTTTTGACTTTAAAGTTCAAATTGGTGTATCGGGATTGTATTTTTTTCTTATAATTAGATATTTGAACTTGACTTCTTAATTTAAATTGATACTTAAATTTAACTTTCTGATTTAAATTGATACTTAATTATTTAAATAAATTTGAACTATAAAACCAAATTCAAGTGGCTAATTAAACATTGATGCCGAAGTTTATGTACTTAATTAGACGAAAAAAAGGGTGTAATTACCTTTTTAATGAATTACTATCAATTGAATCACGTGTCATAGCAGGAATAAAAAGGACAAAAAGGAAGAAAATGAGGTGTGCAAAGAGAGTGGGAAAGGAATAGTCCCCACTTTGACTGTCCCATCCAAATAGGAACCAATGCTTTATGAGAGGCTTCCTGCTGCTTCAGCCTTATATACTCTGAATTAGCTGTTTCCCTTAAATGGTTACTCTCTCAATCAACTCTTAGCTGGTTTTTTGGTTTTTCAGTTTGTTATATATATCATGCAAGTACCTGTACTATAAATTAATTATATTTTATTAAAAAAATAGATAAATATATTTTTGTATGTTACTATTAAAATTTAGTGTGACTAACAAAATAATCAAACAGTTATGTATACCTCATGTTAACTTATAATAGAATGATCAGTTTATTCTTTAAGTTAATGTACAAGGACTAACATATCTATTTTTTTTAATAAAAAGAACAAAATGTAATTTAATTTATAGTATAAATTTAGTTAATCAGTCATATTCTATATATACTTGAATAAAAATACAAGAAATATTCGTACCCAACACTCAAATCCGAGATTATTTCTCTCATAGATGTTGAGTTTGCTCTATTAAGTGTTTATACTTTCCAGTTTCCAGTAAAATGTGCCTCACTCCATTACTCCAATTAGCTTATCTCGAGCTACTGCTTTTTTACTTTTTCTTTGCAGAAGTGTGGCAAACTGCACCAAAGCTACCACTTCCAATGGAGAAAGTTAAAAAGAATAAATCCCAAATTTAATATTTCCAAGACAGACATCATCATGACCTGAAATTGAAAATATTATGTATTCATGCAAACAACTAAAAGATTGTTACTGTTGGGAACTGCAGCTGTAAACAGCAACCTCACTTCATGGTGAAGCTACTATAAATCTCTGTGTCGTGTCAGTAAATCATTTTATGGCCTTATTTTTCTTGGTAACAACACTTTTATAGCTCTATTCAATTTCGAAATTTAACGAATTAGTCACTTTTTTTAAAAATGAGCAACTTTTATTGATATTTCTAAATCAATCTTAATTATTGGGATTAAAAGGAGTTGGCTCTCAAAATGGTCACTACAACACTCTTATTATTGCCACATTTGGTGTAAAGATATGGGATAATTTATTGGAATTTACCTCAATGTTACCTAACCTAAATAAGACTAGCTTTTACTGTAAAATGCAAGGGTGTAGCTAGAGGAGCCTTAGCTAAATGGGAAATTTAATTCTATACCCCCAAAAGTAAACCTACTAAGTTAAGTCTTTTAAATCTTTAATCAAATAAAAAAAAAACTGCACTTTTAGCCTTTTTAAAAATTAAAAATTCTCAATTTAAGATTTTTTAACATAAATTTTTTAGTTTTTGACCCTTCAATATTTTATAGTTTTATCATGAACTCTCTTAAAAATTTTTTTAGCTTTACTCCTGTAAAACCAATAACACACCATGTTGTTCATATTTTTATTTTTATTAACCTCGTTTGGATTACGAAAAAAAATCTTTTATTGACCTTTAAATAAGAGAATAAAAGCGTTTTAACGTATACGAACTTATGTATTCCTGCATTGACAATAATATCATTAGCATTACTAATCGAGTTAAGACTCAATCAGTAATATAAATTAATAGTTAAAACAATCAAAATTTCTAATATTTTTATGACTTAATATTCACCATTTTTCTCAATTTGATATTTAAGCACTAACATCGTTAACGACCACCTCCTCCAACTTATAAGAAGCCGTAATGTGTATAATTTTTTTTCCACCTCAGACATCTATATGGAATTACTGAATAAATTATACGAAATCTTTAAAATATTAAAAATATTTTTTTTCAACACTATTAATAGACCTCGTAACACAAAGAAACACTTTTTTCTTTTAAATATATTCTTTCATTGAAAAAAGTCCAACAAGGAATGGGCTCATACAAAATTAAAGCCTTCCCCACAAAAATCTTAATTATCTTACTTATCAAAGGAGAGAAAATTTCCCAAAATTTTAAAAAATTATTGGATTAGACTGTATTTTTTACGGGACTAGACTGAAATAACGAAAATACTTCCAGCTTATTTTCTAAATAAATTTTTTTTTTATTTCAGTCTACTCCCGTAATTTTTAGAAAATATAGTCTAATCCAATAATTTTATTTTTAAAATGGCATTTTTTGAGAAATTTACTGAAAGAAGGACACGGTTGGGATATTATGCCGAAAAAACCAAACACTAGTGATAAATACTTTAATTATCATCGAATATGGCATCAAATTGAGGAAAAGCTTCGAGGGCTAAGTTGAATATTAAACCTATTTTTAGGCAGCACAAAATATATGAGGTCCAACAGAACATCACTCAATTAATGGCAAAGTATAAAAGAAATGTAAATTGCATATTTATTTACAAAAAGATTAGAACCTGACTTTTTGCCTCATCTAAACATTTCATTTGGTAATCAGAGTGGAAAAATTTACAGAAAAACACATACATCATCCAAGTTTTGGTAAAAGAAGAGTTGCAGAAATTTATAGAAACAAGTGGAAAATCCAAAAACCCACACCTCAAATAACACAAAAATTATCAACCCTTTTCTGATCAGTAAACAAAATTAATATACCCCGGAGACAAATGAACAGCCCCAATCTAAATGCTGTTTTGCCCCCTTGAAAGAATATGGATTTATCCCTCTCAACAGCCACCCCAAATTCACAAACCCTATTCCTAAAACCCTACTTTTAAACAAATGTAACTACAGTCACTGTGGTGCCTACTCACCGGTGTTGATGTTACCACCCTCGATCATTCTCGTGTGTTCTTTGGTTCGCCTTTCACATAGAACATCGTTACAAGTTGCATCATCCCCCATTTGTCTGAAATGATTCAGGATTGTTCGACCAAGAGATTTGTAGCCGACAGCTTGGTGGTAGTTCCAGCAATTCAAATGAGTGAAATGAGCAATATACAGCAGAACCAAGGTATGTTATACTTGCAAGCCAAACTAAACCAGCCGATGCTGACGCAAGCCCTTCCCAAAATGAGGTTGCATTAAACGAACATACAAGCCATTTTTGGCTACCAAAGAATCATGTGTTCCTTCCTCTACAATTCGACCACCATTAAGTACTACAATGTTGTCAACATGCCTCATCATTGCAGCTCTATGGGCTATCAAAATGGTAGTTTTGTTCCCCATTATCAGCGTATCAAGTGCCTCCTGCACCACTCGGCTAGACTCAGATTCAATGGAAGAGCTAGCTTCATCCAATAATAAGATGGGAGCATTCTTCAGCACAACTCGAGCGATGGCAATTCTTTGTTTCTGTCCTGGGGTCAAATCCACACCCCTCATACCGACATGTGTGTCATAACCATGAGGCAAGCTGCTGATAAAATGGTGAGCATTAGCTATCCTTGCAGCCTCTTTCATCTCAGCTTCACTAGCATTGTGCCTTGCATATATGATGTTTTCCCTGATAGTAGTTGAGAAGATTATGGGTTCCTGTTGAACAAGACCTAAGTGATTCCTCAACCACCTCAAATTGTAGGTTTTTAAATCCCGCCCGTCAAGTAGAACCTGACCTGCTACTGGATCATAGAATCTTTCGATCAAAGATATTATGGTACTCTTCCCAGAGCCTGAAACTCCAACAACAGCTAAAGTTTGTCCCCCATTAACTTTAAGACTAAAATTGCTCAAGACCAACATTTCTGGACGAGTAGGATAGCAGAAATCAACGTTTTTCAACTCAATGCTTCCATAGACATTAGGTGGCTTCAATGCTGTGTTATCATCTGGCTCGATTTTAGGGACTCGCTCAATAATTTCAAACACTGAAGTGAGAGATTTCCGCCTCTTAAGAATGTATGGTGCCAATCCAAATGGCTCCACGAGTGCAAAAGTAGCAAAAGAGAAAACCATGTACTCCTTGACAGCTGTAGGCAAATCCATGTACCGTCTTTTAACACAGAGTGCAGTGTACCAAAGGAGAAGAGCATTGCAGGCAAAAAGAAGAAACTGTGAAAAGCCAAACGCAAACCCTATCGCCATTCCGTGAAAGAAACTCTTTTTCAATATTCTCTTCAGCTGCAATCTGTAGAGCTCCATTACCTTATTACCAGCGCAAAATGCTACAACAGTGTAAATGTTTCTCACTGCATCCTCAAGGACCAATGATGCCTTCCTATGCATCTCCTGGATTCCCTTAGAAAATCCAGCGAGCCATAATTTCTGCAACATTGAAGTATGCAACAATTCAGAAATTCGGACATGGACAATTTAAGTTCAATAAGAAAAAGGCAACGGCATGGAGGAGATAAAGAAGCAAACACAATACATGGATAAAATTGAAACTCCACTTCTTTTTCAATAATGAAGTGAAAACCAAATAACAAAAGATATGCAAACCTGTGCAATAGCGGAGACAGTTAGAACTGGCAGGGTTGCAAATGCCACAAGCGCCAACCGCCAATGTAGCAACATCCCAATTAGCAAAGCAACAAGAACAGCAGTACTATCCTGTACAAATATTGAAAGACGGTTGCTAAAAGCAGCCCGTACAAATGTAGCATCGTTTGCCAAGCGCATGGACAAGGTGTCAGCATTATTCTCTTCTTCATCAAACCATCCAACTTCATTGCGCAGCATTGCTGTCGATGATAGGCAAAACAAGGTAAACAATATGCACTGAATTCAGCATTCCAGTAAACTTGCAATATTGATTTGAAGATTCAGATACCTGAAAACATCATCCTGCGAACCCGTTCAGTCATCTTTTCCCCCATAATGCCAAAGTAGAAGTGTTGCAAAAAGTTAGCAACAACAGTCACTACACCCATACAGGCAATTATCAAACACCACCTGTCTACTTCATCCTGTAAGTGATGAGGTTCCTGACGCCTATAATATGCAGTTACTATCAGAGCAATAACATAAGCAAGAAGTGGATTAAAAGAGCCAAAGATTGCTGCGCCAATGCTTCCCAACACAGCATAGAGCCACTCTGCAAAACTAAGTTGTGCCAACCTCCAAAATGATGGAGCTTCCCTATGATGTGCTTCCTTATCTTTCATTGGGATGTCACCAGAGTGACTGAGAGGACGACTAAAAGTCTGAGAATGGGAACGTTCACTTTTAGGGTCAGAAGTCAGAAGGGGTGATACGGGAGATTCTGGGTCTGAACCACTTGATTTCGGCCTCTGGGTAGACTGAACGTCAAGTTTTGGCAACTCTGGTAGTCTCATTTCAAAACTGTCCTGCCTCCTGATTGATGGTTCCTTATCACCACCATCCACAGGCAAACCGTTTTCCTGCATTTTCTCTGGTGGTGGACTATGGGCCTTAGGTGATTCTTGTGAGTTAAAAGCACCATCATGGGCCCGGAATCCACCAGGAACTCTTTGAAGAGATGGTGATTTGATCAATTTTGGAGATGATGATTCTTGGAAACTGTAAATTGATGAAGACTCCTTTTCAATCTGGAAAGTAGACGTCTCCTTGTAGTTCCTGACTGGTGTCCTGAAAAATTATAAACAATCATAAAAACACAGGAGCACTTTTTGTTTAATCTAAACGAAGAAAAATCACTAACAAGAAACAGACTTTCATAACCTTCCAGCCTTTTTAATAAAAGCATCTATAGTTCTTATTACCTCCTTGGAAGTTTTGCAGCCTCTTCACATTTAAGGAGCTCTGCATACAAGCCATCAAGGGCTAGTAACTCGTCATGTGTACCCATTTCAACCAGCTGACCCTCTTCCATCACAGCTATATAATCAGCATTTCTTATGAGACTAAGACGTCGAGCAATTATAATGGTTGAACGCCCCAACATGAGAAGATCTAGAGCTTCCTGTACAGTTCTTTCCGCCTCAAAATCAAGTCCACCAGTCACCTCATCAAGCAGAAGGATGGTTGGGTTCAAAAGCACAGCTCTAGCAATAGAAAGTTTGATTTTCTGTTCTTCTGTCAATGCTAAGCCAGCCCTCCCCACCTGAAAGTCACAGTAAATGATTTTAACAAAATATGACACAAATAAGAAATATCAATATGATCAGCAAGATAGGCAAAACTAGTATATCTTGTGCTCCCAAATTTCACCTGTGTCTCATATCCTCTCTCAAGCGAACTAATAAATGTATGGGCATGTGCTATTTTTGCAGCTTCTTCGATTTGATCGAGTGTAGCATCTCGTCCATAAGCAATATTATCTTTTATGCTCAAACTAAGTAATGCAGGTTCCTGAGTAACAAGTCCTATTTGGCTTCTCAGCCACTCCAGCTTTAGATTTTTAATATTCTCTCCATCTAGAAGAACTTCCCCTGCATCACACAAAATAAAATTGTTTACATCATGTTGGCTAAACACCATGCAATGGTTTCAACACCTAAATGGCGTGCCACTGCAGTGCGATAGATAACATCATATGAACATAATACCTAATGTAGGATCATAAAACCGTTCCATGAGTGGAATAATACTGCTTTTCCCAGAGCCATTTCTGCCAACAAGGGCCACAGCCTTTTTAGCAGGTACAGTGAGGTAAAATCCACTCAATATAGGGATTTCAGGTCGAGAGAGATAACTAAAATATACATTGCGAAACTCAATATTTCCTTGAAGGGAGGGTGACATGTTCCCCTCCTGATTAGAGCCAGAGGATGACCGACTAATCATCTCAAAAAGTCTATAAGCAGCAATTCGTCCTTGGTCAAATGAGTAGAAATTTGTTGCTGCTTGGTTCAACCCACTGCACAATATGGAAAGGATTGGTAAGGAAGTGCAGATTAGACAGAGCAGGAAAAAAGAGAAGCTGATGCTTACACGCCACTTAAAATTATAGCAAAAAGAGCTGTTATTATTTCACCACCATGAGCTCTGTGATGTGTGACCAGGAACCTTCCGACCCAAAGTTGTAAGGCACAAGAACATATAGCAAGCCCATATGTAAATCCAAGCCCAAGCCCTTGTACAAGACTAATCAATATACCATATCTCAAAGTTGCTTGCAATGAGGTTGCATAAGAATATTTGGCCAAAGTTTCATTTGTAAATGCATACAAGGTCCTAATGTAAGAGACTGCCTGCAAAAAAACGAAAACTATAAGTATATTAGCATCATTTTCTACTGTGCTCACCCTTGGAGAAGGCTGATTCTATGTAGAAAGTGAAGTTCAACAAAGAATTCATGTCATCATTTCAACAAATTCAACAGTAATGAACCCTCAAAGGTATAATGTGCACGATGCATTGATGATAAAGAAAATCTCTAGTGCAAGTTCTCCCTAGCTTTGGGCAGCTTCTTTACTCCAGAAAGCAGAAGCAGTGTCCAAAGTTCAAAAAGAGTTTTAATAAAATTGTTTTAGCTTCTACAGAAACTGCAAATCAGCTTTCTGCAGGCTGAAAGGGATCTTCTGACAAGAACCTCTACATACAAGTTTAATAGAAACTTCAAATAAACAGAAGGTATTGTTATGTAAATCAAGTTATTTCAAATCGACAACACCTTTGAAAAACTAGCAGCAATTTTTTCCCATAACTCCAGCCTGTATGAAGAGGCTTCTAAACTAAGCATCTAAACATCCCTATAAATATCAAGCAAGCATTGGAGGTAAACCTTGCCATCATTTCTGTTTCAAATACAAATAACTAGCAAAGTTTAGTCCATAGGTCCTTATATTAATGGCCAGTTCAAATAAACTCATGCTCAAATGTCAACAGTAACTGCACTCGTAAGTCAGTGTATACCATTTGGACAACTCATTTTAAATGAACATTAAGCAAAGTAGCCAATTTAAATTCACTTAACAACATTAAGATAAATAAGTCTGGTTGAAAGTAATGGAGCCAGGAGAGAAGAGAAAAACCTGTTCAGCAACGCTAGCTGCCTCAGCATAAGCATCTTGAATGTTCTCAGCAAGCCTATGAAGAAATATATTGGATATGCCTCCAGCAGCAACAATGAATGGACCAGTAGCTAGTGTTATGAGAACAATCTCCCAACAGTTGATAAAACCAATAATTAGACCACTGAAAAATGTAGCCATGTTATGAATGTAATTCCCAACCTGTATCATCAAAGGAATATTAGGATTGGAGCAGACATCTGTGAGGAAATCCCACCAAAGAATAACTCACTAATTAAAAAAAGTAGGGAAACCCACATGTGACTGAACATACTTTTTCACTAAGAGCAGACTGGATGAGCAGTACATCACTCAATACTTGACTCACTATGTCTCCATTATTCCCATAAGTATCAAAAAAGCTCATATCTTGGTTCAATAAAACTTGAACATATTTTGACCTGATGACAGCAGTCTGCCTCTCTCCCGTCAAAATCCAGCACGAAACCTCTATTACACAGAACAAGTCAGCGACAAGTGGCATGAATGATGCCTCAATCAGAAGGAAACAGAGATGAAGCAATAACCGGATTTGATATAATCAACTTACCAATCCAGCCAGCAGCGAAAACACCAGCAGCAATATAAACAATGGTTAAAGCAAGCTGCAAAACAAGAATGAAACAGTTGGTGGCATGCAGAAGTACAAACAACAGAGAGTCTGAAGAAGAATACAAATTTTAGCTGCTTATATCAAGCAAAAGAAGAGAAGAATTAGACAAAAACTAAAGCTACAAAAGATGGTTTTGCTTTGTCCCATGTTATTTGCACATTAACACCTATAAGAATAAAAGCAATCCAGACTTAACTCAGAAGATAGAGAGTTTATACATCTTCATAGTAACAATTAAAAATGATGTATTAGTTGCAAACAAGTACAGATATTCACATGGAATCAGTTTACATGCACCCATGATAGCAACTACATGAGAGAGTTGCAATACACATAGCATCAAACTGGAACTACAACCAAAATATCACAGTTCGATTTGCAATTAACTAAACCATCAAATTAAAAATTCCATCAGTTCACACCCATTCATCCACCTTCTTTCCGCTAACAAATATAAAAGCCTCAAAAAATCTAAAGATGAAACACATCCTTCACTTCTGAATAATATGCTAATCATTTCTTCTAATGAAGGCTTGAGCTAGAATGTGTAAGAACGATGCCGTCCCCAACCTAGAGGGAAGGAAGTAATTAAGCCTATGTTTAGCGGATTCAGGGTTAGGGTCAGATATGGGAATGTGTCCAATACAGGCATGCTAAAATTTGTCCCAAGTTTTCAGTATTTTTGAAGGATTATATCCATATCCATGTCCAAATATTTGGAGGATAAGGTGTCAAGACAAAGGTATCTTCTATTTTAAGAAAAATGAAGATCCCATATAACATAGGTTAAAGACCATCCATCCACCCAAAATACTAGAACAGCAATATCCTACTATGACAATACAGAAGCCTATAAAAGCAATAACCATTAATCTTAATCTCATATAAAATAGATTTCCAACATTTCATGTTTTTTGACACCACAAAATTTCCTTACGATCCATATCAAAGCTAAAATCTCAGCCCCCTCCCCCCAACAAACCAAAAATAAATTGCTTTTGCCAATTGCAAGCCAACAAAACTTAAAACCCAAAACTTTTATTCACCTTGTCATTTCCAGAACACATTTTTAAGAAACAAACCATTATCCAATATACCAAAAATTAAAGAGTAAGGAAATTGCTTAAATTCAGAATCAAACGGTCCATCTCCCCTAATTATACCAACTTTCCAAAAATAAAACATAGTTAACTACACTGTCAAAATTGCAAGCTCCTGAAAAACTATAAATTGATCAACTAAGACACTAACCTAAACCTTTAAAATCCAAAAATTTAGGTTTTTTTTTTACTTCCTTAATAAATAAATAAAAAATAGCTAACCTCTCTAAACCTGTCAATCTGCTCATCCAATCTCTCCGGCCCCGTTAGTGACGACCCAATTCCAAGAACATGAACAATCTTCGCAAAGTAATGCAAGTAAACAACAAGAGCAGTCCCATGAGCAGCAGCAGCAACCGATCCAACGATCATGAGAACCCAATCAAGCCTATCAGCACAGGCAAAGAGTCTCGAGAAAGGAACAGCAGCAGGTGGCGGCTCCAACTCTTCAGCCTCCTCCATTTCCTCCTCCGCCTCCACCTGCGCCGCAGCAGCAGCTGCTGCTGCTTCCGCAGATGCATCCAAGTACGGAGAAGGCGATTCCGGTGGCTCCGAAACCTCTGATACTGGTGTCAACGGCTGTATATGGGGTGGCGACCACCCAAACAAACCCCTTGATATCATCATCTTGAAACCAAACCCAAACCCTAACCCTAAGTACTCTTCCTCTAAATTTAGCAGAAACTTTAAGCCGATCTGCTAAATTCAGAGACCAAAAAAATTGCAAAAAAAAAAAAATCAGATTTTTCCTCCACTTAGTTAATTAAAGGTTTGGGTTTTCTTTTATATAAATTGGGTTTTTTTGTTTAGTAAAAATTTGGAGAGCAGGTCAACTATGGCGGAAGAAACATAAGAAAGAAGAAAGAAAGAAAAAAAACTGAAGTAACCCACGGTTATATTCAAGCAAAAGAGAAAAAAAAAATTAAAATTTAGGAGATTTCGATTTTTGGAGGCTTTTTAATGATTCCATTTTTTGTTTTTTGTTAACGGCAAAAAGTATATATATATATATATATATATATATTTGCTTATAGGATTTTTCTTTTTTTTTTTGACAAAATTTTGCTTATAGGATATATATATTTTTCTGGTAAAATGCTTATAAGATATTTCAATTTTCTTTTTTTTAATTATGTTTTCTTAATTAAATTGTCTGAAAATATTTTCAACATGAAAAACATTAATTTCATATGATATTGAGCTGTGTTTATTAATAATTTTGTAATTATAGGATATTATGTAAGTATTTTTTATTGATTTATGTAAAAAAATAAAATATTGTTAAAATAATATAATTTATTTAGTAAATCATGGTTTTTTTAATATAAATTAAATTAAATATATAGTATAGATATTAAATTATAAAAAAAATGAACTATAGAAATCTAAAAGGTGAAAATCATTTTAAAGTATATTTGAAAGCCTACTTAAAATATTTATAAATTCCATAATTGGTGTTACAATAATTATTATAATTCTTTTAAGATATAAATTTAACTTTTTATAATTAATACAAAATTGTTTATTAATAGAAAATTAATACCAACTTCAATGTGTTTTAAATTCAAAAACTGCTTTCTCAAAAATTAATTATAGGTTAAATACAGGCATTAGTCCTTCCACTATTTATATTTTTAAATTTTAAAATTTCAATTTTGACCCAAACAATAGCAAATAAATCTCATATTATTTAAAAATTATTTATTTATTCTTGATTTTCTAATTTAATCATATTTAATCTCTATATTTTTAAATTTTTTAATTTTGACTCAAAATAACTAAATGTATATATTTTTTAATATTATGTAAAAATAAAAAATTTAGAAATAGTATAATTTAACTTAATAAGTTTAATAATAATAATTTATTCATGACTTAAAAATTCAAAAAAAATTAAAAATATATTTTTGGGAAATAGGGTGAACAGCTGGATCTTCGCTTGACATTGGATATTTAAATAATGACACGTGTGGATGTGTGTAAGTGTCAGGGTAAGTTTAGCATTGCTCAGAGGAACATTTTATTTTAGAAACTAAACCTTTTGATTTCCCCTCTGCCATTGCCAGTCCATTTGCTCTGTTGTTGTTCCCTTTGCTTTTTTTATCTTTTCACTTTCTCCCTTCCTTTATTTTTATACATAATTTGGTTATGCCAATGATTGTTAATTATTAGTATTTTCAAAAAAAATTATTTTTTATTTTTTTAAAATCGATTAAGTTCGGTAAAAGTATCATAGAAACTCTAATATTAAAAGTGGAAAATTTAATATTTATATGTTAGATTAAAGAGTAAATTGATCAATTCTGTTAAAACTACTGTTCATTTATACTGTTAAAAATTAGCATGACTGATGGAATAATTAGAAAGTGACATGGGAATAATTAGAAATTGATGAAACTCTTAATAAAATGATCAATTTACTCTTTGATCTAATATATAATGACAAATGGAGCCAAATGCAATCCGACATTTAGTACAGTGACCTCCATGGTACTTTTACCATTAAGTTCTTCTATTAATTTAACCATTGAATTAAGTAATCTGGATATTAAACGCTAGTTTGAATTTTACCTAAAGCATATTTAAAACATTTTGATTAAATTATGAACACATGTAAATTTATTGTATAGATAATTTAGACTTAACATATTAAAAAAAAAAAAAACAACGCTCTTAAAATTTATGATGATTGTCCTTTTTAATACGTTAAATATAAGTCATCAACGCAATAAATACGTGTTTTAAATGTGTTTCAGATTATATAAAAGTAGGTATTTTAACGCCCAAAATGATACCTTAATTGATTGAAAGACTCGGTTGATTGATATTAATTTTTGTGAAGTCAATTAAAATACTTTAAAATTTAAAAATTAATTTAAAAAATACTGAGCATTTTGGAAAAGTCCTAAAATATAATTTCATTTTGGAGCATTCCCACTTGACAAGTTTAAAATATAAGTTATAATCACTATAAAAAGATTGATTACCTAAAAAGTATGAACTAATTCCTTTAAACTTTCTTGGTTGAATTTAAACCTATTTCCAAAGTAGGAGAATCATCAATGGATTCATTTAGATGAAACCAAGAAAAGACAATTTATTTTTAGGAGAAGGGGTAAATTGTGATTCCAAAATTTGTGTTGTGTTGTTTTAGATAATAATAATAATAATAGTAATAGTATGGGGTATTTGATCATGGACAGATTGGAGCATATGTCCTATTGCCACAAACATCAAATAAATATTTAAAAACTTTGGATACCATTAAATTCTACCAGCTGCTTTTAAGAGTGAGAGGCTGCATACCACAACCAAAAATATTAATGTAATATTAATTTTCTATTAAACTGAATCGAGTTGAGTTAATTTGAAAATTAATTATTTTAAAATTAATTATACCGTTCGAGATGTGATTTACGTTTGAGTTGCGTTAATTGTGTTGCTGTTAAGGCTTTTTCCTCATTTTGTAAATTCACCAAAAAAAAATAATCGATCGTTTTAATTTTTATTGGTGAAAATTTAAGGTCACGTATTTAATATTTATATTTTTTTAAAAAAATTGAAATTACTTAAACGATAGCAAATAAACTTTTTAGGTTAAATTATGCAATTAATTCCCTATTATGTATAAGTTATGGATTTGGTCTCTATTCTCTAATTTGATACTTCTAATCAAGGGCGAAGCCAAAACAATTTTTTAGGAGGGGGGCCGGATGAAATTTTAATTTTTTATAGTTTATATCTTTATAATTTGTAAAGGATTAAATCGAATTTTTTTAATTTTAGGGCGGCCAAAGTGCAATTTTACCTTTACTAATTTAAAATTTTTAAAAAAATTTAAGAGCTTAAATAGCAATTTTACATTTTAGGGGAGCCGGGGCCCATGCCAGCCCCCTGGCTTCGCCCCTGCTTCTAATCACAGTATTATATGAACTATGAAATTTTAATACTAACTCAAACGGTAGATGTTAAAATCATTAACTAAAATAACGTAACTTTTTTTTTTTGGAGTATCATATGAAAATAGCAAGTTGATATAACATTATTATATATATGATACTATGATTATTGTATAAAATTATAAAAATAACATAGTTTAATTTAATGAAATTATGGATACGGACTATGTCAAAAACCAAAATTTTAAAATTAGAAAGTTATAACAACTAAAAATGAAATTAAGGTATAAAAATTAAATTCGTAATTTATAAAAAAATATTTTTTTAATGCATTATTGAACAAGTGACACTTGGTAAAGATGACGCGTTAGAAAATTTTAAAATTAATCCACTATTCTCTTTGAAATTGGGGAATATATTTTTTTTAGATACCGTAAAATAATTAGATAAAAATATAATTCTGAGGACAATAAATACGTTCTATTGTAAATATAAATATTTTAATTCTTTAAACATGTTTGATTGATAAAGTGTAATTATATGGTAGTTCTTAATATCATGTTTAGTAGTATTAATTATAATTACACAACTATATAATTTTAAATTCTAAAAACATGTTAATTGTTAATATAAATTTTGTCAATAATACTTGAAAAAAAATCTCTAAACAAGTAACAAAACCTAAATGATAATACTCTAAAACGACATATTTTTATGAGTTAATTGTATATTTATTTTGAGTATGATAATACTAATTTGGACTATTTATAGTCTTTTATCTTTTAGGGACTAAATTGAAGGCAAAAATAAATTTAAGGGCGAAAAGCGTGAATTTGGAGATAAAGTGGGCCAACATGCGATATTAGAAAAAAGGTGGTGCCAAAAATGCAAGCATGGAAGACATAAGGACAAAAATGCAAAGACGAGATATTTTATAAACACAAGACTCTATTTAATTTTTAATTATATTAGGATAATTGTTAGGTATTATTATTTAGATTTTATTTTAGCTTTTATCTTTAATTATCTTTAATTATCTGTATTTATCTTTTAGAATTTAAGTAGGACTAGACTAGGTTTCCTAGTACTATAAATAGGGGGATAGAGTGACTCAAATTTCATATCATCTTTTCTGTAAACACTCCCTCCCCTAAAAAAGCTTAGCCTTGTTCCTTTCTTTATTCAATAATCGGTTCATTAGCTTACTGCGTCAGTGGTTGTCGAGCCTGTAACATCCTGAATAATTGGGTCTGTGCATTTTATGTGTTTGGATGCTTAAAATATTAATTTGAGAATTTGAGGTACAATTGGGGCTCAAATTGGGCTGAGGCCTTGTTTTAAATATTTTGTTTAGACACTCTAAGGGCTTAAATTGAAGTTGTAATAGTTTAATTGACATATTGGGCTCGTGGCCCAGCAGCTAGGGGCACAGTAAGGTGAGCTATAAGTGGCGTCACTAGTGCATGAGGAAGGCCCAAATTTTTAGTTGCTTGAAGCCCAAGTTATAGGGCTAGATTTCGGCACTTAATTGAGTAAGGGGGGACGACACAAGGCTATTTTTTTAGGAATCTTATTATATTTATTTCATGTGGATAATAAGCAGATAAAGGCTATTATTTAGGGATTTAGTCTTTAAGGATAATAAGTAGATAAAGGCTATTTTTGAGGAGATAACAGATTAAGATAAGAGAAAAGGGATAGGAGCTATCATGTGTGGCAGTGTTGGCCGAAAATCAATCTCTGCTAAAGGGAGGAATCGGTTTTCTATATAAAGAGGGGGTGTGCCGAAATTTTGAAGCCTCTCTTTTATTTTCTTTTCTCATCTTCTTCCTCTCAAAAGCCGAAAATCACCATCTTCTTCACCCTTTCTTCCTCTCTAAAATTTCCTGGTTGGCCGAATCTTTTAACCTCTATTGTTATTCTTCTTTTAATCCCTAAAAGCCGAAATCACATCTCTATTATTCTATTCTTCTCCTTAATATTCATTGGCCGAATCTCTCTTAGTCATCTCTTCAATTCGTACATCTTCTAAAAGCCAAAATTCTTAGATCTCACTTCCTGAAGTTGCCGAATTCTCTTCAAAGGAGTTTGCTTGTGCCGAATCTTGAAGGAAACAATAGAAGGAGGCCAATCGCATAGATCTCTAAGTTATAGAATCGTGTTACTTTCGGGATTTCAAGGCAAGAAGATTTGTTTATTTATATATATAAAATCGGGTAGAATACTAACCATGGCCGAATATAGGAGAGGCCTATATTCGCAATTGTTCCGGTTTTTAAGCAAGGCTATAGATTGAGGATAATAGATCCAGATAGCAAGGACATCGACTAAGAATATTGGATTTCGCAATATCAGGTGTGTAATTCTCCACACCATCTAGATCTGTTTGATTAATATATGAAAATAAGTATTACATATTTTGTTAAATGCCAAAACCCAAGATATTGACGGAACCCAAAGAGGGTAAAGCAAATCACCAGTTAGTAAATGATCCGATTAAATGTTATAAGTATACCGATTTTATGTGATTGCATGGGTTGGGTTTGATGAAAGGAGGAAGTTATATGTTGTAACGGTTTTTACCGTGATCTGTTGTAGCGGTTCCTTATCGTGATCTCATTGTAGCGCTTCGCTGTGTGATTCATTGTAGTGGCTACGGCCATGATCCGATGATGAGCAAAGACGATCGCCATCAATGCGTGTAGCGGTGTGGGTTGATTGTAGAAATCCCCAATGGTGTGAATGGTCGTACGGGGCGTGTAGCGGATGGACACCTAGGATATGGGTTGGGCTTTGCATATTATTTTTGTTACTTATATTTTGATTATTCTGTTTTATGGGGCTAAAGCCCAAATCTAATGGTGCATGAGGGTTGCACACCGAGTCTCGCGACTCACCCTTTAATTTTAACCATCTCGGGTGTGACACTTAGGGCATCGGACCGGGCGGAGAGGAGAGAGCAAGGTGGCCATGCGACAGAGCTTTGAGAATTCAAAGAAAAGACTTAGTCTAATTTTTTTATTTTCATTTAATTAATGGGTTCAAATTTCCTTGTAATAAGGCCATGGGCCACTAGACTATCATTTATGTCTTGGGATTTTGTTGGGCTTTTATTACTGGGTTTTAAGTTTTACGTTTTCAATTAAGTTAAGACTGCATGAAATTTCGCTTTTATTTAAAATCTACCAAGATAATTGGTTACTTAATATTTTATACTTTAATGAATTATTAAGCTTTCAAATAAAGGTGTAAACCTAGTAATTATTTTCCAAAATGTGACATGTTATGTAAAATCTCTTAAGTGACATACCAGATCCGGTTGTAGCGTTTGGGCCGGGTTTGGGGTGTTACAGAGCCCAAGAGATAAAATGGCGTGGGATTCGCCATTGGGAAGTGATGATCTAGTGTAAGACGGTCCTACAGGAGCGACGGGTGGCTAGAGTCAGGTTCCTCTAAATTATAAGTCTAAACCCTAAGTGGAGCTGGTGGTCGTAGGCGTCCTCTTCCACTATAACTGGCTTATTCAGTTCGAGAAGGATCACCTAAAAGCCGAGGATTGAACCCAAGGAGGATCGAGACAACCGGAGGCTGAAATCTCGCCACATAAGAAACTCTCTCTTTTTCCAAACTCTGTTTATTTTTATATTCTCTATTTTAATATTCGCAATTTATTTAATTTTGCTATTTCAATCAACTTTTAATTTTGTCTTTTTTATTCTGTCTTTTTATTTTTTCCCCAGGTATGCAGATTTTCTTGGGCATGATTCTGCCTGGGATCTCACGAAACAAGACATTGTGCAAATCTAGTCCCTGAGGATTTGACCCTACTTCCCTTATACTATTCTTTTTATTATTTCTATAGGGATAGGATATATTTGGTGCTTCAATGACGCATCACTAAATCAAATCCTTTTAGATAATATGTTAGTCCAAGTCAACTGTACGATTATTGTTGAAAAAGATGAAACTAGTCATTAAGTGTTAGAGAAGTGGGCGCTTCCCTAGCGCCGGATCTGTGAGAAGACAACTTCCATATTTGAAGTGTGGGCAATTTATCAAACAGTTTGAATGGCTACGTTGAGTATATGGACGACATCTAAGTCATTAATTAAGATCATTTCAGTTAGGGAAACATATTTTGAAGTTTGGATCGAATCATATTACCCTTATTTAATCCCTACAATCAAGAAAGTTGGATTGGATTGAATTACTAAAAATTTAGCCGTTAATAATCCTTGTTTACCTTGATTATTATTATTCTATTATATTTAGCTTATAAGATGGATGTTTTATAGGAATTAGGATTGTGATAGATCTTCTCTATCATAGCAAGTATTGAAATATTCTTTATAAATTGAGAGACTTACATAGATTTTTGTAACTAGAATTGAGAGCACTAACTTTATTCAAGTGAGCAACTTTTCTATGAGTGCATATTGATAATAAAACCTTTTGTGTTATGATTTTACTTGCTGAATTCACAGGGATGAATTTAGTAGTGAGAGTATCAATCTTCAAGGTTCGAAAGTGAGGAGAATTATCATGGGGTGTGTTATAGATTAGATTCACTTGTTGTAATTATTGAAGAGATGATATTTCTCACTGAGCTAGGCTTTGTAGACGTTGGAAAACCAAACCGCGTAAACAATTGTTGTGTTATATTTGTTTATTGTTTCCAGATTTGGTGTTAGAGAATGCCCACTTCCCTGCCACTCCTTCCAAACACTTAGCTTAGATTGCAGCAACGATTTTATAACTTCAATTATTAATAAAATTAGGGTGAGTATTTGGTATACTAGTAGTGTACTTTTTTTTATTCCACAAACGACTTTAAAATTTTGACATGTGCCTTTTGTTTAAATATATATTTTTTGATAATTTACTATACCCTTACAAGACAGTTGTCAACCCACTATATTTGCTTGTGGAGTTTAAAAACTCCACAAATAATGTACCAAATATTTTCTCATAAATTTAACAAGAAAATAAAACTTTTATGCAGTTTTACTAATTATTCTAGCATTCTATATTTATTAGGTTATTCCCTCTCGAACATTAAACATCCTAGAAACTCTATCACACACGTATATGTGGGAAACTACATATTTGGAACACAGATTTGTGTTTAAAAATAATATGTCATAGATAATGAAACATATGGTTTGAAAACACGTCAAATATGTAAAACTAAAGTACATTCAAATAATATAACTTATTTTAATTATGGGAGAACATTTTCATAATTTTCCTAATTGAGTTGGTGATTGATTGACTCATGACACCAACTCAGTAAGGGCTTTATAAATAGTATAGATAGAAAATCCATCACACTCATATGCATGTAGAAACTACATATTTAAAACTCACGTTTGTGTTTCGAAATAACATACAACAGGGGCGAAGCTAGAAATTTTTTAGGGGGCAAAATTAAAGTATACATTTTTACGATAGTAAAAATACAATTTCACCGTTTTAATAGCCTATATCTTTATAATTTTTAAAGGATTAAATCTATTTTTATTATTTAGGGAAGTGCAATTTTACCATTACTAATGAAAATTTTTATAAATTATAAAGGGACCTAAATGGAAAATTTTTCATTTTAGGAGGGCTAGGGCCCCTGTCAGCCCTCTAGCTCCGCCCTTGACATACAATAAAAAATGAAATGTATGGTTTGAAATTAATTAATAATAATACATGAAATATGTACGATGTTAAAATAAAAAAAGATTGAATGGTAAGTAAAACGAAAATACCCTATATAATATAACTTATTTTAATTATAGAAGAACATTTCCGTAATTTCACTAACCGAGCTAATGCATAGTTGACTCGTAACACCAACTCGGTAAAGGACTTTATAAATAGTATAAATGTTCATTGTTATTATCAGTTAGTCTATAACCAAGTAGAAATTTATTATCAGTTAGTCTATAACCAAGTAGAAATAATGAATAACAAATACTATGTAATTTAGTTATAATTAGTATAAATAATTTATAATAAATACTATCTAATTAACTTAGTTAATTATTTAGTAAGTCAAAATGTATAGAAAATTATCTCTTGCCAATAAAATTTTCAGATTGTTTAAACAAGACTAATAGAATAAAATATAACTATATTTAAAAATATATATATACAACATATGTCCTTAAAATAAAATATTATTATTGTATGAATATAATTTTTTAAACAGAAATCATATACGGTGATGTATGGAAAGCTATAGAGTAATTGGATTTGAGTGTAATTATTTATAAATACTCCAATTCTCACTTCTTCTTCTTACAAATTGAAAATTTAATTGAAGTATTTAAATTACACTTAATTCAGTGAAACCCACTAATTATAGTAAATAATCAAGCTTATCACAAATGTGTAATTACAAATAATTACACCCAACTCCCGGTTGAATTTTACATAATTTTCAAACGTGCCCCTTGAAAATTTTAAAATAGTATTTTACATAATTTTAAAGCACATGGCTATTTAATATTTTGAGGGGACTAGGCTTTTAACATCTAAAGGGTTAATTATATCATACATCCTCAAATTATGGTATAGATTTTGAATTGGTTTTTAAACTTCAAAATCTTATAATTGAATCCTAAAAGCACCAATATGGTACCAATTAGGTTTCTCCATTAGCTTGGGCATAAAATGCTAGCTCAAATTTGATATGAAGCACATTTAAAACATGGGGATCAAATTGTATACACAGATATATCAACTATATGGACACTTTAGATTTACCATGGTTAAGAAGATAATTGTCCTAAATTTTATTGGCACTATTTGTTTTTTAACACGTCATATTCAAATTGTCCTTAAAACAGATTCACATGTTTGCAATTTGATTCGCATATTTTAAATATGCTTAACGTCTTATTTGAATTGACATTTAATGTCTAAATTGAAAGTCTTAATTGATATTTTCTTTGTTTTTAATCTATATTTTGGGTAAAGAATTGAAGTTTGTTTGATTGATACTTTTCGAAAAAGAAAAACTCAGAATTAAAACAAATTACAGTAACAAAATCAAGTCATACACAATATATATTAAAGGTTAAAATATACTACAAGTACTTATACTTTTCATATATTTAGAATTTAGCCCTCAACCTATATTTTCAAGAAATTAGTCCCTCTACTTTTCAAATTTAAGAATACAAGTCATTAAAATTCTTATGCTAAATTCAGATTTATTACAACGCTATTTTTGTTGTTACGTGAATAAAAAGTGAATATTTTCTTATTTCAAAATACCATGCCATTAAATTTAATAAAAGAATTTTAACAGCTTTGATAATTAAATTTAAATTTTAAAATCTAAAAAATAGATAAATTAAATTCCTAAAATGCATTAAGAATATACTTGTATATAAAAAATTAAACAAATATATTTTTTTTTAAATAAAAAATCTATATATAAAATTGGTCCAACATCAAAAGTCAACAAAGCAATCTACCATACAAAACCTTTAGATATGATACATTTTATATTTACATGCATATTGAATATTGAATATTTTTTGGTATAATGATTTATTTGATTCTTTAATTTTATAAAGAAAAATATTTTATTTTTTTAATTTAATTTTTCGCTTCTTTTAATCTTTAAATTTATATTGTTTGTCAAATCATCCCAAAATAGATGAAAAAGTTAATGTTTGTTAACTTGTTGACGTGGCATATATGTGAATTATCACGTGTATGCCACACCAGATATTAATTAATTTTTAATTTTTAAAAAATCATAAAAATATCATGAAAATCATTTTTTAAAAAATTTAAAATTATTAAAAAAGTATAAAATTATATAGATACTTTTAAAATTTTTAAAAAAATTAATTAATTGCTAACGTGACATATACATGGATTGCCATGTGGAAGTCACGTCAATTAAGTTAACAGACGTTAACTTCTCCATTTATTTTGGGGGTGATTTGATAAACAATACAAGTTTAAGGACTAAAAGAACAAAAATAAAATGAAAAAAGACCAAATAATTTATTATACTTTTTTTAAATATTCAATTTATGAAATTATAAAGATTAAAATGTTAGAACCCCATGTGTTAGCCTGATAGCTAGGGCGTTCACCACCCTAAATATAACCTGAATTTGAGTCGTACTAATCGCGTTGCTGTTAAGATTTTGTCTTCCTTTTCTAATTCAACAAAATAAAATGTTAGATGCATATAATGCTTTATGTTTATTATAAAGTTTTTTTTCTTCTTAAAGTTGTAGATAGATGTGGGAGACTCCAAATAATTGCTGTTGGTGGTATCATTGCTCCTTTGGTTTTCGTCCATATCTTCTTGTCCCTTTCCTCTTTTCGCAAAACATTGATATCGATCATTTCCACCTATCATTTTTCCATTAGGATTTTTTTTTTTAATATCGAAAAGTCACATCAATTTTGAGTAAATTTGAAATTAAATCAGGTGGAATCTTTAAATATATAAAAGTTTTATCACTCAATTTAATTTTTCTAGGATGAAGTTAGAAATTTTTTTAAAGATTGAAATAAAGTTATATATTTTTATAATAATAAAAGTGAAATTTTATTATTTTAATAATTTATATCTTTATAAATTTTAAAAAATTAATTCAATCTTTTTTATGCTTGGGGAACATATACTAATTTAAAATTTTTAAAATTATAAAAAAACTAAAAGTGAAAATTTTCATATTACGAGACTAAGACCCTGCCAACTCCCTTAGCTCCACCACTGTTTCTATATGTCAAACACATATGGTTGTGTTTTAATCTTCTAGAGCTACGTGATTGTGCAAACTTTGTGCATGCAATTATGTCATAGTGTTTGATTTTTTAGAAACCATAAGAATTGAAAATGACTAGTCTCCCTTGCACTACGCGTTAGCAGGTAGAAGTTGTTATTTCAAGCATTATTATTCAAAGATGTTATTCGAGTCAATTAGAAAATGGGGTCTATGTGAACTTTTGATGATACCAATCACCATACACAACATTCTACACACATTGTTATCCCTTTCATATTCACCTTTTTTAACATGTTCAATGTCCATTTCGTGAAAAAGGAATTAAATCTACTTTAATTTTACTAAATTAAAAAATAATCTTGACAAAAACATAATAACAAAATCCGGTTTTCTCAATTCCATCACCATCACTACCACCACAGAACTCTTCAATGCCTTCAATCTTCACGGCCTTCTTCACCTTCATTTGTGCCTTTTTCTTGCTGCTTTCATCACCATTCGGACTCAAAAAGACAATAATTATCTTAATAGTAATACTTCTTTTGTGAGTTCTTACGGGTTATTCCTTTTATGAGTCGTATACAGTTTTTTGTTGAAACTAAAGATAAAATTCGACATAGAAATAATATTTTCGATCATTAAAGAATAAATTACTGTCAATTCAACATCATTTAAACACAAAAAAGACAATAATGATCTCAATTCAAAATTTAGTCGTGCAGATGCGAAAAAAAGTATACGATATCAGATTCAGCCATTTAATTCCTATAACTTTTGTATGTCATTAATAAACTATCTGACATTGGTAGCCCAAAATCTCCCAAATGCGCTTCCTAATTAGAATATTTAGCAACACATTGCTTGATTTTATGTCCCTAATGAAGGAGGCTTGGCCCATTTGTCCAAATGGATCATCTTAATTTTGAATCTTTCTAATAATTAGTTAATTAAAGCGTTTTTGGTCCTTTAATTATTATCAATTTTTTTTTTTTATTTTTAGTGTTCCCAAAATATTAATTCCTCTAAAATTTTATGATTTTATTTCGGGACTTTCCAAACAAAACTTTTAGCCCTTGTATATCTTGATAGGTGTATGAAAATGTGACCAAATCTTTGAAAAACTAAGTGGAATGAAAATTCTTTACCCTAATTAGAGAGCTATAAACAAATCTTAGTCTTTCTTTCTAAGGGTAATTTGATAACTAAAAATATTCATCATCATTTCGAAGAATTTGAGGTTTATTTAGGAGTGACTATTTCCTTTTGAAGAAATCTTTCAAGTATCATTTGTTTGGAGTTGACGAACTGCTCAGTGGGTTGGTATTGTTTCTAGGTAGTGCCCTGTCGGATCGGAGGACAACATTCAAGAGCTCTATGAATCTCGCCTCTGGCACTCGAGCTCTCAACATAGTCGGGAGACAAAACCCTAGCTCGACCCGAGGACAATACAGGCCCATTGAGGGTTTGTCGACTCTAAACATACCATACTTTAAAGACTTCTCTAAAAGGAGTTTGCACCAACCAAACTTAATCAATAATAGATAAAAATGATTGAATTTTAAGATGAATAGGAGGAAAAATTATGTAACCTAAAATTCAACATTTCTCCTTATATAATACAATTAAGCTTCTCTTAATAGTCTCCCACTATAATAACTGTCACATCCTAAAATAGAGCCTATGCATTTTCGGTTTAATTGTATGAAGTGACATGTTTTAAGTATTATGAATAAATTTTGAATATTTTTGGAAACCCGGAAATGAGTGAAAATAAGTTAGAAATTTTTGGAAACCTGAAAATGTATGGAAATGTTAAGTTTAAAAATGGAAGGTGAACATTTTTGGAAACTAGGAAATGTAAGGAAAATGGAAAGTGAACATTTTTGGAAACTTGGAAATGTAAGGAAATGTCAAGTTTACAGAGCCGATCAAAAATTTTTGGAAACTTAGAAATGACCTAGAAATGACGAGTTTTAAGGTTTAAAAGGGGAAATTAAGGCAATGTGGCCTTAAAAGAAAAAGTTTGTGAAATTTGACACACAAATAGGCTTGGAAAAGTGGTCTGAAGATGCCACTTAGGGCCTATGGAAATGGCGCCATATGCAAGAGGAATGGGCCTGAGTTCGAGTCACTTGGGAAGCAAATAAAGGAGGTTTTATTTTTGCTTCCAGAAGACTGAGGTGGACGGCACATGCTTCTAGAAAGGAGGTGTTTTATTTTCAAAATATTCGATTTAAAAGGGTGATAAATAAAGGATTTTTAAATTGGATTATTTTGAAGAGATAAATGTTGGATTTAAACTCTTTTATTTATGATAATTAAAGGATAAAGTTATCGATAGAGGAGTGGTGGCCAAGTAAGGGACTCCTTAGATGATAATTTCGGCTATAAAATAAAGGAAGGAGGGCTACTCATCAATTTTTGCTTCCTCCTTTCTCTGCCAGAATTCTTAGTGCTCTCCTCTCTTCTTTTCTTTCTTTTCTTTTGTCAAGTCGAAATTAAGTAATTGTTGGAACCTAGCCGAATATTTTCCTCTCCATTAGAAGCCATAGCCGAATCTCCCCGTGAATCTAAGCAAGGAAGTAGTCGATCAAGTATTAAGGGGATCTCTCGGGTTTCTACAATCGCGACTACAAGGAGGAATATTTCGGGATCTAAGGTAAGAAACTATAAGATCCAAAGGTCTTGTTTTAAGTTTTAATGTTAGATTAAACCTAACATGTGATTATAGGAATTTCGACATCCCTAGGAAAGCAAGGATACTTTTCGGGATTTGAGATCACAAAGGTATGTGTTTAAGACATTCGGCCAAAGCCTATTTTAAGTATTTGGATTTATTCCCAAAAGCCAAAACTAACCTATGATGTGTTTTAATGTTGGTCGAATGCAAGAAGGAATACAACAAAGTTTTGGGACTTGATTCTTAAGTCAATCGGCAACAAGGTAGGTTTTCAGTATACAAATCCTACTAGGATTTGGTTTTAAAGCCAAAAAGGTTTATTAATGTGTTTAAATGATTGGCCGAATATAGGAGTTAAGGATCTAAATCAGTAGATCGGTTCTTCGGGATTTCAAGGACTTCATTAAGCGAATCAGGTGTGTAATCCCCACTATCATTTAATATGATACATGGCAATATTTAATCTATGTATATATATATTAATGTGAATATGGCTAAGTACCCTAATGTGGTACAAAAGTACTCAGGTACGTTTCCTACTCCCATTAGGATTATGAAATATGTTATTTTATAACATGTGAAAATATATATGAATGTGAATTTAAGTATGAGATGCATAAAAATATGGGTCATTCGGGATTTATGAGAAAGGGGAAGTGAATGTGATGACTTCGGTCTCACTATTTGAATGTGGTGACTTCGGTCACATTATCTGAATGTGGTAACTTCGGTTACATTATTTGAATCTGGTGTCTTTTGACACAACTATATCTGGTGGCTATGCCACAAATTTTATATGGGCGATGAGCACGTCGACTGCAGCGACTGCCTTCGAAGGTGTGTAGCGGATGGAGGGTCGACTTAGTAGTCCCCACGGTGTGCAGGTTGGTACGGGGATGTGTAGCGGATGGCATCTAGGTTTTGGGTTCGGGTTGCATCATCATTGATATCTGTTGTATGAATAAGTGTTTGATATGAATATGTATGCCTGATCTATTGAATGTTAGTGTTGGTTACACATTGAGTCTGTTGACTCACCCCGTTGTGGGAATATTTTTCAGGTGATGAGCATTAATGGACCGGGTCGGCAGGAGCTGAAGGTGACCATGCATCGCAAGGAGAAATTTAAAGATTTGGACTTTTATTTTTACTAAGTACTTTAATTTTATTTTTGGGTTTTGATTGATGTAATAAGGCCATAAGGCCCAAGTTGGATTTCTTTACTTCTTATTTTAATTTATTATGTTAAGAATTATTTTTGACTAAAGTTTAATTAAAATTATTTCTTTCAAAATAAACCCTAAAATTGTTTTGTCACCATAATAAAATGATTTCTAAGTAAAATAAATGGGTTTCCAACTTAAGCCAACCCAAAACGATAATTTTCTAAAATTACACAAATTTTCTCTAAGTAACAAAGAACATTGAAACCGGTTTACTTAAGGAACATACCGAGATCCGGTCCAGGGCTCGTGGGCGGGTGTGGGGTGTTTCGATTTGGTATCGAGCCCGCTTTTAAAACTCTCGGCTTTGTGGCTAAGGCCCAAAACATTTTCAAATCGAGCCAAGTAAGTTTTTTTTTTGAAAGTATTTTAAGAAATAAGCGGGTTTTTCGGCTCGCACCAAGTCTCCGAGACCATGATCCACTGTGTAAGTACCCTAACCATCTCAGATGATTATGTGATTTATGAGTTATGGAAGGGTAGAAAAGGCATGGAACATAGAATAGTATGATAGGAACTTGAACCCTAGGACTAGTTTACTCAAACACAAACACATAAGACTTAATGCACTAAACAAACCTATGGCTAAGTCACTGAGTTAGGGTGTGGTAACCCCTGTGCGCATGTCTAGGATTGGATCCGGAAGAGCCTGGTATTTAAGGCAGTCCTAGTGACCCACCTCCTCTTCGCAGAATCCTACCTGGTGCGTAGCTTCGGTTCACCCAACCCGGGGCTCGGTGGTGTGGCAACCTCTGTGCGCATGTCTAGGAATGGTTTCGGTGGGAGCTTGGTATTTAAGCAGTCCGCGTGACTCACCTCCTCTCCACTCGAATCCTGCCTGGTGCGTAGCTTTGGTTCACCCTGACCAAGAGGACTCGGTCATAGGCTAAACACGATAACTAAAACCCGAAAGGGAACTAGCCGTGTTTTCTATAAACACAACAAAACCCTAGTTTTTTTTAAAAACTTTTAAAAGTACTCTTTAAATTCATGAAAACTATCTTTACAAAATTTTTCAAAAAAATAAGAAATAAAAATTCTGATTTATGAAATTACAAAAATGCCCCTAGTGGTAAAATTACCAAAATACCCTTGGTTTATAAAATGACCAACTACCCAACAGTTTTGCCAAAATTTCATTATTTTAGAAATGTTCAAAAACCCTAATTTGCAAACTATCAAAAATACCTTGAATTTTGGAAAATTACAAAATTGCCCCTAACTTACAAAATTACCAAAATGACCCTAATTTCCAAAATTTTTACAACATCACCATTTTGAAAAGTACAATTCTCAAAAAGAACCCTCAAAGTTTTACAACTTTTGAAACGACCCTGATTTATTAGATTTTACAAATTTACCCCGATTTGTGAAAAATTACGAAAATACCCCTGTAGGACAAAATTACGAAAATACCCCTGGGTAGTGGAGAAACAACAACAATAAAAACTACAACCTTTCTCTGAATGAACGAGAGTTCATGATTGTTTGATGGATGTATGGATGAATGAATGGAAAGACTGTGTGCATACGAAAGAACCACTCCTAAAACTCTTTTCATAAAATTTCTTCGCGGGTAATCAAGTGAAACAAAGACTAATTCATAAAACTTCTTAATCAGATCACGATGTTAGAAATGAGCTCTAGAGGACGTGGTCATCGTGGACGAGGTAGAGGAAGGATGACGGTGTCAGAACCCGTTAGATCGGGTCAATGGGCTTACAATGAGATACCACCGCCACCACCACCCCCAGCTGTTGGTGTTGAGCAACAAAATCAGACGGGGGATGATGTTGTGTCGCAGTCGTCTTTGCGAGTTTTGGAGTTGGTGGTGCGCAGGAGGAAATTCGGGAAATCAAAAGTCCAGGCCTGAACGGCTCCGAGCTAATGGAGCGAAAATGTTTCGAGGAGTATCTGGAGTGGCACCCAGTACAGCTGAGTACTGGTTGGAAGCAACGGAGCGCATCATGGATGAGATTGATTTGACCACTGAGGAAAAGTTGAAAGGGATGGTGGCACCGCACGCCGATGAAGCGTATCGGTGGTGGTTAATCGTCGGGATGGTGCCACGGTTGAGGATCGACACAGGAATATGTTAAGGAATCATTTTAGAAGAAATATGTGGGAACCAGGTATACAGATGAGCAAAGGAAGGCTTTTCTGGGGCTGGTTCAAGGGAACAAGTCCGCTGCGGAATACGGTTTGAATTCACGAGGTTGAGTCGCTATGCTCGGGAGTAGTGGCAATCGAAAGCATAAGCGCGTGTCCGCTTTGAGGACGGACCGAGGGACGATCTGAGATCGTTGATAGCACCGCATCGGGAGGCGGGAGTTCTCTCGCTTTGGTAGAAAAGGCCAAGGTGGCCGAGGGAATTAAGGATTCTACCAAGCAGTGTGGGATAGGAATAAGCCCAAAAGAGGTTTTGGACCATCCGAAAAGGTTCATAAGAGGCCTAGAGTTGATGGGTCACGAAATCGACAAGCTAGTACAGGATGGCAAATGTCGTCCTTGTGAGCATTGTGGAAAGAAGCACTTAGGGAGTCTTTGGAAAAAGATGGGAGGATGTTTTCGGTGTGGGTCCAAGGACCATATGCTCAAGGATTGTCCCAAGAAACCAGATGAGAGTCGACCAGGCTGCATCATTAGTCAGCCGGGTAGAGGCGACATACAAGCACCTCAATGGGGTCGTGGTTCGGCAACAGAGGTAATGGTGCCGGCAGAGGCCGTGGAACACAGGCCGAGGTGCTTTGCAATCTTGAGGCAAGGCAACCGGGTTTGGTTTATGCGGTTCACCGGAGGAGGATGGTGACGCTACCGATGTTATAACCAGATGCGTTCTTTATTTTTGACAGCCTTATTATGCCTTAATTGATGTGGGCTCGACCCATTCCTATGTTGCATGTAGTGTAGTGGAAACACTAGGCCTAGACTCAACCTTCCGATAGGCGGATGAGCGTAGTAAGCCCATTAGGCCAAACTCAGTAGTGGTAGATAAGATCTTTCGGAATGTACCCCAGAGATTCAGGAGTGAACTTTCTGGTGACTTAATGGAGTTACCTTCTTGGAGAGTTTGAACTTATACTCGGAATGAATTGGCTAGTAGAACACCGAGTCGTGTTGGATTGTGCGGCTAAACGAATGAAACTAAGGACTCGGAGGATGAAGTAGTAGTAATGATCGGAGAAAGGAGAAATTACTTGTCTAATGTAGTTTCAGCGTTAAAGGTCGAGAAAATGGTTAAGAAAGGGTGCAAGGCGTTCTTAGCCTTTGTAAGTACGTTGGGTGGAAAGGAAGAATGTGTTAGCGAGTTAGAACGGTTAAGGACTTTGAAGATGTATTTCCGAGAGAATTACTGTGAATACCCCAGATAGGGAGGTGGAATTTGGAATAGATTTACTACCGGGAACAGCTCCTGTGTCAATCGCTCCATACCGAATGGCGCCAAAGGAGTTAGTGGAGCTCAAGGCTCAAATCCAAGAGTTGTTGGATCGTGGATTCATTCGACCCAGTGTGTCTCCATGGGGAGCACTGGTCCTGTTTGTAAAGAAGAAAGACGGAACTATGCGTATGTGCATAGACTATCGTCAGTTGAATAAGCTGACCATTAAGAACAAGTATCCATTGCCAAGGATCGATGACTTGTTCGATCAGCTGAAGGGGGCCGCAGTGTTTTCAAAGATCGACTTAAGGTCGGGATATCATCAGTTAAAGGTGAAGGAGGCTGATATCCATAAGACCGCTTTTAGGACAAGATACGACCATTTTGAGTTTGTGGTGATGCCGTTTGGATTGACGAACGCTCCAGCCGCGTTCATGGATATGATGAATCGGGTTTTCCAACCCTATTTGGATAGGTTCGTCGTTGTGTTCATCGACGATATTTTGGTGTATTCTAAGTCGAAAGAGGAGCATGATGAGCATCTCCAAGTTGTGTTACAAGTGTTAAGGGAGAAGAAGCTTTATGCCAAATTCAGCAAGTGTGAATTTTGGCTTAAGGAGGTGGCATTTTTAGGACATGTGGTATCCGCAGAGGGAATAAGAGTGGACCATAGGAAGATTGAAGCAGTGTTGGATTGGAAACCACCTAGGTCCGTGGCTGAAATCCGAAGTTTCTTAGGTTTGGTAGGCTATTACAGAAGGTTCGTGGAAGGGTTCTCGTCAATAGCCGCGCCTTTGACAAAGTTGCTAAGGAAGGAAGTACCCTTTGAATGGACAGATAAGCAACAAGAGAGCTTTGAAAAGCTTAAGAAGGTGTTAACGAAAGCTCCAGTGCTAGTTCAGCCGGAGGCAGGCAAGGATTTTGTGGTGTATTGTGACGCTTCGCATACGGGATTAGGATGTGTGCTAATGCAAGATGGTAAAGTGGTCGCTTATGCGTCTCGGCAGTTAAGGCCTCATGAGGTTAACTACCCAACTCATGACTTGGAACTAGCGGCGGGTCTTTGCCCTTAAGGTTTGGAGGCACTAACTTTATGGAGAAAGGTCGATTATCTACACGCACCACAAAAGTCTTAAGTACTTGTTGACTCAGAAGGAGTTAAACTTGAGGCAACGAAGGTGGGTGGAATTGTTAAAGGATTACGACTGTTCGATAGAATATCATCCGGGCAAGGCGAATGTGGTAGCTGATGCCCTAAGTAGGAAGGTTGTGTCGGATTTAAGGGCTTTGTTCGCTCACTTAAGTCTGTATAATGATGGAAGCCTATTGGCAGAGTTGCAAGTCAAGCCTACATGGCTGAAGGAGGTGAAAGAGGGACAGTTGGCTGATAAGGACCTAAGTGCTAAGTTACAGCAAGTCCAGAACGGAGAATTAAAGGATTATGGTGTCAATGATGAAGGAGTATTGTGCTACAAAGGGAAGGTCCATGCCGAGGACAAGGAGTTGAGACAAAGGATTCTTCGGAAGCGCATGGTAGCCCTTATGCTATGCATCCCGAGGCATTAAGCTATATAGAGATCTAAGGGAACAATTTTGGTGGTCCGATCTTAAACGAGAGGTGATCAATCTGTGGGGGAAATGTTTGACGTGTCGCCAAGTTAAGGCTGAACACCAAGTCCCATCGAGGATTGCTTCAACCAATCAAGATTCCACAATGGAAGTGGGAGAGAATTACCATGGACTTCGTTAGTGGGCTTCCCCTTACGCCTACTAAGAAGGACTCGGTGTGGGTGATAGTGGACCGTTTGACCAAGTCCGCGCATTTTATTCCAGTAAGAGTTGATTATTCTCTTCAAAAGTTAGCCAAGTTATATGTGGCGGAAATCGTGAGGTTACATGGAGTACCGGTATCAATCATCTCCGATAGAGACCCAAGGTTTACGTTTCGGTTTTGGAAGGCACTTCATCAAGCTTTAGGCTCTAAGTTGGACTTCACTACGACTTTTCATCCACAATCAGACGGGCAGTCTGAACGAGTTATACAAGTGTTGGAGGATATGCTGAGAGGTTGTGTGATGGATTTCCGAGGAAGTTGGGAAGATTATTTGCCTCTAGCCGAAGTTCGCCTACAACAACACGACTATCGAGGCTAGCATTCGGATGGCACCATATGAAGCATTGTATGGTCGGAAGTGTAGAACTCCTACTTGTTGGATTGAGTTAGGAGAACGGCGAGTGTTAGGTCCGAGTTAGTGGCGGCGAGAGAAGGTTGAGATAATTCGGGCAAGGTTGAAGGAAGCCTCGATAGGCGTAAATCGTGACGCGGACCTTAGGCGGAAGGAAATAGAGTTTGAAGTGGGAGACCAAGTGTTCCTGAAAGTCTCACCTTGGAAGAAGGTAATGAGGTTTGGGCGCAAAGGGAAGTTAAGCCCAAGGTTTATAGGGCCCTATAGAATACTGAAGCGAGTTGGGCCAGTGGCATACCAATTGGAGTTGCCACCAGAGTTGCAGCAGATGCACAACGTATTCCATGTGTCCATGCTACGTCGTTACCGATCGGATCCGTCTCATGTGGTACCAGTTGAAGAAGTGGAGCTAAGGCCAGACTTATCGTATGAGGAAGAGCTGATTCAAATATTGGAACGTGATGTGAAAGTGTTACGTAGGAAGTCAGTTCCTCTAGTCAAAGTGTTATGGCGCAACCATGGATCGGAGGAAGTTTCGTGGGAACCAGAAGAGACGATGCGACAGCAATACCCTCAATTATTTTAGTTAGAAAATTTCGAGGACGAAATTATTTTTAAGGGGGGTAGAACTGTAACATCCTAAAATAGGGCCTATGCATTTTCGGTTTAATTGTATGAAGTGACATGTTTTAAGTATTATGAATAAATTTTGAATATTTTTGGAAACCCTAAATGAGTGAAAATAAGTTAGAAATGAACATTTTGGAAACCTGAAAATGTATAGAAATGTTAAGTTTAAAAATGGAAGGTGAACATTTTTGGAAACTAGGAAATTTAAGGAAAATGGAAAGTGAACATTTTTGGAAACTTGGAAATGTAAGGAAATGTCAAGTTTACAGAGCCGATCAAAAATTTTTGGAAACTTAGAAATGACCTAGAAATGACGAGTTTTAAGGTTTAAAAGGGGAAATTAAGGCAAGGTGGCCTTAAAAGAAAAAGTTTGTGAAATTTGACACACAAACAGGCTTGGAAAAGTGGTCTGAAGATGCCACTTAGGGCCTATGGAAATGGCGCCATATGCAAGAGGAATGGGCCTGAGTTCGAGTCACTTGGGAAGCAAATAAAGGAGGTTTTATTTTTGCTTCCAGAAGACTGAGGTGGACAGCACATGCTTCTAGAAAGGAGGTGTTTTATTTTCATAAATATTCGATTAAAAAGGGTGATAAATAAAGGATTTTTAAATTGGATTATTTTGAAGAGATAAATGTTGGATTTAAACTCTTTTATTTATGGTAATTAAAGGATAAAGTTATCAGATAGAGGAGTGGTGGCCAAGTAAGGGACTCCTTAGATGATAATTTCGGCTATAAAATAAAGGAAGGAGGGCTACTCATCAATTTTTGCTTCCTCCTTTCTCTGCCGAATTCTTAGTGCTCTCCTCTCTTCTTTTCTTTCTTTTCTTTTGTCAAGTCGAAATTAAGTAATTGTTGGAACCTAGCCGAATATTTTCCTCTCCATTAGAAGCCATAGCCGAATCTCCCTGTGAATCTAAGCAAGGAAGTAGTCGACTGAAGTATTAAGGGGATCTCTCGGGTTTCTACAACTGTCGACTACAAGGAGGAATATTTCGGGATCTAAGGTAAGAAACTATAAGATCCAAAGGTCTTGTTTTAAGTTTTAATGTTAGATTAAACCTAACATGTGATTATAGGAATTTCGACATCCCTAGGAAAGCAAGGATACTTTTCGGGATTTGAGATCACAAAGGTATGTGTTTAAGACATTCTTAAAAAGCCTATTTTAAGTATTTGGATTTATTCCCAAAAGCCGAAACTAACCTATGATGTGTTTTAATGTTGGTCGAATGCAAGAAGGAATACAACAAAGTTTTGGGACTTGATTCTTAAGTCAATCGGCAACAAGGTAGGTTTTCAGTATACAAATCCTACTAGGATTTGGTTTTAAAGCCAAAAAGGTTTATTAATGTGTTTAAATGATTGGCCGAATATAGGAGTTAAGGATCTAAATCGTGAGATCAGTTCTTCGGGATTTCAAGGACTTCATTAAGCGAATCAGTGTGTAATCCCCACTATCATTTAATATGATACATGGCAATATTTAATCTATGTATATATATATTAATGTGAATATGGCTAAGTACCCTAATGTGGTACAAAAGTACTCGTGTCACGTTTCCTACTCCCATTAGGATTATGAAATATGTTATTTTATAACATGTGAAAATATATATGAATGTGAATTTAAGTATGAGATGCATAAAAATATGGGTCATTCGGGATTTATGAGAAAGGGGAAGTGAATGTGATGACTTCGGTCTCACTATCTGAATGTGGTGACTTCGGTCACATTATCTGAATGTGGTAACCGGTTCCCATTATCTCAATCGGTGTCTTTTGACACAACTATATCTGTGGCTATGCCACAAATTTTATATATGGCGATGAGCACGTCGATCGCAGCGATCGCCTTGGAGGTGTGTAGCGGATGGAGGGTCGACTTAGTAGTCCCCACGGTGTGCGCAGGTTGAGTGCGGGGATGTGTAGCGGATGGCATCTAGGTTTTGGGTTCGGTTGCATCATCATTGATATCTCATTGTATGAATAAGTGTTTGATATGAATATGTATGCCCGATCTATTGAATGTTAGTGTTGGTTACACATTGAGTCTGTTGACTCACCCGTTGTGGGAATATTTTTCAGGTGATGAGCATTAATGGACCGGGTCGGCGGGAGTCAAGGTGACCATGCATCGCAAGGAGAAATTTAAAGATTTGGACTTTTATTTTTACTAAGTACTTTAATTTTATTTTTGGGTTTTGATTGATGTAATAAGGCCATAAGGCCCAAGTTGGATTTCTTTATTACATTTTATTTTAATTTATTATGTTAAGAATTATTTTTGACTAAAGTTTAATTAAAATTATTTCTTTCAAAATAAACCCTAAAATTGTTTTGTCACCATAATAAAATGATTTCTAAGTAAAATAAATGGGTTTCCAACTTAAGCCAACCCAAAACGATAATTTTCTAAAATTACACAAATTTTCTCTAAGTAACAAAGAACATTGAAACCGGTTTACTTAAGGAACATACCAGATCCGGTCCAGGCTCGTGGGCCGGGTGTGGGGTGTTTCAATAACATTTCACTATACCAGTCAAGTTTTTGGTAGAACCGGTTTTTTATGTTTTATTTTAACCTTCTAATATAACTTTTCACTTATAACAAACAATAATCATAGTTATGAAATACATTCTTTATTAAATTAATTCTCTATAACAACATAGTGCTTAAAATTTTAAGTAGAATGATAGCCATTTCATATAAGTATGTTAATTATAAATTATTAAATAAAAATTATTTTAATTAAAATATTATTTTAATAAAATGTTTAAATTTTACATGAAAAAACTATTAATTATATTTTATTGAATGAAAATAATATTCACTTAGTGGAATTAAGTATATCAATTTAATAAACTATCAAATTCCCTAATTAAATATTATATTATAAATTTAGAGCATCATAAATTTATAAATTAATTATTTAAATTTAATAACTCATGATAAATTAATAAATTTAATTCGATAACTCATACTGATTAATTGAACTTGTTAGATATATGAACTTCATAATTAATTATAAAGAATGTAAAATAAAAGGTGCATAAAAGTAATAATGCATGCACTTGCTATACACCTTTTAATTTTATTGATTTGATTCTCATTTTTTTAAGCATAATTCACACTTTCTTTATTAGCTGATGGAAATTCACAATATGAATTTTATTATAGGTTTAAAATAATTATCTTTTTTATAACAACATACTATTATATGTATATAACAACCACCTCTTTATTACAGATAAAATCTTAACAGACAAATGAAATTGTTATCAAGATAAATATAATATTTTATATTGGTTAGAGCCACAAATCCTGTAAAATTCAACATTTCACCATTATCTGGCACTGACAAATGTAAAAAGAGTTCATTTTCGTTGGTTTTAATTAATTTTTTAATTGAATTTAGGTCATTTGATTCAATAATTTTAAATTTAATCAAGGAATTTGTTATATATAAATTATCTCATTTAAGGTTAGGGGTGAAGTCAGAACATTTTTTGGGGTCAAAATTAAATTATTTATTTTTATGTTAGTAAAAATATAATTTTATTATTTTAATAGTCTATATCTTTATAATTTTAAAAGATTAAATCAATTTTTTTATCATTTTCGAGAGGTCAAATTATAATTTTACCATTATTAATTTAAAATTTTATGAATTATAAGAGGTTTAAATGGAAAACTTCCCATTTTAGGGGGATAGGGGCCCCTGCCAGCCCCCTTGGCTCTGCTATTGTTCAAGACATTTCGTCAAGATAGTTGCTTAAAATTTAATAGAGGGTTCATCCTAAGGTAAGAAAACTCGATTCGACTTATTTCTTTTTTTTTTTTCAAATTTCTAGTTAATCTCGAACTAATTGAGTTATTCTGTTTTTTTCGAATAAACTCAAATAAGTAATTTGATTTTTCAAGTTCGAGTCAAGTTGAATTTTACAATTCGAGTAATAGATTATTGTAAATACTCCTTTGGTCTCTATCAATTTCAAAAATGACTAAATTGGTCTCTCTCAACAAAAACATACAAATTAGTTCAAAATAAATTTCAAAAATTAAAAATATATTTCAAAAATCCCAAAATTTTCATAATTTTAAAAATCTAAAGAATATATAAAAAATGTTTAAAATTTTTCAAAATAATAATTTTAAGGACTTAAACAAGTAAATTACAAATTCAAGTTTATCGTACTAAAGTATACTATATTTTTCTCTTATTTTGCTTCGAAAGAGTTTTCAAATATATATAATTTCAAATTTATGTGCTCTAACATGAAAGTAGTTATACTGTAACAATATTTTATTCAGAGGCGTAGCTAGGGGGCTGGCAAGGGCCCCAACCCCCTAAAATGGAAAAGTTTTCCATTTAGGCCATTTGAAAATTTGAAAATATTAAATTAGTAAAAGTAAAATTGCACTTTGGCCTCCTAAAAATGATAAAAATAATTTAATACTTTAAAAATTATAAAGATATAGGCTATTAAAATGGTGAAATTGTAATTTTACTATCGTAAAATTTACAATTTGACTTCGGCTCCCCCCAAAAATTTTTTTCTGGCTTCACCCCTAACTTTATTTTGACATGTTTAATTTTTTAAAAATTTAATCGATCAATTTCACTTGATTCGGTTCAAGTCAACTTGAATTCTATTTCACTTGAGTAAATGAAAAAAAAAAAAGAAGAAGAAGAAGCTCAGATCAATATAGGATGATAAAATAAGACTTGTCAATTTGACTAACTTATTTTTTTTTCACTCCATTCAATCAAACGCTCTCCGTTTCTTCACCTAGCTAGGGCTTGCGTATGGAATCACCATCAAATCCAATCGGAACCCTCCCAATTATATTCGTTGCTTCCCGGTACACATCATAGAAATCTTGCCACCAACCATCCACAACATGGTTGATCTCATCTTAGTAAGGTCTAGTCATGTCCTGTTACACATGACTCTACCATCAATCCTATATAAGTAAGGCAACCATTCATCGAGGTCCACAGTCGGCTCATTATCAAATCCACCACCAATGTAAGATCCCTTCCTTTGCTTCACCAAGAGAGATCAAGTTCCTTCAACTTTAATATCAAATATATCATTGGAAGCTCTTTTTGTATTTCTCAAATTTCTTACTGACTCAAATTTCTTATTGACTCTCGACATTATGATGTGAATCACCTATTTCATCTAAAATATGAATGTATGCCAAATGTCCAGCTTTGACATTGTAACGCCCCAAAATTTTATTTCTGTTTCTGTAACCATTTGTCACAAAATGTGTATCTGCTTCAGTGGTTAACTGTTCTGGGAGTGTTTGAGAGGTCTTGAGTTCAAGCCTTGTCTTTAGCAAATTATGTTATTTTTGGGTTTAAGCCCTATCTTTGTTCAGTGGGCTTATATATTAATGTATTTGTAAATTCATATCAGAATGAGCCTGTTGGTTCAAGTGGTAAGGGGTTAAAGGTCCTGTGTTCAAGTCCTTGTGTAAACGTAGGTATTTATTTTTGATCGGTTATGGGATAGAGTTTTGGTGAAGATAAAATTCTGATAGTGGGTAGGTATGATAGTGTAAGTAGTGGGATTTGGGTAAAAATATATTTTCCCAAAAATATCTCTGCTTGGAAAGCTCACGTTCCTTTCTTCTCCTTTCACTGTTTTCTTTTCTCTCATTTCCTGTGTTTTTACTTCCTTACTGTCTGTTAGCATATTGCTATTCTTCGGTATTTCGACGTGTTGTGCATTTCTGGTAAGTAGGGTAAGTGTGATTTCTTTTTGTGTTGTTGAATTGTTGTTTAAAGGGGGTTCATTCGATGTTTAGGAGTTAATCAAGAGGTTGAAGGTCTTCAATCGATGTTCTAAGCGTGCGAATTTTCTGTTACTCGTTCGAAGGTAAGAACTTTGTTAGATTAAAAGGTTGTTATTCCGATGTAGTTCGGGTTAGTGTCGATTTAAGAGTCTAATTTGGTGGTTTATTGGTCCATTTTAGGTGCTGTGTGACTTGGGAGTTGATAACACTCCAGAATGTCATGTTTTTAGGTGCTAATTGCATATTTATTTTGAGTATGATTCTACTAATTTGGGCTATTTATGGTCTTTTATCTTGTAGGGACTAAATTGGAGGCAAAAGCGAAATTAAGGGCCAAAAGCGTGAACTTAGAGATAAAATGGGCCAATGTGCAACAAAGGGAAAAGATGGTGCCAAAAGTGCAAACATGAAGGACAGAAGGATTGAAATGCAAAAAGAAGAGACTTTGCTTTATCAAACTCTATTTTAATTATATTAGGATAATTAATATTAGGATAATTATTAAGGATTATTTAATTTCTTTATTTATCTCTATTTATCTTTGATTAATTGTAATTATCGTTGGGAGTTTGAGTAGGACTAGTCCATCTATCTTAGCACTATAAATAGGGGATGAAGTGACTTAGTTGGGGGTGGATCTTTTGTGCTTTCCATATTTCATTTCAATAAAAATTCTTTTCTCCATTCTTATATATTTATTTTCTTTCACATCCCATCCATGAGCCACTAAAATCCATCTAGCTGAAGGTTGTCGAATTCCCCAAAAAGGTTCTTGAGGCTTAGATTCCGCACTTAACTTTCTCACCCAAGTATTCATCGTTTCTCCGCATTACGGGGCTGACGCTTCCGTCCATGTCCCTTTAAAAGTAAACTTTTCAACGTATGCAAAGGCGACCGCTTTGTATTACTTGGAAGGATTGCACCGTCGGTTCGTTAGCTTACTGCGTCAGAGGTTGGCGAGCCCAAGAGACAAAATGGCGTGGGATTCGCCATTGAGAAGCGTTGATCTAGCATAAATGACTCCACAAAAGCGATTGCAGGCTAGAGTCAGGTTCCCTAAATTCGTAAGTCTAAATTCTTGGAGCTGGTGGTCGTAGGCATCTTCTTCCATTATAACTGGCTTACTTGGGTGGAGAAGGGTCATCTAAAAGCCGAAGATTGAACCCAAGGAGGAACGAGACAACCGGAGGCTAGAATCTCGCCAAATAAGAAACTCACTCTTCTTTAAACTCTTTTATTTTCCTTTTAATTTTCGCAAATTACTTTCACGATTTCAATTCACTATATATTCTGTTTTTATTCCAGATCGAAATTATTAATTCTATTTTTTTATTTTCCAGGAACGCACGTTTTCTTGGGCACGATTCTGCCCAGGATTTCGAGAAACAGGCATTTGTATAATCCGATCCCTGAGGACTCGACCCTACTTCCCCTTTACCGTTATTTTCATTATTTTGTAGGGAATAGGATATATTTGGTGTATTCAACGACGCATCAAATTTTGGCGCCATTGTCGAGGATCGGTAACGTACTAATCTTGTTTTTTGTTTTTTATGACCAGATCTGCTCCAGGTACTCTTGCGTTTGACTCAGAAATTGAAAAGACTGCGAAAGCTAATCGAAAAGAAACAAAGCTAAGGAAAAAGCAGTCAGCGGTGGTAGGGACTCAAAGCAATCCACCGCCAGAAATCAGAATCGACGACGAAGCAGAGTCTAGGGTTAACAAAAACCCTACTCAAACACTTGAAAGTAAAGCAGAAGAAGTCGATTCACTTGAAGAAGTGCTCAACGCTAGGGTTGACGGAAACCCTAATTTTGTACGACAACTAATGGCTCAAACAATTCAGCAACTAGCCGAAGCTCCGACAGAACAACCGCCATTGTGCATCACATATCCTACTATGGATACCGATTTTGAACCAAATCGTGGTTAATTCGATTCTTCGCCAACATTCCGAGGGTTACAAAATGAAAACCCCATAAACATTTGAAGGAGTTTCATATGGTTTGTCTGAGTACGAAACCTCAAGGCGTAACTGAGGATCAAATTAAATTGCGCGCTTTCCCCTTTTCCCTAGCAGATTCGACTAGGGAATGGTTATTTTATTTACCTCCTGGATCTATTACTACTTGGGCTGATTTATCTCGTTTATTTCTCAATGTGTTTTTTCCAAAGATCTAGAGCAAATGAGCTAAGAAGGAGATCGTGGGAATAAGGCAAAAGAAGCGAGAGACTCTTTACGATTATTGGGAGCGGTTTAAGAAGTTGTGTGCGAGCTGTCCACAACACTATGTATAACAGAGCAATCTCTCCTCCAATACTTCTATGAAGGCTTGAAGCCCATGGAGATGAATATGGTAGATGCCGCTAGTGGAGGAGCGTTGGTCAACATGACTCCCAACAAGCAAGGGACTTAATCTCCACAATGGCTGCAAATTCTCGCCAGCCTTCGAGCTAATCCTGAACCCCCGTAAGGGTTCACCAAACCTAAGTAATTCTTCCATAGAAGATAGACTTGATAAACTTACTAATATGATGAATACTCTTCTTGCAGAAAAAGCTAAACCAAATTCGGTTATGTGGAATATGTGCTACACCCGAGCACACAACCCGATGCATGTCCCAGGTTTGTATGATGACTCTATGACTCATTTAGATGCAAAGGGGAAATTTTCCTGGCCCACCACAGAGGCGTCGACCCTTACGCTAATACCTACAACCCAGGGTGGAGGGATCACCCTAACTTAAGTTATGGAGCCAACCCACGATATAACCAGCCATACCAGAACCGAGTTCCACAAAGACCATAAGATTCAGGTAATTCTCTAGAAACTTTGGTCAATAAATTAGCAAATAATATACTTGATTTTCAACGAGAAAACCGAGGCATCTATAAGAGAATTGACCATATTAGTTGAGAAATTGAACTCTCAAGGGAAGCTGCCATCACAAACAGAACCTAATCCAAGACAACACGCAAATGCAGTGACGTTGCGAAGTGGAAAGGTACTGGAACCAATTCCTGAAAGAAATCGTGCCCAAGAAATCGCCCAGGAAAAACCTGAAGAAGACGAACAGGTCCGATCGAAACCCCCATTGCCCAAAATTCAACCTCTATTTTCAGAACGATTCAACCAGTGTCGAAAAGGTAAGGAGGACAAAGAAATCCTCGAAACATTTAGGAATGTCGAGATCAACATTCCGTTGTTGGATGCCATCAAGCAAATACCGAGGTATGCTAAATTTCTTAAAGAGCTTTGCACCAACAAGCGGAAATTAACAGGTAATGAAAGGGTGAATGTTGGTGAAAATGTGTCTGCAGTGTTACAGCGAAAAATGCCGGCAAAATATAAAGATAGGGGCATGTTTGCAATACTATGCAAAATAGGTCATTTGGGAATTAAAAAGGCTATGTGTGATCTAGGGGCCTCCATAAATGTAATGCCATATTCTCTTTATGAATCACTTAACGCAGGTTTTTTGACAAAAACAAGTGTTACCATTCAATTGGCAGACAGGTCCGTTGTGCATCCCGAAGGAGTCCTCGAGGATGTATTAGTCAAAGTCAATGGACTTATCTTCCCTGCAGACTTTTATGTGATAAAAATGGAGGAGGATAACTCTCCCGGGTCTTCAGACATCTTGTTGGGGCAACCTTTCCTTAGTATCGCAAATACTAAGATTGACGTACGAAGCGGAACCCTCACGATGGAGTTTGATGGGGAGATCGTGAAGTTTAACGTTTATGACACAATTAGCCACCCAAGTGAAGTCTTGACGTGAAACTGTGTCGACATAATTAACTCATCGAGAGAAAAACTTTTGAGTCATCTTATGGAGATAAATCTAAAATGATGTTTGATGATTTTGAATCTGTTAATAAATTATTGGCTCCTATGGATACTAAACTTCTACCTTCTGTTGTGCAGGCATCAGATCCAAAATTAAAACCACCTCTCGAGCATCTCAAATTCATATTTTCGGAGAATGATGAGACCATTGTCGACTTAAAAGGGATTAACCCTTTGGAGGAAAATATGAAACCAATGAAAAAGGCGCAAAGACGATTAAACCCAAATATGGTGGATGTGATAAAAATTGAGAATTTCCAAGCTCACATGATAAAAAGATTTATTTTGAGCCACCGTAGAACCATTTAATTCGTCGAGCTAATGACGTTAAACAAGCGCTTGTTGGGAGGCAACCCAATCTTTATTTTATTTTATTTTATTTATTTTTATTTTTATTTTTATTTTTATTTCTTATTTATTATTTCCATTCTTTTCTTTTTTATTTTATTAATAAATTTCTCTTCTTCCATCTAGGTAAAACGGAGCGAAAATACTAAGAAAAGGGAGACAAAACAGAGCCAAACAGCCCTATCCAAGGTACCAAACAGCTTCTATTCCAGGTTTTATTCCAATCCAGAATTCCATTTTCCTGCAGCCAAACAGTCTTATTCCAGCCTTAGAACCCCCTAACCCTGAAACCAAACATCCATTTTCAGCCACTTAAAACCCCCAAAACCTAAAAAAATTCTCCCATTTCCTTTCACCCCCATTTCTTGCCGCCGAACTCACCCTTCATTCCCTTCCAATCGCCGTTCTCCGTTTGGCCTCCAACGCTCGCCGCCGATCGTTTGCGATGGTGCAAACGCAGAGCCGCACTGTCGCCAAACCTGCGTTCACCGTCAACTCGTGCTGCCGTCACCTATCCGCACCCCAAGCCGTCGATTTAACCGACGTTCCCTCTTCCTTCCTTTCTTCTCCCTCATCTATGACCGCCGCCTAAGCCGCCGTGACCTCACCATCATCGCCCTCACACGCAAGCAGTCCGACCGCCGCGTCAACGAACGTGTCATCAGTACCCTTGCCATCCTCTTCTCCATACGCCAACCCCAAACCGTTAACCTCCGCTCCATCCTGTGCCAACCGCCTCCGACTTGGCCCTCCACCGCCGCCAACAGAACCTAGCCCAACACCACAACGCGATGCAACACCCGAATCACAGCATGGGCCTCGTCGTCGTCAACCCCAACGTGTGGCATGAACAATCAACGCCACATCGGACTCCTCCTCGAACGACTCTGCCGACCCCTCGACACCGACTGACGAGAACCAGCCCATGCCAACTTGACCCCGAACATACCGTTCTCGCGTTAATGTCTTACCCCGGAGGGCCATTTGCACGATAACCTTACTTTCACTTCCGCTATTGCTCGCGGCAGGTATGATTTTCTTCACCATAAAGCGATAGTACCTTGTAAATGTCTGTCGATACCTGTTTTGGCTGCCTTGCACATTGAAACTGCTGTTACATATTATTTCAAGAATATTGGCTGGGTTAGAAATTTTGATGTGCCTTATTCTGCCTATTATGAACTTGTTTTTGAATTCTATTCTACTTTTCAATTTAATCGGCACAATCTTGTTTCGATTGACACACCTGGTGTTGTCAAATTTCGGTTATTAGGTACCATGCATAGCTTATCTCTTATTGAATTTAATATTGCTTTATCTTTTGTAACTGAAGAGTATGCTATGTCTCGGATTTTCGAAACAGTTTTGTGTGTATTTCCCTCTCGCTTTTAAGGTCATTGAGGCCTTTTCTTTGTTAACTAATAATGTCGAGACTATATATAGCCCAAAAACATCGAAGGATTTATGGTTTCGCGACCCTGCCTTATGTTACATACACCGTTATTTAGCTTACAATTTCTCAGGCCGTCGAGATGCTCCGGCAAACGTCTCAAAGACGAAATTATTCTTTTTATGGTGTATGTATACCGGTCGTCCGGTTAATTTGGGTTATTGGTTTGCACTTCAATTCGGGCATGTTATCAAAGCTAAGCGCCCTCTAATTTTAGGTTCTCTTATCACACAACTGTTATTTTCTCTGCATGGATCTAATGCTCCTATTTTAGATTTACATGCTGCTTGTCAGGCCGATCCTTTAGATGCTCGATGCCTCGACTCAATGGGGCTACTACTTGGCACTCCGTCCTCCTTCCACTTTGTCCCTCCTGGTGTTCGTTCTACACCATCCGAACGCGTCTTCCGACAAATAAATCAACTCGACGCACCAAAGAACCGCTCCAGCCTAACCCCCATCGACTGTTGAGCAACGTTTAGAGCGCATTGAGGCTCGACTCGACACTTTTGGCCAGCAGCTCACCGAACTCATCGCTTTCCTCTGCAGTCAACAGTAGCACAGTAGCCTCACGGGGAGTTTTTCTAAACTTTTCTTCCTATTTATTTCTTTTGCATCCACATTGAGGACAATGTGTTTTAAGTAGGGGGAGGTACTCTTCGTATTACTGTCGTCATCTACTGTGATTTGTGTTTGCTGCTTGAGGCTCTTTTGTTGTCCATATTTTTTTAGAATATTCTGTCACTTTTCATGCCCAAGAATTTGACCATGATTTACCATTGTTTGACCCACATGCATGATTCTTGGCCACTAATTTAATTCTGATTCTGTCTGTTTGGTTTTATCTCCACTGTTTTATTTTTATTAGGCTAATAATAATTATGATTAATAAGTTAACTCTATCTTGCTTTTCGTAAAATTGATCAAGTTTAATATCAAGTGGACACTTAATACATTTGCATGCCTAAATTATGTTCATGACTATTAGGTGGTTACTAAAACTTATTCTTGACACTTGATTATTTCTCTTAGGTCTTCTTAAAATTAATATTTCGTGTAAATTTTGTTTAATAATTGTTTCCAAGGTTATGAGTACAGCTTAGAACGTGACTGACTGAGTAACCGGGGTAGGGTGCTTGGGTTGTCATTCTACTTCGCGTCAAAAGGTTGTGTGACGTGATAGGTAAAACTCCGTTAACCAAGGTTATGAGTGCGGCTCAGAACGTGACTGATTGAGTAACCGGGGTAGGGTGCTTGGGTTGTCATTCTACTTCGCGTCAAAAGGTTGTGTGACGTGACGGGTAAAACTACGGTAATCGGAAATAAATAATTTTTAGGAGTATGTTGGGCTGAGTAACCGGGTGAGGTGCTTGGGTTGTCATCTCTCTTCGCGTCAAAAGGTTCAATATATTCCTAAGTGAATAAATAATTCCAAAAAAAAGAAGAAAAAAAGAAAAAAAGAAAAAAGGAAAAATAATACTAATAAAATTGCAGTTGGGGACTAAAGGAGGAAATAAATAGAGTGTCTTGGTAGGTTTGGTAATTTACCTAAATAGCATGAAATAATTCAAGACGATTTTAATTTTTGTGTGTGTTAATTAGAATACTTTTTCTGTTTTACTTAAAGCAAGCTTAGAAGTTCTCTTTATTTTTCATATGCATTTTTGACTAATCTTTATAAAACTTTGGAGTAGAATTTCTTTCAGGATCTAATTTTCACAGTGGATAGGAACCATACTTGAGGGCAAGCATGGGCTAAGTAGGGAGGAATTTGATAACACTCTAGAATGTCATGTTTTTAGGTGCTAATTGCATATTTATTTTGAGTATGATTCTACTAATTTGGGCTATTTATGGTCTTTTATCTTGTAGGGACTAAATTGGAGGCAAAAGCGAAATTAAGGGCCAAAAGCGTGAACTTAGAGACAAAATGGGCCAATGTGCAACAAAGGGAAAAGATGGTGCCAAAAGTGCAAACATGGAGGACAGAAGGATTGAAATGCAAAAAGAAGAGACTTTGCTTTATCAAACTCTATTTTAATTATATTAGGATAATTAATATTAGGATAATTATTAAGGATTATTTAATTTCTTTATTTATCTCTATTTATCTTTGATTAATTGTAATTATCTTTGGGAGTTTGAGTAGGACTAGTCCATCTATCTTAGCACTATAAATAGGGGATGAAGTGACTTAGTTGGGGGTGGATCTTTTTTCCTGAAAACTCTCTCCCTATAAATCTTTTGTGCTTTCCATATTTCATTTCAATAAAAATTCTTTTCTCCATTCTTATATATTTATTTTCTTTCACATCCCATCCATGAGCCACTAAAATCCATCTAGCTGAAGGTTGTCGAATTCCCCAAAAAGGTTCTTGAGGCTTAGAATCCGCACTTAACTTTCTCACCCAAGTATTCATCGTTTCTCCGCATTACATGGCCGCGCTCCGTCCATGTCCCTTTAAAAGTAAACTTTTCAACGTATGCAAAGGTGGCCGCTTTGTATGACTTGGAAGGATTGCACCGTCGGTTCGTTAGCTTACTGCGTCAGAGGTTGGCGAGCCCAAGAGACAAAATGGCGTGGGATTCGCCATTGACAAGCGTTGATCTAGCATAAATGACTCCACAAAAGCGATTGCAGGCTAGAGTCAGGTTCCCTAAATTCGTAAGTCTAAATTCATGGAGCTGGTGGTCGTAGGCGTCCTCTTCCACTATAACTAGCTTACTTTGGTAGAGAAGGGTCATCAAAAAGCCGAAGATTGAACCCAAGGAGGAACGAGACAACCGGAGGCTAGAATCTCGCCAAATAAGAAACTCACTCTTATTTAAACTCTTTTATTTTCCTTTTAATTTTCGCAAATTACTTTCATGATTTCAATTCACTTTATATTCTATTTTTATTCCAGATCAAAATTATTAATTCTATTTTTTTTATTTTCTAGGAACGCACGTTTTCTTGGGCACGATTCTGTCCAGGATTTCGAGAAACAGGCATTTGTATAATCGATCCCTGAAGACTCGACCCTACTTCCCCTTTACTGTTATTTTCATTATTTTGCAGGGAATAGGATATATTTGGTGTATTCAACGACGCATCAGGAGTGGTTTCGCATCAAACCGATAACAGGTGGGTACCCGAAACGCAGAAAAATGGGATTCGGCGAAAGCTAGAATTGCAATATGTCGACGCCATACGGCCGTGTGGCAGGTCGTGTGGTAGGCCGTGTGCGACGGCACGGCTGTGTGATCGACAAGGCACGGCCGTGTGATGGCTTGAGTGTGGCCATGTGGGCCATACGGGCTAGGCCAAATTGGGCGTGTGGGCCACACGAGTGTGTGGGCCCACAGGGGCACGCCACACCGGCGTGTGGTATCTGGGCCAAGTCGTGGGACCCACACGGGCAAGGCCAATCTGGGCGTGTGGGCTCATTATACTAAAATTTTTCGTAGGGTCGTACGGGTCGTCCTAATCGACTGTGGGCCTACCGTGGGGTCGGTAAATGCTATCTAACCCTATAACCAAATGATCTGTTAGACTGAAATATGGTTTTGAGCATGCCTATGTTTGTTTATCTGATATCTGTTTATGAGAGCATGTTAAGCATGATTTATTTGTTAATTCTGTATGCATGTTTTGTTACTGTGATTAGGGTGGGATGATGTATACTGGAGGAAGTGTTCTGAAAGGCATATTATGCCTAATATCTGGCAGCACAGCTGCATTATATCTGATATATGCCGCATCGGTACAGCGTGGTGTGTAGGGCTGGGTGGGTGTTTTTAAACCCCACATGGTGTGTAAGGATGGTCGGAGATGGTGTGTAGAGGATGGGGGTAGGATTCTGATGTCCGATTTGCATATCTGTATCTAAAATGGGCTCAGGCCCAAATCTGTATCTGTAGCTGACATGGGCCCAGGCCCGATTGTGAATCTGTTTGATTTGTGATATTCTGCATGTGCACATGCTTAACTCTGTTGGGTTACACACTGAGTTTACGTAAACTTACCCCTTTTCTGTTTATCTGTACAGGTAACCCACAGTCTTAGGCGGATCGGTGCAGGGGAGGACTCGACGGTGACCACCTATTTTACTGTTTTATTTTGTTTTGTGTTTTTAAGTTTTGGCATTGAGGTTGTATTCTCTGGGCCTCTGGACTCTTTTAAGATTTTGACATTGGTTTTGGGTTTTTGGTTTTACTTATTTATACGTGTGATAGTTTTCTAAAACCTTGAACGGATTTTCTGGACATAACGTTTCTTGTTTTACAAGCTTCCGCTACAAACACGTTTTATCTCTAAATAATTAAATGAAAGAAAGCTTTGAAATTAATAATAACTCTAAAGGCTAATGAACTGTAAAGGTTTTAACTTAACGACCATGGTTTTTCAACCCATTTCATGTGACACTTCTGGATTCGGCCATAACGTCTAGGCCGGGTTTGAAGTGTTAGAGACATATTCCTTAATTCAAAATTGTTAATTTAACAAGCAAAAGATAGAAAAAAAAAAAAAAAACAAAAAAATTCATCTTAGCAAGGTGGCCGGCTCATATATAATTGAAAACTTTTTTAATATGGTGGTGTCAATGTGAAAAAAGTATGTGTAGGGTACGCGGGGATCCACTGCCTCCAATTATTGGATTTTTCCTAGTGCTTGCAATTCCACCATGTGCATATTAACCTATTCCTAAGTGCCTTACTTAAATTAAAAGGCCTTTATTTATTTATTATACACATGAGAGAGGTGAACTGAGTCATACGTATAAAATAATGAAATTGTGGTAAATATTACAAAGCACAATGAGATTGGGATGTGTGGGCTTGTCTTGCTTTGTGTTTGATCTGGGGAGGATAGCTGTTTGTTATTGTCCTGTTCTAAGTTAGGTGTGAAGGATGTTGGGTTTCATTTCGATTTTATGTACCTCTAAACTTAAAAAGTAACATTGCCATTAAACCAAAATGGGTCCTATATTTTCTTTTCTTTTAAACAAATCGTAATTGGAGTGTGGAAGCTCCCTTCGACCTTTTAAGAAGTTTCTCTTTTCAGACTAGCGTGTTTGGAGTCATGTATAAAATTGTGGTTGCTTTGCTGTGTGTTTTGCTAAATATAGCTTCTATTCCCTTTATATTGTCTTATGTGTCTCTATTCTCTTTGTTTTCCTGCAAATTTCATCATTTCTCAGTAGCCTGAAAATTTGCTGCATAATTTATTATCTCCACTTCGTAGCTATGGCTTGGAGTATGATAGGGGCTGCACAAACAGGAAACATTAATGTCTTGTACGAGCTAATTCAGAAAGATCCATATGTTTTGGAGCGTCTTGATCATGTTCCTTTTCTTGACACTCCATTGCATGTAGCAGCCAGTGCTGGGCATGTTGATTTTATGATGGAGATGATCAACTTAAAGCCATCGTTTGCAAGAAAGTTAAATCAAGCTGGGTTTAGCCCCATGCACTTGGCTCTGCAAAATAACAGAACTCAAGCTGTGCTTCGACTCCTCAAGTTTGATGAAGGCCTTGTTCGTGTTAAAGGAAGGGGAGGCTTGACCCCTCTGCATCATGTGGCTCAAACTGGAGATGTTGATCTTTTGATCAAGTTCCTTGAGGTTTGCCCCGAAGCTGTTGAAGATGTGACTGTTCGAGACGAGACGGTTTTCCATCTTGCAGTAAAAAACGACATGTTTGAAGCATTTCAAGTCTTGGTGGGGTGGCTTATAAGGAGCCGCCACGAAGCTGCCCAACGTTGGGAGAAAGAACTACTTAGTTGGGCAGACATTGATGGCAACACAGTTCTACACATTGCAGCTATCAAAAACTCACCTCAGGTATGCTAAGTTTGCTAGTTGACTCAATTATTGATGTATATACGTATATGACAAAAGGATTATTTACATGAATTTTCTAATTAACAGGTGGTGAAAGTATTGCTGGGACACTTGCGTCGAGACCATATCAATGCCAAAAATTTGAAGGGATCCACTGCTCTAGATATCCAACCAGACCATCTATTAGATGAAAGGCAAATGGATAATTATAAGGACTCCGTTAAAGATATGATAAGAAAAGCAGGAGGATTGAGCGGTTCCGAGCTTCCCAATAAGTCCATCTCTTCAATCCACATCAAATCATTAAGGCCGAAGATGTCATGTTTTCAAAAATTTGCAACAATGGCAGGTCGAGGAAGAAAGGGTATCCCACTTGAGATGCGTAATACATTTCTAGTAGTGACAGTGCTAATTATAACAGCGACTTACGCTGCCTCTTTAAGCCCTCCAAAGAAAGCTGATAACAGTTCATCCATGAAATACCATAACGAGTATAGCGCAGCTTTAGCATCAGTCGACAGCACTGCACCCCTACCAGTTCCTCCTCCACCACCGGCCGATAATCAGATTAATTTTTCAGATTTAATAGACGTATCATCCATGTTTTGGTTATACAACACATTAACATTTTGGGCAGCAATCGGGTTAACAGCATATCTCCTACCAAGTCGTTCAATCAGCTTGTTTCTTCTCATAACCCTTTCCTTATTTGGGACCTGTTACATGCTTTTAGTTGCTGTGTCCACATGGTCATGGAAACTTCAGTATGTGGTTTTTCTTCAACCTACTATACCCTTTTCCTATCGTGCTCTCTGCATTATAAATTACTTCTTGTCAACAGCCCTAGCTCTGCTGGTATCATACCGGATAGCCCGTTATGTTTTCCGTAGGTTTGTGCCTAAAGCAAAGATCTTCGTCCTCGTACAAATCGTTTCCTTTATCCTCTTTGCTTTTGTTCTTGTTCCAGCTATCCTTAATACCGAAGCCATTTTGACGTACTCCAGTTTCTTTGAGTGATCTTCGTTGAGTTCTTATTCGTTTCAGCAGGTTAATTTGTCCCTTTCATCATTTGTAAAGGGTCTTGTTTGTTTTTGTTAACAAGGCCTTATAGTCTCTTGAATGTGAAACTAGTGATTTGTGATAGTGTTTGATTTTTTAGAAACCATAAGAGTTGAAAGTGACGAGTCTCCCTTGCACTGCGCGTTAGCAGGTAGAAGAAATTATTTAAAGCATTATTATTGAAAGATGTTATTTAAGTCAATTAGAGAATGGGGTCAGTGTGAACTTTTGATGATACCAATCACCATATATAACATTCTACACACATTCTTATCCCTTTCCTATTCACCTTTTTAACATATTCAATGTCCATTTCGTGAAAAAAGGAATTAAATATACTTTAATTTTACTAAATAAAAAAAATAGTCTTGACAAGAACACAATAACAACTTTCATTAAAAACCATTTTATTTGTTAACAAATATGTCTCAATTTTTGAAGCAATTTTTCAATTATTTTTGGGAAGGAAGGCTTGATGCTACTTCTGGTCATACTTACTTATAATACTCACGAGAATTGATTACATTCATTAATTGGCCAACACATTGAAACATTCCTAATTTAGATTATCTCTATCGAAAGCCTAAGAGAATTATTTAAATTAAGCCTGTTATGTATGAAAAGTTTTGGGTTATCACTTTTTTGCTTCCTAAAGAAAATTCTATATATATATATAAGTCCAAATAGGATCAAAATAAAAATCCATATAGAATATCCACAATTAAAAACTCAACACAAATCAGGCTTAAAATAACTTAAAGAAAACTATTTGAAAAGAAATTCTTTACACTAATTAGAGAGCTATAAACAAATCTTAGTCTTTCTTTCTAAGGGTAATTTGGTAAATAAAAATATTCATCACCAGTAATACCAAAATATAAATGACCAAGTAGAATTTGAGATTTATTTAGGGAGACTGATTCCTTTCGAAGAAATCTTCTAAGTATCGTTTGTTTGGAGTTGACGTGCCTCTCATTAGGTTGGTATTGTTTTTAGGTAGTGCTTTGTCAGATTGGAGGACAACACTCGAGCTCTATGAATCTCACCTCTGACACTCGAGTTCTCAATATAGTTAGGAGACAAAATCCTTGCTCGACTCAAGGACAATACATTCCCGTTGAGGGTTTGTTGACTCTAAATATAACCATACTTTAAAGACTTCTCTAAAAGGAGTTTGCACAAACCGAACTTAATGAATAATAGATAAAAATGATCGAATTTTAAGATGAATAGGAGGAAAAATTATGTAACCTAAAATTCAACATTTCTCCTTACATAAAACAATCAACCCTCCCTTAAAAATCACCCGCAATAATAATTGCCCTCTTTGTAACAATCACTTGTTATAATAACATTTCGTTATAACAACCAAGTTTTTTGTGAAATCGATTTTTTTTATGTTTTATTTTAACCTTCTAATATAACTTTTCACTTATAACAACAATAGTCATAGTTATGAAATACATTCTTTATTAAATTAATTCTCTATAACAACATAATGCTTAAAATTTCAAGTAGAATTATAGCTATTTCATATAAGTATTTTAATTATAATTTATTAAATAAGAATTATCTTAATTAAAATATTTAAAATTTTCATAAAAAACTATTAATTATATTTTATTAAATGAATGTAAGATTCAATTAGTGGAATTAAGTATATCAATCTAATAAACTATTAAATTCTCTAATTAAATATTCTACTATGAATTTGGAACATCGTAAACTTATAAATTGATTACTTAAATTTGATAACTCATGATAAATTAATAAATTTAATTTGATAAATCAAATTGATTAATTAAACTTGTTAGATATATGAATTTCATAATTAATTATGTGAAAGAATGTAAAATAAAAAGTGCATAAAAGTAATAATGCATACACTTGCTATACGTTTTTTAATTTTATGGATTTGATTCTCATTTTTTTTAAACACAATTTATGTTTTCTTTTTCTTTTTTTTTTTGTAGAAAAAAAGATAGCTTAAAGTGAAAAATTCAAAAAATTACACTACTAACTAAAAGCAAGAACATAATCCACCTCAATGAAACTTCTAGTTTATTGTGGTGGTTCTTCAAAACCAATGAATTTTTATGGAATTAGTCATTATACACTTGGCCATATGATCAACTACTGTATTTTGTGACCTTAGAATATGACAAACAAGGACCTTCCAATTTTGACTCAATAAATGATGGATAAGTCGCATTTCAGTGAAATGACTATCTACAGCTCTGCTAGCTAAAATCAATTCAACTAAGAGAGCATTATCACATTCCACTTCCAACTGTCGATAACCTTTCCTCCATGATATAAGTAGGCCTTAAAGTAAGGCTCTCGCCTCAATCTTGAAAATTTATTCCTTTCCTAACTTTATCGAAAAACCACCTAACCACTTGCCGTCGGCACTTCTAAACACTCCCCCAATGCCCGCAAATGAGCTATTTCTCGATACAACTCCATCCATATTAAGTTTAACCAATCCGTATTAAGTTTAACCCATCCTCTAGTCGGACATGCCCGCTAGTTGGTTGTCACCCTCGAACTATCATGCAATTGTGTCGTGTTCAACCACTTATAACTTCTTGCCCAACTTATGCCTGTATCCACAATTTCCTGACCACAACTATGGCTTGTCGAAAACAAATACATGTTCCTATTTTTCCATAACAGCCAACAAATTATTGGGAAGAACATTTGCCATTCAATATCATGATAACTATAATTACCTATATTTTGAAAATTCCATAGCAACCAGTCTTGAAGCGAAAATGAGAAAAATTGTACTTGATTATGTTTCAGCACAATCGACAACCACATCGCTTTAGCGAAATTGCAATCACGTAAAGCATGAATACCTGATTCATCAACTGCAATTACATTTTTTTTATTGGATGGAAATTCACAATATAAAATCTATTATAGGTTTATAATAATAAATTTTTATAACATCATAGCTAGGCATATAACAACTATTTTTCTATAATATATAAAATCAGATAAATGAGGTTATCATAAAGAGGGTTAATTGTATATATAATATTTTATATTGCTTGGAGCCACAAATCCATGTAAAATTCAACATTTCCCCTTATCGTAACACAATAGTGCAAATAAAATTATGGAACAATCATAATTTTACCATTTTAAAAAGAGTTGGTTTTTAATTAATTATTTTTATTGAATTTAGGTCATTTGATTGAGTTGTATTGAATTTAATCATGGAATTTGTTATATATAAAGTAGCTCCCTCAAGGCATTTCGTCATAGTTGCTTAAACTTCATCAGAGGTTTATAATTCGATTTGAATCTAAATAATTAATTTTTTTCGAATTTTAAATTTATTGAATCGAGTTAATTGAGTTATTATGTTTTTTCGAGTCAACTTAAATAAGTAATTTGATTTTTTAAGTTCGAGTTTGAATTTTACAATTCGAATAATAGATTCGTATAAATACTCCTTTGGTCCTTATTAATTTCGAAATTAACCAAATTGGTCTCTCTCAACAAAAAATACAAAACAATTCAAAAAATATTTCAAAAATTCCAAAATTTTCATATATATATATTTTAAATTATAAAAATAGTAATTTTGAGGACCTAAACAAGTAAATTACCAATTCAAATTTATCAAACTAAGGTATATTGTTTTTTACTCTCATTTTGCTTTGAAAGAGTTTTCAAATATACATATTATTTCAAATTTATGTGCTCTAACATGGAATTAGTTATATTGTAATAAAATTTTATTTCGACATTTTTAATTTTTTTAATTTTAACTTGAACAATTTCACTTGATTCGGTTCGACTTGACTTGTTGAGAAAAAAATTAAATCGAATTAGGATGATAAAACAAGGTTCGTCAAGTCAACTAACTCGGAATTTTATTCACCTGATTCAATTAAACACTCACCCCTCTTCACTTAGCCAGGGACTTTGTTTGCCTATGGAATCACCATCAAATCCAATCGGAACCCTCCCAGTTACATTCGTTGCTTACCAGTACACATCATAGAAATCTTGCCACCAACGATCTACAGCATGGTTGATCTCATCTTAGTGAGGTCTAGTCATATCCTGTTACATTTTTGCAAGATATCCCATGACTCTACCACCAATCCTATATAAGTAAGGGAACTATTCATTGAGGTCCACGACCGGCTCATTATTAAGTCCACCACCAATACAAGATCCCTTCCTCTTCTTCACCAAAAGAGATCTTCCTACTTTAATGTCAGAGATATCCATGGAGGCTCTTTTCGTATTTTTCAAATTTCTTAGTGACTCTCGACACTTCGATGTGAATCACCTATCTCATCTATAATATGAATGTATGCCAAAAGTCCAGCTTTGACATATTCCTTGATTCATATAAAATTGTTAATTTAACAAGCAAAAGACCAAAAAAACAAAAGAAAAAATGTAATCCGTTATTCTTTTATATATGTTCTTTTTTTCTTTTAAAAATATGGTGGTGTCATTGTGTGTAGAACCACTACTCCAAAAGTAAAGGAGTTCTCAAAAGCAAGGAATAGTAAGTAGTATGTGTAGGGTACGCGGGGGATCCACTGACTCCAATTATTGGATATATACTTCCGAGTGCTTTCCTCCAATATTATAGGCAATTCCACCATGTGCATATTAACCTATTCGTCAGTGCCTTAATTAAATTAAAAGGCCTTTCTTTCTTTATTTACTATACACATGAGAGAGGTGAACTGAGTCATACGTATAAAATGATGAAATTGTGGTAAATATTACAAAGCACAATGAGATTGGGATGTGTGGGCTTGTCTTGCTTTGTGTTTGATCTGGGGAGGATAGCTGTTTGTTATTGTTCTGTTCCAAGTTAGGTGTGAAGTGTTAGAGTAACTAATAGAAAGTTAGTTGTTAGTCGTTAGTTGGTTAGTCAGTTAGTTGTTAAACAGTTTTGCTATTAACTGCTTACTGGCTCAGTCTATTAATATTGCATGTATTCAGTATTCAAGGATATATGAAAATCATCAATGATGTTCTCTTCAAGCTTGTTGTATTTCTCAGTTTATCTTCAATAGTTAACATGGTATCAGATGTTCACTAGTTCCTGGGAATTTCCGTCGATTCATGTCTCTTTCCTTCAGTCCATCCAGTGCTCATTCTGCTACACCAGTGATGAACTCCTCGCTTACTGATGCAGTTGTTGATGGTAGGTTTTTCTCTACCAAGAAAATCAGTGTCGTTCTTGATGATTCTAACTACTTGTTATGGCGTCAGCAAGTTCTTTTGGCCATCAAAACATACAAGCTTCAACGGTTCTTGGATGCTCATATGGTACCTCCTCCCTCGATGCTTGCGGATGGTAATGAAGTGCTTCAAGAAAACCCTGAGTTCGCTAGGTTTGAGCAGCAAGATAGTGCACTTGCATCATGGCTTCTGTCTTCTGTTAGTCAGGCGGTTCTACCCCATCTTATTGGTATGGATACCAGTGCTCAAATCTGGAATGCTATTGTTAATCTGTTTGGCAGCAAAACAACCTCTAGGTTGATGTTTTATAGGCGTGCCCTACATTCTCAGCGTAAAGGTGAATTGTCTATGAAAGACTTCTTGATGAAGATTAAAGGAGACTGTGATTATCTTGCTAGTTGTGGAGAGGCCATCAGTGATCATGAACATGTCACTGCTATACTTAATGGCTTGCCACCCGAATATGAATCTGTCATTACAATCATCACAGCCAGTTCAGTTCCTTACAATGCTCAGGGTGTCACTACCATGTTGCTTGATGCTGAGGCTCGTCAGCAGGTGCTTGTGAATGAGGTTAACAGTTCTGCTAATATAGTGACTAGTCAACCTGCGCACTCCAACGAGTCCACACCTGTATATCGTCCCTCCTCCAACACTCGGGGTCGTGGACATGGTCGATCGTCTTCTTCACGATTTCAGTGTCAGTTGTGCGGAAAACAAGGACATCTTGTGGACCATTGTTACTATCGTTTTGATGCAACATACAAGAGTGAACACTATAAGCCTCCCCCCTCTCCACAAGCAAATGTTTGTTACTCTGGTTCGGGTTCTCTCGCAGCCCCTTGGCCACCCTCCAATATATCAACTTCCAATTCTGTACCTCAACAAGGCTGGTTCTATGCTTCTGCACCAGTACCTAGTTGGACTAACCCGTTTGTTGTCAATGCTCAACAGCCTGTGAATCCACCTGCTTCAGCAACTCCTACTCCTTAGGCTCTTATTGCCACTCCTGAAGTCATTAGTGACAATGCCTGGTACCCTGATTCTGGGGCAACTCATCACCTCACTCATTCGGTGTCTTCGATGGGTGCAACCACTCCCTACAACAATCCAGGTAAAGTATATGTTGGTAATGGTGCTGCTCTTCCCGTTCTTTTCACTGTTCAATCTTCTCTTCTCACTCGTACAAGACCATTATTTATGCGCTCTTTACTGTTTGTACCTGGTATAACAAAGAATTTGCTGTCTGTTTCCAAGTTCACCAAAGATAATCAAGTGATCTTTGAGTTCTCCCCTACACAGTGTCAAGTACATGATCTTCGAACTAAAGAAGTGCTTCTTCAAGGGTTTGTGCAACATGGGCTCTACAAGCTGCACTTACATGGATCATCCTCTGATGGGTTGTCTAATGGATCAGCTCACTGTTTTTTCACCAGCTTGAGTGTTCCTTTGGCTGTATGGCATGCTAGGTTAGGCCATCCATGCAAAGCTACGCTTGCTAAGGCCTTAGCCAATTGAAATATTTCTCTTGGATCAAATAAAGATGAGTTTTTCTGTATTGCTTGTCACTTAGGCAAAGGGCATAAATTGCCATTTGAGAAATCACTCACTGAGTATAATGCTCCTCTTCAATTAGTCGTAGCTGATGTTTGGGGTCCAGCACCAGTCCCTTCCAACGGGCTTTCATACTATGTTGCATTCACTGACGCCTACACACGGTACACATGGGTCTATTTTCTACACAAGAAATCAGAGGTGTTCATTGTGTTCCAACAATTTCATAGGCAGGCTGAACGATCTTTGGGGTATAAGCTTAAAGCTATACAAATAGATGGGGGCGGAGAGTTTCAAGTTTTCAAGTCGTATTTGATTCAGCATGGAATTGTGCATCGATTTACTTGTCCCTATACGTCTGCGCAAAATGGGTTAGTAGAACGCAAGCACAGACAGATTGTGGAAGTTGGTCTTTCTATGCTCACTCATGCAGCCATGCCCTTAACCTACTGGAATATTAATAGACTGAGCCAGTAAGCAGTTAATAGCAAAACTGTTTAACATGTTGAAGAATGGCCTACCATGCATCCCATGCAACGTCCAGAAGCAGCACGTGCAGACTTGCTATGCTAGAACCATTATTTTATGGGCACTAAGTGCTTATTTTTGTTGTTTTGTAATCCCATGATAATGTAACTTAGTTTGGTTAACTTTGAACTATGTTAGGTTATTATTTTATGTCATTTTGATGGTGATTGAGCTGATTATATCAGCTAGACAAAGTGTACAAGTTATTACTTTCTAGTTTCCATAAAATTTAGTGGGATTAGGTAAGTATTAGGTGATGATTTGCTATGATTTGTATTATCTATAGCAGGTATATGTAATGGCAGTGTATCAATGATGTTTTGTAATGAAAATTATTAGTTTTCATTCAAATTTTATGCTCATTTTCTTGTTCTTCTAGTTTTCTTAGCAAATTCCTTGTTCTTTCTTTCTTTCTTTCATTTGAAAGCATCGAGCCTTATCGCTCAAGCTTCAAATTATAATTGTTGCTTTGTTGTCCAAAGTTCCAACAATTGGTATCTAGTGCTTCTATCTTGGAGGACCTATTATTTGAAAGCTTGAAATCGAATGGCTACACCTAGTTATACACCACCTGCACCACCAGTCTTTAATGGTGACAGCTTCCACATATGGCGAGTTAAGATGAGGACTTACTGCGCAGCTTCGATTTGTGGGAAGTGGTGACTTCAGACGTTGAGCCAAGACCCCTTTGAGCCAATCCAACTGTGGCTCGGATAAGGCAACATTCGATGAGAGGACCAAAAGCCACAGGGCTATGTCATGCATCCAAAATTGTGTGTCAGATGTGATCTTCACAAGGATAATGGCTTGTGAGACACCTAAGCAAGCCTGGGACAAGTTGAAGGAAGAGTTCCAAGGGTCTGATAGAACCAGACAACAGCAGCTCTTGAACTTGAGAAGGGACTTTGAAAACCTGAAGATGAAAGAAGAGGAGACTGTGAAACAGTACTCAGACAGAATAATGGTTGTTGTAAACGGCATAAGGCTCCTAGGTGAGCAGTTCAATGAAGCAATGATAGTTGAGAAAGTGCTATCTACCTTACCTGAAAGGTATGAAGCAAAAATATCCTCCCTCGAGGACTCAAGGGACCTCTCCAAAGATCTCCTAATCGAGGTTGATTAATGCTTTATATGCCCAAGAGCAAAGGAGGGCAAGTAGGAATGAGGAGCACCAAGAAGGTGCTTTCCAAGCCAAGGCCAGGACTTCCTCGAGCACTTTCTCCTACAAAGGCAAGAGGACATGGAAAAATAGGCCTAAGCCTGTTGCTTCAAGGAGCAATGACCAGCTTTGCAAATTTTGCAAGAAGCTTGGTCATCCAGAAGAAAGATGCTGGTTCAGGCCAGATACAACATGCCAACATTGCAAGAAGAAGGGTCATGTTGAAAAGGTTTGCAAAATTAAGGCCAAACCAAGACAAGCACATGTACAACAGCCAAAAGCTGAGGCTCGAGTGGCTGAAGAAGGCAGTGACCATGAGGAGCAAGTCTTTGCTATGTCATGTTCAAGTGGGCAAAAGAAAGGCTCAGAAGGATGGCTCCTAGACAGTGGTTGCACTAACCACATGTCACCTAATGCAACCATCTTCAAGACCTTGGACAGGAGCTTTCAAACCAAGGTCAAGGTTGGAAATGGACAGTTCATAAAGGCTGAAGGCAAAGGGGATGTCTTGATATCCACTCCAACAGGTAACAAGCTCATTACAAATGTGCTCCTTGTGTCTGAGATTGACAGGAACTTGCTTAGCATAACTCAACTATTGGACAAGGGCTTCTCAATAGAGTTTAAAGGCAAGAAATGTCAAGTTGTTGATCCAAGTGGGTCAAAGATCATGGCAGTCACTATGACTAACAAGTGTTTTGAAGTAAACTGGCCATATGTCTCAAGCTCAGCCTATACAGCCTCGATTGATAAGTCCAAACTATGGCATCAAAGACTTGGACATGCAAATTTCAAATCGATGTCCAAAATGATCAGTGAAAGTCTAGTGGACAACTTCACCAACTCAGTGATCAATGAAGGTGTTTGTGAAGTGTGCCAATTAGGAAAACAAGCCAGGCATCCATTCCCTTTGAATCAGGCCTGGAGAGCATCAGACAAGCTTCAACTTGTGCACACTAATGTGTGTGGACCAATGAAGACAGAATCACTCAGTGGTAACAGGTACTTTATCTTGTTTATTGATGACTGTACAAGATATTGTTGGATTTATTTTATGAAGCACAAATCTGAGGTAGCTCAAGTGTTCTTGAAATACAAAACTCAAGTTGAGACAGAAACAGGTTGTAAAATAAAGACCATAAGGTCAGATAATGGAGCTGAGTACACTTCAGCTCAGTTCCAGGCTAGCTGCATTGAAGCTGGTATCAAACAACAACTTACAAATGTTTATACTCCTCAACAAAATGGAGTTACTGAAAGGAAGAATAGAACCTTGATGAATATGGCCAGGTGTCTGTTGTTTGAGAAGAATGTTCCCAAAAACATGTGGGCTGAAGCAGTGAACACTGCTGTGTATCTACAAAATAGACTTCCCTCTAAGGCCCTGGCTCAAAAAACACCATTTGAAGCCTGGTTCGGGTTTAAGCCATCATTGGCTCACCTTAGAACCTTTGGTTGCTTATGTTATGCACAGGTTCCAGCTGCTAAGAGAAGCAAGCTTGATGAGAGCTCAAGCGAGCATACTTGTTGGCTATAGCTTAATCAAAAAGGGCTATAGAATTCTGATTCCCTCGACAAACAAAGTTCTGGTCAATAGGGATGTGGTGTTCAATGAAAAGGCAAGCTGGGACTGGAAGAAAAATGAACCTGAGGCAACTTCTCAAGAGCAAACAGTTGACCAAGTAGAACCTGATCAAGTGGAACCTGAAATGGACTTTGATGATGCTCCAGTCAGGGGTACAAGGTCCTTGCGCAAAATCTATGAGAGGGCACAAGTAGCTATTATCGAGCCAACCTACTTTGAAGAAGCTCAAACACACTGGGTTGGCAACAAGCTATGCTTGATGAAATTCACATGATCGAGAAGAACCAAACTCAGGAGTTGGTTGAAAAGCCTTCAAACAGAAAGGTCATAGGTGTGAAGTGGGTCTATCGTGCCAAGCAGAATGCTGATGGGAGTCTAAACAAGCTAAAAGCCAGGCTGGTTGTCAAGGGTTTCAGCCAAAAGTATGGCCTAGACTACATGGATACCTTTGCTCCAGTAGCCAGGCTTGACACCATAAGAATGCTGGTAGCTTTAGCTGCACAGAACGAGTGGATGATTCACCAATTAGATGTGAAGTCTGCCTTCTTAAATGGCCTTCTTAAGGAAAAAAATTACATAGATCAACCTCAAGGTTTCATTGTTCCTGGTAAGGAACATATGGTCTATAGGCTCAAAAAGGCACTTTATGGCCTAAAACAAGCCCCTAGAGCATGGTATGCTCGAATTGAAAGTCATCTGCTAAATTTGGGATTTGAGAGAAGTGCCAGTGAACCAACATTGTATATAATGAAGAACAAAGGTGAAACACAGCTCATAGTGTCTCTTTATGTTGATGATCTCTTGGTGACAGGAGGAGAAAATAATGCTTTGAATGACTTCAAAACCAAGATGAAGGAGGTGTTTGAGATGTCAGACTTGGGCCACATGACCTATTTCCTTGGAATGGAAGTGAGTCAAATTGAAGGAGAAATCTTCCCGAGTCAGCAAGCATTTGCTAAAAAGATTCTAAATAAATTCTCTATGCAGAACAGCAAACCAACGAGCACTCCTATGGCTGTTGGAGTGAAACTGTCAAGCCAAGGTGACTATGATCTTGTAGATGAGTCTGCCTACAGAAGCTTAGTGGGATGTCTACTTTATTTAACAGCAAGCAGGCCAGACATTATGTTTGCTGTGAGTATGCTATCAAGATTCATGCATTGCTGCAACATGCAGCATCTTCAAGCTGGAAAGAGAGTGCTCAGGTACATCAAAGGGACCCTTAGTTATGGCTTAAAGTTTAGCAAAGCTAAAAACATGAAGCTAGTAGGCTATACAGATAGTGATTGGGCAGGATCAAAGGATGACATGAAGAGTACCTCAGGCTATGCCTTCACACTTGGTTCAAAGAATGTTTTGCCGGGTGCTCGAAGAAGCAAAACTCGATGGCTCAATCAACCTGCGAGAAAGCCGAGTATGTTGCTACTGCTGCTGCTGTGAATCAAGCCATATGGCTAAGGAAATTACTTGCTGATTTGAACCTACAACAAGAGGGAGCAACAGAGATTTTATGTGACAACAAATAGGTGTTGCAATTGCAAAGAATCTCGTCTTCCATGGTAGAACTAAACATTTCAACATTAAACTTCATGTGGTAAGGGAGATGGAACAAGTTTGGAATGATTGAGTGATTCATTGCAATTCAAAGTCGACATCGATATTTTTACCAAGGCCCTCAATGCAACAAGGTTTATCGAACTAAGGAAGAAGCTAGGAGTATGCAAAGATGGAGTCCAAGGAGGAGTGTTGAAGAATGGCCTACCATGCAGCCCATGCAACATCATCCGTACAAAAAGACGCGCGCACTTTGCTATCTTTGGAACCATTATTTTATGGGCACTAAGTGCTTATTTTTGTTGTTTTGTAATCCCATGATAATGTAACTTAGTTTGGTTAACTTTGAACTATGTTAGGTTATTATTTTATGTCATTTTGATGGTGATTGAGCTGATTATATCAGCTAGACAAAGTGTACAAGTTATTGCTTTCTAGTTTCCATAAAATTTAGTGGGATTAGGTAAGTATTAGGTGATGATTTGCTATGATTTGTATTATCTATAGCAGGTATATGTAATGGCAGTGTATCAATGATGTTTTGTAATGAAAATCATTAGTTTTCATTCAAATTTTATGCTCATTTTCTTGTTCTTCTAGTTTTCTTAGCAAATTCCTTGTTCTTTCTTTCTTTCTTCTATTGAAAGCATCGAGCCTTGCTGCTCAAGCTTCAGCTATAATTGCTGTTTGTTGTCCAAAGTTCCAACATAACAACTAACTGACTAACCAACTAACGACTAACAACTAACTTTCTATTAGTTACTCTAACATGAAGGATGTTGGGTTTCATTTCGATTTTATGTACCTCTAAACTTAAAAAGTAACATTGCCATTAAACCAAAATAGGTCCTATATTTTCTATTCTTTTAAACAAATCGCAATTGGAGTGTGGAAGCTGCCTTCGACCTTTTAAGAAGTTTCTCTTTCCAGACTAGCGTGTTTGAAGTCATGTATAAAATTGTGGTTGCTTTGCTGTGTGTTTTGCTAAATATAGCTTCTATTCCCTTTATATTGTCTTATGTGTCTCTATTCTCTTTGTTTTCCTGCAAATTTCATCATTTCTCAGTAGCCTGAAAATTTTCTGAATAATTTATTATCTCCACTTCTCCGTAGCTATGGATTGGAGTATGACAGGGGCTGCACAAACAGGAAACATTAATGTCTTGTATGAGCTAATTCAGAAAGATCCATATGTTTTGGAGCGTATTGATCATGTTCCTTTTCTTGACACTCCATTGCATGTAGCAGCCAGTGCTGGGCATGTTGATTTTATGATGGAGATGATCAACTTAAAGCCATTGTTTGCAAGAAAGTTAAATCAAGCTGGGTTTAGCCCCATGCACTTGGCTCTGCAAAATAACAGAACTCAAGCTGTGCTTCGACTCCTCAAGTTTGACGAAGGCCTTGTTCGTGTTAAAGGAAGGGGAAGCTTCACCCCTCTGCATCATGTGGCTCAAACTGGAGATGTTGATCTTTTGATCAAGTTCCTTGAGGTTTGCCCCGAGGCTGTTGAAGATGTGACTGTTCGAGACGAGACGGTTTTCCATATTGCAGTAAAAAACGACATGTTTGAAGCATTTCAAGTCTTGGTGGGGTGGCTTATAAGGAGCCGCCACGAAGCTGCCCAACGTTGGGAGAAAGAACTACTTAGTTGGGCAGACATTGATGGCAACACAGTTCTACATTTTGCAGCTATCAAAAACTCACCTCAGGTATGCTAATTTTGCTAGTTAACTCAATTATTGATGTATATACGTATATGATAAAAGGGTTATTTACATGAATTTTCTAATTAACAGGTGGTGAAAGTATTGCTGGGACACTTGCGTCGAGACCATATCAATGCCAAAAATTTGATGGGATCCACTGCTCTAGATATCCAACCAGACTGTCCATTGGAAGAAAGGCAAGTGGATAATTATAAGGGCTGGGTTAAAGATATGATAAGAAAAGCAGGAGGTTTGAGTGGTTCCGAGCTTCCCAATAAGTCCATCTCTTCAATCCACATCAAATCATTAAGGCCGAAGATGTCATGTTTTCAAAAATTTGCAACAATGGCAGGTCGAGGAAGAAAGGGTATCCCGCTTGAGATGCGTAATACATTTCTAGTAGTGACAGTGCTAATTATAACAGCCACTTACGCTGCCTCTTTAAGCCCTCCAAAGAAAGCTGATAACAGCTCATCCATGAAATACCATATCAAGTAGTACACATCTTTAGAATCAACCGACAGCACTGCACCCCTGCCAGCTCCTCCTCCGCCACCGGCCGATGATCAGATTAATTGGTCAGATTTAATAGACGTATCATCCATGTTTTGGTTATACAACACATTAACCTTTTGGGCAGCAATCGGGTTAACAGCATATCTCCTACCCAGTCGTTCAATCAGCTTGTTTCTTCTCATAACCCTTTCCTTGTTTGGGACCTGTTACATGCTTTTAGTTGCTGTTTCCACATGGTCATGGAAACTTCAATATTTGGTTTCTCTTGAAACTACTATACCCTTGTCCTATCGTGCTCTCTGCATAATAAATTACTGCTTGTCAACATCCCTAGCTCTGCTAGTATCATACCGGATAGCCCGTTATGTTTTCCGTAGGTTTGTGCCTAAAACAAAGATCTTCGTCCTCGTACAAATCGTTTCCTTTATCATCTTTGCTTTTATTCTTGTCCCAGCTATCCTTAATACCGAAACCATATTGAAGTACTCCGACTTCTTTTGAGTGATCTTCGTTGAATTCTTAAAAGTTTCAGCTGGTTAATTGGTCCCCTTTCATCTCTTGTATGGGTTCTTGTTTGTTTTTGTTAAGGCCTTATAGTCTCTTGAATGTGATTTGTGTGATGTGTGAGTGACAATTTGTTTGTTTGTAAAGTGGGAAAGTAGTGATTCAGTGAGGAGCATAGGTGGCGTTGCTTGCTTTTATCGCATTATTCATTGTAATGATAAAATTAAGTGTGGGAATGTGTTGCTTATGCCTGTTGCAAAGTATTAGTTGTTTATTCTTCCTCTTTGTGTAGTTCCCTACAATCCCAAAGTGGAATCTTTTTGTCTCTAATTTTTAAATTTTAAAGGATAAGTTATTTAATAAAATAAATATAAATAAGTTGATTATGATTATGTCCATCACTTAGATATTGTAATATAAGTAAACTTTATAAGTTGTTTATGATTATGATTAAAATTTCGACTAAGGCAAGTGTACTTATCAATTAATAGTATAGTTACGGTGAACAAATATATCGTTCCAACAAAGACTATAAGTACCAATAATTATTGTCTTTCTATTATTTAACAGATAAATTCGAGTAATTGATTAAAACTAAAATTAACTAACGAACACTAGCAAAGAACAAATCACAAAAATAAATGAGTAATAACCAAGAAGCGAAACAATACCCAAGAAAGAACTCGCCTAGATTTCATTTGTCACTATCAATCTAAATTACGCAATTTCTTTACTTAGTATCTTGATACGTAGAAATCCCTAAATTATGCTAATATCTCTTTTGAGAGTAAGAGTAACTGACTCTAAGTTGATTAATTAAATTTTCTTTCTAATTACAACCCCTATTATCGCAGTAACTCGTGCTATGAATTCCCCTATTAAATTTGACTCTAATCCAATAGATTTATGTCATTCTATGTCTAGAATCGTATGCAACTCCACTCAATTACGCAAGATCTACTCTCAAACATGGTCTTTTCCTCTTCTGCTTTAAGCACATCAAACATGGATTAATAATCTAGAAATATCAAATTAGTAAGAATTTGTCACACATAATTGTGAACAAGATTTAAGTATTTATTGCGAAAAATAAAAATCAAAAGATAGAATTCATCATAGGGTTCATCTCTTTAGAAAATGAGTTCATACTTGAAAATAAAAACATCCAAAACAGAGTATAACCGAAAGAAATAAAGAAACTCATAATAATCTCCTACGAAATCAAATTAGAATCTTCAATTTTGACAGAAATCTGCTTCAGAATCGGTTTCAATCGGTTTCAATGCTGACAATACTGTGTAGTTCTGTATATAATGAAAGCAATTATAGAATATTACATGGTAGCAAACGACCTCAAATGAGGATCAACAGGCAGTCCAATCCCCTCGAATAATGGATCATACAATGAATTTTTAATTGGCCTGAAAGCAATAAGACATTTTTTAAGTAAGGATCTCAAGATTGAAGAGAAAAATTATTTTGGATTTCAAAGATAAACAAAATGGAATCTGTAGAACAACCTTGGACCAGAAAGGTTACTAGCATTGGAACTAGTGTTGGTTTCATTGTGCATCGATAAAAGGTTCCTATTTTCATGTTTAGCATCAGGTACTGATATTGGCATTGTCATTGACATTGTGGATGGATCTCTCTGTGGCATTGGCAATGTGGATGGTTCTCTCTATGATTGATGAAATCTAGCAAGTATTAGCTTGAAACTACTCTTGAATGTTGCACAAAAAATCATATATTTAGAACATTTCAAAACTAAATTTGAGTATTTTGGATAAATAAATATACCCTGAATCGCTTGAATGATGATGATGGTTCTCCCAATCCATATCTAGTCCTTGCAAGGGTTGGTCGTTGTCGTCTCGAAGCTCTTTGCTGAATCAATTAAAAAATCCAAAATTAAAATAGAAAAAAAATAAATTTGTATCTTAATGATGGTGAGACAATACCTTCGTGTAGTTGCTTAGGGGTGTTCCCACTTGATGAGAAGTTGATGTATCACCAGTTTCCTGCAATCATATAATTCATTGTTCAATGGAAAAAGGACTATTTGTTTCCAAGAAATATTTTTAGCAAGAAAGGGTTTTTCTTTTACATTCTGAAGTAATGAATTGAAGACAATGCTTGAAATGGAGGTCCCAGTGCCAGTCCCAGTCCCAGTCCCAGAGAGAGGATATGTGGGAATTCGAATGGGCCTAGCAGGTTGGTTCAACAATCCTTCTTGTTGTTGAGGCCTTTGTAGAATTGAACTTTCAGACAACTTAGAATTATAAAGGTCTGGATTTGATAAACAAGGAATCGAGAATTGACTACTTGCTTGTTGGTGATGGGGCAACTTTGATAAACCATGTATCGAGAATTGATTGCTTGCTTGCTCATGACGAGGCAACTGATAGGATCTACAATTCAAAATAGAGAGTGGTTAATAATGTTTAAAATGATTCCATATGCCATTTGAACAACACTTAAAACCAAGAAAATAATAACCCCGAATGCATAGGAGAATCTTGCAACATAGAGTTGGAAACTTGTGAACCAAGTTGAGTTGTCATCAAATTAAACTGATCACTTTGATGGTCACGACAGTCATTCAAATCTTGGAAGTTGTTCCTCCCACTAAAGAGAAAAAATGGGTTAGAGATAAACCTGTGAATCATACTATTGAAAACCTTAAACATCTTAAACAAACTACTTCTTTTTAGAATAGTAAGTACCTAGAATTGGAAAGCATGGAGGATCTTGGTTGCAAAGAGTTACGGTATCGTAAATCCGATACATCGAGTGGATTGGTTTGACAATTAGGAGCAAGTGTTGAGGTCCTAAATCCAACAAAAAAGGTGAACAACTCCTCATTTATCCATTTCATATTAAAATTTAATAAGATAGATAAGAGGTACCCTAATGGCATGGAAGATTCAGTCAATCTAGTGCTATAAGTTCGAGGATTATATGCTCCAGATGCCATTGAAACTTGATCATGTTGTTGATAGGATAAATTTTGGGACCTATAATAACAAAAGAAATAAAAACAAAAAGTTTATATTTGCACATTGTAAGATACACTAAAAACAAGAAAGAAAGATGATGAAAATACATAAGTTGGGAAGGCATTGAATGCTTAGTCAACATGGAATGCTTGAGAAGCGAGTCAGATGCATTTGGCCTATTGGGGACTTGATTAAGCAGTTGTGATGAATTTTTTAATTGCTGTTGGGACCTGGATTCAAAATACAAAGATCACATCATGATACGATTCTAAATATCATGTTGACGTGTATTATACAAATATTTAATACCTTAAAAGTGTGGAAGATCTAGGTTGAATGAAGTTGTAATGCTGAGAATCAGAATTGCCACTTGATTGGAACTCATTAGCTTGTGACCTGAAACCCAAACAAATGACTCATTAGCAAATGACTTATTGTAGTTTGTTTGTGTTTGATCAATTCGATACCCTGATGAAGCCAAATGCCTATAAAAGTCATTTGCTTTATATGAGTTCCAAGCTGGTGCTTGTCGGTTGACTTGTGTAGATCTTCCATGCAAAAGTCCAACCCCAGTCTGCTCAGTCCAAAAAGAAAAGCATATAATGGCCTTATATAGTGAGACCTTATTGATGTCGACTAATTTTGAGTAAATAACTAATACTCACTAAGCTTTGAGGGGTCGAATTTGGGTACAAAAGTGGTTGCTGGTTGCCATTGGAATTATTGTTTCCATTGTTTTGTTGAAATTGATCAGCAAAAGTTACCTTCTTGCCTGGATTGATTAAATCTTCCCTTTGAAGACTACAACTATGTCAATGGTAGAAAATTTTTCAGTGTTAGTACAATAATATTTCATTAAACAATTAAGAAAAAGATCAAGTCGTACCTTAGAAGCTCATCTTGGAGGCTACTTCCAACATGACCATTGAGTGTATTTTTTTGAAGTGAGTTAACCTTACACTCCAAGTAAACCGGTTTAGCTGTATAAATTCCATCTTCTGGGAGGCTACTTCCAATACGACCATTGAGATTATTGGCTTTAACTAAGTTAACCCTACGTTCCGAGTAAACCGGTTGAGCTGTATATACTCTATCTTCTGGGAGGCTACTTCCAATATGTCTGTTAAATGGATTTGTTTCAACTGAGTTAACCTTGCACTCCGAGTAAACCGGTTGAGTTGTATAAACTCTATCTTTTGGGAGCATTTCTTCCTGAACAATATAAGAGATAAATTAAGAATCATACCACGTAATATAAATTATTTATATTTAATAGGCATAGAGTTTGGACTATGTTACTAATGGCAAAGGGAATGAATTTGTTCGCTCCATTATAAGAGGACTAAAAGGAGGTGATGTTGTTTGACATGCATCATCATCATTTTGAAGTGAAGGATTATTTCCTTCAAACCCTAAAGATACTGGCTGCTTGAGGTTCGAATCGAAGCTCCAACCATGAAGGAAAGATTCATTAGGTAAGTCAGGTGATGCTATCAATTGATCCAGTGGTACCTATTGAGAAAAAAGAGAGGAGAGAAAATAGTATTACAACAATGTAATGGAAGAAATTAATCAAGAATATGATTAACATGCAAAGGGATTGAGTTGTTATGATGGCTAACCTCTCCGAAGGTATTGAGATTGGCGTTCATTGGATCGAGTTGAGTCTGTTCATTTGTTGTTACTAATAGAGGTGGAAGTTCCACTCCTGCATCCACCTGTGGCAATGTAAACAAAGTTATAAACCATGAGGAGAAATGTAAAGTTTTCCTTGTAATTATGCTTAAGTTATAAATAAAAGACATTAGCATTGAAGTAAATGAACAACATATAGAGATAATGTACCGATGTTTTGGGCATCTGAGATGGTTGAGGTGTTGATGGAGATTCATGGAGTTCATTGGCAAGGGTAGGCAAAATTTGGTTGGAGTTTGGCTCATCTATTATAGGTTGATTGTTATTGCTTCCACTGGCTGATCCAATGTCCTCAATCCCCTAAAGTAAAACAAAAATTAACATCATATATATCATTAAATTATTAGAGAAATTGAGGTATAGTATAAGTAAATAATTTCCTTAATTACCTTTGAGAAATTTGTAGCAGCTTCATTCACCATAGTATCGTTGTCATTGTCCATGAAGTCAAAATCATTAATGTCACTGAAGTCTTTAAAGTCAAATAATGGGTACTCCATTTTAGTAGTTTCTTTAGAACTACTTGAAATGTTTTTCTGCTCAAAATAAATAAACAAACCATTTTAGTGTACATATATTTATATATGATCATTTTTGTTATTTTTTATACTTGTTATAATAAAATATTTAACCAAGTTTATGTTATTAATATATTTTTAAATATGATACTTTTGAATATGTAAAAAAACAAATTGAATTAAATTTATAAAACAAAATAAAACTAATATAATTTATATAATTAACTTAAAATAAATAATTTATTATCACTTAGCACAGTAAATTCCTCACTTATAAAAAAATAAAAATAAAAATGTAACTCCCCTTTTTCCTACAACTAATATAATTTATTTAATTTCACTTTCCCACATCGTTGGTGGTGCAATATAACGACAAAAGAAATGTATTTTTGAAAATCTTAATTTTAGTTTAATCGATCGTGTCAATATAAAACACATGATATGTTTTTAAATATAAAATCATCTAATTGGAATTTTGTACAAAACAAAAAATATAATGATTGTTTTCCCTGAACGAATTATAAAGATTTAAATTATAGTACATTAAGTCAACTTTTAACTTTTTCCCCTTTGGAGAAGAGGGAGAGAATCTACCCCTAATTAAATTAAAATTAAGGTGAAGGTTACGATCGTATCTGTCAAACGAATGACACGTTATTAGATCTGAAAGACATAATTGTTATTTCATACAAAGTATGGCATATAGACAAAGAAAGATTTGAATCATGTACATCGAATCACCCATATATTTTCCCTTTTCGCATCAGCACCAGAATCAATCATTTCCACATCAGAATCAGAATCAATAGTGGGGACAACAATCATTTTACAGTTCAACACATGACACGTTCTCAGATCTGAACGATACAATTATAATTTTGTAAAGATTATGTCGTGCATTGATTATCTTCCATGTTTTAACAAGGTTATAAACAAAGATTTAAGTTGTAGTGCATTAAATCATCCTTAAAAAAAATTCCCCTAAAAGGAGAGAGAGAGAATTGAACACTCAAATGAACCAAGATTAAATGGTAGGATTAAGAACAATATTTAAGAATATCAAAAGCACTCATTCTAGCACAAATGAAAAAATAAAATTATGGATTTGCAGATATGAAAATGCTAATCAAACTAAATTGAAACTATAATCTAGAGATTTAAATGGGTCCTTTACCTGCAAGGCAGGGGGCTCTGCCTCCTTTTTTTGAAGCACAAAAGATAGAAGGAAGCAGCCAAAGCAAGAGATGGGGACAAATAGGGAGAAGGGATATGATTAAGACCCAAGTTTTTTGTGAACTAGAAATGAAACACTGAAAGATTATTTATAGGCAAAAAAGTAAAGTGAGGGTACATGTGTGTGAGTTACAAAGTTAAAAGATGGTTAAATGATCTGTGGCTTAGAGAGACTTTAAAAGGTTTCATAGTAATTTTAATCTTTTATGCAATTTGGTCCTCACTCACCATTAAAAACAATCTACACTTAATGGTACAAAATTTTTGGCATAAACTACACCTCAATTTCAAATCCTCTTGTCAAAATTTGTTGTTCAATGGTCAAATAGTCGAATGCTTGCATTGGTTTTTCAATACAACTTATGAATTATTTAGCCGCAAAATGCCAGTTTAAAAAGTCTGTAATAAATTTTTTTTATACAAAATATTTACAGTTCTTCAAAAACTAAACTAAATTACAGCTTATTATAATCATGATTACATTTCTAAACAGCAAGCATCAAGTATAACTAAGCATATAACATATAAAGTTTGAATTTTAACTCTTTTTTTTTTAATTTTTCAAATTATAAAAATTTCACCCTTCAAAACTTTATATTTATCCATTTAGGCATTGTGAAATATATATACATTAGATATTAATATTGATGAGCTGGCAATTAATTATTTAATTTGTTAAAAACTGGATAATTACTACAAGGCTCATACACGTGGATTTTAAATGATTAGACAAAAAGTAATTTACTAAAAAACAACTAATAATTAAGAGGGGAAAAAAATGGAATAAACTTAGAAATCGTCAAAAAATGAAACATCTTATCTGTCTTTGCCACTCTATACGTGTCGTGATTGGTTCACTATTAATTCTGCCATTCATGTAAATGCTTAGCTAAACTTACCATAAAGTCAATCTCTATAAAAGGCAGGTCCACCATGGTTGAATTAATTTCCAAAACTGAAAAACAATTCTTAAACTATAATTTTTAAAAAATGTAATTGTTTAATTCTGTATTCCCAATAATACCAAAGAATTAGAAGGTATATCACCTCTTTTTTTTATTTATAATTTTACTCTTATTTTTAATAATTTTAATTCATTTTACTCGAACATAAACAAAATAATAATAACTATTAAATTAAATTCTTCCATTTTTTTTTATATTTTTGAAGTAACATCTCAACTAAAATTAATATTTTGTCTATTTGTAAAATATTTTTTCTATTACATTATACTTCAAATGTTACACTTTTAATAATATTACCATTCCTTTTTTATATAATTTTTGTCAGATTTTTCCATATATCATAACAAATAACATGTTTACTTAACCATTTGATTGGATTCAAAATGATTTTGGCTATCACTTTCCACCATAATCTTTATGCTAGTCATTCTAAAATAAAATGTAAAAATTAATAGAGAGTGTTTCTTTTGTTAGGATCTAGTGTGTTTAGTGTAGTTATTTTGTCATATATGCTTGTAATTTTTTGAATAAATTCATTTAGTAAAATTCCATCATTTACATTATTATCTTTTTTTTGTCCTCAATTATTTTTGCACGAAAATTAAAATGTATAAGTAAATATTGGCTCACTGATTAATTAATGTTTAATTAATATTAAGTTGCATCATGTGGTCGGATCATGATATGAGACAACTTATATTGGTAGATAATCTAAATGCTCTATGGTCTAAAGAATCAAAATTGAGCAAATTTATTCAAGAGACTATTGTGTCGTCTATCAAGTCCAATTGGGAAAATATCTTATCCTAGATACTGGAACGGATGAGTCCCAAAAGTATAAAGACATAGGTGTGATTGTCTAAATAAGAGTATAGGTGGCGACAACCCTAGCTATTTTTACAAGGGCTAGACTAGGGGTGTGCAAATTTTGGGTAAAACTGAATTAATTCGATTAATCAACCGAATTTGGTTAATCGGTCGGTTAATCGAATTAATTCGATCGGGGGTTAGGTACTAATTTTTTGGAAGTTAAAATTAACTTTCTCAATTCATAATTCTCATCAATAATGTCTCATCATAATTCACAGACAATTCATACATTGATAATTTAACTAAAAGAGTCCTAAAGATTCAAACAATTTAAGTCACAAATTTTTACAGCACAAAAACATAAGTGTTTCCCCTTATCTAAATAATTACCTTTGATTCAAAACCGACAAGAATTGACATCCTCACTAAAGATTCACTCAAATCACTCAAAGTGTTTAAGGTTCAAATTAATCACTCAAAAGTCAAACATGAAAAGTTATTACCATAGGCTTGCATGAAAATCAAATCTCCACCACTATAAAATGAGATGATACATTGATGTGTCTAAAACTAACTATGATCACAATAAAGGCAAGCGCATCTATCATTCAATAGTATAGTTATGGTAAGACCGGTAATATCGTATCCACAAGGACCAAGAGTACTAGTAATTACTATCTTTTAAACTAAAACTAATTAAAACACGACAAAGGAAGAATTAGGAAAATACTTTTAGTCAGCTTATATGATAAATGCAATACCCAAGTAAGAATCCACCTAGACTTCACTTATTACTTTTGATTCATACGATCTATTTGACTTAATCTGTGGAAATCCCTGATTTATGTTAATATCTCTTTCAAGACTAAAAACAACTGACTCTAGGTTGATTAATTGAAATCTCTTTCTAATTAAAACCCCTATTGTCGCATTAACTCGATCTATGGATTCCATTATTATATTTGACTCTAATCCAGCAGATTTATGTTGCCCTATTTCTAGGGTTGCAATCAACTCTGCTTAATTGCGTTGATCTACTCTTAAACAGGGACTTTTGCTCCACTGAATAAGCACATTCGACTTGAATTAATAACCTGAATTATCAAAACAAGAATAAGAACTCACAATTAAGAATAAGAACAAATATTTATCTTATAAATCAAATAGTAATAAGATCTGTCTTAGGTTTCAGCCCCTTAGGTAATTAGGGAATTTAGTTCATACTAATAGAGGGAAACATCTTAAAATAAGGAAAACAACAAAACATAAGAAAACCCAAAAACTTCTAAAGAACTTGATGGGAGATCTTCAGTCTTGATGAAGATCCTTCTTCCGGGCTGCTCCCAATGGCTGTCTTCGAGTATTTTCTGTCTTCTACTCGGCGTTCTCTTTTAGGTTGCCCCCTAGGGTGTTTATATAGGCTTTGGAACGCCTTTCTTGGCCCACAAGTAGCCTTTTTCGAATAGGATTAAACTTGGTTTTGGCAGGGACACGCCCGTGTGACACGCCCATGTGTGATGGCTTGGGCCTTGCTCAATTTTGCTTGTCACACATGGCCGTGTGATCTGGCTGTATGAGGAAGTCCAGGCCGTGTTGTTTTCCGAGGTAGGCCCATTTTGTCCCTTTTTGGCCCGTTTCTCGTTCTTTTCGGCTCCTTAAGCTCTCCTGAGTGTAAAACATGAAATTAAAGGATTAGGATCATCGAATTCATCAAATCTAATGAAATTTCATCCAAAAATAAGCCAAGCATGGGGTTAAAATATGTATAATTTATGGTTTATCATACACAAATCAAAAGGTCTTTAAAAAGGGTTGTAATGAGGCTTGATTTAGAGGTGTGGATAAAGGCTGAATCAAAGGGTTAAAATCGAGATTGAATTGATAATTTTCCTAACTAGAAAAACAAACTAATATTGAATCATTACAATAATTGAAAACCCATCAATGGTAGCACAAGCTTCTTCTCAAAGTGTGAAATTAACCGTTTAACTCTTAATTGCATTCAACTCCGCTTAATTAGTGTCGTATGCATTTGCATTTGGCTTTTGGTAAGGGCTTTTCAAATCTTTTGGTAGTTTTTTTTTTTATTTTTAAGGCCCTGTTAAAATCTAATGATTAACTTATGACTCCAACAGGTACTTGGACCAATTGGGAATGACATCAGTTTATAACCACAAAGTTTATTGTAGACAAGCTTTGGCCGGGGGCAATTACGCTCTTCTTAATACTACTACATTCATTCCTAATCCAGATTATTACGGGTATCTTTCATATATTTTCTACTGTATTTGTTGTTAATTTCATTTGTTTTAATTTTGTTTGTTAAAATATCTTTTGCAGTGCGCTTTTATGGCATAGAGTTATGGGGAGTAAAGTTCTTTCCGTCACGCATAAGGGTTCTCCATATTTGCTTGTATACTCTCATTGTGCCAAAAAGGAGGTAATTTTTATTATTTTGGTTGACTCAATTATTTTTAATTTAATTTTTTATTTATTAAATTTTTGTTTGGTTGCAGCGCGGGGTTTCTTTTGTTTTCATCAACTTATCCAAAAACACCTCTTTTGAAATCGATCTTTTCCATGATCTAAATTTAAATGGTGGAAGTCCAAAATTTGAATTTAAAGGACTTAAGGAGCGAAAAGAGTATCATTTGACACCAAAAGATGGGAACATCTTAAGCAGTGTTGTATTGTTGAACGAAACACCATTGGAACTTTCAGACTCCTTGGAGATACCAAAGTTGAAGCCGAAGCTTGTGGATGGTTTGAACCCCATTAGCATCGCTGCTCATTCAATTGCATGCGTAACTATTAGAGATTTCAATGCACCTGCATGTTCTTAAGATTTTATTTCTCTTAGGGAAAAAATTTATTGATTTTATTCATTAGGCAAATTTAGGATTTTTGATTTTTGAGTTACAAGATTTATTAATTTTGTTCATTAGGTCAATTTAGGTTATCATATTATTTTTAAAATTTTTAATTTGTTCCTTCTTATTAAAATAAATTATTCTTTTTTATTATTTTACTATTCATTTCTTTTTCTTTTTTAATTTAATTAATAATTATGTTTAGGAGCAATTTGTCTTTACATTGCCTTTTTCACAATTAAAAAAAATAAACAGTAAATGAAAACAAATTTTACTCTTAAATAAATTGATTAGTGAAATGTTTTGCGTCATGAAATTTTATAATAATATCCATAGGAAAACTGATGTTGAAGATGACAATAATTCTCTATTGGCTACAGTCAAGTCTAGTGACTACGTTTTATTTTAATATTTTGTTTATGAAATTCCAGCGAAATCTGGACAAAAGATACGATTGATGTTATTGTCAAGCATTTGGAAAAAATGTGGAAAATAATGTTTTAAAATAAAAATTTCCAACCCCACGTGGAGTAACTATTTATACTGCACTTTATTGCTTGTTGATCAACAGAACACTTTGAAATACATATCAATCTCATCAATTAAGAAATTGATTCAGGTTGATGGAGTTCTTGAAAAAGCATTCAAAACTTTCCAGCTCCTTTTTCCATGTTTACGTTGAAGTTATAATTCTTCTCTCATGCTTCAACTCCCACTGTCTTAACTTGCTTGGTTTAGCAGACGCTGTAGCTAGTGGAAACGCCACTGATAAACAAGCTTTACTCGAGTTCAAAGCCAAGATAACTGGTGATCAGCTCAAGGTTATGGAGTCGTGGAATAGTTCCATTCACTTCTGTCAATGGCATGGCGTTACATGCGGTCGCAAGCATCAGAGAGTCACCAAATTGGAACTACAATCCCTCAAACTCTCGGGATCTTTATCACCACACATTGGAAATATGAGCTTCCTTAGGGTGTTGAATCTTATGGACAACAGCTTCTATAACCAGATTCCTCAATCGATTGGTGGTTTAAGGAGACTGGAAACATTATATCTGACCAACAACTCCATAAATGGTGAAATTCCTTCCAATTTATCTTCTTGTTCTAAGCTCACAATACTTCGTATGGCAGGCAACCGGCTAACAGGAGAAATACCTGCTTTTCTGGGTTTCTTGTCAAACTTGAAAGTCTTGAGTTTTTACAACAACAGTTTGAGAGGGAGTATCCCACCTTCATTGGGTAATTTGTCATCCTTGGAGGAACTTGCCTTGACATATAATGCATTAGATGGGATTATACCTGAAACTCTTGGACGGCTAACAAATCTTTCAATTTTTTTGGCAGCGGCAAATGCAATTTCTGGTACGCTTCCTGTTGCAATGTTCAATCTTTCCAATATTAGGCGCTTTGATATTGGTGAAAATAAGATTCAAGGTACTCTTTATACTGACTTAGCAATCACTATGCCATATGTTGAGTTCTTTTCTGTAAGGGGAAATAAAATCTCCGGACAAATCCCGATTTCAATAACCAATGCCTCAAATCTACACGTACTTCAGTTTAATGATAATAGACTTAGTGGAAAGGTGCCTTCCTTGGAGAAGTTGGATAAACTATCTATGCTTCAACTAGCCGTAAACGATTTGGGACATGGGAGAGAAGGTGACTTGAACTTTCTCTGCACTTTAGTCAATAATACTAAATTAGAATTTCTATTTATTAGTGACAATAATTTTGGAGGGGTATTTCCTAAATGCGTCAGCAATTTTTCCAGCACCCTTTTACGGTTAGAAATAGACGAGAACAAAATAATGGGAAGAATCCCAGATGGGATTGGTAATCTCGTCAATCTGGAGGTATTATTTGCATCAGAAAACCAACTGTCAGGTCCCATACCATTTGAGATTGGGAGGCTTCAAAAGCTAAACAAATTTTTCGCTCATATTAATTTTCTCTCCGGGACTATTCCTCATTCTATTGGAAATTTATCCTCGTTAACAGTAGTTGGTTTAGATTTTAACAATCTTCAGGGCAACATTCCTCCAAGTCTAGGCAAATGCCAGAGTTTGCTTGAACTGACTGTTTCTTATAATAATCTTAGTGGACCTATACCCCCTCAATTATTTGGGGTCTCATCCATGTCCATAATACTGGACTTATCGACAAACTATTTGACTGGTGAGCTTCCTGTTGCAGTAGAAAATTTGAAAAATCTAGGTCAATTCTATGTTTCTCAAAATAGGTTATCCGGTTTGCTTCCAAAAACCCTTGGTAGCTGTGTAAGTCTAGAGAAACTGTATTTGGATGGAAATCTTTTTGAAGGACCCATTCCTTCATCTTTGAGTTCACTGAGAGGACTTGAGGCATTAGACGTATCCAACAATAATTTTTCAGGTGAGATTCCAGAATTTCTTGTCAGATTTGGGGCTTTAAGGTACTTAAATCTCTCTTTCAATAATTTTGAAGGAGCGATACCAAGTGGAGGAATCTTTAAGAATGGCAGTGCAACATTTGTTGAGGGAAACAGTAAGCTCTGTGGAGGCATCCCCGAATTACACATGTTAAGATGTAACTTGAAAACATCATCAAGCAATTCTCTTAGATTAAAAGTTGCAATTATTGTTGTGACTTTAGGAGTGACTCTGGCTTTTACTTGTCTCCTCATCTTGTGGTTTAGAAAGAAGAAAGAGAAACAGTCAACAACAACTTGTGTAGAAAGTTCCCTTTTACAGTTATCATACCAAAGCATCCTATGGGCTACGGATGGATTCTCCACGCAGAATTTGGTTGGTTCAGGAAGCTTTGGTTCTGTATACAAAGGAGTTCTTGAAGCTAGTGGAGCAGTTATTGCAGTGAAGGTGCTTAATCTTCTGAATCGTGGAGCTTCCAGGAGTTTCCTTGCTGAATGCGAGGCCTTGAAGAACATTCGACATCGAAATCTTGTCAAGGTGCTAACAGCTATTTCAGGAGTCAATTATCAAGGCAATGATTTTAAAGCCTTGGTTTATGAGTTCATGGAAAATGGAAGCTTGGAGGACTGGTTGCATCCATTTATTGGCATGAATGAACCAGAGACGGCTAGAAACCTAAACTTCTTCGAAAGAGTAAGTGTGGCCATAGATGTTGCTCATGCACTCGAATATTTGCACCATCATTGTGAAGAACCAATCATTCATTGCGACCTCAAGCCAAGCAATATTCTACTTGATGAGGAAATGGTTGGCCATATAAGCGACTTTGGCTTAGCAAAAATCCTTTCTGCAGACAAACTTAACCATTCTACTAATCAGTCAAGCTCTCTTCGATTAAGAGGAACTATTGGTTATGCTCCACCAGGTAAGTTCACTTCATTTGTTTCTTCTATAATATAAGGGCAAGACATACAATCTAGAAGTTTTTTTTTCATATATTTAAAACTTGGTTGTAAGAGGCTATCTTTTAAACTCTCGAGGGTCTTCCGCTGAAATTATTTCTATATGTAATTTGTGCTAAACCAATTGTAGAATATGGCTTGGGAAGTGAGTTGTCAACAAAAGGTGATGTGTACAGCTATGGCATTCTTTTGCTAGAGATGTTTACAGGGAAGAGGCCAACTCATGACATGTTCAAAGAAGGTTTCAGCATTCACAATTTTGTTAAGGCAGCTTTGCCGGAACGAATAACTGGGATTTTAGATCCCATTCTTATTCAGGAGAGATCTAGACATAGAACACCTGGAAACATCACTTTCAGTGACAGACATCTTCAACACTTGAATTCAATATTCGAGATTGGACTCACTTGTTCTGCTGAATCGCCGAGTGAGCGGATGGACATGAGTGATGTTGTTTCCATGTTATGTTCTGCTAGAGACAAGCTTCTTCGTCCTACTCACTATCGTCATGAGCGCCAAACTTTAAATGCTGCTCAATCAACAGGTATACAATAATGTTTTATTGCATTGTGCTTAACAATATAATCATCATTGCATGACAAAAGGCTGTTGTTTCCTTGTTTTCTATGTTGTAGGAACTTAAGGTGCCATAATATCACTGGAGTTGAGAGAGTCTGGCAAAGTGCAGCTATTCTCTTTTATTCACAATATATTCTGTAATATGTATTAAACATAAATCACATCCTTTTGTGAATCGATAAGTTGGAATATTGTGTTTATATTTGTTGTATACATCCTATATGTTATTTGATTTTTGTTAGAACAATCTTTTTATAGGTTTTGATCACATCTGCTCTTTGTGACATAATGACTAAAACTACCCATAGTCTCTCCTTAATCCATAAATAAGAGGATAATGTATTTCAGCATACTCGAACTCACATCCTCTTGTATTGGCAACAATGCCCATGTTGAAATAATTAATTGAAAAGAAATTAAATTGACTACTTGAAAAAAATTAATAAATAAAGAATTAAAAAAATGATAAAATAACACAATGGTTCAAAAACATGGTGTTTGTTTTATTTGTATGGAGTGATGATTAAAGCTATTGTCAGACACCCGTTTGACCTCGTCCCTTACTTTTAATATTGTATAAAAAAATTCTATGTTTACAGGTGAATTTTTTTTTAAAGAATCATTGTGAAAATATGAGTTGAGTAAATTCTATATAAAAAGTGTTCATTATAATTTAAAATTTTGGAGACGATATTGTTGAAAGGAGTAAATATGATCCACAAACATGGACCGTAAAACAAATATGAAAGACACAAAAAAAAAAATTGGAGATGATGGATAATCATGAAACTAAAACATAAATCGTAAAATGGATATAGAAAATACAAAACAAAATAATTCAACATAATCAATTAATTATATGACTTAACATTCAATCTCCACTTTATTATTCTATATAAAAATTATTCATTATGAAAGTAGGTAGTGGGGTCAGTTAGGCAGTGTTGCTTTTCATCCAAGGGGGTTTGGTTTGATCTTTAAAGGAGTTATATGAGTATGTTGCCTACCAAGTCATCAAAATTTGAACAATTAATTCAGGCTGAGTGTTGTTTGGTTTGGGAGAAAATTTTGTTTTCTTTGCATTCACATTGTAGAAAATTGTGTGAATCTGACTTTGCTTCCATGGAAACTTGTTCTTCACTTCTAGTACCAATTTGGGTTTTATTTTTCTTATTTAAAGTCATAAATTGATGAATGATGGGTTCAATTCCAGGGTTTTTGAATACATAAGCAAAACGAGAATCAGCAAAAGCATAATCTGAATGGTTAGACTGTCATTAGATGAATGACATAAGTCAATCCCTCCATTATTTGAGGCACTAATGGGCCAAAATGGCATTAATATAAAGAATTTATTATTATTAAAATTAATCAATATAGATTATATTCCATCAACATCACGTTAGGACAGTAGCAATTAGGCCAAACGAAAATCATTGTTATGTTTTTTATGTTTTTCAAATAATGTGATTAATATTGCTGAAAGTGTCAAGTATAATAGTTAGACATGTTGTATTTTTTTAAGGAAAAAATAAGTTTGAGTCTTGGAGATAACGGGAAAGGATTGTATGAAACAGTGACGCCACGTCATTTGTATCCCTTTCCAAGAAATTTATGCTGATGTGGAGATAACATATTGTTGAAGAAATAATTACAAATCCCGAATATATAAATTATAAAACGGATAGAAAGGATAAAAAAAACAAAAATGAATGGATAATCAAAGTATATTGTTGTGGGATATGGGTCTAGTGTCAAGGAGGTCTTTGATTGCTTAGGTAATGGAAGAAGAGGGTGATGAATTGGACTGGTTTGCTTAATCATAATCAATATATCCCAAGTCTTAAAACAGTATATCCACTGCTTAAAATTCCATATGGTCAAAATCCATGATGAAAACCAACCCAATGAAGTGCCTCTTCCACTAAAAGCAGGATATAAATAAACTTGTTCTTGTTGATGAACCCTATCACTCTCAAATACAAACAGATCTCATCAATTAAAAAAAACTATTTGGGTTGATGGAGCTATTGAGCATGCACTTACAAGTGCCCAACTCTTTTCTCCTTGTTTACATTCAAGTCATAATCCTCCACTGGATCTCATGCTTCAACCTGAAAGGTCTTAGCTTGCTTGGTTTAGCACATGCAGTAACTGTAGTCGGAGGAAATGACACTGATCTACAAGCTTTACTCCAGTTTAAAGCCATGATAACCGGTGACCAACCCAAGGTTATGAACTCCTGGAATAGTTCAATTCACTTCTGCCAGTGGCATGGTGTTACATGTGGTCGCAATCATCGGAGAGTCATCAAGTTGGAACTGCAACTCCTCAAACTCTCGGGATCTTTATCTCCATTCATTGGAAATTTGAGCTTTCTCAAGGAGTTGAATCTTGAGGGTAATAGCTTCTACAACCAGATTCCTGATCAAGAAATTGGTCGTTTAAGAAGACTGGAAATATTAGACCTGATCAATAACTCCATCAGTGGTGAAATCCCTTCCAACTTATCTGCTTGTTCTGAGCTTACATATGTCCGTATGAGAAGCAACCAGCTAAGAGGAGAAATACCTGGTTCGTTTGGTCTCTTGTCAAAGCTGAAAGTCTTGAGTTTTTCCAACAACAGTTTGAGAGGGAGTATCCCACCTTCATTGGGTAATTTGTCATCCTTGGAGGAACTTGCCTTGACATATAATGCATTAGATGGGATTATACCTGAAACTCTTGGACGGCTAACAAATCTTTCAATTTTTTTGGCAGCGGCAAATGCAATTTCTGGTACGCTTCCTGTTGCAATGTTCAATCTTTCCAATATTAGGAGCTTTGATATTGGTGAAAATAAGATTCAAGGTACTCTTTATACTGACTTAGCAATCACTATGCCATATGTTGAGTTCTTTTCTGTAAGGGGAAATAAAATCTCCGGACAAATCCCGATTTCAATAACCAATGCCTCAAATCTACACGTACTTCAGTTTAATGATAATAGACTTAGTGGAAAGGTGCCTTCCTTGGAGAAGTTGGATAAACTATCTATGCTTCAACTAGCCGTAAACGATTTGGGACATGGGAGAGAAGGTGACTTGAACTTTCTCTGCACTTTAGTCAATAATACCAAATTAGAATTTCTATTTATTAGTGACAATAATTTTGGAGGGGTATTTCCTAAATGCGTCAGCAATTTTTCCAGCACCCTTTTACGGTTAGAAATAGACGAGAACAAAATAATGGGAAGAATCCCAGATGGGATTGGTAATCTCGTCAATTTGGAGGTATTATTTGCATCAGAAAACCAACTGTCAGGTCCCATACCATTTGAGATTGGGAGGCTTCAAAAGCTAAACAAATTTTTCGCTCATATTAATTTTCTCTCCGAGACTATTCTCCATTCTATTGGAAATTTATCCGCGTTAACAAAAGTTGGTTTAGATTTTAACAATCTTCAGGGCAACATTCCTCCAAGTCTAGGCAAATGCCAGAGTTTGCTTGGACTGACTGTTTCTTATTATAATAATCTTAGTGGACCTATACCCCCTCAATTACTTGGGATCTCATCCATGTCCATAATACTAGACTTGTCGACAAACTATTTGACTGGTGAGCTTCCTGTTGCAGTAGAAAATTTGAAAAATCTAGGTCAATTCTATGTTTCTCAAAATAGGTTATCCGGTTTGCTTCCAAAAACCCTTGGTAGCTGTGTAAGTCTAGAGAAACTGTATTTGGATGGAAATATTTTTGAAGGACCCATTCCTTCATCTTTGAGTTCACTGAGAGGACTTGAGGCATTAGACGTATCCAACAATAATCTTTCAGGTGAGATTCCAGAATTTCTTGTCAGATTTGGGGCTTTAAGGTACTTAAATTTCTCTTTCAATAATTTTGAAGGAGTGATACCAAGTGGAGGAATCTTTAAGAATGGCAGTGCAACATTTGTTGAGGGAAACAGTAAGCTCTGTGGAGGCATCCCCGAATTACACATGTTAAGATGTAACTTGAAAACATCATCAAGCAATTCTCTTAGATTAAAAGTTGCAATTATTGTTGTGACTTTAGGAGTGACTCTGGCTTTTACTTGTCTCCTCATCTTGTGGTTTAGAAAGAAGAAAGAGAAGCAGTCAACAATAACTTGTGTAGAAAGTTTCCTTCTACAGTTATCATACCAAAGCATCCTAAGGGCTACGGATGGATTCTCCACGCAGAATTTGGTTGGTTCAGGAAGCTTTGGTTCTGTATACAAAGGAGTTCTTGAAGCTAGTGGAGCAGTTATTGCAGTGAAGGTGCTTAATATTCTGAATCGTGGAGCTTCCAGGAGTTTCCTTGCTGAATGCGAGACCTTGAAGAACATTCGACATCGAAATCTTGTCAAGGTGCTAACAGCTATTTCAGGAGTCAATTACCAAGGCAATGATTTTAAAGCCTTGGTTTATGAGTTCATGGAAAATGGAAGCTTGGAGGACTGGTTGCTTCCATTTATTGGCATGAATGCACCAGAGACGGCTAGAAACCTAAACTTCTTCGAAAGAGTAAGTGTGGCCATAGATGTTTCTCATGCACTCGAATATTTGCACCATCATTGTGAAGAACCAATCATTCATAGTCATACAAGAGGTCAATATCTCCTGTTTGTGCAGCCTCTTTCATCCTCTCATCCCTAGCTTTTATTTTTTCCTGGGGATAATAAAGTATGCAGTAATTTTTCAGATTATTGAGAACTGATGAAATTCGCAACAAAACTCAAAGAAGAAAGAACCAGAAGACAACATAGGAAAGGAAATAGAACCTGTGTTTTGCAAAAACACAGGTATCCGATCTGACCACAATTTATACATGATTCGGGCAGTACTCTAGTTTGAGGAAACAACTTTCTTCAAAGGTCCAAGGAAATTTCCAAGTACCAAAGCCATAGAAAGAAGGTATCCAGTCCACATGAAATACACATTAAATATAAAGGTTGATTTATACATGATATAAACCGACTAATTTGAGAAAGTAAACATCTCTAAAGGTGGAAGGGAATTTCCAACTACGAAATCTTCGAACAGACAAAAAGCAAGCTGAAGGAGTGGTGCTGTAAGGAATGATGAAAGAATAATTTAACGCATTTTATGATTAGGTATATATCGAAGTGTTTGATTAATTTGTTCTTGGGTAATGCGGGATCAACTTGGCAAGTGTTTTGATTTTGGGGTTTAAAATTCTTTTTATCCAAAGTAATATTTAAATTTGATAATTATTTTCGTATTCAACTTTATGCTTTGATTGATATCAGAATAAATTTTACACCACTTTATGAAAAATTTGCATTTTCTTGGATTTTTTCTTTTCATCGTATGCGCATTTATAACAGGAAATGCGTGCACAGACACACATTTTGTGAACCTTTACAAAATTGATGCTACAATTACAATTCAGAGTTTCTTCACTATCCGTTTATTTTTCAAGTTCTGGTTTCATCCACTTAATTTATTTCAAAATTTCTAGTTTCGCCTAGGTCATTGTACAAGTTCTGATTTCATCCAGTAAGTATTTTAAAATTTTGATTTCGTCCAGGTCTAATGTCGCCTACTAAGTCCTTTCAAATTCTACTTTCAACCATATCTATATTCCAAGTTTTGGTTTCCCCAAGAGTCTTTGTTCTCAAATTTAATTTCTATGCTTCCGTATCTGTAAGCACTCACGACATTACAATTCTTGGCACTTCGGTATAGTTCCCTTATGCAGCTTTTTTTTTTTTTTTTTCTCTTGATGTTGTTGAGAAATGTGACTGATGTTTTTGAAGATATTGTAATGCCTTAATATTATAGTGTGATTCCATGTCTCTTAAAACTTAAAGCATCTTCATAGCCCAAATTTTTTGTTCTAATTATATCGCCATGCCATTTCTAGATTGCCAATTTCTTGTTATATAATAACTGTCATGACATATACCATAAAATAAAATCCTAAAAATTTGTGCAGATTTTTTTTTTATTTTTTTTTTTGAAATATAGTTGAATTTCGTGATTGAGTTTAACATTTAATTGCGATATTATGTATATTCGTTAAATATATTTTGCTTTGTTACAAAACAAGGTGACATTTCAATATTAAAAAATTGATGAGGTCGATACCAAAATTTTTGAAATATGATCTTGTTGATTGTTTTTAATGATGGAATGCTCTTTTCAAACTCGAATGAATAAAAAAAAAGTTTTTTAAATAAACAAAAATGCCAAATTTCTTGTACATATCCCAAACCATAAACGCAGTTCCAAAAAAATTATCCTTTTAAGAGAATTCCAAAAATTTTCATTTTTAAAAGTTGATTTATTAGGTGATCGATCACACCTTATCAAAATGATCGGTTGCGATTTCTATTTTCTTAGTAAAAACCCAACGGTTTAAAAATTAAAATTTTATGTTTTCTAAAATGTCATCAAGCCAATTTTATTCCTGGATAGTCCAGCATTTGCCAATGAATTAGCTGTAGCGACCTAAAATTTAGTACGGGCGCTAATTGAGAAAATTATTGAACATCTGAAAATAGAGTTTCAATTTTAAAAAAGGGGAGTCGCCACCGATCTTTTTTCTAGGTGTGATCGGACACCTAATAAATCCTATTTTTTTAAAAGAAAAATTATTTTTTGAATTTTCTTAAAAAAAAAAAGACCGAGTTTAGGTCTACGTCAAAATTCCAGAGAAAAATAGGGTTCGGGAGTCGGTTACGCGCGAGGAAGGTATTAGCACCCTCGCAATGCCCAAAATTGGTATCTAGTTAAACGCATGTTGTCTTAATTTTCAAAAATACGAGTTCATTTTAATATTTAATCGTGATCTGATTGAAACACGAGAAATTTTTTTAAAAACACGAAAATTTTGAAATTGGAGAATTTTTTTTGAAACTCAAGAAATTTTTTTTAAAACACGAAAATTTTTGAAACACAGAAATTTTTGAAAACACGAGAATTTTTGAAGCACGAAATTTTTTTAAAATACGAAAATTTTGAAACACGAAAATTTTTTTTAACACGAATTTTTAAAAAAAAAAACAAGAAAATTTTGAAACTCGAGAAATTTTTTTAGATTTTTTTTCTTTTTAAAAGGGCGTATCGTATTTAACACGAACCAATGATATTCACCCAACATAGCGATGAAATCAACGACTAATGTTAAACCGATTCGTTGCCTTATTTATTAAAATTATTAAAATTAAAAATAAAATAAAATACAAAAAAAAAAAAATGCTAAAAATATTAATAATATTAAAACTAGATATCATTAAAATACACGAATTAAATTAAAAGTGGGTAAAGAAAAATTATCGAAACGCCCAAAATTACGGGCCTGATCGAATGGTTTACACGACCCGGGCTCTTTTTCCTTTTTTTTTCCTTTTCTCTTCTCTTTTTCTTTCTTTTTTCTTTTTTCTCTTTTCTTTCTTTTTTCTTTTTTTTTCTTTTTTTCTTCTCTCTTTTTTTTTCTTCTGGCCTGCTGCCTTTGGGCTTGGGCCTGGGCTGCTGCTGGGCTTGGGCCGACTGTTGGGCTGCTTTTTTTGGGCCTGTTTCCTTCTTCTTCTTTTTGATGGCTTATTTCTTTTTTTTTTAATTCTGATGGGCCTGCTGCTGGTAGGCCTGCTGGACGCGGGTCGCGGGTTGCCGGTCGGGTCGGGTCGACCCGACTGATTTTGACTTGATTTCTTTTCTTTTTTTTTTTTGCTTTTTCTTCTTTCTTTTCTTTTTTCTTTCTTCTTTTTTCTTCTTCTTCCCTCTTCTTCTTCTTCCTTCTTCTCCTAGCCCGCCGCCGCCGTAGTTGCCTTCTCCTCCGCCGGTGGTGTGACGCCCCCTCTTCCTCTTCTCTCTTCTCTTTTCTCTTTTTTTCTCTTCTTTTTCTTTCTCTTTTTTTCTTTTTCGTGGGTTTCTTTGCTTGAATGTTGGGGGCTTGATTTTTGGTTGATTTCCCTCTTTTATAGTGTGTTTTTTTGCAGGTATTAGGTAGCTAGGGGGAAGGGAGGCCATCCCTTAGGCCGGTGGCCGGTAAATCAGGGGGTGGGTGCGCGAAATCCGCCGAATTTTTGGAGATTTTCTTACTGAAGGACTGAATTGCAAACACAAAGAAAATGTACGGGTCAAGTGTAATTTTGAGAAAGATGATGGGTCAAAATATAATTTTGAAAAGTTTAGGGGCTAAAATGTAATTTTTGAAAAGTTGAGGGGTTAAATGTAATTTTTATTTTTTGTATTTTTTTTTAATAATTTTTTTAATTTTGAAAATTAAACACGAAATTGAGCCGGACAAAATTTAGTGCTTACAACTGCCCCTTTTTGCTCATCGCTGTGAAACAGGGATAGAGCAAAGACTTAAAAGCACTAAATTTTTTTCGATTGTCCAATCACTATTCTTTATTTTTTATTGAAAAACAAAAATAGAAAATAGCTCGGCATGCGTTACGAAGCTCAACTCACCTCTCGGATTATGAGTTGATCTTTGAAAAATAAAAATTGAAAATACATCAACGTATGACCTGAGGCTCAACTCACCCCTCGCAATATGAGTTGATTTCTTTGAAAAATAGAAATTGAAAAATACCTCAGGGTGTGACCTGAGGTTCAACTCACCTCTCGCAATATGAGTTGATTTTTTGAAAAACAGAAATTGAAAAATACCTCAGCGTGTGACCCGAGGCTCAACTCACCTCTCACAATATGAGTTGATTTTTTGAAAAACGGAAATTGAAAATACCTCAGCGTGTGACCCGAGGCTCAACTCACCTATCGCAATATGAGTTGATTTTTTGAAAAAAACAGAAATTGAAAAATACCTCAGCGTGTGACCTGAGGCTCAACTCACCTCTCGCAATATGAGTTGATTTTTTTTGAAAAATAGAAATTGAAAAATACCTCAGCGTGTGACCCGAGGCTCAACTCACCTCTCGCAATATGAGTTGATTTTTTTGAAAAATAAAAATTGAAAAATACCTCAGAGTGTGACCTGAGGCTCAACTCACCTCTCGCAATATGAGTTGATTTTTTTTTGAAAAACAGAAATTGAAAAATACCTCAACGTGTGACCTGAGGCTCAACTCACCTCTCGCAATATGAGTTGATTTTTTTGAAAAATAGAAATTGAAAAATACCTCAGAGTGTGACCTGAGGCTCAACTCACCTCTTGCAATATGAGTTGATTTTTTTTAAAAAAAAAACAGAAATTGAAAATTACCTCAGCGTGTGACCCGAGGCTCAACTCACCTCTTGCAATATGAGTTGATTTTATTTTTTTTGAAAAACAGAAATGGAATAATTTTTTTTTAAAAATATCAGAATTTCAAAACATATCATATGATGGAACTCGGATGTCTTCTTTTCCTTGATTCAGTACCGCTATCATCAAAACCTCTTGCTCTACTGGAGTACCTGTATATGTCATGCATGGTGTTATCATGATATGTACGTGTTTGTCTTAAATGCTTTTATGCCTACATGATTATGCCATGGGCCTTGGGCTTGTTTGTCATATATCGCTTTTCGTTACGGTTTTCGTGATGACCTGCATTCATTGCTTCGAATCTTGATTTTCCTTTCAGGTTTTGTACCCGTCCTCAAGCTTTACGAGTAATCTGCGTTTCTTGTATATCACCCTTTTGCCCCCTGTTGAACTTTGTCCTTACTTTGAGTCTCTTGTACTTACCAAATTCTCATACGGGTAATGCTCAACATTCCTTTTGTTTAGAGTATGTCATTTCACTATTTATTATTTAAATAAACCATACGCGAGATGCATGAAAATGGCAAAGTAGGTATGAAAGGGATATCTCATGTTCATATTTATTTCCAAAAGCAAGACAAGGAACAGTTCAATAAAGAAAACATTATAAAGAAAGGAAAGCAGATTCAATTTTCACAAATGCTCTAGATATCCAACGCATGAACTTCTCCACGTTTCTTCATCCTGAACCTTTTCGAGCAAAGCTTCTTGTGTAGAAGATTTCGAGCTTCCGAGAATGCTTCAAATATTGTAATCTCGCCATTTGACTCCCTGTTCAAATCGCCTTGCTCCTTTAGCCCAAATCTGCTTCATTAGGACGCCCTTTCGGGTTTTCATCCTAATCCTTTTTGTTTATCAAGACGCCCTTTTCGGGTTTTCATCTTGATCTCTTTTTTTGTTTTTTCTTTTTTTTTAGGCATAGTACTTCTTCATGGCATCTGAGTTCACTGGATTAGTTAACTCCTTCCCATCCATCTCAGTGAGAATCAAAGCTCCACCCGAGAAAGCCTTCTTTACGACGTATGGCCTTTCCCAATTTAGTGCCTATTTTCCTCGAAAGTCTTTTTGTATTGGGAGAATCTTTTTCAGTATGAGTTCTTCCTCGCAGAATTCTCTTGGCTGCACCTTCTTGTCATGGGTCGTGATCATTCTTTTCTGGTACATCTGTCCATGACAGATTGCCTTCAAGCATTTTTATTCGATAAGATTTAGCTGGTCATATCGAGCTCGAACCCATTCTAATTCCTCTAGTTTTGTCTCCATTAAGACTCGTAGAGAGGGGATCTCAACTTCGATGGGCAGCACAGCTTCCATTCCATAGACCAGAGAGAAAGGAGTTGCTCTCGTAGATGTCCGCACAGATGTGCGATATGCATACAAAGCGAATGGTAGCTTATCGTGCCAGTCTTTATATGTCTCAGTCATTTTTCCAATAATCCTCTTAATATTTTTGTTAGCCGCTTCTACTGCTCCATTCATCTTTGGGCGATAGGGTGAGGAATTATGATGCTTTTTTTTAAAATTGCTCGCACACTTCTTTCATCATCTTGTTGTTCAGATTTAAAGCATTATCTGAAATGATTCTCTCAGGCAAACCGTATCGACATATGATTTCCTTTTTTAAGAACCTACAAACTGCAGTCTTCCTCACATTAGCAAACGAAGCGGCTTCTACCCATTTTGTGAAGTAATCTATAACCACAAAAATGAATCGGTGTCCATTAGAAGCTTTTGGGGAAATTGGCCCTATAACATCCATGCCCCACATAGAAAAAGGCCACGGAGAAGTCATGACATGAAGGGGCAAAGGGGCTGCATGAATTTTATCACCATAAATTTGACATTTGTGGCACTTTCGTGCGTAACTAATGCAGTCATTTTCCATCATCAGCCAGTAATAACCGAGTCTCATAATCTGCCTAGCCATAGTGAAACCATTGGCATGCGTCCCACAAATTCCTTCATGAACATCTTCAAGTATTTTTCTGGCTTCAATAGCATCCACGCATCTCAGGAGCACTTGATCTTTTCCTCTTTTGTACAGGATATCCCCATCAAGGACAAATCCCATCGCCATTCTTCTGATTGTTCTTTTGTCGTTCTCATTTGCTTGCTCGGGATACCTTTGATTCTTGATATATTCTAAGATATCATGGAACCATGGCAATCCATCTGTCTCTTTTTCAATGCTAAAACAATGTGCAGGGACCTCATATATGCTCATTTTGAGAGGCATTATTTTCATTTCTCTGTTTGCTTTGAACATTGAAGCCAAAGTGGCCAGGGCATCAGCCAATTGGTTTTCTTCTCGTGGGAAGTAATTAAAAGCCACTTCTTTGAATTCTTTAATCATTTCCGCAACTAGATCGCGATATTTAACTAATTTCGAATCTCTCACTTCCCAATCTCCACGGATTTGGTAAATCACCAACGCTGAGTCCCCGTACACTTCTAATATTTCGATGTTTCGTTCAATAGCTGCACGAAGTCCCATGATGCAAGCCTCATATTCCACTACATTATTGGTACATAAGAAATTTAATCTGGCAGTGAGCGGATAATGGTTTCCTTCTGGTGACACTAAGACTGCTCCAATCCCATGCCCCAATGCATTCGATGCACCATCAAAACTCATCTTCCATGATTTCTCTTTGGACGACTCACATTCTTTTTCTATAATACACATCAAGTCTTTATCTGGGAAATCAAATCTCAATGGCTCGTATTCCTCCGTTGTTCGAGTTGCTAAGAAGTCAGCTATTGCACTCCCCTTTATCGACTTTTGGCTCACGTAAACGATGTCGTACTCCGATAGTAGGATCTGCCATCGTGCCATTCTTCCTGAGAGTGCAGGTGATTCCATCATGTAATTTATTGGGTCCAGCATTGAAATTAACCACGCCGTATGATACAACATATATTGTCTGAGCCTTCGAACTACCCAGACCAAAGCACAACAGAATTTTTCAATTGACGGGTACTTTGCTTCATACTCTGTGAACTTCTTGCTGAGGTAGTAAATCGCCTTTTCTCTTTTCCCCGACTCATCATGTTGCCCCAGTACGTAATCCATTGAGTTTTCGAACACAGTCAGATACAATATTAACGGTCTTCCGAGAGTTGGCGGTACTAGCACCGGGGGGCTAGACAAATACTGTTTTATCTTGTCAAAAGCCACTTGGCACTCCTCGTTCCATTCTCCTGGATTATGTTTTCGAAGGAGTCAAAAAATTGGGTCACACTGGTTGGTAAGTTGAGCAATGAATCGAGCGATGTAGTTCAACCTCCCTAAAAATCCTCTGATTTCTTTTTGTGTGCGCGGAGGTGGTATTTCTTGTATGGCTTTTATCTTATCTGGATCAACCTCAATACCTCTCTCGCTGACAATGAAGCCTAGTAATTTTCCCGAGGTAGCACCAAACGTACACTTGGCTAGATTAAGCTTCAGCTGGAACTTTCTTAGTCTTTCGAACAATTTTCTGAGGTTCCCAACATGCTCTTTTTCCCCCCGAGATTTGGCAATCATATCATCGACGTAGACTTCTATTTCTTTGTGCATCATGTCATGGAACAACATCACCATGGCCCTCTGATATGTTGCCCCAGCATTCTTTAATCCGAACGGCATCACCTTATAGCAGAATGTCCCCCTCATCGTTACGAAGGTAGTTTTCTCCATATCCTCGGGAGCCATCTTTAACTGATTATAGCCCGAGAATCCATCCATGAAAAAAAACAATGAATTTTTTACTGTGTTATCCACCAACGTATCGATGTGTGGCAAGGGAAAATTATCTTTAGGACTTGCTCGATTCAGATCGCGATAATCTACGCACATTTGCACCTTGCCGTCTTTCTTCGGTACCGGGACTATATTAGCTACCCATTCTGGATATTTAGAGACCTGTAGGAAGCCAGCATCAAATTGTTTCTTGACTTCTTCTTTTATCTTTAACAGCATTTCAGGTCTCATTCGTCTTAGCTTCTGTTGAATGGGTTTGCATTCTGGTTTCAGTGGGAGTCTATGGATCACTACATCCTCGTTCAACCCTGGCATGTCCTGATACGACCATGCAAATACATCTTTGTACTCACGAAGCAATGCGATCAAATCATGTTTGGTGTTCTCTGAAATGGAGGTCCCAATCTTCACTTCTTGTCTCTTTTCTTCATTTCCTAAGTTTACTGTCTCAACAGATTCTTGATGGGGTAGAATCTGTTTATCTTCTTGTTCTACCATTCTTAGTAAGTCAGGAGACGAGACATAATCTTCAGTATTTTCCTCAGCTTCGAATTCTCCTAAACAAATAGCTTTCTCGAAATCGATTTCAGGACTTATAACGGGATTGCTCATATTGCTGATATCTAAACACCTGAAATGTGAATGGAAAAGAAAACAATAAAGGAGTATCAAGGTATTGGAACCAACAAGCATAATGTTATGACATGATATGAGATACATGTAAGGACAGGCTGTGAAAAGAGGGAATAATTATGAAGTTAATGAGAATGAAAAGACCATGACAAAATGCATCTCCATTAATGTTCATTTAAATGATAAAGAGCAAACATAAGCTCTTACAAAAGAATCTCACTATTACTTAGGGGCACTCAAAAAAGAGAGTTAACATTGAGCATTACTCTGGAGAGGACTTAGAAACTACAAGAAGATCCACAGCAGTCCAATTGTTCAAAACGAATCCAGGAGGACAAGGGCGTATCATTGAAACATCTTTAATTGCATCATCTCCTTTGTCAATAACATTTATACTGACGTTCTGAAGACCCCTTTCAATCAATAACAGCGTGCTTCGTGAATTATCTTGCCCTGGGTACATCATTCCTGCAGATGTAAATGTTTTTGACAAAGAAGGATACGCTATGGGCTTCCATTCCAATTCCTGACTTGAGGCTCTTGCAATCCTCCTTTCTTGATCTTTCTGCAACTGTTTTCTTCTTTGTCGCATATCCGGCTTGAATCCTAAATCGTATCGAGCCTTGTGGTGTACTGGTTTTAGTGCTCTAACTATCCATTGCTGATATCTTCCCAAACCTTTCTTCGCTCGGGCTCCCTTTCCCACAGTCAGCTTAATTCCCATCTTGGTATTCCTTGACAGCTTGGGTATGAGAATCCTATTTCCTTCAGCAACAAATGTAGCATTGATAAATTCGAAGGAACGAAAGGAACATTCTACTGCATCTTTGTTTATATCGATGTAGGGTGCGTCAGCAGAGATAGATGCAACAATGTCTTCTTCACCAGCGACCGTGATCAAGCGACTATCCATGATAAACTTTACTTTTTGATGGAGAGATGAAGGAACTGCCCCAGCAGAATGGATCCAAGGCCTCCCTAAAAGGCAATTATACGAAGGCGTGATGTCCATGACTTGGAACTCGATATCATATGTACATGGGCCCACTTCTAGAGGAATTTGAATATTCCCCATGACCTATCATCGTGTCCCATCAAATGCCCTTACTGTAGAGTGACAAAGCCTCAGATAAGACATATCAATTGGCATCCTAGAAAGCGTGGCCAAAGGCATGACATTGAGTGCAGACCCGTTGTCAATGAGAACATTCGATATTATATAACCCTTGCAACTGGTTATGATGTGCAATACTTTTACGGAGCCCCTACCATTTGGCGGTATTTCGTCATCACTGAAAGAGATGAAATTATTCGCATTCAGGTTGTTCACCCACCTATCAAGCTTTTCAATAGATACATTGCTCGCCACATAAGCTTGATTTAACACTTTCAGCAAAGCATTCCGATGTGGTTCTGAATTCAACAGTAGGGATAATACTGAGATCTCGCCGGTTGCTTGTTTAATTGTTCTACGACGTTATATTCACTGTGCTTAATGAACTTCAAGAATCCATTTGCTTCCTCCTCATTCACAGGTTTTTTAACTTCTTGTTCAGACGAAGTTTCAAACTCGACCTCAGTCTCATGCATCGGTGCCTTTCCTTTTTGGTTCAAGTCACCAGTCTTCTTCCTTGGTTCAACCACCTCGAGAGTAACATCTCCCCGATCATGGGGTAAAGTGTCCCACTTCGCTAACACTTCCAGTCGTAGCTTTGGATTTTTCACCTTCGGGTATGATAATGTTGACATCATATTTCCATGGTACCGCCTTGTTGTCCTTGTAAGGGAAAGGAGATGGTACTTCAATTATCATATTTGGTTTCACTTTTTCCTTTTTTGCCTCATAATAGATCACCAAAGGTCGATCAACGCTATAAGGGGAACCTAATGATTGATTATCGAAAGCGCATACTTCTCCTTCGTCGGCCTCTTCCACTCTGTTAAAGATCCCGACCTCCTTGTTGTCCATCATGTCTTGAAGTAATTTTCTGAATCCCTCACAAGACTGGATGTCATGCCCTTCAATGCCATGGAAGACACAAAAACTTTGACCTTTTGTACTTTCTTCCTTGAAACTTCTGTTGAGTGGACAGAACAAACCCTTCTCAACCATTATTTCCCATACCTTCCGCAAAGGTGTCTTTATTTCAGAAACACAACTTTTGGCTCGCCACCTGTCTTCCTTTGTCACCGCGCTCACGTTCCCTTCAGTATGATTAGGGAGTGAATTTTCAGCCATATTACTAGCACCATCAAATCGTAAAATACCTGCATCAATAAGACCTTGAACCCTCCTTTTAAAGGTAAGACAATTTTCTGTAGAATGCCCCTAGTTTCCAGCATGGTACATGCAACTAGCATTAGGATCGTACCATTTTGGGTATGGAGGCTTTAGGGGTGCCATATAATGTGGGGATATTAATTTTTTTCCAATAGTTTTGGGTACAGCTCTCCGTATGACACGGGAATAGGGGTGAATTGAGGTTTTTCAGGATTGGGTCTTGCCGGTCTTTGTTCATTTTTTGGTTAGCTTGGAGCAGGCATGGTATTTGGTGGGAACATAGCGAATGGTCTTTGGTTATTTGTCGCGTAGACGGGGTAAGGAGGAGGTGCTTGATAATAAGGGCTTTGGGGAGGAAAATAGAAGTTTGGAGGTGGGCGATATCGAGGTCGTGATTGGGTTGGGTACGGATTAGAGGTGTATTGGCTCTCGGTTCCCACCATATGGGTTTCTGCCTCTTTTTTCTTTATGGGTACTGCCCTTTTCGAGCTCTCGGGGCCTTCCATCCTTCCACTCTTGATGGCATTCGCTATAAATTCCCCGGATATTACAATATCTGCGAAGTCTTTCGTGGCGCTTCCTACCAACTTATCGTAAAACGGTGCTTTCAAAGTGTTAATAAAGAGGACCGTTATCTCAGTTTTAGTTAATGGGGGTTCTACTTGGGCCGAGATATCCCTCTATCTTTGCGCGTATTGCCTAAAAGTCTCCGTCGGCTTCTTTTCCATCATCTGCAGAGTTAGTCGATCAGGCACCATGTCGGATACATGCTTGTATTGTTCACAAAATACTGATGCTAAGTCTTTCCAGGATCGGATCCTTTCTCTACTGAGTTGATTATACCATCGAAGAGCCGATCCGACCAAGCTATCTTGAAAACAGTGTATTAGCAATTTATCCTCATTCACGTAACCAATCATCTTCCGACAAAACATGATAAGATGCGCTTTTGGACATCTCGTTCCATCATATCTTTCAAAATCTGGCACTTTAAATTTCGGAGGCAGAACCAGATCGGGCACCAAACTGAGCTCTTTGGCACTCAGTGCAGAGAAGACTTCAGTACCTTCTATCGCTTTGAGCCTTTCTTCCAAGCTCCTATACTTATCCTGAGCATCATGATCATCCATTTTCAACCTGGCTATTTCTACCGGATCGTCCAGATTTGGAACAATTGGATCAGCAGGATTGGCTCCGGGGTTTGATACGAATATACCTTGCCCTAGATGAACAGGTGGTGTAGGTCGTTGCTCCATGCCTGCAGATTCCCCTTAAGGATATCCTCTTTGCATTGCATGGGCGTGAGGTGGAGTGAAACCTAGGGGATAGAGCGGATTCTGATTAACTCTTGAATGGGGTTCTGTAATATCAAGACTCTGCATTGGTCCTTTTCCTTTGACCAAAGCTGTCATCATCTCCATCAATTTGGCCATTTGATCTCTTTGCTCGAGCGATTCCTCTCGGGATCTTACCATCAGATCTCTTGCTTCCTGTTGTGACTTAGCCAACTGCTCTTGCAACTCTCTTTGGGTCCTTTCCATTCTTTCAATTCTTTCGTTGAGTTCAGCATCCATAGTTCTAGCTCTTAGACGCGTCCTATAAGAATGACGTGATTCCAAATTCGTAGTGTCGCAACTGTGGATTATACGGTTTTAGCCTCAGTGAATGATTAGGGTGATATGTACATGCAAATAAATGGATGAATGAATAAATGACAAATGAATGTTAGTCATGAATAAATATGCAAGAATTTGGTGTTGATTTTAAGATAGCCCCATACTTAGGCATTTCATTAATCAAAAGAGTCTATTACAAAATGTTTTGCCATATCTGATTTAACAGTTACACAAATTTCCTAGCCACATCGTCTTGTTTCTTCACTCGTTCTAGGAACTCCGATATGCTTGATCTTTGGCTCGGAGGGAATTGGCAACTGAGAACTTCTGCTTCATCTGATAATCGCACAATTTGCACGGCTGCCTTGCGAATTTCATTGATCAAATGGCCGAGGTGCATATCTTTTTCTTGGTGAGCTCTTTCGTAGGTGCGAGTGTCTCTGTCATGCTGACCAATCTTTTCTTCTAAGGTTTTTAGGAGAGTATCCAAATGTTGCTGATGAGCTTGCAGCGTATTTTCTAAATCTCGTATTTTCCTTCTTAGCTCTTGACGCTCAGACTGACTAGTCATTAATTCTGCAGACACGGTTTCGTATTCAACATTCTTCTTCTTTAACTCTATCATAGCACGCGTAGCTTTTTCCTCTTCCTTCTTCGCTTTCCCTCTCCAAAATTCCATCCCACCTTTGATGTTGCTTAGTTCTTCCTTCCATTCTGCCGATAATTTGCCCAGCCCACTATTCCTTATAGTGCCTCTTAATTTCTTATTTTCCAAATAAAGATCCTTTAAGTCATTTCTCATGATCTCAGCTTCTTTTTGGACTTTCTCGATTTTGGATTTTTCGATTTGAACATCGATATTTAGCTGATAGTTTTCTTCTTGAAGAGAACTAATATCACGTAATAGCTTGGCCTTTTCACGTTCAAATTCATGTCTTGCCATTTCTAGCTCGGACGACATTTCTTCTGAGAAAGGATTCTGGAAAGTGTAATCCGTTGGCGAGGTTTGTTGACTATTCACTCGTCGTTGTCTCCATACATCATAATCTTGAGTGATAGTATCAGCATACAGAGCTAACTCTATTAGGTAAATTTCTTTCCAAGACTTTACAGTATCTCAGACTTTTTTCATGTAACCTTCACCTATAAAAGCAAACTCAGACTGTGCCAATCCCCCGGTAGCTGGTATGAACTGTCGTGAAGCAAACTGCCTTTGAAACATTAACGGAGCATATCCAACTCCTCCCCATAATCCTAGTAAAGGCACCCAATCTTGGCTTCCACATTTGTATAACAGAACCGAAGGACGGATCCATGGTGCTCTCCAAGTTATATCTTCGGCGCGGAGATTCTGAAAAACCGAAACCCAGTGCTGTTCTGTGACATCCTTTGGCCAATCTTTCCCAAGGTAAGCTTCCGAAAGTTTTCGAAAACATGTGGAAAGGTGTGCGCTCCACTTTCCAGAAGTGGCTCGGAATCCAAACATTAAGTAACTGTGCACATCCGATAAAACGTCCTTCCCCTTTCCTCCTACAACTACTTAGAGATCTAAAAGTCTCGGCTAAGATAGTTGGGACGGGGTTGATTCCTTGCCTCAACTTTTCAAAGAAATCCACTACAGCAACTTCTATATGCCCAAGAACCTTTGGGAAGACGATTAATCCGTAAATGGCCAAAGCAAACAGATCCACTCTCTTCACAATATCTGGATGGTTTTGAGCTAAGTCTTGTAGAGAAAACCACGGAACACAACTGACTTCGTTCTTTTTCTTTATCTATTTTTCAGCCCATGTATCGGTCATTCCCGTCAACTTCATTAGCTTTTTCTTGAAGGTCATTGGTTTGGGCTCTTTCACATATATCTTGTTGAATTGTACATTGTCAACGCGAAGTAATGCGGCATATTCTTCTATGGTCGGAGTCATATCTTCCTGATTGAAAGTGAAACATTGATAAGCTGGGTCCCAGAATCGAACCATAGCTTGAATCAATTGTTCGTCTACGTTGACAGCAATCAAGTGAGCTATATCCCCGTACTTTTCAGTGAATATACCCCTAGTGTCTGAGTCCCACTGTTTCCAGATCCTAGTCAAGTCTTCGAGGTTATTTTAACGAGCATTCGAAGTCACATGCTCGGGAAGATTGGAGATACATCCTTTCTTTAAACTATCCCCTTTTGCTTTCTGGGTTTTCAAAGACCAGTCTCGAACCACGGCATTTTTCTCGGTTACTTGTGTAATTGACTCCTCCATCAGAAACCCGTTTTTGGCAACCAATCTCTAATCAACACCTTCCTAACAAGATGCCTATGATGCATGATGAAAAATAAAAATGAAGACAAATAACCTTGGTTAGTAATCACAACAAATATAAACGGAGAAAAACTATGGAAAATCTAACAAATTAAGCTATTTAATCGTGCATTTTGGTGAAACCGACCTATGTTTTTTTTCTGTTTTTTTTTACCCCATCAAACTTTACAAAATAAACTTACCCCACATGCTCATCAGATAATCTACCCGATCCAATTTTATTAAACAGACCTAATTCTCTTGCAAAAAAAAAATATAAATGTAAAAGCCATAAAAAGTAAGAAGCGTTTCTCCCATGTACTTATTTTGGTGACTATTCGACGGACGAAGTTTCGGTATGGCTCTAATCGGGTGGCTCATATGGTTCACTATATGCGTTTTCGGTTCTAAAAAGGTACTCGGATTGTCCATACTATCGCCTACTAAGGCTAGTACGGAGCCTCGGTCATCGCCCATCATAGGCTCGCAAGCTCAATTCGAGGGATTACATTTACTTATGCCTATGCGGAGGGACAAGTTAACTCATGAAAGCATAAGTCATATGTAACCCGGAAGTATTCACTAGCCTGTGCGGAGGGACGAGTTAACTCACGAAGGCATAGCGTTTACTTCCACTTAAGCGGACGGAGCCTGGGTAGAGAGCTTATGTTATGCAAAAATGCAAGTGCACGGTGTGTGGGGAGAAACTCACAAACCTTTTCGTTTTTATTTTAAAACTAAAAAAAACTAGAACCGTAAAAACTTAGAGTTGAAAAACAAAAAGATAAAACAAGTTAGAAAAATATTTACAACATGATGCAGATGCATGACTTTAAAAAAAACAAAATTTAAGGATCACGACTAAATATTAATTTAAATAAGGAGTTTTGAAAATTTTGACAACACGCGTTTAATTCCAGACTCGACTCTCAAAAAAAGGTCCCCAGTGGAGTCGCCAGCTGTAGCGACCTAAAATTTAGTACGGGCGCTAATTGAGAAAATTATTGAACACCTGAAAACAGAGTTTCAATTTTAAAAAAAGGGAGTCGCCACCGATCTTTTTTCTAGGTGTGATCGGACACCTAATAAATCCTCTTTTTTTAAAAGAAAAATTATTTTTTGAATTTTCTTAAAAAAAAAGGGCCGAGTTTAGGTCTACGTCAAAATTCCAGAGAAAAATAGGGTCCGGGAGTCGGTTACGCGCGAGGAAGGTATTAGCACCCTTGCAACGCCCAAAATTGGTATCTAGTTAAACGCGTGTTGTCTTAATTTTCAAAAATACGAGTTCATTTTAATATTTAATCGTGATCTGATTGAAACACGAGAAATTTTTTTGAAAACACGAAAATTTTGAAATTGGAGAATTTTTTTTGAAACCCGAGAAATTTTTTTAAAACACGAAAATTTTTGAAACACGGAAATTTTTGAAAACACGAGAATTTTTGAAGCACGAAATTTTTTAAAAATACAAAATTTTTGAAACACGAATTTTTTTTTTAATACGAATTTTTTTTTCAAAAAAAGAAAATTTTGAAACTCGAGAAATTTTTTTAGATTTTTTTTTATTTTTTAAAAGGGCGTATCGTATTTAACACGAACCGATGATATTCACCCAACATAGCGATGAAATCAACGACTAATGTTAAACCGATTCGTTGCCTTATTTATTAAAATTATTAAAATTAAAAATAAAATAAAATACAATAAAAAATAAAAATGCTAAAAATATTAATAATATTAAAACTAGATATCATTAAAATACACGAATTAAATTAAAAGTGGGTAAAGAAAAATTACCGAAACGCCCAAAATTACGGGCCTGATCGAATGGTTTACACGACCCGGGCTCTTTTTCCTTTTTTTTTTCCTTTTCTCTTCTCTTTTCCTTTCTTTTTTCTTTTTTTCACTTTTTCTTTCTTTTTTCTTTTTTTTCTTTTTTTCTTCTCTCTTTTTTTCTTTCTAGCTCGCCTTTGGGCTCGGGCGCTGCTTTGCCTTTGGGCTCGGGCTCAGGCTGCTTCTTCTTCTTGGCTGGCTGGCTGCTGGCTTGGGCTTAAAATTTGCCGTTGGGCTGGGCTTTTTTTTGGGGCTTGTTTCTTCTTCTTCTTTTTTGATGGCTTATTTTTTTTTTTTAATTCGATGGGCTCTTTCTGGCTGGTAGGCTCACTTTGACGCGGTCGCCGAGTGGGTCGCGGGTTGCCGGTCGGGACGGGTCGACCCGACTGATTTTGACTTGATTTCTTTTCTTTTTTCTTTCTTCTTTCTTCTTCTTCTTCCCTCTTCTTCTTCTTCCTTCTTCTCCTAGCCCGCCGCCGCTGTAGTTGCCTTCTCCTCCGCTGGTGGTGCGACACCCCCTCTTCCTCTTCTCTTCTTCTTCTTTTCTCTTCTCTTTTCTCTCTTTTTCTCTTCTTTTTCTTTCTCTTTTTTTCTTTTTCGTGGGTTTCTTTGCTTGAATGTTGGGGGCTTGATTTTTGGTTGATTTCCCTCTTTTATAGTGTGTTTTTTGCAGGTATTAGGTAGCTAGGGGGAAGGGAGGCCATCCCTTAGGCCGTGGCCGGTAAATCAGGGGGTGGGTGCGCGAAATCTGCCAGATTTTTGGAGATTTTCTGACAGAAGGACTGAATTGAAAACACAACAAAATAGACAGGGTAGAAGTGTAATTTCGAGAAAGATGAGGGGTCAAAATATAATTTTGAAAAGTTTAGGGGCTAAAATGTAATTTTTGAAAAGTTGAGGGGTTAAAATGTAATTTTTATTTTTTTGTATTTTTTTAATAATTTTTTTTTAATTTTGAATATTAAACATGAAATTGAGCCGGACAAAATTTAGTGCTTACAGCTGCACCACTTTGCTCATCGCTGTGAAACAGGGATAGAGCAAAGACTTAAAAGCACTAAATTTTGTTCGATTGTCCAATCATTATTCTTTATTTTTTATTGAAAAACAGAAATCGAAAATAGCTCGGCATGCGTCACGAAGCTCAACTCACCTCTCGGATTATGAGTTGATCTTTGAAAAATAAAAAATAAAAATACATCATCATATGACCTGAGGCTCAACTCACCCCTCGCAATATGAGTTGACTTCTTTGAAAAATAGAAATTGAAAAATACCTCAGGGTGTGACCTGAGGTTCAACTCACCACTCGCAATATGAGTTGATTTTTTGAAAAAGCAGAAATTGAAAAATACCTCAACAGTGTGACTCGAGGCTCAACTCACCCTCGCAATATGAGTTGATTTTTTGAAAAAGCAGAAATTGAAAAATACCTCAACATGACTGAGGCTCAACTCACCTCTCGCAATATGAGTTGATTTTTTGAAAAACGAAAATTGAAAATACCTCAAATGTGTGACAGAGGCTCAACTCACCTCTCGCAATATGAGTTGATTTTTTGAAAAAGCAGAAATTGAAAAACACCTCAACAGTGACTCGAGGCTCAACTCACCTCTCGCAATATGAGTTGATTTTTTGAAAAATAGAAATTGAAAAATACCTCGAGTGTGACCTGAGGCTCAACTCACCTCTCGCAATATGAGTTGATTTTTTTTTTTTGAAAAACAGAAATTGAAAAATACCTCAACGTGTGACCCAAGGCTCAACTCACCTCTCGCAATATGAGTTGATTTTTTTGAAAAATAGAAATTGAAAAATACCTCAGAGTGTGACCTGAGGCTCAACTCACCTCTCGCAATATGAGTTGATTTTTTTTTTTTGAAAAACAGAAATTGAAAAATACCTCAGCGTGTGACCCGAGGCTCAACTCACCTCTCGCAATATGAGTTGATTTTTTTTTTTGAAAAACATAAATGGAATAAATTTTTTTAAAAAATATCAGAATTTCAAAACTTATCATCTGATGGAACTCGGATGTTTTCTTTTCCTTGATTCAGTACCGCTATCATCAAAACCTCTTGCTCTACTGGAGTACATGTATATCTCATGCATGATGTTATCATGATATGTACGTGTTTGTCTTAAATGCTTTTATGCCTACATGATTATGCCATGGGCCTTGGGCTTGTTTGTCATATATCGCTTTTCGTTACGATTTTCGTGATGACCTGCATTCATTGCTTCGAATCTTGATTTTCCTTTCAGGTTTTGTACCCGTCCTCAAGCTTTAAGAGTAATCTGCGTTTCTTGTATATTACCCTTTTGCCCCCTGTTGAACTTTGTCCTTACTTTGAGTCTCTTGTACTTACCAAATTCTCATCCGGGTAATGCTCAACATTCCTTTTGTTTAGAGTATGTCATTTCACTATTTATTATTTAAATAAACCATACGCGAGATGCATGAAAATGGCAAAGTAGGTTTGAAAGGGATATCTCACGTTCATATTTATTTCCAAAAGCAAGACAAGGAACAGTTCAATAAAGAAAACATTATAAAGAAAGGAAAGCATATTCAATTGTCACAAATGCTCTAGGTATCCAACGCATGAACTTCTCCACGTTTCTTCATCCTGGATCTTTTCGAGCAAAGCTTCTTGTGTAGAAGATTTCGAGCTTCCGAGAATGCTTCAAATATTGTAATCTCGCCATTTGACTCCCTGTTCAAATCGCCTTGCTCCTTAAGCCCAAATCTGCTTCATTAGGATGCCCTTTCGGGTTTTCATCCTAATCCTTTTTGTTTATCATGACGCCCTTTTCGGGTTTTCATCTTGATCTCTTTTTTCTTTTTTTTTAGGCATACTACTTCTTCACGGCATCTAAGTTCACTGGATTAGGTAACTCCTTCCCATCCATCTCAGTGAGAATCAAAGCTCCACCCGAGAAAGCCTTCTTTACGACGTATGGCCTTTCCCAATTTGGTGCCTATTTTCCTCAAAAGTCTTTTTGTATTGGGAGAAACTTTTTCAGTACGAGTTCTTCCTCGCGAAATTCTCTTGGCTGCACCTTCTTGTCATGGGCCGTGATCATTCTTTTCTGGTACATCTGTCCATGACAGATTGCCTTCAAGCGTTTTTCTTCGATAAGATTTAGCTGGTCATATCGAGCTCAAACCCATTCTGATTCCTCTAGTTTCGTCTCCATTAAGACTCGTAGAGAGGGGATCTCAACTTCGAGGCAAAGACAGCCTTCCATTCCATAGACCGTAGAGAAAGGAGTTGCTCTCGTAGATGTCCGCATGCATGTGTGATATGCATACAAAGCGAATGGTAGCTTCTCGTGCCAGTCTTTATATGTCTCGGTCATTTTTCCAATAATCCTCTTAATATTTTTGTTAGCCGCTTCTCTCGCCCGCTTCATCTTTGGGCGATAGGGTGAGGAATTATGATGCTTTATTTGAAATTGCTCGCACACTTCTTTCATCATCTTGTTGTTCAGATTTAAAGCATTATCTGAAATGATTCTCTCAGGCAAACCGTATCGACATATGATTTCCTTTTTAAGAACTCAGAACTGCAGTTTCGTCACATTAGCAAACGGTTGGCTTCTACCCATTTTGTGAAGTAATCTATAATCACAAAAATGAATCGGTGTCCATTAGAAGCTTTTGGGGAAATTGGCCCTATAACATCCATGCCCCACATAGAAAAAGGCCACGGAAAAGTCATGACATGAAGGGGCGAAGGGGCTGCATGAATTTAAGATTCTAGTTAAGATCCTTATTCAACTACTACTTTACAAACAAATTCACACTTCTTTTATCATTACAACATTGCTCTTCCTCAAGAGACGATTAGGCCTAAACAAAAGTATGTGCAGACCTTCACCCTTGGTAACAAAACAAGAATAAGAGTCCGGTACAAGAGATGAAGGGAACTAATGAAGCAGCTCAACCCAATAACTACTCCATCACCATCTCTAATACAAACCCCAAAACTTCATTACGCTTTCGGCATTTAGATTAGAAGGATCCACTAAACTGGACACAATGTAGAATGGAGGAAGCCAATGTAAAAGATTATTCTATGAGGATGGAGAATTTTGGATTGGTACTGGTTACCCACCTGCAGGGGCGGAGTCAGGAGCTGGAGCCTCCTTAACATAAAGAAGAAAGAACCAGAAGACAATATAGAAAAGGAAATAGAACCTATATTCTGCAAAAAGATAGGCACCTGACCATAATTTATACATGATTTGAACACTCTAGTTTGAGGAAACAAATTTCTTCCAAGATCCAAAGAAATTTCAAAGTACTAAAGCCACAGAAAATAGGTTTATTTTATACATGACATAAACGCACTAATTTGATAAAATAAACACCTTTAAAGGTCCAAGGGAATTTCCAACAAGATTTTTTTTTTTTTAAAAAAGTTTTCAAATATATATGATTTCAAATTTACATGCTTTAGTGAAATTAATTATATTGTGGACCGGAACCTATCGGTCCAATCCAACGTAGAATTGTTATCTACTCACAACTTGGTCTGTTCTCTTTTTTTTTTCAAGGCTTAAATTTATATCAATTCAAAACTCTTTAAAAACAATATTGTTTTCACCTAAGGTTGATTATTTGTTTGTGTGAAATTATATAATAAATATTAAAAAGTTAAAATATGTTCTAAATCTCTAAACATTTTAAACATTTGGAATTTGGTCCCCTACTTTATATATTAAGAATACAATAAAATCCTGTTACTGTTTACGTTTTGTATTAACGAAAATAGTCCACTAAGTACTGAATAAAATATAACAAAAAAATTTAATTTCTATAAAGAATTAATAGTAGAAGATGGAGGAAGGATTGAAACAACTTTTGAGAATTTTTGGAATATTTTCCAAATAAAATCCTACTCCTACTTATAGAAATTTCTCATGTCTTTGTGAAATTTCCAAATATAATTATTATGAATGTCTTATTATTAAGTGGATCTCCATTAAAATTAAGATAAATTTAATGTATTTAAGATTTTAATATTTATTGGAACTAGAATTTTATTTCATTTATATTTATTGGAACTAGATATTGTAATATAACTAAACTTCATTAAAGAATATCCACAAATGTGAACAATTCTGAATGTGTATGGTAAAAGGGTCCCTTCCCTTTCAGAAAATAGGAAATGATTAAATATATGTATTAAATCATGCTAGCTTGACCAAATTTTATAACTTTATTACATTACACAATAATTTATCAACTTCTTTGTAAAAAGAATAATAAATTTTATTCTAATTATTAAAATTACACAATTTCTTTATTATTTATTGGAATATGCATTGTTTAAGGTACAACCTCATTCATGTAATAGAAAGGTGGACATTGAAAAGATGAATATGAAAAACCTAGAAATGGCTTAGTTTTAAATCAACACAAAGGATAAATCATCGTTGACGAAACCTCACAATGTTTGATTCTCATTTGTTGGTGTTTTGTACAAAAAAAATCTTTAATTTAAGAGAAAATTGTTTGTTTCTAGTAGCTGCAATGTGTATAGCATCGTTTCCATTCATGTCTGGTTAATTTAGGATTAAGATATATTATATTATGAACGTCATGAGTGAATAAATTTATAAATGAATTTAAGATTTATTCTGCTTAGGTCATATCCGATGTACTGTCAATCACATTTATTTATCTATCTTTTAGAAGTCATCTGCTCTAATGTTTAAGACAAAACATCTTTCCAATTGAACTTGATAGACGACATATTAGTCTTTCAATCGGTTTGCTCATTTCCGCTTAGATTAAGGATATGTTTAAGTTCGTTTACAAATATAAGTTGTTTTTCTATATTACGCTCTAACCATGTAATACCGCTTAGTATTAGTTAAACATTAGAAAACTAGTTAGCGAATATTTGCTTCAATTTTGCTTTACATGTAAAAACCATTAAGGACAATATACAAATGATATTAATGTAATTCATGAATAATTTTATTAAATCAATTTGCTCGAAAAAAATTACAAGTATACAAATGAATATACTACACTTAAAGCACCAAATTCAATTGAAATTTGCGAGGATTTCGGTAATAATATTAGGCCTAAAAATAAGCTTGAACATTCCAGGCGCAAGCCCAGCTTGGCTCGACCATTTTTTCTAAGTTTGTAATGTTTTATATTTTGTTATATTTATATATTATGTTATTTATAATGCATAAAAATTAAATCTATAGTAATATAAAAAATACTATAATGTAAACATTAAAAAATCTTAAGATGACTATATATAAAATATTAATAAATAAAAAATATATAAAATCATTAAATATTAAATTAAAAATAATATAAACATACAATTTTTTAAAATGTTAAAAAATAATATGGACGATCCTAAAATGAGCTTGAGTTACCATTTACAAATATGGATCAGTTTTAGCAAACTTTGGGGCCCATATTTCGGATTGAGTCAAGCTTGGGCAAATATAAAGTGTGTTAATATCATGCTTAGGCCCACCCGAACTCGGCCTGGCCGACCCATGAGCACCTCTAATTATAATTTATCTAATACTTTAACAAGTTGAGATTGTAATTTACCTTGTATGTTGATTTTTTCAATATTATTTTTTCCTCAAATTTTTCATTTTAGATTACGTTGTATAAGATCTGAGGTATCATTTAGTAATTAAATTAACAATTATAATAATAGAATCACTCTTAAAAAGTACATATTGTAGAATGCTATTTTGGTTAATCACATTTAATGGTGTGTACCCGATGATATGTATTATGATTATTTTGGCAATTAAGAAGTACATTCCCGTTTAATTAAATTAGAAATGAAATGGAAGTGACCACCGTGTCATCACCGGCTTTGGAAACACCAGGGTCGCCGATTCCTTCGCGGATTGAACGTGTGACAAAAAAAGTTAGGAACAAAGATTCAGATATGAATTCCCCATATTTGGCAGGGGAAGACTTAAGGCAAGAGAAGGCTTCGTTTAAAGGTAAACTCATGGCGAATGTAACAGACATAGTGGGAAATCTTGAAATTTAATGGAGAATGATGAGTTGGAGTTCTTGGAAGAAGATGTTAGGGTTTCTATGGACGGACCATACCCTGAAATCTTCATTTTTGACTGAATATAAGAAATGTTGGACAAAAATACAGAGCCCTACTCAGTAGAATACAAGGTCTTTGGACAAAAATATTAGGCTTGAAAATTGGGCATGAACATTTAAGGCTTGAGCTCGACCAAATTTGACTATTTTTTTAAGTTTTTAATGTTTTATATTTTTATATATTATATTATTTATAACCATAAAAATTAAACATATAGTAATATATAATAGTACTATAATGTAAATATTAAAAACATCTTTAAATGACTATATATAACATATTAATAAATATATATAAAATTTTCAATATTAAATTAAAAATAATATAAATATACAATTATTCATAATTTAAAAAAAATATGAACTGTATTAAAATAGGCTTGGGTTAGTCATTTACAAATATGGGCAAGTTTTGGCTCTTAGGCCCATATTTCGACCGAGTCGAGTTTGGGCAAACATAAAGTATGTTATTATCATGCTTAGGCCTGGCCTAAACTCGGCCCAATCGACCTATGAACGCCTCTAATTATAATTTATCCAGTATGTTAGCAAGTCGAGATAGTAATTTATCTAGTATATTGATTTTATCAATATTTTTTCTTAAAATTTTTGTTTTAGATTATATTGTATAAGACCTAGTTACCATTTAATAATTAAATTAACGATTATAGTAATAGAAAGATTAGGCTGATATAACGTTAGTAGCTTGAGGATTGTAATTAAAATGATCTGAATTTTGGGACTAATTTATGTACGAGCCCATTTGCCTGGCCCATTTCACAACAGTCAAACGAAACCCAATTGCCAAACCCGAATAACCCAGCTGCCAAACCCGAAATAACTGAATAGAAAAGAACATAATGAAAAAACCCTAGCCCCTAGATGCAAGTGGCACCGCAGCCTAGGCCACTTGCTCTGACCGCCCGACCTGCTCCACCGCCCTAGCACCTGCAAAACAAGACAGAAGCAACACAACACGCAAGCAAAAGCAGTAGAAATACTAATATATTGTAACATTTCAGAGGGATATAAAAGGGGGTTCGAAGATGAATGTAGGGGAGGAGAGAAAAACAACAGAAAAATCAGAGTAAAAAAGAGATTTGAACCCATCGGAAAAGTCGATTGTATAAAGGGGGTTCTTCAATCTTGCGATTTTGAAAAAAAAGGAACCATCAGAAATCAAAAACAAGAATAATTTTGAAGGTTGATTTTGCTTTTTCTTTTCGATTGTCACCATTGAATTCTATTTGTATTTATCATCTTCAAACTTTTAAAACTAAAAAGGAAAAAAGAGATTACTCGAGCCGAGTGGTCGTCGTCACGAGCCATCCTCCGTCGTCGAGGCCGAGAGCAGAGAGGAGAGGAGGTTTTCTCTCTCTCGAGTTTTGAGGAGCCAAAGCTCGGCCTCTTATGCACTCAAACAGGGCACAAAGGCCCATCCTCACACCGCTGACCATCGAACTATGGTGGGGCGCGATCGGTCCGAAGAGAGGGAGATGGGAAGAGGCTTTAACGTTTTTTTTTTTTTTTCTGAACTAAGGTTGAAATGAAACAGATCGCAAATGGGGTTTTATGCTTTGAAGAAAACGCGCGCTTTGGTCGTAAGGTTAGTGCGTATATCCTTTTAATGGGATAATTGCGCGATGGCCCCCTTCCCTTTTCTGCGTTTAGTTTCAAATTTCAATTTAGCTTTTTTTTCCTTTTTAAAATTCACCCTACTATTTCATTTATGCTTTTAATTGGGTCTCGCAACGAAATGTCGCCTATCGTGGTGGGTTATTCACCCATTTGGTCCCTGTGAGTTTAGGCGCATAACGATGTGGTCCTTGTTCGCCTTTTCTTTGATTTATTGCGATTTTAGACCCCTGACTTTCATTCTGATTTCATCATAGTCCTTGATTTGCTTAATCAGTTATTTATTTGTTTTTCTTTAAAGAAAATCATATTATTATTTTACTATTACTATTTTATTATTATCACTATATTATTACTCTCATCACTACATCACTATATTTATATTATTATTACTATATTATTATTACTATATTTATTATTATATCATTATTACTATTATTATTTTTGTTATTATCACTTCTCACTCTATCATTTTTTATTTCTATTTTATTATGATTATTATTATTTATTTTTATTATTTTTATTATCTTTTTTATAACCATATTATTATTAGCACTATCACTATATTATTATTATTTTTTTATATATCTATATATCTCTTATTATTTCGTTTACTAATTGTTATTATGATTACTATTGTCATTATTTATTTTTCTTTACATTTTCATTATTATTTATTTTATCGTTGTTTTTTATTTTATTTATTTGTCATTTTCGTTCCAATATATTATTATTATCATTACTTTATTACCATTATTATTATTATTATTATTATTATTATTATTATTATTATTATTATTATTATATTATATTATATTATTATCATCCTAAAACTAGTTTTTTTAAATTGTTTTGTATATTATCAACTCTATCTCCTATAAATCTTGCTATGCATATACGTATATATGTTATAATACTATTATTGCTATTGTATCACATAATGTATATACTTATTCTCCATTACATTTTACTATTGTTTATAATATGTTTACCACCATTATATATCTTATATATTATATTATTATTATAGTCATCATATTATCCTTTTTTATATAATGTGTATATTGTTATCATTACCGTATCCCTTGCATGTACACGTCTCATTATTCATTCGTTAAATACTATTATTCGTATTCTCTTTGCTTATTATCTTTTGTTTTCGCATCTTGTGTTATTAATATTATTACCACCGTACTTTCTACCATCGTTTGCTACTCACTAATTTTTCTCGATGCATCAATTTTATAACAATCAATATTATGTATTAGCACTTCGAGAGAATCGAGCCCTAACTTACTAGGTTCCGGTTTCTCGTTTAAACTAAACAACGGAATATCCCTTTTTAAAATCGCCATCCAAGTTTCAAATAAAACATTTGTTCTCGGGAATTCAAAATGTTGCGCCCTAACTCATTGGACACAACATCTAGATACTTCGAGATAAGTTCTTTTAAAATGAAGGCAATATTCCTAATTTGGATCTTCGAGAAAGCGAGCCCTAACTTACTGGGTTCTGATTTCTCGTTTGACAAATGACGGGAGATCCTCTTCAAAAATAAAACCAAGTTTTAAAAGGCGAGCTTAGTTTCAAGAGTCTAAAGTGTCGCGACCTAACTTACTGGACATGATACTTTATCTCTTCGAAAATAAGAGAGCCTTAACGTCTCTTCCAATTCCTCCAAGTTTTGGAAATAAAAAGTATCTATTTTCAAACCATTTCAAAGTTTTCAACATTAGGACATCAATCAATCAGTTTGGTACCAATTTCGAGCGTGACGAGGGTGCTAATCCTTCCTCGCACGTAACCGACTCCCGAGCTCATTTTCTCAAAATTCGCAGACCAAAAACATTGTTTTAGTAAATTGAAATATTTATTAAAACAAAGGTGATCCGATCTCACCCAAATAAAGATCGGTGGCGACTCCCTTCCTTTTCATTTTTTTAAAACCATGAGTCGACCGCATCGTATACTGTTTTATCAAAAAATGGTTACGACAGCTTGGCGACTCCACTGGGGACTTATTCGTCGAGAGTCAGGCCATAGATTGATTGATCCTTATCCCTTTGATTGAAATTAGAAAATGGTTTCGGAATTCATGTTTCTTTAAATGCACTTTCAATGTTATATTGGATTTCTTGAATACTTTGGCATTGCATTGCATGACCATTGTGGTCACACCTTTAAGTGGGAGCGAGAAGCTATGCCTTCGTGAAGTTTTCACCTCCGCATGGGCTAGTAGATCGCCGGGATACATCCGCACCTATGTCTTCGTGAAGTTTTCACTTCGCATGGCCATAGGGAAATGTATTCCTCTGAACCGAACTCGGTCCGTATGAGCCTATAAATGGGTGAGGATCGAGGAATCTGCTGGTTCGGGTACCTCAACTATAGAACTAAAACCACATATAGTGAACCCTAGGAGCCCACCTTAGGTAGAACTATGTCAAACCTTAGTGGTCACCCAGGTAGGTGTTTGTTCATTTTCACTTGTTTTATACTTTGCGATACTAACTCGCATTTTATTTTCGTGCATATCATCTCATTTTCTTTAGAGGTATCGATTCACGGTCAGTTTCTGAGTTAGAAAGCTGGTTATGGAAAACGGATTCCTTGATAAAGTGGAAGACAATGTAGTCATTCGTATAGCTAAAACCTAGGCAGTTAGAAGGGTATGGATCCATTTGAGCAAAAGGAAATGTGGCAGTGCTAAAATCTGGTGGTCACCCTGTAGACGGCAAGAGTGTTGGAAGAAAAGTGATTGGCAGAGGGCAAGAGACCTGTGACAATGAATTGGCTGAAAAAGACTTTACTTACAACGGGGAGAAAAGTTTATTTACTGTTGGTGCTCTTCCAAATAACAAGCATGAGTTTATAGTTGTATTTGAGGATGTTACATCTAACAGAAACAATGGTAATGCAAGACTTGATGTCTATGATGACTCAAATGGGCAAGATAGGAAGAGAATTAAACGGCCTTATTAGTCAAATCAGCTTTGTTGCATAGACACCCATCCGAGCAACTCAAAATGCTTGGCGCGGACAGGAATCTGAAAACTCTCAAGAAGCATTGAGGGTGATAGATGTCATTTTAAGATAGTATGCTGCGAAACAATGATGCCTACTGGTTTGCCAATCTTTCAAGATAATCAGAACAGCTTCACAGATATTGGAAGAGGTGCCCTTGGCAATAGGGGCATCTATTCAAATTTCATGGCCACTCAAAGAGGCCTTTCCCTGAATATTGATATTCGTCCTAGCCCGGTTGTGGATCCTTTTCCAATCAGAATGCCATGGATCCCGGACTGGACCATGGCTAAGCGAAGCTTTAAGAACCTGAGGACAAAAGTCAGTCCATCCAATCACGAGTACAGGATCACTGGATTGAGCGAGCAGTTGTGCAAAGATCCGTTGTTTTCATTGAAGGAGAAAAGTGTGAAAAAAGTTAATGGTGAAGTTGAGAATCTAGCGATTACTGTCTATAATCATTTTGTCGACCATCACAACATACAGTCGCGCTTCTCTGCAAGACTTGCCATGCTTTAATGTCAAAGAGCCGAAACAACCTACATACATTCCTTTGGAGCTCCATTCCTTGATGTATTTGCAATTGACAAAGTGCTAACTAGAGAGCTTCTTTGGTTAAGACAGAAGTCTCAGGAAAGAATGAAAGCCTTATTCTATGCTTCACGTGGAGCAACCATAGTGCCGAGCCAATGCCGTGTTCTTGTGGTGTTTCTTTTAGCACTAATTTCACCCAAGTCAAAGGTCGTGTGCTCATCAGGGCAATGATGAAAATTTCTTTCTCAAGAATGGGTGTTGAATTGGTGGAACCATCTAGGATGGAAGGATAGGTCATTGTGAACTTCCGTGCTCATCGTGGTGATCCAAACAACATTGCAAGGGATTTGATTCGTGTGAAGAAATGAAAGGAATTTGTATTGACCCAGGTTAGATAGATTCAAAAGAGACAAACCAGAATAGATGACTTTCACCGAGGTTAGAATTGGAAAAGCTATCGAACAGATACAATCTAAAATGTCCGAGCTCCGCAGCTTTCTTCTTTGTCTAGAAAAACTCTAATCTTTATGAGCCTTGGAAGCGGAAGAATCCTCTTGGGGTATGGCGCTAGCTAGAGTGAATGATCAATACTTTTCTCAAGAATTGATGCTAAGCTTGACAAACCTTCTTCACTACCATCGGGCTATAACTCAGAATCGAGTTGAAGTTAAGTCCAACAAAATTAATGAAATGAAGTGTGGGATCGAAAAGTTAGAACCAAAGATTACACAATTGTGAATCATGGGTAGAGCTTCTGAAACAAGAGAGGAGTAGAAGACCTTCATCATTCTTATAATCATGAATTTAAAGAGTCGAGATTACCTCGTGAGGGAAGCGATAGTGCGTGATTCAAGAGGTAGCTGGTCATCTACAGATTCTGCATTACAGGTGGATATGTTAAACATAAAATATAGGTGCAGCTTGACCACGACCAAGAGCTAGCTCCACCGCTTGGGAAACCAAAACCTTTAGGACTTAGGGCGAAAGCATATAGTAGTCCGTTTATGTAAAAGAACTTGTTTTCTAATAAAGTTTCCTAAAATGAAGTTGATCGAATCGATACCTCTTTGCATTCATGCATTTGCATTGCATCACATTACATGCATTTAAGTTTAAAAAAAAAGGGGGGGCCTAATTAGCTAAAATTATCAGAGAAAAAAAGAAAGTGAAAAGAGAAAATCTGGAAGCGAACATCACTACTGAACACGCGCTAAAACCAAGAGAATGGATCGAGGTTCGAACAATTCCGTAAAGAAATGCAGAAAGAAATGCAACAAAGAAATGTTGAAACTCCAAAGAGAAATGAAGGACCAAATGCCGAGGCCCAGAGAAACATGATAGCACAGATGGCCCAAATGCTGAATGGAGTAACGGACAAAGGGAAAGGTCCAATGCCTCCGGTCGAAGAGGATAGCGAAGGCGCTCCCCCGGGTTTTACCCCGCCGCACTCAAGAGCCCTGCCTGAGGAATATCTCCAAAGACCATCAATTACGATCAGGCCCCAGCAAGGGCAAGATGACACCTCCTATGAACTATCACGTAGGCTCGGGATCCCAACCAGAGATAACTCGCCAACCTCACAGTGCCCGATTTAGATGCAGAGAGAAAATAGGGTCGAGAATGGAATCATCAAGGCAACTAGAGGACCGCTGCAAATGGTCGGAGGAAAAATTCAAGGCGTTGGAAAATTTTGATCATCATCATAGGATCGACGCGAAAGATTTAAGTCTAGTTCCGGATTTAGTACTACCCCATAAGTTTAAAATGCCCGAATTTGAAAAATACAAAGGGGACTAGTTGCCTCGAGGCCCACATCACCATGTTCTCGCAGCGGATGGTCACTACGTGAGTAAAGATCAACTCTTAATCCATCTGTTTCCAAGAAAGTTTAGTAGGTGCAAAGAATGATGGTACAACCAATTTAGCCAAGCTAACATTAGTTCCTGGAGAGACTTGGCTCAAGCATTTCGAAGCATTACACCACGCCACGCACATGGCACCGGATAGAATTACTTTGCAAGCCATGGAGAAAAGACAAAATGAAAGTTTCAGCATAAGATGCGCAAAGGTGGAGAGAGGTCGCCATGCAGTCCAACCACCCTCTTAGAAAAAGAAACTACCATGCTCTTCATTAACACCCTAAAAGCTCCTTTCATAACCCATATGATAGGGAATACCACTAAGAGCTTTGTCGACATAGTAATGGCAGGGAAATGATCGAACATGCCATCGATGCAAAAAATTGAAGCAGGGAAACCACTAGAAGGTATACTCCTAGAAAAAATGATGGCGAGGTGAATAATACAAACATGGGGCACTCAAAGTCAATTATCGTTGATCACCCAAAACGGTGACTCATCGAGTATCAAGGTTCATCAAGAAAAGAACCTCGCACAAGGAAAAACGCTGAAAACTCCAATTTACGCCGATCCCGATGACGATATAAGGAGTTGTATCAAAGTTTATTTGATGCGCACGCTGTGTCCCCCCAATATCCGAAACCGATGCAAATTCTCCGCACTCCAAAATGGTATGACCCAAACACTCAAGCAGAGTATCACGCGGGGATCACAGGCCATTCGATAGAAAATTGCCTTACTTTCAAGAAATTGGTGGAAAATCTCATCAACATGGGTGTGGTGAAGTTCGACGACGGAGCAGTGGTAATTGAAATTGGGGGCAGGAAAATTGTGTCTCCTTGAATGAGTCATCAGAAACCTAGAGATCGGGGGATCAGAACGCCAATGGTATACCCGAAGAGAGAACCGAGGAATAAAAGTTTTTCGAGCTTCTGCCCTTATGTACTTGAGAGTGTTTTGAACAACGAGACTGTGGAAGAAACATGTATTTTTAAAGCTAATCTAGAGTAATGTGCAAAACACACTTGTTGCTTTAAGTCTAGAAGCAATAAGATTCCTTTTGTGAAGTAGGCTTATGTCCAGAATTTTTTATTTCAATAAAATGCATCTTTCTAAGTAAATACTTTCATTCTTTACATTTCATACTAAATATTTTTCACTCATGATCAGTATCATATACGAATAATCATCCTTAGGATCATTTATTCTTTGGATTTTCTGCTCGCAATGGGTCCTCGATATCTATGACATGAGCGACGCTGTTCATCGACTCCTTTTTTAATGAGATATGTGTCTAGAGGATCTAAGGGCTTTGAAGATGACAAATATTGCAACTTACTTCTCAATGGTAGATTCTACCTTATGAAGTGTCACGACGCTATGAACTAACGAAGGAGATGAAGATGGAAGCAACAAATTTCTAGCTAATCAAGAGGTTCGAGCTATTAGTTCACCAAAAAGAAAATTGCTTCATTATGCCGTAAATGCCAAGTTGAGGAAGACTATGCCTCCTCCATTTTCCTTATATGAAGCATGGATGTTAACAAACCAGTTTTATCAAAAGCTTCTAGCCCACATCGATCCATTCTCGTGGATGTCGGTTACTTCACAAAATCCCGTGGATGTCGGTTACTTCACAAGATGGCGAAAGTCGCTTCATGTGTCAATCTTACAATGTTGACAGTCATCAAATCCCACTAAAAAAAAAGATTTGCTACTGACAAAAAAAAATGCCAAAAAAGACAGTGTCAAAAATTTGTAGTATGTTCAAAGATCAGACACCATATCATAGAGCAACAAAGGCAACCAAAAAGAATGGAAGCCAAAAAAAAAAAAAGAGAAAAAGGGAACAAAAATAAAACAGGGATTGCAGGAAAGATGGCCGAGACTTATAAAGATTGGTACAAGGAAGTTACCTTCTATGATTACCAAACGTTGGCCAGGGTTTTTGCCGGGGCAACCCCTTATCCATTGGTTTGGGGAATGGAAGTTTTTTTAACCTAATCAAAGAAGAGGTTAAAAGTCATCCACCTTGGTCAGATGATGCAAGCTTACAATAAAGGGGAATTCCACGAAAGGAGAACCTGATCCTTCTTTTACAAAAAGATTTCAGAGTAAAGAAAATGTCGATCTGGAAGGACCTTATGCAACAAAGAAGGCATGTTCATGGGAAACATGGGTTATTGACTTCAGATTCTTGAAAAAAAAAGAGAGGGTTTCAAAAAAAAACACAGAAAAGAAAATGAAGAAAAAGAAAAAGGAGAGGCCAAGGCGAAAACCCGCAAAGGGGCGCTTTGAGACCAAAGGGGCTTTGAGTTGAAAACCCAAAAGGGCGGCTCAAACTTTGCTTGAAAGTGGGGCATATAATAGTTTTGCTACGCTTGAGGTAACGATGAAGAAGTATGTTATGTCTTGGGGCATCAACAAAGTACTCTGCATCCCCAACACATATTGAGCTTAAAATGGTCCTCAAGAAGTTTGAACAGAGAAGCTCATGCTCGATATCCGGGGCACCTAGTTTCTATTTTACCCATTTGTAGTTATTTTCCTTGCAAAATACACTGCCAATAAGTTTCCTTCATTGCATTTGCTAGTTTTGATTAAACTTTTTTGTTTCGAGCTATGCTCCCAATAAATTTTCGTTTCGTCCATCATTATGATCTTTTTCAAGCATTTTGCATTGAAATAACGATTATTGGACTAATAATACTTTCATGAAAAAGTTTCGCATATTACTCGAAGTTTCAAAAATACAATGACCTAAAACAGACTATTATTTAGAACTCACTCAAATTAAGGTTTGAAAATATTGGAGAAAGGTTATTATCTCTTTGGGCCTTTTTGGTTGAACAAAAGACAAGACATTTTGTCGGTGATACAATCTCGACGAATAACGAGCAAATGTCACCCAAGTGTAAAAGGGGAATCATTCTCGAAAAATGATATTCTGCATCCATGCAAATATCATGCATACGCATTTGGTTAAGTCACCCGAGGAGTGATCGATTGACCGAACAAGTTACGCATCCTACGCCTTTGAGTTGCAGTGAGGATGGGTTGAAGTTGATACAGATCCTATAGCCATAAGTCGCAGAGGGATGGTTTCAAGATAATACAAATCTTACGTCTCTAAAGTGCGGTGGAAAGGAGACCTGGTTACAGATGGGGCAAACTTGTTGAGCAAGATATAATGGTTCCTTCAAGCTCTATCAAAATACCAAATTAACAAGATAAAGGTATAATATGTCGTTGATAAATTCGATGGACGACGAGCAATGTGACAACTCTAAACATCAAAAGGGATCATTACATCTTGCATTCGTACATCTTCATTCAAGACGCATTTAGTTAGGAGCATTTGATTCATTCTCGATCATTGCGCCTTAATCATTGAAAAAATCATTCTCATAGAATTTGGCATTCATGCAAATATCGTCCATAAGGCATTTAGTTAGGGGCATTAAGGTCCCTTCTGATCATTGCATCCTAATTGTTATACATTTAACAAAGGATCATTCTCATGACATTCTGCATTCATGCAAATGTCATCCATGGTCATTTAGTTAGGAGCATTTGATTCACTCTGATCATTGTTCCTAACCATTGTGAAAAGACCATTCTCACGACATTCTGCATTCACGCAAGTGTCGTCCATAACACATGTAGCTTAGGAGGCTTTGAGTCATTCCGATCATAGCATCCTCATCGTTTGCACAAGCATAAGCACGTAAAAATAATTCTACAGGACGAATTCCCCAGAGAACGATGTAGCAATATCAAAGATTTTAGATGTTGTCCCCTAGCGGGGTAGATCAGATTAAAAATAGCAGATTTGACCTTCTTGAAGTTGCAGGAAGCAGATCGAAAACATCAGTCTAGTGATCCCTGAGTTTACAGGGATCAGATTGAAAATAGCGGATTTGACCTTCCTGAAGTTGCAGGAAGCAGATCGAAGACATCAGTCTAGTGATCCCTGAGTTTGCAGGGATCAGATTGAAAATAGCAGATTGACCTTCCCGAAGTTGCAGGAAGCGATCGAAGACATCGATCTAGTGATCCCCGAGCTTACGAGGACCGATTGAAAATAGCAGATTTGACCTTCCCGGTTACAGAAGCGGATCGAAGACATCATCTAGTGATCCCCGAGCTTGCGGGATCGATTGAAAATAGAAGATTTGACCTTCCCGAAGTTGCGAAGCGGATCGAAGACATCACTCTAGTGATCCCCGAGCTTGCAGGATCGATTGAAAATAGCAGATTTGACCTTCCCGAAGTTGCGGGAAGCGGATCGAAGACATCACTCCTAGTGATCCCCGAGTTTGCGGGATCAGTTGAAAATAGCGATTTGACCTTCCCGGTTGCAGGAAGCGGATCAAGACATCACCTAGTGATCCCCGAGCTTGCAGGATCGGATTGAAAATAGCAGATTTGACCTTCCCGAAGTTGCGAGAAGCGGATCGAAGACATCGATCTAGTGATCCCCGAGTTTGCGGTGATCAGATTGAAAATAGCAGATTTGACCTTCCCGGTTGCGGGAAGCAGATTGAAGACATCACCTAGTGACCCCGAGCTTGCGGGGATCAGTTGAAAATAGCGATTTGACATTCCCGAAGTTGCAGAAGCGGATCGAAGACATCGATCTAGTGATCCTTGAGTTTGCGGGGATCGAGTTGAAAATAGCGATTTGACCTTCCCGGTTGCGAGAAGCGGTCGAAGACATCACCTAGTGATCCCCGAGCTTGCGGGGATCGATTGAAAATAGCGCTTTGACCTTCCCGAAGTTGCGGGAAGCGGTCGAAGACATCGATCCCGGTGATCCATGATTTTGCGGGATCAGTTGAAGATAGTAGGTTTGACATTCCCGAAGTTGCGGGAGGCGGTCGAAGATAACAAGTCCGCGATCCCGATGTTACAGAGAGCGGATTGAAAGAGCGGATCGAAGATGCAAGACTTATCTCCCTAAAGGCGCAACAAAGAAATTAGACTGCAAGTCCTATCTCTTCGAAATGGCGATGGTGCGAGTCAAAGCAACAAGATGCGATGGACGAAACGAGGCTACAAAAGAAGTCGGGGTTTAGCAGCACGGGCAAAATGGGCCTTTTGAAAGTCTTTGCTCCATTCTCGTTACGACGACAATGAGCAAAGAGGGGCAACAGATGAGCCCATTTGCAGGCCCATTTCACAACAATCAAACGAAACCCAATTGCCAAACCCGAATAACCCAGCTGCCAAACCCGAAATAATCTGAATAGAAAAGAACATAATAAAAACCCTAGCCCCTAGATGCAAGTGGCACCGCAGCCTAGGCCACTTGCTCCGACCGCCCGACTGCTCCACCGCCTAGCACTGCAAAACAAGACAGTATAACACAACACGCAAGCAAAAGCAGAGAAATACTAATATATTGTAACATTTCGTAGGGATATAAAAGGGGTTCAAGATGAATGTAGGGGAGGAGAGAAAAACAACAGAAAAATCAGAGTAAAAAAGAGATTTGAACCCATCGGAAAAGTCGATTGTATAAAGGGGGTTCTTCAATCTTGCGATTTTGAAAAAAAGGAACCATCAGAAATCAAAAACAAGAATAATTTTGAAGGTTGATTTTGCTTTTTCTTTTCGATTGTCACCATTGAATTCTATTTATTTTTATTTATCATCTTCAAACTTTTAAAACTAAAAAAGGAAAAAAAGAGATTACACAGCTGTGGGTCGCGTCACGAGAGCCATCCTCCGTCGTCGAGGCCGAGAGCAGAGGAGGAGAGAGGGTTTTCCTCTCGAGTTTTGAGGAGCCAAAGCTCGGCCTCTTAATGCACTCTAAAACAGGGCACAAGGCCCATCCTCACTCACCGCTGACCATCGAACTATGGTGGGGCGTCGATCGGCTCGGAGAGGGGAGATGGGAAGAGGCTTTAACGTTTTTTTTTTTTTTTTTTTCTTCAACTAAGGTTGAAATGAAACAGATCGAAAATGGGGTTTTATGCTTTGAAGAAAACGCGCCGCTTGGTCGTAAGGTTAGCCGCATATATCCTTTTAATGGGATAATTGCGCGATGGCCCTTCCCCTTTTTCTCGTTTCGTTTCAAATTTCAATTTAGCTTTTTTTTTTCCTTTTAAAATTCACCCTACTATTTCATTTGCGCTTTTAATTGGGTCCTCGCAACGAAATGTCGCTTATCGTGGTGGGTTATTCACCCATTTGGTCCCTGTGAGTTTAGGCGCATAACGATGTGGTCCTTGTTCGCCTTTTCTTTGATTTATTGCGATTTTAGACCCCTGACTTTCATTCTGATTTCATCATAGTCCTTGATTTGCTTAATCGCTTATTTATTTGTTTTTCTTTAAAGAAAATCATATTATTATTTTACTATTACTATTTTATTATTATCACTATATTATTACTCTCATCACTACATCACTATATTTATATTATTATTACTATATTATTATTACTATATTTATTATTATATCATTATTACTATTATTATTTTTGTTATTATCACTTCTCACTCTATCATTTTTTATTTCTATTTTATTATGATTATTATTATTTATTTTTATTATTTTTATTATCTTTTTATAACCATATTATTATTAGCACTATCACTATATTATTATTATTTTTATATATATCTATATATCTCTTATTATTTCGCTTACTAATTGTTATTATGATTACTATTGTCATTATTTATTTTTCTTTACATTTTCATTATTATTTATTTTATCGTTGTTTTTTATTTTATTTATTTGTCATTTTCGCTCCAATATATTATTATTATCATTACTTTATTACCATTATTATTATTATTATTATTATTATTATTATTATTATTATATTATATTATATTATTATCATCCTAAAACTAGTTTTTTTAAATTGTTTTGTATATTATCAACTCTATCTCCTATAAATCTTGCTATGCATATACGTATATATGTTATAATACTATTATTGCTATTGTATCACATAATGTATATACTTATTCTCCATTACATTTTACTATTGTTTATAATATGTTTACCACCATTATATATCTTATATATTATATTATTATTATAGTCATCATATTATCCTTTTTTATATAATGTGTATATTGTTATCATTACCGTATCCCTTGCATGTACACGTCTCATTATTCATTCGTTAAATACTATTATTCGTATTCTCTTTGCTTATTATCTTTTGTTTTCGCATCTTGTGTTATTAATATTATTACCACCGTACTTTCTACCATCGTTTGCTACTCACTAATTTTTCTCGATGCATCAATTTTATAACAATCAATATTATGTATTAGCACTTCGAGAGAATCGAGCCCTAACTTACTAGGTTCCGGTTTCTCGTTTAAACTAAACAACGGAATATCCCTTTTTAAAACCGCCATCCAAGTTTCAAATAAAACATTTGTTCTCGGGAATTCAAAATGTTGCGCCCTAACTCACTGGACACAACATCTAGATACTTCGAGATAAGTTCTTTTAAAATGAAGGCAATATTCCTAATTTGGATCTTCGAGAAAGCGAGCCCTAACTTACTGGGTTCTGATTTCTCGTTTGACAAATGACGGGAGATCCTCTTCAAAAATAAAACCAAGTTTTAAAAGGCGAGCTTAGTTTCAAGAGTCTAAAGTGTCGCGACCTAACTTATCGGACATGATACTTTATCTCTTCTTCAAATAAGAGAGCCTTAACGTCTCTTCCAATTCCTCCAAGTTTTGGAAATAAAAAGTATCTATTTTCAAACCATTTCAAAGTTTTCAACATTAGGACATCAATCAATCGGTTTGGTACCAATTTCAAGCGTGTGACGAGGGTGCTAATCCTTCCTCGCACGTAACCGACTCCTGAGCCCATTTTCTCAAAATTCGCAGACCAAAAACATTGTTTTAGTAAATTGAAATATTTATTAAAACAAAGGTGATCCGATCTCACCCAAATAAAGATCGGTGGCGACTCCCTTCCTTTTCATTTTTTTAAAACCACGAGTCGACCGCGTCGTATACTGTTTTATCAAAAAATGGTTACGACAATTTAGAACAAGGTTGATAGTTTGAGGATGACTAGTGCAATCAACCCAAATAATTAAATACATTTTAAAGTTAAAATAATTAAGAAGCTGAATCCAATAACTACTCCATCACCATCACTGATACAAACCCCAAAACTTCATTATGCTTTTGGAATTTAGATTCGACGGATCCACTAAACTGGACACAATGTAAAAAGGAAGCCAATGTAAAAGATTACTATGAAGATAGAGAACTTTGGATTGGAAACATGAAACATTAACTGCAATCGTACAAGCGAAGCTAGCAACGTTGAGAAGACAACATTACAATGGGAGGCTAAAAAATATACGTTTTTATCTACAAAAATCCCGTAAAAAGCAGTATGCTAGCGTAAACGATTAGCGAGAGGTAGATGAAATATGTTTTGTTAACGTTTAGCAGCGTGGCAAAATCAAAGAGTAACTGGCATGGTATAAGATATAATAGGATGATTACGAAGACATAATTTAAAAAGGAGGTTACATCAAATAAAATGCGTGCGCTTTTTTGGAAAACTCATATGAATGTTTCCATGACGATGAGGAAACTTCAAATAAATTTATGAAAGATATCCCAAAGGAGAGAAGTATTAGGAGAATCAACGAAGAGAATAAATGAGATGGTAGGAGAATTGCTGTTAAAAACAGTGCTGCCCAGAAGGTCAAAGTGTTGTAAAACCAAAACAAGGAGTATTCAGATGTCCCAACATCTTTTTTGGAAACGTCTATTGCGGAGGAGGGACTGGGTATGGGTGCAGTATTGAAGTCGGTTTTGTGCCAAAATGTGTGGGAATTGAGAGGCGGCTGATCTTGACTTAATGAAGAAATATAAGGTGAATAGCTAAGTCTTGAACTCTTAGATTGAAGAAATGAAAAACTGTTTAATTGAAGAAGAAAATAATACTGATTTGTTTTTGTGAAAATGAACTCAACCTCATTTGTTTATTGTGCATTCCTTTTATAGCACCCTCTCAGTTAATGAGACTTTGCTAACAATATAACTCGCTTGTACAACTAATACTAACGAATTACAACTCTATTATTTACTAACTCTATCACTGACTAAATGCTCTAACATTCACCCACTTTCTCTACCTGTAAAACCCGAAGGAGATTACGAAAAACGCACAAAACAGTCATTGAAAGTGGTTTGGTAAGAACATCCGCTACTTGATCACAAGCCAAAACTTCCCCTACGATAATGCACCCATCTCGCAACTTTCTCCCGAACAAAAATAGATCTAACTCAACATGCTTGAACTTAGAGTAAAAAAGCGAGATTAGTCATAATAACTCTCGCACCGAGCTATCACACCAAACAAAGAGGGAGTATCATCCGATTTGACTTGTAACTCCCGGCAAAAAGAGAGAGCCATGTAACTTCACTAGTAGCTACCGCAAGACTTCGGTATTCAGCCTCGGCCGTAGACCGAGCAACCACTTGTTGTTTCTTTGATCCCCAAGAAACAGGTGTTGTGCCAAAATATACGCAAAACCCAGAAGTTGAGCGTCGATCATCAAAATCGAGCCCCCAATTGGCATCGGTATACGCACTTAAGGATAAACGATCCGAGCGCCTAATGACAACTCCATACTCAATAGTACCACAGAGATATCGCAAAATGCGTTTGAGAGCAGCCATATGAACAGTGGTGGGGCTATGCATAAATTGACATATCCTATTGACAGCGTAAGCAATATCAGGACGAGTAAGAACTACGTACTGAAGTGCTGCGGCAAGACTTCTATACTCAGTCGGATCGGCCAACGGTTCACCATCATTTTTGGATATTACAGACGAGCTTACCATAGGAGTGTGGACAGCTTTTGCGTTTGACATCAAAGCGCGATCAAGAATATCTCTTATGTATTTCGTCTGACATAAATGAAGACACCCTACGGTGTTTCGACGGACCTCAATCCCGAGAAAATAGTGTAGATTACCCATGTCCTTGAGCGAGAACTCATCGTTGAGCAAGCAAACAAACTGATCAATATCGGTAGTCAAGCTCCCAGTGACTATGATGTCATCTACATATACCAAGACATAAAGAGTGGCGGCAGGTTGAATTCGAACAAACAACGACGCATCAGACTTTAAAACAATAAATCCAATAGAAACAAGAAATTGTTTCAGCTTTTCAAACCAAGCACGCGGTGCCTGACGCAGACCATATAACGCTTTCTTTAGATGACACACAAGTGGCTTACCAGATGAATCACATTCAAGAAAGCATTATTCACATCGACCTGCCAAAGAGACCATCCTCTGGACACGACAATAGACAGTATAACACGAATAGTAGCAGGCTTGACAACTGGGCTAAACGTTTCTTTGAAATCACAACCCGGCACCTGAGAACAGCCTTTTGCTACCAATCTGGCTTTTCGCCGAGCAACAGTACCATCTGGATTCCTTTTAGTCTTGAACAACCACTTACACCCGATAATCTTACGATTTAACAGAAGAGGAACAAGCTCCCAAGTTGAGTTGTGAATAAGGGCATCATACTCGGCCTGTGCTGTAGCAGTCCACTCAGAAGACAAAAATGCTTGTTCTATTGTAGACGGTTCTGTAGCCTCAACGGTCATTGCTTTGGGTTTGAAAACCCCAGCCTTGGCTCGAGTCACCATCGGATGAACATTATTTGTCGGAATCTTGAGACTAGGTAACTGATTAGTATTACTAGTAATAGAAGAAGGGACCAACGGACGTGTGTCAACTACTCCCGTAGGACATGACAAATCAACATTATCATCAGCATTTTGACGACTAGATTCAGCAACAGAACCAGTCGAAATTGAGTGAGAGAAAGATGCAACATTACCAGCGGATGACGACAGAATTGACTCAGATGAAGAGGCAGCATTGCCAGCGGATGACGACCGAGTAGAATTTAGCAGTGTTGTCGAAGTTTCCACAAGGCAAGGAGAAATTTTCCGAACTAGAGGAAACGCTGGTGAAACAGTTTCCTTAGACCCCAAGTCTGTGCTTTCAGACTGACCTTTACCTTTAGATGACAAGAACTGACTTTCATCAAAGACAACATGTCGAGATACAACCACCTTACCATCCGGAAAAAGACATTGGTACCCTTTGTGCTGAGTACTGTAGCCCAGAAAAGTAGACGGTTGTGATATAAAATCCAGCTTATGTTTTGTGTATGGACGTAGATAGGGATAACAATAGCAGCCGAACACTCGTAAATAATCATAAGTGGGTTCATGACCATACAAGGCTGAAAAGGGAGACTTTCCGTGTAGAACTGTAGTTGGAAGACGATTGATGAGATGTACTGCACAACAAAATGCGTATCCCCAATACTCCATGGATAGTCCTGCTTGAGCTAACAAAGTGATGCCCATTTCTACAATATGTCGATGCTTGCGTTCAACAATCTCGTTTTGTTCAGATGTATAAGGACACGTTAGCCGGTGAATAATTCCATTGGAAGCCAAAACAGACGCAAATGCCCGGTATTCTCCACCCCAGTCACTCTGAAACTGTTTTATTGACTTGCCGAATTGTGTTTGAACCAACTTCGAAAAACGTACAAAACACTCTAATGCTTGAGATTTCTGACTTAAGAGGTAGATCCAAGTAAACCGAGTGCACGCATCAACAAACGACACATAGTACCATTTATTTCCACTGCCACACCCTGTGACCCTGCAAATCGCATACACAATTAACTCAAATGGTTTATACACGTGAGTAGACAAAGAAAAAGCGGCAATTTATGAGACCGTCCTTGTTGGCATGCAAAGATGATTCTGCTTAGTACAATCCTTATTAAACTTGATATTACATGTTTCTAAAATGTTTTTAACAACAGCAAAAGATGGATGACCCAGGCGATTATGCCACAAGTCAAACACAGAACAGTCAACAATTTTATTCTGAACCTTGGTGTGAGCAATAAAAGGGACTTCAGCAGGTACAGAGAAATGATATAGTCCGTCACGTATGTGGCCCTTCAGCAGGATCGCCCCCGTCTTTAGGTCCTTAATGACATAATATGTAGGGTGAAACTCAAAAAAGACGTCATTTTCATTAGCAAATTGGGACACCGACATGAGAATCTTTCTTATAGATGGCATACATAACACATTGGACAAGTGAAGCAATCTAGATGAAGTAGGTAAAAATCTAGTACCAATTGACGAAATCTGGGCAGGAGTGCCATTTCCCATTAAAAGTGAGGACATACCTGAGTAAGGTGTGGCGTCACAAAGAGCCGTTGGGTCCCGACAAACGTGATGGCTTGCTCCTGAATCAGGATACCACGACGTGGTACCGATAGGTACCGGAATAAACGAGTCGAGCACTACGATCATTAGAGCCAACTCGAAGCAAAGTGTGAATATGAGATCCTGGCGTGTCCGAATAGTCCAAGCATGTAAATCTCCAAGTCTAGGAAGTCCAATACAGGGATCGGATCCGGAATAAACTCGGGCACGTGGTTTTGTATACCAAAGGACCGAATCACCACCCGCTATAACCGGATCCAGCTTGTTATCACACGATTGTGGCCCAGTAAATGCTCCATTTTGCTACCCAAAATTTCGTATAACAGGACCATAAGAAGGCCCAAAAGCCAATGGCCCACGTGGCCTAGGAACAACATCAGCCACACAATTTTGACCATGCGCACCACAATTTTGACCATGCGTACCACAATTTTGACCCAGTGGAGGTTTATTTTGACCACAATTTTCAGCCAAATAATGACAACGTTGACCACTATGAAATTGATTTTGACCGGGGTTATTAGAAAAGTAACTCACCCTTGGGGATTTAAAACCCCATTCGACACCTTCATCTCTCCCAAGCGCACGAGCTCCGTCGCCCACATAAACTGGTCCATGCGACACAACCGGACCACCATGGTTTTCCACAGGAGGCATCGTCGGTGAGGAGTCAGAATCACGGTGATAGCGATAGTAACATCGCTGGGCGATATGGCCAAAACGGCTACAAATCTGACACTGCACGCGCGGACGAAACGACCTCCCACGGCCTCGAGAGGATGAATGCCCGTCGCGGAAGCTTTCCACCACCGGAGGCGGCGCGGACTCAACAAGATTAGCATGGAGAGACAGATCCTGGATCGCGTGACTCTGCCGACTCTCACACTCCACAAGAGCAGTAACAAGCCGATTGAACGAGAGAAGGCCAGGAGCCATAGAAGCGAAGGACACAACAGTCTCAAACTCCGGTGGTAGGCCGGCCAAGACGATCTCTATCTTCTCGTCATCAGAGATCTGAGATCCTGAAGTTTCCAACAAGGCATAAAGAGTTTTAATCCTAGCAACGTAAGCTTTAACAGTCTGATTACCTTTCTTTAGTGAGTGAAGTTCATGTCGTAGGCGCGACTGTTTGGCTCCTGTGTCGGCTGCGAACAGATCGGTTGCTGTGAGCCAGACATCACACGCCGATTTAACATCGGTGAACGATGGCAATAAAGAGGCACTTATCGTGGAGAGGAGCCAGGAGGTGAGGAAGCGGTCTTGTTGCTTGAAGACCGGAACCAGTGGATTAGGGACCAACGAGCCATCAGCACTAGTAACAAACCGAGCCGAATGAGGCAAGGTTCCATTAAGAAGACCAATAAGATCGTAACCGTCGAGTATAAGCTTGATCTGTTGCTGCCATTGCATGAAGGTATCATCCGTAAACTTGACTACTTCGTGACGCGAAAACGACGTAACCACACGATCGCCATTAAATGGCACACAACTCGGCTCAGCAGAAGCGTCAACAACAGGATTTGTGGTAGCCATGACTCCCAAGACTATCTGGCGACTGATACCATGAAGAAATATAAGGTGAATAGCTAAATCTTGAACTCTTAGATTGAAGAAATGAAAAACTGTTTAATTGAAGAAGAAAACAATACAGATTTGTTTTTGTGAAAATGAACCTGAACCTCATTTGTTTATTGTGCATTCCTTTTATAGCACCCTCTGGTTAACAGACTTTGCTAACAATATAACTGCTTGTACAACTAATACTAACAGAATTACAACTCTATTATTTACTAACTCTATCAGCCTGACTAAATGCTCTAACACTTAAAGAGACTTGGTATTTCATGGATGAGCTGTCATCAGGCTTATTTGGAGGGTTTAAAGAGGCTTCGAAAGTGGTGGTTATAATTAGCACTGTCACTACTAGAAATGTGTTACGCATCTCATGTGGCATACACTTCATTCCTCGACCTGCTCTTGTTTTCCATTTTTGACGCCATGACATCTTGTCTTTTAAAGATTCGATGTAGATTGAAGTGAAGGAGGTATTGGGAAGCGAGGGAGAGGAAGCACTCAAACCTCCTGCTTTGCTTAGCATATCTATAATCCCATCCGCTTGCCTTTCATTCCATGGGTATTGTGATTGGATATCTAGAGCTGTCAATCCCTCCAAATTATTGGCATTGATTTGGTCTCGAAGCAAGTGTCCCAGCAATACTTTCACCACCTGTTAATTAGAAATTAATTCATGTAAATTACCCTTTTATCATATACATATCAATAATTGACTTGATTAGGAAAATTAGCATATACCCGAGGTCTGTTTCTGATAGCTGCAATGTGTAGCACAGTGTTGCCATCTATGTCTGCCCAACTCAGTAGTTCATTCTCCCAACGTTGGGCAGACTCATGGCGGCTTCTTATAAGCCACCCCACCAGGACTTGGAAAGCTTCAAACATGTCGCTTTTTACTGCAAGATGGAAAACCGTCTCGTTTCGAACAGTCACATCTTCTATGGCCTCGGGACAAACCTCAAGGAATTTGATCAAAAGATCAACATCTCCAGTTTGAATCACATGGTGCAGAGGAGTGAAACCCTCCCTCCCTTTGACACGAACAAGGCCATTGTCAAACTTGAGGAGTTGAAGCACTGCTTGGGTTCTGTTATTCTGCAGAGCCAAGTGCAAGGGGCTAAACCCAGCTTGGTTTAGCTTTCTTGCAAACGATGGTTTTAAGTTGATCATCTCCATCATAAATTCAATATGCCCAGCAGAGACAGCTACATGCAATGGAGTATGAAAAAAAGGCACATCAGCAATACGCTGTAAAACATATGGATCATTCAGAATCAACTCATACAAGAGGTTAATATCTCCTGTTTGGGCAGCCTGTATCATCCTCTCATCCATAGCTTTTCTTTTGGGGTAAAAAATTATGCAGTGAATTTTCAGATTACTGAAAACTAAGGAAATTTGGAACAAAACACAAAGAAGAAAGAACTAGAAGACAACATGGAAATGGAAATAGAAGCTATATTTTCCGTAAACACATATATCTGATCTGACCACAATTTATACATGATTTGAACAGTACTGTAGTTCGAGGAAATAATTTTCTTCGAAGGTCCAAAGAAATTTCCAAGCAGCAAAGCCATAGAAAGAAGGCACCCAGTCCGCACGAAATACACATTAAATAAAATTGTTGATTTTTATACATTACATTTCCAACTATGAATTCTTGGACCAAACAAAAAGCAAGCTGAAGGAGTGATGAATGAATAAATTAATGCACTATTTGGTATATTGAATATTTGGTCTCATGTTTAAATTTGTATTCTCATAGTATATTCAGGATATATTAACAATAGTGTTATTATTTACATCCATACTGATTAGTCATTTAAGTATTAATTAGTGCATTCTTTTGTTATTGTTACCAACTCAAAAAAAAATTTTAATTTTGTCACTAACGTTATAAATAATAATTCTTTTGGTTACTCATCCCTTAAATCATTAATAGAATATTGATGCGATTTTTTATTGATGTAATAACAAATTTATTCCTCAATGTTTATACATATTATCAATTTAATCATAATTCTAAAAAAATAACAAATTTAACCTTCAATATCTGCACATTATATCAATTTAATCTTGATTCTAAAAAACTTCAAAAAATATATAAAAAAACATCCAAAAGAAATATAAAAATTAAAAAAGTAGATAAATATTCAAAACAATTTAAAAATAGGTTAAAATATGTAATAAGTCTTTGTACTCTTCAAAAATTTGAAATTTAGTCCATCTACTTTTCAGATTTCAAATTTCAAGTCTAATTGTTAACAATGTTAAATATTTTTTTTGTTAAATTTATTGGTGTGACATTTAAAAAAAAAAATCACTTGGAAGCCATGTAGCCAAAAAAGATTATGTTGTAATAAACTTGAATTTAACAACAAATTTAATACAATTAATAGCTGGATTTAAATTTTGAAATTTGAAAAGTAGATAGACTACATTCTAAATTTTTAAACAGTATAATAACTTATGACATATTTTACCCATAAAAATATATTAAAACTTCAAAAAAATAAATAGTATGTGTGATTCACAACCAACTATATCCACATCAAAATCAAGGCCAATTCGTTGGTGAATTAGGGAAATATATGATATATGTATGTTCAATTTTAAATTTTACTTATCTATAATTTATGTATAATATATGAATTTAATTTTAAATTTTACTTTTTCATATCAAAATGATTTGTATTTTTTATCATATTATTAGATTTACATTTAAAAATAAAATACGTTAGAGTAAAATAGAAATTGTAATACTTTTTACATTATAAAAATAATTATAATTTAATAGAAATAGTGATAATTGCACTTTTAAAACTAAATATAATTTAATTTAAGATTATTAGTTAAATACTTGAACATAAATCTAAGTATAAAATATAAAAAAAAATTATGAATTATAATTACTAATTAAAAATTTTGATATAAAAAAGAAGTTATACTAAATTTATCGATGTAAAATTGAGTCATTATATAATTAGAATTAGAATTTTAAGCATCTTAATTATTACTAGAATGAATTAGCTAGTGCATTAATTAAAATTTAATGTGTATGCATCCATATCGGTAAGCACTCACAACATCACAATTCTTGGCTGCTCGGTATAGTTCCCTTTTGCAACTCCTTTTATGGTGTGATTCCATGTCTCTTCAAACTTTTTACATTCCCAATTTCATGTTATATAATAACTGTCATGACAATATACACCATAAATAAATAAATAAATAAGTTCTTTTCAAACTCGTTGATTGTATCTTTTCAAACTCGAATGAAAAAAAAAATGTTCTTTTACAATAAATAAAAATGCCAAATTTGACAATTTTAAATTTAAATTCACTCAATTAAATAAATTTGTATCCAATTTAATTTTAAGGGACTACAATTAAATACAGAAAACTTGAACTCATATTTGTGAAATAGGACATCATTAAATATGACATAACAGATCTTGATTTATTAATATTTATATCATATTTCTGGTCATAACACATTGCACATTGAATTAAAATTTTATGTAATTTTGAGATTTAATCGTTATTAAAATGATTAAATGATATATTTTCAAAATTTATTAATATTAACATAAAAATGTTTTTAATTAAAATTAAATAAAGTACATTTATAAAATTTTCATCATAATTTTGTTTTTTAGTTTAACTATTAGCCTTTTCAATAAAATAAAATAATGATTTATTTTCTTTTCATGATATCAAGGTGGCTTCCTCGTTCACACCACGGGGCACCATTTTCTTTAAACATTTGACTATCAAAGGCATAATCGAATTAGTACTAAATGATTAAAAACTAAAATCCATGGAAGAAGTAAAAATATATACTTAAATTACCTGCCTTTTCTAACTTTATATTGCTTCCTTGTCTACCACCATTGACGGACCATACCAGTCTTTAATTTTTGAATCAATCACACCCTTCCAATTTTTAAATCTTCATTATAAAAATATTATTAAATATAATTTCATGAAATATAAAAAAAAAAATTGAAAGATGAAATATTATTAATTTTAAGTCCCTTCTCTTTAAAAGGTTTCAAGAGAAGAGATTGTATAAAATTGTAATTTCATGTCATTTTTATTTCTCTCTTGATTTTTAATTAAAAATGTAAAAAATCAGGAGGAATAAAGTGGGATCACAATTTCATACAATTATTTCTCATTTCATGAAATTAATGTTATCTTGTTGTTGGAATCTTGAGTATGAACGTATAAAAAATCAAGAACATAAATATACACACATTTGTCTGTCTTTAGTTCTCTCTGTCTTTGAATAAATTTCTCTAAGTGACCTTAAACGAAAGAGAACAGCATCGCTGCTTTTCTTTTCAAAGTGGCTTTTTGTTCGCACTAGTGCCTTTCATTTGTTTAAACGTACACTATCAAAATTTTATAATAACCCTCCACTGAAGGCCAAACCCAGAAAGATATACATAATATTCGTCTTCCATTTTCTATCTTTGTATTGTTTCCTTGTTGGCTGCAGTTGACGGACCATACAATAGCAGTTGTTTCCTTTCATTTTCTCTCTTCCTATTGTTCATTGATCTTTCCTCCCGACATGGATGAAAATTTAAGAAAGGCTGCTCGTACAGGAAAGGTTAACGAATTATATAGAGTAATTCAAAGAAATGGAAATGTTTTGAGGCGTGTTGATGAGGTGGAGTTTATGGAGACTCCATTACATATAGCTGCAGAAGAAGGGTGCATCGAGTTTGCAATGGAGATGATGAACTTAAAGCCATCATTTGCTCGAAAGCTAAACCACCAAGGTTTGAGCCCACTTCACATTGCTGTTAGAAAAGGGCATAAAGAGATGGCACTCCGCTTCTTGGAGATTGATAAACATCTTGTTCGTGTCAGAGGAAAGAAAGGTAAGACTCCACTGCACTACTTATGTAAAGTTGGAAACCAGCTTGGTCTGTTGGATACATTTCTGGAAGCTTCTCCTGATTGTATCCAAGATGTTACAACTGAGAATCGCACTGCTTTGCATATTGCAATCCAAAACAATAGACTGGACGTTCTCCAACTCCTAATTCGAACTCTTAAGAGAAAAGACTATCATTGGGAAGTGGTGAACCGGAAAGACAAAGATGGCAACACTGCACTACACATAGCCACTATCCATAATCAACCCAAGGTTCGACTCAACTGCTTCGCTAGTAATTCATATTACATAGATTATTTTTTCTACTTCACAGACATGATTAATTGATTCTAGCCTTTTTATATCCTAAACTATCAATTGAACAGGTGCTTAAACTACTATTAAATTGCAAGGCTGATAAGCATGCTACCAATCAAGTTGGTTTGACCGCACTGGGTGTTGCACAACAACATAATAACAGAGAAAACATTGCTATTCTGAAAGGCTACTTTATTCCAGTAGTTTCAAACTTTAAACGTAAGTTGGAGAAACTAGTTGTCAAGTACGTGACAAACGCATCACTACTAATTTTTCAAAATATGGACAATATATCAGCCGATGACCGCAATGCCTTGCTAGTCATTTTAGGACTGCTTCTAACTGCAACCTACCAAGCCACTCTAAGCCCACCTGGTGGCGTTTGGCAAGGTGAAAATACTTCAAGGTCCAAAGGATCATTTGATGAATGGGTAATAGGGAAATCAGTCATGAATGAATCGGAGTTTCTTCTCTTCTATATTCCAGCCTATCTAGTGTTCCTCGTAACATTATTCCTAACACTAGCTCTACTCAAAACTTTTCCCCATGAGTTTAGGACTGCACTTCAAGTACTATTAGCGTTTCTTGCAGTGTCCTTCGATGAATCAATATATTTGATAGCCCCCAGCCATTTAACATATGCAATTCTTAATATATTTTCAGGAATTCTTTTCCTTCTAATGTTGTCCATGTGTATCGTATATCGGGTGTCAAAAATTAGTGTTTCAATAGTGGGATGTTGGATATTCCCTTCAATCTTAGATCATTTAGGAAATGAAATAAGCATAGGTGTAGCTGAAGGATTATTGTTATTCCTTATTTTATATGATGAATTCTGGAAAGGAACAATTTTAGTTGTCTGCTATTGTTCATTTGTAAGCAATCGTTGATGTTTTCGAGAATGGTACTACCTTTATGTACTTAGCTGCATTCATAGGATGTTGGCTATTCCTTAGTCTAGGTCGATTATGCATAATGCGGTGTACTCAATTTTGTAACACCCATTTATAATATCTCAATGTAACATCTCCTTTATTTTATTCTAGCTAGTTTTTTGTTGTTATTTTTTTGAATGGGTTTATTTCATTTATAATTACATTAGATATATAAATGGATTAGAATCTCTCCCACGTGAAAAATAGTAAAAATCATAATAAAAAATTACAAAAAAATTCTTTAAAATACCAAAAAGTTGTAAATTTTTTTCATAAAATTAAAGTCTAAAATTTTCTAAATGATCCTAAAATACACTATGGTCTCTAAAAAATTTTCATATAAATGCATTTTATTCTAAAGATAATTATTTGATATATAAATAATAGAATTTTTTAACTCCACAGTTGAGATTTAAATAAATATAGTAATAATATTTATTATTTTTTATAAGGTTTATATATTGCTGTAATTCCTTTTCTTTTTTTTTTCCTTTCTTGTATTTAGATCGATTGCCTTTTTTTCTTTCTTTTTCTTGTTGTTGATGTATAATATATGTTTACCAAATTTAAATTTATCAAATTATCACTGCTGGCATGACATTTCTATAGATAAATAATTTATTATTATTTTTTTAAAAACTATCATTATTATTTAAATTATTGAAGAGATAATAGTTAACTAAGTTTCCATAACAAATTAAATAGTAAAAGAAAGCATCTTTTAGTTTATTTATTAAAGAGATATTTTTTAAGACTTGTAAATTAAGTTTTTATATAATTGTAAAAGAGGTAATATATAAATTTTTTCTAAATTAAAAAGTGTTTCTAACCCGTGCCTCTCTTGAAAAAAAATCGTGCTATATCAAATAATAATCCAAGTAAACACTCCCTTTGCTTTTTCACTTTACCTTTATAACCATGAAGGTTCTTTCTTCTTCTTCAAATTTTCTTCACATATGACATGCCTAAGAACTTTATCTAATTGTCTAGTTGGGTCAATCATTCTTTAACTATTAGCCTTTTCAATAAAATAATAATGATTTCTTTTCATGATATCAAGGTGGCTTCCTCGTTCACACCACGGGGCGCCATTTTCTTTAAACTTTTGACTTTCAACATATCAATGGCATAATCGAATTAATACCAAATGGTTAAAAACTAAAATCCATGGAAGAAGCATTTCTTTCAACCTTCACCACTACCAATAATATATACTTAATTTGCCTGCCTTTTCTTGCTTTATATTGTTTCCTTGTCGACCGGTTTGACGGACCATTACGATCTTCATAAAGCAGTTCTCCTTGCCATTTTGTCTCCTCCTACTGTCAATCGGTCCCTTCCTCACAGCTGCTCGTACAGGAAAGGCTATTGAAGTTGTATAGATTAATCTAAAGTGATGGAAATATTTTGAGTCCGCGTTGATGAGGTAGAGTTTTTTGAACTCTTGGTAATTAATTTAACTTTTTTTTTAAGGATTAATGATAAAATTTAATTTAAAAAAATTAAATTCACCATATTTATAAATAATATATATAAATACTAACTCTAAAATTAAAAAATAGTGCTTTGATTGGTTGAGTCTTAATTCTATTGGCATCAGTATTCAGTATTGTTGTAAATGTAAGAAGACATGAGTTTGATTGACATCCTCCTACTTAAAAAGGATGGTTAAAATTCTTGTCACATCCATTTAACAAAGTATTTGTAGACAACCTCTTTACCTAAGCCTAACTCGACCCATTTTATCCTATCCAAATTTAGTCTATATAAATTTAAAAGAATTCATACTCAAATCAATTCTCCGTATTTTCTTTATCTTTTTTTTCTCAAAACTTAAATAATACAATAGGTATTAAAAAATTTAACCATTAATAATATATGTTATACTAATTAAAATTATAAAATAATAGTAACACACCATTTTTTAAAAAAATAACATAAACCACTTAATCTAAACTTAAGATGAACTTTACCAATGGAATAAACTTGATTTTATTTGTCGATGACCATCACCAATACAAACCCGAAAACTTCGTTACGGTTTCGGAGTTTAGATTAGACGGACCCACTAAACTGGAACATACATAAAAACCATGTAGCCAATGTCAACGATCAGTACGAGGAAGAAGAATTTTGGTTTGGTACTGTTTACCCTCCTGCAAACATAAAACATGGTCTGGTATTCTACAAGGAAAACCAGCAATATTGAGAAACTAATATTACAAACGGAGGCTACATCATATAATAAGTGTCTGTTTTTATTGGAAAACTCGAATGAATGTTCCCATGACCATGAGGAAACATCAAATAAATTCATGTAAGATCTCCCAAAGAAGGCAAGTGTTAGAAGAATCAAGGAAGAGTAAATGAGGTGGTAGGCGAGAAGTGCTGTTAAAAACACTGCTGCCCGAAATGTCAAAGTGTTGTAAAACCAAAACGAGGAGGTTTCAAATGTCCAATCATCTTCTTCGGAAAAGTCCATTGCGGAGGGACTGGGTATGGGTGCAGAGTTGATGTCGGTTTTTTGCAAAAATGTGTGGGAATTGAGAGGCTGGTCTTGACTTAAAAGAGACTTGGTATTTCATTGATGGACTGTCATCAGCAGGGATTTAAATTGCGGTTGCGGCCGTATTTTTGGTCGCGTTGCGTTTATCGCGATTGCAGACATAACGGATGGTATTGCGGTCACTACGGGTATCGCGGTCGTAAATTTTTTTAAAAAATTCGCACAACTTATTATAAAACATAGTAATTATAATTATAATATAAAAAGTCACTTTTAATGATTTTTAGCTATGAAGCATGGACACAGACACGCAATACGAGTACGACACAATACGGACACGGCGATACGGTAATTTTTAAAAAATGAGGACACTGATACAATAGGATACAACAATAAAAAAATATTTTTAATATTTTTATATATATTTTATGTTAAAATACTTAAATGAAAATATTGATATTTTATTTTACTTTTTTTTAATAAAAAAAGTCAAATAAAGCCCAAAATAAAACAGTCATAAAAGGCCCGAAAACAAGCTTATATCAAGCTAAGTAATAGAGGGTGCTCTAGAAACTTCCTAATTTCAGCCGAAAAAATCTAAAGGCTAAGCTCCTAAAAAGTAACAAGTTCTTGGAAAAACCCCTCTGTGCTTCTCTCTTTTTAATTTCCAAGTTTTCAACAGACCCTTCGACTACCTCAGTCTCTTCCTCTCCCCAAAACTTACACATCCGTCCAGTGACTCAAACTCAAGGAAACCATCTTGTAAACACTACTGTTCTCCGACCTTCAAGCCCTCAAAAGCCAACGTTTCATCAAAAATTCAACCGTCGTCCATTAGCCACCATCTACTTTTCCTGCATCTATCACATGTCCGTTTTTAGACACCTATTATATAATTACGGGAATAGCGGCCTATTATTGCCGCAATTGGCCGTTACCCATTAAATTGCGGCCGTGATCCACTGTTATTGGTGTGACTCCGCTTCACACCACTATTTTCAGTAGTAGCGGTTTCGGACGGCGCCGTTATCACTATATAGCGATCGCTATTCCACTACCCGACCGCTATTTAAATCCGTGGTCATCAGGCTTGTTTGGAGGGTTTAAAGAGGCATCGTAAGTGGTTGCTATAATTAGCACTGTCACTACTAGAAATGTGTTACGCATCTCATGCGGTATACCCTTCTTTTTAGACCTGCTATTGTTGCCCATTTTTTATACCGTGACATCTTTTTTTATTAAAGATTCGATGTGGAATGAAGAGATGGAGGTATTGGGAAGCAAGGAAGAGGAAGCACTCAAACCTCCTGCTTTGTTGAGCATATCTACAATCCTATCCACTTACCTTTCATTCCATGGCTATTGTGATTGGATATCTAGAGCTGTCAATCCCTCCAAATTTTTGGCATTGATTTCGTCTCGTCGCATGTGCTCCAGCAATACTGTTGAAGTTGGCCTGCATGCAGCACATGAAGCAACCAAGGAGCAGACCATGCAGCACAAGTCATGCGGATGAAGTATTGAAGATTAAGCTTGAAGATCAAGCTGCTGTAATATTTTTGGATGACGTGCATGCAGCTGCTGAAGTTGATGCAGTTGTTGAATTTCGGTTTCATTTTGATACTATAAGTAATGTTTTGTAACTTTGTCAGATTTGAACTAAGTAGGTAACATATTTAATATAATTAAGTAGTGTTTGAGCTGTTAAATCAGCTTTTATAAAGTGTGTAAGTTTAGTTTAACAAGTTTCAATGTAATTAGTGGTAGTAGGTAGTTGTTTAGGTGAAACTTGTTTATGTTGTCCAGCCGTATTTCTGATATATGTATTGGAATTATGCCATAGAAAAGGATGATGATGAATGAAAATAAGTAATTCATTCCAAAAACTCTCTCTTTTTTTTGCTTTCATTTTTTGCTCTCCAAGTCTTATTCTGTTTATTTTCTCCAGCAAACATACAGCATTGTTGCTCAAGCTTCTGTCAACCTTCATTCATCTTTGTCCAAAATCTCAACAATTGGTATCTAGAGCTCATTTCTTAGTGGACCTGTTATATTTCAATCCTTAAAACCATGTTTTCGTCAGGTTTTTCACCAACTGCACCACATGTCTTCAATAGAGAAGGCTACCACATTTGGGTAGTAAAAATAAAGACCTACTTATAGGCATTTGACTTATGGGAGGTTGTCAACTCAGATGTTGAACTAGCACCTCTAAGAGCCAATCCAACAGTGGCTCAGATCAGACAGCATGCTGATGAAAGAACCAAAAGGCATAAAGCTATGTCTTGCATTCAAAATAGTGTGTCAGATGTGATCTTCACAAGGATTATGGCCTGTGAATCACCAAAGTAGGCCTGGGACAAGCTGAAGGAGGAGTTCCAATGAATTGAAAGAACAAGGCAGCAACAGTTACTGAATTTGAGAAGGGATTTTGAAAAATTGAAGATGAATGAGGAAGAAATAGTGAAGCAATATTCAGACAAAATCATGGCTGTTGTAAATAGCATTAGACTACTTGGAGAACAGTTCAGTGAAGCAAGAATTGTGGAGAAGGTGGTCTCAACCTTGCCTGAAACGTATGAGACAAAGATATCATCCCTTGAAGACTCAAGGGACCTGACCAACATCTCATTGATAGAGTTGATCAATGCTCTTTATGCTCAAGAGCAAAGGAGAGCCAGCAGACTGGAGGAGCATCAAAAAGGTACCTTCCAAGCCAAGAGCAAACCTGCCTCGAGCTCCTCAGCCTACAAAGGAAAGAAGACTTGGTCAAACAAGCCTAGAGCAGATGGTGCAAGAAGATATCCACACTGCCCGCACTGCAGAAGGCTAAGTCATCCGGGTGAAGTTTGTTGGTTTAGGCCTGAAGTGCAGTGAAAATTCTACAAAAAGATGGGCCATGCTGAGAAAGTCTGTAGAAACAAAGACAAGTAGAGACAAAAACAATCTAAACAACTAATAGTTGAAACTCAAGTAGCAGAAGAAGGTAGTGATCAAGAAGAGCAAGTCTTTGTAGTCTCTTGCTCATCTGCCAAAATAAAAGCTGCTAATAGATGGCTAATTGATAATGATTACACAAACCACATGACTCCTGATGCTGCTATCTTCAGGTCAATTGATAGAAGCTTCAAAACTAAGGTGAAGGTTGGAAATGGACACTTCATCAAAGTTAAAGGTAAAGAAGATGTGCTGATAGAATCTCCTAAAGGTACCAAACTTGTTTCAAATGTCTTATTTGTGCCTGAAATTGATAGAAACTTGCTTAGCAGAGCTCAGCTACTCGAAAGGGGCTATTTAGTGGTGTTCAAAGGCAAAGAATGCCTGATCAGTGATCCAAGTGGATCCAAGCTTATGTCAGTGGCCATGACTGATAGAAGCTTTGTAGTAGACTGGAATAAAATCTCAGATAGTGCCTACACAGCTGTTTCAGATGAATCCAAGCTGTGGCACAAAAGGCTTGGCCATGCTAACTACAAGTCAATGGCTCAGCTAACCAAAGAAGAACTGGTTGAAAACTTTGTTGATTCAGTTGAGAATGAGGAGGTTTGTGAAGTATGTCAGCTAGGAAAGCAAGTCAGATTTTCATTCCCTTCAAACAAAGCCTGGAGATCCTCTGAAAGGTTACAGCTAGTCCACACTGATGTGTGTGGTCCCATGAAGACACTGTCTTTGAATGGTAGTAGATATTTCATCTTATTCATTGATGATTACTCAAGGCATTGCTGGATCTACTTCATCCAGCATAAGTATGAAATAGCCTCTGTGTTTTGGAAGTTCAAGGCTGCAGCAGAAACAGAATCAGGATGCAAGCTCAATACTCTGAGGTCTGATAATGGAACTGAGTACACCTCAGCTCAGTTTCAATCCTTTTGTGATGAAGCAGGCATCAAGCACCAGCTCACCAAAACCTACACACCTCAACAAAATGGTGTTAGTGAAAGGAAGAACAGAAGCCTGATAGATATAGCCAAATGCTTGTTATTTGATAAGGATTTGCCCAAAACCTTGTGGGTTGTGGCAGTTAACACTGCTGTATACCTCCAAAATAGGCTCCCAACCAAGGCTTTAGCTCAAAAAACTCCATTCGAGGCCTGGTTTGGGTTCAAACCATCACTGGCTCACCTGAAGATCTTTGGATGCATTTGTTATGTACATGTTCCTGCTGTCAAGAGGGACAAGTTGGCCAAGAAAGCTTAACCTGGTATCCTGGTGGGCTATAGTAGTGTTAAGAAAGGCTGTAGGATATTGGATCCTTCATCCAACAAGGTCCTTCTGAGTAGGGATGTTGTATTCGATGAAAACTCAGCCTAGAATTGGGACAAGAATGAGCCAGAGACTGCTGCTAAAGATCTTGTAACAAACCAGATAAATGCTGATCAAAATAGTCCTGAATTGGACATAGATGATAAACCAGTCAGAGGTACTAGACCATTGGCTGAGATTTATGAAAGAGCTCAAATGGCTGCAGTTGAACCAAGAAGCTTTGAAGAGGTTGAAGCTCAACAAGGCTAGAAGTAGGCAATGACTGATGAAATCAGTATGATTGAGAAGAATCAGACCTGGCAACTAGTGGATAGACCAGCAAACAGGAAGGTCATTAGGGTGAAATGGGTGTTTAGAGCCAAGCATAATGCTGATGGAAGCTTAAACAAACTAAAAGCAAGGCTGGTTGTAAAAGGATTCAGCCAAAAGTATGGCATTGACTACTTTGAGACCTTTGCACCAGTAGCTAGGCTTGACACCATAAGGATGCTAGTTGCCTTAGCGGCACAAACGCAGTGGAAAATTCATCAGCTTGATGTAAAATCAGCATTCCTCAATGGTTTTCTTGATGATGAGATCTATGTTAAACAGCCTGAAGGTTTCAAAGTTACTGGTGAAGAAGAAAAGGTGTACAAACTAAAGAAAGCCTTGTATGGCTTGAAACAAGCACAAAGAGCCTGGTATAGCAGGATCGATGGCTATCTAGCTAGCCTTGGATTTGAAAGAAGCATCAGTGAACCTACCTTGTATGTGAAGAACCATGGTAGTGAAACTCAACTGATAGTGTCTCTATATGTTGATGACATGCTAGTGACAGGAGGAGATCAAGCAATGATGTTAGACTTCAAATGCAAAATGGAGCAAATGTTTGATATGTCTGATTTGGGAAAGATAACTTACTTCCTTGGAATGGAAGTGTCACAAACTCAGCATGGAATCTTCCTAAGTCAGAAGGCTTTTGCCTCAAAGATTCTAAGCAAATTCTCAGTGCTGAATTGCAAGGCAACAAGCACACCAGATGCCATTGGAGAGAAACTATCGAGTCAAGGTGACTTTGAGCAGGTTAGTGAATCTGTCTATAGGAGCTTGGTAGGTTGTTTGCTATATCTGACTGCCAGTAGACCAGACGTCATGTTTGTTGTGAGTCTGCTATCAAGATTCATGCATTGCTGCAATGGGAAGCATTTTCAAGCTGCCAAAAGAGTACTTAGGTACATTAAAGGTACACTGAGCTATGGAATGTTGTTTAGCAAAGCTTAAAGCATGAAAGTGGTTGGTTATGCTGATAGTGATTGGGCTGGTTCGATAGATGACATGAAGAGTACCCCAGGGTATGTTTTTACTCTTGGATCAACCATCTTTTGCTGGAGTTTGAAGAAGCAAAATGTTGATGCTCAGTCAACTACTGAATTAAAGTATGTGGCAGCGAGCCATATGGCTAAAGAAAATCATGGCTGATTTAAATCAACACCAAACGGAAGCAACAAAGATTATGTGCGATAACCAATCTACTGTTGCAATTGCAAAGAATCTAGTGTTCCATGGAAGAACAAAGCATTTTAAGATCAAGTTTAATTTTTTATAGAGATGGAGCAAACTCAAGAGGTGAAACTGATTCATTGCAGTTCTAAAGATCAAGTTGCTGGCATTTTGACTAAGCCCCTTAGTGTGTCAAGATTTGAAGATTTAAGAGCAAAAATTGGAATTTGCAGCATGCAAGCTAAGGAGGAGTGTTGAAGTTGGCCTGCATGCTGCACATGAAGTAGCCAAGGAGCAGACCATACAGCAAAAGTCATGTGGATGAAGTATTGAAGATCAAGCTTAAAGATCAAGCTACTGTAATATTTTCGGATGAAGTGCATGCAGCTGCTGAAGTTGATGCAATTGTTGAATTTTGGTTTCATTTTGATACTATAAGTAATGTATTGTAACTTAGTCAGATTTGAACTAAGTAGGTAACATATTTATTATAATTAGGTAGTGTTTGAGATGTTAAATCAGCTTTGATAAAGTGTGCAAGTTTAGTTTAACAAGTTTCAATGTAATTAGTGCAAGTAGGTAGTTGTTTAGGTGAAATTTTTTTATGTTGTCCAACTATATTTCTGATATATGTATTGGCATTATGCCACAAAAAGGATGATGATGAATGAAAATAAGTAATTCATTCCAAAAACTCTCTTTTCTTTGCTTTCATTTTTTGCCCTCCAAGTCTGATTCTGTTTATTTTCTCCAGCAAACATATAGCATTGTTGCTCAAGTTTCTGTTAACCTTCATTCATCTTTGTCCAAAATCCCAACAAATACTTTTACCACCTGTTAATTAGAATATTCATATAAGTAATCCTTTTATCATGCATAGATGCACATCAATAACTGACTTAATGACAAAAATTAGCATATACCCGAGCTCTGTTTCTGATAGCCACAATGTGTAGCACAGTGTTGCCATCAATATCTACCCAACTCAGTAGTTTTTTCTCCCAAGGTTGCGCAGACTCATGTGGGCTTCTTATAAGCCACCCCACCAAGACTTGGAAAGTTTCAGACATGTCATTTTTCACAGCAAGATGGAATACCGTCTCATCTCGAATAGTCACATCTTCAATAGCCTCAGGACAAACCTTAAGTAACTTGATCAAAAGATCAACATTTCCAGTTTGAACCACATGGTGCAGAGGAGTGAGGTCCTTCCTCCCTTTGACACGAACAAGGCCTTCATCAAACCTGAGGAATCGAAGCACTGTTTGAGTTCTGTCATTTTACAGAGCCAAGTGCATAGGGCTAAACCCAGTTTGGTTTAGCTTTCTTGCAAACGTTGGCTTTAATTTGATCATCTCCATCATAAACTCAGTATGCCCAGAAGAGGCTGCTACATGCAATGGAGTATGAAAAAAAAGGCACATTATCGATACGCTGTAAAACATATGGATCATTCAGAATCAACTCATACAAAAGGTTAATATCTCCTGTTTGGGCAGCCTCTATCATCCTCTCACCCATAGCTTTTTTCGAGGGGTACTAAATTATGCAGTAAATTTTCAGATTAGTGAAAGCTGATGAAATTTGCTACAAAACACAAAGCAAAAAGAACCAAAAGAGAATGTAGAAAAGGAGATAGAACTTTTATTTTGCAAAAACACAAGAATTTGACCAAAATTTATACATAACTCTGTTAGAGTAATTAATGAATCTATTAAGGCTGTTAGTCGTTAGTTAACAGTTAGTTATCTGTTAGTAATCTGTTAGCTTACATTGCTATATAAAGATCTGAGCAGTCAGTGTATTCAAGAAACTTGAGAAATGTATTCTTCTTGAGTAATACAATTTCAGTCATTTTGCTAGCTTTTTGTTATAGTCTAACATGGTATCAGATGTCCATTCTTTCCTGAAGTTCTTTTCTATGATTTCTTGCTGCTTTCATGAATCTTCAGTCTAGTCCGTCTGCTGTGCAGTCTAATTCACCAGTGATGGCCTCCAATGCTACTAACGGGGTTGTTGACAGTCGTTTCTTCTTTACAAAGAAAATCAGTGTGCTTCTTGATGATAATAATTATCTGTTATGGCGTCAACAGTTTCTTTTGGCAGTCAAAACATATAAGCTTCAGAGCTTCTTGGACTCCCAAACGATTCCTCTTACTCAGCTTGTTTCTGATGAAAATGGTGTGCTTCACAAGAATCCAGAGTTTGTGCGCTTTGAACAACAAGACAGTGCTCTTGCGTCGTGGCTTCTTTCGTCTACCAGCCAAGCAGTTCTCCCTCATCTTATTGGTATGGATACAAGCGCTCAAATTTGGAATGCACTTGTAAACTTGTATGGCAGTAAAACTACTTCTAGGTTGATGTTCTATAGAAGGGCCTTGCACTCTCAATGCAAGGGTGAGCTTTGCATGAAAGAATTTTTAATGAGGATTAAAGGGTGCTGTGATAGTCTTGCTAGTTGCGGAGAGGTTATCAGTGAACACAAACATGTTACTGCAATCCTTAACAGTCTCTCGTCAGAATATGAGTTTGTAATTACTATTATCACAGCAAGTCAAGTACCATACAACGTGCAAGGTGTCACTACCATGCTTTTTGATGCTAAAGCTCGGTAGCAGGTTGCAATTTGTGATGCACCTAGTTCTGCTAATATGGTCTCCCATCAACCTCCAGATCGTAGTGTTAACAGTGACTCTACACCAGCTTGTCGTCCCTCATCCACTGCTCGGGGTCGTGGGCGTGGTCGCTCTTTTGCATCGCGTATTCAATGTCAGTTGTGCGGAAAAGCTGGTCACCTTGTCGATCGCTGCTACTTTCGATTTGATGCCTCCTACAAAAGTGCAAGCTATAGGCCTCCCCCACAAGCGTATTCAATGTCAGTCCTAGCCAATTGTGTGTCTGAGCTGTTATGGGTTAAACAGTTATTGGATGAAGTTGGTATGTCAATATCCCAATTGCCAACAGTTTGGTGTGACAATACTTCTACAATATTAATGGCTGCAAATCCCACACATCATGCCAGGATGAAGCATGTTGAGATCGATCATCATTTTGTTCGTGAGAAAGTTCTTGCTGGATTGCTTCAGGTCAATTTTGTTCCATCCACTAAACAGATAGCTGATGTCCTCACAAAGCCTATTACACCTAAGCAGTTTGCATTCTTTCGGCATAATCTTCAAGTTCATTCTCTTAGTGAACTCAGTGATCAAAAGTCAAAGGAACTAGGGGAATGTTAGAGTAATTAATGAATCTGTTAAAGCTGTTAGTCGTTAGTAATAGTTAGTTATATATCTGTTAGTAATTTGTTAGCTTACATTGCTATATAAAGATTTGAGCAGTCAGTGTATTCAAGAAACTTGAGAAATGTATTCTTCTTGAGTAATACAATTTCAGTCATTTTGCTAGCTTCTTGTTATAGTCTAACAGACTCGAACACTCTTGTCTCAAAAAGCAAATATCTTCCAAGGTCGAAGGAAACTTCCAAGTACCCCAAAGCCATAGAAAATAGACAACCAGTCCAAATCAAATGCAACTCAACTATAAGGCAACCCGTCAGGTTTCCAGCCTATATACTTTGAATCTTTTTTTTTATCTATACAAGTATTATGTAAGTTATGTATTATGTAAGTTATGTATTATGTAAGTTATGTAAGTTTGATCTTAAAATTATGTAAGTTATGTAAGTTTGATCTTAAAATTATGTAAGTTATGAAGTTTGATCTTAAACTTATGTAAGTTATGAAATTTCATCTTAAAATTAGGTAATTTATGTATTCTTTAAGATTCATCATACGTGGCATTGTTGCACCTAGGGAGGATCCATTATATCTAACAGTGAGATATAAGGCAACCCACAAAGTTTCCAAAATTATATACTTTGAATCTTTTTTTTATCTATACAAGTATTATGTAAGTTATGTATTATGTAAGTTATGTATTATGTAAGTTATGTAAGTTTGATCTTAAAATTATGTAAGTTAAATAATTTGATGAAAGCTATGTAAGTTATGTAAGTTATGTATTATGTAAGTTAAATAATTTTATGTAAGTTATGTATTATGTATTATGTAAGTTAAATTAAAATTTCAAATCGAGAATCAGTTGAGGTGTGAGCATATATGGCATGCATTACATTGTAGTTTTTAAATATTAATTGGTTTTAGTTTTTCGTTTGAGGTTGGTGAAAATATTGAAAATACTGAAAAAATAATTTATTTTTATAATAAAACCATTTTGTAAAACATTGAAATTATTAAATATTAAAATCAAACATTATTCATATAAAAAATTATTTAATATAATATATGTTATATGTAGTGACAGGTTTGTATTAAAATATGTTAATCTCTTCTGAACTTGCAAATACTCACTAAAATATGAAATTTATGTTAAAATATTTATTAAAATATAAAATTTATGTTAATCTCTTATCTTAACTTGCAAAACTCAACTTTGTATTATCATTTCATTTCATCTTATATGCATGATTTTAGACGGGAGCTTCTAAAAAATCTAAGCGGCATGATTAGATAGCAATTTGAATGTTGTTCAAACATTATTAATAATAAACAACATTAATAAACCGCAATTTAGACATAAATTCTTTAAGATTCATCATACGTGGCATTGTTACACCTGGGGAGGATCCGTTATATCTTACAGTGAGATATAAGGCAACCCGTTAGGTTACCAGCCTATATACTTTGAATCTTTTTTTTTTGGACAGCAATAGAGCAAACAGCATATATACCAACCAAGCAAGATAATAAACCGCAATTTGGACGGCAATTTGGACAAATTCATCATGATATAACTGTTAATGATCTAAATTTTGCACTAAAACGTACCTTAATAATTTGAAGAAGATGGTCTACTCCACTCTCACCAAGAAACAGGGGCTGCAGTCACAAATACAAAAGATTAATAATCTTGACTAACAATTGGATATCTAATATTTTTCTATCAAATGAATATAAATCAGCAAAATGAATATAAATAAGAATAATACTGATTTCATACCTGTTAAGTTATTACCAGCAAATCCAATCCGACAGTTGCAGGAGCAGTAGTAAGCAATAACTGAAATACAAACAACATAAAAAATTTAGCAAATTAAATATACATAATTCTTTGTCCGTTGCCACATGAAAATGATAGTACTATGCTATATATCTGAACTAACTTAAAAGTACGACTGACAAAAAAAAAAATCGAAAATGGTTTTGAATAGTGATGTTGATATTATTTTTTAGTTTAAGCTAAAAAGGTTTAATATAGTATTTGGTGCTAAAATTCCACATTTTATGTTACAGCTTTTAATGTGATATTTTTTATTGTACATAAATTAATGTGTCACGCTTTTTATTGTACAGAAAATTAATGTGTTACAATTTTATAGGTAAAAGAAAATATAAAAATTTATTTATATAGAGTAGTAATGTGTTGTATATTTTTAAAAATATTTAATACGATGGAATCATGTACTTGTATTTCATTTTCGAATCCTTTTTAGCCTAACCGAGGAGTTCAAAAATTTAAACAAAAATTCAAAAATTACTAAATATGATACTTTTGAGTTTTTCAAAGTGTTTTTGGTACAAAAAAATGTTTCATAAAAGCACTGTTTTAATCAAAAACTGAAGCAGAAAAAAAAATTAACCAAAAACTGAAGCAGAAAATACTTAAGATAATTAATAACTAATACGATATATAATAACAGGTGACATTATTTTGAATCACTAGTAATTTTTATTTTTTTTTACTTCATTAATAGTGGAAAGGATAATAAATATTTACTATGAGAGCATGCCAGTTCCACTAGATGGCTTGGGCTGAATATTAATCCGAATGGTCTCACCTTCCTATAACCCAAAACACCACAAGATCAAAATCCACCTAAAATGAATTCAAACACAGCATTTAAAACCCATTAATAATTAACAACATAATAGATTTAAGTTGCCCTCTTTAGAGAAGAAAACTAAAACCACAAAGAGTGAAAGATAAATGATCAAGCCATATTAAAACACCAGAATTAAAGACCTTTATTGGTATAATACCATATTAAAACAACATAACCTACAAAAACAAATATAATAAATTACTTATTTAGCATGGCATATTGGCAAAAAACTGAAATTGTACAATTTCTTCACAACATTTTAGATTCTTCAAGACAAGAACACCACAATCCAAATTCAAAGAAAATAACTTAAAAGCCGGGGAAAAAACCCTCAAAACCAAGCTAACATAGCACATTGGCAAAAAGAAATTCACAACCTAAAAACAAACTTCAAGCAAAGAGCACCAAAAAAACAGGAAAAGAACAAAAAACTCAATATTTATCCAAATATACAAACTAACTTTATGAAACGATTGACATTTACTTTTGCTCACACTCATAAATTACGACCTTCCAAGTACAACGGCAATAATAACACGATAAAAATAAATCGTAAAAACCCGCTTGCCTCATTTACATTCTCAACTCAATCAAAATTTAAACTTTTAAACTTTTAACAATCTTAAGCAATAGCTGAGGTATATGATATATCAAAATAAAGAATAAGTCAACCCACATTCCAAAATCAATGAAAGCTAGAAGTTTAAAGCTACAAAAAGTTGGAAAAAAAAAAAAAGACCAAATTTTCTACCTTGATCGATGATTAACAAATGGATGAATATCAATGAGAGAATCAATGCATTTTTCTCACTCGGTACTTAGGAGTACTTAGGAGTAAAGTACGATACTTACTATGAGACCAATATAATACCTCATTCAAGATATCCAAAATTTTAGGCAAAAATGCAGCATGCCTACTCCAAAACATACAACTTAAGTTCAAACCAATGCTACAAAAATTGACATACCAGAAGTACGTATCTATAACAAGGGTCCAGCATGTAGAAAAATCAGTTTAGAAACTAAAATCAGTTGAAATAATTTCAACTCAATCAACTCACCTCGGATGAAAAGATAAAGCCACTACCCACCAGTATAAATCCACAGCGAAGAAGTTTCAAAATGCGCTTTCGCTTTCCTTCAACAATTGTTATCGTGTCCGATTGGGTCGCTACTAATCGGTCCCAATACGGACAAGTAGACAACGAACTCATGGTTAGCCCATTTATACACGTATTTAAGATTTTACACATTATTTTATACAAAAAGGAACACACTATAATTTGCAAGATTTAATAATTAATTGTAAATTTATAAACAAATGAGCATTAATAAACATAATACACCCATATGCCTAAACACCACCACTCGATAGATAACATGATCATCCAAAACAAAACTTCATATTCAAGCACACAAAAACCACCCGATCGGACATTCAATGCAAAAAAAAAGGAGGAAAATTCAGACGTTCAAGAGAGTCATTTTCACTAAAAACTATGAAGGAATTTAGTTGCCATTTTTTCACCCATCGCTCATAATAAATTTACATATAGGGGTTACACAACATGCATTTGTTTGTCTCTAAATGATGGCATAACATAAAAGATACAAATACCTTAGATATATATATATATAGGCACACACTTATCTAACTTTATTTATGATGGACTGAATATAGATATTATATTGCTTTAATTACATAGTAGCCAACATGCCATCATGAGAGTCATTCTAAGATTTTTATCCATGCAACAACAACATATATAGGTGCAAGTTCATAACTATTGTCCACTTAGCCACAAATATAAGTTCACATGCATATAAGAGAGAACTACAACTGATGGCTAAATATGTCAAATACAGTTAATACCAAAACACATGTATGAAAATGATGGCAAATGGTTGATACAGGCCTAACTAATTGGTGTTAAGTACAAATAAAAAAGTATAAGCCAAATTATAAGTGGCAGGCATGCAAATGCTTGCAAAAACACAAAAAGAAAAAGAAAGATAGACCATACTCTTTGTGGGTTGAGACCAAAGAAACAACAACATACATATCAAGTTTTCCTATTGGTATTCCGATCCCGTGAACTCCAATGATATAGTTGATTTCCAAACAACATTAAAAATCTGAGATTCTTAAAAAAAACATTGATCTTTTAATATGTTTGGAAATTTAGAAACCAATATAAAACGACCATACAGAGTTCAACGCTAGAGAGAAATGAAATTAAAGCAAAAGGCAATTTAAAGGGACCAAAGATGAAGTTAAACTAACGCTGGAAAGCAATTTAAAGGGATTGATTGAAATCAATTTAAAGACTCAAGCTTTTATTGAAATCAATATAAACCCAGAAACAAACATGGATCGATTAAATGAAGGAAACCCAATTTGGATTATATCAAATGATAGCCAAAAACAGCAAAAGAAAAAAAATTGAAGCATAGAAATCAATATATGCATAGAATGAAAAATACCCAATTTAGATAATACACAAAAAAAAAGTAGTGATTAAAAGAAAGTGTTACCTTGAAGAAAATTGTGTTGATAAAGGGAGAAAATACTGAAACTTCTATTCGGCGAGGGAAACAGATATAGGGGAAACTGATTGGGAAACAGATTAGGAACAATGGGGAAAATTTGGGTTTGGGGAGGGAAACTGATTGGGAAACGATAAGGGAAATTTGGGATTAAGGAATTTTGAGTTTGGGGAGGGAAACAGATTGGGAATGATGGGGAAAATTTGGGAAATTCTGAGTTTGAGTTTGGGGAAAAAAACCGGGGTTATAGGATAGTGGATTTAGTTGTATAGCAGGGAAAAAAACGGCACCGTTTTATGTATAAAAGTTTGTAATTATTTGTGGCGAACGCCACTATAACTCCGTTTTTTGTGGCGTTTTGTACAAAAACGCCACTATACAAAAACGCCACTATTATGCAATTTTAATTTTTTTTTCTATTTTTATCCTATTTTTTTTTTCAAAATTTTTGTGTTGAGATTACCATTTTCATACATCAATATATTTTTATTCACAAACGCCACTAATTCATACAACAAATTTTCAAACGACGTCGTCTTCGAATCTATTGATGGGTTTTGTGGTGTTTTTGTATAAAACGCCGATAATTTTTAATATCATTTTTATACTATTATTAATTAATCCAATTACTTATTTTTAATATTTATAATTATTATTAATTACCCATAAATCTTTAAAATTATTTTAAATAATAGTATTAGTGTTAATAATAAAAAAATAATTTTTATATAAAAAATTTCATAAAAGAGATCTCTTTTACGGTTATATAATATATTATTTAATATATAAATTAAAACACTTAACCCCAAATCCCAGTATATATATAACCCCAAATCCAAACTTCAAACCCTAATCTCTAACACATAATCTCAAACCCCAAACTATATAATAATTTTAATATTATAATTCATATTATATGTTTTACAATTATATAATAAATTATTTCATATATAAACTAAAGATAAAAATTTGAACCTATTTTAAAGAAATAAACATTGGGGTAATGGATACATATACCTTAAACCCTAAACCCTAAACCCTAAAACTCTAAAACCCTAAATCATAGCTCCTGAACTATCAATCCTTAACTCTTGACTATAAACCCTAAACCGTAAGCCTTAAACCCCTAAACCCTATAATGATCTAAACACATAACCCCAAACTTTAAACCTTAAAACATTATAAACCCCAAAACCATAAACCATAAACCTTTCCTAAACCCTAAACATCGTAAACCATAAAACCCTAAATCATAAACCCTTACAAACATATAAACCCTGTAACCATAAATACTAAACCTTAAATCAAAAACTCTAAACCACTAAAACACTAAACTATAAACATTAACCCCTAAACCATACGACCCACACCTTATACACTAAATGCTAAAGCTTAACACTAAGGCAAAAAATTTAAACACTAAACGTAAATTAAATTTGAATTATTATACAATGATCAAAACAACGCTTTTTTTTTTGTTTTGAAATAGATTGAATAAATGCCACCCTTAGTTTTTGCTTTGAAATAAAAAATAGTTTGTGGCGTTTTTTTTAACAAACGCCGCTAAATATCACCTTTAGCGGTGCTTTTATAACAAACGCCACTATAAGTCAGCCTTTAGCGGCGTTTTTCGAAAAAACGCCGCTAGTTTTATCCCATTTTTACATTGTAATTAAAACGGCGTAGTGTTTGATTCGAAATACTATTAGCGGCGTTTGTGAAAAAACGCCGCTAATGCTCATACCTTTAGCGGTGCTTTAAAAAAAACGCCGCTAATGTATATACTTTTAGCGGTGTTTTTTCAAAAGCGCCACTGATGCTCATACCTTTAGCGGCGTTTTTTGAAAAGCGTCGCTAATGCTCATACCTTTAGCGGCGTTTTTTGAAAAGCGCCGCTAATGCTCATACCTTTAGCGGCGTTTTTCCAAAATCGCCGCTAATTCTCATACCTTTAGCGGCGTTTTTTTAAAAGCGCCGCTAATGCTCTGATTTATAGCGGCGTTTGTAGAAAAAAACGTCGCTATTTATCCTTTTTAGCGGCGTTTTTGAAATAAACGCCGCTATTGCTCATTTTTTTGCGGCGTTTTCCTTCAAACGCCGCTAATGTGTAATATTAGTGGCGTTTTTCTTTAGAACGCCACTAAAAACGCCGCTAAAAGTCTGTTTTGGTGTAGTGGTTGAATAAAAGTTTTGATTTTATAGGCGATTAAAACGCATTAATTTGAGAAAATAAAACACCTTGAAAGGTCAAAGGATATTTCCAAGTAAGAAATCTTAGATCAAACAGAAAACAAGCTAAATGAGTGGCGGAAGGAGTGATGAAAGAATGATTTAGCAGATTATATGAATAACCATAGGTTTTCAAAAATTTAAATTTTTATTTATATATTTTATTTTTAATAATTTAATTCTTTTATTTTCATATTTCAAAATTCAGGATTAACTAGTAATAATTTTTTTTTGTTAACAGTTAAATTTGCCACAAAGAGAAACATTGTATATAACTGGCTATCTGCTATTATACCACGAGAGCTAGTATAGATGACAAGCAGTAATTAACACTGCTGAATATGATAAGGGTGCAGCAGTTTGAACATAATAAAGATACTCAAGCGCGAGTGTCCATATGTTAACAGCAACTAAAAGCGTGTAACAGGTCCCAAAAAAGGACGACACGATTGGACCACTCTCACCGTTTTTCCCATTGTAGGGCGGAACCTAATGGGTAGCGAAGAACCACTCAAACTCCTGCTTTGCTTAGCATATCTTTAATGGAGTCCCGATTATCCACTTGCTCTTCATCCAGTGGGCATTCTGGTAACTCTGGTTTGATATCTAGGGCAGGAATTTTGGGCATTGATTTGATGTCGATGTTCCAGCAATACTTTTATCACCTGTTAGTTAAAATAAATCACATATATAACCCAATTATATGTATATTCAATAATTGAATTAACTAACAAAATTAGCATAAGGGGCGAAGTCAGAACAATCTTTTAGGGGCGAATGAAATTTTAAATTTTTACTGTCTATATCTTTATAATTTTTAAAGGATTAAATTAAATTTTTATAATTTTAGGGAACTAATTTAAATTTTTTAAAAGATTTTAAGGGCTTAAATAACAAATTTACATTTTAGGGGGCCGAGTCCCATGCAGAGCCCTCTAGATTCGCTACTGATTAGCATACCTGAGGTGAGTTTCTGAAAGCTGCAACGTCCAGAACAGTATTGCCATCAATGTCTGGCCAACTAAGTAGTTCTTTCTCCCAACGTTTGGCAGTTTCATGTCGGCTTCTTATAAGCCACCCACCAAGAGTTCAAAAGCTTAAAACATGCTGGTTTTTACGGCAAGATGGAAAACCATTTCATCTCGAACAGTCACATCTTCAATACCGTCAGGACAAACCTCGAGAAACTTGAACAAAAGATCAACCTTTCCAGTTTGAACAACTTGGTGCAGAGGAGTGAGGCCGTCCCTCCATTTCACACGAACAAGGCCTTTGTCAAACTTAAGGAGTCGAAGCACCGCTTGAGTTTTGTCATTTTGAGGAGCCAAGTGCAGAGGGCTAAGCCCAGCTTGGTTTAACTTTCTTGCAATCATATTGCGAAGTGACCATTCATCCAGTGGTGAATTTTTTCGGCAAAGCTATGAGCTCAACTAGAAAAAGTGTGAGCTATTAAAGTTTTTGGCGAACCAATGCTTGTAGGGTTCACATATGCTGATATAGATGTTAAAGCATTTTGGACCGGAACCTCACCGTGCAATCCGGTAGAAATGTTACATAGTTACAACTTGGTCTTTCTTTCGATTTTATTTTGTTTTTGCTGGTTTGTTTTAAGGCTTGAAATAAACTCAACATCCTTAAAAGAGGATAGAATTTTTTCGCCCACGTTTTATATTAGGTTGATTATTTGATTGTGTAAAATTATAAAATAAAAAATTGAATGTTAAAATATACTTTAACTCCTTATACACTTTTGTATATTTGAAATTTAATTAGTCTATCTACTTTTATTTTTAGGATTTAAACTTTCTATTTTTTGAATTTAAAAAATCAAATTTAATTGTTAACATCATTAACATTCTTTCTATTAAATTCTTTAGTGTGAAGTTCAATGTTTTAATCTATTAACATCAATATTATTATCAATGCAAATCCTCCTATTTAGAATTAAAAGTAGAACATACAATTCTCATATGGTCCCAAGCCATATAAATCTGAAACAAAAAGAAGAAAAGAAAAAGTACTAGCACTTTTTATTGTTTTTTTTTTTTTTTTAAATTTCATTTTGCCCAATCCAAAGAATTGGTACTTAGAGGTAAAAGTTTCTTCAATGGTCCCATCGGACCTTAAGACGCTATACTAGTCTTAATTAAACACGACAATCAATAATCAATATGTCGGTATTATATTAATATATTTTTATATCATAAATATTTTAATGTATAATATATAATATAGAGTTTAATTTATCAATAATTTAAGTTATTTGCTGATTGAATTTTAATTTAATTAGTATCGATATTACTATTAGTGTAAAGAAAACAAAAATTTGAGGCATTGTATAAAAAAAATTGTTAATTAAATTTTGCTTTTGCTTGTGTTTTTTTAAAGCTAAAAATAAAATCAATACTCTTAAAAAAAAGATATTGTATATTAAAATAATTTAATCATTGCTTTTAATTATATCAAAATATTTTAAATTTAATATATTAGAATGATGTTTTAGTCTATCACATTTAAGTATTTAACAGATTTGCACTCCATATTTATATATGGAGCAAGATAGATGATATATATATATATATATATATATAACAACTCTAAAACTTAAAGATAAACTTCTTTTATCAATGGAATGAAATGTTACATTCACCAAACTTGATTTTATTTATAGATGACCATCACATCACTAAGCTAACCAAACAGAAAAACCATGCAGCCAATGACAACGACTAGTAGGAGGAAGAAGAATTTTGGTTTGGTAATGTTTACCCTAGTGCAAACATAAAATATTGTCTGGTATGATACAAGGAAAACTAGCAACGTTGAGAAGAAAACATTACAACAGGAGGCTACAACATATAATAAGTGTGCGTTTTCATTGGAATGCTCATATGAATATCCCCATGACCACGCGGAAACATCAAATAAATTCGTGTAAGATCTCCCAAAGAAGGAAAGTGTTAGGAGAATCAAGGAAGAGAATGAATGAGGTGGTAGGAGAAGTGCTGTTAAGAACACTGCTACCCAAAAGGTGAACGTGTTGCAAAACAAAAATGAGGAGTATTTAAATGTCCAATCATCTAGATCCAAAACGTCAATTGCGGAGGGACTGGGTATGGGAGCAGTATTGAAGTCGGTTTTATGCAAAAATGTGTGGGAATTGAGAGGCTCATCTTGACTTGAAGAGACTTGGTATTTCATGGATGGATTGTCATCAGGCTTCTTTGGAGGGTTTAAAGAGGCTTCGTAAGTGGTTGTTATAATTAGCACTGTCACTACTAGAAATGTGTTGCGCATCTCATGTGCCATACCCTTCTTTCCTCGACCTGCTCTTGTTGCCCAATTTTGAGACCGTGACATCTTGTCTTTTAAAGATTCGATGTGGAATGAAGAAATGGAGGTATTGGGAAGCAAGGAAGAGGAACCACTCAAACCTCCAGCTTTGCTTAGCATATCTATAATCCTATCCGCTTGCCTTTCATTCCATGGGTACTGTGATTGGATATCTAGTGCTGTCAATCCCTCCAAATTTTTGGCATTGATTTGGTCTCGCCTCATGTGTTCCAGCAATACTTTTACCACCTGTTAATAAAATATTCATATAAGTAACCCTTTTATCATACATATATACTCATCAATAACTGACTGAATGACAAAAATTAGCATATACCCGAGGTCTGTTTCTGATAGCTGCAATGTGTAAAACAGTGTTGCCATCAATGTCTGGCCAACTCAGTAGTTCTTTCTCCCATCGGGGAGACTCATACCAGCTTCTCATAAGCCACCTCACCAAGACTTGGAAAGCTTCGAACATGTCGTTTTTCACAGCAAGATGGAAAACCGTCTCATCTCGAACAGTCATATCTTGAATAGCCTCAGGACAAACCTCAAGAAACTTTTTCAAAAGATTCAAGTTTTCATTTTGAACCACATGATGCAGAGGAGTGAGGTCCTCCCTACCTTTGACACGGACAAGGCCTTCATCAAACCTGAGGAGTCGAAGCACTGCATGAGTTCTGTGATTTTGCAGAGCCAAGTGCATGGGGCTAAACCCAGCTTGGTTTAGCTTTCTTGCAAACATTGGCTTTAATTTGATCATCTCCATCATAAACTCAATATGCCCAGCAGAGGCAGCTACATGCAATGGAGTATTAAAAAAAGGCACATCATCAATACGCTCTAAAACATATGGATCATTCAGAATCAACTCATACAAGAGGTTAATATCTCCTGTTTGGGCAGCCTCTATCATCCTCTCATCCATAGCTTTTCTTTTGGGGGTAATAAATTGAGCAGTAAATTTTCAGATAATTGAAAAATAAAAACTAAGGAAATTTGCAACAAAACACAGAAAAAAGAACCAGAAGAGAATGTAGGAAAGGAAATAGAACTTATATTTTGCAAAAACACTGGAATCTGACCAAAATTTATACATGTTTCGAACACTCTTGTCTCAAAAAACAAATTTCATCCAAAGTCGAAGGAAACTTCTAGGTACTAAGCCATAGAAAATACACATCCATTCAAATCACATGCAACTCAAGTGGATTAAATGTTTTGATCTTATAGGTGAGTAAAACACACTAATTTGAGAAAATAAAACGTCTTGAAAGGTCTAGGGAAATTTCAAAGTAGGAAATCTTAGATCAAACAAAAAACAAGCTAAGTGGAGAAGGGAGTGATGACAGAATAATTTAGTGGACTATGATTAACACTGCTGCCCAAAAGGTCAAAGTGTTGTAAAACCAAAACGAGGAGGGCTCAAATGTCCAATCATCTTGTTCCAAAACGTCCATTGCAGGGGGACTGGAAACTACCAAAAAAGAAAGAGGTTTCCAGTTTGAACCACATGGTGCAGAGGAGTCAGGCCCTCCCTCCCTCTGACACAAACAAGTCCTTTGTCAAACCTGAGGAGTCGACGCACTGCTTGAGTTCTACCATTTTGCAAAGCCAATTGCATGGGGCTAAACCCATCTTGGTTTAGCTTTCTTGCAAACCACGGCTTTAAGTTGATCATCTCCATCAGAAACTCAATTTGCCCGGCAGAGGCTGCAGCATGCACTGGAGTATCAAGAAAAGGCACACAATCAATACGCTGTAAAACATATGGATCATTTTTAATTAACTCATACAAGACATTAATATCTCCTGTTTGCGCAGCCTCTATTATCCTCTCATCCGTAGCTTTTTAAATTTTTGTTTTTTTTTGTTTGGGGAATAAATTATGCAGTAAAGTTTCAGATTACTGAAAGCTGATGAAATTTGCAACACAACACAAAGAAGAAAGAACCAGAAGACAATAGAAAAGGAATTAGAACCTACATTTTGCAAAAACACAGGTAGCTAACCACAATTTATACATGAATTGAAAACTCTAGTTTGAGTAAACAAAATTTCTTCCAATGTCCTAGGAAATTTCCAAGTACCAAAGCCATAGAAAGAAGGTATCCACTCCATATAAACTACACATTAAATTTAAAGGTTGATTTTATAAATGATATAAACGCACTAATTTGAGAAAATAAACATCTTTAAAGGTCGGAGGGAACTTCAAAGTACAAAATCTTCGGCCATACAAAAAGCAAACCGGAGTAGTAATAAAAAGAATGATGAAAGAAAATTTTATTTAGTGTTTGTTAGCTCTTAGATTTGATAATTATTCTCGTATTAGGAGTTTGAACTGTTTTTCTATTCAAGTTAGTTCCTAATATTTCCTTGAAAAAACAAGTTACACCTCAAAAACAGTTTAGGTCCCAATGTGGAAACAATTACCAAGTTTAGGGACTAATTTGTACTAAAAAAAAGTTCAAACCCTAAAATGACAACAATTACCAAATTCATAGATTAACTTGGAAAAAAAGTTCAGAACATATGTGAACCAGTGCCGAGTTGAGGCCCCAAAAAATGGATTAACTCTTTTTTCTTTAGGGTAAACTTTATACTTGGTCATCTAAGTATTAGCGTGTTTCTGATTTTGTAATCCAACTTCAAAATTTTTCAATTTCATCAACAATGTTATCAACATTAAATTTTTGGGTTAAAGTGCAAATTTGTCATCTTACTACAAATGAATATTGAATTTTTCCACTATACTTTGTTTAAATTAATACTCACAATTATATTTTGAAATTTTGTGTAAGTTTATCAATCAAATATTATGTGATTGAGTATTACTATAAATTTTCAATTTTATTATATTTTTTCACCAAATTTGATTTTTTAATTAATTTTTACCACTCAATATTAATTTGATCATTTTAAAACCTCCTTTTAATAGCACTCTTATTCATGTTTTGCGTGACTGTAATGTTTCTTTCAAACATAACAGTTTACCTCATATATGTTCAGCTTGTCAATTAGGCAAAGCTCACAAGTTGCCTTTCAGCCCTTCAAAAACAGTGTACTCTTTACCTTTTGAATTAGTTGTGTTTGATGTTTGGGGACCAGCACACACATAATCCAATGGTTTCTCCTATTATGTTTCCTTCGTTGATATGCATAGCAGGTATACCTGGTTGTACTTTCTCAAGACTAAGTCTGAGGTTTTCCGATGTTTCTTTCATTTCCAAAAAATGGTTCAAGTTCAATTTGGTTGTTCCATAAAAATGCTTCAGAGTGACTGGGGGGAAGTATCGATCTCTATCGAATGAGCTCTCTTGGCTTGGCATCCAACATAGGGTCACGTGCCCTCATACATCAGAACAGCACGGTGTTGCTAAAAGAAAGCATAGACAGATAGTTGACATGGGACTCACCCTGTTGGCTCGGGCATCTATACCTCTGGAGTTTTGGTCATATGCCTTTGCTCATGCTATTCATTTGATCAACAAATTACCCACTCCTGTTCTACAAAAGAGTAGTCCCTATAAGAAGCTTTACAAAGTTAAACCTGCTTATTACCAACTAAAGGTTTTTGGTTGTGCCTGTTTTCCTTATTTGAGGCCTTTTCATTAACACAAACTTAGTTTCGATCCAAACGATGTGTCTTTCTTGGAGTTGGTACTAATCAAAAAGGCTATAAGTGCCTTGATGAATATGGTCGAATTTTTCTCTCTCGGCATGTTATGTTTGATGAATCATAGTTTCCCTTTCAGAATAATTTCTCTTCACGTTCTAACTTGGGCTCCATCAAGTCTTTCCATCAAAGGTCAACATATTCCTATGGTTGTGGCCAGTGCACTTCCAGATGATACCTCCACTTCTTCATCAGGGTCAACCAGGACTTTTCCTGTGGTAGGTTCACTTCAGGCTTCTTCTAACATAAGTTCTTTTTCCAGTTCAGCTGCTGTTGCTCGATCTTATTCTACAAGTCAACATGCAGAATCATCAGCAGTAGCTTGTGTGCCTACCTTCTATGATCAATCTAACCATCATGAAAGATCTACTTCCTTTGTGAATTCACATCCCATACAAACTCGGTCAAATAGTGGCATTTTCAAACCTAAAGTGTTCTCGTCTATCCTGACTGAGAAGGAGCCCATATCTACTACAGAAGCATTTCAAAGTCCTACTTGGAAAGAAATTGCACAAATAGAATATGATTCTTTGCTCTCCAATCACACTTGGGATCTTATGCCCTTACCTGCAGGTCGTAGGGCCGTAGGTTGCAAATGGATTTTTAAAGTAAAAAGAAATGTTGATGGCTCGGTGGCCAGATACAAAGGCAGGCTGGTGGTTAAGAGTTATTTCCAAGAGGCAGATATTGATTTTTAGGAGACATTTAGTCCTGTGGTCAAAGCAACGACGATTAGAGTGGTTTTGGCACTGGCTGTTTCCTTGGGCTGGTCTCTCAGGCAAGTGGACATTAATAATGCCTTATTGAATGGTGATTTGCATGAGGAAATTTACATGGTGCAACCACCAGGTTTTAAACAACAAGGGAGCAATGGCCAGCAACTGGTATACAAGTTAAGAAAGGCCTTGTATGGCCTTAAGCAAGCACCTCGGGCTTGGTTTCACAAGCTGAAGGAATTTCTTTTAACTGCCAAATTTGAAGTATCAAAAGATGACAACTCTCTTTTTATTCATCATTCGGGGTCTTAGTTGCTCTATGTTTTGGTATACATGGATGACATTATTGTTACTAGGGCTGACTCTCGTGCCATCAATCAGTTTGTTTAGGAACTCAATCTTCAATTCTCTTTGAAAGACTTAGGGAAGTTGAGTTACTTCCTAGGCATTGAAGTCAACTACACTCAATATGGTTTTTTTCTTAGCCAAAAGAAATACATTCTTGATCTATTTCGAATGGCCTTCATGGACAGATCGAATGGCTCTCCTATACCAATGGTAACCACTTGTCATTTATCAGCTCATGCAGGCAGTCCTGTTGAAGATGAACATCTTTACAGAAGCATAGTTGGTGCTCTACAATATGTTGTAATTACCAGACCAGACATTGCCTTCTCTATGAACGAAGTATATTAGTTTATGCACAAGCTATTGGATCTCCAATTTAAAGCTGTCAAAAGAATCTTACATTATTTGCAGGGGACTTTGGATCATGGATTAAGGTTCACTCGAACTTTGAAGTTTTTGCTCGAAGGATATTCAGATGCCAGTTGGGGGTCAGATATTGATGATCGCTAGTCGACGTCAGGCTATTGCATGTTTCTTGGAGGGAATCCAGTTTCCTGGAGTTCTAGAAAATAGCAAGTGGTCTCCAGGTCTATAGCTAAAGCAGAATACAGAAGTCTTGCTCATGTCACTGCAGAAATGGTCTGGATTCAGTCCCTGTTATCCGAACTATATGTTCTAGTTAAAAACAAGGCATTAGTGTGGTGTGATAGTTCAGCTGCTATTGCAGTAGCAGGGAATCCTATTATGCATTCTAAATTCAAACATGTCGAGTTGGATTTATTCTTTGTGAAGGAGAAAGTTGCAAGAGGATCCCTTCAAGTGGGTCATGTACCGAGTCAAGATCAGATTGCAGACATCTTGGCGAAACCATTATCAACAGGATTGTTCAATAAGTTCAGGAGCCAGCTTAAAGTTCTTACCAACGATCATGAAGTTACAGGATGGAGAGAACGTCAATGAGCACGAGGCATGTTATGAGTATTTCACCAGTTACTATTACTGTTGAAGTTAGTTAGTTGTTAAACAAAGTAGTTAGTTGTTAGTTATTATCTGGTTGTATTAAATACTCTGTCAATTACTCTCAAGAGGTTAATGAAGTTAATCAGCTTCTTTATCATTGATTCTGACATTTGAACACTCTAGTTTGAGGAAACAAATTTGTTACAAGGTGGAAGGAAATTTCCAAGTACTAAAACCACAGAAAATAAGTATCCAGTCCACATGAAATACACATTAAATAAAAAAGGTTGATTTTATACATGCCATAAACGCACTAATTTGAGAAAATAAACATCTTTAAAGGTCCAAGGGAATTTCCAACTATAAAACCTTGGACCAAACAAAAAGCAAGTTGAAGGAATGGTAAAAATTATTATTTATGGAGTGTAAATATTAGTTGTTTATTGTGAAGTTTCCTAGAATCCCAAAGTTGGCAAACTTTACCTTTAGATTGAAAATTTTAAAATGAGTTAGTGGAATCTTTTTGTCTTTAATTTTTAAATTGTAAAAGGATAATTTATTTAATTAAATAAATATAATTAAGTTGATTATAATTAAGTCTATGGTTTAATATAAGTAAACTTCATTAAAGAATATCCACAAATGTGGCATAGATGGTCATATTAGCAAATTCGGAATTCCTATTTATATATTATTTTAAAGGTTTATTACACAAGAATTTATCACTTCTTTATAAAAATAATCATAATTTTATTTTAATTATTAAAATTACGCTAATTTTCTGATTATTTTTATGTTAGAACCTCATTCATGTAAAGAGCAATAGAAAGGTGGGTATTGACACGATTTATATGGAAACCCTAAAATGACCCGGTTTTAAATCAAAACAAGGAGAAATCCTCGTTGATGAAACTGTACAATGTGGGATTCCCTTTGTTAGTATTTTGTACAAACATGTTGAACTTAGAAGGGAAAATTGTTGAAGCAATTATGAGAATAGAGGCTACAGCTGCATTTGGCATTGGGTAGGTTACATAATTTATTGATAGTTTTTTTAAAACAAGACATTTAGCTTATTTATAAGTTGATTATAACTTAATATATATTCTATAGCTAGATTTTTAACCAATAAGAAATTGGCATAGTTCATTTTATGGTAATTGGCAACATTTTATTCACCAATATAATTTCTTCTTAATTATGTAAACAAATTTTTTTAAGAAAAATTAATAATTAGAAAATTGTTAGCAATTTACGTAACCTCCCAAACCCGGCCTAGATGTTATGACTAGATTGAGAAGGCTACATTAGCCACCGAAATGGCTAAGCTAACTTACGCTACTTTTTAAGACTTTAAATGAACTCATTTTAGAGAAAACTGTAGTTGTACTTTGAGTTAGCTTAAAAGCATTCATTCATTAGGTCGTATATGCTTAGGATTCATCTTATTGTTGACAGTGTTGTTTTAGAAAAACTGTTTGCTTGTCACTCTTCTTTAAAAAAAAAAACTCGAAGTTAAACTAGTACAGCGGAAAAACCATTTTTCAAGTCATTTTGGAAAATTTGCCTTATCGATTTGTTTGTCAAAAATAGTTCCTTTGCAATGTAGTGGAAACTAGGGAACAGTATCAAATTTTACTTAAGCCCGATATCATGCATTATCCGATTTTTATGCTTGAGTAATTCATGCATGCAAAAATCCCCAAAAGAAAAGTTACCAAGCCACAGACCAGAAATAATTAAAAATTATAAGCCAAAACCAATAAAGACTTAATAATACTTAATTAAAAATAATAATAATCTGAGATCCAAGTTGATTCTCCAAATGCCGAGTCCAGTCCTAATTTTGAGATTTACCTGAAAAGTTAAACACTATTGGGGGTGAGCTTATGAAAAGCTCAATGTGAGTCGAATAATTATTTAAATAGGCAAAAACATCAAATACAGTGAAACATATTAGCATTAACAGAAGAAAACAGAACCATCATAGGAATTTCATGTCAATACATAGCCATTATCAAATTGATGTCAAACAGTGTATGAGCATAGGTCATCATTCATTCGAGTAACAATCATTAATTTCGATCTCATTCAATACAACAAAATACAATGCGTAGCATAAATCAATAACATTCGAGTATGTCGTGCACATGATGCAATGCAAAAAGGTTCCTATCCATACCATCCGCTACACACCACGAGTTCCCCAAAACCTGTCTGCCAAACTCCAAAACATTACGAGCATAGCTCGATGCGGTAAAACCACCAAATAATCAATAATGCAGAAAATCTGTTGGATATCAAATAGTGTGATACAATCGCCAATAACATATAATATGCAATAAAATCGCCAATCCCCTTGGTACTTCAGGTGTAGTGCACTGACTACAAATAATGTGGACTTAATATGCCGCCAGTACTCCACGGAACTCCTCCGCCAACCACAAAATCCCAACCCAATGCATATGCAATATGTCACACAATCTCATACATAATCACATACTTTCAGTAAATGAAAACAGTGTTCCAATCTTTCAAATTACCATTGAGTTGGTATCAATCAATAGCGTTCAATTTCACATACTGTACAGATTTTCATTGTGCATAAATAGCACCCTTTTCAATACAAATATAACAAATATCTCATGCGTTTAAATCATACAAAAGCTTAATATCTCAACACATTATATCATTCAGTCAAACATTCTCATAACTCATAACTCAAATATGCAATTACAAACTCATTCAAACATCCATACTATTAAACTAACAATTTTGCCAACATGTCAATCTTTTAAGGCTCGAAACATACCTGGTTCGGCCACTAACAAAATCAATAATTTGGCTTGTAATGGGCCTATTTTGCCCGGGGCCCATAAGCAAACCAAATCCAATACAACATCAGACCCAAACCAACCCAATTACAAAATAAAACCAAACAACTAATGCAAACAATTAAAACAGTCCCATTACAACCCAAAATTTAAACCACAAACCCAATACCAAAACCCATTTACAAAACCCAATAAAAGAAACAAAAACCCAAGCCCGATGGCCCAAATGCCTAACCCTAGCAGTCCAAACACAATAACAAGAAAAACAAAAAAGAAAACCCTAGGTCAGCTAGCCGCCGCCGCTCCCGCCGTACCTCCACGTCAACCACCAGCTGGCCTCCATACCTGCAAAAAAAGAAGGACAAACAGACAGTTGAAAATACAAAAGCAAAAACAAAAAAAAAAAATTGTATTTTTCGGCTATAAAAAGCCATCAAAACGCATGTAATTTTTTTACACACGGAATACAGAGAAAAAAAATACAGCAATCATCTAAAGGTTTCTGACTTCTGCTCCTTTTTTTATTTTTTATTTTGCTATATTATTTTTTTAAAAAGAAAAACCAAAAAGAAAAAATAAAAAAATATTACCCTTTTTTTTTTGGCATTTGCGCCGCTGTGGAGGCCGAGGTTCGTCGTTTCTGATGAAAAACGACCCTTTTTTGGGCTCGGATAGTCGAAAGGCAAAAAATGGCCATTTTTTATTTTTCCAGCCACCGTGGACGGCGGCGCAGTCGCCGGTGACCTGCGGCCGCCACGGTGGTCCGGTGACCGGAGCATGGCCGACCATGGGGGCTTTGAAGGAAGGGGAGAACTTTACGGATTTTTTTTTTGATGGTTGGAATGAATTTTTTGTAAAAAAGTTGATTTATATAGCAACAACAAACGACACCTTGTTGGGGATTAATTTCAGAGGCCAAAACGACGTCGTTTTGGCATCTGACCCGAAACCCGACCCATAATCGCCTAGGATCCGCGTGTTTTTGGACTGAGGTACTATTTACGCCCTCAGTCCTTCCGCTTTTGATGTTATTTTCAATTTGGTCCCTATTTTAGTTTTCTTTTATCTTTTGAATTTACCCTGCAATTTTTTTGTTGTTTTATTTTGGTCCTAAACAATGCGCATAAAAGGGGTTTGGGATATTTTCCCATATGACCCCTGCAGTTTTCGCGCGTTTAGGTTTTGGTCCTTTCGCATTTTCTATTTTTAAATCCAGATTATTTTATTTCTAATTTGTACCCCAAATTTTATTTCGATTTCATTTTCACCCTAAATCGGTTTAACTTCATTTTTTTTAAAAGAAGCTATTTTAGTTAATATTTCATTTAATATTTTATTTATTTATCTATTTCATTTCAATTTTTTAATCGAATTTATATTAGTTTTTAATTATTTATTTACTTATTCTTTGGCTCCTTTTTATGGCGTATTTTTATATTTTTATATGCATATTTTTTATTATTCTATTTTATCTATTATTAAGTCATTTACTCGTTTATATATTCTTTTAAAAGTATAATTGATTATAATCTCTTATTTACGCCAGATTTTACTATTATCATCATTATATTATTCTAATTCTTCTTTATCACTTATTTTTTTTTTGATACTTTCATGTATATTATTTTTTTTATATATCATGCATATTCCACTTTCTTTTATTATTATTATTATTATTTTATGTTATTGTTTAATTAACATTAGGTTTAATTAGCTAATGCCATTACTTATTTTATTACTTATATCATCGTGTCATGCATCATCATTTTATTATTATTGCAATCATACCGCGAACCGTTTTAAATTTTCGTTCTATCACGTCCCGAATAAAATCCTCGATATTTCAAATGTTATATTCATTTTCACATAATCGCATGAAAAATATTTTCTTAAAAGTAAGCATGGTTTCGTATTTGGAGATTCAAAAAATCGTTCCCTAACTTATGGGGTTTCGATTTTCTAGATAAATCCGAGTAAACGAACTTTTTAAAGCATGAATTTTGAACATTCTCGGGAATTAGGAAAAATCGTGTTCTAACTTACAGAATATGATTTCTTTCTAAAACCGAGATAATCGAATGTCTTTCAAAATAAACAAATTTTTCGGTATTTATTCTCGTTTCGGGTTTTAAGATGTTGTGTCCTAACTTACAAGACGTAATTCTTTATTCTCGATTAACGTGAAATATGCCTTCTTCTCAGAAAAATTTTCTATTAAGCAATGTTTTAACAAAGGATCCTATTTTTAAAATCTCTTCAATTTTTCGATTTTCGACACTAAGACACTAATTAATCAACTAGGTACCAATTTTGGGCGTTACGAGGGTGCTAATCCTTCCTCGTGCATAACCGAATCCCGAACTTATTTTTCTGAATTTCGTAAACCAAAACCGTTATTTTAATAAATCAAATCTATTATTAAAATAACTGAATTACAAGGTGACCCGATCACACCTCATCAAAAAAAGATTGGTGGCGACTCCATTTTCGTTTTTATTAAAAATAAGTCGACCCCGTTTTAGCAAAAGAAATGGTTTCGACAGTTTGGCGACTTCACTGGGGATCAAATAAGAGAGTCGAGCCATAAATTGATTAATTTTTATCTTTTTGTCGAAAAATAAAAAAATTGTTTTAAATTTACGATTGCTCCATTGCATTTAATCCGTCATTTTCGTGGTTTTCATCATAATATGCTTGCTTTGTTAGTTTAAATCTGTTCATGTGTCTCTGCATTTTGCATTGCATAAATCAGTTAATTTTACCCCTTTAAGTGGGAGTGAGAAGATATTCCTTCGTGAGGTCTTCACCTCCGTATAGGATAGTGGATCACTTTTGGGATACATCCGTACCTATGTCTTCGTGAGATTTTCATCTCCGTATAGCCATAGGGAAATGTATTCCCCTGAACTGAACTCAGTCCGCATGTGCCTATAATGGGTGAGGATCGAGGAATCTGCCGGTTCGGGTACCTTTACTCTAGAACCAAACCCCATATAGCGAGCCTTAAGAGCCCACCTTAAGTAGAGCCGCGCGAAACCCTAGTAGTCACCCGAGTAGGTGTTTTACTTATTATTCTTTGCTTACTTTAAACTGTGTATGAAGTACTGAATTGCTTTGTTTTTACTTTGTTTGTAATTGCATCGCATTTTTCATCACAAAAATGGTGTTGATTCAGATTCGGTTCCTAAATAGATAACTTATCATGGAAAAAGGGTTTCTTAATAAAGTGGAGGATAATGTGGCCGTCCGAATTTGAGCCGAGACAACGCAGCAAGAGAAAGGTGATAGTCTGACCGAGGGATACGTATCAGTGTTGTGGGATTTCACCCGCGTTAGCGTGACTCAGAATAATATTCAAGAATTAGAAGAGATATGGGATCAATGGAACGATGAGATCAAGCAACTGTTTTACTGTAACTATAGAGATTTACCCTATTTGCTCGACGTGAAGATGGACAAACACTTATTTCAGGCCCTCGCCCAGTTCTAAAATCTTGCCTACAGTTGCTTCACTTTTGGGAAAGTTGATTTGGTACCTACCGTGGAGGAGTATATGGCCTTACTTCGTTGCCCGAAGATTCAAGCCGACAAAGCATATTTAAGAGTCGCTAATGTATCGACCTTTTTGAAGAAATTGATGAGCATCACAGGGATGAGTGAGCAGTGGGTGGCAGCCCGGATCAAGCAAAAAGGAGATAGTAAGTGTATCCCTTGGAAAAACTTGAGGGATCTGATTCTAGAGCATCCGGATATGAAGAAAAGGGTTGATGTGTTCACTTTAAGTATCTACGGTTTGGTCATCTTCCCCAAGACATTAGGGCACGTAGATGAGGCAGTCTCAGATCTCTTTAATCGACTCGATAAAAAATTCACATCGGTTCCTACAATTTTGGCCAAAACTTTCAAATCCTTGAACGCGTGCCGGAGAGCGGGCGAGGGCAGATTTATAGGTTGTGCGTAACTTTTGTTGGCATGGTTCCACGGCCATTTTTGGAAAGTGGAAAAGTTCTCATATCGAATCTTCTCCGAAAGCTATTCTTCCCTAAAAGAGATAGTGGCTACACCGAGACAGGATGATATTACAGTGGAAAAGTGGATGATGATTCTCCAAAGTCTGCAAGAAGAAGAGATCGAGGGGAGAGCCCCTTGGATGGTCCCCGACGAGATCTTGTATCGATGTGGAGATTTGGATTGGGTTCCCCTGCTTGGGATATGGGGAGCTATCGGGTATGCTCCCCTACTCGTGTTAAGGCAATATAGGTCAAGACAGTTCACGCCAGCAACACAAGGGTTAGCTCAGTGCGAGTTCGTATACAAGGGAGATAATTACAAAAAGAAAGCTCTTGAGATATCGAATTCCTGGAACCAAACTCGTAGAATGAAAAGGTTTGTTGATAATCCAATGACTACCCCTAAGTATGACCGGTGGTGGGGTTAGAAAATCAACGACAACATCCTTACGTCAAATCAAGAAAACTTCCGATCATTAGAAGAACGCTTGCAGGTGGTCCCGACTGAACTAGATATCATCAAACAAGAATTTGAGAAGAAAAGTTCAAAACTAGGAAAAAGGATCGAGCAATTAGAGGAAGAGAAAATGCAGCTGGGGTTAGATGTCGATGTTCTAAAACTAGAAGCTGAGAAATTGAGGAAGGGAAAGAACAAGGCCGAAGAGGATTTGGATAGTTTGAAGACGGATTACAAGAAGCTGCATATGTCAATAAGAACCACTGGTTTGGGTAAAACATCTGAGCAATGGCGACAAGAAATCCAAGAAGAAAAGACTAGAGCTAATCAGCGGGAGAGGAAGTTCCATGATACTCGAGTACGGGTGGACGCTTTAAAAAAGAGCTTGTTGAAGAGCCAAAATGAAAAGGAGAAGTTAAGAGCTCGGTGACAGAGTTAGAAAAGTCACTACACCAGCATCGTAGTCGCAACTTCAAAATCAAATTAAGGGCCAGCTTAAGGAAGATCGACGAGCTAAAAGGGAGGATAGAAGAACTTGAAACCACTCTGTAAAACTGTAAACTCCGGGTTGAACTATTGGAAGAAAATAATGAGTGGTGGAAAGATCAACTTCATCGATCTCAAGACCAGGTTAGGGATATGGATTACTTCATGGGTGAAGCTTTGGCCCAAGTGCGAGAGGTAGCTAATCATTTACAAACATTGGCGGTCCAGGCTGATGTACTGAGTTTGAAATATGAGTCAGAGTCAGATCGAGGCAGAGAGTTAGCTTGGCTTCTTAAGCAATTCAAAACTTTAAGCATTAGGGAAAAGCCATATATGTAATCCATTTTATGTAAAGAAATTTGTTTTCTAGAAAGGTTATTCTAATGAAATTGAATCAGAATCAATGCCTTTCTCTTTTTTGCATTCATTGCATTCACGCATTAGCATTGCATTGCATCGTGTGCACTAAAACTCACAAAAAGACTCTAAAATCGTGGCAATTACCCTGGAATATCATTACGATATGATAAATCGAAATAGTAACATATTTTAGGCCCACATTTAGTATGCTTTTGGATGAATTATCCCTTGATTTATGTAAAAAGGTGCTCTTAATCCTTTCTTTTTCATGTCTTATACTCAGGAAAGCACCAGGGGATGAAAAGAATGCAAAACGGGCTTAAAACGGGACAAATGGGCGAAAGCATGAAATCGACACGGCCTGGACCAAAGATCACACGGCCGTGCCTCCTTAAAGATCTCGAACACAGCCTGGACCACGATTACACGGCCGTCCCTCATTAAATAAGTCCGAGCACGGCCTGTCCACGATTTACACGGGCGTGCACCATGGCCGTGCCTCTGCCGTGGAGAAGAGCAATTTCATTCGGGAAAGGATACTTAGGGAGAAAGAAACGTATTTCAAAAGTCTATAAATACACCCTAAGTATGACCTGAAAGGGGGAGCCCAAAGCCATCGTCTAGGGGCGTCGTGCTAGGCCAGAGAAGGCAGATTTGTGGGGATTCACTCAGGGATAGCCAGTTGATTCATCTCAAGAAGCCGGAATTCTACTCAAGACGGAGGATCTCTCATTCAATTCCTTCAGGGGGTTTTAGGGATTTCTTATGTTTTGTTTTATCTTTTCTCTTGAGATGTTTTTCTTTATTGTTATGAACTAAACCCTTCGGATACCCGAAGGGGATGAAACCTATGATGAATCTTGTTATTTGATTATTTGAATTATATGATAAATACTTAGTTTGTTCTTAATTATGTGAGCTTAATCCAAATTTAATGTGCTTAGGTGGAGGAGGAATAGACCATGCCTAAGAGTAGATCCAACATAATTAAGCGGAGTTGATCGCATGCCTAGAGATAGGGTGACGAGATTTTACCGGATTAGGGTGAAACCTAATATGGGAATCCATAGATCGATTTACTGCTATTCTAGGGGGTTATTATAAGAGAACGAGAGTTCCACTAATTAACCTAGGGTTAGACGTTATTTACCTCAAGAGAGGGTTTAATATACGTTAGGGAGTCTTACGGATCAAACTAAGTGAATAAATCGTATGGTTCAGTGTTAGATAACAAGTGAAGTCTAGGTGGATTCTTCCTAGGGTATCGTCTAAATCAACTGAGTTTTTCCCAAGTTATTTTCCAAATTCATTCTTCTTTGTCTTAGAGTCTTTAGTTTAGTAGTTAATTAATTTAGATTAATAAACAACTTCACTTATTTTAGGCTAAATAATAAAAAGAAAGTTAGTATTAGTACTTTTAGTTCTTTTGGGTTCGATGATCCGGTCTTGCCTAAACTATACTACTGTTCGATAGGTGCACTTGCCTTTAATCGTTGTCAGAGTTAGTTTACAGGTTCGATCATTCTTTTATAAATTTTAAAACTCTGATTTACAGCGATCAAGTTTTTGGCACCGTTGCCGGGGAACTAAAATATTAAGAACACTCTATTTTTATTACTTTAGCCATTTTTTTTCTTTTTTTCGCAATTTATTTTTATTTTTAGTTTTTATTTTTGCTAAATTCTCTTTCTTTCTTTTCCTAGCAGGTACCTCTAGTTTATGACTAGAAGGAACCCGAGAGGACCTTTAGAATACTGACAGGTGATATTGAAGCTACCGCTCAAGAAGAAATCGCAGAGAGAAATTAGGCGAGCCCTAAATTACCAAGGAGAGCGAGAAGACAGATCCAATCCTACGAAGGGATGGACGAAAATAATATTCCACCACAAGATGTGGGAGAAAATAATGCTCCTCGTACTATGTTTGATTATACTAAACCACATTTAACAGGAGCCGAATCTAGTATTGTTAGGCTGCTATAGCGCTAATAATTTTGAATTAAAGCCTAACACTATACAAATGATTCAATAGTTTGTTCAATTTGATGGTTTACAGGAATCGAAGATCCAAACGCTCATATAGCTAATTTTTTAGAGTTTACGTGTGATACCTTCAAAATAAATGGCGTTTACGATGATGCCATACGTTTTTCGATTATTTCCCTTTTCATTAAAGAATAAAGCTAAATAAAGGTTAAACTCGTTACCACGAGGGTCAATCACTACATGGGAACAAATGACCAAAAATTTTTATTAAAGTATTTCCCACTGGCCAAAACGGCCAAATTATGTAATGATATATCTTCCTTTGTACAGATGGATTTAGAGACATTATACGATGCATGGGAGAGATATAAGGATCTCTTGAGAAGGTGTCTGCACCATGGTTTACCTTTGTGGCTCCAAGTCCAGACTTTCTATAACGGTGTAAACCCCTCAACGAGACAACTAATTGACTCAGCCGCCGGTGGAACCTTGAATAATAGAACTCCTGAGGCAGCCTACGAGTTTATTGAAGAGATGTCGCTGAATAACTATTAGTGGCAAGTTACAAGAACAAGGCCAACAAAAATAGCTGGAGTTTACAACCTCGATGCAGTAACTATGCTATCAAATCAGGTAGAGTTGATGAATAAGAAGATTGATAGTTTGTGTTCTTCGCGGGTACATCCAGTCATGCAGTGCGACACAAGTGGAACTGTGGCGAATCCTGAGTACCCACCCTACCAACCGGGCACAGAGAGCGAACAGATGAACTATATAGGTAACAATTTCAGATATAATAATAACCCGTATAGTAATAATTATAATCCAGGTTGGAGGAACCACCCAAATTTTTCGTGGGGATGACAAGGAAATCAAGGAAATCAAAGACAACAACCTCCTCAAAATTTTCAAAATCAGCCCTATCCACAGGAAAAGAAGCCGAATCTTGAAGAGACGTTGAACAAATTTATAGCATCCACAGAAGCCCGTCTCCAAAAAACTGAGGTAACACTCAACAACCAATAAACATCGATCAAAAAGATCGAGAACCAAGTTGGAGGACTTACAAAGGCAATCGGGGAAATTACCCGATCGATCGGAGAAATTGCAAAGCTATTATCCGAACGACCGCAAGGGCATCTACCGAGTAATACTGAAATTAATCCAAAGGAGCAAATCCAAGCCATAACAGCTCAAGAAAGCGAAGAAGTAGAAGAACCCAGTCCAACACAAGAAAACGATGTAAAAGAAGGTAAAGTTGAGGTACCACAAGACAAGCCAAAACCGGTAATCAAGGAGTACCAACCTCGCATACCATATCCCGAAGTGTTAACAAGAGATGATACAGAAGAAACGATTCGGTAAGTTTCTTAAACTTTTAAAGAAATTACATATTAACTTACCATTACTTGAAGCTCTTTCGCGGATGCGATTCTAGGAAATTTTTAAAAGAGCTTCCGACAAACAAACGGAAGTTAGGCGAGTGTCGTCACATGTGAAACTTAACGCAAAGTGCTCAAAGAATCCTCCAAAATAGACTACCACAAAAGCTAAAAGATCCAGGGGAGTTTTACAATTCCATATTTAATTTGTAGACTAACCGTTGATAATGCGTTAGTGATTTAGGGCAAGCATAAATGTCATGCCTTATAAATTATTTAAACAATTAGGTCTAGGGAAACCCAAACAAACTAGGATGAGCATTCAATTAGTGATAAAAACTGTTAGAATTCCTAGGGTATTATCTAAGATGTTCTTGTAAAAATTGATGATTCGTTTTCCCAGTAGATTTTGTTGTCTTAGACATGGATGAGGATAATTCGATCCCCTAATTTTAGGAAGACCCTTTTTAGCAACTGCCAGGACTAAAATTGATGTCGATGCAAGAGAACTCATACTTTGCGTAGGTAATGAGACAGTCACCATCAAGGCTCTCGATTCGGCTAGAACATCGAGTAATCAAGGTGAGAACGTAAATTCTCACGATAACCATTCGGTTAACCCTTATTTTCGTGAAGCACCACCAAAGAATACAAGCGAACCCGGTCCTAAACCTCATGCCAACAAAGAAATAACTCATGAAGATCGAGGATTCAGCCTTCGATGATCTAGACGAGTGGAAGATACACTTCAAGGAGAAATTAGGGATACACGATGAAGAACCGGAAGCACACGAGATAAAACCGAATGAGCCCCCAAAAGAGCTAATAGGAACAACAAACCACTTCAAAATAGGGGACCAGAATGCTTTGTTAGATCAGGCAAATCCTTAAATATCTCCTCCTGGACCTAGCACAAACAAAGAAATATCTTTTAGGGTAACCAGTGTTTTCCCACACCTTTGGACAGTCGAGGTAAGTAATCCTATTTTTGGTACTTTTACTATAAACACATCTCGACTTAAATTTTTTCACGAAGACGCAAAAGATAGCATGAGGAGGGACTTCCAACTCCTCAAACCACCATGACAAAACAAACGAGAGGAAAGTCTAGCTTAAGACTATAAACGAGCGCTTCTCGGGAGGCAACCCGAGCACTAACATAATTTATTCTCACATTTTGCTTTAAATTTATTTTTCTTTTCTTCTTTTCTTTCAACACTTAGTTATAAACTAACAAGGGTGCGAAATTCCGTGATACACGGCCCTTACACGGGCGTGGTCGTGGCCGTGTGGACCATAAGAATCCTCGTCTTGACATAGCGGGCCGTGCGAATCAATTCCAACCACTTTTCGACGTCACGGATCCAACCACTACACCATGGGCACCGACACAGGGGCACGGCCATGCCCCATAATCGTGTGAAGCTACTGACGTTCCAACCACGGGCAAAACACACCCGTGCCTTAAACCCGTGCCAACATACTGACTTGTCGAACACAGGCTAGACACGAGCGTGGGGTAACCAACACGCCTAGGAACGCGGCCGTGCGATGCGGCCGTGTGAATCGACACACCCTCAACCCACGGACGTGGTAAACTGCCAGACTTGAGATTCTATTTAAATACCATGCCCCTCTCATTTCTCTCCTTACCTACTCTTCTTCTTCTTCCTTTCTTTCTTTTCTCCCTTTTGTTTCTTTTTCCTTTTCCTAATAAGTCCTCAGACTCTTGAGCTACAGCAAAATCATATCCATGGCAAAGAAGCGTAAAAGGCCAATCTCCTCAAAGGAGACCGATTCACCTGAGTTCATACCGGCAGCTTCATCCAAAAAACAAGCCAAGGGTCTTTGAGACCAATTATCTGTTCTTTTATTTTTATCTTCTCATTTATTTTCCTTCTCTTTAACACTCTTATGCTTAATTTAGTTTATTTTATCTTAGTTTCTTGATTTTAGGTTCTAAAGGCTGCTTGGGAATCACGCCACCACCACCACCATAACCTCAGCCTTAGAAATCACACCCAACAATAAGGACCTCCCAGTCCATTCATCTTTTCTTTTAATTTTAGTTTTCTTCTTATTCTCCTTCTCTTTATCTTTCTTGTCTTTAATTACATTATTAGTATAGTTTTAATATTACTCTAGATGTCCTGGCTAATTCTCCACGAGCCTCCCAATTTCTTCATCTAAGCGCAGTTCGTCATCCAGACGCCCATCACCACCACCAAAGGCACAATCTCCTCTCAGGAATCATCCAAAAATTCGTGAAGTTTTCACATATCCCCATATCGATGATGATTTTATTACAAGGTTATTATATATCTTTGTACATTGAGGGCAATGTACATCTCAAGTGTGGGGGGTGAACAACCTAAAAAGATACCTAACTCAAAGCCTGAATTTAGTCTTGTTTGAAAGTAAATTACTCATATTACTAATTAGGATAAAATTTCTGATGATTTATGATTTTTATTGATATGTTTTAGACTAAGTCATTGATAATTGTGCATTGATGATTAAATTCTAAGAATACTAGAGAGTCAAGCATGATAAGTCTATTTTTCAGAAATTAAAAATTTTCTAGGTTGTCGAACTGAGTTTAAATATTACTTTGAAGTTTGAAATTTACGAGGTTGACATCAAAATACCCATAATTTTTGTGAGATTTTGAGCCTTATAGAGCATATATTCTTTTTCTTGCTCACTTTATTGATTATGAGTATGTCAACACTGATTTGTTATTCTAGAACTTGCATCAATTATACATGTCGGGACCACATTTTTTGATTTGATACACAGAGATGATAAAGGCACCTAGGATCTAACCCACTTACTCCATTTAAAAAGCCTACCTTCACAAATTAACCCCTAATGAACCCCTTTTAATCCTAACAACCCTTTTTATTGACATAACTGCTAATATTAACCCAGAACCCCTTTGTTTTTGTTATCATCATTCCTTTTGACTACCCTTATATCGAGATTTGATTTGATTAATAGCCTAACTATGTTTTTATTTCAGTAATTTATCTTTTATTATGTATTTATAGTTTGTTCTTAAAAAAAAATTCATTATTAGTTATGTGATTAAACGAGCTTATACATTTAAATTCCAAATATCGAAGAAGAAGCTCGTATTATTAAGTACTATTAGTTTTCAATTGATGTAATTATTATTAGTTCATTAGTTTTTAATTAGGTAATTTGTCAATTCAATCTCGATTCTAACCCTCTAATTCAGCCTTATTCCACACCTTAACCCTAGCCCCGTTACAACCCTAACAAAGACCTTTTGATTTGTGTTTCATCTCATATTTCAGTGGTGGAGATTTGATTTTCATGCTAGCCTATGGGATTAACTCTTCATGTTCGACTTTTGAGTACCTAAATTTTGAACCTTAAACACTTTGAGTGATTTGAGTGAATATTTAGTGAGGATGTCAATCCTTATCGATTTTGAATCAGAGGTAATTATTTAGATAAAGGGAAACACCTATGTTTTGTGCTACAGAATCTATGACTTATAATATTTGAATTTTTAAGACTCTTTGAGTTGAATTGTCCATGTATAAATTATCCCTGAATTATGATGAAACACTATCAATGACTATTATGAATTATAGGAAGTTCGTTTTAATTGTAAGTTGAGAATTTTGCTTGAGGACAAGCAAAAGCTTAAGTGTGGCGGTATTTGATAAACCGAAATAGTAACATATTTTAGGCCCACATTTAGTATGCTTTTGGATGAATTATCCCTTGATTTATATAAAAAGGTGCTCTTAATCCTTTCTTTTTCATGTCTTATACTCAGGAAAGCACCAGGGAATGAAAAGAACACAAAACGGGCTTAAAACGGGACAAATGGGCCAAAGCATGAAATCGACACGGCCTGGACCAAAGATCACACGGCCGTGCCTCCTTAAAGATCTCGAACACAGCCTGGACCATGATTTACACGACCGTGCCTCAGTAAAGAAGTCCGAGCACGGCCTGTCCACGATTTACACGGGCGTGCGCCATGGCCGTGCCTCTACCGTGGAGAAGAGCAATTTCATTCGGGAAAGGATACTTAGGGAGAAAGAAACGTATTTGAAAAGCCTATAAATACACCCTAAGTATGAATCGAAGGGGGAGCCCAAACCCATCGTCTAGGGGCGTCGTGCTAGGCCGAGAAGCGATTTGTGGGGATTCACTCGGGGATAGCCGTTGATTCATCTCAAGAAGCCGAATTCTACTCAAGACGGAGGATCTCTCCTTCAATTCCTTCAGGGGTTTTAGGGATTTCTTATGTTTTGTTTTATCTTTTCTCTTGAGATGTTTTTCTTTATTGTTATGAACTAAACCCTTCTGATACCCGAAGAGGATGAAACCTATGATGAATCTTTTTATTTGATTATTTGAATTATATGATAAATACTTAGTTTGTTCTTAATTATGTGAGCTTAATCCAAATTTAATGTGCTTAGGTGGAGGAGGAATAGACCCCGCTAAGAGTAGATCCAACATAATTAAGCGGAGTTGATCGCACGCCTAGAGATAGGGTGACGAGATTTTTCCTGGATTAGGGTGAAACCTAATATGGGAATCCATAGATCGATTTATCGCTATTCTAGGGGTTATTATAAGAGAACGAGAGTTCCACTAATTAACCTAGGGTTAGACGTTATTCGCCTCGAGAGAGGGTTTAATATACGTTAGGGAGTCTTACGGATCAAACTAAGTGAATAAATCGTATGGTTCAATGTTAGATAACAAGTGAAGTCTAGGTGGATTCTTCCTAGGGTATCGTCTAAATCAACTGAGTTTTTCCCAAGTTATTTTCCAAATTCATTCTTCTTTGTCTTAGAGTCTTTAGTTTAGTAGTTAATTAATTTAGATTAATAAACAACTTCACTTATTTTAGGCTAAATAATAAAAAGAAAGTTAGTATTAGTACTTTTAGTTCCTTTGGATTCGATGATCCGGTCTTGCCTAAACTATACTATTGTTCGATAGGTGCACTTGCCTTTAATCATTGTCAGAGTTAGTTTCCAGGTTCGATCATTCTTTTATAAATTTTAAAACTCTGATTTACTGCGATCACGGTACATGAAGAAAGATTAAAGCCATGGACCAAAGGTTAGAAAGATTGGAACAAATGCAAAGAGAGATACAGAATCAACTGCAAATACAGATGCAAGAATAGTTGTCCAAAATCCAACAGGATATGAGGGATCAAATGCTAGAATCCCATAGAAACATGATGAGCCAGTTAACACAGTTACTGGCTGGGGGGCTAGAAAAAGGAAAGAGCCCTATGATCAATACCGAAGATGACAACGAGGACCCTGCTTATCCTCCAGGCTTCACCCCAACGAACACCCAAGCACAACCACAGACCGATACTTTGGCACTGATAAACTTTTCGATGGGTTCAGGCTCTAACCCCGAAGACAATCCAACAAATCCCGTTGTCCCCAAACTTGATGATATAGCAAAAGTGGGAAAGGCAAGAGTAGAGCTCCCAAAGCAACTGGAAGACAGATGCAAATGGTTAGAGGAGAAATTCAAGATGTTGGAAAGCGCTGATTACCATTGTGGAATTAACGCCAAAGAATTGAGCCTGGTCCCAGATCTAGTGCTACTTCCAAAGTTCAAAATCCTAAAATTTAAAAAATATATCGGGACCAGCTGTCCTGAGGCTCACATTATAATGTTCTATCGGAGGATGACCAGATATGTCAGTAATGATCAGTTATTGATTCACTGTTTCCAAGACAGCTTGACTGGGGCTGGGGCCAAATGGTATAATCAGCTAAATCGTGTCCAAATTAGTTCGTGGAAGGACCTGGCACAAGCCTTCATGAAATAATATGGCCACGTGACCGACATGGCGCCTGACAGAATCACACTACAGACTATAGAGAAAAAGCCAAACGAAAGTTTCAGGCAATATGCTCAAAAGTGGAGGGAAGTCGCCACGCAAGTCCAACCGCCACTGCTAGAAAAGGAAACTACCACGCTCTTCATTAATACCCTGAAGGCACCTTTTATCAATCACATACTGGGAAGTGTAACTAAGAGTTTCTCAGACATAGTGATGTTTGGCAAAATAATAGAAAATGCAATAAGGTGAGGGAAAATAGAGGCCGGGGAAAGCACAAAGAGGTCGGCCTCGAGAAAACGAGAAAATGAGGTGAATAATACGAGCACATATAGCATGGGTTATTCAAAACCAATCACTGTGAACCAACCGAGAGCAGTAGCCACTGGCCATCAAGGCCCACTAAGACAAGAGTCCAACACAAGCCAAAATACGGAGAAACTCCAGTTTACGCCTATTTCAATGACGTATAAGGAGTTGAACAAAAGTTTATTCGATGCACATGTTGTATCCCCTTTCTACCTAAAACCAATGCAACCCCAATACCCAAAATGGTACGACGCAAATGCCAAATGCGAATACCATGCGGGAATCACGGGACATTCGATAGAAAACTGCACTACTTTTAAAAAGTTAGTTGAAAGGCTCATTAAAATAGGCATCGTAAAATTCGATGATCCATTTGATGCAGAAAATCCATTACCCAACCATGCTGATAATGGGGTAAATTCGATAGTTGAGAATGCGGGGAAGAAAATCAACGTGAATATTGTAAAAGTGAAAACCCCTTTGAAAGAAGTTTGGAAGAAAATAGTGGAAATGGGGTTAATCACACAAGACTCGAGGAACTGGTCCCGAGAAGCAATAAACTATTGTGAGTTCCATGATGAAGAAGATCATGAAATTCAGAAATGCAGTGAATTCAGGGCCTTAGTACAGGGTCTAATGGACAACAAAGAGCTCGAGTTCTTTGAGTATACTGAAAGAGAAGAGGTGTGTGCCTCATAGGGAGGGTTGACAGAGAAGGTCTATGAGGCCAACCACCCGGTGGTAATCATCGCACGACTAAGAATCAACGAAGCTGGAGTAAGAATTGCAAGAGTTGTAATCCAGAAACCCGTTGCTTTTCCTTATAAAGATAGCAAAAGGGTACATCGGAACTATGACTGCAATGTGACAATCCCATGAGAGGTAGGCCCGGTCAGCACGCCAGAGGAAGGTCAGGATGTGGGTTTCTATACACAGTGAAAGACATTATGATGCCCCAAATACAAAAGTCGAACCTATAAAAGGGAAATCTTTGGTAACCGAACAAAGGAAAAAGAAGCTAGAACTACCTGTTAATGAGCCGACAAATGAGAAAGAAGCTAAAAAATTCTTGAAATTCCTAAAACACAGCGAGTATAGTGTCGTGGAACAACTACACAAGCAGCCAGCTCGCATATTGGTACTGGCTTTACTCTTAAGCTTTGAGACATACTGTAATGTGCTAATGAAGGTGTTAAACGAAACCTACGTCGCTGATGATATTTCCGTAAACAAACTAGACTGTCTTGTTAACAACATAAGCGCCGATAATTTTATCTTTTTAATGACGATGAAATACCATCGGGGGGCATTGGATCCACTAAAGCTTTGCACATCACCACCCGCTGCAAGGGGTATACATTACCGAGGGTACTAATTGACAATGGATCAGCACTGAATGTATTGCCCTTATCCACATGGAACAGGTTGCCTGTGGATAGCTCTCACATGAAGACAGGCCAAAACATAGTGAGAGAATTCGACGACACCGAAAGGAAGGTAATGGGAAAGATTGAGATACTACTTTTGATCGGTCCAAACATATATGAGGTAGATTTCTTAGCGATGGACATCAAGCCTTCTTACAATTGCCTATCGAGGAGGCCTTGGATTCATTCAGCTGGGGCGGTACCATCATCACTGCACTAAAAGCTAAAGTTGGTAACGGAGGGCCGACTGATAATGATAAATGTGGAAGAAGACATTATTGCGTCCGTTACCAGTAATGCGCCATACATAAAGGCTGATGGCGAAGCGATAGAATGTTTCTTTCGATCACTATAGTTTGTGAATGCAACCTTCATCATCGAGGGAAGCAATATCTCAATGCCCAAAATATCCAAAGCCAAGAGGATGAGCTTACAACTGACATTGGGAAAAGGAGCATTGCCTGAAAGAGGACTCAGGAAATACCTCTATAGACAGGTCAAAGTACCAATCTTAGCTGACAAACAGGATTACTTAGGCTTAGAGTATAAGCCAGATGCGAAGCAGAGGAAGAAGGAGTTGAAGAGGAAGCAAGACCGAAGAAGAGTGCGATTAAGTAGGGTAGAGGTCAAATAGGAACCAATGACCTTCCCCCATATATCCAGAACATTCGTGTCAAGAGGAATTATTCACCCTGAACGGAAGATGATAAGGAAAGAAGTTGTTGAAGATATGATGGAAAATTTGAGCATCAACGCCATATCTGAAGAGGGAATGATGGAAGAAAACTTATCCGGCATCCGCCCTTATGAGCCTGGAAGTGTTCTGAACAACTGGACTGCGGAAGAGATTCCTGTAGTTTTTAGAGCTAATTCAGAGTAATGTTCAAAACACACATGTTGCTAGAAGCAATAAGAATTCACTTGTGAAATAGGCTCATGTCCAACATCTTTATTTTAATAAAAAATGTATTTTTTTTATCACTCTGAGCAAATATTCTTTTATTCTTTCATTTCATTCATAATCACACCATACAAATAGCTATTCTTAGATTCATTTATTCTTTGGATATTCCTTCGTGCCTATAACAAGTCTTCAAGTATCAACGACATAAGCGACGTTGTTACTGACACAGAATCTCCTTTTGAGCGAGACATATTTCTAGAGGGATCTCAGGATTTTGAAGATGACAGAGACTGTAACTTATCTCCGAATTTGTTAAGGATGGTAGAACAAGAAGAGAAACAAATCCTACCTTACAAACAGACAGTAGAGATTGTGACCTTAGAAGAAGGAAAAGAAGTGAAAATTAGAACTTGTATAGCCGAAGAAACAATAGTTATACCAAGATATACCCGGGTTAAGCACTGATATTGTGGTATACCGCCTCCCCATAAAAGAAGAGTGCAAGCCAGTTCAGTAAAAGCTCCGAAGGATGAGGCCCGATGTTGTGATAAAAAAAAAAAGAGGTCAAGAAGCAATTCGATGTTGGGTTCTTACAAGTGGTCACATACTTAAAATGGGTAGCCAATATATCGTCTTCGTACCTAAAAAAGATAGAAAGGTACGGATATGTGTAGATTACAGAGACTTAAACAAGGCCAGCCCACAAGACAATTTCTCATTGGCTCACATTGACACCTTAGTGGATAATACGGGAGGCTACTTACTGTTCTCCTTCATGAATGGCTTCTCTGGATATAATCAGATAAAGATGCATCCTGAAGACATGGAAAAGACCACATTCGTGACCCTGTGGGGAGCATTCTGTTATAAGGTGATGCCATTTGGATTAAAAAATACGGGAGCAACGTATCAAAGAGCCATGGTAACCTTGTTTCATGACTTGATGCACAAGAAATCAAGGTTTACGTCAACAATATGATTGCAAAATCCCAAATAGAAAAGGAGCACGTGCAAGTTTTGAGGAAATTGTTCTTGAGGTTGAGAAAATTTCAGCTAAAGCTCAATCCGACAAAATGTACTTTCAGGGCTAGGTCAAGAAAACTGCTAGGTTTCGTAGTCAGTGAAAAGGGAATCAAAATTGACCCAGAAAAAGTTAAGGCTATACAAGAATTGCCTCCGTCGTGCACTCAAAAGAAAGTTCGAGGTTTCCTAGGAAGACTAAATTACATTGCTCGGTTCATTTCACAACTAACTGAGAAATGTGACCCCATATTCCGTCTTCTTAATAAACACAATCCAGGCGTATGGGATGATGAATGCCAGAAAACTTTTGACAAGATAAAACAGTACCTGTCCAATACCCCAGTGCTGTCACCACCAAGTCCAGATAGGCTGCTTATACTGTATTTGACAGTATTTGAAAAATCTATGGGATGTATGCTTGGCCAACACGATGAAACAGGAAAGAAAGAAAGGGCGATATACTACCTCAGTAAGAAATTCACTGAGTGTGGAATGAGATATTCGTCAATTGAGAAATTATGTATCGCCTTGATCTGGACAACTCGGAGATTGAGGCAGTACATGTTGTACCATATGACTTGGCTAATCTCGAAACTAGACCCTCTAAAATACATGATGGAGTCGACTACTTTGAATGGAAGGATGGCCAGATAGAAAATTCCGCTTTCCGAATTTGACATAGTCTATGTGAACCAGAAGGCTGTGAAAGGAGTGCAATAGCAGATTTTCTAGCCAGTAGAGCTCTAGAAGATTACGAGCTTTTGAGCTTTGATTTCCTTAATGAAGATCTAATGTATGTGGCAATTACTGAAGAATAACTCTAGAGGATTGTCCTTGGAAATTGAACTTCGACGGAGTATCAAATGCTGTTGGTAACGGAATTAGAGCAGTCTTGATATCCCCAAAAGGAGATCATTATCCATTTACTTGCAAATTGGATTTTGATTGCACAAATAATATGGCAGAGTACGAAGCATGTATCATGGGAATCTGTGCAGTCATAGAACGCAGAATCAATGTGCTAGAAGTGTATGAGGATTCTGCACTAGTGATCTATCAGCTCAAAGGTGAATGGGAAACAAGAGACCCCAAGTTGATCAATTATCAAAAGCTAGTTCTGGAATTAATTGAGGAGTTCGATAATATCACCTTCTGTTACCTTCCACAAGATAAAAACCAGATGGTTGACACCTTGGCTACATTAGCTTCTATGATCAGAGTAAATAAACAAGAGGATGTGAAGCCTATCCAATCATTGCTACAACATCAATGAAGGGAGAGAAAAAGATTATCCTCCTTGGTATCATGACATACTGCGATACCTGAGGAATTGTGTAACACCCTGGTTTTAGGGGTTATGCGCTTGGAGCATAGCTCGAGCAGTTAGTAGGCTTATGGTCATGTTGAAGGAATTTTTAGGGGGTTTGGAGAACCCTAGAAGGCAAGGGAAGACTTTGGAAAATTTTAGATTTTTAGTGTAAAAAAAAAGAGAGACTGGGCAGGAAGGCCTTAAAAATAAAATTGTGGAGTTTAGGACGCAAGAAAGGCATTGGCAAAGTGGCGTGGAGGCGCTGCTTGGGGGCTTTGGAAGGTAACGCCTAAGGGAGCAAGGGTTCGAGTTGCTGGGGCAGCAATTTTGGCTTTATTTTTGCGTCAAGAGACTGGGCTAAGTAGGCCTTAAGAATAAATGTCCAAGTTGATGGACATGAAAGTCCAATTGGGAGAAGTGGCTCTTGGGCGCTACTTAGTATTTGGAGGAGGAGGAGAGTCGCGGTTTCGAGGGCTGCGAAGCATTTGGCGTTTTATTTTTCGTTTTGGGCGTTGGGCTTTGTAAGGCCTTAAAGCTATATAGCGAGGATTCGGACAAGGAAGATGGGCTTTTGGTGGAATGGCTAGCGTGCGGCACTTAAGCGCTGGAGGAGAGCAAGCGCGCGGTTCGAGCGCTGGAGGCTGCAGATTAGCGTTCTTATTTTTGTTGGTGGTTATGGGCTCGATTAGAAAGGGTTTAAAATAAAATGCTTTGGGGTTTCTAGCATAAAAATCAGTGGCCGAGTGGCCCAGCGCTGGGGAAAGGAGCAGCACTTGGTCCTGAGTTCGAGCCAAGGAAGTGCATTTTGGAGTTTGAATTTTTATTTCTTTTGGGCAGCAAATTGAAGTGTTGGACGGCTAGAAGACTCTTTTTTGGAAGAGGATAATATGTTTTTTTATTATTTTTATTTATTATTTATTTAGATTAAGTGGAATTATTATTATTTATTTTTTTAATAATAATGGGATAATATGAGCATTTTTTTATTGGAGGATAATATGAGTTTTTTTTAGGATTATTATAGGAGATAATCAAGGATATTATGAAGATTAAAAGAATTATTGGATTATTAGTAAGAGTATTCAAATGGAATTGAATTAGTGAGGTGTTGGCCAAATTTTGGAGACTTCAAGGGGGTTGGCCGAATGCTATAAATAGGGGAGGGTAGAGTGCTAGTTGTTCATCAAGTCTTTTGCCTCTCTCTTGGTGTGCCGATTTCTCCTTTGGCCTTTGTAGCCAAATAATTCTTTTGTTTTAATCCCTTGGTAGCCAAAATTTCTCCTCTTTTATTAGTTTGCACCTTGGCCGAATTCTAGGTGTGGTGTGGATCTCTTGATTCTTCTCCTCAATCGTTGGTAGTCGATTCGGTAAGTGGTGGTAAAGATCCATGTTGTAATTATTCTTTTATTATTCGAAGCCGAAGGCTATTAGGGCTAATCATTTATGCGTTTTAGGGTGTGGTCGGTTGCAAAAGGACCATTCCAGAGTCCCGAGATTTGATTGGAAATCAAATCACCCTTGAGGAGCAAGGATATTTAGGAACATAGATCAATTCTCCGGGATTCGGGATATTTTGGTAAGCAATATTTGGTAAAGGTTCAACATTTAGTTTATGACACGGAGGTTTAACTGCTTTATCCGATTAAGTGACTTTCGATGGAGGCGAATACCGGTCAAGGTGGGCAAGGGAAAGCTCCCATCCCAAAGTTCAAAAAGAGATCCGTTTACTGCTGTTCGAGATTGGCCACTGGTGTGTGGGCCAACAAAGAAGAAACGTTAGGCGTAAAGTCGTAGTTTCGCTGAGACGATAGTGTCGAGGATCGAGAGTCTAGAACTCCTAGTAATAAGGTGTGTAGTTAGCCATTGTTTCCGGGATTTGCGTGATATTTATATGTGTAATGTGTTTACTAACAAGTGCAGTGATAATCGTGATATTGATACCCTTCAAGGGTATGACGAGGAACAGGTTAGTAACTAAGTGGTTGAAGTATGATTATTGGTTTGTATATGTGAATATGCCTATGATTACGAATAAAACATGTGCATGCATTATCATGACTGTATTTTATGTTGCATGTGCATGGGTGGGATATGAAAGAAGGTACGGGTGTACTTCGAGTACGTGGTTTGATGTTAGCCTTGAGCTACATCGTGGATTGACGTTGACCGAGGTCACGTTGTGGATTATTTGCGATTAAGTTCGCGTGGCTTGATGAGTGGCTATGTGCCTCATCGTGGTTGATATCGGCTATGTGCCATATCGTGGTTGATGAGTGACTATGTGTCCCATCGTGGTTTTGGTGTTAGCTACGGCTACATCGTGGATTGGCGCTGACTGAGGTCGCGTTGTGGACTATTGTGCTTAATTGCACGTGGACGGCAGTGGTTGCCTTTTTGGAGGAAAAAGGAGAGGGTGACTCGATAGTCCCCTGGTGTGTGGTAGGCTGGATAAGGGGGTGTGTAGCGGATGGACCCTAGGTTTGGGTTGGGTATCATGTTGCATTGTTTCCTTATAAAATGATATGGAATGGGCCAAGCCCAATATGACATGTGGTTAGGTATGTTTTGGGAACATACGTGGAAATGGGCCAAGCCCAGTTGATATGTGGTTTATTGAGAAATGGGCCTAGCCCAGTATGTGATGTGATTTGAATGTGGGCCAAGCCCAGATTGTGGTAAATGTTTAAATGAATATATATATATACTTGTTGCATTTGATAATTGGGATATTATGTGGCTAGCATGTGGGTGGATTTCAGTGGTTATCTTACACACTGAGTCTGTATGACTCACCCAACTTTTTAATCATCGCAGGTGAGTCGTGATTAGTGGACGGGTTGGAGTAGATACAAAGGTGGCCATGCAGAAGCAGATTTTCATGCAGAAGTAGGCGTTTTGAATATTTTTCTTTCAAGCATTTTAATTACTTGGTTTAATTTATTCGATGTAATAAGGGCCACTTTTGATTAAAGTACTTTATTTATAGTTGATAAAGGTTATATCGTATTTAGTAATATTTTTACAGAGGATTTATATTATAATAAATTATAATAAAGTTTTAATTCAAACCAAGCTTGTATCATTTAATAATTTTTGTGGACATAATTTTCCAAAGATAATAAATTTTCATGTATTAAATTCTAAGTAAAGAAACATATTTTCACTAACATAACCAGATTCGGTCGTAGTGAATAGGCCGGGTTTGGGGATGTTACAAATTGTGAATACCCTGATCATGTAACTGAGAATGATAAAAGAACGTTGAGAAGACTGGCTAGTGATTACGTCTTAGATGGGGAGATCCTATACAAAAGAAGAAAGGATCAAGTGTTATTAAGATGTGTGGATGTTGTTGAGGCTAAGAAAATCCTAGAAAAAATCTATGAGGGTGTCTGCGGAACACATGCTAATGGTTTTACAATGGCCAAGCAAAATCATGAGATTCGGGTATTATTGGTCCACTATGGAAGGGGATTGCATCAATTATGCCAAGAAGTGCCATAAGTGCCAAATTTATGGGGACAAGATTCATATGCCTCCTTCACCTTTTCATGTTATGACTTCTCCATGGCCTTTCTCTATGTGGGGCATGGACATCATTGGGCCAATCTCACCGAAAGCCTCTAACGGGCATCAATTCATCTTTGTGGTCATTGATTACTTCACCAAGTGGGTAAAGGCTGCTTCATATGCCAATGTCACCAAGTCGACAGTCAGCTTGAAGAGGGAGATCATATGCCGGTATGAAATGCCATAAAAAATCATATCAGACAATGCATTAAACTTGAACAACAACACGACAGCAAAGGTCTGCAGTCAGTTCAAAATTAAACACCACAACTCGTCACCATATCGTCCAAAAATGAATGGTGTAGTTGAGGCGGCTAATAAGAATATCAAAAAGATTATGGGAAAGATGACTGAGACTTATAAAGATTGGCATGAGAAGTAACCATTTGCTCTTTATGCTTATCGAACGTCAGTCAGGACCTCCACCGTGGCAACTCCTTTCTCATTAGTCTATAGAATAAAGGCAGTATTACCCATCGAAGTTGAGATTCCTTCCTGTATGAACCCAAATTGCCCGGGGCCCGTTAAGGTTAAGCCCAATAAAATAATGACCAAATTACAGTCTAATTATAATGGGCCCAAACAGATTAAAATCAGGCCCAAGTTACAAGCGGCCCAAAAGGCCCAAAAAGTTTAATTTTTTTTCAGAAAGCTAGGGTTTCTGAGAACCCTAGCGCCGCAACCCCTTTGGCTGCCTTCTGGCCCTACCAGCGCCTCTGTCTGCCACCGCCGCTGGTCTCCACTACCTCCTCCACCTGCTCCACTATGGCCACTTGCAACTGCAATTAAAAAGGGAAATGACAGATCTAGAAAACATGTTGAGGCTATAAAAGCCGAATCAATTTCTTTGTAAGGGGGATTTTTGTTTTTGAGATATACAAAGGCAAATACACGCTTGTAACAAAAAGAACATAGAGAATACAGAGATTTTTTTACAGAGAATAAGAAAAGCCAAAATCCACAAGGTTTAGTCATTTTCTTTTATTTTTTCCTTATTTCTCTTCTTTTCGAAACTATGATTGTGCATATATAAATTATTTTTTTATATTTTCGGACTATATATAAAAAATATATTTTTTTAAAAAGAGAGGAACTTTTACCTATTTTTTGGGAATTCTAGCCACATGCGCATGTGGCGATGGTGACGATGGCGGCGGCGGCGTCGGTGACGGAACATTTGGAGGTTTGGCCGCACTGTGGGTCGCAGAGGAAAAAGGGAACCCTCCCTTTCTTTTTTTTTTTCAAAACAGATTGCAAATGAAATTTTTTTTTTAAAAAATAGCTCTTATAGAGCTTTCAAAATGGCGCCGTTTCATTCGGCCTCCCCAGGCACCAAAACGATGTCGTTTTGGGAGGCCGACCCGTGACCCGACCCGCTCAGGGAGAGGATCCGCGCGTTTTTTAAGGGAGGGGCTATTTGCGCATTTAGCCCTCCGCTTTTTTGAGGTTCCCAAGCAGTTTTTATTTTATTTTCAATTTGGCCCAAAAGTTCGCTCCCCGTTTCAATTTGGTCCGCATTCGAACGGCGCCGTTTCAATGGGTTGGGTTATTTTCCATTTTGGTCCCTCTAGGTCGCGCGCGCCTTACGATTTGGCCCATTCACCTTCGTTGGTTTTTAAATTTAGCCCAAAGTTTCTGGTTTTGATTCAATTTAATCCCTATTTTAATTTGTTCACAAATTGATTATTTTTTAATTATACTTACCGTTTTAATATTATTATTATTTCTATTATTATTATTATCATTACTATTATTATTTTTATTTTTCTATTTTTCTACCTTATTATTATTATTATTATTATTATTATTATTATTATTATTATTATTATTATTATTATTATTATTATTATTATTACTAGTATTAGTATTTCTATTTTTATTACTATTATTTTTTATTACTGTTAATTTTAATATTATTACTATTGTTTTTACTATTATTTTTATATTATTATTACTATTATAATTATATTTTTTCTTTGTATTTATTACTTATTATTATTTTACTTTCATTTTTACTATTATTTCTTTTTATCTTCGACCCGTTTATTTTATTCTCATTTTTTATTATTATTCCATTATGCATGTAAATACCGTGATTCGTGTTTTCACAAAATTCGTGCTTATTAACTTTTACCCGATACAAGATTGACTTCTTTCATAAAGGCAATATTCCGTATTTAGAAATTTGGGGAAAATCTGGCCCTAACTTACTGGGTTTCGATTTTTCTCGTTTAACCTAAATAGTGAAATATCCTTTTAAAATAAAAAGTTTTGTTTTGAAATAAAGACAATATCCCATATTTGGAATCTTGAGGAATCGAGCCCTAACTTACTGAGTTCCGGTTCCTTATTTGACAAATAACGGGATATCCTCCTCAAACTTAAAATCGAGTTTTAAAGTCAAAAGACAAGCTCAGTTTCGGGAGTCCAAAATGTTGTGCCCTAACTTACTGAGTAGGCCATTTTATCTCTTCAAAATAAGAGGGTCTTATCATCCATTTTCGAATTGTTCAAGTTTTTAAAAATAAAAGAGGATCGTATTTTCAAATCTTTTCGAATTTTCGACATCAAGACATTAGATAATCAATTAGGTACCAATTTTGGGCGTATTGAGGGTGCTAACCCTTCCTCGTGCGTAACCGACTCCCGAACCCGTTTTCTGAATTTCGTAGACTTAAATTGTTGTCTTGATAAATCAAATTGTTTATTAAAAACAACCACTTTTCGAGGTGACCCGATCACACCTCAGCAAAAAGGATTGGTGGCGACTCCCGTTTTATTTTCATTTTTAAACAAAAGTCGATTCCCGTTTTCCAAACTTAAAAATGGTTTCGACACTTCCCTTCGAGTCTTGTCAGAGCTAAAGTTGGATGAAGCAGAATGGATCCAATCCCAATATGATCAGTTAAATTTGATCGAAGAGAAAAGGCTAAAAGCTATCCGTCAATGATGCGAGCTTACAACAAAAAGGTTTGCCTTAGAGAATTCCATGAGGGGGACTTGGTATTGAGGAAGATCCTACCCCTACAAAAGGATTTCAGAAGAAAATAGATGCCAAACTGGAAAGGACCTTATGTGGTAAATAAGGCCTTTTCTGGAGGGGCGTTGATATTAACTGAAATGGATAGCAAGACTTTGCCTAATCCAGTGAATTCAGACTCGGTCAAGAAATACTTTACCTAAAAAAAAAAAGAGGGAGAGGCCAAGGCGAAAACCCGCAAAGGGCGTCTTAAGCCAAAGGGGTTTTGAATTGAAAACCCATGAAAGGGCAATTCAAATTTTGATCAAAGGTGGGGCATACAGTGGTCTTGCTATGCTTAAATTAACGAAGAGGAGGTATGCTACATCTTGGGGCATCGACAAAGTACTCTAGATCTCCTGAACACATGTTGAGCTCAAAATGGTCTTCAGGAAGTTCATACGGAGAAGCTCAAGCTACGATATCTAGGGCACTTATTTGTCCCCTCACCTATCTTGTATTCCAGTAATATTTGCTTTCTTTAATTAATCCATTCTTTTCAGATTTTGTTCCTGATAAATTTCAGTTTTGTCCATCATTATGATCCTTTTCAAGCATTTTGTATTGAAATAACAATTAATGGACTAATAATACTTTCACGAAAGGAGTTTTGCATATTACTCTGGAAGTTTCTAAATAGTACAAGAACCTGAAACAGGACTATTATTTAAGACTCACCAAACCTAAGGGTTGGGAATATTTGAGAAAGGAGAGTCTAAATTGTGACTATTTCTTTGGATTTTCTGTATCAGCTGAATAATAGGACGTCAGTAATACAACCTTTGATAAACAACGAGCAATGACAACCTAAGTAATAAAAAGGGATCATTCTCATGACATTCTGCATTCATACAAATATCATTCATAACACATCTAGTTAGGAGCATTTAATTCATTCTGATCATTGCATCCTAATCATTGGGCATAAGCATAGGTCCATGAAATCAATTCTACAGGTCATGTCCCCCAAAGAACGGTGTAGCAACACAACTGAGTATAGCAAATCTTATCTCTCTGAAGTTGCAGTAGAGTAGATTAAAGCTATAAACCTTATCTCCCTGAAGTTGCAGTGGAGCAGGTTAAAAATAAACAAATCTTATCTCCCTGAAGGTGCAGTGGAGTAGATTGAAGACAGGCTACAAATCTTATCTCCCTAAAGTTGTAGTGGAGCAGATTAAAGCCACGAACCTTATCTCCCTGAAGTTGCAATGGAGCATGTTGAAGTTACAAGTCTAATCTCCCTAAAGTTACAGTGGAGGAGACTAAAGATAGCGAATTTTATTTCCCTGAAGTTACAGTGGAACAGATTAAAGCTACGAGTCACAAATCCTATATCTCTGAAGTTGCAGTAGGTCGGATCAAATCTACCATAACCAAACCTTATCTCCCTGAAGTTGCAGTGGAGCAGACTGAAGATAGCAAATCTTATCTCCCTAAAGTTATAGTGGAGTAGATTGAAGCTAAAAGTCTAATCGCCCTGAAGTGGATCGAAGCACTAGTTCCTGTGCCCCTAAAGATGCGGTGGAATGGAAGGAGACTACTTGAAAGAAAAAGTAGCAAAAAGTCAAAAACCGGCAAGACCGGGCAAAATTAGCCTTTTTAAAGTCTTTTCTCCATTCCCGTTACAAGACAATAAGCAAAGAGGGACAGTTATAATGGGCCTATTTTGCCCGGGGGCCATAAGCAAATAAAACCCAAACAAATAAATAAAGTCCAAATTTTTTTAACAGTACATTACAAAAAACAGACCCAATACAGGCCTAAATTAAACTAAGCCCAAAACCCTAGCCCAATTCTAACCCTAGCCCAAATCAGCCCAAAACTTAAAACAAAACAGAAAAAGAAAACCCTAGGTCAGCCCTAGTCGCCGCAGCCGCTCCTCCCACGCATGCTAGCCTCCTCACACGCGCCACCATACTACCTCCGTACCTGCAAGGACAAAAACACAACAGCACAGAAAAAACAGAGAGCAAGATATTGCATCATTTTTTTCTTTTTCGGCTATAAAGGCCACTACACACACTTTGTAACATTTTTACAAAGAAAAAAAGAAATCAAAATAGAAAACAAAACTTCAAAGGTGATCCTTTTACATATTTTTTATTGATTTCTCTTTATTTTTTTATTTTTTTAATGTATAAAAATAAGGAATAAAAAAGAAAAGGGGTGTACCTGAGAGTTGCACTCCACCGTCGGGGATGTCTGAGGTAGCCACCTCCGATGAAAAGTGGCAGGAAGCCAATGGGTCTTTTTCTTGTCTAGGCCTTCTCGTTTGATTTTTGGAAGTTTCGGCTTCAAAACGGACGTAGGGAGGTCGAAACCTCCGAAATAGCTTTTTTTTTTGGACTCCGGCAGCTGTAAACAGTGGTCACCGCCGTCGTCGGTCGACGGCCATGACAGACAGACGGTGGCCCTATTGGCCGGAAAAAAGAGAGGGGGTTGAGAGAATTTCATATTTTTTTTAGGAAGAAGGAAAAAATGAAGTTTTTAGAAGAAAAAAAATTGATTTAAATAAGGGCACGAAATGGTGCCGTTTTGAACCAGGGCCGCCAGTGCCAAAACGGTGTCGTTTTGGTGTAAAACGGATCGACCCGACCCACTTAGCCAAGGTCTACGTGTTTTTTAGCGAAAGGGCTGATTGCACTTTCAACCCTTCCACTTTTTAATTAGTTTGAAATTAAGTTTCTTTTTATTTTTAAGGTCTACGTGTCTTTTTTTTAATTGCACTTTCAACCCTTCAACGGCGCGTTTTGGATGGGAGGAATAATTTCCCTTTTGGTCCCTCCTTGTTATTCGCGCACTTGATTCGATCCTTTTCTTTTTTATTTATTTTCAGATTTGCCCCAAACTTTTGTTTTAAGTTCAATTTAGTCCTTTTTTATTTCTTTTGTTATTTTTGCTATTTTATTATTAATTTAATATTATTATTAATTTTTTTTTGTTTACTTGTTTTTATTATCGCATTATTAAATTAATTAATTTAACATTATTATTATTACTATTATTATTATTGTTATTATCAACTTATTATTATTAATGTATTATTAATTAACTTTGTTATTATTAGTATTATTTCCTTAATATTTATTTACCTAGTATTTGTAAATGCATTTATTTTATTTTATCATATTATTGTTTATTTTATTTATATCCTCTTAAATAACTTCAAACTTTAGATAATTTTTTATTTGTATGATTACAATTAATATTATTATCATTATTATTAGTACTTTTAAACTACCTAATATTTCTCTCTTTCTTTATTCATTAGTAATCACTATTAAATTTTAAATTAAATTTTAGTTTTTAATTTGTTCATTTACTTTTCTTTTTATTTTATTTTATATACAATTGGTTTGTTTTATTATTTTATTATTATTTATCTTATTTTTTATTTTTACTCTTATTATTGTTATTTATGTTATCGCATTCATTATTATTCTGTTATGCATGTTAGTACAATAATTTTTTTTATACTTTATCAAGCATATTACGTCATTATTATTACAAATTTGTGTCGCATTAATCTTTGCCCGATACATAAAATTTTATTTTTTAAAAAATAAGCAATCTTTCATAGTTCAAGATTCAAAAAGTCATTCCCTAACTTACGGGATTTTGATTTTCTCGATAAATCCGAGTAAACGAACTTTTTTAAAACATTTTTAAATAATCTCGGGAATCAAGAAAAGATCGTGTTCTAACTTACAGAATATGATTTCTTTCTAAAACCGAGATAACCAAATATCGTTCAAAATAATTTTTCGGCATTTATTCTCATATCGGGAATTTAAGACATTGTGTCCTAACTTACAGGATGTAATTCTATTTCTCGACTAACGTGAAATATGTCCTGTTCTTGAAAAAATCTCAATTTTATAACAAAGGATCGTAATTTAAAATTTCTTCAAATTTTCAATTTTTGTCACTAAAAACATCAATTAATCAACAAGGTACCAATTTTGGGCGTATCCAGGGTACTGATACTTCCTCGTGCGTAACCGACTCCCGAACCCGTTTTCTGGATTTCGTAGACCAAAAATGTAACACCCCAAACCCGGCCTAAACGTTACGACCAGATCTGGTATGCTACGGTTTTAAGGTTAAAAACTTTACTTGGAATGATTCTGAAAAACTTAGTCGTTTTTGTAGATAATCTTTAAATAGGTGGCACTGGTAGAAAATCTTTGAAATTTTATTTTTTTCCAAAACAAGTGTTATTTTAAATAATGTGTGAAAATCCCATTTTTATTTCTTTTAATCATAAGTCCTTGATCATGAATGAAAAAAACATAAACATTGACAAGTATCAACTGATAACCTAAGCGATGGAGGCCTTATTACATCAAATAATTCCAAAATTTAAACTTAAAATAAAATGGAAATTTAATAAATAAAATACTTGTTGGCCCCTCGAGTCCGCCTTTGCTCCCATGTCCACGATCTACTGCTCATCTGCAAAGTTAGGGAAAAATAATAGGGTGAGTCGTGAGACTCAGTGTGCAACCCTCGTGCACCATCAGATTGGGCCTTAGCCCCACTGAATGAATAACGAGTATAATATATCGAAAAAATATGCAAAACCCAACCCAATCCTAGGTTTCCATCCGCTACACACCACCCTTACCTGCCAATCACACCATTGAGGATTTCTACAATCAACCCACACCGCTACACACCATCGATGGCGATCCACGCGTGAGATAGTCGCTCATCGTCAAATCATGGCAATAGCCACTACAACAGATCATGGCATAAGCCACTACAACAGATCATGGAAAAAGCCACTACAACAGAACACTTCCCCTTTCATCAATCACCCAACCCCATACATACATAGAAATTGGTATACATATAAAGCACATCTTCTCAGTAGAAACATTCACTTTAGAATGACAAAGATCACTAACCTGGTGATTCGCCTTTACCCTTCTCGGGTTTTCAACAGCCATGCCGGTATTTCGGCATTTAACAGAATATACAGAATATAACAGGTTTGTATGCATACTAATCAAGCAATCTAAATGGTGTGAGAGTGTTACACACCTGATTAATGCGTAAGACTACCCTCTATGTCGATACCCTCGCTAATCGGATCTACTGCCCTCTGTCTACAACTTTGCTCAAAAGCCGGAAAAAAGCAAATATAAGGCCTCTCCTATATTCGGCCAAGGGTTAGTGTTTACCCGAATCTATACTTTTAGATTAACAGATCTCCTTACCTAGATCGATTAAATCCCGAAAGTAGTATGATTTGTGTGCTACCTAGGCGATTGGATCTCCTTCAAATCCCAGAATGCCGCCCATGAAAGATAATACGAGGTTAGTCAACCATCTAGCCATTCGGCTATGGTCTCCAAAAGCCGGAAAAGATTGGAAGAATAACATAATCGACACTTACCACTTCAGAAGATTTCGGCTACCCCTTGTAGGAAGATTCGGCAAACACCAGAGAAGAGATCTAAGAATTTCGGCTTTTAAGAAAATCCCGAAAAAGTATGAACAAAAGAAGGCTGATGCGTTTTCGGCTTTTAGAAGAACTGAGTGAAGAGTTTCGGTTTCTAGAAAAAGAAAAGAAGAAAAGAAATCAAGAGAGAAGCTTGGAGATTTCGGCTAGGAAGAAAAAGAATGGAAAGGATTTCGTCAACTGATAAGGCTTCAAAGGGTTTCGGTTCTTAATGAATGGAAGAAGAGATGAACAAATGGGTAGGGAGAATTCGGCTTTTTAGAGAAATCAGCACAAGAGGAAAAGAATGGAAAAGAGAGTGAAGGGAGAGGTTTCGACTTTTGAAGAAATTAAAGAAAAGAAATTGTAGAGGGAGACTGAGGATTTCGGCACAGGAATAGAAGAAAAGGGTAGGGTTCAAATGCCGGAATTGATGAGCTATCCCCCCTATTTATAGAAATTTCGGCACACCTTTAGCCTATACTCAACCGATTTCCCCCTCTCCTGTGTTTGATTTTCGGCCAACACTAGCCTTCCTGATAGATCCTCATCCTATCCCTTATCCCTATCAAAACACCCATCCAAAAGAGGCTTAATTATCTCCAACTCTTCCCTCCTTTATCAGCTGTAATTATCCACATATTAAAACAATAAAATCCCCTAAATAATAGCCTTGTTGCTGTCCAACCTACTCCTCCTTATAAGCGTCGAATTTGGCCCAAAAACATGGGCTCCAAACGGCCACAAATTGGGCCTCTCCTTGCCTATTGACGCCAACTCCTTTCCTCTTAGTGGCGCCATTTTGCCACTGGGCTACAAGCCCATTTTGCCATTTAAGCTACCAAAACTTTATTTTAAGCCCTAGAGTATCTAAACAAAATATTTAATCAAGGCCTCAGCCCAAGCCTGAGCCCAATTTGCACCTCTAATTCTCAAATTAACACATTAAACGCATCCACACCCTAAACGCATAGGCCCAAAAATTCAGGATGTTACAAAAAATCATCGTTTTAGTAAATTTAAATTTTTATTAAAATGATTGAATTACGAGGTGACCCGATCACACCTCATCAAAAAAGATTGTTGGCGACTCCCATTTTTTCGTTTTCATTCTTAAAATAAAAGTCGATCCTTTCTTTCAAAAAAAAAAGATGGTTTCGACATAGTGCGCTGAAGTGCATTATCCTCCTATTTATAGGTTGGGAGGGGCTATGAATAATTCTAAGCATTGTATAAAAAAGAGCAGATATGAAATTATTTAAAAAAAAAAGTTTTACCGATTTTTAAAATTAAGTTTTTAGAGGGAGAACTTAGCGGAGAGATGTTGATTTTACGTGTAAAAGTGCAATTTTTATACCGATATGTGATGCGACTTAAATCACTGTTTTACCAGATTAAATGTAGTGGGGTTTTCTTTTTAGCTAGGCAAGGCTTAGGAACTAAATTGCGTAAATAATTGGTAAGTGCGAAAATTTTCAATTATTTATAATATTTTTTCCCTTGAATTATGCTATTGTGGTTCTTAATTATATCATTTATACTTATATTTTATTTATTATGAATTTGGGGAATATTTGGAATTATGTTAGGCAGCCGCTTGGTTATCAAGGACGACTCAATTGGACCACTCTCCCATTGTCGACGGGAGCCTCATGGGTCCAATCCAACATAGAATTGTTATCTACTGACAAGTTGGTCTATTTTGTCAAATTTATGTTGTTTTTGCTTCTCTTTTTTAAGGTTTGAAATAGAATGTTTTTCGATTTGTGAAAAATTATAAAATAAAAATTTAAATGTTAAAATATGTTTTAAGTCTTTACATATTTTATATATTTAAAATTTTGTAACACCCCAAACCCGGCCTAGATGTTTTGGCTGAATCTGGCGACGTCACGTGATAGTGCTTCGGAAAATATAATTACGTTAAAACCATTTGTAGATAACTTGGTCTTTCGTCAAAACGTGTCACTTAATTATTAATTTTCCATTTTCAAAACATTATATGCGCGGAAGCTTTTAAAAGAATTTACGAGTTCGTGTGTATTTGATAAAAACACTTATTTATTTTGAAAACCCGCATCTTATCCTACTGTTAGCAGTTTGTAAAATAATAATCCCGAATTTTAAACAAAAATTCGAACGGCCTTATTACATAATGTTTTTCCCTGATATAATCAAACCAAAAAAAAACCGTAAAATAGAAATCCAAAATCGTGGTCACCGCCGAGTCCTCCGCTGCACCAATCCGTCTACTGCTGGGGATTACCTGAACAGATTAAATAGAAAAGGGTGAGTTTTCGCAAACTCACTGTGTAATCCCCATAGAAATCATACAAACAGAAATATCAGATAACAGACATGGTGTTCACAGCTCGAGTCTAAGCCCATTACAGAAACGGTGTGGACCTTAGCCCACTCAGATACGGAATCAGACATATTACCGGGCCTTAGCCCATTTCAGACAGAATATGCAGAAATAGAGTCCTACCCACCAACCTCTACACAGTAACTCCGTCCAACCCTACACACCATGTGGGGATAAAATCAACCCACCCAGCCCTACACACCATGGTGTACCGAATAGGCACATAATCAGAAATTTGCAGCTGAGCTGCCAGATAACAGGCTTAAAAGCCTTTTAGATACTTCCTTCGAATATCATCAATCCCACCCCGATGCAATGCAACATACATAAAATGCCATGCTAATATGCAGATAATAGTCCATACATTCAGATCAGTATACATGCTAAGTGTAACATGCCCAGTACAGATTTCACATACTCAAATCACATAATTACGGGTCTAAGAACTACTTACTGACCCTTCATTAGGTTCACAGTCGACTTAGGCGACCCGTGCAACCTTATAGAGTTTTTCAGAAAAATGGGCTCACACGCTCATGTGGCCCGCCCGTGTGGGCCCACACGACCCAAATTGGCCTTGGCCGTGTGGATTACACGACCTCGCTCGGCCCAAGCGCACGGCCGGGCTCGTCGATCACACGGCCTGGCCCAGAATCCCACACGCCCGTGTGGCCCACACGGCCCAATTGGTCGAGCCCGTGTGTCGCACACGACCTTGCCCAACCGTCACACGGCCGTGTCGCTCTCGCATGGCCTGGCTAGTCGATCACACGGCCGTGTGGCGTCGAAGTGAGGTTTTTGGCTTTCGTCGAAACCTCGTTTTCTGTATTTTTGGGTACACACCTGGTTCGATTTCAACGCGTAACCACTCCCGAGCACTCCAACACCTATTTCGACAATTGAAAGCCCAATTTTAGTCACTTAATCCAAGTTGTTATGAACAAGAGTTTTCCCAAAACTTACCGACAACCTTACCTTAACGAGCAAGAAGTAGTGTCTTACAACCCGAGAACCCGATTAAAGACTTCGAGCAGTACCTAAACGTGAGTAAAACAATTCCTCCATTAATCGCTTAATCAAAAATAACACTAGCACTTATTGAAAAACCACTTACCAATCGCGCGTCCTGACTATAGATAACAGACACGGTTGAACGGAAGGAGAACCGAAAATAAGAGAGGGGAAAATAGTAAAATTTCAGCAGCCAAAGAATATGGGGAAGGAAAAACGGCAGCCAAAAAGAAAGAGGGAAAAAGGAGAGGTTAGCCGAAATTTTCAAACAGAGGAAGTAGTTCTGAACAGAAACTGTTAATCCCCAAACTTTTCCCTTAATTCTCTCCCTACTATCAGACTTTTAGTCCAACACAACCTCTTTGAATGCGTTAGGCAAAAATAATGCCCATGCCGGGATTAGAACACAGTTCACTCAGCATAACCAACACTCCACTTACCCACTAGACCAGCAGGCCCATTCTGTTAATTTCTTACACATTTTAACTTATAAGCCTATTAACCAGAGTTTGGGCTTTATTCATAAAAATTCCAAAATTCACCCAAGTTGAGACTTAAACTTGGGACCTCCCACACACACCCAGCACACATAACCACTGAAGCAGACACTCATTCATGCCAAAATTACAAAAGTCGAAATTTAGCAAAAAATGGGGCGTTACAAATTTAGTCTTTTTATTTTTTATTTTTAGGAATTAATCTTTCTATTTTTCGAATTTAAAGATTCAAGTTCAACCGTATTAATATTCTTCTATTAAATTATTATCATACACTCATGTATATCTAATATCTTCTCCAACTTAATGTAAATTTAAATAAAGTACTTCCAATAATTAGTTTTTTAAATTATAAACAAATAACATCTTTTCTTCTTTTTTTTTATACAAATTTTAATCATTTTTTTCTTTCATAAGTTAATATTTTTTTTATTTTTGTGCAACCAGTTTTTAAAAATATTTAAATTTGTGTAACTTTTTCCATGTCATTGGCACAAAATTTTGGTAATTATTTTACCTTAAACCCCGAATCCCGAGGTTCAAGATTTGGGTTCAAAATTTAAGGTTTAGGATTTAGGTTTGGATTTGAGGTTTAAGATTTAGGTTGAGGGTTTAAAGATTTAGGGTTTAGGGTTTAAATTCAAGATTCAAGGGTTCGAGGTTTGGATTCAAGGTTTAAGGATTTGGGATTTAGAATTTGGGTTTGGGGTTCAAGATTTTAAATTCAGGGTTTAGAGTAAAAAATTATCAAATTTATGTGTCAATGACGTGCAAAAAGTTGTTGAAAGGGACCATGAATAATATTGTGCAAATGATCCATAAAATAATTTCTCTATAGACGAGTGTATAATAATAATTTAATATATTTAAATTTTAATAAAGTGACCAAATTTTATTGATGCCTAAAAACTTTAATTTTCAGGATCCCAATGTAAGTTATTCCCTTTAATAATATATATTATGCTATTAGAATTATAAAATAATATTAACACACTTACTGTTAAATTTGTATTAATAATTTGGGGTTAAAATGACAATTAAGCCAAATTTAAAACCTACGACGTTTTGTTCTTAGCCATTAAAGAATCCGAGGGACTAAATTGGAAAATAATTAAACTTTTAGGGCCAAATTAAAAATAAAAAAATGAAATTAAACGGAATTGAAAAATAGAAAAATGCGGGAGGACTAAAATGGCAATTAGACCATTCATAAAAAATGCGCGGATCCTCCCCGGGTATTCGGGTCAACGCTACGCGATCCACGTTGAAACGACGTCGTTTTATGCTTATTGGATTAAGCAAAAACGGCGTCGTTTCTATATTGGTATATAAGTCAAAATCGGCTTAAAATTTTCATTTGAACACCGAAACAAAAAAAAAATTCTGAGGCCTCCTTTTAAAATCTCTCTGGCCTTCGTTTTAAGGCAGGGGCTCAGGTCCAGGTTTTGGCGATGGACCGCCCTACGCGCCGTCACGCGCGCCGCCTTAGACGGTGATAGAAAGATTAGAAGCCTCTCCTTTTAACGTCAACCCAAATGGTAAGTCTCCTTTCTTTTATTTTCGTATTTTTATATAAAAATATGCATGCATAAAAATAAAAAGAATACGAGATATATAAAAAAAAATCACCTTTGTACTGTAAAAAAAATTGCTCTTTTATTTCTGTATATTTTTTCTCTCTGTGAATTCTCCCTCTGTTACAAGTTTTTTGATGGGTTTTTATAACCGAAAGAGAATAAAAAAAGAAAAAGGAAATATTAATTTGTTGCCAAGTTTGCTGTCCTGTTTCCTTCCTTTTGCAGGCGAGCAACGGAGAACCAGGCGATGATGACGCGATTATATCAACCCCACACTAATAAAAGGTACAATTTCTAGCAAAGATAATACCAATAGAATCATTCACTAATATCTTATGGATACCTATAGAGACTGCAAATTGCATACATAAAGTTACTATCCACATACTTGTATTATATTTTTCTTCTTTTTTATTTATTCAAAAAGTAAGTAAATTAACGTTAGATTTAAAAATAAATTAGTTTTTTTTGTTAAAAATTCCATTCATAAACTAGTCTCTATATGTCAGCATGATAGGTCACATGTCACTATATGATTATTTCATCAGCAACACTAATTTTTAATAGTAATTAATAGAATTTTTAATAAAAAAAACCAAATTACTCTTTAACTTAACATATAAAAACTAATTTATTAATTTTCTTTTTAAAATATAATCTAACTACGAATATATCAATCTCAACCCATCTCCAGACATGAAGGCAGCAAATTGAAATTATGAACCCCTTATTGAGCAAAATATTGATACGTTACGTCAAACACATTTATTACACCACCAAACCTAGGGCAGGCCAACTCAACTCATAGCCTTAGCAATTCTCCTGAGAATGAACTTCTGTACTTTCCCCGTTGAAGTCTTGGGAAGCTCATTTTCAAACACCACCGTCTTCGGCACCATATAATGTGGCAACCTATCCCTACAATACTGTATAATCTCCTTCTCGCTTGGTTTCTGAGTCCACTCACCATTCTTCTTCAAACTAACAAATGCACATGGTGTTTCACCCCAAAACTTATCAGGCTTAGCCACCACCGCCGCCTCATTAACCGCTGGATGTGAATACAACACCGACTCAACTTCAGGGCTGCTTATATTTTCCCCACCGCTTATAATTATATCCTTGGATCGATCCTTGATTTCCAAATAACCATCTGGGTGAATTACACCTACATCTCCCGTATAAAACCAGCCATTTTCTCTCATACATTTGGACGTTCCTTCAATGTCTTTGAGATACCCTAACATGAGAGACCCACCTCGTAAAACAACCTCGCCAACAGTTTTTCCATCACGTTTAACAGGTTCCCCAGTCTTAGGATCCAAAACGTCGGCTTCCGTTAAACCAACAGTGTTCACTCCTTGTCTTGACTTTAGCCTGGCCCTTTCTGCTAATGGAAGTTTGTTCCATTTCTGTTTCCACGCACATGAGACAACGAGTCCTCCAGTTTCAGTTAATCCATAACCATGGCTCACCACAAAGCCCATCGACTCGGTTCTGGCTAGTACTGGTGCTGGTGGGGGTGCACCAGCCGTTAGAATCTGGACATGGTGGTCTAATGTTTCTAGGTCTGGTGAATTTGATAGCATGTTAAGAACCACAGGAGCACCACACATGTGGGTCACCTTATGTTGTTTGATCAAACGGTAAATCTGTGAAGGGTCAACTTTGCGGAGGCAAATGTTGGTCCCTCCTACTGCAGCCATACCCCATGGGAAGGTCCACCCATTAGCATGGAAAATGGGTAGAGTCCATAAGTAAACAGGTTGATTTGGAACCGACCAATCAACCAAAGCATCCATGGTTTTTATGAAAATTGCCCTATGGCTTAAGCTCACACCTTTTGGACAAGATGTTGTGCCTGATGTGTAGTTCAACACCATTGGATCCCATTCACTCTTTGGCCTCACCCACTTGAACTTTGGATCACCGTCTTCCAGTATCCCCTCGTAATGATCAAGAAAGTGACTGGTTGATGATGTGCTTTTGCTTCCTGATGAGACCATCTCGTCATCAATGAGGATGAGTAGCGGATGTTTGGTGTTCCTTGGAAACAACGAGATTGCCTCAAGAACAAGTGAACTAGAATGGTGGTCCACAAAAACAAGCTTGGACTCGCTGTGTTGTAAGAGTATCGACAAAGTGTGAGCATCAAGGCGAGTATTGATGTTATTAAGGACAGCCCCGGACATGGGCACAGCAAACTGAAGCTCGTACACGGAAGGAACATTTGGGGCGACAACCGATACCACTTGGCCACGTTGGATGCCGAGGGATGTCAGCGATGATGCCATCTGGAGACATCGGCAGTGGGTTTGCAACCATGTGTATGAAACATTGTTGTAAACAATGGAAGGAGAGTCGCCATAAGCGGTGGCAGCTCTATCCAAGAACCCTAAAGTTGTTAAAGGGGTTGAGTTTGCAGGATTTGGCAATAGAAGTTCCATTGAAATGAAAACAGAATTTGGGTTTTGTTTGTGTGGGAAAATGATAATTTGATTAGTTGTGAAAAGCACTTACATTTTTATTTTAGGTTTGTAAGTTAAGGAATGTTGAAAGAAAAAAAAATTAATGTAAATTATGTTTTAGTTTTGTTGAGATTTGTCATTGTATAATTTATTACTCTATTTCAACTCTATATTTAATTTTGAAACTTAATTTTGAAATTAAAGTTCAATTTTTTATTAAATTTTAATATTAAATTTAAATTTACATTAAGTTAAATTTAATAAAAATATTTTAAATATTTTATTTAAAAAATTAAAATTAATTAATTAATAATAAAAACTGATATTTACAAAAAAATTAAAGTAATTTTTTAATATAATTTATAAATTTTCAAATCTTCCTCCCATTAAATAAAAATTTGAAGTTAATTTATAATTTTTAATAATTTTAGAACGTAACTTAATGTTCACTATTAAAATAAAAATATTTGAAATAATATTTTTCCATTAAATTCTATTTTCAAATCATTAAATTTAATATCTAATGGTAAAATTTTATTTTAAAAAAAATCAAAGTTGGTAAATAAGTAATTAAAATTCAAAGTTTGATGGCTAATTTCAATAACATAAAAGTTGAGTAGTAAATTTATCCATATTCTTAAAGTATAATGACTAACATCAACCAAAATAAAATACAGTGACAAATCTCAATATCCGATTATAGTATAGTGGCAAATTTACACTCTAACCCTAACAAAGTAATATTGGATGCACCATTTGTGTATAAGTCTCATGCATCATTAATGAATAATAATATAAAACATTAAACGTGACTATTATAAATAAATAATAACTCTCGGATTTAGTATTTTGGATTTGAGGGTTTAGGGCTTAGGATCTCAGGTCTAGTGTTTAGGGTCACATGTTTAGGATTTTAACATTTATTTATAATTAATTATTATTTAACTATGTTTAAATAAAATTATTAGTATTTATAAGTCCTCCACAGTTTTTTGTTTTATTTAATGATGAAGTGACATGTTATTATTCACCGATGGTGCATGAGAATTATGTACCGACAATGCATCAAATATTCTCCCTAAAAAATTAAAATGGAAATTTGTCCTCCCGAAGAATCTAAAAAATATTTTTACGTGAAATTGATGCACGGTCGGTGCATATGTCTCATGCAGCATGAGTTACTAATAAGATGACACATCATCACTTGTGTGAAACAAAAAATATTGAAAATTTAAATATAAATAACTTTGTTTTAAAAAATATATTAATTATAATTGTTAACATAAATAAATCAAATACGAACTCGAAGTCTAAAACCTCAAATCCGTAACCCAAAACGCAAAAACCAAAACCTAAAATCTAAAATTCGAAACTCAAAGTCTAAAGTGTGAAAGAAAAAAAATAATTATAATTATAATTAACAAAGTTAATATTATTTATTTTCAAATCTTTCAATATTATTTATTTAATGTATCATATTATTATTAATAGGGTAAAGCTCGAACAACAAACGCGACTAGCACGACTCAAATCTAAGTCACACCTAGAGCGGTAAACACCCTTAACCATCAGACCATCACATGGGTTCATAAATCTCATAATTTTATTAAATAAAATTTAGATTTTAAAATAAATAAATAATTATAATAAATCTTAAAAATATACGTACCGTGTTAATTCCAATAATAAAACGTAAAAAGGATACACTAATTAATGATATATTCTCTCAATTAATTAATGCTGAATCAGTTTTTGCGTTTTAGGCAAGACATTTCTATTAGAATACCTAATCTTTTTCCAGGGAAATCATATAAAATTGTGACGTTAATCTAATTAAAGTCATGCCCATCTCTTTTTTCTTCTCATGATGATGATAAAAGTTAGGCTAGAGTTATTTTAGACATTAATATGTATCTAAATTTTACTTTCTTTTAAATTATCAATTGAGTCTTAGTTTAATTATCAATGTAGGAGAATATCTGTTTGAGTGCATTGAAGCGTATTATTTTCCTATTTACAAGTAGTTCTAGACGTTGTGTCAAAAAGAATGAGATATATTTTAATAAAATTTAACCTTAAGAGCTGATTGTTTGTAATTAGTTATGAAACTAGCGTAATGAATTAGTTGAATTAGAACTCAATAATGAACACTTTGATATGATTTGCAGCTTAGAAGAAATGTATTGATGTATTATTGGGGAAAGTTTTAAAGCGAGAAGGATGGATTGGGAGGGTAGAAAGTATGTCCAAGTACTGAATTTTTGGAGAAGGATGTTGATGACTTAAACCAAAACAAAAAATACTTTGTAAGTAAATTCTTGTTAGTTACATAGATTTTATTTTTTCATAAAACTTTTATATATAGAAAAAGGAAAAGGAAAAAAAATAGTGGTATTATTGGATGGACAAAAGTACAATGAAAATAATTCTTGAGCGTTATGATACTAATTTTGCATCAGCTTTCGTTTTTAGCTTTTGTTTTATAAATTTTAACTTTTAATTTGGGTATTTTTATGTAATAAGGCCTCTTTAAACTTATAAACTTTAAATTGGGGTTTTTTATTTATTTAGTTTGATATAAACTGCCAGTTGTAAAAAAACGGGTTTTCAAAAGGTAACTGTTTTCAAAGACACCACGCTTTTATAACATTTCCTAAAAACTTCTGCAATAAATGAGATTTTGAAAATTAGTACCGTTTTAAAAGTGATTAGCTTTTAATGATGCACGCTTTGGAAATGAACAACCCGTTTTGGAATCACCGTTTAATAACAAAGTGATTAATTGATTTTGAGGATTTCAACGACAACAAGTTTTACGCTAAACACTTCAATGTGACACCGCCAGATTCACCCATAATGTCTAGGCCGGGTTTGGGGTGTTACATTATCTTTTTTTAGGCAGTGTCTTCATTGCATTGAAAACACAGTAAAAGAACCTCCAAATCTTTTGTACTATAGCCTAGAATGCATTTTAACCCGTCTACTAAAAATATAGGCAAATTAGCCCCTATACGTTAGATGAGTGAGCAAAATAACCCTCCATTAAAATTTGGTGTTTATATACAAGGTATAACAAATTTAGCCCTCGACCTTTACACAATTATTCAATTTGTCCCCTACTCTTTTATTGGAAGTAAAGTAGAAAATTTTGAAACTATTAAGGTTAAAGGGTAAAAAAGGCCTTAGTAGCAAATTAAAAAAAAAAAAAACAATTAAGCCCTTTTAAAATTTTAAAGTATTAAAAATTATATAAAAATTATAAACAAATTTACAAAACAAAGTTATCAAATTTTTAAAATCATAAATTTTTTATTAAAAAATAAAAATACCGATCCATTAAAATCTAACAGTTATAAGTTTTAAAAAATTGACCCTACACTTTTATCGGGTCAATATTGTTAATCTTTAATAAAAATTTTATAATTTTAAAAAATTTATAACTTTTTTTTATAACTTTTTTTATGATTTTTGAAAATTTTTTAATTTTAAAAAGGCTTAATTGATTTTTTAAAGTTGTTATTATGACCTTTTTGGCCTTTTAGCCTTTTTAGTTTTTAAAATTTCTAATTTACTTCCAATAAAAGAGTAGTAGTCAAATTGAATAAATGGTTAAATTTATTATTATACCTTATATAGAAACACCAAAATAAACATGCAATGGTGCAATTTTAGTGAAGAGATTGTATTGCTCACTCGCACAAAGATTAATTAATTAATTTATTCAATAAAAAAATTAAAATGCAATATTAGGATGAATTTTGTTTTACTTTTAGCTAGCAAACACAAATAATTGGCTTCGTGTTTTAATGAGTCCGGTAATTACATATTATGCCAAAAGAGGATTTACCATATAATATTTGTTTTTCTTCATATTGACACAATCGAAGGAGCCTGGTTATATCAACCCCACACTAATAAAAGGTACAATTTCTAGCAAAGATAATACCAATAGAATCATTCACTAATACCTTATCGATACCTATAGAGACTGCAAATTGCATACATAAAGTTACTATCCACATACTTGTATTATATTTTTCTTTTTTTTATTTATTCAAAAAGTAGGTAAATTAACGTTAGATTTAAAAATAAATTAGTTTTTTCGTTAAAAATTCCATTCATAAACTAGTCTCTATATGTCAGCATGATAGGTCACATGTCATTATATGGTTATTTCATCAGCAACACTAATTTTTAACAGTAATTGACAATTATAAAAAGATAAAAGTATAGGGACTAATTTTAATAAATAAAAAATATAAAAAAGCTATGTTAAAAGAAATAGAGAAATGAGGAAAATAAAGGGAGAAGCAGAAAAGGATGAAAGAAAAAAGAAAGTTAAAGAAAAAAATGCTCAAAACAAAAAAATATGGGGAGTGATTGTATAAATTAACCTAAATTTTTTGTTTAAAATAATGATTTAACGTGCCACATCAATTTACCGTTACACCATTAATGGTAATTAATGGCTCAGTGACTAAAATGTTACAATGCGATAACATTAGTGACTAAAATGTAACATTTCAAATATAAGTGACTAAAATGTAACCTAAGATAAACAAAAGTGACTATTTTGATAGTTTATCCTAAATTATATTAGGATTATCCTAAAAAGTATAATTTTTAGGCACCAATAAAATAGTGTCATATCATTAAAATTTTAAAGAAAATAAACTATTATCATACACTCATGTATATCTAATATCTTCTCCAACTTAATGTAAATTTAAATAAATTACTTCCAATAATTAGTTTTTTAAATTATAAACAAATAACACATTTTCTTCTTCTTCTTCTTCTTTTTATACAAATTTTAATCATTTTTTTCTTTCATAAGTTAATATTTGTGCAACCAATTTTTAAAAGTATTTAATTTTTGTGCAATTTTTTTCATGTTATTGGCACATAATTTTGATAATTATTTTATCTTAAACCCTGAACCTCGAGGTTCAAGATTTGGGTTCAAAATTTAAGGTTTAGGATTTAGGTCTGGATTTGAGGTTTAAGGTTCAGGTTGAGGGTTTAAAGATTTGGGGTTTATGGTTTAAATTCAAGATTTAAGGGTTCGAGGTTTGGATTCAAGGTCTAAGGATTTAGGATTTAGAATTTGGGTTTGGAGTTTAAGATTTTAAATTCAGGGTTTAGAGTAAAAAATTATCAAATTTATGTGGCAATGACGTGCAAAAAATTGTTGAAAGGGACCATGAATAATATGGTGCAAATGATCCATAAAATAATTTCTCTATAGACGAGTGTATAATAATAATTTAATATATTTAAAATTTGATAATGTGACCAAAAATTTTATTGATGCCTAAAAACATTAATTTTTAGGATCTCAATGTAAGTTATTCCCTTTAGCTATTAGAATTATAAAATAATATTAACACACTTAATCTGAACTTGATTTTATTTGTGGATGACCATCACCAATACAAACCCGAAAACTTCGATGTAGCCAATGTTAAAGATTAGTAAGAGGAAGAAGAATTTTGGTTTGGTAATGTTTACCCTCCTGCAAACATAAAACAGTGTCTGGTATGATACAAGGAAAACTAGCAACGTTGAGAAGAGAACATTACAAAAGGGGGCTACATCATATAATAAGTGTGCGTTTTTATTGGAAAACACACGTATACACAAAGGATAACTTCTCCTTTTTATGTTCACCAATACGAAGATTCAAAAGGTGTAATATTTAGAGGTTAATGTTTTATTGAATCGGGTAAAAAAATTAAATTAATCAAGTAGATGAGTCTTATTTTAAATCCCATCATATTCATATTTTTATTAATTTTTTTGCATAAAAATATTAAAATTCATTTAAATAATATTACTTATTTTAATTACGGAAAGATATTTTAGTAATTCTGCAATTGAATTTATGTTAAAAGAAATTATTGACAAATTATATAACTTGATGAAATTAAATAACTAAAATTAAGGGTGAGCAAAACTCGATTCGACTCGAAAAAATCGAAAAAAAATCGAATTTCGAGTTATTCGAGTTAATCGAGTTATTCAAGTCAACTCGATTTTTTTTTTGAATTTCGAGTTCGAATCGAGTTGAGTTTTCGAATTCGAATAACTCGAATAATTCGAATAATTCGAATATCAAACTATAATATTTTACATTTTTACCCCAAACTCCCAAACCTTTTTACTTTTCCCTCAAAACTTTTACTCCTTCCCACTTTCCCCCCAAAACTTTTACTCCCCTCCCATCCCAACCCCCCAATCTACCCAAAATCCATTTCCCACCAAAATTTTACTCTCCCATTTACTTTTTCTCAAAATTTTACTCCCCAAAACCCTCAAAACTTTATTTTCCCCCAAAAATTTTACTCCCTCCCACTTTTCCCCTAAAACTTTTACTCCCTTCTCATCTCACATCCCATCTACCCCAAACCCATCTCCCCTCCAATTTTTTTTTAATATTTTCCCTTCAAAATTTTACTCCCCCCTATTTACTTTCCCTCAAACTTTTATTCTCCAAAACTTTTTATTTTTCCCCTAAACTTTTACTTCTCACCCTTTACTCTCAAATAAAAAATCAAAATTATCCCAAAAAAATCACTAAACATAAATAGTAATAATTTTATTTATATCTACTATTTATATTATTAAATTAAATTTCACATTTTATATTATTTATATTATTCAATTGTTTAGTCATATTGAATATTTATATTAAAATTAAATTATTAATTATGCCATAAAATATTCGTGTTAAAATTTTATATTGGTATCAATTTCACATTTTATCTTTAAAATAACTTTTATTAAAAAATCACATTTTTACATTTAATATATTTTTAATTCCAAAATACATAGTGACAAGAATCAAGATAATTGAAACAACTAAGCAAGCAAAGAAGCTAACCCGTATATAAAAGATTAATAAATAAATTATTTGGTGATGAAAGTTAATAAAAAAATTGGTTAATGTGGACAAATTTTATTACAATGGGTGACAATGGTTACAAGGACCCAAAATTATTTTTTAAAATTTAACTCGAACAAATATATTCGGTTCTGTTTGATTCGAATTACATCTCACTCGACTCGATTCGAGAAAATTTCAAATCAAATTAGGATGATAAAATATGATTCGTCAACTCGATTAACTCAAAATTTTTTATTCGATTCGATCGAATGCTCACCCCTAACTAAAATCATTATAATCTTAATATTTATACTAAAAAACTTTAGATGGTATTCAAAAGGAACAAGATTTTGGGCGGATCCATTTTCTCCCCCCATCAATTCTTTTTTTGTTTATTTCTTCTTCTCATTCACTCAATATGTCTTCTCTCTTTTCAATTTGTAGATATATTTTGTGGGTATTTTACTGTCTTCACAAGTTGTGATGGGCAGATGACGGTGCCTGTCGTTCACTAAAACTCCATCGGCCACCAATAATTTTTCTAGGAAAGTGGGTGGCACTTCGTCAGCTTCTTAATCTGTTTATGTTTTGAGAGTATTTCAGAATAATAAATGATTTTACGAGTTAATTTGGATTCTTTCTATCTTAAGTTTTATATGTTTTTTGTTTGTTTTTCCATTGTTTAATAAGTCTTTAATTTTAGAAGTTTTTGTTTGCTCTTATAGCAAATTTTCTAGTCTTCCTTATTCATGTAATCTTCCTTTTGTAAGTGATTCTAGGGATGATTTTATTATCGTCCTCTCTAGTTTGGCAAATGCTCGATTCTTTTGTCGATTTTTGCTCCCCGCTTTGGACCATTCAGGGCTGATTTTCTTATCATATTAAATGTTTACAATCACTACAGATATGTCGTGCTTGAGTTGTGACAATGTCAATTATCAATGTATCATAATATTCTATTACTGCTGGGCCTAAAGCTTTTTTTGTGTTGATTTGTCTTTGTTGTATTGACTATATATATTTTTTTAATTTAGCAAGTCATATTAAACAATTATTACATATTTCATTATTATTTTTAAATATATCTTGTGAAATTTAAAAATTTATAATATATGTAAAAGCACGGGGTTAGAAAAAAATTTTGAATCGACTAAAATACCCTTTAGATATTCATTTAATTACTAAAATGACATTAAGTAAATAAGTTTTTTTTAAAATAATAGAGTTTTTATTCATTTTAACTATACAATTAAGAATAATAGATAAATTTTGTTGTTATTTGTAGATCCCAAATTCAGTACAAGTGATTTTACAATTCGAGAGTAATGTCTTTACATGTGTTTGATTGGTTTGATGTAATTGCTTATTGCTGTTTTCTTTTTTTCTACTAAAAAATTAGATAAAATTTTCTATAAAAGTAATAGGTAACATCATATCAAATTTTTTTTTTTTTTTTTGTATAATAGAACTTTTATTCATTTAAACTACATAATTTGGGTATATTAATTATTAATAATATATAATAAATTATTAAGTGAGTCGGATGAATAAGTAGTATTTGTTTTACTTACAAATCCAAATAATACAGGAGAAGAAAAAGCGAAGAAAACAAAATACCTGTTAAGCAGGCAATTGATCCATCACCACTGACAGTAAAATATATTATGTGTAGGGTATGCCATTGCCTCCCAATTATTGGATATTCCTTAGTGCTTTGCTCTTTCCTTCATTATTGTAGGCAATTCCACCATGTAAGGATTACGAGTGTGAGTGTAATACTTAAAAGAAAACTTAAATATTAAAAAAGTTAAGATTATGCATACACCATCTATGGATACGATGAATTGTGCTTATTAAAATAAAAATGTATAAAATATAATAAAATAAAGTTTTGGTTGGTTGGGTATTCCTTAGTGTTTTTCTCTTTCCTTCATTATTGTAGCCAGTCCCACCAGGTGAGGAGTAACCCATTCTCAACTTTCTTAATTATGTACCATTATTATTATCAATTTTTTTATTTATCATATAAAAAGATAAAGATATCCTCATAAAATATAATATTTTTTTATTTATCATATAAGGAGCCACACGGCGAAGACCATTCCCACATGGGCTAAGCACACGCCCGTGTGAGCCACACGGGCTGGCCACACGCCCATGTGGTAGTCCGTGTCGATATCGCTCCCTGTTTCCTAAACACGCAGAAAAATGCTAATTTTTAGTGTTTCTGAGCATTCTAAAGTCTATAAATGCACACTAGAAGAGGACCTAAGAAAAGACGCAGAGAAGATCGAAGAAAAGACTCGAAGAACGTCAACGGATTCAACTCGGAAGTAGGACCTCCTTCAAGACTGAAGATCTCCATTCAATTTCTCTTAAAAATTTTAAATTTTTTTATGTTTTGTTATTTTTTTAATTTTGAGATGTTTTCCTTCCAAGTATTATGCATATTTTACACTACTAAATCTTCAATTAAACAAATCCATCTTTTTTTTATAATCATGACTCTAATGCTTGATCCATTACCACTGACAGTAAATAGTATGTGTAGGGTATGCCATTGCCTCCCAATTATTGGATATTCCTTAGTGCTTTGCTCTTGCCTTCATTACTACGAGTGTGAGTGCAATACTTAAAAGAAAAATATTAAAAAGTTAAGATTCTGCATACACCACTTATGGATACGCATGAATTGTGCGTATTAAAATAAAATGTATAAAATATAATTGTAAAGTTTAAATTTTACTCGGGGCCCAAGCAAAAAAAAAAATAAAAAAAATAAAAAACTAAGTCCATTTATTAACAGTCCCATTACAGTCTAAAATTTAAACTACAACCCAACAAAAACCAAACAGACCCTAAACCCAAAACAATCCAAATTCTTAAACCCAATCCAAAACCCAAACCTCAGACCCAAATTACTAAAACCAAACAGGCCCAATTACAATCCCGAAGCCCAACTAAATCACCAGCTCCAACCCAACTGACCCAATAGTCAAACTAGGGTTTCAAAAAAGCTGAAACCCTAGTTAGCCTTCGGTGCACCTGCCCACTGCCTCCTCTGTCATCAACCACCCCTCCACTTGCACCGCCACCTGCATGGAAAAGAAGAAAAGACAACAAAAATAAATAATGATATTGTAAAATAAATAAATAAATAACATTTCAAACATAAGTGACTAAAATGTAACCTAAGATAAACAAAAGTGACTATTTTGATAGTTTATCCTAAATTATATTAGGATGATCCTAAAAAGTATGGTTTTTAGGCACCAATAAAATAGTGTCATATCATTAAAATTTTAAAAATAATAAACTATTATCATACACTCATGTATATCTAATATCTTCTCCAACTTAATGTATATTTAAATAAAGTACTTCCAATAATTAGTTTTTTAAATTATAAACAAACAACATCTTTTCTTCTTCTTTTTTTATACAAATTTTAATCATTTTTTTCTTTCATAATTTAATACTTTTTTATTTTTGTGCAACCAATTTTTAAAAATATTAGTAATTTTTGTGCAATTTTTAACATTTCATTGGCGCATAATTTTAGTAATTATTTTACTTTAAACCACGAACCCCGATGTTCAAGGTTTGGGTTCGGAATTTAAAGTTTAGGATTTAGGCTTGGATTTGAGGTTTAAGATTCAAGTTGAGGGTTTAAGGATTTGAGATTTAGGGTTCAAATTCAAGATTCAAGGGTTCGAGGTTTGGGTTCAATGTTTAAGGATTTAGGGTTTAAGATTTAAGTTTGGAGTTCAAGATTCTAAATTCAGGGTTCAGAGTAAAAAATTATTAAATTTATGTGTCAATGAGGTGAAAAAAATTATTAAAAGGGACTATGAATAATATGGTGCAAAGGATCCATAAAATAATTTCTCTATATATGAGTGTATAATAATAATTTAATATCTTTCAAAATTTGATGATGTGACAAAAGTTTTTAGGAAGTTATTCCCTTTAATAATATATATTATGCTATTAGAATTATAAAATAATATTAACACACTAAATAAAAAAAAAAAACATAAACCACTTAATCTAAACTTGATTTTATTTGTCGATGACCATCACCAATACAAAAACCCGAAAACGTCGTTACGGTTTCGGAGTTCAGATTATACGGACCCACTAAGCTGGACCATACATAAAAACCATGTAGACAATGTTAACGATTAGTAAGAGGAAGAAGAATTTTGGTTTCGTAATGTTTACCCTCCTGCAAACATAAAACATTGTCTGGTATGATACAAGGACAACTAGCAACGTTGACAAGAGAACATTACAAAAGGGGGCTACATCATATAATAAGTGTGCGCTTTTATTGGAAAACTCATATGAATGTTTCCATGACCATGAGGAAACATCAAATAAATGCATGTAAGATCTCCCAAAGAAGGAAAGTGTCAGGAGAACCAACGAAGAGAATGAATGATGAGGTAGGAGAAGTGCTGTTAAAAACAGTGCTGCCCAAAAGGTCACAGTGTTGTAAAACCAAAACGAGGAGTATTCATATGTCCAATCATCTTTTTTGGAAACGTCCACTGTGGAAGGACTGGGTATGGGTTCAGTATTGATGTCGGCTTTATGCAAAAATGTGTGGGAAGTGAGAGGCTGATCTTGACTTAAAGAGACTTGGAATTTCATGGATGGACTTTCATCAGGCTTCTTTGGAGGGTTTAGAGAGGCTTCGTAAGTGGTTGTTATAATTAGCACTGTCACCACTAGAAATGTGTTACGCATCTCATGTGCCATACCCTTCTTTTCTTGACCTGGTCTTGTTGCCCATTTTTGAGACCGTGACATCTTGTCTTTTAACGATTCGATGTGGAATGAAGAGATGGAGGTATTGGGAAGCGAGGAAGAGGAACCACTCAAACCTCCTGCTTTGCTTAGCATATCTATAATCCTATCCACTTGCCTTTCATTCCATGGGTATTGCGATTGGATATCTAGTGCTGTCAATCCCTCCAAATTTTTGGCATTGATTTGGTCTCGCCGCATGTGTTCCAGCAATACTTTTACCACCTATCAATTAGAATATTCCTATAAGTAACCCTTTTATCATGCATATATGCACATCAATAACTGAATGACAAAAATTAGCATATACCCGAGGTCTGTTTCTAAATAGCTGCAATGTGTAAAACAGTGTTGCCATCGATGTCTGGCCAACTCAGCAGTTCTTTCTTCCATTGGGCAGACTCATGGCAGCTTCTCATAAGCCACCCCACCAAGACTTGAAAAGCTTCAAACTTGTCATTTTTTACAGCAAGATGGAAAACCGTCTCATCTCGAACAGTCATATCTTGAATAGCCTCAGGACAAACCTCAAGAAACTTTTTCAAAAGATTCAAGTTTTCATTTTGAACCACCTGAAGCAGAGGAGTGAGGTCCTCCCTCCCTTTAACACGAACAAGTCCATCATCAAACCTGAGCAGTCGAAGCACTGCATGAGTTCTGTCATTTTGCAGAGCCAAGTGCATGGGGCTAAACCCAGCTTGGTTTAGCTTTCTTGCAAACGTTGGCTTTAATTTGATCATCTCCATCATAAACTCAATATGCCCAACAGAGGCAGCTACATGCAATGGAGTATGGAAAAAAGGCACATCATCAATACGCTCTAAAACATATGGATCATTCAGAATCAACTCATATAAGAGGTTAATATCTCCTGTTTGAGCAGCCTCTATCATCCTCTCACCCATAGCTTTTTTTTTTTTTTTTTTATGTAATAAATTATGCAGTAAATTTTCAGATTAGTGAAAGCTGATGAAATTTGCAACAAAACATAAAGAAGAAAGAACCTGAAGAGTGAAGACAATATAGAAAAGGAAAAAGAACTTATATTTTGCAAAAAAAACAGGAACCTGACCAAAATTTATACATGACTCGAACACTCTTGTCTCAGAAAACAAATTTCTTCCAAGGTCGAAGGAAACTTCCAAGTATCCCAAAGCCATAGAAAATATACATCCAGTCCAAATCAAATGCAACTTGAATAAAAATTTTGCTTTTATAGGTGAGTAAAATGCACTAATTTTAAAAAATAAAACTTCTTGAAAGGTCAAAGGAAATTTCGAAATACGAAATCTTAGATCAAATAAAAAACAAGATAAATGAGTGGTGAAGGGAGTGATGACTGAATGATATAGCTGACTATATGATTAAGGATAGGTTAAAATATATCATAAGTCTTTTCACTCTTTAAAATTTTGAGTTTTAATTTCTATGCTTTTATTTTTAAGAATTTAATCTCTCTATTTTCATATTTCAAAATTCAACTTGAACTATTAGCAAGTTGTTTTTCAGTTAACAATTAAATATGCCATAAGGAGGAATATATATATTTTTGGTACAAACCTATATAGTATATAACTGGCTATCTAGTATAATACCACGAGAACTAATATCAGTGGCAAAGCCAAAGGGGGTGGCAGGGCCCTCTGCCCCCCTAAAATGATTTTTTTTCATTTAGATCCTTTATAGCTTATAAAATTTTAAATTAATAATGGTAAAATTGCACTTTGCCCCCCCTCCCCAAAATAATAATAATTTGATTTAAGAAGCATTGCTTGGTTAATGAATTTTAATCAACTTTCTCCATTTTCAATTTTTGTGCCTTTAGTTAGTTCTCTGTTGAAACAATAGCGGTATCATGAGCCTCTTTTTCTTGAGGGACCTGTGAGAGAGGCCTTATGAGAATCCTAAGAGAAAAATTGAGAGATACACTTGTAAGGAATTGAGAAAAATGGAATCAATATTAAGCAATTTGTCTATCTTAACCCCACATGTGTTTGATGGAGAGAACTATCAAGCATAGACTATGAGAATGCAAGCATACATGGAGGGTTGTGATTATTGGGAAGTTATCGAGGAAGACAATGAGGTGGTTCCACTTCCTAACAATCCAACTATGAACCAGATCAAACTGCACAAAGAAAGAACCACTAGGAAGGCAAATGTAAAGGTTTGCCTTTATGCTGTTGTTTTACTAGCCATATTCAATAGAATTATGATTTTTGGATCAATAAAGGAGATATGGGACTACCTCAAGGTTGAGTATCAAGGAGATGAGAGGTTCCAGATCATGAAGGTGTTGAACTTCATCAGGGAATTCGATAGGCTACAAATGAAGGAGTTTGAGTCAATCAAAGAATACTCAAACAAGTTGATAGCTATTGCTAACAAGGTAAGGGTTCTCGGGACTGATCTCTCTGATTGTAGACTAGTGTAGAAAATACTAATCTCTGTGCTTGAGAAGTATGAAGGAACAATTGCTTCTTTGGAGAACACAAATGACTTGACTCAACTGAGAGTAGTGGAGTTGATCTCAGTGCTTTACAAGCATAGTAGTAGAGGAGACTAATGAGGCAGGAAGGAAGCATTGAAGGCTAAGATGTATCAGGGTGAAGAAGGAAAAGACTAGAAATGGAAAGGGAAGAAAAGTGGTGCCAGTAATGGTTCAGAAGTTGCTGCAAAAAGTAGTGGTGCTGGAAATTCCGATAAGTACTCTTAATGTAAGTATTGTGGAAATTCAGAAGTTGCCCATTTTTGAGATGTGACATCTTGTCTTTTAAAGATTTGATTTGGAATGAAGAGATGAAGGTATTGGGAAGTGAGGAAGAGGAACCACTCAAACCTCCTGCTTTTCTTAGCATCTATAATCTTATCCGCTTGCCTTTCATTCCATGGGTATTGCGATTGGATATCTAGTGCTATAATGTGATAAAGGATGAGAAAGATGAACGCTGTAAGTACCCATTTTTGCCCGGGCCCGTTCAGAAAAGAAAAAAACAAAATAAACAGTTTTTTTTTTTACAGTCCTGTTACAGAAACAAAATTAAAACAGGCCCAAATACAAGGCTAATACCCATCAGCCCACTTACACCCCAGTCTTAGACCCAAACACAAATGGCCCAAAAGGCCCAAGACCAAACAGAACCAGTAGTGGCCTAGGGTTTCGGAAACCCTAGGCGCCGCCTCAGCAGAAGCCCGAGTGTCGCGCCGCAATCTGCTCTCGCACCTCATCAGCCCTTGTCTATCCCGCCTTCAACGCGCATGTCGCCCCCATCGCCAGATCCGCGCATTTCACCTGCACAAAAAAGGAAGGAACGCAGCAACAATGGCAAAACAGTGGCAAAAATCTTTTGTTTCCTTTTATTTTGTTATTTTGAAGGCTATAAAAGCCTTCCAAAATTTGTAAACTGAGGGACAGAGATTCAAAATATATACATACACTGAAAGAAATACATATAGATTCCGAGAGAAATACAAAAGAACCCAATCAGCAGAGGTTTTGATTTATTTTTTCTTCATTCTTATTCGTATACTGTTTATTTTATTTTATTTTATTTTTTAAAAAACTATATATAATATATAATATATATATTGAAATAAAAAAAAAAGAGAAAAAAAAACAACCTTTTTAGGAATTCTGGCCACTGCGGTACGCGGTGGCAGCGACGACAACGGCAGACGGTGGTCATCGGCACCGGAGTTTCACCGGAATCCTCGCCGGAAATCGCTTAGGCAGAGGATTCCGAGTGCACCCTCTTTTTTTTTGAAATCAAGAAAATGAAAGTTTTTTAGAAAATTTGGCCTTTTATACGAATTGAAAACGACGTCGCTTTGGTGCCGGGCTTTAAACCCCAAAACGGCGCTGCGCTTCATGGCTCGACCAGCGACCCGACCCGCCATCGAGGATCCGTGTTTTTTCTTTAAATGGGTTAATTTCCTCTTTAGTCCTTTCGCTATTTTAATTTTTTTAAATTAAGTATGATTTAATTTTTTTATTTTTATTAAATTAACCCTCGAATTTGTATTTTGTTTCAATTGAATCCTCGGCCAGTTTAAAGGCTAAAATCGGAACGGCGCCGTTTTGGAGAAGAGGCATAATTGCCACATTGGTCCCTGAGATTTAACGCACGTTCCAATTTAATCTTTTATTTAATCTGTTTTAATTGCCATATTAACCTTTGTTTTTTTATTATATTTTGTTTTTATCTTTTTATCTTTTTATTTTTATTTAATTATTTTTCCATATTTCTATATTATTTTTATATGTTTATTAATTTACTAATAGTGTGAAATTCATATATATGTATATTTATATGTATTATCTTTATATATATATTTAATATATTATTTTGCTAGGTTTAATAATTTATATATTATTTTAGTATTTATATATTATTATATTTTTAAGTATTATATTATATATTAGTTTTAAAATTTTGTTTTGTATAAAGTTTATTACAATATATAATCTATTTTATTTATATTGTTTATCACATATATAATTTTTATGATTAGTATATTATGTATATAAATGTTTTTACTTAAAATTATTATATATTATTTACCAATTATTTTATGTATAATCTTTATATATTGTAATTAATTATTTTATATTACCTTATTATCTATTATGATTTTTATTAATTATTATATACATTTATTTGTATCTTTATATTCGTTTATTATTGCTTTAGCATGTTTTTATTTATTTATTCATGATTATTTATTGTTAATATAATTTGTAGAATTGATATATATATATATGTTACAATGTCTTGCTCATATCATTTTCTAATACCTTTTACATTAAAGATTTTTTTTAAAATATTTAAACGGTGATATGTGATATTTGGAGTCTTCGAGAAGAATCGTGCCCTAACTTATTGGGTTGTGATTTTTCTCGTAAAACTCAAAATATTAGATATCCTTCCATTTTCAAAATTGAAGTTTATCAGTTTTAAATAAAAAACCTTATTCTTGGGAATTCAAAACGTTGTATCCTAACTTATTGGGTGTGATGTTTTGTATCTCGAGGTAAGAATTTTCTAAAATAAAGATGTACCTAGCTTTGAAGTCATGAGATCTCGTGATCCTAAACTTACTTTGGTGTGGTATTCTTATTTCTTCGAGATAGGTAGTCTTGGTTTATTTTTCAAATAAAGGATCTTATTTTAAACTTTTTAAATTTCAAACATTTGGACATGATTTTATCGATTCGGTACCAATTTCTGGGCATTACGAGGGTGCTAACCCTTCCTCGTACGTAACCGATTCCCGAACCCGTTTTCTTTTTTTTTTTCGTAGACCAAAATCAAAATGTTTTAAAATAAAACGTTTTACAAGGTGACCCAATCACACCTAAGTAAAAAGGGATTGGTGGCGACTCCCATTTTTTGTTTTTAAAGTCGATCCCCTTTTTTAAAACCCGATTTTAAAATGGTTTCGACAGCTTGGCGACTCCACTGGGGACCAAGAGAGTCAGGCCGTAAAATTGAAAATTTCATGTCCTTTTGTTCGAATTTAAAATTCTGATTTTCAAAAATAGGATCCTTTATTGCATGTAATTTTAATATATTTCTGCATTGCATTACATGACCGTTGTGGTCACACACCTTTAAGTGGGAGCGAGAAGCTATGCCTTCATGAGGTTTTCACCTCCGCATGGGCTAGTGGACTGCTTCCGGAATACATCTGTACCTATGTCTTCGTGAAGTTTTCACTTCCGAATGGCCATAGAGAAATGTATTCCCCTGAACCGAACTCGGTCCGTATGAGCCTATAATGGGTGAGGATCGAGGAATCTGCTGGTTCGGGTACCTCAACTTTAGAGCTAAACCACACGCAGAGAACATAGGAACCCACCCTAGGTAGAACTATGTCAAACCCTAGTGGTCACCCTGATAGGTTCTATGTTATTATTTTTCCTATACTAACGTGTTCTCTTTTGTTTTGATTGCATTGCATTCATATCATAGAAAAGAGGTGTTGATTTCTAATTCGATTGCTAAATAGAAAAGTTTGTCATAAGAGGACGGGTTTTTTGATAAAGTGGATTATAATACGGTCTCGTTCGAATATAGTCTAAGTGAACACAACAAGAGAAGACTAATAGCCGGCGAAGGAATACAAGACTTTATTACCTAATGATTCAAGCCGATAAAGAAAAATCGAGAATCGCCACGCCTCGACTTTCTTGAAAGAAGCTAACGAGTATTATGGAGCAGTGAGTCACGTCCCAGATCAAGCAAAAGGAGCTAGAGGAGGCATCTATTAGAAGTTTGCAAGACTTGACTTTTGCGAAGAAAGGATTCATGTTTTCACTTGGACTATGAGGACAAGGCCGTGTATGCGATCCGTTTTATGTAAAGAAATTTACTTTCTAGAAAAGTTTTTCTAATGTAACTGAATTCAGAATCAACGTCTCTCTTTCTTTACATTCATAACATCATATGCATTCAAATATTTAGAGAGATTCTAATTAGTTTAAATTATAAAAGAGAGAAAAAAAGAAAATCTGGAAGCGAAACACCCTTACGGTACACGAGCTAAGTCAAGAAAAATGGACCAGAGAATGGAGCAATTCAAAAAAGATATGCAAGACCAAATGCATGAGCAAATGGCAAAACTCCAACAAGAAATGAAGGACCAGATGTTGGAAGCCCAGAAGAACATGATGGCTCAAATGGCCCAGATGATGAGTGGGATAATAGAAAAGGGAAAGGGTTCCCTAGTTAATGCTGAAGATAACGAGGACTTTCCTAGGGGATTCACTCCACCACACGTACAAACACAGCCTGAGGAATATCCCCAAAGGCCAACCATCACGAGTAGGCCTCAACAGGGGCAAGCTGATCCTAGACCACCCATTTCCTTTCAAGTGGGCTCGGGATCTAACCCAGGAGATAACCCTGCCAACCCCGTCATCCCTAATTTGGACATAGAAGAGAGAGAAGGAATAAGAATTGAATCTTCAAGGAAGTTAGAGGATCGCTGTAGGTGGTTAGAAGAAAAGTTCCAAGCTTTGGAAAATACTGACTATCATCATGGTATTGATGCTAAGGACTTGAGTCTGGTCCTTGATCTGGTACTTCCTCATAAATTTAAGATGCTAGAATTTGAGAAGTACAATGGAATTACTTGCCCTGAAGCCCACATCACGATGTTCTGTAGACGTATGACGGGCTATGTGAACAATGATCAACTTCTGATTCATTGTTTCCAGGATAGTTTGACGGGTGCAGCGTCTAAGTGGTACAACCAACTCAGTCGTGCTAACATTAGCTCCTGGAGGGACTTGGCCCAAGCCTTCATGAGGCAGTATAATCATGTCACAGATATGATGCCTGACCGAATCATGTTGCAAAACATGGAAAAGAGTTCAAACGAAAGTTTCAGGTAATACGCGCAGAGATGGAGGGAAATAGCCATGCAAGTTCAACCACCTCTCCTGGAGAAGGAAACCACTATGTTATTCATCAACACTCTGAAAGCTCCATTCATCACTCATATGACAGGAAATACCACAAAGAGCTTTGCGGATATAGTGATGGCCGGAGAGATGATAGAAAATGCCATAAGGGGTGGCAAGATTGAAGTGGGAGAAACTACTAGAAGGTCCACTCCTAGGAAAAAAGATGACGAGGTGAATAATGCGAGTACATACAACAAATGGTACTCAAAGGCAGTCACTGTTAGCCAACCGAAAGTGGTTACGACTGGACAACAAGGGTCGACGAGACAAGAATCAGGCCCTAGACAAAATTCCAAAAAGCTCCAATTTACGCCAATTCCAATGACATATAAGGAGCTATATGAGACTTTATTAGAAGCACGTGTGGTGTCCCCATATTATCTTCAGCCGTTACAACCCCCATATCCTAAATGGTATGATTCCAACGTTCAATGTGATTACCACGCAGGAATAACGGGGCATTCAATAGAAAATTACACTGCCTTCAAAAAGGTAGTTGAGAGACTTCTTAAGATGGGAGTTTTCAAGATTGATGATATACCCAGTGTGGGGAACCCATTACCCAATCATGAAGACAAGAAAATTGTGATCCTTTGAAGAAATCGAATGCGAAGAGGGAATCAGAGAACGAAGTTTACAAGCCCTTGTGTACTTGGGAGTGTTTTGAATAATGAGACTATGGAAGAAATCCCTGTATTTTTAGGGATAATCTAGAGTAATGTGCAAAACATGCTTGTTGTCTTGAGCCTAGGGGCAACAAGAACTCTTTTGTGAAATAGGCTTATGTTCAAAATTTTATTTCAATAAAATGCATCTGTTTGAGCACATATTATTTTATTCTTTCTATTTTATACTGTACATTCTTTTTTTTAATATTCTTCCATTCTTTATTCATGACCATACAAATAACTATTCTTTGAATCATTTATTCTTTTGAAATATTCTTTCGAACCTATACTAGGTACCCAGATATCAATGACATAAACGACATTGTTACTGACTCCCTTTTTGAACAAGATATGGGTCTAGAGGATCTCAGGATTTTGAAGATGACAGAGATTGTGACATATCTTCTGACTTGTTAAGAATGGTTTAATGAGATGAAAAACAGACCTTACTCTACAAAGGGTCATTGGATATTGCGAGCCTAGGAAAGAAGTGAAGATTGTAGCCTAGCTCATCACAGAAATAAGGCGAGACATTATTGAGTTATCTTCGAGAATTCAAAGATGTTTTCGCACAATCATATCAAGACATGCCTAGACTAATAAGACGCGGGCTAAACAAGAGGATGGGGCACTGTTGGTCTACCATGGAAGGGGATTGCATCAGTCATACCGCAAACACTGAACTGAAAGAGACAAGGTTCATATGCCTACTCCAGTTCTTCACAAATTTTCCATATGTGGGGCATGGATGTGATAGGGACAATCTTGTCAAAAGCTTTTAATCGATATCGATTCATTGTCGTGGTCGTCGTTTACTTCCCTAAGAGGGTGGAAGTAGCTTCATATGCCAATGTTACGAAGACGAAGTCATCAAATTCCTCAAAAAAAAGATGAAGGAAAAGATCAGATGCTAGCAGAATGCCATAAAGGAACACATTTAAATAACTGTACAAAGTCAAAGCTTACAGTTTGTCCAAAGATTAGGTAGCATATCACAGTGCAACAACAGTTGCCAAAAAAAGAAAAAAGAAAAAAATGAAATGTGGCTAAGACTTGTAAGGATTGGCATAAGAAGCTATCATTTATCCTCTGTCTTATTGAACGTTGGCCAGAACCTTCATTAGGGAAACATCTTACCCATTGTGGAACTGAAGCATTTTTGCCAATTGAACCTAATCGAAGAAAGGGTTAAAAGCTATCCATCACGGTCGGATGATGCGAGCTTACGACAATGAGGTTCATCCTAGAGAATTCCACAAGGGGAACCTGATGTTGAAATAGATTTTTCTTCTACAAAACGATTTTAGAGGAAAGCATATGCCAAACTTGGAAGGACTTATGAAGGGCCAATTCTAGAGGAGTATTCATATTGACCGAGATGGATAGCGAAGATTTGCCCAATCCGGTGAATTCAGGTTTAGTCAAGAAGGATTTTACCTGAAAGGGAAATGGGTCAAGGTGAAAACCCGCAAAGGGTGCCTTGAGTAAAAAAAAAAAAGAAGGAGAGGCCAAGGCGAAAACCCGCAAAGGGCGCTTTGAGACTAAAGGGGCTTTGAGTTGAAAACCTGAAAAGAGTGGCTCAAATTTTGAAAAGTGGGGCATACAGTAGTCTTGCTACGTCTGAATTAGCAATGAGAAAGTATGTTACGTCTTGGGGCATCGACAAAGTACTACGGATCCCCTAAACACATATTAAGCTTAAAATGGTCCTCAAGAAGTTGGAACAAAAAAGCTCAGGCTGCGATATCTGGGGCACCTAGTTTTCCATCTTACCCCTTTTAAATTTTCTATCTTCGATTACTTTGTTCCTTTCAAAGAAACACACCAATCAAGGATCTTTTATAGCCTTTGCTATTTTTGCTTACTTAATTCTTTTTAAAGATACACCAATCAATTTTCATTTATTGCCTTGGTTATCTTTGATTAACTTATTTGTTTTGAGCAACGCTCCTGATTAGTTTCTTTCTTGTCCATTGCTGTAATCTTTTTCAACCATTTTATATTGAAATAATGATTATTGGACTAACACTTTCATAAAAAGGAGTTTCGCATATTACTCTAGAAGCTTCTAAATAATATGAGGAATCTGAAGCATGACTATTGTTCAGAACTCACCAAGCATAAGGGCTGGAAACATTGAAGAATGATTATCTCTTCAGATTTTTATTGGATAAGACAATTTCGTTTGTGACACCATATTGGCAAATGATGAACAAGGTTCAAGTTCTGTACCTTTGAGTGGTAAATGAAAAATATGAAAGAAACCAAATGATTCCCCGGTTGCAAAGTGGGAGATACCAACTTTATGTCTCAAGATCCAAGCAGGTGACTCGAAATTACATTGGGACAAGTTGGTCAAGCAAAATGTGATTAATGAACAAAATGAAGAACAAATGAGTAATAACACCTAGAGTAGGAATCGTACTCATAACATTTTTGTATCATAGCAAATTTCATTAGGTGCATTTGATTCATTCCGGTCATTGCATTCTAATCCTAATCATTTTCATGACATGTTGCATTCATGTCACTCATAACACATGAAACCGAGTCTACGGGGATATGTCCTTCTTGATGAAGCGGTGTAGCGATATCGGTGAAGTTTCAGATCTTATCTTCCTGAAGTTGCAGGAAGCAGATCAAAAGACACTTTCAGTCTTATCTCTCTGAAGTTGCAGTAGAGCAGATTGAAGAAAGCAGAAGATTTTATCTTCCTAAAGTTGTAGGAAGCAGATTGAAGACGTTTTAGTCTTATCTCCCTGAGGTTGCAGCAGAGTAGACTAAAAACAGAAGATTTTATCTCCCTGAAGTTGCAAAGTGGAGCAAATCAAACACGAAGATCTTATCTTCCCGGTTTGCGAGGAAGCGGATCGAAGACGTTGTAGTCTTATCTCCCGAGGTTGCAGCGGAGTAGACTAAAAATGGAAGATTTTATCTCCCGAAGTTGCAGTGGAGCAAATCGAAACCAGAAGATCTTATCTTCTTGAAGTTGTAGGAAGCGGATCGAAGACGTTTTAGTCTTATCTCCCGAGGTTGCAGCGAGTAGACTAAAAAGTAAGATTTTATCTCCCCGGGTTACAAATGGAGCAAATCGAAAGCGAGAAGATCTTATCTTCCTAAAGTTGTAGGAAGCAGATCGAAGATGTTTTTGTCTTATCTCCCTGAGGTTGTAGCGGAGTAGACTAAAAACAGAAGATTTTATCTCCCTGAAGTTGCAGTCGAGCAAATCGAAAGCAGAAGATCTTATTTTCCTAAAGTTGTAGGAAGCAGATCAAAGACATCTTAGCTTTATCTCCCTGAAGTTGTAGGGAGTAGACTGAAGACACAAGATCTTATCTTCCTGAAGTTGTAGGAAGCAGATCGGAAAAAATTTCAGCCTTATCTCCCTGAATTTGTAGGGAGTAGACTGAAGACAGAAGATCTTATCTTCCTGAAGTTGTAGGAAGTAGATCGAAAAGAATTTCAGTCTTATCTCCCTGAAGTTGTAGGGAGTAGACTGAAGATAGAAGATCTCATCTTCCTGAAGTTGTAGGAAGCAGATCGAAAAGAATTTCAGCCTTATCTCCCTGAAGTTATAGGGAGTAGATTGAAGAAAGAAGATCTTATCTTCCTGAAGTTGTAGGAAGCAGATCAAAAGACACTTTCAGTCTTATCTCCCTAAAGTTGTAGTGGAGTAGACTAAAGACCGAAGATCTTATCTTCCTGAAGTTGTAGGAAGCAGATCAAAAGCACTTTCAAATCTTATCTCCCTAAAGTTGTAGGAAGTAGATCAAAGACAACAGATCTTATCTTCCTGAAGTTGTAGGAAGTAGATCGAAGACAATTTCAGATCTTATCTTCCTGAAGTTGTAGGAAGGAGATCAAAGACATCAATTTTGGCATTCTTGAAATTGCAAGAAGCAGAATAAAGCTAGCAGACTTACTGAAATCGAGATGAAGTTCCAATGCTATTGAAGTGGCAGTAGAAGTTATTTGAAGAAAGCGAGGATCAAGAAGTCGAGGCTCAGCCAAAACCGGTCAAAATTGGTCCTTTTATAGTCTTTGCTCTATTCTCGTTACACGACAATGAGCAAAGAGGGGCAGCTGTAAGTACCCATTTTTGCCCGGGCCCGTTCAGAAAAGAAAAAAACAAAATAAATAGTTTTTTTACAAATATTCTATGAAAACAAAATTAAAACAGGCCCAAATACAAGCCTAATACCCATCAGCCCACTTACACCCCAGTCCTAGACCCAAACACAAATGGCCCAAAAGGCCCAAGACCAAACAGAACCAGTAGTGGCCTAGGGTTTCGGAAACCCTAGGCGCCGCCTCAGCAGAAGCCTGAGTGTCGCACCGCAATCTGCTCTCGCACCTCATCAGCCCTTGTCCATGCCACCTTCAACGCGCATGTCGCCCCCATCGCCAGATCCGCGCATTTCACCTGCACAAAAAAGGAAGGAACGCAGCAACAATGGCAAAACAGTGGCAAAAATCTTTTGTTTCCTTTTATTTTGTTATTTCGAAGGCTATAAAAGCCTTCAAAAATTTGTAAACTGAGGGACAGAGATTCGAAATATATACATACACTGAAAGAAATACATATAGATTCCGAGAGAAATACAAAAGAACCCAATCAGCAGAGGTTTTGATTTATTTTTTCTTCATTCTTATTCGTATACTGTTTATTTTATTTTATTTTATTTTATTTTTTTAAAACTATATATAATATATAATATATATTGAAATAAAAAAAAAGAGAAAAAAAAACCTTTTTAGGAATTCTGGCCATCGTGTACGGTGGTCGGCGACGGCGGCAGACGGTGGTCATCGGCACCGGAGTTTCACCGGAATCCTCGCCGGAAATCGCCTAGGCAGAGGATTCCGGAGTGCACCCTCTCTCTTTTTTTTGAAACTGAAGAAAAATGAAAGTTTTTTAGAAAATTTGGCCTTTTATATGAATTGAAAACGACGTCGTTTTGGTCTGGGGCTTTAAACCCCAAAACGGCGCCGTTTCATGGCTCTGACCCGCGTGACCCGACCCGCCATCAGAGGATCCGCGTGTTTTCTTTAAATGGGTTAATTTCCTCTTTAGTCCTTTCGCTATTTTAATTTTTTTTAAATTAAGTATGATTTAATTTTTTTATTTTTATTAAATTAACCCTCGAATTTGTATTTTGTTTCAATTGAATCCTCGGCCAGTTTAAAGGCTAAAATCGGAACGGCGCCGTTTTGGAGAAGAGGCATAATTGCCACATTGGTCCCTGAAATTTAACGCACGTTCCAATTTAATCTTTTATTTAATCTATTTTAATTGCCATTTTAACCCTTGTTTTTTTATTATATTTTGTTTTTATCTTTTTATTTTTTATTTAATTATTTTTCCATATTTCTATATTATTTTTATATTTTTATTAATTTACTAATAGTGTGAAATTCATATATATGTATATTTATATGTATTATCTTTATATATATATTTAATATATTATTTTGCTAGGTTTAATAATTTATATATTATTTTAGTATTTATATATTATATTTTTAAGTATTATATTATATATTAGTTTTAAAATTTTGTTTTGTATAAAGTTTATTACAATATATAATCTATTTTATTTATATTATTTATCACATATATAATTTTTATGATTAGTATATTATGTATATAAATGTTTTTACTTAAAATTATTATATATTATTTACCAATTATTTTATGTATAATCTTTATATATTGTAATTAATTATTTTATATTACCTTGTTATCTATTATGATTTTTATTAATTATTATATACATTTATTTGTATCTTTATATTCGTTTATTATTGCTTTAGCATGTTTTTATTTATTTATTCATGATTTATTATTTATTGATTATTTATTGTTAATATAATTTGTAGAATTGATATATATATATGTTACAATGTCTTGCTCATATCATTTTCTAATACCTTTTACATTAAAGATTTTTTTTTTAAATATTTAAACGGTGATATGTGATATTTGGAGTCTTCGAGAAGAATCGTGCCCTAACTTATTGGGTTGTGATTTTTCTCGTAAAACTCAAAATATTAGATATCCTTCCATTTTCAAAATTGAAGTTTATCAGTTTTAAATAAAAAACCTTATTCTTGGGAATTCAAAACGTTGTATCCTAACTTATTGGGTGTGATGTTTTGTATCTCGAGGTAAGAATTTTCTAAAATAAAGATGTACCTAGCTTTGAAGTCATGAGATACTGTATCCTAACTTACTGGGTGTGGTATTCTTATTTCTTCGAGATAGGTAGTCTTGGTTTATTTTTCAAATAAAGGATCTTATTTTAAACTTTTTAAATTTCAAACATTTGGACATGATTTTATCGATTCGGTACCAATTTCTGGGCGTTACGAGGGTGCCAACCCTTCCTCGTACGTAACCGATTGCCGAACCCGTTTTCTTGTTTTTTTTTCGTAGACCAAAATCAAAATGTTTTAAAATAAAACGTTTTACAAGGTGACCCAATCACACCTAAGTAAAAAGGGATTGGTGGCGACTCCCATTTTTTGTTTTTAAAGTCGATCCCCGTTTTTAAAACCCGATTTTAAAATGGTTTCGACAGAACGCGAAAGCGAATCGTAAAGTTTGTCAAAGTCGCAGATTTGACTTAGGGCTCTAGAAGTTCGGAAAGAAACTTGGATTTTGACACAACCTGAAACGAAATTGAATCCAAGTCAGATAAAAAAATTAAAATAAATAACTAAAATAAAATAATAAATCAAAGATTAAGGAAGTGAATAAAGAAGATAAATGAAAAGATAGAACGTGACGTGTAGAAGTCCTAATAAACCTTGGAAACATGAAGAATCCACAATCCCTTTAATAATATATATTATACTTATTAGAATTATAAAATAATATTAACACACTCAATTTTTTTTTAAAAAAAAACCCTAATATAAACCACTTAATCTAAACTTGATTTTGTTTGTCGATGACCATCACCAATACAAAAACCCGAAAACTTCGTTACAGTTTCGGAGTTTAGATTATACGGACCCACTAAGCTGGACCATACATAAAAACCATGTAGACAATGTTAACAATTAGTAAGAGGAAGAAGAATTTTGGTTTCGTAGTGTTTACCCTCCTGGAAACATAAAACATTGTCAGTATGATTGTTAGACTTTTGGCCTCGCAATGCAACAGAAAACCAACAGAGAAGCGAAGTGAGTGAACCTAGTGCAAGAGCACTAGTTTTGTTCATTTTGATTGATTTTACTCCTATGTAACTTAGCTTAATCCTTTTGTAATGTAATAGCAAAACTAGTAGGATACAATGGTTGATTTGAATTGATGTAATAGCTAGTGTATTAGCTATTATTTTATGTATAATCTAAGTTTGTATTGGTCAAAGTCTAGTGGGAGTGGTTGATTCACTAGGTGATAGTCTTTTTGACTATTCAATCTTTGTATTTTATGTATATATTCTCATATCAATGAAATGGTTGATAAGTTTAACCATTAACTTGAGTGTCTCCAAGTTCTTTTGTTCAAAGTTTCTATTTTCTCCTTTTCTTCTTTTGTTTTCACATAAAATCAGATGCACATTGCATACACATTGCATGTTAACATGCTATCTTGGTTCCAACAAATGGTATCAGAGCCAGGTTATCTTTGAGGGCCTCCTTTGTTGGTTATTGATTTGTGAAAGAAAGCTTAAGAAAGAAGAAATCGAGGCTGCTGAACTTGTTGCAACAGGATGAGTTACACAACACCTCCACCACCTGTGTTCACTGGTGAAAACTACCATATATGGTCAGTAAAAATGAAAACACATCTTCAGGCACAAGACTTGTGGAGTGCAGTTGAGAGTGATGTTGAGCCACCTCCATTGAGAGCTAATCCCACCATTGCTCAGTTGAGACAGCATAGCGAGGAACGAGCCAAGAAGCACAAGGTCATGGCTTGCCTGCAAAATGGAGTATCAGATGTGATATTCACTCGAATCATGGCTTGTGACTCACCTAAACAGGCATGGGAGAAGCTGAAGGAGGAGTTCATGGGGTCTGAAAAGACAAGGCAACAACAGCTAATCAACTTGAGGAGAGACTTTGAGAACTTGAAGATGAAAGAAGCTGAGACCATTAAGCAATATTCGCATGCAGAATAATGGCCACCACACAATAGCATAAGGCTGCTTGGTGAAGACTTTGGTGAAAGTAGGATTGTTGAGAAGGTGATCACCACTCTTCCCGAGAGATTTGAGTCAAAGATCTCCTCATTGGATGACTCGAGATACCTCACAACCATCTCTCTATCTGAACTAGTGAATTCTCTATGCACTCGAGCAAAGAAGGGCTAACAGGCAAGAAGGCAATCTTGAGGGAGCCTTTCAAGCAAAGACAAGCGAAGGCTCAAGTCAGAAAGGAAAGAAGCCTTGGCTCGATAAGAAAGAGAAACCAAGAAAAGAATCAGGCAAAAGGAGGTTCCCACCATGCAAACACTGCCAAAAGACCTCGCATTTGGAAAAATATTGCTGGTATAGACCAGACATTCAATGCAGGAGTTGCAAGCAGTTTGGACATGTAGAGAAGGTCTGTAAAAATAAAGGCAAGGCACATGTACAGCAGGAGGTTAAGGCTCAAGCTGCTGAGGACCTTCAAGCTCAGGAGGAGCATGTTTTCACAGCAACAAGCTTTGCAACATCTAGCAAGGCTAAAGTGGAGTGGCTAGTGGACAGTGGTTGCACGCACCATATGGCGACTAATGAAGGGCTATTTAAAGACCTTGATGTAGCTTTGCCTCAAAAATCGAGAATTGGCAATGGAGATCCGATTGAAGCCAAGGCGCAGAGGCAATGTGGTGATTAACACTACCTCAGGTAACAAAGTAATTTCTGATGTACTATTTGTACCTGAAATAGATCAAAATTTGCTAAGTGTTGGACAGTTAGTAGAAAAGGGTCACTCACTTGTTTTTGAGAATGGTTCTTGCATTGTTAGAGACTCTCATGGTCAGGAGCTGATCACAGTAGCAATGGTTGATAGGAGCTTCATGCTTGATGTGAATATGCTTGAAAAGAAGGCCTACACAAGTCTGGTTAATAGTGCTAACCTATGGCATAAAAGGCTAGGCCATGCCAGTTACAAATCATTAGATTTGCGGCATAGATTGAATTTGGTTGATGATTTGTGCAAGGTTGAAGTCAAACAGTCTGTTTGTGAAGTCTGTCAGTTTGGTAAGCAAGCTAGATTGCCCTTTCCAGTTGACAAAGCATTTAGAGCTCGAGAGAAGCTTGAGCTGGTTCATTCTGATATCTGTGGACCAATGAGGACTCCCTCCTTGAATGACAAAAGGTATTTTGTGCTGTTTATTGATGACTTGACTAGATTTTGTTATGTCTATTTCTTAAAGCAGAAATCTGAAGTCTTTGAAGCCTTTATCAAATTTAAAGCTCTAGCTAAAAATCAAACAAGCTGCAAAATTAAAGCCTTGAGAACAGACAATGGCCTAGAGTACCTATCTGAAAAGTTTCAGAAACTATGTGAACAAAATGGAATCCATCACCAACTGACCACAGTATATACTCCTTAGAAAAATGGAGTATGTGAAAGAAAAAACAGAACTGTGATGGACATGGCCAGGTGTTTATTATTTGAAAGCAAGCTACCAAGCAAGTTTTGGGCTGAAGCAGTCAATACCTCAGTGTATTTACTTAATAAGTTGCCAACACATGCTGCCAAAGATATGACACCTTTTGAAGCTTGGCATGGACTCAAGCCTAATTTTTCACATTTAAAGGTGTTTGGTTGTGTTTGCTATGTTCTCATTCCAGAAGAAAAGAGAACTAAGCTAGAAAGAAGAGCTGTTCTAGGGATATTTGTTGGCTACAGCAGCATAAACAAAGGTTACAGGGTGTTTGATCCAGCAACAAAGAAGGTTTTGGTGACTAGAGATGTCAGGTTTAATGAAGAAAGGGTTTGGAATTGGAATGACTCAAGCACAAACATGATTGAAGAAGATCAACAGGATAGAAATCTGGAAATTGTTGAAATTGATCCTAGCAATGAAGATTTTGATGATACTCCTATAAGAGGTACAAGGACTGTTGCTGACATCTATCAAATATGTGATGTTGCAATAGTTGAACCTTCAGATTTTGTGGAAGCTTCTAAAGACATACATTGGAGAAAGGCCATGGAAGCTGAATTGGAAATGATCCATAAAAATGGCACATGGGAGTTGGTGGACAGACAAGCTCATAAGAAGGTCATTGGTATGAAATGGGTATTTAAGGCCAAGTACAATACTGATGGCTCTCTAAACAAGTACAAAGAAAGGCTCGTGGTCAAGGGTTACAGCTAGCAATATGGGATAGACTTCATGGAAACATTTGCTCCTGTGGCTAGACTGGACACCATTAAACTGTTGTTTGCTATAGCTGCTCAGAAACAATGGAAACTTCATCAACTAGATGTCAAGTCAGCATTTCTTAATGGCTTTCTTAAAGAAGAAATTTTTATTGAGCAACCAGATGGATTCAAGCTGAAAGGTGATGAAGACAAAGTCTATAGGCTGAAGAAGGCTTTGTATGGCCTGAAACAGGCACCAAGAGCATGGTATGACAGGATAGACACTTACCTGTCTAGGCTTGGGTTTGAAAAGAGTGCTAGTGAAGCAACACTCTATGTGAAAAGGTTAGAAGGAGAAACCTTGCTGATTGTGTCTCTTTATGTTGATGATTTGCTTGTAACTAAAGCAAAAATGAGTTGATTTCTGAATTCAAGATACAAATGCAACAGGTTTTCGAAATGACAGATTTGGGGGTCATGACATACTTCCTTGGGATGGAAGTAAACCAATCTGATCATGGCATCTTTATCAGCCAGTATGCTTTTGCATCAAAGATCCTTAATAGATTTTGCATGCAAAATTGTAAGACAGTCAGCACACCAGTTGCACAATGAGAAAAGCTGACCAGTAATGGTGATCATGCAAGAGTTGATGAAAGGGAATATCGAAGCTTGGTGGGCTGTTTGTTATATTTAACAGCAACTCGACCAGACATCACTTATGGTGTTAGTCTCCTATCGAGATTTATGCACTGCTGTAATGTTGTTCATTTTAAGGCTGCTAAAAGGATACTCAGATATGTCAAAGGCACCTTGGGGCATGGAGTCAGGTTTAAGAGTGAAAAGGAGCTTAAACTAACAGGCTACTCTGATAGCGATTGGGCAGGCTCGATTGATGATATGATGAGTACCTCTGGTTACTTCTTCACACTTGGCTCAGGTGTATTCTGTTGGAGCACTAAAAAGCAACAAACTGTTGCTCAGTCAACAGCAGAGGCTGAGTACATTGCAGCATCTGCAGCTGTTAATCAAGCTATCTGGCTTAGAAAGCTTCTATGTGACTTGAATGAAGAACAAACTGAGCCAACTGAAATTTTTGTTAATAATCAATCTGCAGTTGCCATAGGCAAGAATCCAGTCTTTCATGGGAAGACAAAACACTTTAAAATTAAGTTTCATTTTGTTAGAGAGGCGAGAGCAAATCCAAAGAAGTTAGTCTTGTTCATTGTAGCTCACAAGACCGGTTGGCGAGATATTCTAACCAAGCCTCTTGGTACATCACGGTTTGAATTTTTGAGGAAACATCTTGGTGTTTGTTGCATACAGACCCAAGGAGGAGTGTTAGACTTTTGGCCCAGCAATGCAACAGAAACCAACAAAGAGAGAAAAAAGAAGTGAGTGAACCTAGTGCAAAGAAACTAGTTTTGTTCATTTTGATTGATTTTACTCCTACGTAACTTAGCTTAATCCTTTTGTAATGTAATAGCAAAACTAGTAGGATATAATGGTTGATTTGAATTGATGTAATAGCTAGTGTATTAGCTATTATTTTATGTATAATCTAAGTTTGTATTGGTCAAAGTCTAGTGGGAGTGGTTGATTCACTAGTTGATAGTCTTTTTGACTATTCAATCTTTGTATTTTATGTATATATTTTCATATCAATGAAATGGTTGATAAGTTTAACCATTAACTTGAGTGTCTCCAAGTTCTTTTGTTCAAAGTTTCTATTTTCTCCTTTTCTTCTTTTGTTTTCACATAAAATCAGATGCACATTGCATACACATTGCATGTTAACATGCTATCTTGGTTCCAACAATGATACAAGGACAACTAGCAACGTTGACAAAAGAACATTACAAAAGGGGGCTACATCATATAATAAGTGTGCGTTTTTATTGAAAAACCCATATGAATGTTTCTATGACCATGAGGAAACATCAAATAAATTGATGTAAGATCTCCCAAAGAAGGAAAGTGTCAGGAGAACCAACGAAGAGAATGAATGAGGTGGTAGGAGAAGTGCTGTTAAAAACAGTGCTGCCCAAAAGGTCACAGTGTTGTAAAACCAAAACGAGGAGTATTCAAAATGTCCAATCATCTTTTTTGGAAACGTCCACTGTGGAGGGACCGGGTATGGGTTCAGTATTGATGTCGGCTTTATGCAAAAATGTGGGAAGTGAGAGGCTGATCTTGACTTAAAGAGACTTGGAATTTCATGGATGGACTTTCAGATATCAGGCTTCTTTGGAGGGTTTAGAGAGGGCTTCGTAAGTGGTTGTTATAATTAGCACTGTCGCTACTAGAAATGTGTTACGCATCTCATGTGCCATACCTTCTTATCTTGACCTGGTCTTGTTGCCCATTTTTGAGACCGTGACATCTTGTCTTTTAAAGATTCGATGTGGAATGAAGAGATGGAGGTATTGGGAAGCGAGGAAGAGGAACCACTCAAACCTCCTGCTTTGCTTAGCATATCTATAATCCTATCCGCTTGCCTTTCATTCCATGGGTATTGTGATTGGATATCTAGTACTGTCAATCCCTCCAAATTTTTGGCATTGATTTGGTCTCGGCATGTGTTCCAGCAATACTTTTACCACCTATTAATTAGAATATTCCTATAAGTAACCCTTTTATCATGCATATATGCACATCAATAACTGGCTTAATGACAATAATTAGCATATACCCGAGGTCTGTTTCTAATAGCTGCAATGTGTAAAACAGTGTTGCCATCGATGTCTGGCCAACTCAGCAGTTCTTTCTTCCAATGGGCAGGCTCATGGCGGCTTCGCATAAGCCACCCCACCAAGACTTGGAAAGCTTCAAACATGTCGTTTTTCACAGCAAGATGGAATATTGTCTCATCTCGAACAGTCACATCTGCAATAGCCTCAGGACAAACCTTAAGTAACTTGATCAAAAGATCAACATTTCCTGTTTGAAAACTTTAACAATGATACATAATTTAGTTAAATCAAGCTCTCACTATTTCAAAAATATAAAATTTATAAAAAAAAAAAAAAACTTAAAATTATTTACCAATTGAAGGGCTAAAGTTGAAAGCTCCAAAACCCTAGAAACTGGAGAAGAAGATGGAGAGAAAAATGTTTTGCTTTTCTTTTAATTTTAACTTTTATACTTTAATTAAACTTAACTAATCATAATTAATTTATTTAATTAAATCAAGTTGTTGCTAAAAACACATTATAATTAAAAAAATAAAAATCGTTGCAATATATATAATTAAAAATTACTTTAATTTGTAAAATCGTTGCATATACTTTAGATGATGAAGATATACACAAAATCACGACTTTTATTGTTACAATAAAATTTTAGCAACAATAATACAATATTTAGTAACAACGATTTTGTCATCATCTAATACCATATGATGAACTAAAATGGATTATTTATCATTTTGGTCCTTTAGCAAATTTAAAATTTATAGTGATTGAATTTTTACAATTTTAACCTTATACTTTAATTAATCATCAATTTAACAAAATTACTAGATCAAAATTTAATATATTACTATATCAATATAGTAAATATTAATATTTAATATTTACGAACTTGAGTTACGAAAATGAAGTTCCGAAATTGTATTTTTTGACACCATTGAATTTTGGGTCGTTACAAAAATAATTTTACACCAATAAATTAAGTTGTTGCTAAAAACACATTTTATTTGAAAACAAAAAAAAAAAGTGATTGAAATATATATAATTAAAATTTACTTCTTTTTTTTATTTCTCAAAGTATCTATTGGAGCGAGTTTAGTAATTAATCCTCCGCATTCTATAAACCTATTGAGGGGTAGATACTGGCCACGAATTTTAAAAATAAATTTTTTAATTTATAAAATCGTTGCGTATACTTTAGATAATGAAAATATACATAACAACCTGACTTTTATCATTACAATAAAATTTTAGCAATAATAATACGATATTTAGTAACAACTTTTAGCATTGGTAATACCCATTTTTTTTAGTGCGGTAACAATAAACTCAAAATCAACATATACCCATGGCCACCGAACCTTTTGAAGATCAATGATCTGAAGCTTTCTATCCTAGCTATCAAAATCGACCCTATATGACGATGAAATCCCAAGATTTGAACAGAACTCAATGGACATCTAATTTCGTCTCTGAATTCACTTCATTCCTCCCTAAAATTTATGATAATGTTGAAAATCCCTACAATATTACCGCTTGGTAGTATATGGGACAAAATCCGTATTCATCCATCACTATTGACAGCAAATACTAGGTCTGTGACGGAGATTCATTGCCACCCGATTATTGGATTATATTCTCAACTCCCTTAATTATTGGGGTCCTTTTCTTTATTTACAAGTGTGAGTGGAAGACTTTAGTGCCAGTTTTTGACGTTGTTGATGGTTAAAAAATAACTTCCAAAAAGTTGAATTTCAAGAAAAAAGATTGTGGCTTGTTAATTAAATGCATTAATATAATACTTATATTAAAATTAAATGCATCTAGTTTTAGAGTTTTATTATCACGTGTTATCACTTATTTACTATCTAAAAAATTACTAAAAATAAATATAATTATTGTATATTTTTTAACAAGTGAGATTTGGTATCAAACAAAACGTCAAACATTACAACAGGAAGAAAAAAAATGGAACACTTCAATATATCCTTCTGCTAAAGCGTTCTTTCATCAATCCTTTAGCTTCCGTTTTGTGTGGTCTAAGATTTCATCAGTCCTTTCAAAAATTAAGATTCTATTTCCTTTTCTTTTTTGTCTTATGTTCCTGCATATTCATCCCCTCCCCCCAACACACACACCTCGATCGCCATGGATGAGACGATGAGAAATGCTATAAAATGTATATTAAATATGAATTTAATTACTAAATATAATTACTATTTCTTTCTAATAGGTGACATTCACGTGTATACGTGTAGAGGCTGACATCACATATAAATCCAAAATAATTAAGTGCTATAAAATGTCAAACACTTCATCTGGAAACAATAATCAAACACTTCATTATATCCTTAACATAATCATATCGTCTGCTAAAGCGTTTTTTCTTCACTCCATTTCTATATTGTGCAAATTTCCGCACCTTGCTATGGATGAGAGGATGATGGGGGCTGCACAAACAGGAGACATAAACATCTTGTATGAGTTAATTCTGAATGATCCATATGTTTTACAGCGTATCGATGATGTACCTTTTTTCCATACTCCTTTGCATGTAGCAGCCTCTGCAGGGCATATTGATTTTATGATGGAGATGATGAACTTAAAGCCATCGTTTGCAAGAAAGCTAAACCAAGCTGGGTTTAGCCCCATGCACTTGGCTCTGCAAAATCAAAAAACTCAAGCAGTGCTTCGACTCCTCAGGTTTGATGAAGGCCTTGTTCGTGTCAAAGGGCGGGAGGGCTTCACTCCTTTGCATCATGTGGTTCAAAATGGAAATGTTGATTTTTTGATCAAGTTCCTTGAGGTTTGCCCCGAGGCTATTGAAGATGTGACTGTTCGAGATGAGACAGTTTTCCATCTTGCCGTAAAAAATGACAGGTTTGAAGCTTTCCAAGTCTTGGTGGGGTGGCTTATAAGGAGCCGCCATAAAGCTGCCAACCGTTGGGAGAAAGAACTACTGAGTTGGGCAGACATTGATGGCAACACTGTTTTACATGTTGCTGCTATCAGAAACAGACCTCAGGTATGATAATTTTGCTAGTGAAATTATTTATATGTATATAAATACTCAAAGGTTACTTGTATGAATATTCTAATTAACAGGTGGTAAAAGTACTGCTGGAACACATGCGGCCAGACCAAATCAATGCCAAAAATTTGGAGGGACTGACAGCACGAGATATCCAATCACAATACCCATGGAATGGAAGGCAAGCGGATAGGATTGTTGATATGCTAAGCAAAGTAAGAGGTTTGAGTGGTTCCTCTTCCTCGCTTCCCAAAACCTCCATCTCTTCATTCCACATCGAATCTTTAAAAGGAAAGGTGTCAATTCTTCAAAAATTTGCAACAATAGCAAGTCGTGGAAAGAAAGGAATCCCACATGAGATGCGTAACACAATTTTAGTAGTCACTGTGCTAATTATAACAGCCACATACACAGCCACTTTGAACCCTCCAAAGCAGCCTGATACCATTTCAAATTCCCTGAATTTCCAACTCAAGTATGACGCATCTTTAGGTTCAACCAGCACTGGACCCGTACCAAGTCCTCCACCCGCTGAAGTAAAAAATTTAAAAAATATACTAGACGTGTCCACAACGTTTTGGTTTTACAACACTTTAACCTTTTGGGCAGCAACTGTTTTAACAGCCTATCTCCTACCCAGCCGTTCAATCTGCTTGTTTATTCTCATAACACTTTCCTTGTTTGGGTCTTGTTACATGCTTTTAGTTGCTGTTTCCATACGGACACTCGCATTTCAGTATCCATACTATCTAAAGACTCTTGGATCCGTTTCCTATCCTAGTCTCAGCATTACTAATTACTGCTTGGCAACTGTACTAGCTCTCGTGACATTATACAGGACATGCTATTATATGCTATACAGGTTAGTACCCAAAAGAAGGATCTTCCTCCTCCTACAAGTCGTTTCCCTTTGCATCTTTGCTGTTATTCTTGTTCCAGCTATCCTAAATTCTGAATCCATATTGGAGTTTACCAAATACGGAATATAGATTGACAAAGGAAACTTGTTTAAATGAGTCAATAAGACTATCATTGTAGGGTTGGATGCTGATATTAGTGTTTTGGATTTAGAAGTTAATAATGCTCCTGGGTTTATAGGCAGATGACCATGAGCAATAAGTGATTGTAGAGTCGGTTCAGATTGAAAAGAATCAGCATTTTGGTGAGCTCTGATTTCTAGTTGTTGAATATGGGAAAGACTTTCTGATAGGGGAATGGTGGTAAGTGTTTCAAATTTCCCTTTGTGGTAAATGTTTATGGGTTGAACTATTTTTTTCACCAGTTATTTTTGTGTTTGAATTGAGATTTGTTGATATTGTGGATTGATGAACGATTCTGTTTGTTGCATTTGAATTTAAGTTAGAATTTTGTGCAATTCAGTGATTGAAGTTTTTTACTAGCTAAGGTCGATGCATCGTGCCAAGCTGTTTTGTTTTTAATAAAAGAAAGAGGCAAAAGCCTTAACAACTAATTACCCACAAACGAGCACAGGCGCTTGGGCAAAGAACCAGCAATATCATCACATAGTATAGTTGAAGTTGAGAGAGCATTTCCAGGTTGCTCTCGTAGTAAACCTAGATCAAAGTCGGAACCAGATCCCATATGGGCCAAGAAATCTGAAACAAGATTTCCTTATATGTAAATATGCTAAATTCGGATCTCCCGATCATGACCACAAAGTTCCTTCATACAAGCGACCTATAAATAAAATGGATATGAATGCTTAAGTCATTAAAGGGCCTTAATGTATAAGTATGCAAGGATTTTGGAGTAATTAGGCTTATTATATATGTAATGTCCATACCACTTGGCCACATATATATATATATATATATATATCGATTACCTTATAATTACATGTCATTATATGACCTTATGAGATCAAAACTTTACTATCATATCCAAAAGGTATTCCGAATAATCTCGTCCATTAATTATGTTAACATAGAATGAATGCGACTTTTGTTACATATATCATAACTAAACCCATCCTTAATCACATATATTAGCACAACCAAATGACATAGATCAAGTATGGATGTATAACATGAAAATTACATGCAATATGATTCAAACATGCCTATTCTAACTGGTCCTCCTTAACCTTAGTGAGGTCAAACTTTACTAAATAAACTTTATTTCTACAGAAAATAAACTTAATATTCGTAAACTGAGATAACCGAAAATGTGTCTATAACATAAAAACATTTAAAAGTACAAACTCCCACTAAAGTCAAATATCCTTAAATGACATTACACCCGTATCAACAGTGTGCTCATGAAAAAAACTTTGGGTGGTAGTCCCTTAGTAAGCAAATCCGCAATCATGGAGTTTGTCTCAATATACTTTATAGACATCTAACCACCCTGAACTTTTATTTTAACAACCATGAACTTAAAATCTATGTGCTTTGACTTTGATGTGCTTATATTGTTATTGGAATAAAAGACTACTAATTATTGTCACAATTTGCACTCTAGTGGCAAAATTTGCATCAATATTCCATCAAAATTGGAGTTTGTATATTTGATGTTCTCTAACTTATCAAACATCCAATATGTGAGCATGTAATATTTTGTTCTCTAAAGATACCTCATAACCCTTTTGGTTGTTATCCAACGGTCTATACTAGGGTTGCTTAAATGTTTGCCTAACATCCCAACAATGTACACAATATCCGGATGCATACATACTTGAACAAACATTAGACTCCCAAAAACTAGTGCATAGGAAATCTTTTGCATTTTCTAAATTTCACACGAGCAAACCACACAGTCGTGTGGCCTACACTAGTGTGTAGTAGGCCGTGTCGATTTTGTGGAATTGCCACACAAACAACATAAAATCACTATTTTTAAGTTTTTTGGGCATTTTAAGACGTATATATGACAAAATTAAGAAGATATGAGAGAGCCGTCATAAAATATTCAAGAAAACAACTCGAAAAATACCATTGAAGCCAACTTGGAAGCAAATTTCTGTCAAGATTGAAGATTCTCAGTTGATTTCTTAGGAGATTATCATGAATTTCTTTATTTCTTTCGGTTATACTATATCTTGGATGTTTTTATTTTTAAGCTTGAACTAATTTTCTAAATACCTAGAGAGATGAACCCTATGATGGATTCTATCATTTGTTTTTTATTTTATGCAATAAATACTTAATTTATTGTTTTCGATTATGTGTGCTTAATTCTTTGTTTGATATTTCTAGATTATTAATTTGTGTTTAATGTACTTGAATCGGTAGTTGAATAGACCATATTTAAGAGTAAATATTGTGTAATTGAGTAGAGTTGCATATATTTTAGACAACGAAGATATACACAACAATTCCGCAACAACTTTTATTTTAGTAACAATTTTTAGCATCGGTAGTACCCATTTTTTTAGTGCAACCAACTTATGGGGCAACAATAAACTCAAAATCAACATATCCCCACGGCTACCGAACATCAATGATCTGAAGCTTTGTATTCTAGCTATCCAAATCGACCCTATATGAAGATGAAATCCCTAAATTTGAACAAAACTCAGTAGACCTCTGATTTCGTCTCTAAATTCACTAAAATTTATGATAATGTTGGAAATCCCTGCAATATTACACCATTGTTTTTAAATTCAACAATTCATTTCATATTTAACACTTATCCGCAAATCACACCACGTAATAAATCACTTCATTTTGAGCTAATTAAAAGTTCACCACAATCACAAAATTGGGATGCTCGGAAACTCTCTTTTGCAGGGCGTGTTATTCTTGCCCAATCGGTTCTCTTGGCCATTCCCAGCTACTTCATGCAATCCTTAGCTATTCTGAAAGGGGTGTTTGAGGATATTGAAAAGATAGCCAGACAGTTCATTTGGGGAGGCTCAGCTGGAAACCCAAAATTAGCTTTGATTGGATGGGAGTCCATTTGTCAGCCCAGGACTTGTGGAGGGCTTGGGTTTAGGCATCTTCAAGACCATAATAATTCTTTCCTTATGAAGATTGGCTTCAATCTCGTCTCTAGGAAGGACGCATTATGGGTTCAAGTCCTTCGGTCGAAATATGGTTGGAAGAATCAGCTTACTGAGTCTATTCATAAAAATCAGTGTTCACATCTCTGGAAATCCCTATCTAAAGTGTGGCCTCTTCTTCGTGAGAATCTCATGTGGTCTATTAGGGATGGCTCTACAATTTGTGGATAGAAAGACAATTGGATACCTGATGTTGGGCCTTTATCATCTTATGTTTCCGCTCATGATAGGCTCAACTTGGATAGCACTTTGAAGGATTGGGTTCTGCGGGATGGATCATGGAATGTAGACATGCTTCGTATTTGGTTAACTGAGGACATATTGAAGCGCATTGTCAGTATCCCTCCACCCCATCCGGATGGTGGCGAAGATAGAATCATATGGGCTCGTTCGGGATCCGGTCCATTTTCTATCCGAAGCGCTTATTGGACGTTAAAAGAGAATTCATGGAGACCTAAAGATGATATTTGGAAAATCATCTGGAAATATCAAGGACCTCAGAGAGTCCGAATCTTCCTTTGGTTTGTGGCTAATCAGAGGCTCTTTACTAACTCTGAAAGATACAGAAGAGGAATTGCACAAAGTAGTGCCTGTCCAAGATGTGGACATGATTTTGAAGATATTATCCATGTACGTCGTGATTGTTCGACGTCCAAGAAAGCTTGGAAGCTTGTTGTCCCTCCGGAGAAACAATCCAGGTTTTTTTTCTGAACCCTTACAAATTTAGTTAAAAGCTAATCTTTGTTGTCATACTAAAATGCAGGATAAAGGAATTACTTGGTCATGCCTTTTCGGGATCATAGCGTGGAGAATTTGGAAGAACAGGAATCTTCTCATCTTCCAGAACATTGACTGGACGTCTTTCCAGCTCGTCAAATCATCAATTAGCTAGGCTCAAAATTTTGAGTCCATTATCATCAATTCTAAGGATGCCGTTGCACTTTCGGGGACACATCAGCATTGTTCGGACAATTGGGTTCATCTTTCTTCCGATGGAGCAGTGGCCAGAATGCTCGGGGATGCCTCAGCGGGCGGCGTGGTACGAGACCATGATGGAAATTGGATTTTAGGATACACGCATTATCTGGGCAGCTGTTCACCATTGGAAGCAGAACTTTGGGGCATTCTTGATGGAGTGTTCATCCTAAAGAATAATGGTTACAAGAGGATCAAGATCCAGACTGATAATCTTGAAGTGGTTAGGGTCTTGTCCATGGAAGATATGATCGACTCTGGAAATACACTTATCAGAAGAATTAAAAGACTTTTGCATTCTGAAGGTCAATGGGTTATTAAACATGTTCCTAGGGATTGCAATTTAGTTGCAGATCAAATGGCGAAGATTGGTTTTTCATGGCAGACTTCTCTTCGGATTTTTGAAGTACCACCTGATATAGTGGTAGCGGCTTTTCTTCATGAGAAAGTTTCTAATGTATCTTAGAAGTTTCTAAATTGGCAGTTTGTTTTTCACCAAAAAAAAAAAAAGTTCACCACAATAAAGATACCCTTCGCTTCATTCACAAACCCTCGCACAATCAAAATACTTAAAACATTTTAGAAAACATTATAAAAATTTAAAAACCATTAAAAATCCAAAAAAGAAATCATAAAATGCAAAAAAAAAAAAATCTTAAGACTTAGAAAAATATTTAAAAAAACCTAATAAAATTCATAATCTATTTTAGAAAATAATATAATTTTTAAACTATAAATATATGAAACTTTAAAAAATTTAAAAATTTTAATTTTAATTTTGGAAATTTTTGCTTATAAAATTTTATTAATTTCTTTAGAATTTTATGCTTTTTTATTTTTTTTTACGATTTTATGAATTTTTTATATACTTTAGTGGAATTTTGAATATTTTCACATGTGACAGCATTTGATTAGATGAGAATTTTTTCATAAAAAATATAAATAAGATAACGAAGTATATCGAATGAAAGTACATAAATCAAACTGATAAAAATATATTAAAGTGATAATTTAATTATAGAACATGAGTCAAAACCACGCTTAAACAAACAAAAACGAATAATCTTTATTTCCTAGCCTACTATAAGTTATATTAAGAGCGGAAAAAAAAATCCCAAAGTTAAAATAACTTTAATCCTACTTAAACTCTTATTAAAATATTTTTACAAATAAAATTTAAATAAATATAATTATGGAAAATAAAATAATACTAAAATTTAGTTGTGCACCCAAACAACCAACTGATGGGGCGACAATAGACCTAAAATCATCATATCCCCAATGCCATATAACCTTTTGAACATCAATTGCCTGAAGCTCTGTATCCTAACTATCCAAATCAACCTTGAAATTAATCACAGTAGAACCAGATTCAGAAAGTAAGAACCCACCAAAGAAAGACAGACACAGCACCAAGAACATCTGCAGACACTACAGGAAAATAGACTTTTAGCGACGTGTTTTTTGGTCTTTAGCGGCGTTTATAAGCGCCACTAAAAGTAAAAGCGCCGCAAAAAACGCCGCTAAATCAAACCCCGCAAACTTTAGCAGCGTTTATGAGAAAAAAACGCCGCTAAAAGTCATGACCTTTAGCGGCGCTTTTCAAAAAACGCCGCTAAAAGTCATGACCTTTAGCGGCGCTTTTCAAAAAAACGCCGCTAAAGGTCATGACCTTTAGCGGCGCTTCTCCAACAAACGCCGCTAAAGATCATGACGTTTAGCGGCGCTTCTCCAACAAACGCCGCTAAAGATCATGACCATTAGCGGCGCTTCTCCAACAAACGCCGCTAAAGATCATGACCATTAGCGGCGCTTCTCCAACAAACGCCGCTAAAGATCATGACCATTAGCGGCGCTTTTCTAAAAAACGCCGCTAAAGATCATGACCTTTAGCGGCGCTTTGCCATGACTTTTAGCGGCGTTTTTTTCCCAAACGCCGCTAATTTGTACAGATTTGCAGTGTACTATTTGTTTTATATCATACCCCTCCTGCGCTAAAAACCAACCAATAACAGTAAATATAGCATATAATTCCAACCCAAAACAGCAAATGTAGAATGTAAATCACACCAAATGCATTGATTATAAATGAAACTTGAAATTCAATAAACTAAATGCATTATAACTGAAAATATTCTTACAATAATGTTAAATGTAATAATGTTTTAAAATAATCAAACAACGAGAAAGTACATGTCTAAGATGGCGACCTCTGCGACTGCTGAAACATCTGCATCATTTGCTGAAGCTGTAGCCGAGCTCATCGTACTTTCTGCTCGCTCGCTAGCATCGATCTTTGCCTCCGCCTCCTCGCGACTACCACGCCTCCTTGGCTGTTGCCACTTCTGCATCCGCTCTAACCCGTTGCTGGAGTTCTTCATATTTTTGTTGAACATCAGCAATTTGCTGCCTCTGCTCAACCGTGCTCTCTTGCATCTGAGCTATTTGGTCTTTGAGCCTCGAACTTCAAAGACGAGATTGACTCCCGGAAGGCATGTATTGCTGGGAGCCGGATCCAAAATATTGGGTCGAGGTAACACCAGATCCTTGTAATCGCACCCGACCATACCTTTCAAAACCAAAAACATTAGTGACAATTCTATTATAAATATACTCAAGATTAACAGAACTATCGATCAAAGCGATCAATGTACCTTTCAGGACCCAAAACTTCGGTAATAATTCTGTTATCAATCTCCTCAAGATTAACAAAACTATCGGTCGAAGCAGCCGCTTCATACTCCGCCTTCTTCTCCTTTAGTTTATCCTAATAAATCAATGAAAGAGTTAGAAACGATAATTCCAAAATACCAACTTTTCAGCAGGAAAAGAAATAGTAAATAGTATGTATTGGGTATGGGAGGGGAATTCATTGCATCTCATCCTCGTGTTTTTCCCTTTGCTTCATTATTGTAGGCAAAACCACTATGCGGAGAAGGAAGAAGTGCCCTACTTCTCTACATATTCTAAAACTCATCCCATTCTTCTAAAAAACAAATTTATTTACAATAAAACCTACAGAAGTTATTTGAACTTGGTTATTCATCCTTTTATCTCCAAATTGTCGATTATGCATCAATGTTGTAACATGCATCCTAAATTGTCTAATTGGCAATTAAGCCAAGCTTAAGGATACTTGTGATTTTAGTTGTTGATTTTGTTTATATTAGGTAGAATGATTTATTTGATCTTTCAATTTCACAAAAAAAAATAATTTTTTTAATTTTTCATTTTGTTTAGTCATTAAACTTGCATTGTTTATCACTATACTTTGAATTTTGACACTATACTTTGTTTTCATTGATATTCACAGATATATTTTAAAAAATTGTGTAAATTTATCAATCAACTATTATCTGATTGAATTTTACTATAAATTTTCAATTTCATTAAAATTTTTCACCTAATTAATTTTCTAATTAATTTTTACCACTCAATATTAATTTGATGATTTTAAAACATAATATAATAAGAAAAATTCTTTCAAATATTTTATTTTAATAGTTAACAATAATTTAACTTATAAATATTAAAAATTAATAAATTAAATTAGAATTTCTATTTTTAATGAGTCCATATCTCATAAAAGAGAAAAAAAAAATTTATTTTATAAAATAACTATTTTATTTAAATTTAATATTATATTAATTAACTTATTATTGTTAAATATTAAAGTGAGATATAAAACTATTTTTTATTCAATTTAGCCTTCAAGTTATTCTAAATTTAAATTGAATCGAAAATTCAATAAAAAATCTAACTTTAGTGGCAAAATTCAATTAAATTAAAGTAAAGCACTAAAATTCAATATTAAATATCAATCAAAGTGAAGTATAGTGACAAATTTTCACATTAACCCTAAAATCTTTTATTACTCATTTATTAAATCATTAATAAAATGTTGATGTGACTTGAAAGATCTATCTAAATTCATTTCACATATTGAAGCCCGAAAACATTAGAAAGATGTTCAAAATGGCCTAAAAGTTTGATGCATAAATAGTCGAAAAACCTAAAAAAACTATGTTTTACTTTTATTAGAACCGAAGTCATTCACGATAGAGCTTCCTTCCCTAGAAAGTTTCGTTGAAATTAAAAAGGATGAGGAGGAAATTCTTGAAACTTTTGATAAAGTCGAACAGAAAATAGATGATGAAGTTATGAGGGAAGAGGTTAGGATGAAATAACAATGCAAGATGATAGCTATTTTGTTAAGCCTATGCACATTGATTTTATTTTTGGTCCAAATAGCTTTGAGCCTCACGAAAAATTGATAATACTAGAATTTCTTTCATAAATTTTTAGTTTTAATACTTAATTTATTTTCAACTATTTTTTCACTTTCTACAGGTTATGTCAAACAACCACCATCCATTCAACTCAATCACGTACTTTTACTGTATTGGAATTATAATTAGGTGTTAGAATGGTTGGTTAAAGAACCAAAAGGGGATCAAAACTCTCAAGTTGCCTCGACTTTTAAGTTGTTCCTAATGTTCAATTTTACTAAGTCAAGATGTTATTCGAATCATTTTGTGGTGAAATAACATTTAAGAACATCTAGCCAAAGATGTTAAACAAAGGTGCCCACGAAAACTCCATGGTTAAATAATATTTATTTATTTATTCATTGCATTGCATTGTATATAGAATGCATATCTAGGTTGCATGTGAATTTGCATTTTCATGTGTGTTAGTGTTTGTTTTGTTTGAAGAAAAGCAATTGGTCAAGTGTAATAAGTACTCATAATTCATATATTTTAGACCCTTATTGCTTTACTTTATATCCTCTTAGAGGCGGCAAGAGGGGGAGCCTAGCAGCGCTTCTATCCCTCCCCTTAAAATGTGAAATTCAAATTTTAACCCTTTAAATTAAGTTTATAAAATTTTAAGTTAATAAATGGTAATGATAAAATATTGATTTAGTCCTTTAAAAATTGTAAAGATATAAGCTATTGAAATGGTGAAATTATATTTTAACTCTCATAAAAATATACAACTTAATTTCGCATCCAAAAAAAAAATTCTAGCTTCACCTTAACCCCTCTCCAACCTTTAAATATACACATGAACATACTTAAACCCACGCCATTACATTGACAACATACAAATACCGACTGTGTTAAGACTCAAATTAACAATTTTACATCATATATTATCTTTTACTTTTTTTTTTATCTATAGTAAAAATTATTTGATATAAATGTTAGACGTAACAATATTAATTTATACCAGTTCAAATAGTAACTTTAATTGGATTTTAAATTACAATAATCTTTATTTTAGTTTCTACCAAAGAAGGGAAAAAAAAAAAACAACAACAACAACCTTGTTTTGACATAATTAGCCACAGAGTTAAAGGAGACAAAAGACAGAAGAGGATGACTTCTCATTTTATGGTCAACAATAGGAAGATTCCAAAAGGTCTATTATTATATAGTTTAATTTTAAATCAATGTTTATGATATGTAATTTTGATGTGTGTGTAGGGCTCACTAATAAATACCCAAAAACATAAAACAATGACTTCTCCTTTTATGGTCAACCAAGAATATTATATCATCCATTCTGTATATAACTATCAACTATAAATTATTTAACGAATTTGATTCACCAATATATTATTTTACTTTTCTTGGTATTAAATTTTATGCCTACAATATTAATTTATACATGTTCCAATAGTGGTTTTTCTTTTGCAGTTTAAATATCAATATTCCTTATTTTTATTTCTATAAAAAAGGAAAAAAATAAACTTTGTTTTTAAAGGAAATAAGGAAGACACACCAAGGATAACTTCTCCTTTTATGGTCTAGGAAGATTCAAAAAGGTGTAATATTATTACATCGAATCGAGTAAATGAATATTATTTTATTATTCTAATTTAATTTAAATTTTTTGAATTTATTTGAGTCAAGCTAAATAAGTTTGCTCTAAAAAGTAAATTTTCCATATTAAAATATTATTGATAATATGGCTAAATTTTGAGTTACAGAACATAAATAATATATATATCAGAGGCAAATCTAAAGGGTTGGTAGGGGCCCCGGCCCCCTTAAAATGAGAAATTACTATTTAGATCCTTTAAAGAATTTTAAAATTTTAAATTAGTAAATATAAAATTACACTTTAGCCCTCTAAAATTATAAAAAATTTAATTTAATCCTTTAAAAAATATAAAGATATAGACTATTAAAAATTAAAAATTAAAAATTCATTTTGGCCCCCTAAAAAATTTTCTGGCTTCGCCCCCGATATATATGAAAACTCTTGGAATACAAGATAATTAGTATGATAAACTTGAATTAATAAGTTACTTGTTTAAGACCTCAAATTTATTTTATTAAATTTTAAAAAAATATAATTTAATATTTTTATATATTTTTAAGTTTTTAATTCTTTGAATTTATAGGGAAAAGATTTTATAATATTTTGAGTTTTAGAAGATCATTTTGAATTTTTTTTAATTTTTGAAAGGGATCAATTTGTACATTTTTAAAATAATCAGTGACCCAAGAGATATTTACATTTGAGTTGTAAAATTCAACTTGACTTAAACTTGAAAAACGTTATCACTCATTCAAGTTAATTTTTAAAAAAAAAAATTAAATAATTGATTAACTTAAAATTTTAAAAAAAGAAATGCTATTTCTTGAAATTGCTCACAGCTAGTAATATTATATGGTTTTGTTTTAAATCATGTTTGTCATATCTAATTTTGATGTGAGTGTAGGGCTCACAAATAAACATATATAAAACCATGACTTCACCAAGGCTTCAAAACACATTATATCAGCCATATTATATACAAGTCTAAATTATAAACTAATTATTAAAATTGGTCGAAATACCATTTAACATATTTACTTAATTTTTATGTAAAATTTTTAAAAATTAAAGTCTTTGAAAAAATATTTTTTTTAATTATTAAACTCATTGATATAATTATTCTCTTTGAAATCATCTGGGTTTTCAATAGAGTAATATATCAAAGGTAAATTTTACTTTATTTGCTTTGTTTTTTTTGGTTGATGAAAATTGATAGAATAATATATTTGTGAAAAACCACTTGAAGAAGATCAATAGCATCTTCCCAACATGATAAAATCAGGTTAGATGTGAAGAGTTCAATAGTTTTAATAAATTTCTCAATTTGTAACCTTTATTAACATAATCAATCGTCTTTAGATTTGAAACACAGATGTATGCTTAAAAATAAAATAAAATAAATAATGAAACATATGGTTTGAAGTTAATTAATCATAAGAATATATATAAAATATATAAGACATTAAAATAAAAAATTAAATTAACTTGGGAGCAAAAATGAAATTTGAACACATAAATTCATCAAATTAAAAATATTAATTAAATGCACTACAACTGTCTATCAAAGTGTTGTCTTCAATTGTCAATTAGTGTCGAGTTGACTTGTGATATCAACTCAATCAATAAATTTATTAATATATATATATACAACTGATGAAGATAATAAATTATGCGTATTAAAATAAAAATGTATAAAATATAATAAAATAAAGTTTTGGTTGAGTGGTAAATTCAAGATTTTATTTCAAATCCCATCATATTCATATTTTTATTGATTTTTTTGACATAAAAAGATTAAATATCCTCAAATAATATAATTTATTTCAATTAAGGAATGGTATTTTCGTAATTTCTCGATTAAATTGGTATTCGATTGACTCATGATATTAACTCAATCAATGATTAAATTTTGTTAAACAAAAGAGATTTCTATTTTCGAATTGAATTTTTATTTTATAGCTTCAACAATCTTGAACTACCCATAAAGAGATTTCTTTTAATTCATGTGTAATAAATATATTGTTTTAAAAATTCTTAATATAGATTTTGATCATATCTTTTCTTTTCTTTTTTTAGAAAATGTCCAAAACTATCAATAACTCCTACCCAATCCATAAATAAGAGAATAATACGCTTTAGCATACTCGAACCTATGTTCTTCTGTATTAACAACAATACTTATGGCAATCGAACTAATACACAATCAATAATAAATGATTTTTTTAAAATGTGATAACATAGTGACTTTGGAATTTTACATAGCTTGGGATCAAAAATCCAAATAATACAGGAGAAGAACAAAACAAGGAAAACAAAATCCATGAAAGGTAGACAATTGATCCATCACCATTGACAATAAATAGTATGTGTGGGGTATGCTCATTGACATTGCCTCCCCATTATTGGATATTCCTTTGTGTTTTTCTCTTTCCTTCATTATTGTAGCCAATTTTTACCATGTGAGGATTAACCCTTTCTCAACTTTCTTAATTACACAAGGCCTTTATTTACTTATTTACATACGAGTAAACGTTGTTTGATAAAAAAAATTATAATATTAAATATTAAATTTAAGTTATAAAATCTATTTAGTGTATTACTTAAAATTAATTTTGAAAAATAATTATACTATTTATTAATTTTACTTTTTAAAAATAAGGATAAAGGATAATGGTAAAAAATAAAATAAAATAAAAATAATTGAAAAAATGTTTACATTAAGCCTATGTTTGGATAAATGTAAGGGTAAATTATTAAAATAGTCACTTTTGTTTACATTTTAGTCACTTATGTTTGAAATGTTACGTTTTAGTCACTTACGTTATCGCGTTGTAACATTTTAGTCACTGAGTTGTTAATTTCCGTTAACGATGTAACGATAAGCTAATGTGACATGTTAAATCATCTTTCAAACAAAAATCTTAGGGTAATTTATACAATCGGTCCCCATATTCGTTTTGAGTAATTTAATTTAATTTTTTTATGTTCTTTTTTCTTTATTTTTCATTCTCTTCTGCTTCTCCCCCTGTTTTTCTCCCTTCCCCATTTCTTTTAATGTAGTTTTTCTATGTTTTCCATTTGTTAAAACTAGTCCCTATATATATATATATATATATATTATTTTTTTAAACAATTTATTTTTTTGAATGAGGCGAGCTTGTAGACTTGTTTTGCTAAACTGTGAAAAGGAAAGAAAATGAATTATTTTACTTTTATTTTTTAAGTTTAACAGTTCATAAATAATATATAATAACAAAATTAAATCACAGCAAATTAAAATTATAGAAAAATATCAATATTCTATATAAAATAATAATTAAAATGTAAACCAATAATATATTGGTATATTCTTTTTGTTTGAATAAGCTTATTTGATCAAAGTAAAAAAAATATATATATCCTAACCAAATTGCAAATGAAGGATTCCTAATAATTTAACAAAATAGTTAATAAAAAAGTATTGTTAAAATTTTTAAAAATAAATATTGAGATCTAATAATTCAAAAAATATATATCAAACAAATTTAAAATTAAATATTTCTAGTAATCTAAAAAATAGAAAATAAAAATAAGATTGTTACAAGTTAAAAAAAGAAGAAGAAAGAAGAGATAATAATCTAAAATATAAAATCTAATGATACGATATTTACTTAACTTCACAAAGAAACCGAATTTTCTTTCCCTCATTTTACTTAATTTTCCCTCGTTTTTTTCTTCTTTTTAATCCAAACATGTTGTAAGTGATAAGTAGTTCTTTATCTACTTATCATTTTTCACACCTTTTTTTATTGAAAAAATTTATTATTTGTTTTCTTTATGAATTATCAAATGTTCTTAAAAAACTAAGTCACTAAATAATATTTTTAAATTTTTTTACTGTACTTTTATAAGATATTTGTCAACCATTGAAGTACCAAATATTATTATTAAGGGAATAACTTATATTAGGATGATTCTAACAATTTTAATTTTTTAAACACCAATAAAATAATGGCACCTTATTAATTTTTAGAGACATAAAATTAGTATGATACAGTATTCATCCATAGTCAATATATTCTCTAATCCAATTTATTTAATATATTAAATAAATTAGATTAAATAAATGTTTTTAAACGTTTTAATAAAATTAAATTGAATTAAAAAAATTAGATTAAAAATGTATATTAAATATGAACTTAATTACTAAAAATAATTACTATTTCTTTCTAATAGGTGACATTTACGTGTATACGTGTAGAGGCTGACATCACATATAAATCCAAAATAATTAAGTGCTATAAAATGTCAAACACTTCATCTGGAAAAAATAATCAAACACTTCATTATATCCTTAACATAATCATATCGTCTGCTAAAGCCTTTTTTTCTTCACTCCATTTCTATATTGTGCAAATTTCCGCACCTTGCTATGGATGAGAGGATGATAGGTGCTGCACAAACAGGAGACATAAACATCTTGTATGAGTTAATTCTGAATGATCCATATGTTTTACAGCGTATCGATGATGTACCTTTTTTCCATACTCCTTTGCATGTAGCAGCCTCTGCAGGGCATATTGATTTTATGATGGAGATGATCAACTTAAAGCCATCGTTTGCAAGAAAGCTAAACCAAGCTGGGTTTAGCCCCATGCACTTGGCTCTGCAAAATCAAAAAACTCAAGCAGTGCTTCGACTCCTCAGGTTTGATGAAGGCCTGGTTCGTGTCAAAGGGCGGGAGGGCTTCACTCCTTTGCATCATGTGGTTCAAAATGGAAATGTTGATCTTTTAGTCAAGTTCCTTGAGGTTTGCCCCGAGGCTATTGAAGATGTGACTGTTCGAGATGAGACGGTTTTCCATCTTACCGTAAAAAATGACATGTTTGAAGCTTTCCAAGTCTTGGTGGGGTGGCTTATAAGGAGCCGCCATAAAGCTGCCAACCGTTGGGAGAAAGAACTACTGAGTTGGGCAGACATTGATGGCAACACTGTTTTACATGTTGCTGCTATCAGAAACAGACCTCAGGTATGATAATTTTGCTAGTGAAATTATTTATGTATATATATACTCAAAGGTTGCTTGTATGAATATTCTAATTAGCAGGTGGTAAAAGTACTGCTGGAACGCTTGTGTGGTGACCATATCAATGCCAAAAATGCGGAGGGATTGACTGCACTTGATATCCCATCACAATACCCATTGGATGAAGGGAAAGTGGACTATAAGGAGTCCATTAAAGACATGATAAGCAAAGCAGGAGGTTTGAGTGGTTCCTCTTCCTCGCTTCCCAAAACCTCCATCTCTTCATTCCACATCGAATCTTTAAAAGGAAAGGTGTCAGTTCTTCAAAAATTTGCAACAATAGCAAGTCGTGGAAAGAAGGGAATCCCATATGAGATGCGTAACACATTTTTAGTAGTCACAGTGCTAATTATAACAGCCACATACACTGCCACTTTGAACCCTCCAAAGCAGCCGGATACCATTTCAAAGAATTCCCCGAATTTCCATCTCAGGTATGACGCATCTTTAGGTTCAACCAGCACTGGAAACGCACCAAGTTCTGCACCCTCTAAAGAAGAAGATTTAAAAAATATACTAGACGTGTCCACAATGTTTTGGTTATACAACACTTTAACCTTTTGGGCAGCAACTGTTTTAACAGCCTATCTCCTACCCAGCCGTTCAATCTGCTTGTTTATTCTCATAACACTTTCCTTGTTTGGGACCTGTTACATGCTTTTAGTTGCTGTTTCCATACGGACACTCGCACTTCAGTATTTGTACTCTCTTTCGACTCCTGGATCTGTTTCCTATCCTAGTCTCAGCATTACTAATTACTGCTTGGCAACGGTACTAGCTCTTGTGACATTATACAAGACATCCTATTATATGCTATACAGGTTTGTACCCAAAAGAAGGTTCTTCCTCCTCCTACAAGTCTTTTCCCTTTGCATCTTTGCTGTTATTCTTGTTCCAGCTATCCTAAATTCTGAATTCATATTGGAGATTACCGAATACGGAATGTAGATTGACAAAGAAAACTTGTTTAAATGAGTCAATAAGACTATCATTGTAGGGTTGGATGCTGATATTAGTGTTTTGGATTTGGAAGTTAATAATGCTCCTGGGTTTATAGGCTGATGACCATGAGCAATAAGTGATTGTAGAGTCGGTTCAGATTGAAAAGAATAGACATTTTGGTGAGCTCTGATTTCTAGTTGTTGAATGTGGGAAAGACTTTCTGATAGGGTAATGGTGGTAAGTTTTTCAAATTTCCCTTTGTGGTCAATGTCTATGGGTTGAACTATTTTTTTTCACCCGTTCTTTTTGTGTTTGAATTGAGATTTGTTGATATTGTGGATTGATGAACGATTCTGGTTGCTGCATTTGAATTTACTAGCTAAGGTGGATTCATCGTGCCAAGCTTTTTTTTTTTTTTTTTAATAAAAGAAAGAGGCAAAAGCCCTAACAACTAATTACCCACAAACGAGCACAGGCGCTAGGGCAAAGAACCAGCAATAACATCACATAGTATAGTTGAAGTTGAGAGAGCATTTCCAGGTGGCTCTCGTAGTAAACTTAGATCAAAGCCGGAGCCAGATCCCATATGGGCCAAGAAATCTGAAACAAGATTTCCTTCTCTGTGAATATGCTAAAGTCGGATCTCCCGATCATGACCACAAAGTTCCTTCATACAAGCGACCTGTAAATAAAATGGATATGATTGCTTAAAAGTCATTAAAGGCACTTAATTAGCCACACAATTAAAGGAAACACTAAAACACACATTCACACAAAGGATAACTTCTCCTTTTTATCTTTACCAACGTGAAGATTCAAAAGGTATAATATTTAGAGGTGAATGTTCGATTGAATCGAGTAAAAATTTTGAATTCATCTTACTTCAAATCCCATTATATTCATATTTTTATTGATAATTTTGTATAAAAAAAAATTAAAATTCCTTCTAATAATATTAATTATTTTAATTATGGAAAGATATTTTCGTAATTCCCTAATTGAATTGATGTCCAATTGATTTGTGACACCACTTCAATTAAAATTGAACAAAAGAGATTTTTATTTTTGAATTGATTTTTTATTTTATAACTTCAACAATTTTGAACAAAATTGTATTATTTTACTTTCTTTCAACTATAAATACTTAAAAAATATATTAACAAATTATATAATTTGATTAAATTAAATAACTAAAATGGTTATAATTTTAATATTTATACTAAAAAAATTTAAATGGTATTCAAGAGTACAATCCAACATTATTTCAATGAAAGCAACAAGAGAAGAGTATTCAAAAGTAAAAAAGAAGAAAGACTAGCAGTAAAGAATATTACCTTTATCGTTCTGCATACACCACCTATGGATAAGCATGAATTTGATAATCGTCATGTGGAAACTGAAAAATATAGCACACAATTTTTTAATAATTTATAATTTTCAAAATCTTTTATTAACTCTTTTATTGGATGTGTAATAAATAACTTTTTTTTTTAATATAACTCGTGCTAATAAAGAAATTATTAAAATTTTATTTTTTATTTTTCTTAATCTCAAAACTCCAAATTTTATAATGGGTAAGATAAAAAAGATAATGTAATCTAAAATTCTACATTTCTCCTTAAGTGATACCTATGAAGAGTTTGTGTGCTCTCTCAAGAGATGATACTTCATATACTTTTCTCCAAGTGAGTAGTATCGGTTTTACTCACAAATCCAAATAATGCAGGACAAGAAAAAGTGAAGAAAACAAAATACGTGTACTGACAGTAAATAGTATGTGTCGGGTATGCCATTGCCTCCCAATTATTGGATATTCCTTAGTGCTTTATCTCCTTCCTTCATTATTGTAGCCAATTCCACCATGTGAGGAGTAACCCATTCTCAACTTTCTTAATTACACAAGGCCTTTATTTATTTACGAGTGTGAGTGCAATACTTAAACGTTGTTCCATAAAGAGAAATATTAAATATTAAAGAGTTAAGTTTTTGAGAATTAAATTTAAATTTAAATTTAAAATATATTTATATATCATTTAAAATTAAATTCGAAATATAATTATACTATTTATTAAATGTAATTTTTAATTTTAATGATAAAATATAAAGGATAATGGTAAAAATTAAAATAAAATAAAAAAATTCTACATTAACCCTATATTTGGATAAATATAATTAAAGGAAAGAAAATAGGGGAAGATTAAAGAATGAAAGGATATATTAACGATTAATTTACCAATAAATGCAAAAAAATAAAAAATTTTACGTGCATACGCTAATTGTGTAAAATTACGGGAATTTTTTTAAAAAAAAGTTAATCGAAATTTGTATATTTTTTTGGTTAAAATAAATAAAAAAATAAATTGATAATGTTCATTTGATTGAATTATCAGAATTAATTGAATTAAAACTACATATAATTGTATTATTAATTATTAAGTTCAGTTAATTACCCAATTTCAAATCGAATTAACCGACAATCGAACTTTCAAAAAATCATTAATCGGCCTTCGACCGAATTAGATTAGTTGACCGACCGATTAACCGAATTAGATCTGTTCGATCAATTAATTTAGTTTTAACTGAAATTTGAACACCCCTACATTAAAGTGCTAACTTTGTTTTGAAATTACTAAAATAATAGTTATGTATTTAATTTTTTGTATTTTAGGTTAAATTGATAGTCCCTGGATTCTCGGTTTGTGTGGGTTTAGTTACTCGACTTTTATTTGCTCAAAATTGATCTTTCTACTTTTTGATTTGCTCATTTTCAATCCCTCTGTTGATTTTTCCATTAACTCTGTTAAAAAACTAGATACAACAACAAATTTAGCCTCTTAACCTTTACAACATTTATCAATTTGACCCCTATTCTTTTTATTTTTTTGCTTTAATTATTAAAAAGTTTTAAAAAATTATAAGAATTTAAAAATTATAGCTTTTCCATATGTGCCAATAAATTAAAGATAAAAAAAACAAAACTTAATATTAATAATTACTACTAAAGATTTTAACTTATTTTAACCTGTAATTCTCATTTAGTGACAATAAATACAATGAATGTTAGATAATTTACATTATAAACCATAAACTCAACTTTCAAATAAATCATAAACATTCATTTTAATAAAAAAAAACATCATTTCATTTTAATTATTAACAACTTAAGTCAGTTACAATAACACTGTTAAATTATTTTAACCAAATAATTGAATCCACGTTTCTAGCGTGATTTTAACATACCAATAAATTAATACCTAATTAGAATTTTAAATAATTTTTTAGATGTATTTTTTTCAAAATTCGATAAGGTAATAAGATAGAGTTTCTGTTTTTTTTTCTTCTTCTTCTTGGTGTTGACAACAATATTAGGATAAATATTAGATTAGCATTAGAGATTAGTATCATATTAGGATTTACTTTAAAAAAGAAGTCATAAGAACCAAATGAAAGTATAAATTCTTATATAAGCACATTTGAAAGTGGAAACCTCTCCCATGTTTTACACTAAAAGTGAACCGTAGCTCCAACATGAAGATAAACACCTTTGGACGGGACTGAAAAACATGAAGATCTGATCCTAAAATTCTATTTTCAACCATGCCCAACCTCACAATCCCAAGAATCGACACTTTGCTAATCACATCAAGATCGCTAGACATGAACATCTTTCCACTGATTTTCCTACAGTCATTGTAATAAGGCCATTTTGTCCGGGCCTATACACAATTCAAAAACAAAAAAATATAACAAAAATAAAATCAATGTCCATTTATACAGTCCATGTACAACCACAGCCCAAAACCAATTAGCAGTAGCCCAAACCACTAAACTACCCGAGCCCGCTTACAGACCCAATACCTAAACTAACTCGGACCTAAACTAACCCATACCTGGACCCAAAATGTAAAATGGCCCAAAGAGGCCCAACACTAAATAGTTTCAGCCTAGGGTTTCTGAAACCCTAGGCGCTGCAAGCTTCGCCCTAGCCTCGCGCCGCAATCAGCTCCTCATCAGCCCTCGGCCACGCCGCCATCAACGCACGGACAGCCTCGCCACCAAGATCCTCGCCTTTGACCTGCACAGAAAAGGAAGTAACCGCAGCAAAAATGACAACACAATGGCAAAATTTTTTTATTTCCTTTTTATTTTGTTTATTTCGAAGGCTATAAAAGCCTTCTAAAACCTGTAACAAAGGGAAAAGATATATACACAAAAATAAAAGCAAAAAAGAGATTGAAACAGAATACAGAATTTTTTAACCGAGGTGATTTTTAGTGTTATTTTGTTTTGTTTTTTTTTTTTTTTAAATCTACGTTTTTTTTCATATAAATACTATTAGAGAGAAAACAAATAAAAAGGGGCGAGTTTACCTTTCGAAACTGAGGTTTTTAACCTTCGGCCACCGTCAGTGGTGGCGCGTGAGGCGCGTGGGGCGGTGGCCCGAAGGTCTGGCGATGGAACCCAGACGAGAGCATTGAGAGGGTTTTCAAAATTTTTTTAAAAGAGGGGCGCAAATGAATTTTTGGTCTAAAAACAGACTTATATAGCAGCTTAAAAACGACGCCGTTTTCGCTTAAGTCAATAAGCGTTAAAACGACGTCGTTTTAAGGAGGATCCGCGCGTTGACCCGAAAACCCGAATAGGATCCGCGTATTTTTGTTTAAGGGTCTAATTGCCCTACAAGCCCTTCCGCATTATTTTAATTTTACAATTAAGTTTCTTTTATTTTACAATCGAGCCCAGAATTATTTCTTTCATTTCAATTTAGTCCCTTGGACTATTTAATGGCCAATGACAAAATGTCGCCGTTTAGGAGACAGGGTATAATTGCCCATTAGATCCCTATAATTTGTAGCGCATTTCAAGGTCATCCTTTTACATTCTATTTTTTTAGATTTTCTATTTTATTTATTTTTAAAACCTTTTTATTTTATGTTTTTATTTAATATTATATTAAATTATTTTTATTAAAAAATTGTATATTATTTTTATTAATTTATTACTAGTATATAATTTTATGAATAGTTTTCCTTAAATACATATTATTTTTATAAATATTGAATTATCACTATTTATTATTTTATTTAATCTAATTATTTATATATTACTTATTATTTCATAATTAAATATTATATTATATTTTTAAAGAACCTTTTTATTATATAATATTATATTATATCATACATTTTTTTGAAATCTTATTTTGTATAAAATTTATAATATATTTTATTTATATGGTTTATATTATATATGTGATTTTTATGATTAGTGTATTATATATGTTTTTATTTAAAATTATTATTATACTATTTATTCATCGTTTTTATTATATAATCATTTATATATGTATTAAATTATTAAATTATGTATTTGTTATAAATTTTTCTTCTTATAATTTTTTTATTATTATTTATTTAAAATATTATTTATATATATTAAATAGTTTTAGAAATTGTTATATTCTTTTTCTTATTATACTGTATATTCAATGCTTAACATAATTCTTTATTTATTTATTCATGTTATATTATTCTTTATTATTTATTGTTAGTATAATTTATAGTTATGTAGAATTGCTATTAAATATGTATGTTGCCATATCTACTCCAAAACCATTTGTTTATAAAACACATTTAATTACATTTATGCATTTTATTCAAAGGCTTTTAAATATAGCGATATATGATATTTGGGGACTTCGAGAGAAATTATACCCTAACTTACTGGGTTTTAATTTTTTTTCTCGTAGAATTTAAAATATCAAGTATCCTCTTTTTTTAAAAAAAAACCTACAAATTTTAAATAAAAACTTATCCTCGAGAATTCAAAATTGTCGTGTCCTAACTCACTGGATATGACGCTTTGTTATCTCGGGATAAGAATTTCAGAAAATAAGGCAATGTTTCGTGTTTGGAAGTTCGAGAAATTGCGCCCTAACGTGCTGGGTTTCGGTTTTTTGTCCGTTCAAATAACTAAATATCCCTTTTAATGAATTTTGTAAATCATGAGATGATTTTGGTTACGAGGGTTTAAAACATCATGTCCTAACGTGCTGGATGTGATGTTTGTATGCGTTCGGAACAAAGGAATCTCCAATTTCAACCCAAATTGTTCAAATTTTTAAAGAAATCATGTTCCCAAATCTTTTTCAAATTCTCGACATAAGGACATTAATTAATCAATTAGGTACCAATTTTTGGGCGTTCACGAGGGTGCTAACCCTTCCTCGTGACGTAACCGACTCCCGAACTGTTTTTCGGTATTTTGTGGACCAAAAATTAATGTTTTGAAATAAAACGTCTTATAAGGTGATCCAATCCCACCTAAGTAAAAAGGGATTGGTGGCGACTCTCATTTTTGTTTTTTAAGTCGATCCCCGTTTTTCATAAAACTTTAAAAATAGGTTTCGACAGTCATCATCCACAAATGCTAGACCATCTACTTCACAATAATCTGATCCTCACTCTTAATGTGCCTCACATTTTCAGGTCCCCTCAAACACTTTTGAAGCACAACAAAAAGATCATAGATAAAGCACAAAAGCAGCTAGTGTAGATTATTCAGAACTAGAATGATCAGCAAAAGAATGTTGTAAAGCCCTCCAAGAACGTGGCACGTACCTCTACCATAAGAAATAATACATAATATCCACTCAAACAACGGACTCACAGTGTGCTCCAACCACCTTTCAAACAATCAATGGAGCTATATCAACCAGATTCGATCGATCTTGCCAAACAAGTAGTTGCGTTAAAAAAGAGTTGAATTTAAGACAACCAAGTAGAAATAATTTCAGATGGTTTGAAGCACACGATCCTTTGTCACTCGTCATTCGCCAAATCCTTATGCCCACCAAGGTGAAAGTATCTCCAAAACTCTATGGCGGATCCACATACCCAACAGACCATTTAAACCGCTTGAGGTCCTTCCACAATCTCATAAATGTTGTAATCCAATTCAGTGTTGTATTGTCCCAGGGCCAAACCATTTAAACTGCTTGAGGGCCCATGTTTCAATACCTGTGAACTTTGAAACCAAAATTTAGCTACTGGTTGTCTCCATAATTAAACCCAAATATAGCAAATTATGTGACTTGTGCAGCCCCAAGCGCAATGAACACTAATTACATCATTACACGAATTGTTGTTTACGTAACTGTCTCAACAGATGGGAAGTACAATGTGAGGCTTCAAGTACTACTTATGCTTCAATTAATCAATCAATATCTTTTATACCTCCTCCCCATTTAGCATCTAAATTTATCCATATAATTTCAATAACTGCGTTCGTGTACTGCATACCGGTTGTCAGAATTCAGTGTTTCAATAGTAGAAAGTTGATTATTTCCTTGGACTTCTATTTTGGCTTTAGATAATTTTCAAATAAATTTAGGTATAATTCAAGAATTGTTGTTATTCCGTTTCTTATATGATGAGTTTCTGAAAGGAACCATTTTAAGTGTAGGTTATAGTTTCTTAGCTGTGATTGCTATGGTTGATAAAAATGGTTTCAATGGTCTTAGCTTGAGGATGCTGGTTATTCCGTAATTCATGTGGATTATGCATAAAGTGGTGCACTAAATGTCGAAAATTAAGCCAAGTCTAAAGTTTCATTCTGTTTCAGTCGCACCTTCAGTATATTTTGTATCTATTTCAACAGATGTCTAAATAATTTTTACAAATTAATTTTAAATGTGTTCACTAAACATATAATACATGCGTATTTTTCTTTTCATAACAAAAAAAAAAAAAAAAAAAAAAAAAAAGGTTTCAACAGATCTCATTAATTGAAACTTGGTAGCTATAAAATCATTCCAACAAATAATATTTTTTAGATTGAAACTTGTGTTCTCATCCTTACAAGAGAAAACCACAGCTACTTAATTCTAAACTTATTGATAGCCACAGGGGTGGCGGTAGAGGGGATATACAATGCTAGTGAAGTATGAAGTTTATTGTAGATGCTATTTGTTTACATTTGGAGTATGGCCATACAAGAGGCATAGTTTTATCATTGGATAAAACTAGATCACATGGATGAACACAATTTTTTAACCTTAAAGTATGCAGCCATCCATAAACCCAAAAGTTTTATAATATAATAACTCCAGGTTAATGAAACCTTCAAAAACATAATAAATATATACATACTTTGTCGCTCAATTTCTGTCTTTTCTATTGTTCCTTTGTTGGCTTAGATCACAGCACCAAAAAGATTAAACATCCATTGCTATAACCTTTCCTATACTAACTCATTCTTTAATTAGACTCTATAAATTATAGTTGAAGTATTTTAATTTTTTTTATAAAATGTGATTTAATAATTATTTAATCAATACCTAATTAAAAAATTAATATCTACTCTTGGTTTTAATTGAATTTTTTTTTTAAAAATTGATATTCTCTTGATTTTTTCTAAACTTCATTCAGTGATAAAAAAAAAATCATTATGATATAAGGTATAAAATAAAATGGTGTCACGAGAGTTATCCAATACACGTGATATGATATATGTACAAAATGGGTTGATTCATAAAAAAGCCTATTGGGTACAATTTTTAAATTTGAAAACTTAATTGGATAAAAAAAAGAACTAGGTGATTTTTCAGCCTAAAATTGTTGAGTACTGATTTTTTTTTTTTTTGCTCAATCAAGGTATTACAATACCGCAAATGCAGAAAATATTGACAAATGCACCCTTACCCCCTAACAAACAGACCACACCCATGAACAAAAACCACTCACAAACTTATAACCACAAAAGCACCACAAAAAACCCGAAATCCCCCTCAAATACGCAACCCTCTGAGCAAAAGAACAAAAACCAGCAACTAAACTCCAAAAGACTCCAAAACAGCAAACCCACATACTTGAACTGACATAATTATAACAGACCAGACTCACCACCAAGCCTTAAACATGCTAGGCCTTCTCATTCCAGCAATCGCTAATGTGTCTGCCATTTCATTACCATTCAGCTCAGCTAATGAAAAAGACAACTCACCCACACAGGCAATCCTCCTTTCTAAATCTGCAAATGAAGCTTGATGCGACCAAGGTCTCCTTGTTTTGTCCGAAATCCAATTATACACCACCTTCAAACCCATTTCAACAATTAATGAACCAGATCCCTTCCATCCTACCTCAATAATTACATCCAACGCAGTGATAATTGCTCCTAATTCAGCTGTCTCTGCATCACAGGCATCACTTGGACCCGAGAATAAAGCTATTACAATACCTTCCTCATCTCTTAGCACACCTCTACCGCCCAAGGCAACCTCAGAAGCAATTCCACTAACGTTAAATTTTAGCCACCCATGTGGAGGATAACACCATCCTCGTGAAACAGATTTAGAAAAACTGCACTTGTAAGGACAAAACCACCATAATCTCTCTTGTACCATACACTCATCGAAAGCAGCTCTTACCCACAATAATGCCCTCACCTTTGAATGAAAAATCAGTGTATCCATCGACAGCACCTTTCTTTCGAACACCATCTCATTCCTAGCAAGCCAAATAGGCCAACAAGAAGCCGCAATTGCAATCAACCACAGACTTTTGCAAGAACCATGAAGCTTCACTTTAAAACATAACGAGTAAAATTTTTCAAAGCTGCTCACCAATTTCCAGCCAACGTCCCACCAATTAAAAATCCTCCTCCAGAAACCAAAAATAAAATTACATTTAAAGAACAAATGGTCCGCCCTCTCCAGCTCCCGATTACACCACGGACAAACATTCAATATGGATTGCAGATTCACCCCATTCTTTACTAAGAAATCCTTCGTGGGTACTCTGTCAATAGCTAACAACCAAAGAAAGTTACGCTCCCTTGGAGGAACTTTTAATTTCTAAATTTTATCAGAAGCAAAAATGGAATCATCCCCATCACCCTCAATCAGCAATTTAGATAACTGCTTCACTGAGAACTCTCATTTACTATCGTGCTTCCATAAAATCCGATCCTCCAGCTCCGGAACCAGGACCACACAACTCACCTTATCAATGAGACGACTAAGAATGCCCCATTCCCGATCCAGCAGAGGCTGTACAAAAAGATCTTCCCATTTAACATTACAAAAACCACTATTGAACGAATAATCAAAAACCGAACCATCTTTGAGTTTAGCTAGTCGAAAAAGTCTAGGAAAATCCAGTTTTAATGGACCATTACCACACAAAATATCCACCCAAAACAACGTTGACTTACCATTCCCTATCTTCCAACAAAAATCTTTATCCCCCATCCATCTAGCCACTTTAACATCCAACGAATTCTCAACAATCCCTCTCCAAACAGTCGACATTTCTCTCAATTTGTTCGCACTAAATCTCCACTATTGCGCACTAGTGCCATACTTTCCTAATATCACTTTACTCTACAATGCCTTTTTTTCAACCCCTAAACGCCATCTCCATCTTGCTAACAGAGCTTTGTTCTTAATCACAAGGTTAACCACTCCGGCTCCACCTTTTTCTTTTGGTCTGCAGATCTGTTTCCAACTAACTTTTGCCATTTTCCTTTTGCTATCAAAACAACCCCACAGAAAGTTTCTCCTAATTTTATCAATCTTTTTAATTACTGTAATCGGCGCCTGAAATAAGGACATGAAGTAAATAGGCAGAGATAACACTGAGTTTATACGAGTTTAGTTTAACTCAAGTGTTAACAGATTTTATAACATGAGTATGAATTGTATGAAATTATGATTCCACGTCATCCCTATCCCTTTCCAATAGAAGAATAATAAATCAGATTTTTCCTCTTGAGGGAATATTTGATTTGTCATTCTCTTATTGAAAAGGGATAGGAATGATGTGAAATTACAATTTCATACAATATTTTCTCTTACAACATAAATAATAATGTGAGAGGTTACTTAGCTGGATTAAAACATTAAACGGCAAGAATATCAATTAAAATTTGGACAAATGTAACTTTCTTTAAAATAATAAGCACGCGGACTTGAAAGATTCCTTTTTCTGCTTTCTTTATAAATAAAGCTGCAGAAAATTCTTGATAAATGTTTCCTATTTTAAACTTTGGAGTATGAACATGTGAAAGACCTACTTCATTTCATAGGCCACTTTAGTCTTCACTCATTCTAGTAAACATTGTAAGTGGGCTTAAGCTCTTTCAAATTTTCTTCTGTCAATTGGTCCTTCCACTTCACATGGATGAAAGGTTGAGAATAGCAGCTCGTACAGGAAATGTTACTGATTTGTACAATTTAATTCAAAGAGATGGAAATGTTTTGAGGCACTTTGATGAGGTGGAGCTTGTCGACACTCCTTTACACATTGCTGCAGAAAAAGGATGCATTAGGTTTGTAATGGAAATGATGAACTTAAAGCCAGCATTTGCTAGGAAGCTAAACCAACAAGGCTTGAGCCCACTTCACATTGCAGTTAAACAAGGGAATAAATAGATGGCTTTATGTTTCTTGGAAATTGATAAAGATCTTGTTCGTGTCAAAGGAAAGAACGGTAATTTAACGCCCCAAAAATCCTTTATAATTATTCTCGTATGTTTGTGACATAATATCTATCTGCTTCAGCGGTTAAGTGTTCTGGGAGTGTCTGAGAAGTCTTGGGTTCAAGTGATAAACCATAATTTACACATATTTTAACCCCATGCTTGGCTTATTTTTGGATGAATTCTCATTAGATTTGTTGAATTCGATGCTCCTAATCTCTTAATTTCATGTTTTACACTCAGGAGAGCTTAGGGAGTCGAAAGGAACGAGAAACGGGCCAAACAGGGACAAAATGGGCCTAACTTAGAGACTCACACGGCCTGGGCTATCAGACACGGCCGTGTGTTTCGAGCAACAACTGAGACACGGCTTGGATCAACGTACACGGCCTGACCACACGGCCGTGTGTGGCGAGCAGAAGCGAGCACGATCTAAGGAGTCAAACACGGGCGTGTCATACGGGCATGTCCCTGCCGTAGCAAAGACGAATTCTATTCGGAATAAGCTACTTGGGGGCAAAGAAAGGCGTTCCAAAGCCTATATAAACACCCTAGGGGGTGACCTAAAAGGGGACGCTGAATAGAAGGCAGAAAATACTCGAAGATAGCCGTCGGGAACAGCTTAGGAGAAGGATCTCCATCAAGACTGAGGATCTCCCATCAAGTTCTTTAGAAGTTTTTGGGTTTTCTTATGTTTTGTTGTTTTCCTTATTTTGAGATGTTTCCTTCTATCAGTATGAACTAAACTCCCTAAATACTTAGAGAGGATGAAACCTATGACAGATCTTATTATTATTTGATTTATAAGATAAATACTTGTTCTTATTCTTAATTGTGAGTTCTTAATCTAGTTTTGATAATTCAGGTTATTGATTCAAGTCGAATGTACTTATTCAGAGGAGCAAAAGTCTCTGTTTAAGAGTAGATCAACACAATTAAGCGGAGTTGATTGCGACCCTAGATATAGGGCGACGAAAATCTATCGGATTAGAGTCAAATCTAATAAAAGAATCCATAGATCGAGTTAATGCGACAATAGGGGTTTTAATTAGAAAGAGATTTCAATTAATCAACCTAGAGTCAATTGTTAGTAGCCTCGAAAGAGGTATTAATATAATTTAGGGATTTCTATGGATTAAGTCAAGTGAATAAATCATATGAATCAAAAGTAATAAGTGAAGTCTAGGTGGATTCTTCCTTAGGTATTGTCTTTATCATATAAGTTGTCTAAAAGTATTTTCCCAATTCGTTCTTTGTCAAGTTTTTAATTAAGTTTTAGTTTAAAATAAATCACTCCAATTCTTAGGCTAAATAATATAATGATAGTATTTACTAGTACTCTTGGTCCTTGTGGATACGATATTACCGATCTTACCATAATTATACTACTGTTCGATAGGTGCGCTTGCCTTTATTGTGATCGTAGTTAGTTTTAGACACATCATCAAGCCTTAACTTGGGAAAAAAAATTGTTTTTAATTGAGTAAACCCTTATCTTTAGCAAGTAGGCTTATAAATAAATACTGGAAAAATATGTCAGAACGGGCCTGATGGTCTGGTGGTTAAGTAGAGTGGCAAAGTGTTGGTGGTCTTGAGTTCGAGTCCTGGTATGCGCAAGAGAGTGTTTTATTTTGCTGCTAGTGTCGTGTGGGTGTTTTAGTCTAACCGAACTACTGAAGAGTTGTAGTGGAATTTGAATTAGGTGGTTGAGGGAGGGGTGGACGGTTTTGAGGGATTTGGGGAGAAAAATATGGGAATTTGAGGATAGTGGGAGAGTTGGTGCCGAACTTGAACTCTTATTTCTCAAGATTTCGGCTTTGGGTTGTACTTTCTCTCCATTTCTGTTTTCTGTCGACTGTTTTCACTTCTTGGGGGTCGAATCTTTGCTAAGGGTTTCTGCTATTTTTTGTTTTGTTTCGTTCTCTTTCTTTTCTGAATTTGTTCTTTTCTATGGCAAAAATGCTTCCCAAACTGTTGTTGCCGTTTTCTCTCTCTTTTCTCATTTGTTCTTTTCCATTGGCTGAATATTGTTAGGTGATTCTCGGCTACACCTTTTGTTTCCCTTCGACTTTGTCCTTCCCTCGACAGACTTTTATTCCTCCACCCTTGCCTGTTAGTTTTTTGCTTTAGTGTCCCTCTCTGTGCCGATTTCTTTTTCCCATAGTTGTCGTTCTCTTCATCTTTGTTCTTTGTCGAATTGTTGTGCCTTTGGCCTTTGCCTTTGGTTTATTTGCCGATAGTTCATTTCTCTGTATGCGGTCTTGCGCTTTCGATAAGTTTGAGTTTCGATTTGGTTCAAACTGTTCATGCGATTATTTGTTAATAAGGGTTTGGTTGGATTGCAGGAGCTTAGTGATTATTCGTTCTCGACGGTTTAAGTAGGTAGGGCCTCGGTTGTTCAAACGAGGTAAGTGGTTGTCGACTAAGTGATTAAGTGTTTTTGATTAGGGTTGTTTTAAATTTGGTTGACATACGACTAATCGAATGTTTGTGGTTGAACTTAGATTTGGAGTGCTTAAGGACTGTGTGCGCGTTTTCGTAACCAGGTGTGTAAAAACGACTCTGAAAATAGAAACCGGTGAAAAGCTAAAAAATGTGAAAAGACGATGCCACACGAGTGTGCGGCCGTCCGTATGGTAGGCCGTGTGACCGAACACGGGCGTGTGATCGTCGAGGCTGGCCTTGAGCGATTTATGGGCCGAGTCGAATTGGGCCTTGTGGGCCACAAGGGCATGTGAGCCCCATACAGGTGAACCACGCGGGTGTGTGGGATTATTGGGCCAAGGCCATTTTGGGCTGTGTGGGCCACACGGGCGTGTGGGCCCACTTGGGCATGCAACATGGACTTGTGGGCCTATTTCCACTGTTTGATTGCTAAGGTTGCACGGGTTGCCCAAGTCGACTGTGGACATACTGTAAGGTCGGTAAGCGTACCTAGACCCCTAATTGACTAAATTGACTGTATGACTGATATGAATAAGCATGATGATGTTCCACTGATTTGATACTGTATGCCCTGACTACATGTATGATATTTTGTTATAGTATGTTATATTTACATATTGCATTGCATTGGGTTGGGGGTTTATTTTGTTCGGAGGAAGTGTACTGAAAGGCCTCGAGCCTAATTTACTGGTAGCTCACCGCAAACTCTCGCTTTTAGTTCATGGCAGTACTACTTTGGAGTGTAGGGATGGGTGGGTTGATCATATCCCCACATGGAGTGTAGGGTTGGACGGAGATGGAGTGTAGAGGCTGGTTGGGTAGGATTTCCTTATTGCATATTGGTTACTGTTACTGTTACTGAGATGGGCTAAAGCCCGAACTAATATTGATATTGTAATGGGTCAAGGCCCTAATGTATGACTACTCCTGTATTTAATGGGCTAAGGCCCTAACTGAAACGGAAATCGTTACTGAAATGGGCTTAGGCCCAGATTGTGATTGCTTTCTGTTTGGTTGATTTATATGGGATTACACACTGAGTTTTTGTAAACTCACCCATCTGTTTTATCAGTACAGGAAATCCCCAGACATAGGCGGATCGGTGCAGCGGAGGACTCAACAGTGGCCACACAACTCATTTCATTCTATGTTAGTAATTAATTATAATTTTGATTTTATTTTGGGGTATTTACTGTAATAATGGCCTCTTTGGATTTTCATGGATTATTTGGGATTTTTTTATTGTTTTGATTTATAACTGCTAGTGGTAGGGACAATCGAGTTTTCAAAAATTAAACCTTTTTAACAAATTACACACGAATACGCAAACTACTTTTAAAGCTTCCGCGACAAGTGATGTTTTGAAAATTAATAATGCACTGAAAATAAATAACTTTTTGATAATTATTTCCGTTTGGAAATGAATGACACATCTTAGAATCAATTAAAGGTAATAAAAAGAGTACTAATAGAAAAGAGGGTTTTTCTTTAATAACAAATTGTTTTATGAAAAACACTTCAATGTGACATCGCCAGATTTGGCCATAACGTCTAGGCCGGGTGATAAACCATAATTTATACATATTTTGACCCCATGCTTGGCTTATTTTTGGATGAATTTTCATTATATTTGATGAATTCGATGCTCCTAATCCTTTAATTTCATGTTTTACACTCAGGAGAGCCTAGGGAGTCGAAAAGAACGATAAACGGGCCAAAAATGGACAAAATAGGCCTACCTCAAAAATCAACACGGCCTGGACTGTCGCACACGGGCAGACCACACGACCGTGTGTGACGAGCAGAATCGAGCATGGCCTAAGTTATCGAGCACGGCCTAAGTTATCAAGCACGACCGTGTGTTACAAGCAGAATCAAATACGGCCTAAGGCTATCGAACACGGGCGTGTCACACGTGCGTATCCCTGTCGAACCCAAGTTTAATTCTATTCAGAAAAGGCTACTTATGGGCCAAGTAAGGCGTCCCAAAGCCTATATAAACACCCTAGGGGAGGACCTAAAAATACACACAGAGTAGGAAGCAAAAAATACTCGAAGACAACCATCGGGAGCAGCTTGGAAGAAGGATCTCCATCAAGACTGAAGATCTCCTATCAATTTCTCTTGAAGTTTTTGGGTTTTCTTATATTTTGTAGTTTTCCTTATTTTAAGATGTTTCCCTCTATCAGTATGAACTAAATCCCTTAGATACCTAAGAGGATGAAACCTAAGACGGATCTTATTACTATTTGATTTATAAGATAAATTTTTGTTCTTATTCTTAATTTTGAGTTCTTATTCTTGTTTTGATAATTCAGGTTATTGATTCAAGTCGAATGTGCTTATTCAGTGGAGCAAAAGTCCCTGTTTAAGAGTAGATCAACACAATTAAGCGGAGTTGATTGCAACCCTAGAAATAGGGTGACATAAATCTGTCGGATTAGAGTCAAATCTAATAGGGGAATCCATAGATCGAGTTAATACGACAATAGGGGTTTTAATTAGAAAGAGATTTCAATTAATTAACCTAGAGTCAGTTGTTTTTAGTCTTGAAAGAGATATTAACATAAACTAGGGATTTCTACTGATTAAGTCCAGTGAATAAATTGTATGAATCAGAAGTAATAAGTGAAGTCTAGGTGGATTCTTCCTTGGGTATTGCCTCTCTCATAAAGTTGTCTAAAAAGTATTTTCCCAATTCATTCTTTGTCGTGCCTTTAATTAATTTTTAGTTTAAAAGAAATCACTCCAATTCTTAGGCTAGATAATAAGAAGATAGTAATTACTAGTACTCTTGGTCCTTGTGGATACGATATTTCCGGTCTCACCATAATTATACTATTAAACGATAGGTGCGCTTGCCTTTATTGTGATCGTAGTTAGTTAGAGACACATCAAGTTTTTTGCGCCGTTGCCGGGGGCTAAGATATTAGGAACGCTAATTTTTTATTACTTTAGCCATTTTCTTATTTATTACAATTTATTTTTACTTTTATTTTTACTTTTCTAATTTTACACTTTATTTGCTTCTGGCAGGAGTCTCTAGTTTATGACTAGAAGAAACCCGTCAGGACAATTACTTTACGACAGTGAGATAGAGAGCACTGCTCGTAGAAACCGAGGAGATATAAGGTGAAGTCTACAATGCATAGAGGAAGAGCAAGAGGACGATAATAATACTACCGAGGAGATGGCTGATCCCCAGAATAATCCGCTACCTCCTGTGGTTGCCGCAAATCCAGTAAATCAGAATCCTTCTCCTCGAACTATGTATGATTATGCTAAGCCTACTTTGACAGGAACTGAATCTAGTATTGTTGACCTGCTGTTGTTGCAAATAATTTTGAACTGAAACCTAACACTATTCAGATGATTCAGCAGTTTGTTCAGTTTAATGGTTTGCAGGATGATGATCCAAACAATCACTTGGTAAATTTTCTGGAATTCTGCGACACTTTTAAGATTAATGGCGTTTCTGATGATGCCATTCGCCTTCAGTTGTTTCCCTTCTCGTTGAGAAACAAAGTTAAACAGTGGCTGAACTCGCTACCACGAGGGTCAATCACTACATGGGAACAAATGACTGAAATTTTTTTGTAAAAATATTTTCCGCCGGCTAAAACGGCTAAGTTGAGGAATGACATCTCTTCTTTTGTGTAGATGGATTTAGAAACACTCTACGATGCATGGGAGAGATACAAGGATCTACTGAGAAGATGCCCTCACCACGGATTACCATTATGGCTACAGGTTCAAACCTTTTACAACGGTGTGAACCCATCAACTAGGCAATTAATTGATGCAGCCGTCGTCGGTACACTAAACAAAAAAACACCTGAGGCTGCCTACGAATTCATTAAAGAGATGTCACTGAATAACTATCAGTGGCAAGTTATGAGGATGAAGCCAGCAAAAGCCGCCAGTGTTTTAAACCTCGACGCGGTCACCATGCTATCAAACCAGGTAGAACTTTTAAGTAAAAAGATTGATGGTTTTTGTGGTTCTTCGCAGGTACATCCAGTGATGCAGTGCAATACAAATGGAGGAGAAACGAACAATACAGAATACCCATCCTACAACCCTGGCATAGAAAGCGAACAGATGAACTATATGGGTAATAATTCTAGACCTCAGAATAATCCCTATAGTAATACTTACAACCCAGGTTGGAGGAACCACCCAAACTTCTCATGGGGTGGTCAAGGAAATCAAAGACAACAACCCCCTCCAGGCTTTCAACAGCAACCCTACCCACAAGAGAAGAAGTCAAACCTTGAGGAGATGCTAACAAAATTCATCGCGGTGTCAGAAACCTGTTTCCAAAACACCAAAACAGCACTCAAAAATCAACAAGCATCGATTCAAGGGCTCGAGAACCAAATAGGTCAGCTTGCTAAGCTAATCTCTGAACGACCACAAGGCAGCCTGCCAAGCAACACTGAAACTAACCCAAATGAGCAACTTCATGCCATCACTGCTCACGATAGTAAAGGGTTAGACACACTAAACCCGAGGCAAGAGAATGTGGTAGATAAAGGTAAGGTTGAGGTAAGCCATGATAAACCAAAATTAGTAAGTACAGAGTACAAACCTCGTGTGCCATACCCTAATGCGACGAAAAAAGACCGCACAGATGAACAATTCGGTAAATTTCTTAAACTTCTAAAAAAATTACATATTAACTTACCGTTTATTGAAGCTCTTTCGCAGATGCCCAATTCAACAAAATTTATAAAAGAGCTTTTATCAAACAAACGGAAGCTAGACTTTGCATCGCATGTGGAGCTAAATGCAGTGTGCTCAGTAATTTTACAAAATAAACTACCCCGCAAATTAAAAGATCCAGGGAGTTTTACGATTCTTTGCTTAATTGGTGGTTTATCTATTAATAATGCTTTAGTTGATTTAGGGGCAAGTATCAATGTTATGCCTTATAAAATGTTTAAACAGTTAGGTCTTAGGAAACCCAAACAAACTAGGATGAGCATTCAATTGGCTGATAAAACCATTAGAGTTTCTAGGGGTATAATTGAATATGTACTAGTAAAAATTGATAAATTCATATTCTCAGTAGACTTTGTTGTTTTAGACATGGATGAGGATAGTGACGTTCCTTTAATTTTAGGACGACCCTTTTTAGCAACTGCTAGGACCATTATCGATGTTGATACAGGAGAATTAATACTTCGTGTAGGTGATGACATGATTAAACTCAAAGCACGTGATTCTGACAGAATATCTAGTGATCAAGATGATACAAGTCCCGTTAATGTAAGTAAACTTAATGCTCAATCTTTTTTGCAGGAAATCCCTCGGGAAAAGATGACAGAGCCATGGCCTAGCTCTCATATTGAGAACATAATTATTCAAGAGGAACGAAGACTCCAGATCAAGGAACTAGATGAATGGCAAACACAGTCTGAGGAGAAATCAAAAGTACACAATGAACCAAAGCGACTCCATGACAAGCTTAAGGTTGGGACAAACCAATTTAAGATCGGGGATCAGGTATTGTTGGATAAAACAGACCCTCGAATCGCCACTTCAGACCTTAATACGAACGGAGCATCGCACGGCCGTGCGATTCGGCCGTGTGGCCTAACATGCCCAGGGCACACGGGCGTAGGCCGCATTTCTATTTAAACCCCCTTCTTCTGTTCACTTTCTCCCCCATATCTTCTTCCCCAAACCCTAGCCACAGCACCCCTTTCCGACCACCGCCCTCCTCCTCTACTTTCTTCCCTCATCTCTTCTTCCTCAGCCCGAAACCCCCTGTTTTCCCTTTTCTTTTCCTGTTGTCTTTCTTCCTTCTTTTTCCTTGCCCCTTTCCCTTATTCCTTCTTTACACAGCCACCACACCAACCACAATCCTTACCACCGTTGGTCACTCTTTTTCCCATTTAATTTTGAATTCATATATATTTTCCATTATTTATTTTTATTTTTATTTTTTATTTTCTTTATTATTTTGTTCTTATTCTTCATGCCATTTACATTTAGCTTAGGGTACCATAAGTTAATATTGTTAATTTAAAAATACTACTTTTATTAGGAATATTTTGTTATTTAGGACTATTTAGATATTACCTGTGGTGATGCTTGAACTATTACAAATCGTTTTTAGGCACATAATGACTATTACTCGAGGCACGACCAAGGCCGCCATCCCCGCTTCGAGAAAGCGAAAGGATCCCGGCACGGTCTCCCCGTGCGTGACCACTTTACAGCAGATATACCACAACTTCTTCATAAGTTCATGCCGGCTGCTTCATTGACTCAATTCTAAAAAGTTCAAGGTGCTACCGGAGTATCCTCCCCCACCTTCACCGCTGACTACATTCAGCAGGTTTCTTTTCATTGACTCCATCCATAACTCAGGAAGTTTCACTTCTCTCCCTATCTTATGATTTTATTACTATATTGCTATTATCTATCTTTGTACATTGAGGACAATGTACATCTTAAGTGTGGGGAGGTTAACTATAGTATTATTTGAAAATCCCTGAATTATGTCTTGTTCTTAAGTAATTTTCTCATATTGCTATTAGAATGAAACTTCTATTGACTTATGATTTTCATTGATATGTTTTAGATTAAGTCATAGGTAATCGTGCATTGATGATTTAAACTTTAAGACATTAGAGAATCAAGCATGATAAGTCTATTTTCCAAATTAAAAATTTATTAGGTTATTTCCCTAAATTTAAATGTTACTTTGAAATTTGAAAGTTGCAAGGTTGACATCAAAAACCATAATTTTTTGTGAGATTTTGAGCCTTTAGAGCATACACTTTTCTTGCTCACTTTATTGATTATGAGTGTGTCAATATTGATTTGTTATTCTAGAACTTGCTTCGATTATACCTGTCGATACCACACCTTTGATTTGATATTCTGAGATGATAAAGGCATCTAGGTTTTAACCCACTTATTCCATTAAAAACCTACCTTTATAATTAACCCCTAGTGAACCCCTTTGAGCCTAATAAACCGTTTCTTGACTCACCCATTGATATTATCCCAAAACCCAATTTTGCTTCTCCTACTTTATTGACTCCCCTTTTGTCGAGATTTGATTTGATCAGTTGCCTAACTATTTTCTTTATTTCATTACTTGTTCTTATTTTAAAAAAAATTGGAAATATATATTACCAGTTCTATGTTATTCGAGCTTAAGCAGTTAATTTCACATTTTGAGAAGAAGCTCGTGTTATTTTTCAATTGTAATTATTCATTATTAGTTCATCGTTTCTAGTTAGGTAAATAGTCAATTCAATCTCGATTTTAACCCTCTAATTCAGCCTTTATCCACACCTCTAAACCAAGCCTCATTACAACCCTTTTTAAAGACCTTTTAATTTGTGTATCATCTCATTTTATAGTGGTGGAGATTTGATTTTTATGCAAGCCTATGGTAATAACTTTTCATGTTTGACTTTTGAGTGCTTAATTTGAACCTTAAACACTTTGAGTAATTTGAGTGAACCTTTAGTGAGAATGTCAACTCTTGTCGGTTTTGAATTAAAGGTAATTATTTAGATAAGGGGAAACACATGTTTTCGTACTATAAAATTTGTGACTTGAATTGTTTGAATCTTTAAGATTCTTTTAGTTAAATTATCAATGTATAAATTATCTGTGAATTATGATGAGACATTATTGATTAGACTTATGAATTGAGGAAGTTAATTTTAATTGTGGTTGAGGATTTTGCTTGAGGACAAGCAAATGCTTAAGTGTGGGGATATTTGATAAACCATAATTTATACATATTTTGACCCCATGCTTGACTTATTTTTGGATGAATTTTCATTAGATTTGATGAATTCGATGCTCCTAATCCTTTAATTTCATGTTTTATACTCAGGAGAGCCTAGGGAGTCGAAAAGAACGAGAAACGGGCCAAAAATGGACAAAATGGGCCTACCTCGAAAATCAACACGGCCTGGTCTGTCGCACACGAGCAGACCACACGACCATGTGTGACGAGTAGAATCGAGCACGGCCTAAGTTATCAAGCACGGCCGTGTGTTACAAGTAGAATCAAACACGGCCTAAGGCTATCGAACACGGGCGTGTCACACGGGCGTGTCCCTGCCGACACCAAGTTTAATTCTATTCGGAAAAAGCTACTTGTGGGCCAAGTAAGGTGATAAACCATATTTGATAAACCATAAAAGTAACATATTTCAATCCCACATTTAGCATACTTTTGGATGATTTATCCTTTTGAATTGTGGAATTTGATGCTCCTAATCCTTTAATTTCGTGTTTTATGCTTAGGAGAACATAGGAGGATGAAAAGAATGAGAAACGGGCCAAAAACAGAGAAAATAGGCCAAAATAAGAAGTCAACACGGCCTGAAGTTCGCCACACGGTCGTGTTCCTTTAACAGGCTCGAACGCGGCCTGGGCTCGATTCACACGGGCATGCTCCACGGGCGTGTCTCTGCCGTGACCCGTTATAATTTTACTCGAAAAAAGGATACTTAGGGGCAAAGAAAGACATTCCGAAGTCTATATAAACACCCTAAGTGTGACCTAAAAAGGGGGTTCGACAGGGGCAAAGCCAGAGAGGGCTGAAAGCAGGAAATTACTCGAAGACAGCCAGCTGGTTCATCCCAGAAGCCGAAATCATGCTCAAGACGGAAGATTTTCCCTTCAATTTCCTTCAGGGGGTTTTAGGGTTTTTCTTATGTTTTGTTATTTACTTTCTTCTGAGATGTATTCTTTATTGAACATGAACTAAACCCTTCAAATACCTGAGGGGGATGAAACCTAAGATGGATCTTGTTATTGTTTTCTGAACTGTATGATAAATACTTGATTTGTTCTTAATTATGTGTTCTTAATTCTTGTTTTAATATTTCATGATATTGATTCAAGTATTGATGTGCTTAGGCAGTGGAGCAAAAGTCCCTGTTTAAGAGTAGATCTAGCATAGTTAAGTGAAGTTGATCGCAACCCTAGAGATAGGATGACGAAAATCTGTCGGATTAGGGTCAAACCTAATATGGGAGTCCATAAATCGAGTTAATGCAACACTAGGGTTTTAATTAGAAAGAGATTTCAATTAATCAACCTAGGGTTAGATGTTAGTAGCCTCGAAAGAGGTATTAATATAAATTAGGGAATCCTACGGATCAAGTCAAGTGAATAAATCGTCTGGTTCAGAGTTAGATAACAAGTGAAGTCTAGGTGGATTCTTCCTCGGGTATTGTCTTAATCAACTGGTTTTCCCAAAAGTGTTTTCCAAATTCACTCTCTGTGACTCAGCATCCTTAGTAATTAGTTAATTAAATATCGATTCTCTTAATATTTAGGCTAGATAATAAAAAGATAGTAACTACTAGTACTCTTGGTCCTTGAGGATACGATATTTCTGGTCTTGCCATAGCTATACTACCAAACGATAGGTGCGCTTGCCTTATTCGTTGTCATAGTTAGTTTGGACACGATCATAAGGCGTCCTAAAGCCTATATAAACACCATAAGGGAGGACCTAAAAATACACATGGAGTAGGAAGCAGAAAATACTCGAAGACAGCCATTGGGAGCAGCTTGGAAGAAAGATCTCCATCAAGACTAAAGATCTCCTATCAATTTCTCTTGAAGTTTTTGGGTTTTCTTATGTTTTGTAGTTTTCCTTATTTTAAGATGTTTCCCTCTATCAGTATGAACTAAATCCCTTAGATACCTAAGGGGATGAAACCTAAGACGGATCTTATTACTATTTGATTTATAAGATAAATACTTGTTCTTATTCTTAATTGTGAGTTCTTATTCTTGTTTTGATAATTCAGGTTATTGATTCAAGTCGAATGTGCTTATTCAGATGAGCAAAAGTCCCTGTTTAAGAGTAGATCAACACAATTAAGCGGAGTTGATTGCAACCCTAGAAATAGGGCGACATAAATCTGCCGGATTAGTGTCAAATCTAATAGGGGAATCCATAGATCGAGTTAATGCGAAAATATGGGTTTTAATTAGAAAGAGATTTCAATTAATCAACCTAGAGTCAGTTGTTTTTAGTCTTGAAAGAGATATTAACATAAATCAGGGATTTCTACGGATTAAGTCAAGTGAATAAATCGTATGAATCAAAAGTAATAAGTGAAGCATAGGTGGATTCTTCCTTGGGTATTTCCTCTCTCATAAATTTGTCTAAAGAGTATTTTCCCAATTCATTCTCTGTCTTGCCTTTAATTAATTTTTAGTTTAAAAGAAATCACTCCAATTCTTAGGCTAGATAATAAGAAGATAGTAATTACTAGTACTCTTGGTCCTTGTGGATACGATATTTCCGGTCTCACCATAACTATACTATTAAACGATAGGTGCGCTTGCCTTTATTGTGATCGTAGTTAGTTAGAGACACATCACCGGGTTTGGGGTGCTACAGGCAAGACTCCCTTGCACTTCATAAGTGAAGCTGGAAATCATGATGGCATGTTGGATAGAATTTTAGAGATCTGTCCTCAATGTATACAAGATGTTACAATTAAGAATCACAATACTTTGTATATTGCTATAAAAAACAACAGATTGGATGTTCTCCAAGTCCTAATTCGAACACTTTGAAAGACAGACTATTATCGGGAAGTGGTGAACCAAATAGATTGTTGAAAAAATAATGATTCAAAATGTTATTTACTACTATAATTAGTATATGTTTTTGTCTTTATCAGTTAGTGGGTATTAAGAAAATTTTATTCTGATTTGGTTGTTTAGTTGTTAGTTTTATCTGGCACCAAATCTGATCATGGGTTAGTGTTCCTAATTTTTAGCTTTTTTTAGTTACCACTAGCATTATTTAAACCATGTACTCTGTTCTTTTTCATTGAGAAATAAATAGTGCATTTTTTATTCTGTCATTTACTCTTCTCTGAGCATTCTTTCTTGGTTGTTTTACCAACATTTATGGTATCAGAGCATCAGGTTTTGATCCCAAATTGAGTTATTGGCGAATAGTGGTACCAACCCAGCAGCACAACCGCTAATCCCAAATTTTAAAGGTGAAAAATATCATCTTTGGAGTCTCAAGATGAAAACGATGTTCATGTCTCAAGAACTATGGGACTTGGTGGAACATGGGTATGAAGAGCCTGATCCGGCACTAGCAGAGCCTGACCAATGATTAAAAGAAAATCGCAAGAAGGATGCAAAAGCACTAATGCTTATCCAGTCAGCACTTGAGGATGACATATTTTCTCGAATTTCAGCAGCAGACACCTCCAAACAAGCATAGGAGATTTTGAAGCAAGAATATTTGGGTGATAAGACAAAGAATCAGTGCAAGAATTCTTGTCTAGAGTCTCTGGGATTATTAATCTAATGCGACCTTATGGTGAAATTTTGAGTAATGAAATTGTTGTGAGCAAGGTGTTAAGAAGCTTAACATCAAAGTTTGATCATGTTGTTGCTGCAATTGAAGAAACGAAGGACGTGACCACTTATACTTTCGATGAATTGATGAGTTCTTTGATAACCCATGAAGCTAGACTTAACAGGTCTCATGAAAATTCTGAGTAAAAAGTTTTTCAAGTGAAGGAAGAATCCTTTAAAGGCAGGCATGACTTTCATGGACATAGTCGTGGCGGTGGTAGAGGTAGAGGCCAGTATAGTAAACCTTACAAAAGCTTAATTCAGTACAGATACTGTAGCAAAATAGGACACAAAGAAGCTGATTGTTGGGCCAAACAAAAAGAAGAACAGAAGCTGGCTCATTTTACCGAGAATGTAGAAGAGGAAACCTCATTGTTCATGTCCGTTCTCCAACTCAATATGACAATAATAGCAACAATGTATGGTTTTTAGACAGTGGTTGCTCTAATCATATGTCTAGAAACAAATCATTATTCGAAGAGCTTGACGATCACAGAAAAGTGAAGTCCGACTTGGAGACAACAAGCAGATAAAAGTGTAAGGAAAAGGTACAATTGCCATTAAAACTGTGCAAGGTGATGTTAAACTTCTTTTTAATGTGCAATTTGTGCCTAGTTTAGCTCATAACTTATTGAGCATTGGACAGTTAATGACTAGTGGGTATTTTGTTGTGTTTGATGGTGATTCATGTGCTATTCATGATAAAAAATTTGGTCAGATCATTGAGACCGTCCATATGACTCAAAATAGGATGTTTCCTCTTGATGTCTCAAATGTAGTGAATAAGGCCTTAATTGCTAGGAGGGATAATAAGACTAATTTGTGGCATTTACGTTATGGACATTTGCATCTAAATGGCTTGAAAATTTTTTTTAAAAAGGAAATGGTTTTTGGCTTACCAAACATTGGTGAACTTGATTTTTGTGAAGGGTGTGTTTATGGGAAGCAGAATAAGAAGTCATTTCCCATTGGAAAATCTTGGAGGGCATCTAATTGTCTTGAACTTATGCATATTGACTTATGTGGACTTATGAAAACAAAGTCACTTGGTGGCAATCGCTAGTTTTTGTTGTTTACAAATGACTACAGCCGCATGAGTTAGGTGTATTTTTTGAAATTCAAGTCTGAAACCTTTGAGAATTTCAAGAAATTTAAGGTGTTGGTGGAGAAGAAAAGTGGGAGAAGCATAAAAGCACTTCGAAGTGATCGTGGTGGTGAATTTTTATCTAATGATTTCAATGTTTTTTGTGATGCGAATGGGATTCGCAGGGAACTTAAAGCACCATACACACCAGAACAGAATGGAGTTGCGTAATGAAAAAATCGTACTGTTGTAGAAATGGCCAGAAGCTTGTTGAAGGCAAAAAACTCCCAGATCAGTTTTGGGGAGAAGCAGTTGCAATAATAGTGTACCTTTTGAACATCTCGCCAATAAGGGCTATTCTTAATCAGACACCTTCTGAAGCTTGGATTGGTAAGAAACATTGGGTAAGCCACTTAAAAGTCTTTGGTTGTATAGCGCATGCTTTAGTTACTTCTCGATCTAAACTTGATGAAAAATCACAAAAATTCATTTTCATTGGCTATAGTTCTCAATCTAAAGCATATCGTTTATATAATCCTATAAGTGGCAAAGTGATAATTAGTAGTGATGTTGTATTTAATAAAGAGATGGATGTAAATCTAAATTGCGCCAAGGGAGGCATGATGAATGAAATTCCAGCACCAGCAGATTTTGAAGTTGAACAACTTGCAAATTCAATTCCTTCATCACTTGCAAATTTAGCTCCTTCCTCTCATAATGCTACTATATAACAACCCGTTTTAGTTAAATCGAAACAGTGGTTTTGGGACCACAAATATGAGGTCAAAATAATTATTTTATTATTATTTTAATGTTTACAATATGATATTATGTTGGTGTGAAAATTTCGTTAAGAAATTTTATCGTTTGATTGGTCAATTAGATAAAAAGGACTAAATCGTGTAAAATGCAAAAGTGATGTTCTATTAGCTAAAGGTGTCTAATAGTTATATAAAATTAAAGTTAAGGTCCTTATGTTGTAATTGGACCATTTTAATTGTGAGTGGACAAAGATAGGCATGTATTATATGGTTTTAATGAATTATAACTAAGGTTAATTTAGTAATTTGGTTAATTAATAAGTTAAAAATAAAATAACATAATATCATCACCTTCCTTAAGTGATTAGCACCGAAAATTAGGGCTATAGAGAGCCATTGTTATTCCTTTCATTCTGCCAAGTTAAATCCAAACAATTAGGTATGTGTTTTGCTCGATTTTTAATGATTTCTATGTTTTTGTGATCGTTGCAACTAGTACTAGCTAGCCCAGGGATTATTTTGCAAAACTGTTAAAGATTTTGAATGATGCCATTGATGAATACATGTGTATTTTGAAGTTCTTGATAGATTATGAATGCTTGTTGATAGATATACAAGTTTTGTTAAGTAATTTTTGAGAAAAATGCAAAATAGGGATTAAATTGAGAAATGTGTAAATTGGGTGGTAGAAATGTGAAATAAATAAAAAATATGGACTGCTAGGGGTATAATGGTAATTCAGCTAGCATGGGTTAGTCTTGAATTTCATGAATTTATGATTTTGTGTAATAAGGACTAAATTGTAAAAATGTAAAAGTTTAGGGGCTAATGTGTAAAATAGCTTAAATGCATATTTTGGATTGAATTGAAAAAATAGAGGAATAAATAAGCTGATTTTGATTAATTATAGATCAAGAAAAGAGGAATTCAGACTTAGATCAGGGAAAAAGTAAAGTAATTAAATAGTCGGTTCGTTCCGTCATTCCGTACACGAGGTAAGTTCGTATAATTGAATTTAAATGTGTATTTATTTAATTGATGGATGGAATTGAGATTGTATTTATCCTATTAGTTAATTTGGAGATCTTAAATTAAATGTACGGTTAAATAAGACAAGTTGTTAAATAAGACCATAGCTGGGCTATGGCAATCAGAAAATAAGACCATAATCGGGTTATGGCATGTGAATGTAAGACCACGGCAGGGCCATGGCAATGTATGTGTAAGACCATAGTTGGACTATGGCATCGAAAAATTGATGTACTCTTACCGTAAGCATTTATAAGCCCGGAGTGATTTGGTAGGAGAATTGGTGAGAAATAGATACATATCGATATAGGTATGTACGGAAAACTGTTCAAGTAACGAGATAAAAGAAGTTGAGAACTTATGAGTTATTATGTGGTTAAACTTTTCTTTAACTCATTGATTAATGTTTAAAATGCAATTTATGTTATCTATTTTGAAATGCTAATAAATTATGAGATCATTTCATAATTAAATACGAACTTACTAAGCTCTATAGCTTACTTTGTTTATTTTTTCTATGTTTTATAGTATTTCGAAGCTAGCTTGGATTCGGGGATCGTCAAGGACTTCATCGCACTATCGGACAACTATTTTGGTACTTTTGAGTTGTGTATATATGGTATATGGCATGTATAGGATTTGGTCATTTTGGTGTGTTTGATGGAAATGTATTTTGGCCATTAGAGGTAGCTTATGAAAGTTATGTATTTTGTTATAAATATTGCCATGTGATATGGTTGATGTTGAATTATGATACTCAAATGTTTATTATGATATGGGGTATTTATTTGGTTGAGATATGTTTGTTGGGGATTGGTTTTGGATGATGAATTAGATGAATTATGGTACATGATATATATATATATATGTGAGTTATGTCTAGTAAAGCAAGTTGAGTTGATAGGTATTTGAATAGGTAAATGGCATTGAATTAAGTATTGAAATGGTTGAAATAGATATAGTATGATTTGTATATTGGTTGATGACTTTTGGCTGCATATTTGTGTTTTGAAATGGTACCATTTGAGTTATGTAGGTACATGCAAATTTGGGTGACAAATTGGCTTAGTAAATAGCCTATTTTTGTCCACACGGGCAGAGACACGAGCGTGTGTCTCAGCTGTGTGTGATACATGGTCATCTTACACGGCTATGTGTCTTCTGGTGTTGAATTTCAAATCAAGTCAGTATGCTCCACATGGCCTCACACACGGGCGTGTGACTTGGCTGTGTGGCATAAGTCAGTATACCCTACAAGTTTGGCACGGCCTAGTATATGGCCTGGTACACGGGCGTGTATGGCCATTTTTAGGGCACACGAGCTAGCCACACGGGCATGTGTGTTGGCCGTGTGACCCAAGTCAGAGAGTTACCCGGGGTTGGACACGGGCTGGGACACGGGCATGTGCTCCCATTTCGAATGTTCACACGGCCTGTGACACGGGCATGTCTGGTTACACGGCCTGGTTACACGGGCGTGTGTCCCCTATTTTTGAGAAAATTTTCAAAGTTTCGTGAAAGTTTCTTAATTTATCGGTTTAGTTTCGAACCATTTCCAAAGCATGTTTAGGGCCTCATAGGCTCATTTTAGGGACAAATTGATTGAGATTGAATGATGAATGCTTGAATTGAGAAAATGTATGCTAAATGGATGTTTAATTGTTTTGTAAGTCCGGTAATGCTCCGTAAACCTATTCCGGTGTTGAATACGGATGAGGGGTGTTACATACTAGAAGTTCTAGTTCTGATTCTATAGCAACCCATGCCTCCAATAGCAGTAGCGAAAGCGAAACACAACCAAGAAGGTTCAGGTCTCTTAGAGAAATTAATGTGTCATGTGACTTCGCCTTGTTGGTCACTGTGTAACACCCCTTACCCGAGACCGTTGCCGGAGTCGAGCACGAGGCATTACTAGACTTAACTTACTAGTCCGGGACATAATAATTAAAACTGTCCATCTGCGTCATGTTCACTAAATCAATTGTAATTTGAGTTACGAAACTCGAAATCTAGATTCGTAAATTTTCCTTGAAACTAGACTCATATATCTTCTTACTGTAATTTTTCCAGAATTTTTGGTGTGGCCAATTAGTACAGTTTATTAGTTAAATTCTCCCCTATTACACAGTTCGACAATTCTGACCTCTCTTCACTAAAATTCAATTATCTCATAATATACAACTCTTTTTCCTACACCGTTTTTTTTATAAAAAAAAAATAGACTCAATAAGCTTTAATTCTATATCTCATGCACAACCTAATTCCATTTCTAATATTTTTGGTGATTTTTCAAAATCACGTCACTGTTGCTGTCCAACTATTCCCCTGCATATAATTACATAATTTCTTTAAAATAACTATCAACTAGGCATTTCATGTAAGATAATCAAGTATATGAAACAAGTAAATAGGTTGACTTTTTGAGTTTATTCATTATTACGCACCTAGCCATAATGTGTAATATTCTTTCATGACATATATATATACTAACCCAAACATGTTCACTCAATTCAAGGTTAAAAGTGAAGTCATTTTCGCATGACTTACATACATGATAAGTTTGTCTTTATACAAAACTCAAAGAAGTAAAATAGCTTATACATGCCATAACTATCATAGGTTAATCTACCAAAAGGGTACCAAGATAGATAATAGTATGATGAGCTTCCAAGTTGATCCACAAGCTTAAGTGAGCTTTCCAAAAGTGATCTACAAATTCAAGGAAATAACAGAGAAAGTAAGCTTCACAAACTTAGTAAGATTTCAGCTTTTTTACAGCTTATAAGTATAAATAACTTATTTATATTTTCCATAACTACTTCACATACAACCACAAAGCCGAATATTCAAAACTCCTAGACTCAATTCACAAATACTTTATAAGATAATTAATGAACATGCTTCATACTAGTAAAATTTCTAATTCATATTACAATCTCCATTCATCTTAAGTCACTATGAATGAAACATACCTCTAGTTTACTTACCACCCGAAACTTAGTCAATCATGCATAATCATAGGATAATATACTCAATCATTCCTATATATTTAATTGCATTTAATAATAGAAGTCTTTTAAACGAGCCCTATACTGCACATTGTTAATACGGTTTAGTAATGTCTCGCACTCTTAGTGCAATTCTCGGATACTTCTCGTAACGTATCGCTCACATAGAGCCGCATTTAAATACACCTCGTAACGTGTCGCTCACACAGAGCCGTTACTTACTACACCTCGTAACGTATCGCTCACACAGAGCCGTTACTTAAATACACCTCGTAACGTATCGCTCACACAGAGCCGTTACTTAATATTCCTGCACACATACATATATTCAAGATCACATCCTCATTAATCATGTAATCGCACATACATGTAAGCATAGAAATATTTTCTCATATTCAATATAACTCCTTTATTCTGTCACATTATCAACATGTACTAGTCTCACTTTGAACACATTCGTACCATCACATAATACTTCATGTATTTATTTGCATCAAAACATTTAAAAAAAATATACTATCTCTACTACCCAATTTAACCACCGAATCAACCTCACTTATACAAATTTTCATTAAATTTCAATGATGCATTCGGCATCTCCTAGTTCAATAAACCCCTTTTTTTATTTTTATTTTTTACTCAAAGCACATAATCGGACAGCTTTCCAATATATCACTCATAGATTGCCTTTTTACGAATTAATACTAACTTTTGCATCATTCGAAATGTATTCAATTTTCACATTTTTGAGCTAGGGCCGAATACCCCCCCCCCCCCAAGCTCATTCTAATGATCGAATGCCATTCAATTTGATTACAATTCATAATTTGAAATTTTCTTCTAATTCATTTTTATTATAGAAATCTACTCAATTTAATCCATATAAATTTTCTCTCAAATTATACCAAGCCGAATTTGTTCTCTTTATAGTCGAATCACCCTAGAAACCATTTAAGTCCATAAAATTATTTATTAAACATTCTACTCTCTCCTTTAATAATTTAACATAAATTTCTAATTTTACTAGATACTATCAAAATCCCTACTCTAAACATGTTATCTTCAACCTATAACAAGCATCCTTCCATCAATCATAGAAAACAAGAACACCCCCCATGGCTGAATCTATAATATGCTCTAGACTCAAAAATTTCACCATGGGTTTGATAGTTTTCAAAGTAGCTAACTCAAATATGCAAAAATCTACAAAAATTAAGCTCAAATATTCACCTCAAATGGACATGCAATAGCCGAAAGTTGAGAACTTATGCTTTCTCCTCTCCTTTTTTGAGTTTCGGCAATGGTAAACAAAGATGGAAGAAAACATCCACTATTTCCTTTGTTTATGTTTCTTTATTCTAAAATTTCATTACATATTATTAACATAATTTCTTTACTAACAAAATTTAATAGAAAAAAAATAAACACCATCATTATGCCGTCCACCCACCATATTTTTGGAAATTTGACATGCAAGTCCAACATGCAAGTAAACCATTCAATTAAATCACCAATTTAATAATAAGCTATTTTACCATTTGAACAATTTAGTCCTTTTTCCTTAAATTGAACACACATGCATAGGATTTATCCACAATATTTTAACATAGGTCCAAACACATACCACATTTATCAAATATAGGCTAAAAGCATTTATCTAACCCGAATTTGTGGTCCCGAAACCACTATTCCAATTTGGGTCGTATTTGGGCTGTTACACACTGACCCAACTTCTTTTGAAGAAGCTGCAAAACAACCTAAATGGCAGATTGCTATGAAGGAGGAGATGCATGCCATTAAAAGAAATTCAACATGGGAGTTGGTAGATGTTCCCAAAGGCAAGAATGTTGTAAGACTGAAGTGGGTATTCCGAACAAAGTATAATGCAGATGGAAGCATCCAAAAGCATAAAGCTCGGCTTGTGGCAAAAGGTTACTATTGATTTCGAAGAAACATATTCTCCTGTTGCTCGTTTTGAAATTGTAAGAGTTGTTTTAGCATTGGCTGCTTAATTGCAATTATCTATGTATCAATTTGATGTAAAATCTGCCTTTTTGAATGGTGATCTTGTGAAGGAGGTTTATGTGTCACAACCACCAGGTTTTGTAGTCTGTGGTGATGAAAATAAAGTTTACAGATTAAAAAAAAAATCTTTTTACGGGTTGAAGCAAGCTCCACGTGCCTGGTATAGCAAGATTGATTCATTCTTTCAGAACAATGGGTTCACTAGAAGCAAAAATGAGCCAACTCTTTATTTGAAGAAGAGAGGTAATGGAGATTTTTTGGTGGTCTGTCTTTATGTCGATGATATGATTTATTTGGGTTCCTCAAAGTTGTTAATTGATGATTTTAAGTCATGTATGGTGAAAAAATTTGAGATGACAGATTTGGGCATGTTGCAATATTTTTTGGGAATTCAAGTTATGCAGGGTGATGATGGAATTTTTGTATGCCAAAAGAAATATGCTGCAGATCTTTTAAAGAAGTTTGGCATGGTGGATTGTGAGGTGGCATCTGAAACACCCCAAACCCGGCCCACGAGCTTTGACCAGATTTGGTATGTTCCTCAAGTAAACCGGTTCAAAGTTCTTTTGTCCCTAGGAAAAATTTGTGCGATTTTAAAAAAAAAATTGTTTGGGTTGGGCTTGTGTTGCAAACGAATTCAATTCTTTATATTAAAAAGTTTACTTAAACTTTAATAGGTAAAACTCATAATCATAATAAATAGAAATAAATGGAAAACAATTCAACTATGGCCTTATGGCCTTATTACATCAAATAATTTCCAAGTTATTCAAGTACTTAAATAAAAATAGTAGTTCATAAAATAAAAACTTCATGTTGAGCATGGCCACCACAAGTTCTGCCGTCCCGGTCCATCACTGTTCATCACCTAAAACATGGTCCCACAACGAGGTGAGTCAAACAGACTCAATGTGTACACAAACACTAAATCAAAATAGAATCAGGCATACAAATGTTACGCATTCATATCATAGCATACAAATTATGATGCATTCCCAAACCCAAACCTAATAAGCCATCCGCTACATTCCCCTTACCAACCTGTACACCGTGGGGACTACTAAGTCGACCCTCCTTCCGTTACACTCCATATCGCGGTCTTAGGTCACCGCATTTGTGGTCTTAGGTCACCACATTCAGATATCGCGGTCTTAGGTCACGCATTCAGATTCTTCGTGGTCTTAGGTCACCACATTCGGATACCACGGTCTTAGGTCACCGTGTTCGTGGTCTTAGGTCACCACATTCACTTCCCCTTTCAATAACCCATATGCCCCATATAATGATGATATGCATAAATATGCCAGAGTTCACATTCTTATCATATTCTCATGTTACTAATGACCTTTTTCATATTCTTTGTAGAAGTAGGAAACGTGCACAGTACTTAGTACCATAACATGGTACCCTAGCCACTTCCATATTCTTAATATCACATATTTTAATAAAACAGCCATGAAACATATTAAGAAGTAGTGTGGGGTACACACTGATTTGCTTAACCACTTCACTGAAATCCAAAATCTGATCTACCGCCTTAGATCTCAAGTTCCTACAATTGATTAATCACTTACTATTTAGCACAAAGCCTATTCGGCTAGAAAACCAAATCCTAGTAGGATTTGTATTCTTAAAGCTTACCTTGGTGTCGATTTGATGATTTAATCAAATCCCGAAACTCGTATTTTTCCCCTTTGAAATCGGCTAGTCACTAAATCCCTTGAATTGGTTAGTTTTCGGCTTAAAACACATAATAATAGATCTACTACTAAAATAGGCCTTGGCGAAATTTACCTTTGTTCTTACCTTCCAAATCTTAAATCCCGAATTGGATCCTTGCTTCTTTATTGTTTGTCGAAATCCCTATGTACCCATGTTAGATCCAATCTAACATTAAATCATAATAATATAGCTTATGGCCGAATGATATTCATAACTTACCCTAGATCTTAGAAGTTCAGAAGATACCTTATTGTAGTTGACAATTTCTTAAATCCAAAAACACCCTTCCATAACTCGGCCAAAATCCATAATAGAGATTAGTCCCTAAATTTTAGATAGGTTTAAAAATATAAAAGAATTGAAACCAAACTTTGGATCTTACCCTTTTTAAGAAATCGGTAGCACCCTTGTTAAAAGCCCCTTAAAGAATCGGCCTTGATGACTAGATGATAAAGTTTGAGCTTTTGGGATTTAATGGAGAAGTCGACTAGAGGTTCTCTTGGGGTATTTGGTTTCCACGAAAATAAGGAAAAGAAACTTGAGAATTTTGGCAATGGTGGACTATAGATTCGGCTTGACAAAAGAAAAAGAGAAGAGAGGAGAGGAGAGCACTCAGAAATTCGGCAGAGAGAGGAGGAGGAAGAAAAATTGATGAGTAGCCCTATTTCCTTCCTTTTATAGCCAAAACTACTCCTCGTAATCCCTTACTTGGCCACCACTCTTCTTTATTTGATAGCTTTATCTCTTAATTTAAAATAATTAGAGAATAATCCTTTATTATCTCTTCAAAAATAATCCAAATTAAATCCCTTATTTATCACCTTATTAATCGAATATTAAAGAGAATAAAACTCCTCCTTTCTAGAAAGCTTGTGCCGTCCACCTCGAGCTTACGGAAGCAAAAATAAAACTTCTTTTATTTGCTTCCCAAGTGACTCGAACCAGGCCCAACACCTTGCATGTGGTGCCATTTCGGAGGCCCTAAGTGGCATCTTCAGCCACTTTTCCAAGCCTGTTCGTGTGTCAAATTTCACAAACTTTTTCTTTTAAGGCCACCTTGCCTTAATTTCCACTTTTAAACTTTAAAACTCGACATTTCTAAGTCATTTCTAAGTTTCCAAAAATATTCGTTTGGCTCTGTAAACTTGACATTTTCTTACATTTCCAAGTTTCCAGAAATGTGCACTTTCCTATTTTGAATCATTTCCAAATCATTTCCATCCATTTTCAGGTTTCCAAAAATGTTCAAAATTTATTCTTAGTACATAAAACATGTTACTTCGTACAATTAAACCGAAAATGCATAGGCCCTTTCCAGGATGTTACAGTTCTACCCCTTAAAATAATTTCGTCCTCGAAATTTTCTAACTAAAATAATTGAGGGTATTGTCGTCGCATTGCCTCTTCTGGCTCCCACGAAGCTTCCTCCGATCCATGGTTGCGCCATAACACTTTGACTAGAGGAACTGACTTCCTCCGCAACACTTTCACGTCTCGTTCCAAAATCTGAATCGGCTCCTCTTTGTAGGATAAGTCTGGCCTTAGCTCTACTTCTTCGACAGGTACCACATGAGACGGATCCGATCGGTAACGACGTAGCATGGATACATGGAATACGTCGTGCATCTGCCGCGCAACTCGTGGCAACTCCAATTGGTATGCCATCGTTCCAACTCGCTCAAGACTGATAGGGCCCTATAAACCTTGGGCTTAACTTCCCTTCATGCGGCCAACCTCATTACCTTTTCCAAGGCGAGACTTTCGAAACACTTGGTCTCCCACTTCCAACTCTATTTCCTTCCGCTTAAGGTCTGCGTCACGACTTACGCCTATCGAGGCTTCTTTTAACCGTGCCACGATTATCTCAACCTTCTCTTGATTTACGCCACTAACTCGGGCCCAAAACTCGACGTTCTCTAACTCGGTCCAACAAGTAGGAGTTCTACACTTCCGACCATACATTGCTTCATATGGTGCCATCCGAATGCTAGCACGATAGTCGTTGTTGTAGGCGTAACTCAACTAAAGGCAAATAGTCTTCCCAACTTCCTCGGAAATCCATCACACGACCTCTCAACATATCCTCCAACACTTGTATAACTCGTTCGCATGCCTGTCGATTGTGGATGAAAAGCCGTAGTGAAGTCCAACTTAGTGCCTAAAGCTTGATGAAGTGCCCTCCGAACCGAGACGTAAACCTTGGGTCTCTCATGAGATGATCGATCTTTGGTACACCATGTAACCTCACAATTTCCGCCACATATAACTTAGCCGACACGAAGAGAATAGTCAACTCTTACGGGATGAAGTGCGCGGACTTAGTCAAACGGTCCACTATCACCCATAACGAGTCCTTCTTAGTAGGCGTAAGGAAAGCCCACTAACGAAATCCATGGTAATTCTCTCCCACTTCCATTGCGGAATCTCGATTGGTTGAAGCAATCTGATGGAACTTGGTGTTCACCTTTAACTTGCGACACGTCAAACATTTCCCCACGAATTCGATAACTTCCCGCTTAAGATCGGACCACCAAAATTGTTCCTTAGATCTCATGTGCGACTTAATGCCTCCGGGATGCATAGCATAAGGGCTACTATGCGCTTCCCAAGAATCCTTTGTCTTAACTCATTGTCCTTCGGCATCTGGACTTTTCCTTTGTAACACAATACTCCTTCATCATTAACGCCATAATCCTTTAATTCCCCGTTCCGTACTTGTTGTAACTTAACACTTAGATCCTTATCAACCAACTGTCCCTCTTTCACCTCCTTGACCATGTGGGCTTGACTTGCAACTCGCCTAACAAAGCTTCCATCATCGTACAAACTTAAGTGAGCGAACATAGCCCTTAGATCCGACACAACCTTCGACTTAGGGCATCGGCTACCACATTCGCCTTGCCGGATGATATTCTATCGAACGATCGTAGTCCTTCAACAACTCCACCCACCTTCGTTGCCTCAAGTTCAACTCCTTCGAGTCAACGGATACTTAAGGCTCTTGTGGTGCATGTAGATCACCGACCTTTCTCCATAGAGGTAGTGCCTCCAAACCTTAAGGGCGAAAACCACTGCGCGGTTCCAAGTCATGAGTTGGGTAGTTAACCTCATGAGGCCTTAGTTGTCGAGGACGCATAAGCGACTACTTTTCCTTCTTGCATTAGCACACATCCTAATCCCGTATGCGAGCGTCACGATTACACCACAAAATCCTTCCCGACCTCATTGAGATGCTTAACACTGGAGCCTCCGTCAACACCTTCTTAAGGTTGTCAAAGCTCTTCTGTTGCTTATCGGACCATTCAAAGGGTACTTCCTTCCTTAGTAACTTTTTCAAAGGCGCGGCTATTGACGAGAATCCTTCTACTGAACCTTCAGTAATAGCTTTGCCAAACCTAAGAAACTTGAATCTCACCACGGACCTAGGTGGTTTCCAATCCAACAACGCTCGATCTTCCTAGGATCCACTCTTATTCCTTCTGCGGATACCACATGCCCTAAGAATGCCACCTCCTTAAGCCAAAATCCACACTTGCTGAATTTGGCATAGAGCTTCTTCTCCCTTAACACTTGTAGCACCACTCGGAGATGTTCATCATGCTCCTCTTGGACTTAGAATACACCAAAATATCGTCGATGAACACAACGACGAACCTATCCAAGTAGGGTTGAAAAACTCGGTTCATCATATCCATGAACGCGGTGGAGCGTTTGTCAATCCAAACGCGGCATCACCACAAACTCAAAATGGCCGTATCTTGTCCTAAAAGCGGTCTTATGGATATCTGCCTCCTTCACCTTCAACCGGTGATATCCCGATCTTAAGTCTATCTTTGAGAATCTCATGCCCCTTTCACCGATCGAACAAGTCATCGATCCTTGGCAAAGGATACTTGTTCTTGATGGTCAGCTTATTCAACTGACGGTAATCTATGCACATACGCATAGTTCCGTCCTTCTTCTTTACAAAAAGAACTGGTGCTCCCCATGGAGACACACTGGGTCGTATGAACCCACGATCCAACAACTCTTGGATTTGAGCCTTGAGCTCAACTAACTCCTTTGGCGCCATTTGGTATGGAGCGATTGACACAGAGTCTGTTCCCGATAGTAAGTCTATTCCAAACTCCACCTCCCTATCTGGGGGTATTCCTGGTAATTCCTTTGGAAATACATCTTCAAAGTCTTTCACCGTTCTAACTCCACTGACACCTTCTTCCTTTCCACCTAACGCACTTACGAAGGCTAAGAACACCTTGCACCCTTTCTTAACCATTTTCTCGACCTTCAACGCCGAAACTACGTTGGACGGTAGTTTTTCTTCTCTCTCCGATCATTACTACTACTTCATCCTCCGGGGTCTTTAGTTCCATTCGTTTAGCCGCACAATCCAACACGGCTCGGTGCTCTACTAGCCAGTCCATTCCAAGTATAAGTTCAAACTCCCCGAAAGGTAGTTCCATTAAGTCAGCCCAAAAGTTCACTCCCTGAATCTCTAGGGGTACATTCCGAAGAATCTTATCCACCACTACAGTTAGGCCTAATGGGCTTACTACAGTCATCTGCCTATCAGAAGGTTCAGAGTCTAGGCCTAGTGTTTCCACTACACTATATGCAACATAGGAATGGGTCGAGCCCACATCAATTAGAGAAAAATAGGGCTTGTCAAAAATAAGGAACGTACCGGTTATAACGTCCGGCGCGTCTCCATCTTCCCTCCGGTGAACCGCATAAACCAAACCTGGTTGCCTTGCCTCAGCATTAGCAGCACCTCTGCCTTGTGCTCCACGGCCTCTGCCAACACCATTACCTCTGTTACTCGAACCATGACCTCGTTGAGGCTGCGGTCCTCCTCTACCAGTTTGACCAACATTCTGAGCTGTTGGGCGGCTTTCATCTGATTGCTTAAGACAATCCTTGATCACATGGTCCTTAGACCCACATCTAAAACATCCTCCTGTTTTCTTCCAGCACTCTCTTAAGTGCTTCTTTCCACACACATCACAAGGTCGATACCGCCCTTCTGAACCAACTTGCTGACCTCGCGGCCCATCAACTCTAGGCCTCTTATGAACCTTTCCAGACGTTCCAAAACCTCTTTTGGGCCTATTCCTATCCATAGCCTGCTTTGTAGAATCTTTGATTCCCTCAGCCACCTTGGCCTTTTCTACCAAAGCAAAAAACTCCCGCTCCCGATGCGGTGCTATAAATGATCTCGAGATCATCCCTTAGCCCGCCCTCAAAGCGGACACGAGCGCTCATGCTCGGTTGCCACTACTCCTCGAGCATATCGGCTCAACCTCGAAAATTCACCTCATACTCCGCCACGGACTTGTTCCCTTGAACCGGCCCTGAAATGCCTTCCTTTGCTCATCAAGATACCGGTTCCCACATACTTCTTCACGAAATGCTTCCTTAACATATTCCCGTGTCGATCCTCGGTAGTGGCACCATCCCGAACAGTCAACCACCACTGGTACGCTTCATTGCGTAACAGTGCCACCATTCCATTTAACTTCTCCTCAGGGGTCAAGTCAAGCTCATCCATGATGCGCTCTGTTGCTTTCTAACCATTACACCGGTGAACCCGGGTGCCACATCCGATACTCCACGAAATATTTCGGCTCTATTAGCTCGGAGCCGCTCAGTCACAGACTTACGGGTTCCCGAATTTCCTCCTGCACCAGCCACCAACTCCAAAACTCGCAGCACAGCCTGCGACACAGCATCATCCCCCGTCGAGCTTGCGCTCAACACCAACAAATTGGGGGGTGGTGGTGGCGGTGGTATCTCATTGTCGGACCCTTGATCCGATCTAACGGGTTACGACACGTCATCATCCTTCTTCTACCTCGTCCACGACGACCATGTCCTCTAGAGCTCATTTCTAACGTCGTGATCTGATTAAGAAGTTTTATGAATTAGTCTTTGTTTCACTTGATTACCCGCGAAGAAATTTTATGAAAAGAGTTTTAGGAGTGGTTCTTTCGTATGCACACACAGCTCTTTCCATTCATTCATCCATACATCCATCAAACAATCATGAACTCTCGTTCATTCGAGAGAAAGGTTGTAGTTTTCATTGTTATTGTTTTTTTCTTCCACTACCTAGGGGTATTTTCGTAATTCATCCCTCTGTGGGTATTTTCGTAATTTTTCAAAAGGAAAAAGTTCCTTGGTGATTTTGTCCTAAATTATTTTGGTATTTTTAAATTTCTGAGGGTATTTTGAAAAATTTTGAAATCCAGGTATTTTTGGTGATTTTGGACCTCGGGGTATTTTGGTGATTTTTTCCAAGCCGGGTAAATTTGTAAAATCTTATAAATCAGGGATATTTCAAAGGTTGCAAAACTTTGAGGGTTCTTTTTGAGAATTGTACTTTTCAAAACGGTGATGTTGCAAAAATTTTGGAAATCGGGGTCATTTTGGTAATTTTATAAGTGAGGGCAATTTTGAAATTTCCAAAATTCAAGGTATTTTTGATAATTTACAAATTAGGGTTTTGAACATTGATAAAATAATAAAATTTTGTAAAAAGCTGTTGGGTAGTTGGTCATTTTATAAACCAAGGGTATTTTGGTAATTTTACCACTAGGGCATTTTTGTATAAATCGAAATCTTTGAAAAATTTTGTAAAGATGGTTTTCATGAATTTAGAAGAAAGTTTTAAGAGTTCTAAAACTAGGGTTTTGTTGTTTTTATAAAAACACGGCTAATTCCCTTTCGGTTTTAGTTATTGTGTTTAGCCTATGGCCGAGTCCTCTTGGTCGTGGGGTGAACCAAAGCTACGCACCAGCGAGGATTAGTGGAGAGGAGGTGAGTCACGTGGATCGCTTAAATACCAAGCTCCCACCGAAACCATTCCTAGACATGCGCAGAGGTTGCCACACCTCTGAGTCTTCTTGGTTAGGGTGAACCAAAGCTACGCACCAGGTAGGATTCCAGCGAAGAGGAGGTGAGTCACTAGGACTGCTTAAATACCAGGCTCTTCCGGATCCAATCCTAGACATGTGCACAGGGGTTACCACACCCTAACTTAGTGACTTAGCCATGGGTTTGTTTAACGTTCCTTAAGTCTTATGTGTTTGTGTTTGAGTAGACTAGTCCTAGGGTTCAAGTTCCTATCATGCTATTCTACGTTCCATTCCTTTTCTACCCTTCTAATATTCATTACACATAATCACACAAATAGTTAGGGGTACTTACCTGGTGGACTACGGGTCGGAGACTTTAGGTGCCATGCTAGAAAACCTGCTTGTTTCATAAAATATTTTCAAAAAAAACTCATTTGGGCTCGCTTTGAAAACGTTTTGGGCCTTAGCCCACAGTAGAGAGTTTTAAAGCTGGGCTCGATACCAAATGAAACACTCCTAAAACCCGCCCACGAGCTTTGACCAGTTTGGTATGTTCCTCAAGTAAACCGGTTCAAAGTTCTTTTGTCCTTAGGAAAAATTTGTGCGATTTAAAAAAAACATTGTTTGGGTTGGGCTTGTGTTGCAAACGAATTCAATTCTTTATATTAAAAGTTTACTTAAACTTTAATAGGTAAAACTCATAATCATAATAAATAGAAATAAATGGAAAACAATTCAACTATGGCCTTATGGCCTTATTACATCAAATAATTTCCAAGTAATTCAAGTACTTAAATAGAAATAGTAGTTCATAAAATAAAAACTTCATGTTGAGCATGGCCACCACAAGTTCTGCCGTCCTTGGTCCATCACTGCTCATCACACAAAACATGGTCCCACAACGGGGTGAGTCAAACAGGACTCAATGTGTACACAAACACTAAATCAAAATAGAATCGGGCATACAAATGTTACGCATTCATATCATAGCATACAAATTATGATGCATTCCCAAACCCAAACCTAATAAGCCATCCGCTACACTCCCCGCACCAACCTTGTACACCGTGGGGACTACTAAGTCGAACCTTCTTTAGTTACACTCCATATCGCGGTCTTAGGTCACCGCATTTGTGGTCTTAGGTCACCACATTCGGATATCGCGGTCTTAGGTCACCGCATTCGATTCTTCGTGGTCTTAGGTCACCACATTCGGATACCACGGTCTTAGGTCACCGTGTTCGTGGTCTTAGGTCACCACATTCACTTCCCCTTTCAATAACCCATATGCCCCATATAATGATGATATGCATAAATATGCCAGAGTTCACATTCTTATCATATTCTCATGTTACTAATGACCTTTTTCATATTCTTTGTAGAAGTAGGAAACGTGCACGAGTACTTAGTACCATAACATGGTACCCTAGCCACTTCCATATTCTTAATATCACATATTTTAATAAAGCAGGCCATGAAACATATTAAGAAGTAGTGTGGGGTACACACACGATTTGCTTAACCACTTCACTTTGAAATCCGAAATCTGATCTACTGCCTTAGATCTCAAGTTCCTACAATTGATTAATCACTTACTATTTAGCACAAAGCCTATTCGGCTAGAAAACCAAATCCTAGTAGGATTTGTATTCTTAAAGCTTACCTTGGTGTCGATTTGATGATTTAATCAAATCCCAGAAACTCGTATTTTTCCCCTTTGAAATCGGCTAGTCACTAAATCCCTTGAATTGGTTAGTTTTCGGCTTAAAACACATAATAATAGATCTACTACTAAAATAGGCCTTGGCCGAATTTACCTTTGTTCTTACCTTCCAAATCTTAAATCCCGAATTGGATCCTTGCTTCTTTATTGCTGTCGGAATCCCTATGTACCCATGTTAGATCCAATCTAACATTAAATCATAATAATATAGCTTATGGCCGAATGGTATTCATAACTTACCTTAGATCTTAGAAGTTCCGAAAGATACCTTCTTGTAGTTGACAATTTCTTAAATCCCAAAACACCCTTCCATAACTCTACTAAAATCCATAATAGAGATTAGTCCCTAAATTTTAGATAGGTTTAAAAATATAAAAGAATTGAAACCAAACTTTGGATCTTACCCTTTTAAGAAATCGGTAGCACCCTTGTTAAAAGCCCCTTAAAGAATCGGCCTTGATGACTAGATGATAAAGTTTTGGTTTTGGGATTTAATGGAGAAGTCGACTAGAGGTTCTCTTGGGGTATTTGGTTTCCACGAAAATAAGGAAAAGAAACTTGAGAATTTTGGCAATGGTGGACTATAGATTCGGCTTGACAAAAGAAAAGAGAAGAGAAGAGAGGAGAGCACTCGAAATTCGGTAGAGAGAGAGGAGGAGGAAGAAAAATTGATGAGTAGCCCTATTTCCTTCGTTTATAGCCAAAACTACTCCTCGTAATCCCTTACTTGGCCACCACTCTTCTTTATTTGATAGCTTTATCTCTTAATTTAAAATAATTAGAGAATAATCCTTTATTATCTCTTCAAAAATAATCCAAATTAAATCCCTTATTTATCACCTTATTAATCGAATATTAAAGAGAATAAAACTCCTCCTTTCTAAAAAGCTTGTGCCGTCCACCTCAGAGCTTCTGGAAGCAAAAATAAAACTTCTTTTATTTGCTTCCCAAGTGACTCGAACCCAGGCCCAACACCTTGCATGTGGCGCCATTTCCAGAGGCCCTAAGTGGCATCTTCAGGCCACTTTTCCAAGCCTGTTCGTGTGTCAAATTTCACAAACTTTTTCTTTTAAGGCCATCTTGCCTTAATTTCCTCTTTTAAACTTTAAAACTCGACATTTCTAAGTCATTTCTAAGTTTCCAAAAATTTTCGTTCGGCTCTGTAAACTTGACATTTTCTTACATTTCTAAGTTTCCAGAAATGTGCACTTTCCTATTTTGAATCATTTCCAAATCATTTCCATCCATTTTCAGGTTTCCAAAAATGTTCAAAATTTATTCTTAGTACATAAAACATGTTACTTCGTACAATTAAACCGAAAATGCATAGGCCCTTTCCAGGATGTTACAGCATCCACACCAATGAACATCAATGAAAAGTTGCAGCATGAAGATGGGACTGACAAAGTTAATTCAACATTGTTCAGAAGTTTAACTGGTGGTTTGAATTATCTTACACACACCAAGCCCGATATTGCTTTTTGTGTTAGTGTTGTGTCCAGATTTATGCAAAATCCTACAAAAAAACACTTTGGAGCAGTAAAAAGAATCCTTCGTTATGTTGCAGGAACTGTGAATTTTGGTATTTGGTACTGCAAAGTATCAAATTTCAAATTAATTGGTTTCACTGACAGTGATTGGGCAGGTTGTTAAGATGATCGAAAAAGCACTTTTGGCAATGTTTTTAGCTTTGGTTCTGGAGCAGTAACATGGAGTTCAAAGAAATAAGAAACAATAGCTTTATCATCATCTGAAGAAGAATATGCACAGAATGACAACGGCGGCATGACAAGCTTTATGGCTGAGAAAACTTCTTAGTGATTTTAGTCTTGAGCAAAAAGAAGCAACTGAAATCTTTTGTGACAATCGATCCACAATTGCAATGACAAAGAACCCCACTTTTCATGGAAGGAATAAGCACATTGATGTGCGTCATCATTTTATTCGGAAGCTTGTAGGTGATCAACAGATAGTATTGAAATTTTGCAGCACAAATGAACGATGGCTGATGTATTTACAAAGTCTCTTACTAAGGCCAAGCATCATTTTTTCAGATCACAGCTTGGATGTGATTTTGAATCAAGGGGGAAGTGTTGAAAAATAATGATTCAAAATGTTATTTATTGCTACAATTAGTATATATTTTTATTTTTATCAGTTAGTGGGTGTTAAGAAAATCTTATTCTGATTTGCTTGTTTAGTTGTTAGTTTTATCTGGCACCCAATCTGATCATGGGTTAGTATTCCTAATTTTTAGCTTTTTTTAGTTACCACTAGCATTATTTAAACCATGTACTCTTGTTCTTTTTCATTGAGAAATAAATAGTACATTTTCTATTCTGTCATTTACTCTTCTCTGAGTATTCTTTCTTGGTTGTTTTACCAACATAGATGAAGATGGAAACATTGCACTGCACTTATCTGCTTTCCATAATCAACCCGAGGTTTGACTCATCTACTTCAACAGTAGTCTGTATTGATTAGGTTCTTTTGTATTTCATACATAGAACTAACTAAACGTAGCTTTTTTGAACAGATGCTTAAACTACTATTAAACTGCAAAGCCGATAAGCATGCCAACAATTAGGCTGGTTGGACGGTAATGGATGTAGCTCAACAACAACATAATAGGGAAAGCATTACTATTCTGCGTGGTTGCTTGGTTGCTTTATTCCAGAAGTTTCAAACTTTAAATTAATGTAAATTGGAGAAACAAATCGTCAAGCATGTGACAAAGGCATCATCACTAATTTTTCACAATATGGATAATATATCAGGCAAGGACCGCAACGCCTTACTAGTAATTTTAGGACTACTTGTAGCTGCAACCTACCAAGCCAGTCTAAGCCACCCTGGTGGTGTTTGGCAATGTGAAAATACCTCAACGTCCAAAGGATCATATGATTCAACAGTAACAGGGAAATCAGTCATGGATCAATCTAGTTTTCTTCATTTCTATATTCCAACTTATATTGTCTTCATAGTAACCTTTTTCCTAATACTAGCCCTGCTTAAACCATTTCCCCATGGTTTCAGGACAGCACTTCAAGCACTACTTGCCTTTCTTGCAATGTGCTTCAATCAATCAATATCTTTCATAGCCCCTACCTTTCTAACATCGGGAATTCTCTGTATATTTTCAACAATTATTTTCATTTTAATGGTGTTCATGTGCATAGCATATTAGGTGTCAAATTTCAGTGTTTCAATAGTGGGATGTTGGATATTTTCTTCATTTTTTTTTTCCATTTTAGGTGGAGAAACAGTTGGAGGTGTAATTCAAGGATTGTTGTTCCTTTTTCTATCCGATGAGTACTTAAAAGGAACTATTTTAGTTGTAGGTTATGGTTTATTCTTTAGAATAGATTCTTTCATTGGTATTGGTAATGGTGTTGATGGTACTAAGATGCTGGGTTTTACTTCATTTTTGTCGATTATGCATAAAACAGTTTAATAAATGTTGTAACACTAACTTTTCCAACCTACAATTAACCCAAAATAAAAACTTTAACATTAATTTCAAGTCTTATCCCACCATTTATTAGCAAATAATAATCTCGATAATTGTTATTCTTTTATTGGAAAGGGATAAAGAATAGCATTGTATCACAGTTTTATACAACTATTTCTCATTTATTTAATTGTATTTTTATAACATTAATACTAAATATTTCAACTATATTTTAAAGAATATCGCGTGTTTGGTTGAATAATTTTAAAATTTTAAAAAATTTTAATTTATTAATTTAAAATGTTAGCAATCCTAATTTTTTGAATTAAAAACTAATTATTAAAGAGAATAATTATATATATTAAAAATAAAATAATACAAAAAATATTAATATGTAAATCATTGGATTTGTAAATCTAGAAATATGTTTAATGAAATAAAATATTGAAAATATATTAGAATTAAACAAAAAGAAGAATTTGAGCCAAGCGAAATCCTCTCTTAAAATTCTTCATAAATTTCGAAATTATTCAATATTTTTATTCGATTAAATTTATTTTTTAAATTTTGAAAATCTCAAACTCCTGCAAATATCCAAAACAAAAAGCTGCCTTTTTCTACTTTCTTATATCCTTCAATTAAAGCAAGAGTGATTGTTGTAAATACGAAAATCTTAATTCGATTTCAAGTAATTCTATTTTCCTCTCTCAAATATATATATAATAAAATTTAGGCATAATGAATTTTTTGACCTTCCATCTTTACAGGAAAAGTCATTTTAGCCTTTAATTTTAATTTTTTTTAGCCCTTACATTTGTGTTATTTATCAAATCACCCCAAAATGGATAGAAAAGTTAGCATTTGTTAACTTTATTGACATGGCATACATTGGATTGTCATGTAAGCAATTAATTTATTTTTTAATTTAAAAATTTTAAAACTTATAAAAATTATTTTTAAAAATTAAAAACTATTAAAGTTATTTTAAAAAGTATAAAAATTATAAAAAAATATTTTTTAAATTTTAAAAAAAATTAAGGGTAAACTATACAAACGGTCACTCAACTATGCCCTCGTTCCTGATTTGGTCACCCAATTTGAAAAGTTTTTAATTTAGGTGCTAACATTTGAATTCGTTAAATTGATAATAGAAAATGTGGGGTGTGCCTCGCATTTATCAGACAATTTGTGATGCGTTGTGAAACTAACTAAAAATTTGACTAAGGCAAGCGCACCTATCAATTAATAGTATAGCTATGGGGAGCAAATATATCATTCCATGAAAACTAAAAGTACTAGTAATTACCGTATTTTCCATTATTTAACCGAATAATTTGAGTAATTTATTAAAACTAAAATTAACTAATTTAATTACTAACAAACACGACAAAGAACAAAATAGGAAAATAATCGATTAACAACCAATAAGCAAAACAATACCTAGGAAAGAATCCACCTAGATTTCATTTGTCACTATCAATCTAAATTACACAACTTATTTACTTAGCATCTTGATCCGTAGAAATCCCTAACTTATGCTAATATCTCTTTCAAGCATAAGAACAACTAACTCTAGGTTGATTAATTGAAATTTATTTCTAATTAAAACCCTATTATCGCATTAATTCGTTCTATGGATTCTCTAGTAGATTTGACTCTAATTCGGTAAATTTATGTCATCCTATTTCTAGGATTGCATGCAACTCCATTCAATTACGCAAGACTTACTCTTAAATAGGCCTATTCAACCTCCAATTTAAGCACATCAATCACGGATCAATACTCAAGAAATATTAAACCAAGAATTAAACACACATAATTGAGAACAAAAAATTAAGTCTTTATTGCGTAAAATAAAAAATCAAACGACAGAATCCATCATAGGGTTCATCTCCTAGTTAAATTTTGCTATCTTTTCCCGGTCTAACTTTGGTTACTTCAGGGATATTTTAGTCATTTTAGAACTTAGTCTATTTAAAGGGGTCTTATATCCCTGTTTCGAGAAGGCAATTAAAAATGTAGTACTACAGAACTTTTCTTTTGAGGGCGAGAAGATGTAGTCGTAGATGAGTTTTGGTGAGAGTTTTCGTGGTAACTATGGAGAGAATTTTGTTTCCGAGTTAGGACTTTGTTTTCAGGGTTCGGGTTTGTATGTTCAGTATATTTAGATTTATTTTCTCCATATTATACTCTTGTTTATTTACTCATTTAGTGAAAAGCCAAAGCCTCATTTGTCTGCGGGTTTTGTCCTCTTCAGAGGAGTTTTCCACGTAAAATTTGTGTTTAATCTTCTCTACTTTTCTATTTCGTTGTTTATACAGGTCGACCCCCCCAACAAATTGGTATAAGAGCTTGGTTCGGATTTCACAATCAACCCATTCTGGGATGGCGACAATAAATTTTAATATCAAAAAGTTTGATGAAATATCGTAACAAATTTCATATGTAGCATCTAAAGGTATCCATATAATTTCAATAATTGCGTTCATTTTTTATGGTGTTCATGTCAGCTGTCAAAATTCGGTGTTTCAATAGTAGGAAGTTGATTATTTCCTTGGACTTCAATTTTGGCTTTAGATAATTTACAAATAAATTTAGGTATTGTAGAAGGCCCAAATTGCCCGGGGCCCATTTCATTACACCTAAACCCATACACCAACAGAACCAAGACCCAAACACATTAAAACCCAATTCAGAAGCCCAAATCAACTAAGCCCAAACCCAAATAGCCTAATACCTAAAACAGAAAAACAAAAAGAAAAAAAACCTAGCCACTTGCTCTGCCTTCTGACCCTCACCACCTGCTCCATTGCCCATCAGCCAACCGCCTCACTTGCTCCCCATAACCTGCAAAACAAGACAAAACAAACAGCAAAAGCAGAGGAGAATAACAAAAAATAAAAATATATATTTTGTATTTCATTTTCGGCTATATAAGGCTGCTATTGTACTGCAAAATGGGGGGTTCTTCTCTCTTTTTTTTAACAGACAAATCGAAAGCACCAAATGTAAAAAAGGGGATTTTTTTTATATTCGAACCATCAACAATCGAAAACAAGAAAAGAACTTTCAGAAGGTTGTTTTTTGTTCTTCCATTTTTATTTTCAGTTATTTCAATACTAGTATTTTTATTTTACTTCTTTTTTTGAAACCTTTAAAAACGAAATAATAACTAAAAAAAAGAAGGAAGACATACCTAAATCGGGGCCCTTTCGTCGTCGGAACCCCTTTTCCTTCGGTGCCGAAATCGGGCTAAAGGAGAGGAGGGGCTTGTGGCTCGGCTTTCTAACAGGTTTCGAACTGACCTAAAGCCTATCTCCACGTATTGTCGGCCACCGAGTATGATGGTGGTGCGATGATCGGCCGGGGAACCCACTCGCCGGAGAGAGAGAAAGACGAAAAGGGGAGATGAGAGGAAGAGAAGCTTTTTTTTTCTTGAATGGCTGCTGTTTCTAAAAAAATTTAGGGCTAAAATGTGTTAAAAAAAAATTTTTTTGTTATAATAATAAACAAAACGGCGCCGTTTGATGCATAGGGTTACTGTGCATATTCCTTAAAAGGAATATTGCGCGATCGGTCCCCATCCTTTTGTGGTGCTATTGGATCAAGTCCCATTCTGCGTTTTCCTTTTTTTTGCGATTTTGTCCTGTTATTTCCGTTTCATTTCAATTCAATCCGCGCGCTTCAAATAGGTCCTTTCCTTTTTATTTTATTTCAAATTTCTCCCCAAACCTTCGTTTTAAAAAGCAATTTAGCCCCTCCTTTAATTATTTTGCAACTTTATTATTATTATCGCTATATTATTATTATTACTGTTATTATTTTTCATATAATGTGTACATTTTATTACTATTGTTATATCTCTTTTATATATATTTTTTTTATTATTTGTTCACTAAACACCATTATTGCTACTATTATTATTATTTTATTTTTTGCCTATTATTTTTTTTACTATTTCTTATTTTTAAGCATCCTATGTTATTTTATTATTATCATTACCATTATTTTATTTTTTTCTTATTATTATTATCGTTCCATTTTATTATTATTATTATTATTATTATATTATTACTATTAGTATTTTTTATATGTTATTATTCTTTATTTTATTATTATCGTCTTATTATTATTATTATTATTATTATTATTTTCTTTTTATTATTTTCATTACTATTATAATTATATTTTCTCTTTGTATTTATTACTCATTATTATTTTATTGTTATTTTATTTTTTTGACTTGTTTTATTTTATTTTCGTCTTCATTATTGTTATTCATATTAACGTATTTATTATTCTTTCATCATGTATATTTGTACCATCATTTTTTACAAATTTGTGTTATATTAACCTTTACCCAGTACGAAAATGATTCTTTTATAAAGGCAATATTTCGTATTTAGAAATTCGATAAATCGTGCCCTAACTTACTGGATTTCGATTTTTCTCGTTTAATCTAAATAACGGAATATCCTTTTAAATCGCAATAAGTTTTAAATGAAAAAAGAAAGCTATTTCTCGAGAATTTGAGATGTTATGTCCTAACGTATTGGATGTGACATTTTGTTACCTTGGGAAAAGATTTCTTAAAATAAAGGCAATATTCTGTATTTGGAATTTCAAGAAATCGAGCCCTAACTTACTGGGTTCCGGTTTCTCATTTGACAAATAACCGAATATCCTCCTCAAATTTAAATCCGAGTTTTAAAGTCAAAAGACAAGCTCAGTTCCAGGGACTCAAAGTGTCGTGCCCTAACTTACTGGGTATGACATTTTATCTTTTCAAAATAAGAGGGTTTTATCATCCATCTCGATTCGTTCAAGTTTTAAAAATAAAAGAGGATCGTATTTTTGAATTTTTTCAAATTTTCAACATTAGGACATTAATTAATCAATTTGGTACCAATTTTGGGCGTGACGAGGGTGCTAATCCTTCCTCGCGCGTAATTGACTCCCGAACCCGTTTCCTCAAATTTCGTGGACCAAAAACACTATTTTAGTAAAGCCAAACGTTTTATTAAAACAAAGGTGATCCGATCACACCAAATAAAGATCGGTGGCGACTCCCACTTTTATTTTCGTTTTCAAAATCCAAGTCGACCCCGTTTTACAAAAAATTGGTTTCGACAGGTATAATTCAAGAATCATTGTCATTCCATTTCTTATATGATGAGTTCCGGAAAGGAACCATTTTAAGTGTAGGTTATAGTTTCTTGGTTGCAATTGCTATGGTTGATAAAATGGTTTCAATGGTCTTAGCTTGAGGATGCTGCTTATTCGTTAATCCATAACATTCCAAATTTTTTAATCGAAAATTAAACTAAATCTAAGGTTTCATTCGCACCTTCAATTTATTTTGTATCTATTTGATTAGATTTCTAAATAATTTTTACAAACTATTTTTAACTGTATTCACTAAATATGTGTATTTTTCTTTTCATAACTAATAAAAAAAAGTTTCAACATATCTCATTAAACTTGGTTGCTATAAAATCATTCCAACAAATAAATTTTTTTTTTTTAGATTGAAACTTGTGTTCTCATCCTTACAAGGACAAAACCACAACTACTTAATTCTACAACTCATTGATAGCCACAGGGGTGGCGGTAGAGGGATATACAAATAGTGAAGTATGAAGTTTATTGTAGATGCTATTTGTTTACATTTGGAGTATGGGCATACAACAGGCATAGTTTATCTTTGGATAAAATAGATGATCACTTGGATGAAAACAATTTTTTAACCTTGAAGTATGCAGCCATCCATAAATCCAAAAGTTTTATAATATAATAACTCCAGGTTAATGAAACCTTCAAAAACATAATAAATATATATAATTTATCCCTCAATTTCTATCTTTTCTATTCTTCGTTTGTTTCTTTAAATCACATCACAAAAAATATAGACGTCGATAATAGCAATAGAAATAATCTTAAAATAATAAGAAGAAAAACAAGAACAAACAAATTTTAAGTGAAAAATCATTTTGGGAAAAAAAAAATCATAGATGAAAGAAAAGAAATTTACTAATATAAACTCTATAAATTATAATTTAAAAATATTTTAATTTTTTTTAAAATGTGATTTAATAATTGTTTAATCAATAGGTAATTCAAAAAAAACTGACGTGTACTCTCATTTTTAATAGAATTTTTTTAGAAAAATTTGATATTTCATGATTTTTTTCTAAAATTCGCCTAGGGATCCAAAATAACTATTATGATATGATATATAAAATAAAATAGTGTCAATGATATATGTACAAAATGGGTTGACTCATCAACCTTTAACCACCATATTTTTATGAGTTATAAAAAGTGTATTTGATGCATTTTTTTGATTTAAAAATTCAATTAGATAAAAAAGAGGAAATAGGTTATGAGTTTTGAAAGTGTGAGAACTTTTCGGAGATTGAGCCTAAAGAAATAAAACTATAATATGAACAAAATTGTTGAGTACTGATCTGTGTTAACAGGTTTTATAACATAAATAATAATCTGAGAGGTAGCTTAGCTGGATTAAGACAACATGAAATGGCAAGCATATCAATTAAAATTTGGCCAAATGTAACTTCCTTAATAATAATAAGCACGCGGAATTGAAGGCTTCCTTTTTATGCTTTCTTTATAAACAAAGCTGCAGCGAAGTCTTGACCTACTTCATTTGACAGAGCACCTAAGTCTTCACTCATTCTAGTAAACACTGTCAGTGGGCTTAAGCTCTTTCAATAAACTATAATATGACCAAAAGTGTTTGAGTATATAATCCTCTACTAAAGGCGAAACCTCAAAAATCAAGACCAGAAATATACACACATTTGTCTGCCTTTAATTCTCTCTTTCTCTTTGAATAAATTGCTCTAAGTGATCTTAAACCCTTTCAACCTTTCAATTTTTAGTCTTCCTCACATGGATGAAAATTTAAGAAAAGGCTGCTCGTACTGGAAAGGTTAACGAATTGTATAGAGTAATTCAAAGAAATGGAAATGTTTTGAGGCGTGTTGATGAGGTGGAGTTTATCGACACTCCATTACATGTAGCTGCAGAAGAAGGGTGCATCGAGTTTGCAATGGAGATGATGAACTTAAGGCCATCATTTCTCGGAAGCTAAACCACCAAGGTTTGAGCCCACTTCACATTGCTGTTAGAAAAGGGCATAAAGAGACGGCGCTCCGCTTCTTGGAGATTGATAAACATCTTGTTCGTGTCAGAGGAAAGAAAGGTAAGACTCCATTGCACTACTTATGTAAAGTTGGAAACCAGCTTGGTCTGTTGGATACGTTTCTGGAAGCTTCTCCTGATTGTATCCAAGATGTTACAATTGAGAATCGCACTGCTTTGCATATTGCAATCGAAAACAATAGACTGGACGTTCTCCAACTCCTAATTCGAACGCTTAAAAGGAAAGACTATTACTGGGAAGTGGTTAACCGGAAAGACAAAGATGGCAACACTGCACTACACATAGCCGCTATCCATAATCAACCCACGGTTCGACTCAACTCCTTCGATAGTAATTCATATTACATAGATTCTTTTTTTACTTTATAGACATGATTAATTGATTCTAGCCTTTTTATATCCTAAACTATCAATTGAACAGATGCTTAAACTACTATTAAATTGCAAGGCTGATAAGCATGCTACCAATCAAGTTGGTTTGACCGCACTGGGTATTGCACAACAACATAACAACAGAGAAAACATTGCTATACTGAAAGGCTGCTTTATTCCAGTAGTTTCAAACTTACAACGTAAGTTGGAGAAACAAGTTGTCAAGTATGTGACAAAAGCATCACTACTAATTTTTCAAAATATGGACAATATATCAGCCGATGACCGCAATGCCTTGCTAGTCATTTTAGGACTGCTTCTAACCGCAACCTACCAAGCCACTCTAAGCCCACCTGGTGGTGTTTGGCAAGGTGAAAATACCTCAAAGTCCAAAGAATCATATGATCCAATGGTACTAGGGAAATCAGTCATGGGTCAAACGCATTTTCTTCTCTTCTATATTCCAACCTATCTTGTGTTCCTCGTAACATTATTCCTAACACTAGCTTTACTCAAAACTTTTCCACATGATTTTAGGAGTGCACTTCAAGTATTATTAGCGTTTCTTGCAGTGTCCTTCGATGAATCAATATCTGACTTAGCGCCCACCTATTTAACATATGCAATTATTAATATATTTTCAGGAATTCTTTTCCTTTTAATGGTGTCCATGTGTATCGTATGTCGAGTGTCAAAAATTAGTGTTTCAATAGTAGGATATTGGATATTCCCTTCAATTTTATACTTTTTTATGGAAAGTGGAATAGATATGGGTGTAGGTCAAGGATTGTTGTTATTCTTTATTTTATATGATGAATTCTGAAAAGGAACCTTTTTTGTTGTATGCTATTGTTTATTTGTAAGTGTTGATGCTTTGTTAGGTAATGATATTGACTTCCCATACTTTGTTGCATTAATAGGATGCTGGTTATTCCTTAATCTAGGTCGATTATGTATAATACGGTGCACTCAATTTTGTAATACCCTTTTGTAATATGTCAATGTAACATTTCCTGTATTTTATTTTAATTTTTTGTTGTTATGTTTTGAATGGGTTTATTTCGTTTATAATTTAATTAGATTTCAGGTGAAATAAAATTGATATATATATATATATATATATATATATATATATATATTTAAATAATTTCTACAAATTTTCATTTTCCGTTAAATTTATTTTGTGAAAGTCGTTCTAAATAATTAATTATATTATAATAATATTTCTCTTATTATTAACTCTCTTCTACCCCTAGCATCTCATATAGTTTTTTTTTAATAATAAACAAAATAAATTAATTAATATTATAACCCATTTAATAATTTGAAATAATTAACTAAAATTAGATTAAAATAAGTTTTTTTTTTTATAAAATCATTATAATTTTATCGTATTGTTTGAAGAATCATTGCTTTAATGCACAATTGTTTCTTAGTACTCAATTTTTTATTGGTAATGTTTTCAGATGCTATCTGACTAAATATGTCTAACTATTGGTCGCTGTTTAGAAAGCTAAATTTAAATTTTAATTGATATATAATTGTATTATTAATTAAATAATAATTAAAATGATTAGAGTTCTATTCAAGTAATAACACTATTTTACTTCAATAAAATTACCACAATTTTAAAGCAATAAAATTAACACAACTTTTTTACCTCAAAAATTGTTAACTAATAATTGTAAATTAAATTATAATTATCACAATTTTTCTATAATTTATGCTTAAAGTTTTATTTAAGTAATAACTCTATTTTAAAATTAGCACAACTTTTTTAACTAATAAGTCTAAATTAATTAATAATTATTTTTAAAGTTAATTTAATAATAAAGAGTATTCTGAACGGTTCAAAAAATTTCTCTAAATTCATGCCTTAATATATATTATAGATAAAGGAAATTGGACAATTTGATGAACATATTTTGGGTCACAATGGATTTAGATAACTATGTATGATATTAAGATCACACATGAGCTCATGAGTAAAAATATTAAGAAAGTCTCTGCAAATTATAATTCCGCCGGAAGGAGGTTAAATCAAATTTGAAAATATTTACTGGAATTTTGAGATTGGGGCTTGATTGTTGTTGAGAACAACAACATAAATAATTTAATTTATTTAATTAGTTAATAAATTTCATAAAATATAAAACCATTTTCCAAATATTTGGTTTTGCAGCTTGGTTGGTAATGGCTTTTGACCTTGAATGGCACTAACAACTGCAAATAAGAATTAAAGCGTCCATGGTAATTTCTTTATATTCCAAGAACAAAATTGAAGCCAAAGCCAGAGTCATAGATTTGGCGAAAACACTCCAAATATTAGGGAATAAAAAATTCTTACAGACAACCATTGTTCTTGCTTTCCAATGTTTTTCGTGAGTACTTCAAGAAGAAGATTGAGGTGTTGTAAAAATTATTTTTTAATTTTAAAAATATTAAAAAGTATATTTTAGATTTTAAACATATTTTAGATTTTTATTTTTATTTTTAAATTTTTAATTATTTTAAAAAAATATATACTAGTCAACATGTCATTGGGCTACAGTTTTATAAGAAATAAATAGAATATTATGAAAAAAAAAATCAACATGTGTCAGATCCACCACTGCCACATCATCATTTTACATAAAAAAATTTAATGATTTAACCTTTTTTTTATTTTTTAGAATTATTATTATTTTTTTAAAAAAAATCAAAATAATATTTTAGCTATAATTTAGGGACTAAATTAATAATTAATCATTTAAATTAACGTGTCACGTCATCAATTTGCATGTTTCAAAATGTATAAAGATTAATTTATTTATTTTTCAATAAATAGACTAAAATGTAATACATCCCTAAATACAGAAACTTCCCTAATACTTTTAATGCTCAGCTTAACCCAACGAGTTGATGAACACTTTTACGAAATTCATTATGTAATGTTATAAGTTAAAATTTTAATTGTTTATATTAATTTTAAGGGTTTTTTTAATGAGATGTGATTGTGTGGTTAATTATTAATTTATAGATTTATATACTTATAATGTGTTAAGTACAAACATTTTAAAAAATATATAAATATTGCTTATTATTTCAAGTGAAAGAAAAATACCTTCAATTTTATATTTATTAAAAATAATAGTTTAGCTTTTTATAAATTCCAAACAGTGTCATTATTGTATAGATAAAATATTATAAAATTCAAAAAAAATTAGAAATGGTGCAAATACGATCATACTAACTGATAATTTAAAAAAATAGACAATACATTCAAATCATAAACTACAGATGAAATATAATCTAGATATGAATAATTCTAGACATAATTCACACGTAACCATATTTAAGTAAAAATAAATTTAGATAAAACACGCTTGCTCAAAGATTGAATTACATATTCAAGCTAAAAGACTGAGTCAAATTTTGAACGGTAAAAAAATAGGTTTGAGCAAAAAAAAAAAAAACATGTTTAAAGTTTTTCGAGGTTGAGATCAAATATTCAAGGCCTGACCTTCTAACCCCGACTAGTCCGATTCATTTTCTATAATTTTTAATATATTATATTATGTTATTTTTATATAAAATGTAATTTATAACACATTAAAATTTAATCTATAGTAATATATCATATTAAATGCAAACATTAAAATTTGTTAATTGGATGCATATAAAATTTTAATAAATGAAAAACTATATAAAATTATTAATATTAAACTAAAAATAATATAAATATTTCAAACAGATTTAAAAAATAATATGGGCGGCCTAAAATGAGCTTCGGTTAGCTATTTACAAGTATGTATAAACTTGGACAAAATTTTAAGCTTATATTTCGGGTTAGCCTAAACCTGAAAAAACATAAAATATGTTAACATAATGCTTAAATTCGACCCAGTACGTACCCGACCAATTAATCCTCTAATAAAGCTCATGCATGGTTTACAAAAAGTGAATTTCTATCTTGAACATTCAAAATCCCATGTTTGAACCTTACTAGCATAGCCAAAGACTTAATGGCACAAAAAAAAAAAAAAAAAAAAACCCTTAAATTAATAACATTAATAATACACTCAATAGAAGTATTATTTTTCCACGTGTTTTAGTTTATGAATTTGCAATTTGCTATGTTTTAGGTATTACAAGTATTAAAATATGTTTTAAAAAACAAGGTTGAGGTTGGGAGCATGCAATTTGCTATGTTTTAGGTAGTGTCCAATTTCATGCTTAACCAAAGCTTCAGTTTGACTTAAATGTAAAGCTACCAATTGGAAGTGTTAACCAAAGCCATTGAAAGTAAAGCAACCAATTGAAAATCTGAACCAAAGCCATTGGAATTGCCTAACAAAATTTTTGCCGAGAAAAAGAAATATCACTTAAGTATACTTGATTTTCATATGTAACTTTCCACTATTTCCGTAAGCTAATTGTATTTGATACAGTAGGCTTTTCATATAAAACGAAAAGAACGAATGACTTCTTTTCGTACAACGATGCCTTCCTCGTTCACCTACTGCCTCCCATTTATGTAATCCTTTGACTCTGAACATATCACATTAGCCTTTCAGTTGATCCTTCCTCCTGTTATGGATAACATATTGGAAAGAGCTGCTCGAGCAGGGAATGTTAGTGAGTTGTATACATTAATCGAGAGAGATTGAAATGTTTTGAAGCGCTTTGATGAGGTGGAGTTTGTCAATACTCCATGACACATTGCTGTACACGAAGGGTGCATTGAGTTTGCAATGGAGATTATGAGTTTAAACCCATCCTTTGCCAGGAAGCTAAACCACCAAGGCTTGAGCCCTATTCACCTTGCTGTCGAGAAAGGGCATCAAGAGATGGCGTTGCGTCTCATAGAAACCGATAACTATCTTGTTCGTGTTAGAGGGAAAAATGGTGTGACTCCTTTGCATTACATTTGTAAAGTTAGAAACCACGATGGTCTGTTAGATACATTTCTGAAGACTTGTCCTGATAGTATCCGAGATGTTACAACAGCGAATTGCACCGCTTTGCATATTGCAACGAAGAACAATAGATTAGACGTTCTTCAAGTCCTAACTCGAACTCTTAGGAAGAAAGACTGTTGCTGGGAAGTGGTAAACAGGAAAGACAAAAATGTCAACACTGCACTACACATTGCTGCTAGAAATAATCAACCCGAGGTTTAACTTATCCGCTTTTATAATTAATATTACATATATTCTTTTGTATTTCATGGACATGACTATTTAATTGTAAAATCGAAAAAATTCCGATTCTTACTTTAACTCTTGAAAATAGGATTAACTGTAATTGTGATTTGTGAGCACTATAGACCACCTATTTATATACATTCAAAGAATACTATTTTAAAGAATCGCGACCCTTCATATTGAACATACTTCTTAGAAGAAATATGTCCCATGAAAATATATCCATTGAATGATAAATTATCACTTTCTAAACTTGAATAAATGCTCGTCAATATTTAAATTTGTAATCTATAATTTCCAACATGAAAGACCTACTTCATTTGACTGAGCACCTATGCCTTCAGTCTTATATTTCAAATACTACTTGTGTTGCTTGCAGTGTGCTTCGATGAATCAATATCTGTCATAACCCCCACCCATTCAACATACGTAATTATCAATATATTTTCAGGAATTCTTTTCATTTTAATGGTGTTCATGTGTGTCGTATATCAAGTATCAAACTTAGTGTTTCAATTTTATATTTATGTTTAGGTAATAAAATAAGTATAGGCGTAGCTCAAGAATTGTTGTTATTCCTTTTTTTATATGATGATGACTTCTGGAAATGAGACAGTTTAGTTGTATGCTATAGTTTATTTATAGGAATTAATGCTTTCATTAGTGATGGTAATACCTCGAGATACCCTGTTAAATGGATAGAATGTTGGCTATTATTAAGTTTATGTCGATTATGCATGCTACAGTGCAATCAATGTTGTAACATTTATTTCTAGTATGTCAATGTGACATTATCTTTTAAATTTTTTTGCGAATTATTCTTTGAATAGGTTTATTTCACTTATAATTTGATTAGATGAACTAAATGTGTATTTAAGTATACAAGTAATGTATAATCTTAGCTCTAAATTGTAGAGTATGCATCAATGTTGTAACATCTTAAATTATCTAATTGGCAATGTGATTTTAGTTGTTGATTTTGTTTATTTTAGACATATTGGTTTATTTAATCTTTTAATTTCACGAAAAAAAAATCATTTGTCATTTATTTAATTTTTCGTCTCTTTTGGTCATTGGACTTGTATTATTTGTTAAATCACTTTAAAATAAATAAAAAATTAGTATTTTTTTAACTTTTTTTTACGTGACATCCATATGGAAGTCCACGTGGCATTTAGCAATTAATTAATTTTTTAAATATTATACATTTTTATAACTTTTATATTTTTTATATTTTTATATTTAAAAAACTAATTAATTACTAACGTAGTATCCATATGGCAATCTATGTTTATGCCATATCAGTAAACTTTTGTATCTATTTTGAAGTGATTTGATAAATAATACAAGCTAAAGAGCTAAAAAACAAAAAATTAAACAAATGACTAAAATACTTTTTTTTTAAAAGTTAAAATATCAAATAAGTCATTATGCATTTATTTCTTATCTATTTATAGTATGTGAATGTAACATCAGTAATTTCTTTCTAACTTTTTTTGGGGGTTTATTTTTTGGATGGATTTATTTCACTTATAATTTGATATATAAATGGATTGAAACCAATCCCACGTTTTACACAACAAGTGTACATTGCTTTTTGTTTCTTATTTTCTATGTATCTTTAAGTATACAATCAATATGTATAATCTTTGCTCTCTCTTTTTATTAGTTATCCTTTAATTTACTTTGTAATTTTCAAGCATAATTCAAATAATACTAAAATGTGAACCAATTTTCACATAATTTATATAAATTTCGATTAAATTAAGGAATCTTTTAATAAGTATTGATCGTTGTATTATCCGGTAGGTTGGAATTCACTTCACATTTGTTTATTGGCAAGGTAACGGTATGACTGCTTCTTTGACAATAAAAGGGGTGAAAAGACAAACGTTATTTAAAACTGAGTGATGAAATATTTTTTCATTGTTATTAATTGTTTGCACAGATAGTGAATATATAAAATTATCTAGAAATTTTGTAATATTTTTTTTATTACTATATTCCTATGGACTGAGGAAAAAAAATAATTGCGTTATTTTATAATCATGACTTTAAACTAAATTTATAATAAAGCTTTCCAACCCTAAATGATAAAATTCTTTTGACATGGTGGAACCTCCAAGCTTTTCAAAACAAATTTTAAAAGAAAAATGCTTCCCAATAATTCTCATAAAAGAAAGAGAACATCATCGCTTCTTTTCTTTTCAAGGTGGCTTTTTGTGCCTTTCATTTCTTTAAACTTTAAACATACACTATCAAAATTTCATAATAATCCTCTGCTAAAGGCGAAACCCAGAAAGATATACATAATTCGTCTGCCTTTTTTCTAGCCTTTTATTGTTTCCTTGTTGGCTGCAACTGACAGACATACAGCAGCAATTGTTTCCTTTCATTTTCTCTCTTCCTATTGTTCATTGATCCTTCCTCCTGACATGGATGAAAATTTAAGAAAGGCTGCTCGTACAGGAAAGGTTAACGAATTATATAGAGTAATTCAAAGCAATGGAAATGTTTTGAGGCATTTTGACGAGGTGGAGTTTGTCGAGACTCCATTACATATAGCTGCAGAAGAAGGGTGCATCGAGTTTGCAATGGAGATGATGAACTTAAAGCCATCATTTGCTCGAAAGCTAAACCACCAAGGTTTGAGCCCACTTCACATTGCTGTTAGAAAAGGGCATAAAGAGATGGCACTCCGCTTCTTGGAGATTGATAAACATCTTGTTCGTGTCAGAGGAAAGAAAGGTAAGACTCCACTGCACTACTTATGTAAAGTTGGAAACCAGCTTGGTCTGTTGGATACATTTCTGGAAGCTTCTCCTGATTGTATCCAAGATGTTACAACTGAGAATCGCACTGCTTTGCATATTGCAATCCAAAACAATAGACTGGACGTTCTCCAACTCCTAATTCGAACTCTTAAGAGAAAAGACTATCATTGGGAAGTGGTGAACCGGAAAGACAAAGATGGCAACACTGCACTACACATAGCCACTATCCATAATCAACCCAAGGTTCGACTCAACTGCTTCGCTAGTAATTCATATTACATAGATTATTTTTTCTACTTCACAGACATGATTAATTGATTCTAGCCTTTTTATATCCTAAACTATCAATTGAACAGGTGCTTAAACTACTATTAAATTGCAAGGCTGATAAGCATGCTACCAATCAAGTTGGTTTGACCGCACTGGGTGTTGCACAACAACATAATAACAGAGAAAACATTGCTATTCTGAAAGGCTACTTTATTCCAGTAGTTTCAAACTTTAAACGTAAGTTGGAGAAACTAGTTGTCAAGTACGTGACAAAAGCATCACTACTAATTTTTCAAAATATGGACAATATATCAGCCGATGACCGCAATGCCTTGCTAGTCATTTTAGGACTGCTTCTAACTGCAACCTACCAAGCCACTCTAAGCCCACCTGGTGGCGTTTGGCAAGGTGAAAATACTTCAAGGTCCAAAGGATCATTTGATGAATGGGTAATAGGAAATCAGTCATGAATGAATCGGAGTTTCTTCTCTTCTATATTCCAGCCTATCTAGTGTTCCTCGTAACATTATTCCTAACACTAGCTCTACTCAAAACTTTTCCCCATGAGTTTAGGACTGCACTTCAAGTACTATTAGCGTTTCTTGCAGTGTCCTTCGATGAATCAATATATTTGATAGCCCCCAGCCATTTAACATATGCAATTCTTAATATATTTTCAGGAATTCTTTTCCTTCTAATGTTGTCCATGTGTATCGTATATCGGGTGTCAAAAATTAGTGTTTCAATAGTGGGATGTTGGATATTCCCTTCAATCTTAGATCATTTAGGAAATGAAATAAGCATAGGTGTAGCTGAAGGATTATTGTTATTCCTTATTTTATATGATGAATTCTGAAAAGGAACAATTTTAGTTGTCTGCTATTGTTCATTTGTAAGCACTGTTGATGTTTTCGAGAATGGTACTACCTTTATGTACTTAGCTGCATTCATAGGATGTTGGCTATTCCTTAGTCTAGGTCGATTATGCATAATGCGGTGTACTCAATTTTGTAACACCCATTTATAATATCTCAATGTAACATCTCCTTTATTTTATTCTAGCTAGTTTTTTGTTGTTATTTTTTTGAATGGGTTTATTTCATTTATAATTACATTAGATATATAAATGGATTAGAATCTCTCCCACGTGAAAAATAGTAAAAATCATAATAAAAAATTACAAAAAAATTCTTTAAAATACCAAAAAGTTGTAAATTTTTCCATAAAATTAAAGTCTAAAATTTTCTAAATGATCCTAAAATACACTATGGTCTCTAAAAAATTTTCATATAAATGCATTTTATTCTAAAGATAATTATTTGATATATAAATAATAGAATTTTTAACTCCACAGTTGAGATTTAAATAAATATAGTAATAATATTTATTATTTTTATAAGGTTTATATATTGCTGTAATTCCTTTTCTTTTTTTTTTCCTTTCTTGTATTTAGATCGATTGCCTTTTTTTCTTTCTTTTTCTTGTTGTTGATGTATAATATATGTTTACCAAATTTAAATTTATCAAATTATCACTGCTGGCATGACATTTCTATAGATAAATAATTTATTATTATTTTTTTAAAAACTATCATTATTATTTAAATTATTGAAGAGATAATAGTTAACTAAGTTTCCATAACAAATTAAATAGTAAAAGAAAGCATCTTTTAGTTTAAATAGAAAATTAAGTTTTTCAAAACAAATTTTAAAAGAAAAAGGCTTCCCGATAATTCTCATAAAAGAAAGAGAACAGCATCGCTTCTTTTCTTTTCAAAGTGGCTTTTTGTTCGCACTACTGCCTTTCATTTCTTTAAACTTTAAACATACACTATCAAAATTTCATAATAATCTTCTATTAAAGGTCTAACCTAGAAAGATATGTCTTTTTTAAAATATTTATAATAATCGAGTTAATATTCAATCGATAATATATATATATATTTAAACAATTTAATTTTTTTGAATGAGGTGAGTTTGTGGACTTGTTTTGCTAAACTGTGAAAATGAAAGAAAATGATTTTTTAATTTTAACAGTTCATAAATAATATAATATATAGTAACAAAATTAAATCACAGCAAATTAAAATTATAGAAAAATATCAATATTCTATATAAAATAATAATTAAAATGCTAACCAATAATATATTGGTATATTCTTTTTTTTTAATAAGCTTATTTGATCGAAGTTAAAAAAAATATATATCTTAACCAAATTACAAATGAAGGAATCCTAATAATTTAACAAAAAATTTAATAAAAAAAATATTGTTAAAATTTTTAAAAATGAATATTGAGATCTAATAATTCAAAAAATACTAATGATACGATATTTACTTAACTTCACAAGGAAACCGAATTTTCTTTCCCTCATTTTACTTAATTTTCCCTCGTTTCTTCTTCTTTTTAATCCAAACATGTTGTAAGTGATAAGTAGTTCTTTATCTACTTATCATTTTTCACACCTTTTTTATTGAAAAAAAATTATTATTTGTTTTCTTTATGAATTATCAAACGTTCTTAAAAAACTAAGTCACTAAATAATAATTTTTAATATTTTACTGTACTTTTATAAGATATTTGTCAACCATTGAAGTACCAAATATTATTATTAAGGGAATAACTTATATTAGGATGATTCTAAAAATTTTAATTTTTTAAGCACCAATAAAATAATGACACCTTATTAATTTTTAGAGACATAAAATTAGTATGATACAGTATTCATCCATATTCAATATATTCTCTAATCCAATTTGTTTAATATATTAAAGAAATTAAGTAAAATAAATGTTTTTAAACGTTTTAACTAAAATTAAATTGAATTAAAAAATTAGATTAAATATGTCACCTATTACAAAGAAATAGTAATTATGTTTAGTAATTAAGTTCATATTAAATATGACGAAAGGCCCTCATGATCGTCTTCGAATACCTATTCGGTTCATCCGATCAATCAGTTCCCCTCATCTCTTGTAAGGAGTCTTATTTGGTTTTGTTATCAAGGGTCAAGGTTCGCGGAGACATTTTCGTCCATGGTAATTTCTTTATATTTTGATTTCTTTCCTATTCCAAGAATAAAATTGAAACCAAAGCCACAGTCATAGGTTTGGCGAAAACACTCCAAATATTAGGGAATAAAAATTTCTTACAGACAACCATTGTTCTTGCTTTCCAATGTTTTTCGTGAGTACTTCAAGAAGAAGATTGAGGTGTTGTAAAAATTATTTTTAAATTTTAAAAATATTAAAAAGTATATTTTAGATTTTAAACATTTTTTATTTTTTATTTTTATTTCTAAAATTTTAATTATTTTAAAAAAATATATTACCACATGTCAACATGTCATTCGGCTAGAGTTTTATAAGAAATAAATAGAAGATTATGAAAAAATAATAATTAACATGTGTTAGATGTTGATTGGTCTACCATTGCCACATCATCATTTAACAGAAAAAATTTAATGATTTAACATTTTTTTTAGAATTATTATTAATTTTAAAAAAATAAAAATAATATTTTAGTTATAATATAGGGACCAAATTAATAATTAATCATTTAAATTAATATGTCTCGTCATCAATTTAACGAAGAAGCTAATTTCCACATTACAAAATGTATAAAGATTAATTTATTTATCTTCTAATAAATAGACTAAAACGTAATCCGTCTATAAATACAGAAACTTCCCTAATACTTTTAATGCTTAGCTTAATCCGACCAAATTCAACTTATGAACACTCGTACGAAATTAATTATGTGATGTTATAAGTTAAAAGTTTAATTGTTTATATTAATTTTAAAGGTTTTTTATGAGATGTAATTGTGCGGTAAATTATTAATTTATAAATTTATATACTACAAAAATTTTAAAAAATATATAATTGCTATTATTTTAAGTGAAAGAAAGTTACCTTCAATTTTATATTTATTAAAACTTTTTATAAATTCCAAACAATATCATTATTATATAGATAAATTATTATAAAATTCAAAAAAAAAATAGAAATGGTACAAATACGATCATACTAACTGACAATTAAAAAGAATATACAATACATTCAAATCAAAAACTACAGATGAAAAATAATCTAGATTTGAATAATTTTAGACATAATTCACACATAACCATATTTAAGTAAAAATAAGTTTAGATAAAACACAGACTTGTTCACAAAAAAATCAAAAAATAAACATGTTTAAAATGTGTCAAGGTTGAGCTCAAACATTCAAGGCCGGACCTTCTAACCCGGACTAGTCCGATTCATTTTCTATAATTTTTAATATATTATATTATGTTATTTTTATATAATATGTAATTTATAACACATTAAAATTCAATCTATATATAGTAATAATCATATTAAATGTAAACATTTAAAAATTGTTAGTTGGATGCATATAAAATTTTAATAAATGAAAAACTATATAAAATTATTAAAATTAAACTAAAAATAATATAAATATTTCAAACAAATTTAAAAAATAATAATATAGGTGGCCTAAAATGGGCTTCGGTTAGCTATTTACAAGTATGTATAAACTTGGATAAAATTTTAAGTTTATATTTAGGGTTAGCCTAAACTTGGAGAAACATAAAATGTGTTAACATAATGCTTAAATTCGACCCATAATGTAGCCTGACCAATTAATCCTCTAATAAAGCTCATATATGGTTTACAAAGAGTGAATTTCGATCTTGAACATTCAAAATCCCATGTTTGAGCCTTACTAGCATAGCCAAAGACTTAATGGCAAAAAACAAAACCCTTAAACTAATAACATTAATAATACATTTAATAAGAGTATTATTTTGTCACATGTTTTAGTTTATGCGTTTGCAATAAACTAATTACAAATTGGCAATTTTTAGTCACTCACATGACTTATTTGTAATAAAGAGAAAGAAAATTTATTACTTATTTTAAAGAGGTATTATTTTTTTACAAAAATATTTACTCATCCTTATAATTTCAAATTTAAATTTATACTAATTAATTTTAATTTTATATTTAACTATTTGAACATATATATTAAATAAATTGTGTTTTAAAAAAACCAGGCTGAGGTTGGGAGCATGCAATTTGCTATGTTTTAGGTAGTGTCCAATTTCATGCTTAACCAAAGCTTCAGTTTGACTTAAATGTAAAGCAACCAATTGAAAGTGTCAACCAAAGCCATTGAAAGTAAAGCAACCAATTGAAAGTCTGAACCAAAGCCATTAGAATTGCCTAACGAAATTTTGCCGAGAAAAAGAAATATCACTCAAGTATACTTGATTTTCATATGTAACTTTCCACTATTTTCGTAAGCTAATTGTATTTGACACAGTAGGCTTTTCATATACAGCGAAAAGAACGAATGACTTCTTTTCGTAGAATGGTGCCTTCCTCGTTCACCTACTGCCTCCCATTTATTTAAACCTTTGACTCTGAACATATCGCATTAGCCTTTCAGTTGATCCTTCCTCCTGTTATGGATAACATATTGGAAAGAGCTGCTCGAGCAGGGAATGTTAGTGAGTTGTATACATTAATCGAGAGAGATGGAAATGTTTTGAAGCGCTCTGATGAGGTGGAGTTTGTCAATACTCCATTACACATTGCTGTAGACGAAGGGTGCATTGAGTTTGCAATGGAGATTATGAGTTTAAACCATCCTTCGCCAGGAAGCGAAACCACCAAGGCTTGAGCCCTATTCACCTTTGCTGTCGAGAAAGGGCATCAAGAGATGGCGTTGCGTCTCATAGAAACCGATAACGATCTTGTTCGTGTTAGAGGGAAAAATGATGTGACTCCTTTGCATTACATTTGCAAAGTTGGAAACCGCGATGGCCTGTTAGATACATTTCTGTAGACTTGTCCTGATAGTATCCGAGATGTTACAACAGCGAATTGCACCACTTTGCATATTGCAACGAAGAACAATAGATTAGACGTTCTTTAAGTCCTAACTCCAACACTTAGGAAGAAAGACTGTTGCTGGGAAGTGGTAAACAGGAAAGACAAAAATGTCAACACTGCACTACACATTGCTGCCAGAAATAATCAACCCGAGGTTTGACTCATCCGCTTTTATAATTAATATTACATAGATTCTTTTGTATTTCATGGACATGACTAATTAATTGTAAAATCGAAAAATTTCCTATTCTTACTTTAACTCTTGAAAATAGGATTAACTGTAATTGTGATTTGTGAGCACTATAGACCACCTATTTATATACACTCAAAGAATATTATTTTAAAGAATCGCGACCTTTCATATTGAACATACTTCTTAGAAAAAATATGTCCATTGAATGATAAATTATCACTTTCTAAATTTAAATAAATGCTCATCAATAATTAAATTTGCAATCTATAACTTCCAACATGAAAGACCTTACTTCATTTGACTAAGCACCTATACCTTCACTGTTATATTTCAGAATTCTTTTCATTTTAATGCTGTTCATGTGTGTCGTATATCAAGTGTCAAACTTAATGTTTCAATAGTGGGATGTTGGATATTCCGTTCAATTTTATATTTATGTTTAGGCAATAAAATAAGTACAGGCGCAGGTCAAGAATTGTTGTTATTCCTTTTTCTTTTTTTTTTATATGATGAATTCTTGAAATGAACCAATTTAGTTGTTTGCTATAGTTTATTTATAGGAATTAATGCTTTCATTTGTGATGGTAATACCTTGAGATACCCTGTTAGATAGATAGAATGTTGGCGATTACTTTGTTTATGTCAATTATGCATAATACAGTGCACTCAATGTTGTAACATTTATTTCTAGTATGTCAATGTGACATTATCTTCTAAATATTTTTGTGAATTATTCTTTGAATAGGTTTATTTCACTTATAATTTGATTAAATGAACTAAAAGCGTATTTAAGTATACAAGTAATGTATAATCGTAGCTCTAAATTGTAGATTATGCATCAATGTTGTAACATCCTAAATTATCTAAATGGCAATGTGATTTTAGTTGTTGATTTTGTTTATTTTAGATATAATGGTTTATTTTATCTTTCAATTTCACAAAAAAATTTATTTTAGTCATCTATTTAATTTTTCTATCTTTTTTAGTCATTGAACTTGTATTATTTGTCAAATCACTTCAAAATATATAGAAAAATTAAAATCTTTTAACTTTTCTGACTTAACATCCACATGGAAGTCCATGTGGCATTTAGCAATTAATTAATTTTTAAAAAAATTACACTTTTTAATACTTTTTTATAACATTTATTTTTTTTTATATTTTATATTTTTTATATTTAAAAAATTAATTAATTACTAACGTAGCATCCATGTGGCAATCTATGTTTATGCTTTATTAGTAAATTTTTGTATCTATTTTGAGGTGATTTGATAAATAATGCAAGTTAAAAAGCTAAAAAGACGAAAAATTAAACAAATGATTAAAATGACTTTTTTTTTTGTAAAATTAAAATATGAAATAATTCATTATACATTTATTTCTTATCTATTTGTAGTATGTGAATGTAGCATCTCCTATAATTTCTTCTAACTTATAATTTGATGTATAAATGGATTGAAACCTATCCCACGTTTTACACAAAAAGTGTACATTGCAATCTTTGCTCTCTCTTTTCCTTAGTTATCCTGTAATTTTCATACAAAATTCAAATAATATTATAATATGAATCAAATTTCACATAATTTATATAAATTTCAATTAAATTAAAGAATCTTTTAATAGGTATTAATAGTTGTATTATCTAATTAGTTCGAGTTCACTTTATATTTATTTATTGGCAATATAATGATATGACTGCTTCTTTGACAATAACATGAGTGAGGAGACAAACGTTATTTAAGCTTAGTGATAAAATATTTTTTTCATTGTTATTAATTGTTTGTATAGTGAATATCTAAAATTATTTAGGCGTTTTGTAATAATTTTTCTTTACCATATTGGCATGGACTGATGAAAAAAATAATTGATTTATTTTATAACCATCCTTCAAAAGGAAAAAGCTTTCCAATGAATTGTTTGTGTGAGCCCAAAATTGCCCGGTCCATTTTTACAAACCAAACAGATTAACCCAAATCTAAACCCCAAAACAAATTACAATCAACCTACCTTAACTTAACTAGACCAAACCCAAACCAATTACCCCAAACTCAACAGGCCCAATTACTCAATAGTCAAACTAGGGTTTCAGAAAAGCTGAAACCCTAGCCTTCGGCGCGCCTGCCCACTGCCGCCAACTACTCTCTGCCAAAGCCTGCAGCCACCGCCCTTCCCACTTGCACCGCCACTGGTACCTGCATTAAACAAGAAAAGATAGAAAGAATGAATAATGGCACTGTAAATGGCTATATAAGCCGAATGAAAAAAAACCAAGAAAATGGGGGGTCTCTTCTTTTTTTTACGAACTACGAACTATCAGAAATCAAACATCAAAAGGTTGATCCCGATTTTATTTTTGTTATTACTGCTTACTGTTTTTTATTATTTTTATTTTACTGTTTTAAAAAATTTCACAAACAAAATAAAAGGAAGAGCGAGGAAACCATACCTGAGCCGTCGGGCGCGTCGTCGGAGCCTCGTCTCCGTCGTCGAAGCCGGACTGAAGGTAAGAAAAGGGGGGTTTCTTCCTTGGGGATTTCGGGGGTTCGAGAGAGTTCCGAGAAAGGGCCAAAAGGCCCGGTTTCAGGCATCACCGGCCACCGATTCGGTGGTGGCACGGTGGTGCGAAAGGAGGTTGAGGAAGCCCGATCGGCGGGCACGGAAGTGAGGGGAGAGAATGTGTTCTTTTTTTTTCTTTTTTGGGAGTTTTTGAAGAAAGAAGGGGTCTGCAAATGAAAAAAAGGAAATTTGGGGCTTAAATCGCCCACAAAAACGACACCGTTTCATGGGTTTCCCCAGGCGACAAAACGGCGTCGTTTTGGGGAAACCCGGGCGACCCGACCCGTATAGCAAAGGGATCCGCGTGTTTTCCTTTATTTTGGGTTATTTGCGCAACGGGGCTTCCTCTTTTGCTATGCGTTTGATTAAGTTCTGCGCTTTTTTCTTTTATTTGTAATTACGCCCTTTCATTTTATTTACATTTCAATTTAGTCCCCTATTATTTATTTTATAATTTGCCCTTTTATTTCCATTTTAAATTCAATTTAGCCCCTTTTTATTATCTTGCAATTTTTATTTTTATTTTTATTTATATTATTATTAATTATTTATCATTATTATTATTTTACTATATTATTCTATTAATAGTAGTATTACTATTTTTATTTTATTATTATTACCATCTTATTACTTAATTATTATCACCACCATCATTTTATTTATATTATTATCACTATTATTATATTATATGTATATTTTGTTAGTTATCATTATTGTTATTATCATTATTATTATTATTATCATTAATATTTTCACCACTTTATTATCATTACCATTATCTATTTTTATTATCATTTCTTTTACTATTATTACTATTATGAATGTATTATCATCATTACTCTTTATTATTGTTATTACTTTACTATTATTTTCATATTTTATTCTTTTTCTATTATTTACTACATTTTCTATCATCATCATTAGATTATTATTTTCTTATTAATGTATTACTATTTTCTACTTTATTATTATTATTGTTATTATTATTATTATTACTACTATCATCTTTATTCTTATTATCATTCCTTCTATTACTATTATAAAAGCATTGTTATTATTCTTTATATCGTTATTATCATTGCATTATTATCGTTATTATCATCATTTTATCGTTAAATTAGTTAACTCAGTATTATTACATATCGTCATCCTCTTTTTATCACATAACTTGGCTTCGTAATCTATCTCTTTTAGCAAATCGTATTGCATTCATCTTTACCCGATTTATCTAGCTTTCAAATAACCGATATTTAGTATTAAAGATTCGAGGAATCGAGCCCTAACTTACTGGTTCCGGTTTTCCTCGTTCAATATGATTAACGGAATATCCCTTTTAAATCGCAATACAAGTTTTGAATAAAATACTTGCTCTCGAAATTAGAAATGTTGCGCCTAACTTCTTCGGACACGACATCTAGATACAGAGACGAGTTTTTAAAAGTAAAGAAATATTTCGTATTTGGAATTTCGAGAAAACGAGCCCTAACTTACTGGGTTCCGGTTTCTCATTTGACAAACAACGGAATATCGTCTTGAAATTTTTAGCCAAGTTTTAAAATCAAAGACAAGCTTAGTTTCGGGAGTCCAAAGCGTCGTACCCTAACTTACTGGGTATGATACTTTACCTTTTCGAAATGAGGGGGTCTCATCATCCATCTCGATTTGTTCAAGTCCTCAAAAATAAAAGAGGATCGTATTTTCGAATCTTTTCAAATTTTCAACATTAGGGCATTAATTAATCAATTAGGTACCAATTTTGGGCGTATCGAGGGTGCTAACCCTTCCTCGTACGTAACCGACTCCCGAATCCATTTTCTAAGTTTCGTGGACCGAAATCGTTGTTTTGATAAATCAAACTGTTATTAAAAACAACCGTTTTACAAGGTGACCCGATCACACCTCATCAAAAAAGATTGGTGGCGACTCCCGTTTTATTTTCGTTTTCAAAACCAAAGTCGATCCTCGTTGTTTCCAAAAAAAATGGTTACGACAGCTTGGCGACTCCACTGGGGACGTCGAGAGTCAGGCCATAGATTGATTAGTTTTTGTCCTTTTGATTAAAAAATTTGAAAATTGTCTTGAGAATTCATGTTTCTTTTAACGCATTTTGATGCTATGATTGTAATAATGTCGAGTCTCGTAAAATACTTTGGCATTGCATTGCATGACCGTCGTGGTCGCACCTTTAAGTGGGAGCGAGAATCTATGCCTTCGTGAGGTTTTCACCTCCGCATGGGCTAGTGGATTGCTTTCGGGATACATCCGTACTTATGTGCTTCGTGAGATTTTCATCTCCGCATGGCCATAGGGAAATGTATTCCCCTGAACCGAACTCGGTCCGTATGAGCCTATAATGGGTGAGGATTGAGGAATCTGCTGGTTCAGGTACCCTTCTTTAGAACCAAACCACATATAGAGAGACCTAAGAGCCTACCCTAGATAGAGCCACACCAAACCCTACTGGTTACTCGGACAGTTATTATGTGTTGTTTATTTCTCTTGTACTAACGTGTTTTCTTCTGTTTTGATTACATTGCATTGCATCATCATAGAAAGGAGGTTTTGATTAATATTCGATTTCTAAATAGAGGAGTTTGTCATAAGGAAATGAATTTCTTGATAAAGTGGATTATAAGACGGTCGTCTGAATATAGTCCAAGTAAACAACGATAAGGCTGATAGTCCGCAGAACAATACAAGACTTTGCCCTAGGATTCAAGCCAGCAAGGATTATTCAAGAGTTGTCACGTCTCGACTTTCTTAAAGAAGCTTATGAACATCGCGGAGGATAAGAAGAGGTACGGCCTGAACCAAGCAACTAGGAGCTAGAAGAGGCATCTATGGAGAAAGCTCACGGGACACGACCATAACATCTGGATACGAAGAAATGATTGGTTTTCACTTGGACTATGAGGACAAAACCGTATATGCAATCCGTTTTATGTAAAGAGCTTTATTTTCTAGAAAAGCTCTTCTAGTGGAATTAAATTCATAATCAACGGTTCTCTTTCTTTTTGCATTCATTCCATGCACTTACATTGTATTGCATCGCATCATCCTAGAAAGGAGGTGTTGATTCATATTCGATTGCTAAATAGAAGAGTTTGTCATAAGGAAATGTGTTACTTGATAAAGTGGATTATAATACGGTCATAGTCCAGGTAAACAACGAGAGAGGACTAATAGCCCGCAGAAGAATACAAGACTTTGCCCGAGGATTCAAGTCGACAAGGATTATTCGAGAGCCATCATGTCTCTATTTTCTAAAAGAAGCCTATGAACATCGTGAAGGATAAGCGAGTGAGGATGTACGGCCTGGACCAAGCAACAAGAAGCTAGAAGAGGCATCTATTGAGGAAGTTCACGGGGCACGACCATGACGTCTGAATATGAAGAAAAGGATCGGTATCTTCACCTGGACTATGAGGACAAAGCCGTATATGCAATCCATTTTATGTAAAGAAATGTATTTCCTAGAAAAGTTCTTCTAATGGAATTGAATTCATAATCAACGCCTCTCTTTCTTTGTGCATCCATTCCATGCATTGGCATTGCATTTCATGCATTTACATCACATCATGTCACATGCATTAAAATTTGTAGAAAGACCCTAATTAGGTGAAATTATTTCAGTTAACCTAGAAAGTCATTGAACAAAGGTTGGAGAGATTAGAGCAAAGGCAAACACTGATGCAAGAGCAGTTGGCCAAAATTCAACAAGATATGCGAGATCAAATGAATATGATAGGCCAGTTAACCCAGTTACTAACCGGAGGACTTGAAAAAAAGAGTGGTTCAATGGTCAACGGTGTGGATGATGATGAAGAAATCGTTTACTCCCGATAAATATCCCGACTCAACGGACGCGCGCATTCGCGCGGTACTTGTCATTATCAAACCCCAATGTCAAACGATGCACTTGACCTGCTGAACTCCTCAATGGGTTCGGGTTTTAATCTGGTGATGATCGAGTCAACCTGTTGTTCTTGGCCTAGCGAGACAAAGGGAGAGTGGGCTTCAAAGGCCTCGAAGAGGAAAGACAAGGATGTGAATAATACGAGTGGGTATAACAAGGGCCGTTCGAGGTCGTTTATAGTAAACCAGCCAAAGAAGGCAGTTACCAGTTATCTGGTCTCCCCAAGAGAACTCAATCCAGAATCGAACTCAGAAAAACCCCGGTTCGTGCCCATCTCAATCTCGTATAGGGAGATGTACCAAATGTTGTTTGACACACATGTTGTAGCTCCTCATTACCCGAAACAGATGTAAACTCCATACCCAAAATGGTATGACCCAAATGCCCAGTGTGAGTACCACGCAGAGGTCACAGGGCATTCGATAGAAAATTGCCTTGCTTTCAAGAAATTGGTGGAAAAACTCATCAACATGGGTATTGTGAAGATAGATGGCGCGCCAAATGCAGAAATATGAACTTGGGAGCGTTTTGGGCAATGAGATCATAAGAAATTCTGTAGTATTTAGAAGCTTACTTAGAGTAATGTACAAAACATACTTGTTGCTTTAAGCCTAGAAGCAATAAGATTTCTTTTGTGAAATATGCTTGTGTCCAGAATTACTATTTCAGTAAAATAAATCTTTTTGAACAAATATATTTTTTTTCTTTTTCATACTATACATTCTATTTTTTCTTCATTCATAAATAATCATTCTTGGAATCATTTATTCTCGGGAATTTACCTTCATACCCACAATGGGTCCCAGATATCAATGACATGAGCGACGCTGTTACTGACTCCCTTTCTAGTGGGATATGTGTCTAGAGGGATCTAAGGACTTTGAAGACGACAGATATTGCAACTTATTAAGAATGGTAGATCCTACCTTACGAAATGTCAATAGACACTACAGGTGAAGATGGAAGCTTAGCTCACCGCAGGAATAAGGTAAGGCATCATTGAGTTATCTCCAAAAATTTAAAGATGTTTTCGCATGATCACATCAAGACACGCCTAGGCTACTGAAACGTGGGTATGCTGTTAAGATTGGTGTTTAAAGAACCCATGTTAATGGTTCTACAACGGCCAGGAGGTTCGAAAGCTTGGTTTTACCAAGAAAGGGAAATTAAATACAGGGACTTATGCGCCTCCTTTATTTCTTCACAGATTCCCTATATGTGGGGCATGGGCGTTATCAAGCCATCTCCTCAAAAGCTTTTAGCCAACATCGATTCATATTCATGGTGCGTTGGTTACCTCATTGAGAAGGTGAAGGTCGCTTCATATGCCAAAATTACAAAGTCGTGATCATCAAATTCAAATCCAAAAAAAAAGAGAGAGAGAGAGTGGCAATAAAGAATGCGAGAAAAGAAGCGTGTTTAACATAATTGCACAAATTTATAGTCTGTTCAAAGATCGGACACCATTCGATCACGACAAAGCGATAAAAAAATGGTAGAGATTTGTAAAGGTTGGCATAGAGAAGTTACCATTCACCCTCTAGGTTTCTTGAGCGTTAGCGGGACTTTCACGGGGCATCTTTCCCATTGGTTTATGAAAGGGAAACAATTGTTGTAATATAAGATTCCTTTTCCCCAAGTTTTGATTGAATTGGATAAAGCAGAACATCTACAGTAAGCTTGATTGAAAGTATTCATGGTCAAATGTACCAAAAATGGATGATACGGGCTTATGACAAAAAGGTTCACTCAAGAGAATTTCAAGAGGAGAACCCGGCATTAAGAAGGATCCTTCTTATCCAAAAGGACTCAAGAAGAAAAGTAAATGCCTTATGCAACAAAGAATGTCTGTTCTGGGGAAACATGGATAGTAACCAAGATGGATGGAAAGAACCCGCCCAATCCTGTGAGTTCAGATTTGTTATAAAAAAAGAAAAAAATAAAAAAAAAGAGAGGCTGAGGCGAAAACCCGCAAAGGGCGCCTTGAGACCAAAGGGGATTTAAGTTGAAAATCCGAGAAAGACAGCTCAAATTTTGATCGAAAGTAGGGCATACAGTAATCTTGCTACACTTGAATTAACAATGAAGAAGTATGTTGCGTCTTGGGGCATCGACAAAGTACTCTGGATCCCCTAAACACATATTGAGCCTAAAATGGTCCTCAAGAAGTTTGAACAGAGAAGCTCAGGCTGCGATATCTGGGGCACCTAGTTTCTATTTTACCCATTTTTGTTATTTGTGGTTATTTTATTCCTTGCAAAATACACTCTTAATAAACTTTCTTTTTCTTTGCACTTGCTAGTTTGTGATCAACTTATTTGTTTCGAGCTATGCTCTCAATTGGTTCCCTTCTTGTCCATTGTTGTGATATTTTTCAAGCATTTTGCATTGAAATAATGATTGGTGGACTAATAATACTTTCATAAAAGAAGTTTCGCATATTACTCTGGAAGCTTCTGAATAATACAAGGACCTCAAACAAGACTATTGCTTAAAACTCCTCAATTTTAAGGGATAGAAATATTGGTGGAGGGAAAGTCTGAACTGAGGCTATCTCTTCGAATTTTGTCAAAAATGGTGATTGAACAAAATGACAAGATATTACGTCAGTAATACCATCTTGACGAAAAAGGGGCAATGTTAACCCATGTGTAAATGGGGAATCATTCGCGAGAAAAAATGATGTTCTGTATCCGTGCAAATATCATGCATACACACCTGGTCATGACACCCAGGGAATAGAAGGTGTAGTAGACCTAATTGTTTGAATAAGTTACAAATTCTATACCCATGAGTCGTAGTGGGATGGATTGAAGATGACACAGATCCTACACCCCCTGAAGTTGAAGAGAGGGGATCTGAAGATGGTATAAGCCTTAAAGTCCTATAGGTGCCGTGGAATGGATCTTGAAGTCACATTGGGGCAAGTTATTTGAGCAAAATATGATTGTTTCTTTGAGTTTTTGGCAAAGGTACCAGTAGAACGAGATAGCAGCGTAATACGTCAGCAATAAGACTCTGATGGACGATGAGCAGAGACAACCCTAAGCATTAAAAAGGGATAATTTTATTTTACATTCATACATCATCATTTGGGGCGTTTCGATCATCGCATCCTGATCCTTATATATTTTTTTAACAAAGAATCATTATCATGACATTCTGCATTCATGCAAATGTCCTCCATAATATCATTTAGTTAGGAGCATTCGATTTATTACGATCATTGCATCTTAATCATTGAAAAAAATCATCATTCTCATGACATTCTGCATTCATGTAAATGTCATCCATAGCACATGTAGTTAGGAGCGTTTGAGTCATTCCGATCATAGCATTCGCATCATTTGCATAAACACAAGCATAAAAAACCGAGTCTACAGGATATGTCCCTAGAGGACGGTGTAGCAACATTAGTGAAGCCACCATCCTATTGCCACTGACCAGTAGTGGAATAGATTGAAGATCGTCCTATTGCCACTAACCAGTAGTGGAATAGTTTGAAGATTGTCCTATTGCCACTGACCAGTAGTGGAATAGGTTGAAGATTGTCCTATTGCCACTAACCAATAGTGGAATAGGTTGAAGATTGTCCTATTGCCACTAACCAGTAGTGGAATAGGTTGAAGATTATCCTATTGCCACTGACCAGTTGAAGATTGTCCTATTGCCACTGCCCAGTAGTGGAATAGGTTGAAGATTGTCCTATTGCCACTGCCTAGTAGTGGAATAGGTTGAAGATTGTCCTATTGCCACTGACCAGTAGTGGAATAGGTTGAATGTAACATCCTAGGAAGGGCCTATGCATTTTTCAGATCAATTGTATGAAATGACAAGTCTTAAGTATTATGAATAAATTTTTGATACTTTTGGAAACCTAGAAATGAATGAAAATGGAAATGAAAATGAAAATGGAAATGAAAATGGAGATGGAAATGAAAATGGAAATGGAAATGGACATTTTGGAAACTTGGACATTTTGGAAACCTAAACATTTTTGGAAATGATCCAAAAATGGAAACTTGAACATTTCGGGAAACTTGGATATAAGAGAGAAATAAAGGAGTTTTATTCACATAAATATGTGAATAATAAGAGATAAATAAAGGAGTTTTATTCACATAAATATGTGAATAATAAGAGATAAATAAAGGAGTTTTATTCACATAGATATGTGAATAATAAGAGATAAATAAAGGAGTTTTATTCACATAAATATGTGAATAATAAGAGATAAATAAAGGATTATTTTCTAATGAGATAATTGAGGAGATAATTGATGGATTAAAGGCTTTTATCTTTTAAATAAAAGAGATAATATTATCAAAAAGAGGAGTGGTGGCCAAGTAAAGGACTCCTAGGCTGATAACTTTGGCTATAAAAGGAGGACAGGAGGGCTACTCATTAACATTTGCTCCCTCTTCCTCTCTGCCGAAATTCTCCCTAGGCAAAACCCCTCTCTGCCGAATTTTCATTAAGCAAAAATCCCTCTCTTTTTCTTCTATTTTCTTCTCCGTTCTACTGTTAAGCTGAATCTTTGTGGATTCTAAGAAAGAGGGCAATCATCCACAACATCAAAAGGGGATCTTTCGGGAAATCTAAGGATCTAAGGTAAGGATTATAAATATAAATATGTGGTTAAAGATTATGATTCACGTTTTCAAAGTTAGATCGAATCTAACACGAAGTTATAGGATTTCAACGAGGCTTATAAAGGAATCCTCTTCAGATTTGGAATCCCATCATAAGGTAAGGGATATTCGGCCAAGGCATAATTTGTTTAAGTGTTTTCCATTATTTCAAAAACCGAAAACTGACATGGTTACATACCTAGTATTAGCCGATTTCAAGGAAGAGGAATTCTAGCAACTGTTGGGACTTGATTAAATCAATTCGGCAACTAGGTAAGTAATTCTACTTCTAGTAGGATTTGGTTTTAAGACCAAATAGGTTTATTTATATGTTTTAATTAATGGCGAATATAGGAGTGAAAGATCTAGATCGGTAGATCGCTCTACGAGAATTCACGGAAACTATTAAGCGAAAAAGGTGTGTACTCTTACTAACTTTCAATAAATTGCATGGCAATCATTAGATATGTAAATATGTAACAGTATGTGAATGTGGCTAAGCACCACAAATGTGGTAAGGAGTACCCAGGTACGTTTCCTACTTTTGATAGGATTGTGAATGTGATATATTTTGAACATGTGATTAGTAACATGAATGAAAATTAAGTATGTGTAATATGTTATGAAATAATTGGGGCATTCGGGATATTTGTGGAGGAAGAAAGTAAAGGTGATGACTACGGTCTCACCAACGTAAAGTGGTGACTACGGTCACATAAAGTGAAAAGTGGTAACTTCGTTACATCCAAGTGAATACAATGTCTAATGACACAACATAAGTGGGGCGATGAGCACGTCGATTGCAAATGACGCCTTCGATGGTGTGTAGCGGATGGAGGGTCGACTTAGTAGTCCCCGCGGTGTATGAAGTTGAATACGGGTGGTGTGTAGCGGATGGACAAATAGGTTTGGATTTGGGTTGCATCATCCTTTATTTTGTATGAACATGATATTGATATGACTTGTATGCCTGATTTGTTGGAAATTAGTACTATGTACACATTGAGTCTGTTGACTCACCCGTTGGGGAATTATTTTTCAGGTGATGAGCGATAATGGACCGGGTCGGCGGGAGCTAAAGGTGGCCATGCATCGCTTGAAGAAATTATTTGGAATTTGGACTTTATGAAATTTTAGTACTTTAAACTTTATTTTGGGTTTGAATGATGTAATAAGGCCATAAGGCCCAGTTGGATTTTCTTTATTCTGTTTATTTTATTTAAATATGATACGAATTATGTTTGATTAAAGATAAGTAAATTTATTTCTTTTAAAATAATAAACCCAAAAATTATTTTGTCACCTTATTTAAGTTGGATTTCAAATTTATTAAATAGGTTTCAAATTAAGCCCAACCCAAAACAATTTTTTTAAAATTACACAAATTTTCTCTAAGTCATTTAGAACATTGAAAACCGATTTATTTAAGGAACATACCAGATCCGGTTCAAGCTCGTGGGCGGGTGTGGGAGTGTTTCGATTGAAATATCGAGCCAGTTTTAAAACTCTCGGCTTTGTGGGCTCGAGGCCAAAACGTTTTCAATTCGAGCCCAAATGAATTTATTTGAAATAAGTAGGTTTTATGGCATGGCACCTAAGTCTCTCAGACATGATCCACCGGTAAGTACCTTTAACCATCGTGTGATTATGTGAATTATGAATTGTAAAAGGGTAGCAAAGGCATGGAACGTAGAATAGTGTGATAGGAACTTGAACCCTAGGATTAGACTACTCAAACACTTGAAACTCATAAGACTTAATGAACTTAACAAACCTATGACTAAGTTATTAAGCTAGGTGTGGCAACCCATGCGCATGTCTAGGATTGGATCCCAAGAGCACAGTATTTAAGCGATCCTAGTGACTCACCTCCTCTTCGCAGTATCCTACCCGGTGCGTAGCTTCGGTTCGCCCTAACTCGTAGGCTCGGTGGTGTGGCAAACTCTGCGCGCGCATGTCTAGAAAGGTCGGTGAGAGCTTGGTATTTAAGCGATCGCGTGACTCACCTCCTCTTCATTCGAATCCTGCGCTCAGGTGCGTAGCTTTGTTTCACCCTGACCAAGAGGGCTCGGTCATAGGCTAAACACAAAGAATAAAACCCGAAAGGGACTTAGCCGTTTTTCTTTTATAAAAAAAATAAAAAAAAAAATGTATAACCAAAATTTAGTTTTAAAACTCTTAGAAACTTATGAGAACTATTTTACAACATTTTCTTCTAAAAAAAAAAAAAAACCTTGGTTTATAAAATGACCAAACCACCCATAGTTTTAACAAAATTTCATTACTTTATCAAATGTTCAAAAACCCTAATTTGTAAAATATCAAACTATCTTGATTTTGGAAAATTACAAAATTGCCCCTAACTTACAAAATTACCAAAACGACCTTGATTTCCAAACTTTTTGCAATATCATTGCTTTGAAAAATGTAACTCTCAAAGGAACCCTCAATGTTTTAAAATCTTGGAAAATATCCCTAACTTAATAAATTTTACAAATTTACCACGATTTTTGGAAAAATTATCAAAATACCCTGAGATCAAAATTACCGAAATACCCTCGATTTCCAAAATTCTTCAAAATTTCCCCGGAACTTTAGAAGTACCAAAATACTTTCGTCAAAATCACCAGGGAACTTTTTATTTTTGAAAATTTACGAAAATACCTCAGTAGGATAAAATTACGAAAATGCCACCAGGTAGTGGAAAAGCAAAATAACGAAAACAACAACAAGAATTACAACGTTTCTTTGAATGAACGAAAGTTCATATTTGTTGATGGATGAATGAATGAATGCAAGATGTATGCATGTATGAATACGAAAAGAACCACTCTTAAACTCTTCTTCATAAGATATCATCGCGGGTAATAAGTGAAACAAGAATACTAATACATAAAATTCCTTAATCGGATCTCGTCGATAATGAGCTCAAGAGGACGTGGTCGTCGTGGAAGAGGTAGAGGAAGGATGACTGTTAGATCGGGACAAGGTTCGACAATGAGATACCACCACCACCATCACCCCCAATTTGTCAATGTTGAGCGGCGAGCTCGAGATGAGGAAGATGCCGTGTCGCAGTCGTCTTTGCGAGTTTTGGAATTGGTGGTGTGCAGAAACAATTCAGAAATCGTAAGTGCAGTGCTGAGCGGCTCGTGCTAATGGAGCCGAAATGTTTAGAGGAGTATCGGGAGTGGCACCCAAGATACCGTGAGTCTTGGTTGGAAGCAATCGAGCGCATCATGGATGAGCTCGACTTGACCCCGAGGAGAAGTTAAAGGGATGACGGCATTATTACGCGATGAAGCGTATCAATGGTGGTTAACCGTTCGGGGCGGTGCCACGGCGGAAGATCGACACGGGAATATGCTAAGGAAGCATTTGAGGAAAAGAAGTATGTGGGAACCAGTATATAGATGAGCAAAGGAAGGCTTTTTCAGGGGTTGGTACAATGAAGTAAGTCTCACACCGAATATGAAGCGGAATTCTTGAGGTTGAGCCGATATGCCCGAGGAGTAGTGGCGATGAGCATGAACGCTGTGTTCGTTTGAGGACGGACTTAGGGACGATTTGAGACTTTTGATAGCACCGCATCGGGAGCGGGAAATTCTCCGCCTTGGTGGAAAAGGCTAAAGTGGTGAGGAATTAAGGAAGCCACCAAGCGGTGTGAGATTGAAATAAGCCCAAAAGAGGTTTTGGGCCATCCGGAAAAAGGCCACAAGAGGCCAAGAGTTGACAGTCACAAAGTCAACAGTTTGGTTCTGTGCCGCAATTTCGCCCTTGTGAACATTGTGGAAGGAAGCACGGGGAGAGTGTTGGAAAAAGGCGGGACGATGTCTCAAGTGTGGGTCCAAGGACCATATGATTAAGGATTGCCCCAAGCTATTAGATGAGAGCCAACCAAAGCACTCGGAATGCTAACCAGTGGGTAGAGGCGGACAGCGACCTCAAAAAGAGGTCGTGGGTCGACCAACAGAGGTAGTGGCGAGGCCATGGAGCTCGGGGCCGAGGTGCAGCTAACGCCGAAGCAAGGCAACTGGGTTTGGTTTACGCGGTTCGCCAGAGGGAAGAGGGAGACGCGCCGGATGTTATAACCGGTACGTTCTTTATTCATGACAAACCCTATTTTGCTCTTATTGATGTGGGCTCAACTCATTCCTATGTTGCATGTAGTGTGGTTGAAACACTAGGCCTAGACTCTGAACTTTCTGATAGGCAGATAACTGTAGTAAGCCCTTTAGGCCAAACGGTGAGGATAGATAGGATCTTTCGGAATGTACCCCTAGAGATTCAGGGAGCGAACTTTCGGGCTGACTTAATGGAATTACCCTTCGGAGAGTTTGAGCTTATACTTGGAATGGATTGGCTAGTAGAGCATCGAGCCGTGTTGGATTGTGCGGCTAAACGTATGGAACTAAGAACCCCGGAAGATGAGGTAGTAGTGATGATCGGAGAAAGGAGGAACTACTTGTCTAACGTAGTTTCGACACTGAAGGCCGAGAAAATGGTTAAGAAAGGATGTAAGGCATCCTTAGCCTTCGTGAGTACGTTAAGAGGAGAAGAGGAAGGTGTTAAGGGAGTTAGAAATAGTAAGGGATTTTGAGGATGTATTTCCGAGGAGTTGCCCTAATACCCCCGGATAGAGAAGTGGAATTTGGAATAGATTTGCTACCAGAACTGCTCCTGTGTCAATCGCTCCCTACCGAATGGCACCAAAGGAGTTAGTGGAGCTCAAGGCTCAAATCCAAGAGTTGTTGGATCGTGGGTTCATTCGACCCAGTGTGTCTCCGTGGGGAGCACCGGTTCTCTTTGTGAAGAAGAAGGATGGAACTATGCGGATGTGCATAGATTATCGTCAGTTGAACAAACTGACCATCAAGAACAAGTATCCTTTGCCAAGGATAGATGACTTGTTCGACCAACCGAAAAAGAAGCATTGTGTTCTCAAAGATCGACTTAAGGTCGGGGTATCATCAACTGAAAGTGAAGGAGGCTGATATTCATAAGACCGCTTTTAGGACAAGGTACGGTCATTTTGAATTTGTGGTGATGCCGTTTGGGTTGACGAACGCACCGGCCGCGTTCATGGATATGATGAATAGGGTTTTCCAACCCTACTTGGATAGATTCGTCGTGGTGTTCATCGACGACATTTTGGTGTATTCCAAGACGGAGGAGGAGCACGATGAGCATCTCCGAGTTGTGTTAGAAGTGTTAAGGAAAAGAAGCTTTATGCCAAATTCGAGCAAGTGCGAATTTTGGCTCAAGGAAGTGGCGTTCCTAGGACATGTGGTATCCGCGGAAGGAATAAGAGTGGATCCTAGGAAGATCGAGCGATGTTGGATTGGAAACCACCTAGGTCGGTGGTCTGAAATCGTAAGTTTCTTAGGCTTGGCGGGCTATTACGAGAAGGTTCGTGGAAGGATTCTCGTCGATAGCCGCACCTTTGACAAAGTTACTAAGGAAGGAAGTACCGTTTGTGTGGACGGATAAGCAACAGGAGAGCTTTGAAAAGCTTAAAAGGTCTTGGCGACCAAGCTCCGGTGTTAATTCAGCCGGAGGCGCGTAAGGAACTTCGTAGTATATTGTGATGCTTCGCATTACGTGGTTAGGTGTGTGCTAATGCAAGAAAGGAAAGGTAGTCGCTTATGCATCTCGACGATTAAGGCGCATGAGGTGAACTACCCAACTCATGACTTGGAACTCGCGGCGGTGGTTTTCGCCCTCAAAGTTTGGAGGCACTACCTTTATGGAGAAAGGTCGATGAATTTACACGGACCACAAAAGCCTTAAGTATTTGTTGACTCGAAGGAGTTGAACTTGAGGCAACGAATGTGGGTGGAGTTATTGAAAGATTATGACTGTTCGATAGAATACCATCCGGCAAGGCGAATGTGGTAGCCGACGCCCTAAGTAGGAAGGTTGTGTCGGATTTAAGGGCTTTGTTCGCTCACTTAAGTTTGTATGAAGACGGAAGCTTTGTTGGCGAGTTACAAGTCAAGCCAACCTGGGTGAAGGAGGGTGAAAGAGGGACAGTTGGCGGATAAGGACTTAAGTACTAAGTTACGACAAATGCGGCAAGGAGGATTAAAGGATTATGGCGTCAATGTTGAAGGAGTACTGTGCTACAAGGAAAAGGTTTGTATGCCGAGGATAAGGAGTTGAGACAAAGGATTCTTCGGGAGCGCATGGTAGTCCTTATGCTATGCATCCCGGAGGCATCAAGTATAGAGATCTAAGGGAACAATTTTGGTGGTCGACACAAACGAGAGGTGACCGAATTTGTGGGGAAATGTTTGACATGTCGCAAGTAAAGGCTGAACACCAAGTCCCATCGAGATTGCTTCAACCAATTGAGATTCCCCAATGGAAGTGGGAAAGAATTACCATGGACTTAGTTAGTGGGCTTCCCTTACGCCCACTAAGAAGGACTCGGTATGGGTGATAGTGGACCGTTTGACCAAGTCCGCACATTTTATCCTGTGAGGATCGACTATTCCTTCAAAAGTTAGCCAAGTTATATGTGGCGGAGATCGTGAGGCTACACTGGTACCGATGTCGATCATCTCGATAGAGACCCAAGGTTTACGTCTCGATTTTGGAAAGCACTTCATCAAGCATTAGGCACTAAGCTAGACTTCACTACGGCTTTTCATCCACAATCGACGCAGGCGATGCGAACAGGTTATACAAGTGTTGGAAGATATGCTAAGAGGTCAGATGATGGATTTCAGGAAGTTGGGAAGATTACTTGCCTCTAGCCGAGTTTCGCCTACAACAACAGCTATCGGCAAGCATTCGGATGGCACCATACGAAGCATTGTATGGAAGGAAATGTAGAACACCAACTTGTTGGACCGAGTTAGGAGAACGCCGCGTTTTGGGTCGAGAGTTAGTGGCGGAAATTGAGGAGAAGGTGGAATTAATTCGACACGGTTGAAAGATGCTTCGATAGAGCGTAAGTCGACGCAGCACCTTAAGAGGAAAGAAATTGAGTTTGAAGTAGGAGACCAAGTGTTTCTAAAGGTCTCACCTTGGAAGAAGGTTATGCGGTTGGTCGCAGCGGAAGCTAAGCCCAAGGTTTATAGGGCCCTATCAAATCTTGAAGCGAGTTGGGCGGTGGCATACCAATTGGAGTTACCACCAGAGTTGCATCAAATGCACGACGTATTTCATGTGTCCATGCTACGTCGCTATCGATCGGATCCGTCTCATGTGGTACCCGTTGAAGAAGTGGAGTTAAGGCGGATCTATCCTACGAGGAGGAGCCGATTCGGATCTTGGAACGTGACGTGAAAGCACTACGAAAGAAGTCGGTGCCTTTAGTCAAGGTGTTATGGCGCAATCATGGATCGGAAGAAGCTTCGTGGGAGCCGTAAGAGACAATGCGACAAAGAATACCCTCAATCTGTTTAGTTAGGAAATTTCGAGGACGAAATTTTATTTAAGAAATAGAATCTGTAACATCCTAGGAAGGGCCTATGCATTTTTCAGATCAATTGTATGAAATGACAAGTCTTAAGTATTATGAATAAATTTTTGATACTTTTGGAAACCTAGAAATGAATGAAAATGGAAATGAAAATGAAAATGGAAATGAAAATGGAGATGGAAATGAAAATGGAAATGGAAATGGACATTTTTGGAAACTTAGACATTTTGGAAACCTAAACATTTTTGGAAATGATCCAAAAATGGAAACTTGAACATTTCGGGAAACTTGGATATAAGAGAGAAATAAAGGAGTTTTATTCACATAAATATGTGAATAATAAGAGATAAATAAAGGAGTTTTATTCACATAAATATGTGAATAATAAGAGATAAATAAAGGAGTTTTATTCACATAGATATGTGAATAATAAGAGATAAATAAAGGAGTTTTATTCACATAAATATGTGAATAATAAGAGATAAATAAAGGATTATTTTCTAATGAGATAATTGAGAGATAATTGATGGATTAAAGGCTTTTATCTTTTAAATAAAAGAGATAATATTATCAAAAGAGGAGTGGTGGCCAAGTAAAGGACTCCTAGGCTGATAACTTTGGCTATAAAAGAGGGACAGGAGGGCTACTCATCAACATTTGCTCCTCTTCCTCTCTCGCCGAAATTCTCCTAGGCAAAACCCCTCTCTGCCGAATTTTCATTAAGCAAAAATCCCTCTCTTTTTCTTCTATTTTCTTCTCCGTTCTCTTTATTAAAATTTGAATCTTTGTGGATTCTAAGAAAGAGGGCAATCATCCACAACATCAAAAGGGGATCTTTCGGGAAATCTAAGGATCTAAGGTAAGGATTATAAATATAAATATGTGGTTAAAGATTATGATTCACGTTTTCAAAGTTAGATCTAATCTAACACGAAGTTATAGGATTTCAACAGGCTTATAAAGGAATCCTCTTCGCATTTGGAATCCCATCATAAGGTAAGGGATATTCGGCCAAGGCATAATTTGTTTAAGTGTTTTCCATTATTTCAAAAACCGAAAACTGACATGGTTACATACCTAGTATTAGCCGATTTCAAGGAAGAGGAATTCTAGCAACTGTTGGGACTTGATTAAATCAATTCGGCAACTAGGTAAGTAATTCTACTTCTAGTAGGATTTGGTTTTAAGACCAAATAGGTTTATTTATATGTTTTAATTAATGGCCGAATATAGGAGTGAAAGATCTAGATCGGTAGATCGCTCTCTACGAATTCACGGAAACTATTAAGCGAAAAAGGTGTGTACTCTTACTAACTTTCAATAAATTGCATGGCAATCATTAGATATGTAAATATGTAACAGATGTGAATGTGGCTAAGCACCACAAATGTGGTAAGGAGTACCTGTGCACGTTTCCTACTTTTGATAGGATTGTGAATGTGATATATTTTGAACATGTGATTAGTAACATGAATGAAAATTAAGTATGTGTAATATGTTATGAAATAATTGGGGCATTCGGGATATTTGTGGAGGAAGAAAGTGAAGGTGATGACTACGGTCTCACCAACGTAAAGTGGTGACTACGGTCACATAAAGTGAAAAGTGGTAACTTCGGTTACATCCAGTGAATACAAAGTGTCTAATGACACAACATAAGTGGGCGATGAGCACGCCGATTGCAGCGGCGCGCTTCGATGGTGTGTAGCGGATGGAGGGTCGACTTAGTAGTCCCCGCGGTTATGCTGAGTTGGTACGGGTGGTGTGTAGCGGATGGACAAATAGGTTTGGATTTGGGTTGCATCATCCTTTATTTTGTATGAACATGATATTGATATGACTTGTATGCCTGATTTGTTGGAAATTAGTACTATGTACACATTGAGTCTGTTGACTCACCCGTTGGGGAATTATTTTTCGGTGATGAGCGGTAATGGACCGGGTCGGCGGGGAGCTAAAGGTGGCCATGCATCGCTTGAAGAAATTATTTGGAATTTGGACTTTATGAAATTTTAGTACTTTATTTTGGGTTTGAATGATGTAATAAGGCCATAAGGCCCAGTTGGATTTTCTTTATTCCTGTTTATTTTTATTTAAATATGATACGAATTATGTTTGATTAAAGATAAGTAAATTTATTTCTTTTAAAATAATAAACCCAAAAATTATTTTGTCACCTTATTTAAGTTGGATTTCGTAATTTATTAAATAGGTTTCAAATTAAGCCCAACCCAAAACAATTTTTTTAAAATTACACAAATTTTCTCTAAGTCATTTAGAACATTGAAAACCGATTTATTTAAGGAACATACCAGATCCGGTTCAAGCTCGTGGGCCGGGTGTGGGGTGTTTCATTGAAGATTGTCCTATTGCCACTGACCAGTAGTGGAATAGGTTGAAGATTGTCCTATTGCCACTGCCCAGTAGTGGAATAGGTTGAAGATTGTCTTATTGCCACTGACCAGTAGTGGAATAGGTTGAAGATCATCCTATTGCCACTGACCAATATTGGAATAGGTTGAAGATTGTCCTATTGCCACTGATCAATAGCGGAATAGGTGGAAGATTGTAGATCTTGTCGCCCTAAACAGTAGTGGGGCAAGATCGAAGGCAAATCTTATCTCTTTAAACAGTAGGGAAACATGGTTTAAGCCACCGTCCTATTGCCCTGACCAGCATTGGAATAGGTTGAAGACTGTAGATCTTGTCGCCCTAAACAGTAGTGGGATAAGATCGAAGGCAAATCCTGTAGCCCTTAAACAGTAGGGAAACATGATTTAAGCCACCGTCCTATTGCCCTGACCAGCGGTGGAATAGGTTGAAGATTGTAGATCTTGTCGCCCTAAACAATAGTGGGATAAGATCGAAGGCAAATCCTGTAGCCCTTAAACAGTAGGGAAACATGATTTAAGCCACCGTCCTATTGCCCTGACCAGCAATGGAATAAGTCAAAAATTGTAGATTCTGTTGCCCTAAACAATAGTGGAACATGATCATCCTATCTTCCTGACCAGCAGTGGAATAGGCTGAAGATCACAAACCTTATCTCCCTAGAGATACAGTGGAGCCATTTAAAATAAACAAATCTCATCCCCTCGAAGTTGTAGCATGAGCAAATTGAAGCCACACGTCCTATCTCTCCGAGGTTGCAGTGAAGTGGATCGAAGTAACGAGAAACAGTGAGCAGGAACGAGGCGACATGAAGAGTAGGAGCACCGAAGAATCAAGACTCAACAAGACCGGGCAAATTTGGTCCTTCTTTACGTCTTTGCTCTATTCCTGTTGCACGACAATGAGCAAAGAGGGGCAGCTGTGTGAGCCCAAAATTGCCCGGTCCATTTTTACAAACCAAACAGATTAACCTAAATCTAAACCCCAAAACAAATTACAATCAACCTACCTTAACTTAACTAGACCAAACCCAAACCAATTACCTCAAACCCAACAGGCCCAATTACCCAATAGTCAAACTAGGGTTTCAGAAAAGCTGAAACCCTAGCCTTCGGCGCACCAGCCCGCTGCCGCCAACTACTCCTGCCAAAGCCTGCAGCCACCGCCCTTCCCACTTGCACCGCCACTGGTACCTGCATTAAACAAGAAAAGATAGAAAGAAGGAATAATGTCATTGTAAATGGCTATATAAGCCGAATGAAAAAAAACCAAGAAAATGGGGGGTCTCTTCTTTTTTTTACGAACTACGAACTATCAAAAATCAAACATCAAAAGGTTGATCCCGATTTTATTTTTGTTATTACTGCTTACTATTTTTTATTATTTTTATTTTACTGTTTTAAAAACTTTCACAAACAAAATAAAAGGAAGAGCGAGGAAAACATACCTGAGCTGTCGGGGCGCGTCGTTGGAGCCTCGTCTCCGTCGTCGAAGCCGAACTGAAGGTAAGAAAATGGGGGTTTCTTCCTTGGGGATTTCGGGGGTTCGAGAGAGTTCCGAGAAAGGGCCAAAAGGCCCGGTTTCAGGCATCACCGGCCACCGATTCGGTAGTGGCACGGTGGTGCGAAAGGAGGCTGAGGAAGCCCGATCGGCGGGCACGGAAGTGAGGGGAGAGAATGTGTTCTTTTTTTTTTCTTTTTTGGGAGTTTTTGAAGAAAGAATGGGTCTGCAAATGAAAAAAAAAAGGAAATTTGGGGCTTAAATCTGCCCACCAAAACGACACCGTTTCATGGGTTTCCCCAGGTGCCAAAACGGCGTCGTTTTGGGAAAACCCGGGCGACCCGACTCGTATAGCAAAGGGATCCGCGTGTTTTCCTTTATTTTGGGTTATTTGCGCAACGGGGCTTCCTCTTTTGCTATGCGCTTTGATTAAGTTCTGCCTTTTTTTCTTTTATTTGTAATTCGGCCCTTTCATTTTATTTCGCATTCAATTTAGTCCCCCTATTATTTATTTTACAATTTGCCCTTTTATTTCCATTTTAAATTCAATTTAGCCCCTTTTTATTATCTTGCAATTTTTATTTTTTATTTATATTATTATTAATTATTTATCATTATTATTTTTTTACCATATTATTCTATTAATAGTAGTATTACTATTTTTATTTTATTATTATTACCATCTTATTACTTAATTATTATCACCACCATCATTTTATTTATATTATTATTACTATTATTATATTATATGTATATTTTGTTAGTTATCATTATTGTTATTATCATTATTATTATTATTATCATTAATATTTTTACCACTTTATTATCATTACCATTATCTATTTTTATTATCATTTCTTTTACTATTATTATTATGAATGTATTATCATCATTACTCTTTATTATTGTTATTACTTTACTATTATTTTCATATTTTATTCTTTTTCTATTATTTACTACATTTTCTATCATCATCATTAGATTATTATTTTCTTATTAATATATTACTATTTTCTACTTTATTATTATTATTGTTATTATTATTATTATTACTACTATCATCTTTATTCTTATTATCATTCCTTCTATTACTATTATAAAAGCATTGTTATTATTCTTTATATCGCTATTATCATTGCATTATTATCGTTATTATCATCATTTTATCGTTAAATTAGTTAACTCAGTATTATTACATATGTCATCCTCTTTTTTATCACATAACTTGGCTTCGTAATCTCTCTCTTTTAGCAAATTGTATTGCATTCATCTTTACCCGATTTATCTAGCTTTCAAATAACCGATATTTCGTATTAAAGATTCGAGGGAATCGAGCCCTAACTTACTGGGTTCCGGTTTTCCTCGTTCAATATGATTAACGGAATATCCCTTTTAAATCGCAATACAAGTTTTGAATAAAATACTTGCTCTCAGAAATTAGAAATGTTGCGCCCTAACTTACTGGACACGACATCTAGATACCCGAGACGAGTTTTTAAAAGTAAAGGAAATATTCCGTATTTGGAATTTCGAGAAAACGAGCCCTAACTTACTGGGTTCCGGTTTCTCATTTGACAAACAACGGAATATCGTCTTGAAATTTTTAGCCAAGTTTTAAAATCAAAGACAAGCTCAGTTTCGGGAGTCCAAAGCGTCGTACCCTAACTTACTGGGTATGATACTTTACCTTTTCGAAATGAGGGGGTCTCATCATCCATCTCGATTTGTTCAAGTCTTAAAAAATAAAAGAGGATCGTATTTTCGAATCTTTTCAAATTTTCAACATTAGGGCATTAATTAATCAATTAGGCACCAATTTTGGGCGTATCGAGGGTGCTAACCCTTCCTCGTACGTAACTGACTCCCGAATCCATTTTCTAAGTTTCGTGGACTGAAATCGTTGTTTTGATAAATCAAACTGTCATTAAAAATAACCGTTTTACAAGGTGACCCGATCACACCTGATCAAAAAAGATTGGTGGCGACTCCCGTTTTATTTTCGTTTTCAAAACCAAAGTCGATTCTCGTTATTTCCAAAAAAAATGGTTACGACATTGTTTAAAAAGAAACACAAGAAAACTTCCCAACTCTAAATGATAAAATTCGTTTGACATGGTGGAACCCCCAAACTTTTCAAAAGAATTTCAAAAAGAAAAATGCTTCCCAATTATTCTTATAAAAGAAAGAGAACAGCATCGCTTCTTTTCTTTTCGAAGTGGCTTTTTGTTCGCACTAGCACCTTTCATTTCTTTAAACTTTGAACATATCCTATCAAAATTTTGTAATAATCTCAGAAACATATATATAATTCGTCTGCCTTTTTTAAAATGTTTATGTCATTGAATTAATACTCATTCCACAATAAATAATTCTTTTAAATTGTGACTGGAATTTTACAGAGCTTGGCTTCACAAATCCAAATAATACAGGACAAGAACAAAAAAAAAAGGAAAACAAAATCATGGTTGACAGTAAATAGTATGTGTGGGGTATGCTCATTGACATTGCCTCCCCATTATTGGATATTCCTTTGTGTTTTTCTCTTTCCTTCATTATTGTAGCCAATTTTTACCATGTGAGGATTAACCCTTTCTCAACTTTCTTAATTACACAAGGCCTTTATTTACTTATTTATTTACGAGCTGGGTTTAGCCCCATGCACTTGGCTCTGCAAAATCAAAAAACTCAAGCAGTGCTTCGACTCCTCAGGTTTGATGAAGGCCTTGTTCGTGTCAAAGGGCGGGAGGGCTTCACTCCTTTGCATCATGTGGTTCAAAATGGAAATGTTGATTTTTTTATCAAGTTCCTTGAGGTTTGCCCCGAGGCTATTGAAGATGTGACTGTTCGAGATGAGACGGTTTTCCATCTTGCCGTAAAAAATGACAGGTTTGAAGCTTTCCAAGTCTTGGTGGGGTGGCTTATAAGGAGCCGCCATAAAGCTGCCAACCGTTGGGAGAAAGAACTACTGAGTTGGGCAGACATTGATGGCAACACTGTTTTACATGTTGCTGCTATCAGAAACAGACCTCAGGTATGATAATTTTGCTAGTGAAATTATTTATGTATATATATACTCAAAGGTTACTTGTATGAATATTCTAATTAACAGGTGGTAAAAGTACTGCTGGAACGCTTGTGTGGTGACCATATCAATGCCAAAAATGCGGAGGGATTGACTGCACTTGATATCCCATCACAATACCCATTGGATGAAGGGGAAGTGGAATATAAGGAGTCCATTAAAGACATGATAAGGAAAGCAGGAGGTTTGAGTGGTTCCTTGCTTTCCAATAAGTCCATCTCTTCAATCCACATTAATTCATTAAAACAAAAGATGTCATGTTTCCAAAAATTTGCAACAATAGCAGGTCGTGGAAAGAAGGGTATCTCAGATGAGATGCGTAACACATTTCTAGTGGTCACAGTACTAATTATAACAGCCACTTATGATGCCTCTTTAAACCCTCCAAATAAGCCTGATCACAATTCATCCCGGCCAGACCATCTCAATTACAACTCATCTTCGCCTTCAACCGGCTTCACTGCATCCGTACAAAGTCCTTTCCTTTTTAGTGCGTTGGTTAAATTAACAGACGTATCCTCCGTGTTTTGGTTATACAACACTTTAACCTTTTGGGCAGCAATTGTTTTAACAGCCTATCTCCTACCAAGTCGTTCAATCTGTTTGTTTCTTCTCATAACACTTTCTTTCTTTGGGACCAGTTACATGCTTTTAGTTTCTGTTAACATGGGGACACTCACGCTTGACTATATTGGTAATGGTCAATATGTTCCAAGCTACACATATTATAGTCTCAGCATTGTTAATTACAGCTTGTCAACGATACTATCTCTTGTTGTATTATACCGGGTAGCCCGTTATATACTATACAGGTATGTACCCAAAACAAAGAGCTTCGTCCTTGTACAACTTGTTTTCTTTTGCGTCGTCTTTGCTGTTATTCTTGTTCCAGCTATCCGAAATTCCGAAAGGTTAAGGCTGTAAGACCCAAGTTTTGCCCGAGCCTAATTAACCCAATTAACCAAAAATAAACCCAAAAAATAAATTAAACAGTCTAATTTTTTTATTATAAACCTAATAAAAAACTAGCCCAAAACCCGAAGCCCAAATCACATAGGCCCAAAGCCTAAACATAAAGAAAAATAAAAAAACCCTAGCTAGGTGCGCTGTCGTCGCCACGTCAGCAGTTCCTCCCATGCACGCCGTACCTCCACAGCCAGCAAGCGTCCTCCTCTGTACCTGCAAAAAATGACAAAAACACAGCACAGAAAAAATCAAGAAGCAAAAAAAATTGTATTTTTATTTTTTCGGCTATAAAGCCATGAAACTGAATGTAACATTCTTTACAAACGATTATTAATCAGAAAACAAAAAAAAAAAGTTTCTTTGAAGGTGATTTCTATTTCTACTCTTGTTCTAAATTTTCGTTTTATTTTTATTTTTCATTTTATTTTTATACACGAAAACGAAAAAAAGGAAAAAGGAAGAACTTACCGGGGTTGTGCCGCGCCTTGGCCGTCGGAAACTCCCTCTCCGGCGTCGAAATCTTCCTAGGGAGAGGCCAACAACTCCATTTCTTTCGATTTTCAAACTAAGAAGGCTTCACCTTTGGTTTTTTTTTTCTCCTTCTTTCTATTGTTAAAAAAGGGTTAAAGAAAGGGGACTTTGGGGTAGCTCCGACCACCATCCACGGCGGGGAGCGGCGGATCGGCGGCAGCGCCAAGGATGGGTTCGAAACCCTAGCAGAGAAAAAGGGGGGACTTCTTTTAGAAAAATAATGACAGAATGATTTTTTTTTAAATTGCTTTTAAAGAACAAGTGAAACGGCGTCGTTTAGGGCTTGTTTCAATGACCCCAAAACGGCGCCGTTTAAGGTTGACCCATCCAACCCGACCCGAATGCGGCCAGGATCCGTGTGTTTTGGTTTTGATGGGCTATTTGCGCAAATAGTCCTTCCGCCATTTTTACTCTTTTTAATTCATTTTTTTATTTTAATTTGCCCCTGTAATTTTTGTTCTGTTTCAATTTAGTCCCGAAGTAAACGGTGTTGTTTTGGGAAAGGGAATAATTTCCCCGATGACGCCTCCTTCTTTAGGCGCATTAATTTTTAGTCCTTTTTCGATTTTGTCTTTTAATTTATTGCGATTTTAGCCCCCTAATTTTATTCTGATTTCAATATAGTCCTCTGATTAATTTATTTTATTATTTGTCTGATTATCCATTTGTGAAATAGGCTTATGTCCAACATCTTTATTTCAATAAAAAATGCATTTTTTTATCACTCTGCTCAAATATTCTTTTATTCTTTCATTTTATTCATAATCACACCATACAAATAGTTATTCTTAGATTCATTTGTTCTTTGTATATTCCTTCATACCTTCAACAAGTCTCCAGATATCAATGACATAAGCGATGCTACTACTGACCCAGAATTTCCTTTTAAGCGGGACATGTGTCTAGAGGGATCTCAGGATTTTGAAGATGACAGAGACTGTAACTTATCTCCGGATTTGTTAAAGATGATAGAACAAGGAGAGAAACAGATCCTACCTCACAAAGAGACAGTAGAGATTGTGACCTTAGAAGAAAGAAAAAAAGTGAAAATTAGAACTTGTATAACCGAAGAAACAAAACGAGACCTCATTGAGTTACTTCAAGAATTCAAAAGATGTCTTCGCATGGTCATACCAAGAATGCCTGGGTTAAGCACTGATATTGTGGTACACCGCCTGCCCATAAAAGAAGAGTGCAAGCCAGTTCAGCAGAAACTCTAAGGATGAGGCCCGATGTTATGATGAAAATAAAAGAAGAGGTTAAGAAGCAATTCGGTGCTGGGTTCTTACAAATGGTCAAATACTCAGAATGAGTAGTCAATGTTGTCCCCGTCCCTAAGAAAGACGAAAAGGTACAGATGTGTGTATAATATAGAGACTTAAACAAGGCCAGGCCAAAAGACAATTTCCCATTACATCACATTGACACGTTAGTAGATAATACGGCAGGCTACCCACTGTCCTCATTCATGGATGACTTCTCTGGATACAATAAGATAAAAATGTATCTTGAAGACATGGAAAAGACCACATTCGTGACCTTGTGGGGAACATTTTGCTATAAGGTGATGCCATTTGGATTAAAAAATGCGAGAGCAATGTATCAAAGAGCCATGGTAACCTTGTTTCATGACATGATACACAAGGAATCGAGGTTTATGTCGACGATATGATTGCAAAATCTCGAACAGAAAAAGAGCATGTGCAAGTTTCGAGGAAATGATTCTTGAGGTTGAAAAAATTTCAGCTAAATCTCAATCCAACAAAATGTACTTTCGGGGCTAGGTCAGGAAAATTGCTAGGTTTCGTAGTCAGTGAAAAGGGAATCGAAATCGACCCAGACAAAGTCAAGGCTATACAAGAATTGCCTCTGTCGCGCACTCAAAAGGAAGTTCGAGGTTTCTTAGGAAGACTAAATTATATTGCTCGGTTCATTTCACAACTACTTGAGAAATATGACCCTATATTCCGTCTTCTTAAGAAACACAATCCAGGCGTATGGGATGATGAATACCAGAAAACTTTTGACAAGGTAAAACAGTACCTGTCCAATACCCCAGTGATGTCACCGCCTATTCCAAATAGGCCACTGATACTGTATTTGACAGTATTTGACCATTCTATGGGATGTGTGTTTGGCCAACACGATGAGACAGGAAAGAAAGAAAGGGCGATATACTACCTCAATAAGAAATTCACTGAGTGTGAAATGAGATATTCGCCAATTGAGATATTATGTTGCGCATTGATCTGGATAACTCGGAGATTGAGGCAGTACATGTTATATCACACCACTTGGCTCATCTCGAAACTGGACCCTCTGAAGTACATGATGGAGTCGACTACTTTGAATGGAAGGATGGCCAGATGGCAAATTCTACTTTCCAAATTTAACATAGTCTATGTGAACCAGAAGGCTGTGAAATGGAGTGCAATAGTAGATTTTCTAGCCAGTAGAGCTTTAGAAGATTACGAGCCTTTGAACTTTGATTTCCCTGATGAAGATCTAATGTATGTGGCAATTACCGAAGAAGATACTTCAGAAGATCGTCCTTGGAAACTGAACTTCGACGGAGCATCAAATGCTGTTGGCAACAAAATTGGGGCAGTCCTGATATCCCCAAATGGAGATCATTATCCATTTACTTGCAAATTGGATTTTGATTGCACAAATAATATGGTAGAGTATGAAGCATGTATCATTGGGATCCGTACGGCCAAAGAACGTAGAATTAAAGTGCTAGAGCTGCATGGGGATTCTGCACTAGTAATCTATCAACTCAAATGTGAATGGGAAAAAAGAGACCTCAAATTGATCAACTATCGAAAGCTAGTTCTAGAATTAATTGAGGAGTTCGATAATATCACCTTATGTTACCTCCCACGAGATGAAAACCAGATGGCTGGCGCCTTGGCTACATTAGCTTCTATGATCAAAGTAAATAAACAAAAGGATGTGAAGCCTATCCAAATGAGTATTTACGAGGCTCCGACTCATTGCTACAACATCAACGAAGAGGAAGAGAAAGATGATCATCCTTGGTATCACGATATACTGCAATATGTGAATAATCGTGAATACCCTGATCAAGCAACTGAGAATGATAAAAGGACTTTGAGAAGACTGGCCAGTGACTACGTCTTAGATGGGGAGATCTGATCGTTAGTCTTGTCGAGTTTTAAAATTTATAAAGAGAATGATCGAACCTGGAAACTAACTCTGACAACGATTTAAGGCAAGTGCACCTATCGAACAGTAGTATAGTTAAGGCAAGACTGGATTGTCGAACCCAAAGGAACTACAAGTACTAATACTCACTTTCTTTCTATTATTTAGCCTTAATTATGAAGTGATTGGTTGTTTAATCTAAAACTAACTAATTACTAAGCTAAGATGCAAAGACAAAAAGACTAAATTTGGGAGATAACTTTTGAAAAACTCAGTTGATTTAAACGATACCCTTAGGAAGAATCCACCTAGACTTCACTTGTTATCTGACCCTGAACCATACGATTTATTCACTTAGTTTGATCCGTGAGACTCCTTAACGTATATTAAACCCTCTCTCAAAGCGAATAACGTCTAACCCTAGGTTAGCTAGTGAAAATCTCTTTCTCTTATAGTAACCCCCTAGAATAGCAGTAAATCGATCTGTGGACTCCCATATTAGGTTTCACCCTAATCCGACAAAATCTCGTCACCCTATCTCTAGGCGTACGAATAACTCCGCTTAATTATGTTGGATCTACTCTTAGGCAGGGTCTATTCCTCCTCCACCTAAGCACATTAGATTTGGATTAAGCTCACATAATTAAGAACAAACTAAGTATTTATCATATAATCCAGAAATTAATAACAAGATTCATCATAGGTTTCATCCCCTTCGGGTATCCGAAGGTTTAGTCCATAATAAAGAAAAACATCTCAAAAGAAAAGATAAAACAAAACATAAGAAATCCCTAAAACCCCCTGAAGGAATTGAAGGAGAGATCTGCCGTCTTGAGTATAATTCCGGCTTCTGAGATGGATCAACTGGCTATCTTCGAGTGATTCCCACAAATCTGACCTTTTCGGCTTGGCTCCTTGGCCTAGCTAACCGCCCCCTTTTCAGCTGGTACTTAGGGTGTTTATATAGGCTTTCGAAATAAGTTTCTTCGTCCCAAAGTATCCAAATCTGAATAGAATTACTCTTTGCCACGACAGGGGCACGGCCATGGCACACGCCCGTGTGGATTGTCTTTCAACCGTGTTCGGATTTCTTTAGTGAGGCACGGCCGTGTAAATCGGGATCAGGCCGTGTCCTAGGTGGAATGGTGGGGCACGGTCGTGTGACTTGAAGTTCAGGCCGTGTCGATTTCTACTTTGGCCCATTTAGGTCCGTTTTAGGCCCGTTTCTCATTTTTTTCGTCCTCGGGTGCTTTCCTGAGTATAGAACATGAAAAGAAAGGATTAAAAGCACCTTTTTACATAAATCAATGGATAAATCATCCAAAAACATACTAAATGTGGGCTTAAAATATGTTACTTTTACGGTTTATCAAGATCCTATACAAAAGAAGAAAGGATCAGGTGTTATTAAGATGTGTGGATGCTGTTGAGGCTAAGAAAATCTTGGAAGAATTCCATGAAGGCGTCTACGGAACACACGCTAATGGTTTTACAATGGCCAGGCAAATCATGAGGTTCGAGTATTATTGGTCTACCATGGAAGGGGATTGCATCAATTATGCCAAGAAGTGCCATAAGTGCCAAATTTATGGGGACAAGATCCATGTACCTCCTTCACCTCTTCATGTTATGAATTCTCCATGACATTTCTCTATGTAGGGCATAGATGTCATTGGGCCAATATCACCAAAAGCCTCTAACGGGCATCGATTCATCTTTGTGGTCATCGATTACTTCACCAAGTGGGTAGAGGCTGCTTCATATGCCAATGTCACCAAGTCGGCAGTCAGCAAGTTCTTAAAAAGAGAGATCATATGTCGGTATGAAATGCAAAAAAGGATCATATCAGACAATACATTAAATTTTAAAAACAACACAATAGCAGAGGTCTGCCGTCAGTTCAATATTAAACCCCACAACTCGTCACTATATCGCCCAAAAATGAATGGCGCAGTTGAGGTGGCTAAATAAGAATAGCAAGAAGATTGTGGGAAAGATGACTAAGACTTATAAAGATTGGCATGAGAAATTACCATTTGATCTTTATGCTTATCGAACGTCAGTCAGGACCTCTACAAGGGCAACCCTTTTCTTATTGGTCTATAGAATGGAGGCAGTGTTACCCATCGAAATTGAAATTCCTTCCCTTCGAGTCTTGTTAGAGCTGAAGTTGGATGAAGCAGAATGGATCCAATCTCGATATGACCAATTGGACCTGATTGAAGATAAAAGGTTGAAAGATATCCGTCATGGTCAAATGTACCAAAAGCGAATGATGCGAGCTTACAACAAAAAAGTTCGCCCCAGAGAATTCCATGAGGGGGACTTGGTATTGAAGAAGATCCTACCCCTACAAAAGGACTTCAGAGGAAATTGAATGCCAAACTGAGAAGGACCTTATATGGTAAATAAAGCCTTTTCTGGAAGAGCGTTGATATTAATTGAAATGGATGGCAAGACTTTGCCTAATCTATTGAATTCAAACGCAATTAAGAAGTACTTCTCTTAAAAAAAAAAAAGAGGGACAGGCCAAGGCGAAAACCCGCAAAGGGCACTTTGAGACCAAAAAGGTTTTGAATTGAAAACCCTTGAAAGGGCAATTCAATTTTTGATCGAATGTGGGGCATGCGGTGATCTTGTTATGCTTGAATTAACGAAGAAAAGGTATGCTACACCTTGAGGCATTGACAAAGTAACTCTAGATCTCCTAAACACATGTTGAGCTTAAAATGGTCATCAAAAAGTTCATACAGAGAAGCTCAGGCTGCGATATCTAGGGCATTTATTTGTTCCCTAACCTATTTTGTATTCCAGCAATGTTTGCTTTCTTTAATTAATCCATTCTTTTCAAGACTTTGTTCCTGATAAATTTCAGTTTCGTTCATAATTATGATCCTTTTCAAGCAGTTTTCATTAAACTAATGATGAATGGACTAATAATACTTTCACAAAAGGAGTTTTGCATATTACTCTGGAAGCTTCTAAATAGTACAAGAACCTAAAACATGACTATTATTTAGAACTCACCAAGCCTAAGGGTAGGAAATATTTGAGAAAGAAGAGTCTAAATTATGACTATTCCTTTGGATTTTCTATCAAGAATATCAGCTAAACAAGAAGACAGGAGATTACGCTAGTAATACAACCTTGAGGAACAACGAGCAATGACAGCCGTAAGCAATAAAAAGGG